>OY728138.1:958416524-960916524 GCA_963277665.1 Viscum album | reverse complement strand
TGAAATCCCATTCCATTATCAATATTGGATATTTGATCCGGGATAATATTCTTACACATTTTAATAATATGGGATTGATGATAACATATTCTACATATTCTTTCTAAATAGTAAAATTTGTTTTTGGTTGGTAGATATGATTTTTTTTTGAAAACTAACAGCTTACTTTGAAAAAATTTTGCATCTTATCTCGGAATAAATCCCCCTTAGTTCCAGTCTCACTCTAGTAGGGACATGTTATACCAGCATAATTATTCTTTGTTCCCAAACACTCCATAACACCAGAAATAACCTATGATCCTTGATCTTAACAAGTGATAATAACCCTATCCTGAATATTATTGTTTTTGTATTTCCACATACTGATATTGTCTTTACTCTGGGGGGAAATGTTCTTGGAGAATTTATTTCTTCATTTTAATTATAAGATGATTTCTCTATGGTCTTCATTCTCCAAAATTGTACATAATTTATTTTTTAACCAACATTATTAGAGATTATGTATTTATTTTTACATTCATATTGTGTTGAATTATCATATTTCTTCAAACCCCTATTTTCACTAGTTTTTGATGATTATTCCTACCCTTGACTACCTTGTTAAAATATTCTCTAATAGTTTTTAAACTATTTATTGATTCAATACATTTTGGTCGAGTTTTCGACTATTCTTCTTATTTTAGAGAAAGTTTTTTATTTTTTTCTTCAATATATTTTCTATTTTATGCACTTTTAGTTTCTATTATTTATTTCTTCAATTTAAAGAGTCACTTTATTGGAACATTATACATTTTCCTTATTTTTCTATCCTTTTTCTTTCAAAAATAGTCTCTTTTCCTTCTTTATCTTTTTATTTCTAAAAATAGGCTTATAATTCATTTTTTAACATGTGGTCTAACTATATTCATTCACTTTGATCATATTCACTACCATAGGTGTCAAACCATTTTTACACATGATCTGTGAAGATGGTGTCATCTTCAGATTGGATGTTTATGGTGGTGTTATATTCCTCTTTCTTTCTCACTAAAATTATTCCTTTATTTTTTAAATATTTTATTCTTAATTACATCAAATTTTGTTGTACCTTTTGAGACCATCCCCTTTTTATTTTTCTATGGTTTCTCATTATATTTTTGAGGTTCCACAGAATTTGTTTTTGGAAATTTAAATTAAAACGTACAAGGAAATTATATTTTTTACACCTTTGTGTTAATTTACATTTACCCTTAAACATTCTATTCTATGATCATTATTATACAACAGAAATTATTCTTTCAAATTATTCTAACATTTCAACCCCTTGGATTTTGAGCTTTCTCAGGGCCTCAAAAGCCATCTCATCTTTGAAATTATTCGTGAAGACCATGATCATTTACATTTCAAATGAAATGAGTATGTTATATAATTCATCGAATGTAATATCATCTCTATCTTTCAAAGATGATTCTTTAGGATAAAACCTTTGAGGAAAATTTCTCATCAGTTTTTCTTTACAATATTTAAATTTTATCCATCTTTTCTCAATAACCTTGAATATTACTGGCAATTTCATAGACTGTTGTGAAGTAGTCAAAAACATTCTTCTTCCCTAATATTAATATATTCATATTTTCTCTTCCATGTTTTCAATTTCACATCCTTGAATTTAACATTTCCTTCATAATTTCTTTCCAATTTCTCCCAAATTTCATTGGATTTTTTGAGTCCCATAAGCCATGTGTAAATTTGTTTGGAAACAGATATCAATTTGGAATTTTGAACTTTTCCAAAAATTCCATATTTATATTATCACTCAAATTCATAAGATAGTCTTTATAGATATATTGGAATCCAATAGTAACTCCATATTTCACTTCAAGGCCAAGTGATAGAAGATATGGCAATATTGTTTCTTCCAACTGTGATAGTACATGCGATCAAAAGTATGACAACCCATATTATTGAAAGAATATTGGTTAACCATCCTCAATACATAGTGAATACTCATGAAGGAAACTTTACCCTTATACCAATTGAAGTTCCAAGGGAGGTATTACACCATAATGAATGGGGGATTGAATTAGTGGATACTTTTATAATATTTCATTCTTTTGAAATTAACCTATGTTGACCTATTAAGATTTGATCCAATTTTATGATTACTCAACCTCTATTAAATGTAGTAAAAATAAATATCACAATAACACAATATTATTACAATGCTCAATGTCAATATGATCATACTTATTATTGTTATTGGTTAGACTCCCCAATCACATACTCTCCACTATAATCACAAGTTATTACAACATACATTTATTTACTAATATAGAGTCCCACTATGCTTTTCATAGTCCCATTAGTATAACATTTTCACGCTATACATTATAAAAATGATTACAAAAAACAAAAGAAATATCACTTTTGAATGTTTCCAGCTTCTATGACAATTTTTTATGATCATTCTTTTGAGCCTTCAAGATAATAAAAATAGAATATTACCACATTCTAAAGAACATAAATGAATTGATTCTCCATCAATATCTGAATTTTAACTTCTAAAAAACACTACTCAAATAGTATGAGAAATAATCATAGTATATATAAAATAGTTATCTCATTGAACATCCATGTTATCACATACAATCTGCACAAAATTTTACTGCTTCATGAACTGAGATCAACACTATGTGTGACAAATAATTTTCTTAGAAAATATAATCTACACTATTTTAATATAATTCTATATTTATTGTTTTAATATGGGAACCATCCCAGTATTTATAAGAAACTAGTCACCAGTTATTCAATCATTTAATGCATGATAATTATATAAACATCGTAACTCTTTTAAATCGGTTCAATGACCTGTGAATAGAATTTTCACTATGAAATATCGTATCTAGAAATATTTCTTGGTTCATATAGCATTCAAAAATAATTTTTCCGAACTCTTCAATAGCTAACTCTCATCCACATAGAAATCGGTTCATCTGTAATCCATTTTTTATTCATGGCCGCATAGAATTTACATTCATCTCTACATGGAATTTTAATAAACCATATCAATAATATAATTCACACCAAAAATAATCATGTACAGAAAGGAACTTCCCTCATATTATCTTTACCCGTAAACACTCACTGCATACCAGCTGGTTCATAGTAGCTTCTAACATAGGATGCATATCCACATAGAAACTTCATCTGAAAAGCATTTATAAGTGAACTCCCAGTCCGAAAACTCATCTGCATAGAATATACAACAAAGAATTTCAGTCCCCATCATCACGTTACTACAAAGAACCATCATTGTACTATGTGAATTCCTTTGTTCACTAGGAATAAAAACCTCACAATGAATTCACATAAAAAATATCATCATCAATTACATCACTTTGGTTCTCAAAGAATCATAATCTGCAAACTCTTCATGTGAGTACACTTTCATTACCTTGTAGCATTTAATTTTTTATGTGGATTCACATAGGATGTACAAAAATGAGTTTTATCTTTTTTTACATAACATTCATCCTCGCAGACTCCTCATCACAAGGATTTTTTATGATATTCATGAATTATTAGTTATCCACTTTCAGACACCTGAAATGAATGGTTGATCTTTCATGGAGATTGATATCCGTTCGAGTTTCTTGTTTTGTAAACCCTCTTCTGTAGAAGGCTTGTAAATGGGATGGTTGAATAAGATCAACAAGTTTGAATATATGGGGTGAGGGAAATCAAATGGTGTTGATAACCATTATAAAATGATTCATGTTATATACACATATTTTTAAATAGGTGATCAATACTCACAAAAGATCTTGTCCAACATTGATTTATCAAAGAAACATGGCCATGGTTTGTTAATAAATTGTTGCTGCTACATCATCAAACTGGCTACCGGGGATCAACACTAGTCATCAATGCACACACCACCTAAGATTTGGCCCATGGGTTTATGGCCAAACCTCTATTCACATTTGGGAAAGTTATATGAGATATATATGCTTTGTATTTCCAATATATCATGAGCTCCTTATACACATGGGTGCTTTGTGGACCTATAAATTTACCACTCACCCCTTAGTTTCCATGAAGCCCCCATGACAGGGTCTCTCATGGGGGTTGATCCCTTATGTCTCTTTAACTATGGTTGACGGATAGCCTCATGGGATTTTTGGTTAGACCAAATTTAAGTAAGGCTATATTCAAATACATAAAAATCATAGGAAATATGAAACCAAGAAATTAAATCCCATGACAACTTCTTAACCTTCTCATTCTCAAATCATCAAAGAAAATATTATTTTTATTGGTCTTCATTTAATTCTCTAATATAGTTGGAAATATAGTGAAAACTCTATAGAACATGAAATTTCATGTAAATATTGTTTCAAGCATTCATCATATTAATCATGGAGAGTTTTCTATACATGGAATCCAATCCAATTAGATAGATCCATAACAATTCATTGGAAATCACCACTTCATCCAAACTCACCAAACACATATATACACAAGGATCCATTAAAATTATCCTTGCGTCACCACTTCATTCAAATGCACCAGAAAAATATTGATATAAAGATCCAAAATAATTCACTAGGTGTCACCACTTAATCCTAAGTCATTAAACACATATTGACACAACTTTGACAATAAATGAAATACTTTGGTTCAATAGGTAAAAAATCCATTTTCTTCCAAAATAATTATTTATAAAATTGATTTAAAAATGTATAATTATTATCAGCTGATTTTCAAAATACATTTTCACCCATGTTTGTATTTTTTACAAAAAAATGTTCTGAAATAAATCACCATGCCATTTTCCAAACAATTCCCATTTGTCTTTTATCAAAAATGTGAAAGGAATCGTTTTTAACATTTATGGGATGAAAGGAACTTTACATAATCATAACCATTATTTTATTTGAAACTTAATTTATAAGTTTTCAAGTTTATTTTCAAATAACAGTGTTTTCCAAATTTTTTATGTTTGAAAAGGTGTTTTTAAAGGTGAAAAGAATATTTTCCTCAAGAAATATTTTAAATGATCAATGAAAATAATTTTCCATATAATATGACATCCATTGATGTTATTTAAGCCCTTATGGGGATATGATCCAAGGATACCATTCTTATTATTTCTATTAATTGTTTATGTTTATGATGTAATGATGGTTATTGAACCTATTTCTCTTCCATGGATTATACCATGATAAAATTATTAGGAAATGTGCCTCTTTTTCCCCTGGTTATGCTATGATGAAATGATTATGAAACCAATCTCCTTTATATAGGTCATGATATTACGAAATGTTTATGAAATCCATTTCGTTACATGGGTTATGATATGATGAGTGTTTTATGATATTGTGGCACACATAAATATAGTTTTTATTATGGTATGGGTGGAACCTATATCTCCCTCCAAGACATTGGGTAACTATTTATATCTCATGAGATGGATATGAATGGAACAGGGAGTGAATTTGGTTTAGTAAGGGATGTTTTCTGCCATAATGGTCTTGGGAGTGATCCTTGACTACTATTATGGTTTGGGGAGGGAACCCATTCCACTATGATATCATTTCCAATGAGCCTTAAATACAATAGAAAGGATTTTTTGTGCTTATATGTATGAAAACAAATCTCTTCCTTATGCTATTTTTAGGCTCTTATAGAGCATGTTCTTTGATTCCATTATGATCCATGCCTTATTAACATAAAATCTTTATTCTGTGTCTCAATAATATGATATTTGATATGTTGGGTATGGTTTTAAAATTTTATTCTCGAGTTATCATACCGTTATGTTCACGTTATACTTATGTATCTCCCATGTTTAACCTGACTGAGCATCTAAGATAACCCATTCTTATTCTTTTCCTTCATGTTATGAAGAAATTTATTGTGTTTGAGTTTTCAAATAAGGGTGATATTTATGAATATCAAAGTTTAAGATGATTTAGTTTACCTATGGACTAATTATTTGTGTTTCTATGTTTTCAAAGACAGTAAACTATTATAGTCCTCATGCGTGTGTTTGGGTAATGTAGCAAATATCCAGAGAAAACAATGTAATATCGGTGTATGAAAAGTGTGGGTCTCAATATTTGGTGTCACTAGATATGTTTAGTTAACCATTGGAAACTAGGATGATAAAACCGTATTTAAATCACTAAGGGTGTGTTTAAGGATTTATGATGGAATTATTCAAAATATAAGAAAATGTCTTGGAATTTTGGTAAAGGATAATGAAAGTTGTTTCTAGTAAATTAAATCCTTGGTTGGATACAACAAATGGATATATCTCTATAATAGAAGTACCTATGGTTAATAACTCTAAAAATAGAGAATTGATAAATAATCAACAAACACATGGTGCATGACAATGGACCTTACTACCCACCTTGTTTGACTCTTAGGGGATACGGTTTGGAAATTATTTTAATCTATATGAACTATCATGAAGGATTTAAAAAGATGATGACTATAAATTAACTAGGATAAACCTAAGGTGACATAGATTTAATAATGTGGCATGATTTATACATCCTATAAGTTTTTATTCATGTCTATTCAGATCCCAATTATGATTATTATTTCTTAAACTATACTTTTTGGTTTTAATCAATGGGTACAACCATAAGGAACCATGTTAATGCTGTTTGAAATAGAATGAAATGATTTTCCTCATAAGAATCCAAATGTTATGGTATATAGAATGAAAAATATCATTGTTATAACAAATAAAAATTATGAATATATGAGTCATATTGTGCTTCCAAATGAAAAATGGAGGGAACAACATTCTATTTAGTCCTTCATGATAAAATGTCCACCTTATTCCAGTGATTCTTCTGATCCACTAGTTGCTGAAAAGTAGATCTTCGCCATTGAAAAGATATTTTCCATTATCCAATGTTAAAAACATGAAAATTTCATTTAGTTGTCTACTATTTGTAAGGTAAAGTAGGTAAATGTTGGAATTTTATCAAGAATACAAGGAAAAAGTGAAATTGACTCCATGGTTTGGGAGGAGTTCAAGAACTAATTTTTCAATAAGTACATTCCTGTTATTCTTTGTAAAAATATTAAGAATTAGTTCCTTAATCGAAAAAGGGGTGGTGAATCATTTTGTACCTATAAGTAAAATTTTACATGACTTATGAGGTATACTTCTGGTATTATTATCCAACTTGAAACTAATGTTGATCGATTATTTAATGGAGTAAAACAAAGTCTCTAGATGAAATTATCTATAATTGAATTCATTACCTTCGAAGATATTGTTTGATTTTCTATTAAGGTGGAAATTGATGTCAGACTTATGTTTCAATCTCATGGTTTTGATAAGAATAGAAAAATGGAATTAAAAGGAAAATCCAAAAACCAAAGAGATAAGAATATTAATATTAATTTATACTCAAAGTGAGGTAAGAAGCATGAAGTAAATTTCATTAAGGTGACTAGTTAATGTTTTATGTTTGTAATGGAAGGTCATCAGGCAATTGATTTTTTATGTAATGAGATGAAGTTGTCTAATTATGCTAATTGAGAAAAAGCTACATAGAATGCACCACCCACACTACATTGTTTCAAATGCATGGAGTGTGGGAACAATGAAAAATAGTGACCAAAACTTATGTTTAATGATGATGATCAATGTCATAAATAGCTTAAGTTATGAGAAAAATGTAAATATCATGTTATCTATATTTCTGACATGGGTTGCGATAATGATGTGGTGAAAGGTATACTTACGATCCGCTCTAGAACTTTTAATGTCTTATTTGACTCTAGATCGACCCATTCATTCATATCTAAAAAATATTACAACGACATAAATATTTAATCTAAATGATTAGATGTAAAATTATTAGTGAAAACCCATAAAGTTATGATTATTACATCTAATGTAAATGATTCATCTCTAGTTGATGTTTGTGGTAATGTTCTTCCTAAAAATATTTTCATCCTTCACATCGTTGAATTTTATGTCTTCGTATGGAAGGATTTTATTTATCTACATAAATCTCATATAATTTATCGATGTAGGGAAGCTACATTTTATATTCCAAGTCAATATATGACCATCTATCATTGTGATGATAAGTATGAACTTTCTATAGAGATCACATCCAGTGCATGGGTCTTAATTCCCATTCAAAATGGGTGCTTATCTCTTATGGTTGCAGAGAAACTTAAAATTTATGTCATGCCTATTGTGTGAGAATTTGATTATAAATTTTCATAAGAATTACCTAGCCTTCCACAAATTATGTAAATTGGGTTTTCAATATAACTCATATGTGGTACCACAAATATTTCAAGGAATAACTATATAATTTACCTGATTGAGTTGTCGGAATGGAATAACTAACTCTAGGAGAACCTTTATGAGAGATTCATTCTTCTATGTGTGTCACCTTGGGGTGCACCTATTCGTGTTGATAAAAAGAAATATGGATCAATATGACTATGCATTTTTTATCAGGAGTCTAAAAGAATCTTAATTAAAAATAGGTATCATATTCCCTGTATTGATGACCTGCTTGATCAACTACACTTAGCAAAATAGTTTTTCATGATTGACATTCATTATGGATATCATCTAATGAGGTACAAGATAGAGGATATACCCAAGACATGATTCCATATATGTTATGTACACTATGAATATATAGTAATGTCATTTTGCCTTACTAATTCTCCCACATCGCAAGGCTAATTGGCTAGCATTTCCCCTTGCAGAGTTTCACGATGCCTGGTCTTGATGGAAGTTGTCATACCCCTTAATTCTTCGAATCTGGTTACCTCTTCTTTGGTGGTATCTATTTTTTCCCTAAATCGTCATCGAGGCCTACTCTTGTGTGGTCTACCCATGATTTTTGGTCTTTTTGTGCCCCGAAAACCCTGTGGTCGAAAGTCCATCGGTGGACCAAAGGCCCTATAGCTAAAGGCCAAGTGCCCTGAAGGCCTTTGGTGAACTAAATCACTTAATACCCATAGGCCCAAACTGGTGGTCTGAAATCCCAAATCGAGTGAATAGTGTCAGTTTCAACTATACTAAATAGTACCTACTAGAGTAACTATTACAGTACCTGAGAAATTATCCCCAACCTGGATTTGATCCTGGGTCTCTTAGATTCCAAGTAAGAGCCTTTAACACTTGGGTATAGGCTTATTGGCTTATAGATGTTATTACTATATATTTATATATCAAAGAATATCATGAATACCACTTAATAATTTAATTATAGAACCAAACTATGTAGAAACTATATGAAAATTTTAAAAACAATGAATTTTGGTAAAAAAAATGTTTCAATTTTTTTATATAATATCAAGAGAGGGTATATCAATTGATCTATCAATGACTCAGGCTATTGAATGTTAGGTTAGACTACTACAATTATTAATATCCTTAGTTTTCTTGGTTTTTCTGGATATTATCAATGGTTTTGAGATAATTCCTCAAGATTATCTAATCATGTGACCAAGTTAACTCAGAATAGAGTGAAGTTACAATGGATATATGAATGTGGGAAAATTTTCCAAGGAACAAAAAGTAATATTAGTTAGTGAACCTATGATTACATTACCATATAATAGATAAGGGTTTTTAATCTATATTGACACATCCAATAAGGGATTAGAATGTGTTATTAGGCCGAATGACATAGTTATAGATTGTGCATCATAATAAATGAAAATTCATGTGAAAAATTACCCAACTCATGATTTGGATCTAACTATGGTAATTTATACATTAAAGATATGTATGAATTATCTTTATGGAGAAAATTGATATATATATATACCGATCACAAAATTTTAAAGTATATATTCACACATAAGGAGTTAAATATGTTCCAAAGATAATTGTTAAAGCTGAAAAATATTTTGACTAATCGGTACACTACCACCCTGGAAAAGTGAAAAAGGTGGTCAATGCCTTGAGTTAGAAGAATCATGTTATGTTATACATGATAAGGACTAAAAAAGATCCAATATTTTAGGTTCTTGAAAGGATATATTTTGAAATCATAAATTATGGGGGGAATCTTACCTTGCTCAATATAATGTTCTACTATCTATTCATGTAATGATTAAATATGTGTATAAGGAAGATGTAGAGATGTAAAAGTAGGTTAAAAATGATCCTGAGTTTAACAATGATTATAATGTAATTATATGATTCAAGAACCATGTGTTTGTTTCTTCTATACCATATTCTAAGAGGATTATTTTAGGTATGAATATAGTTATTCATTCCCTATTCATCTAGGAAGTAAAAAGATGTATAGAGATTTTTTAGAGTACTTCTAGTCGGATGGTATGAAGAGAGATATCTCAATGTTTTTATCTTAGTGCTTGGTATTCTATAATGTTAATGGTTAGTGATGAAATTCTTGGAGGATATTTCATCCATTACCCATATGAGAGTGGAAATTGGAAAACATTACCATGGTTTTTTTCATTAGAATCCTCAAAATTTCTAAAGGTAATAATGCTTTATGGGTTGTAGTCAATAACCCTACAAATGCATCACATTTCATCGCTTTCATAGAAGACTTATCACTAGATCAGCTTGCCAATATGTAAATTAAAAAAGTGGTAAGGTTTCATAAAGTACCACACTTTATTGTAAATGTTTGGGATTTGATGTTTACCACAATGTTATGGAAAATTATACATCATGATCTTGATATGGAGTTTAATTTCATCATTGTGTATCATCATTGGATAGATAGTCTATCGTAGAGAAAAATTCAAACCCTAGTGGATATTTTGGGATCGTTTTCTTTGGATTTAAAAGGTGTTTGTTATCAACACCTTCCTCTAGTTGAAATTTCATATAACAATATCTTTTTTTCAAGAACTCAGATGGAACCTTATAAACCCCTCTATGGAAGGAAATGTAGATCCCCAACATGGGGGAATGAAGTTGGATAAGGATAACTATTGAGACATGATAAAGCTAATTAAATTAAAGACAAGGTTGGTACTATTTAGTAACACATCAAGAAAGCTTAGAGATGGCCAAAATTTTTTGAATATCATCTTTAGTTTGATCTATAATTTTAATTTGGTTACACGGTGTTTTTAAGAATTTCTCCATGGAATAAGTTTATGAGATTCAGGAAGAAAGAAAAAAAGTCCCTAAGTATAAACATCACATTGAAATTACTTATCATATTTTGATAATAGTTTATAACTTTTAGCTTCCAATGAACCTATCTCAAGTCCACGATGTGTTCCATGTACCTCTCCTGAGTAAGTACCTATATGGAACTTCATATTTACCAAAATTAGAGGTTATACCATTGGAGAAACATATTTATTATGAGGAGCAACCGGTGAAGATTCTAGATCGTACAAGTAATGTTCTCCAAAAATAATACTAATCACCTAGATAATTTTTTGTGGTTAATCCCCCAATTTTAGGACACTACATGTGAAATTGATGATATTATGAGGTCTAAGTATCCTTATTTTCTTGTATTGGAGTGACAAATTTTGAGGGTGAAATTCATTTTAAATTGTGTATAATGTGACACCCTGAGTATTTATGTATTTATTTTTTAGAATAAATTAAATTTATTTTATATATTGTGTTATACACAACAATAAGTTTAGCTTTCACTACAAGCACCAATATGTGAGCTTTCATTAAACACAACACTAAGTTTTAACAAAACCATGATATACTATTAATAATATTATTCAAACATGACTATTATAACCTATCTATTAAACATAGATAGGTGGATAGAAATAAATAATTTTTAAATATTATTTATAATATTTTAATATATATATAACATATTAATAAAAAATAACATAATTTTCGTTAAAAGCTTTGTATTTTTTGAAAATACTATTTTCTCACACAAATGTTTTTTTGTTATTCCTTTTTGTGAAAAATAATAAAATTAACTTATGAATATTTTAAATATATATATATTATAAATTAAACCTAAATTTTTAAATTATCATGCCCAAATTCACATTGGTTTAATTTTTAGTATTTTTCTAAAAAGATTCATTTTTGATGAATAGTGAAAATACTAAATTTTAATTGAAATCCACCTTTTTTCTAAATTATTTATATTATTATATTATATTTTATATTAGTTTTAATGTAAATTTTATTGAATTATATATCTGTTTATCCAATTTATTTTGATTTAATAAAATTTATATTGAATTTTGATATAAAAACATTTCAATCCTTGGAACATTTTTCTCTTTAAAATGCTACTTTCACGTCGCATCTGAAGGATTAATTTTAAATTTCAATTTTCCACTTAAGTGAACAGAATTTGGAAAAATTGATTCCAAATTTTTAATCAGAATAATTTATATTATCTAATAATTTAAACTTAAATTTTTCCCAAAATTTATAGTAAAAACCATAAAAAATATTTATTGTATTTTAGATAAAAACAGGTTTATAGGGGGCAGACAAAAAATGATAAGGGTTAAAAATAACCCAAAAATTCTCAAAAACCAATTATATGTCCATATTTACACCTTATATATGAAATTATATATATTTTTCCTTTATTGGTTCCTTGTGAGATGAAAAATAACATGGGTGTAATTCTTTCTTTCAAAAAAATTCAACTGTGCCACTCACCTCACTTATAAAAAGGCACCCATTCTCCTATCCTCTTTATACCTTAAAACTATTTTGGTTAGGCCAATAACAACCAAAATAAATTTATAAAATCTCTCATATCTTCTTATAATATTTTTTTGTACATAAATACAACCAAGAAAAGCTTTTGGTAAAAAACCTAAAGAGGATACCCGAAGAAGAGGTAATGTTCATTAACGATTGTTTTTTAATTTCTTTCTCCACCACCTTCAATTTTTATTATTCCATGATGATATAATAGACTTAATATATTAAATTTTTTTTATATTCTTTATTTTATGGTCATGACATTCATCCATCTCTACTACCATCAAATGGGTTATGAAATCATCGTTTGTGTGAATGGTGGACTATCGCCTTGTGAACTGATATCATTCATTTTTCTATTACCACCTATAAAGGATATAAATAATGATGTATTTATCATTTATATTTTATATTTATGATATTATTATACTACAATAATTATTATATCACACATACCTTCATAATATCCATTTTGTGGGTATACAATAGCATCAATTTGTATCACGGACTACCAACTCGTGAAGCGATGTGATCAATTCCAACCTTACATGGAAGGTAATGATGGGGGGTTTAATTATAATGTGTGATATATATGAAATATAAATTATTACATAATTATAATATATCTTTTACCTTTATTTATTTCAACCCAAAAAAAATGGAAACTGTGTCCATGAGTACATACGGCGTACCGTCTCCATGAACAGTGTATTTTATTTTCAATAACTAAATTTTAGGGATTACTCTAAATAAATATATAATAAATATATATTATATTAATATATTGTTTTATTTCTTGAATATGATTAAATTTTGATCAGGGTAATAGTGCTAAAAACAATAAATCAAAACATATAGGAAATACAAAGCGGTTATTACACAAAACGTAACTTTCACATGGAATTGTTTATAAATGAGTAATAAGATATCATAATAAAATAATATATGTTATTATATATATAAATATGGTTATATAATATATTTTTAATAAACTTATATTTATTATAAATGAGTATTTAACATGTATTATTGAAGTCAAGACCTAATATAAGGTATTTTTGCCTCAATTGTCCTTCTTTGAGACTGATGTTACGTTATGCAACTATATTCATTCTTAAGGCATATATACAGACCCATTGAAATGTAATATCCTGAATTTATTTATAGTAATTACATTTTATGTTTATTTCTATGTTATTACTTTATGGGTCCTATGATTCAAAGTTACCAAAGTGGTAATGATTTTATGTTATAATCTAATCATTTATTGGAATTGTTTATGATTCTCTTTCTGATGATAAAATATTATGACATGTCACTCTATAATCCTAGGAATTTTCTCCTCCTTAGATTATTAATTTTATTTTAAATTAATAATACCATTTTCACTCTTCATTACTAAAAATAATTGAGAAAATGTTTTGAAGAAAATCGGACTTTATTTCAATATTTGGTCAGAAATAATTTTTCATCCAAAACCATGTTTCATAAACATGTTTTATTATTATCATATTTTTTTAAAATAAACATTTACCCATGTTTGGAATTTTTTTAGAAATTTTGAAATTAATATTCTTGTCATTTTCTAAACAATTGCCACATGGATTTTATTTAGAATTTGAAATGAATATTTGTGTTATTATGTATGTCATATACAAAAATTCATGTTGTTATGACCATTTTTTAATTTTAACATTAAGTTATATTTTCTCAATGTTACTTTAAAATAAAAATTCCTTAAAATGTATTAGGTTTTAAAAAAATTAAATTAGAAATAAAATATCTGTAAATAAAATATTTAAATGACAGATCAAATCATTTTTCACATAATATGACATCTGTTGATATAACATATGAATTATTGGGTATATGATCCAAGGATATAATTCTTATTATTTATCTAAATGTTTTTTTATTACGATGTCATGATGTTTATGAAACCCATTTCTCTCCCAAGGGTTATTCCATGATAAAATGTTTATGAAACCCTCTACTTTTTCCATACGTTATCCTATGATTAAAGGATTAAATGATTGAAAAACCTATCTATTTTCTACAGGTTATAAAATAATAAAAAAATTGAAACCCATTTCATTTCATGAGTTTTGATATTATGAAAATTTTATGATATTTTGGAACACATAAATATGGTATTCATTATGATACAAGTGTTACTTGTATATCCCTTCAATGAATTTGGTGAATACTTATATCTCATGAGATAAAAAAAAGTGGAACTGGTAGTAATCCCAGTTCAGTAAGGGACTTTGACCACAATGATTTTCTTAAGAGTGAACCATGACTACTATGGTTGTTTGGGGAGTGAACTCATTCCACTATTATATCCTTTGAAGTGAGTATTTAATAATATATAAATTATTTTCTATGCATTTTTATGCAAAAAAATATATTCCTCATTCTATTATTATGCTCTCATAGATCATGTTTGTTGATTCCCTTATGTCACACCGAATTTGTTCAAGTTTAGGTTTTACTATGATTCATTTGGGAATCCCAACATTTTTCATGGGTTCCAGGTGTGACAGATGTTGAGTTTTTTAGTGTCTTCTTTTTCTAATATTTACCTCTTGGTTTCCCCTCGGTACGTTTGGGAGTTATTAAGAAAAGATAAATTTTTTGGCATGAGAAGGTCTTGCACACTGTTGACGCACGGTCGTGCGGTGGCTTAGGGGTAACCATACGGTAGGTATAAAACCTAAAAATTGGATAGATCATGGGAATGTGGTTACTTAGGGGTGACCATGTAGTCAAACCCATGGTTTCCACACGGTTTGTAACATGGTTTAATAAACCATGCGGTCTAACCATGTGGCACTGCCAAAAATAAAAAAATAATAATTTTACAAGTTTTCCCCCATGAGATTTGTTTACCCAAATGCACCAAAATTTGTTTTCCCTGGTTCCTCCAGATACATTGAGGTCGTCCATGGATTCCAAATGCATTCCATTTACTAATTCGGTGTAGATCTAATGTAAGGTGAAGGGTGGACTAGTTTCCTCGAGGTATTTCTATATCCTTTATCCTCCTTCTCCCTTTTTCTTCCAGTTTTTCTTGGGTTTCTCTTCTCCCCTAGTCTTTAATGAACTCGGGTTATGTTATCCCATTATTTATTATGGGGATTTTGTTTTTTAGGGATGGTATTCGTAGATCTAGGGGTTTGGAACCCCTAACAGGTTTTTTGGGTATGTTTTTCCATTCCTCCATTGATTTGAGGAATACATCCCATTTTACTTGTAATTTTTATTTATGATTCCTCTCTATCATGTAATTTTCACCTTAAATATATTCTAAAAATTATTTTTTAACCCTTTTATAATTTATTTGGTGTGAAAATTGATAAGTTATGCCTTATATTGTAAAAATTAGTGTTGTTTGGTATTAAATGAGCACTTCTCTTGTTATTTAAACATTCTATTTTCTTTCTCACCTAGTTTTTTGTATTTTGAACATTGTTCAGTAGCATGAATAAATTTAGGGCATTAAATTTGTGTTTTATTCCCTTTCTAGTGCTTCAAATGGTTTTTTTAAAGTACATATCATGTGTTTGGTAAATTTCTTTATTGGATTTTATGTGGTAAGTGTGGGTTAAAATGATTAGTTTGGTTTTATAACAATATTTCATATAGGAAAAAATGTTTTTGGGTTCCTTATGTGGGTTCCAAGAGGGTTTTGGTTTTTATAAATAAGGTGTATTTGTTTTTAAGTATTTTTGGCATGTGTTGGAAATGGAAGACCCCTTGGGAACTTTTATAAAAATGGTTCTGTATCGATTTTGAAAATATGAATATTTTCAAGGAGGTTTCCAATTTTTTGACTCTGTAAATGGTATGTTTCACCTGTTCACAAAAATTTGGATTTGTGGCTTTGAATAATGTTGGTTTGGTAAAATTCTTAAAGACTCATTTAGCATTTTTTAAAAATTATTTTTCATGTGTATTCCATGTTGTACCATTTGGGGTCATTTTATTATCCATTAAATTGATTTATTAAATGGGTTTGGGTCTAAAAATCTTGCTTGTTGTGGAATTGGGGGGAATTTTTCCTTAAAGTAGAATTTTCCAATGGATTTTATGTAAAAATACTTTTTATACTTCTTGAAATTTTTTTATAAAAATTTTAGGTGGTTTATTGATATGTGAAAGAGATACAAAACATGTTTGGGGGTTGTTTTGCACGTGTATGATTTGGAAGTGATGTTTATATGTACAAATGGTATCTTTTAAAATGTGGAACTGGTTTGAGCACAAATAGGGAAACCCAGGTATCTAGTTGGGTGCACTAATACTAGTATTCTAGGGATCCAGGAGTGGATTCATCCCTATTTCACTTAGCAATATTGATGGTGACAAACCTAACTAGACTTAGATAATGATTGGGAACCACTAAAACATTAGGTTTTTTCATCCTAGGGGCTTGTGCAAGAGAAGGTTATTGGTTATGGAAACTTTTACACTAATATATGAGGTAACTAGGACCCATAGCAAGCTAGTGCCTTGGGGTGTTCATATGAATAGTTCTCATTGGCTATTTCATACTCACCATCAGTATATAATGTGTTTTGTTGGTATATTCAGCCATATGTGTGTTTCCTTTAAATTGTTTCATTATTTAAAGTGTCCCCATGAAAATTGATTCCATTTAAGGTTGAATCCCTTTAAAATTTGTTGATGTCATTTTCGTGTTTAGGAAAACTTGCAAGAATTTTGTCTTATAATTTTTATATCATGTAATCTTTTCAGGAACACATAATTTTATATATTTTAGTTCAAAATTGAAAATAGATGATTCATTTATTTTAAAGGATGTGTATTGAGAATAAATTATTAGGATATCCTACTGAGTTTTAATACTCGTGCCAATATTTTTCTTCTATTTTTATCCCTTGTACAGGTTTTAGCTAGAGTTTGGATTCTTTGGGAGTTGATTGTTTATTATGTTGGAGAGTGAATAGTGTGGTCACAGACAGATAGTGTTGTCTTCTTGTCTAGATGTTTGTTTTGTGTAGTTGTTGTAAATTTTTAGATTGTGTATGAAAGTTTTTCAACTCATTTTTATTTGTATATATTGGGTTGTTTGGTTTCTTTCTACTATTTTATATCATTATTTATTGGGTGAAATTATTCCCTCGTGTTCTATAATGATGCCCGGATCTAGTTGCCAGCCCATGGTGATCAGGAGTGCCCTTCGGTCTATGATGTGGACCATCTCGAGTGACCGATTCAGGGTTGACTCAAGCTAGTTTGTGACACCTTATGATTCATGTCTTATGAACTGCCAGTATTTATTCCATGACACTAGATTATGATCTTTGATATTAAAGGTATGGTTTTAAAATGTTATGCTCAGGTTCTAATACCCTTATCTTCATGGTATGCATATGTGTCTCTCGTGTTTACCCTTACTAATAATTTGAGATCACCCTTTATTATGTTTCCTTTACCCAAGTTATGAAGAAATGTATTGTGTATGGTATTCTAGGAAGGGATTTAGTTATGGAGATTATAGTGGGAGACGATTTAGTTTACATATGGATGAGTTATTTATGTTTCCAGGTTCCCAATGTCACTAAACTATTATGGTCCTAAATCATGTTTTTGGGTAATGTAGTTAATATTCATCAAAAATAATGTGATATGATTTTATGATATGTCTGAGTTGCTATAGATATTATTGGATAGGAACAAAAATTATATGAACCATGTTATATAATTAATCCATATCATAAACCGTGATACACATATATTTTATATCATATCAAATGATATAGTTATATTTTTTAAGATATATGATTCCATATAATATTATATGATTCATATTATGGTATGAGATATCAATTATATAGATACTTCAACATCTTCCAAATGGGTTTCTATTAGTTTTGAATCAAATAGTTGATTCATTTGTGGCATGAAAAACATGTTATAATCATTGAAACAATCCCTGATGATAATACTCCAATGGGTATAAAATTTATTTAATGTATGTCATCTACCAAATATTTATATTTGATTCTTAAATTGCATCATTAAATAAAAGTATAAAATATAAAATATTGGATCCTCCTATTGAGTATGGGTGGTGATTCTATTAATACAAAATAAATCTATCTTCATTCGTGTTCTCTATTTATCTTCAAGAAGAATTTTATGGCAGACCAATGGAGTTAAGGAGTCCTCAGGTAATGTATTTAGATACTATTGGTCAGTGTACTACATGTGTAGGAAATATTCAAAGTGTTTTTTCACAATGATATCCCTCAAATAAACTCTATTGAGAATGATCAAACTTCATATGAGGTATACTTTTTTATTTATGTTGTTCATTTAAATGTTAATTTTATGTTGATATATATTTCTATTTATTAAGATTATTCAAATATTATGAGCGTGATATGTTCCTAAAATCCCTATCAAAATATACAGAACTTTTAAATTTTAATAAACAATTTATGATTCATTGATGAATATGGACAAGCCTCCAATGCTATATGTTTTTTCTCCTCTTACATAGTAATGATAAAATGTTTATCCTTAGTCTCAACCAAATATAAGTTATCATTCTTCCTATACCCTTTATTTAATGAGTTTTCATCCTTTATTTTTACAATATAGACTTTCTAATTGAATATTACTTTAATTACTATGTCCCAAATCTGAATGACACACTTTATATTATTCCATAGTTAATTTATATAGAGAACTTTTTTATTCTCTAATTCATCTCCATGTAACATTGTTTTTATAATCATGTGGATCTTAAAGTCCTATTATCCACAAATTGAAATGTTCCATCAACTTTTCCTTTCACATTCTTTAAAATATTCATCTTCCAAGACATGTGGGATGAAATATCACTATAGAGGATTCATGTGTTGTAATTCTTAGTTTCCATGAGAGAAATTTCAATAATAATCACATCCTCGACCTTTTTATTTTCCTTCTATGTATTATCAGGTTAATCTTAGACATAGTTTAATCTCTCCTCATTCTCTTCAGTGTAGATAGTGAGTCGTACACTTATTCTTATTCCAAAAAGAAAAATCTAATCCCTAATGGGAAGATGTTTTTTGGTCTTGCATTCATCCTCATTTTACTTCATTAAGAGTAATTTTTTTCTATATTGCAAGTAATACACATACTAATAACCAAAGTTAAAAGATTAAAATCAATACCTATAATTGATATTTTTTATTTTAATTATAGGATATGTTCTTTTCCTTATTTTTATAATTATCAGGGGCTTCTCCTTTCATGTATCACTCTATCTATCTTCAGTAGGTTGTGGTGTGACCAATTTAGCAACAAAATTAGCACTTCTTAAAGTGAAATTCTTATCACTTCTATCTCTCCACATTTCCCAATATTTTGAAAAGACCCTGGGTCATTAATAAACTCACAACTATTATCGATTATTTACAACCTACTTCATTACTTTTATATTTTCACTAATTTTCCCCATCATGGGTTATTAAACATAAAATCCAATTTTAATTTTACCAATATAACCATATTTTTTATCATTTGACACATTCTTAATACTCATAGAGCTTTCTTTAGACCCTTTAGTTATTCATTTTAAAATATTCCAAATTGTAACTTCCTCTCTTTATCACCTATTTTAATTTCAATTTCAATTTTCTAATTCAATGTTACCATTTCCTGTAAAAGCTATTGAACTCTTTTATCAATCTCATTGATACAATAATTATGGTCATCAATTATCTTATTATAACCTTTAATTTTTACTTTGAAATCAAACACATATCTAGTTGTACCATGTGTTTCCCCTTATTATTCAATAAAATTCTCTACCCATGTGAATTAATATTGGATTTGGTCATAATATTCCTATTATTCATTCAAAAAACCATCAATATTCATACTCTTCCGAGATTGGGTATCTAAATACTTAATAGCACCTTCATGTGCCAATATGAGGTCAATAAATCCTTCCGATTAGTTTTCATAATTGGTTTTGGTTTCTCTTTCTTAAACAATTTTCATAATTTAAACCTCTATATTTGAGATAAATTCAACTCCATAGTCTGGAAAACATGCCTCATCCTCATATTCTTCCTTACTCACTATACTCTTTCTTCTAACTTCTTACCTGATGAATTTATTGGTTTGAAGTTTCATTTTCAAGGAAACATTATTCATTAATTTTTTGTGTATTCACCTTTATCTTCTCCACCATAATTCATTTGGTATCTTACTGCAATATGTTGTACCATTCCATAGTTAAAACATGTCAATGATATATTTCTTTTAAAACTTCATTTTTCTTACAATAATTTTCTTTACACATGTGACATGAACTCTCTACTTACATCATTTTATTTATTTATAGTTCCATTGATCAAAATATTCTCAATGGAATCAAATTTAATATCCTTTAAAAATGGTTTGATGTTCCCATTGGATTTACTATTATTTCATACACAACCATTTTCCATAATTTTAATCAAGTGATGGATCGATGAGATTTATTTATTCTAGGGACACTTAATTTTGATTGTACAAATGGAAAATTATCTAAACATATTATTAATAATTTTTAAATATTTTATTTGATTAATAAAACTACAAATATATCTTACCCACTCAATGATACTGTTAAAGAATCAATTGCTGTTTTCATTTTGGATCATCTTTATGGACTCAAATTTGTTTGGTAAACTCATTTATTTTCCTCTATTACCTTTTTCTTTATGTTATAATTATTAACACGTTTATATGAAGTTATGTTAGTATTTTGACAACTTTTTTCCTTCATATATATCCAATTTAATCGTTCTTTGGATAAATAATTTTTTACCTTAATATTTTTATTAAATAATTTTATATCCACTTTTATCATATAAAACTCTATAGAATCACTCACATGTATTTAATTAATGTAGACTGATTAGACATCAATTCCAAGATACCTATGATATTATAACATCCTGGACTCAAATTCCACTCAACAGTGCCCTGATCCGAGTTGGCTACATGGGATCAAGAGTATCCCCCCAAAAACCGAAGGTTTCTGACTATAAAAGAGGGCCTATGGTGTTTCTTTGGGGAGACTATTCCTTAATTACTACATTGTAACAAGAGGGATATCAATAAAAAACAATAGCATAAGCTGTATAAAATCCAAAAAATAGATAAAATTTAAGAATATATAATAATACAAAAAAGGAAACTCATACGCATAAAAATATGATACATGTCTCTACAAAGCATTAAAAATAGGTACACATTAGTATAATACAATACATGTAACAAAATAACAAAAATACAAAAAACATCATCTCAACTGGAATCATGTGCCTTATCCCAACCCCATGCTCCCCAAATCCTAAGCATGGAACAAAATCAAGAATCAAAATGTGGTTATTTTCCCATGTCCCTGCCTACATCCAAATAGTTTGTTCAGGTACCAAATGGTTTCCCAAATAGGGTGTGAGATAAAATCCCAGTAAGTAACCACCCAAAGATCTACAACAATCTAGGATGTGTAATATATGATAAGTAGTGTGTAAGAAAAATAGGTAAGTATAAATAAAATTATGTTTCCATGGAATGTATGTAATATAAGTGACATCGTGTATCCTCAATAGGCTCTGTTCAAAACATCCTCAAGAACATATATCAAGGAACCAAATAACAATATAGAAATATCAAACATGACCTCTCCAGACATCCATACATATCATGTCAACCATACCCTTATTGTATAACATGTGTATCAATCCATCATGGCCACGTCGTATAACTAGAAGTTTCAAAAGAACCATGATCGAGTTATTCAAAAAATTGTATAACATATATTATGGTTATACCATATATCAAAAAAAATTAGACCATGAAGGGTCAGATCCAAGTTCTAGAAGACCAATTCATCCTCATCGAGTCCCAGGAACATGTTGATGGAAAATCGATAATGGAATTGGTTTGAATCCCAAGAGAATTCCATCC
The DNA here is from genome assembly GCA_963277665.1 of Viscum album. Classification (NCBI taxonomy): domain Eukaryota; kingdom Viridiplantae; phylum Streptophyta; class Magnoliopsida; order Santalales; family Viscaceae; genus Viscum; species Viscum album. The sequence continues at coordinate 960,893,852 of OY728138.1, read as the reverse complement.
AAACATGGCATATATGATTCTAAAAAATCTATATCCAAGGAGAATAAAGGTCTAAGGAATCCAACAGAATTAGGACCCAAAGAGCATACTCTATCCAAGGAATCCACTACTACGTTCGAGACCCATATGAGAAACTTCCATGGTTTCTAAATCATTCATCAAATCCATCTAATTACCATTCCACTACAAGATTTTACCCACTCATATTTCAATACACATTAAATAACATCTCAATAGTATACCCACTCATATATCATAAGTTCTCAATAATACATTCAGGTAATTTAAATCAAACATTAACATGTTATCACAAAAAAAAGGTGGCAACCCATATCTAAAATATCTCATTCAATTAAATTCATTTATTAATAATGTTTCTCTCAATAGGAAATAATCAACTCACACCATGTGTTGTTTAAAATGTAAAAATCATGGAAAATTCACTAGGCACACCCCATGGGTGGAATTCGTTGGGGAAAAAACCTCCAACTAAACATCAAGGAACCTAAAAGAATCTTAATAGGTCTAATTATATTTAATTCAATGTATCATTTCAATTTTGGGGATACTTTGGAAATTTTTGTGGGAATTAAAATGGTTGTTAACATAATAAATCATGAAACCAAACAAGAAATGTATAGACCAACTACTGTAGCAGGGGAGTATAGTGTTTGTCTGGTATCATCTCCTGATTCAACTTAGATCTGGAAAAAATTTAAGAGCACATGAAGAACCTAAAATTATGGCATATTAGCATGTACCTAAATACCACATCTGATACCAAACTAAATGATGAATGACAAAAAAATAATTGAGAACTCACTGATTTAGATCCAACGAGAGAAATAGCTCTTGATTATAGTACCAAACAAAGTAGATCCCCCACTTACATGAATATTCTCCAAGGAAAACCTCTCAAAAAGGATGATTTTTCCATAGGAGTAAACGAGAAAGAATTTGGATATAAATAGAATTAATTAGGGGTATTTTTATAATTTCACTAAAAAAAATATGGCCAAACCGTGAGCTATCCATGCATGATTTTATGTTGAGATGGGCATCTCATGTATATTTTATGAATAGACTGACTAATCATGTGAAAACCATGAAAAAATACTCTAAAAAAATTGAAAACATTCATATATGTGCTTGCACATCAAATAACATAGTTTATCAAACTGTGTGGCCTATATCTTCCCTCTTTTCAGCCTCACACTTTTAAAAGTAACCATGTGGCCAACCCCATACATTTTCTACTACTCATGTGTGTTTCCTTTTTATCCAAAAAGATGGGTTCTGAGCTCCGAACAAGCCTCAAAACCCCCCTGATAGCACTATTACATCAAATAGAGTTCATATTAGGCAATATTTATGAATTTAAACTCATAAAGATAGGATCCATACCTTTTATGAAAACTCTGGTTGATATAATTTTCGACCCTTAAAGAAATTCGTCCCTGAATTAACCTATAAAGCGTGGTCAAGATTCATCTAAGAACAACTCCAGCCACTGAGTATGTATGTCAGCCTCCCACTCACAAGTCTCATCCTGTAAACAGCCAACTTTCCATAGCACCCATACTAGAGGAACTGACCAATATCAGATAACCTTCATTCTCCAATCAATGATATGAACTGGATTCCCCACAAATGATGCATCTACCTACAACTCAACCTCCGTTAGTTTAAAATAATGAGATAGTTCTAACTGATAATAGAAAAACTAAGATATGTGGAATAAATCATGTATGTCTTGGTACATCTAAGTTAACTTCAACTGATAGGCTACGATCCCAAATCTACCAAGAATATCGAATGAACCATCATATCCCAGTGAATGTTTACCCTATATCCTGATTTGTTTATGTCCCAGCCTTGGTAAAACATGTAAATATACTTGATCCTCGGCCTTTAATGCTAGAATATTTATATGGTGATCAAAGTAAGATTTATTTCGAGACTATTTAGTAGCCATCCACTTCTAAATTAATTGGTCATACTCAAAAGTCTCTTGTATGATTCATGATCCTAGTAAATTTTCCTTGGCTACCTCAAACTAGTATAGGGATGATCGACATGAACTATCATACAAAGCCTCAAACAATTTCATCTATATAGGTTCCTGCTGACTATTATAGTAGGAGGACTCAAATAGGTGTATATGTCATTCCCAAGAACCCCCAAAATCAAGGGCGCATGCTCGCAGCATGTTCTCAAACACTTATAATGTACGCTCTTACTGGAAATCAGTCAGAGAGTGGTATATTTTCATCATAAGAACTTATGTACCCAAGTACCTCTATAAACTCTACCAGAAATGATACATAAAGAGGTAAAACCTATCAGAAATGATAGTGTTCGGGACCTCATGAAGTCGAACAATCTCACAGATATAAAACCTTCCACTATCATAAAAACTAAAGGTATCTCTATTTGGAAGAAAATTTTAGACATTCATAAGCCTATCTACAATAACCCATGAAAAATCACTACCTCAAGTAAACTTTTCTAATCTGGTCACAAAATCCATCACGAAATCATCCCATTTCTACTTGGTAATTGGTTACTATTGTAAAATTATGGTTGTTAATTGATGTTCTGCATTCACCTACTGATAGGTGGAACACATCGTAAGAAAACCAACTACCGCATGTTTTGTACCCAACCACCAGTATTAATGGCACAAGTCATGATACATCTTGATGAAACTAGGGTGCACTGCCTAAACTGAGTTATGAAACTCCCACATCATCCCACTGTGTATCTCCACTGGAACCCAAAAATTACCATGAAAACATAGGATCTCATCCTCACCTATGGTCCAACCAAGAGGCAGATCCTAAACTTACACACTCTCCCATAGGACTAGGAACTCTAAATATAATTCTCACGACCCGCGCCCAGGGACCATGCTATGACTAACCCCACGCCCTCATTCTAAAGTCCGGGGGTTTGCGACTAGCACTGAGAAGGAATATCCCAAAAAGAAAAGGAATTTTCCTTCAAACCTATACACACATACATAGCAAAAAAATGAAAGTACTAAGGGGACATAATACAAACCCAAAACAACAAAGGAATGTATGACTACCCCAGTCTATCCACTTGAGACCCTACCTGAAGGGTAGGTGAAGGGTAGTTGCATGTAACCACAGTAGTACGCTCATCTGTCCCGTCTCACTGAGCACCACCTAGTCCCGGACCACCGAGGTCTCTATGGAAGCATTCATCTATCCTGTATCACTCAGAACCACCTGGTCCTGGACCACTGAGGTCTCCATCGAAGCGTCGAACACCTGCACGAGACACGACATGTGCGAGTAAAGCCCGTTCAAGGGTGAGTAACACAATAATTGGTAGGGACCCCAAACCATAAAGGAAAAACTAAAAATGAGACTATGAACAAGGTATTTTCACCGCACCACTGAAGAGAGTATGAAAATTACACTTAATTACACCACTGAGGGGAGTACGCCAAGTACACTAAGTAAACTAATGAGGCGAGTACGCCAAGTACACTAAGCACACCACTGAGTAGATTACGCCAAGTACACAAAGTAAAACACTAAGGAGAGTATTCCTAGTAAACTAAGTACACAAATAAGAATAATAATCCATGTATACTAAGATTCTACTGATGTAGGTATAATCTAGAGTATAGAAAGAAAGACCATCAATCATATCACTGAACACCATGGGTTGTTGGGGTACTCATCCCTGATGAGTACTGTGGGTATTCTAGGACACACATAGTCACTCCCCACCATGGGCCTGATGGGCCACATATAGAAACTTCCCACTAGCCTTGGGCTGATGTGGTACTCTTCCCTAATAAGTATCATGGGTATATTGGGTCGTACAGAGCTTCTCTACATCATGGTCATGTTGTTTTATATATAGTCGATTCCCAATTTGGCCATCATACTGAGGTACTACTTCTCAATGAGTATTGTGGGTCAGATGAGTCACATAGATCCACTTCCCACCATGGCCATGTCGGGTCACATAGAGATAATTCCCCCAGACCATAGTAGACGATCCAAACATGGTAGTTTTTCAACAGTCTTTGGGACTCAGTCTATCATAGGATCTCTACAATTAGTGTGATTCATTCTGAGATAAACCACTCCTTAAGCCATTCTTCATATTCAAAATTCCATTAAATCCTCTTTAGAGTATTTAAAAATATCCTCCTCACCGTAAGGGTTCTAACTCTCCAAACACCTTGTCAATCATACACCTGGTTTGAGATATATTGGCATTTTAGTGAATAGGGGACGGTTGTGTCTACGCCCAGTCTGAACCGGTCGTACCAACCCGACCAACCTAGACCGGGGTCCCCATATGCCCCAGTTTGGTTCGACTGAATTGAACCGACTCGTTTCAGGTCTGGGATAGCCTGGTCCGGCCCGACCAATGGGCCATTCCCATTTGGCATTGTGGACCCAGCCTAGTTTGGTCGTGGGTCTATTTTACCGGGTCTCCCAACAACCTAGATTTGTCTGGCCTGACCCACAGTAGGTGGGATGATTTGTTCCCATCCTGGACCATAATAGAGGTTCGACTTCATCCAGCATGGGCTTCTCTACAACATAGTTTGTGTACCCCATTCTAGCCCTCTATACAGTTTGGTACCCTCCCGCCCGGACACCATGTTGCATCTAGTTTGGCACCCCATGGCCCAGCACGCATGGCGGGCCAGTCTTCTCTAGCATAGGCCAATCTAGAACCCGGTTTGCCTGCAAGTGGTCAGCATGAGCTGGTCTCCAATCCTCCTGCACACGGTCCCCACTAGACTGTGTGCCCACGCACCACGGGCTACATGGTGCAGACCGCCCTTCGGACGTGGCAGGATGGCCGCGTCTCACCTCTTTTAGCCATCGGCCCAAGTGCCTGTGGCTCCTGCTGCTCCGCCACCGTGGGCCACCGAGTCTTCTCCAGTGGTCCATTCTATGAACCGTCTTCATCGATGATCTTCTTATTTCATCTCCTTCCCTACTATGGCCTCGGTATTGTCTTATCACCAATTCAGAGTTGCGGCCATGAAGAGTACACAAAAATTCCCAAAGGTAGAGTGGCTTGGGCCTTGTTCTTGTCATCTCACGCCCTCCACATTATAGGATTAAAAACATGGGGGAAGATTTAACAATTTATCAAAGTTATATCCCAATGAAAAAACCCAATGAAAATCACCCTCTTGCGGGAACAAGAGACTCGCAGATCATCCTGTTCATGCATTTATCCACGTTCTTTGTTTTAGAAAAAAGAATCAGGAAATTAAAAATCAAAAGTAACCCCTACATGGAGAAGGTTCATCATTGGTGTCGATCCATCTGATGTCGTTTTCATTCATCGATCTCTTTTCCAAGATCCATTCTCCACAGCATTGTTTCCGCTTTTCGATTTGTCAGCATTCTTCATTAGAGAGAAATTATTTGTCGCCTATCAGATAAATTCCTTCTCTAATTCTCCAACCTGTTATCTCATTAAAAGAGAAATACATCTCATCTGTTTTGTTACATTGCGTCGGCACGTCATTACATTGTTTTATTTATGAAACAAAATATCTGTTATTCTTTTTGTAAAGATTCAATACACTATTTGTTTTATGGAATGAAATAGTCAACTCATTGGTGCACTACAGTGATACAATTCTTTTGAATAAAATAAACTTTTTATGTTTATTTTATATTTTTTTTCTTAAAACATCTGAAAATTAACTTTTTTTCCTTGACCAGATTTAGTCAAGGTTAGTTACATTATTATGTAATTTCTTTACTCTGAATACAATGGTTCCCTCGTATTTTCAATTCAGGAACCCATATAAAAGCTTCCAAAACTGCAAACACATTCCATTTTGATTCACTTAAAAAAAGTTCAAAAACTATCTTTCACTATCAACTCACGTCGGTTTAGGGTAAGCTCTGCCTAAGTGTAATATTCCATCACGAGCTCAAAGGTACTCTCATAATTCAAATTCTATTTACCATTTAGGAGTTATAAGTATTTGAAAACAAAATAATTATTACATAATTATTTATTTATGACCAAAAAATAACTTTCATTGTAGGCCCAAGCCAGCCAACATTAGGCTCTGCCTAAGAGAAGAAAACCCTCATGAGCTTAATGGTGGTCTCAGATTTTCAATCAAAGTCACTGTTCGAGAGTTATATGAATTTTAAAAATAAAATAATTTTAATTATTTATTTTATTTACGATTATACCATTTTCATTTTTTCTCACTAGACACATTTGCTGACTAAACTTAAGTTGGACCTAGGGTAAACTCGCCATCCTGAATTCAATAGTTTACTCATATTTCTTATCTAGGAACCCATTAAATACTTATCCCAATTTTTCTAGAAATCCTCTCACATTCTCTATTTAATACATAACATTTTTATACGGATCATTCCAGTCACTTTGGACCTCAGAATTGTGTACCATCTTCGTGCCTAGTCTCAACATAATTCCATTTAATTTTAAAAAATCATGGAATTCTGGGGTATTACATTACTCCCCCCTTTAGGGATTTATTCCCTTGTAATCAAAAACATGTGTTAATCAAACAAAATTGGTTACTGGCCATGAATCTTAACCTTTTTCTCCCATGTGCTCTCTTGGATATTCTCATGCTACCAATGAACACAAACAATAGGAATCGGCAGTCCACAAAGGATCCTCCCCTATTGATCCTCGGTCTCTAACAGAAACTCCACAAAATTTTCCCCATCATTTAATATCTAGTATATAGAGGCATCTCAAACCCTCTACTAAACTCTGCTCATGGGTAGCTATGAATTCGTACGACTTGGTGAGTTATTCAGTGATAACCCATATGGTATTGTTTCTCCTAGGCATACATGGTAAACCCATCCTGAAGACCGTTTATATTCCATCCCACATCCACTCTGGAACCCCGATGGGGAGTGTCAAACCTGTTGAAACCTGTTGACCATCTTTAACTTGATGACAAGTGAGGTATCTAGAAACAAACTTTGCCACTGCCTTCTTCATCCATGGCCACCAGTAAGAAAGTTGGAGGTCTGGGTACATCTTCACCTCACCTAGATGCACTGATAAAGGGGATTTATGGAACTCCCTCAACACCTCCTCCCACAACACCATTAGTACTATGGTGAATCCTCTGAAAAGGATGATGTGCTCTCCATATTTTGAATATCCATCAAGGTCATGCCCTATAGAAATTTGGGCACATGTGGTCCCTCAGCTAGAATCTCCAAGTTACACCTCTCTGACACGCAATAAGATTGGAGGGGAAACCACCATCGACTAAATATAAGATTCCCTATCTCTATCCATAAACGATATCTGAAGCAAGGAAAATTACTTTAAGGGATCATTCAGTAGTTGGGAACTAGATCTTATATTTAGAGCATCTTCCACCATGTTCCCCATCCCAAGAGTGTCTACTATCTTGAAGTCATAGTCCTAGAGAGAAACTAGCCAATGTTGATGTCTCAGATTCAGATCCTTTTGATAAAATATATACTTGAGACTCTTGTGGTCAAATTAGATGATAAATTGTTCACCCATAAGTTAGTGTTGCCACATCATCAGTGCGAATACTACCACTACCAACTCAAGGTCATGAGTTTCATAGTTCCGCTTATGCGGTCATAATTTTCACGAGCCATAGGTAATCACTACATTCCTCTGTATCAAGATACAACTATTCCAAGGTCATGATGCATCACAGAACACCATGTAGTCGGTTACTTCCTCTGGCATCCTCATGATAGGACCAATCTTCAATCTATACCTCTTATGTTGAAAGATCTACTGGCATATTTCTATCTACTCGATGGGTTTTACCTTCTTCATCAATGTCTTCATGGGTGTTTCTAATCTGTAGATGTTGGGTAGAAATCTACAATAGTACCTAGCAAACCCAAGGAAACTATGCACCTCAGAAACGCTCTTGTGTAGCTCCCAATTAAGAATTGTCTCTATCTTTGCTAGATCTAGCGTATCTCCAACTTCTGAGATGACATGTCCCATTAAGGGGACCGTTCATATCCAAAACTCACACTTCGAGATCTTACCATAGAGATGGTGTTCTCAGAGTGTTTCCAAAACCATCCTTAGGTGTATCGCATGATCCTCCTCTAAAACTAAATACACAAACATGTCATCAATCCTTGGTAGAGGATACTTATTCTTTATGGACACCTGGTTTAGGAATAGGAATCCAATGCATTGGCTCAATCTTTAGTTTTCCTTATTGGAGAACAACATTGGGGCTTCCCATGGAGAAACACTAGGCCTTACGAACCCCTTCCTCTGCAAGTTCTCTAAATATACCCTTATCTCCCTGAGCTATATGGGATCAATATAATATGAAGGTGTAGATATCAATGTTGTCCAAGAGTACAGATCGAAGCATAAATCAACCTCTCTATAAGGAGGTAGTCTTGGAACAACCCCTGGGAGGACATCCCTGTACTCATCCAAGTCTCTGAGACTGACGTCGATTTCTTGCTTTCACACTACTGACATCCATTGGTAGTATCTACTTAGCCAAAGAACATTCAATGAAAATGGTTCTCTCTAGCACCCTATAATAAATAATAATGTATATATAAATATTGTTATCTCAGGTGTCCCTAAACGCATCTCGCTTAGTGGTTTGATCCTTGAAGCACTGATCGGATCGTATTCTTCGAGTACATGGAAAGGTTGGTATGCCTTTATGAATACTTAGCTACCAACATGTCATCCTTATGAAGCTATATAAGCTCTTGGGAACACATAGACCCTAGATTTTATGTAAAGATCCCCATCACTGAAAGATATTCTCAAGCTCTGTCCACAGAAAATTCACCTCATCATAAGATCGGGTAATCTGAACCCCGTCATCACCCTACTAAGCCACATAGAATTCTCACTACCAGGACTATCGTCTAATCTAATGGTGCCATGAATAGATGAAAAACACAGTCACCACCTCAAGATAGTCATTATCCACCTATGGGTCGGGCTCACCTCAGAAACTGAGGGGTATTTGTCATTGAAACTCGTGTAAGGCACTGATCCTATATGCGTACTCTACCGGTAGAACCGGTAGTAACCATTGACCAATAGGCTATGGTTATGCTGGGACACCACTTGAGGTTCCATCTCGGGAAACGATCCTTGTACCTAAGCCTCATCACTCTATGGACCATCCTCATGGTCACACACTAGAATTTGGGTTGTTTGTCTTTGTGGAGGCATATTGAAAGAGAATAAAGATGAACCATTGTCAATTTATTATACCTGGTGAGCTAACTTTGACTCAAAAGATCATGAGAAAACATTTTAAGATGCATGAAACCGAGGTTTTCATGCACCGAGTTGGAAGAAATAATTCACGGCCCTAGTGTATAGATACGTCGGCCACCACACCATCACTAGACCCCCTGACCTGAATATCAAACTTGAAACAATTAACATTGTTTCCCCATAAACATTTACAGACTCTTAGTTTATCTTGTAGGACTGATCGCCTTTGATACCACTTTGTCACGACCCATCCCCTAGGGCATGTTCCATGTCTAACCCAAACCTTCCTTCCAAAGGCCCGGGGCTAAAGACTAGCACTGAAAAGGCATATCCCAAAAAGGGAAGGTATTTGAATTTAAACCTATACACCCACACACAACACAAACTAAAAGTACACAGGGGCCAGAATACAAGACTAAAACAACACAGGAAAGTATAAAGGGGCTTGAATACAAGCCCAAAACCAAAAAAGGAATGTATAAATGCCCTAGTATGTCTACTCGAGACCCAACCCGAAGGGTAGGTGAAGGGTAGTTGCATGTAGTTGTAGTAGTATGCTCGTCTGTCCCATCTCACTGATCACCACCTGGTCTCGGACCACCAAGGTCTCCATCAAAGCATCCACCCATCTCGTCTCACCTAGAACCACATAATCCTAAACCACCAAGGTCTCTTTGAAATCTTCAATCACATGCACGAGACATGACATGTGCGGGAAAAGCCTGTTCAAGGGTGAGTAACAGAATACTCAGTAGGGAACCCAAACCAAAAAGGAAAGACAACAAATGAGAGTATGCATAGGGTACTATAATCACACCACCAAGGATAGTACACAAAGTAATCTAATTACACCACTTAGGGTAGTACTCAAGTACACTAAATACACCACTCAGGAGAGTAATCCATGTACACGAAGTAAACCACCATGGAGAGTATGCCAAGTACACTAAGTACACCACTGATGACAGTACGCCAAGTACACAATGTACACCACTGAGGAGAGTAAACCAAGTACACTAAGCGTCCTATTACATAGGTATAATCTATATTATATAAATAAATACCATCAGTTGTATCACTAAACACCTTGGGATGTTGGGGTACTCCTCCCTGATGAGTATCATGGGTATGACGAGTCACACAGAGCTGCTCCCAACAATGGTCATGTTGGGTCACATAGATTCACTTACCACTAGAATTTGAATAGTATGGTACTAATCCTTGATGATTACCATGTGTGTGTTGGGTCATATGGATCCTCTCCCCACTGTGGGATTGTTAGGTCATATAGAGTTCATTCACACTTTGGCCATCGTACTGAGGTACTATATCCCGATGAGTAAAGTGGGTCTGTCAGGTCACATTTTGCCTCTCCCTACGATGTGCCTACTATTTCATATAGAGTAACATCCCATTGCATCATTGTAGATGATCCACATAGGGTCTCTTGTCCACAGTCTTTAGGTCTCAATCAACTGCAAGATCTCCACACATAGTGCGGTTGATTTTGGTAGAAACTGCTCCTAAATCCATTTGGAATATTCCAACATCTAATATATTATCCTTACAGTATTCCTAATTATCCTCCTCACCGCTATGGATCCAAATCCACAAACGTTGTTTCAATTTGATGCCCAAATTGAGAGATATTGGTGTTTTAGTAAATAGGGGTCAGTTGCGTCGGGGGCCGATCTAACACGGTCGAACCAACCCGACCAACCCGTCCTAGAGGCCACATACCCTGGTTTGGTTCGACTAACCCGACCCAACATGATTCGAGTCTGGTTCGGCCAGGTCTGACCCGTCTAGTGGGCCCAGCCCATTAGGCATGCTGGACCCAACCTGGTTTAGTCATGGGTCCAATCCACTAGGTCACCCAGCAACCCAGATTTGTCTGTCCTGGCCTACATCAAGTGGGCCAATTTGTTCCCATTCCAAGCCACCCAAAATCTCAGTGTTATTATATTGGCCCGTCTGTCAGTAGCGGGCTGACTTAATCCTGTCTGGGCCACTTTACGGCGTGGTTCATGCGCATCGGTCTGGCCTGCCCAGCAGGCCGGTCCCCTCTAGCTCGGATTCCATGTCTCATCCAATTTGGTTCCCTATGGCCCGACATGCATAGAAGGCTAGTCTTCTCTAGCCCGAGCCACCCCATGGATTGATTTGGATGCACGGAGCAGCCCGGAGTTGGACGCCCTTCCTCCCGCACGTGGTCCCCACTGGACAGCGTGTCAACACACTATAGCCTACACAGTGTAGGACTCCCTTCTGACGTGGTCAGATGGCTGCGTCCCACCTCTGTCAGCTTCCGACCCAAGCGTTGGTGGCTTTTTTTGCTCTTCTGCGGCCTGCACCGGCCATGACACCTCTTTCGGTGTGCTGTAATGGCACGCCGTCACGTGCCACTAGGTCTGTTCTGTGAACCGTTTGGGCCGGTGGTCATATCAGGTCAATTTCTTCCCTGCTACGACCTTGGTACCAGCTTTCCATAAATTTGGATTGGCGGCCATGAATAACTTGTAACAACACACAAAGGTGGAGGGGATCAAGACTTGTTAGTGTCATCCCACACCCTTCAAGTTAGAGTTTTAGATACGTGGGGAATATTTAAGGCTTTATCAAAGTTCCACCCTGATAAAAATCACTCTCCCACAGAACAAGCGACATGTGGATCAACTTGTTAATGGGTTGATCAGCGTTCGTTGTTTTAGAAAAAAGTACTAGGAAATAAAAAATCAAAAATAACCCCTACCTGGAGAAGGTTTGTAGTTGGTTTCGATATATTCTAATCCATTGAAGTTAATCAATCTCCTATCTTGGATCCATCCACTGAGGTTTCCTCACCACTTTCTGATTCGTTGGTGTTCTTCACTATAGAGAAATCCTTCTCCTTCCATCAGAGAAATTTCATCTCTGATTCTCCAACCCGTTATCTCCTTAAAAGAAAAACGTGTCACAACATTTCTGTTATGTTGTGTCATCGTGTCGTTACATTGTTTTATTTATGAAACAGTATATCTGCTATTCTTTAGTGAAAGAGTCTCTACACTATTTCCTTTATGGAATAAAACATTCGGCTGATCTCTACATTTCAACAAAACATTTCTTTTGAATAAAATAAACTTTTTATGTTTATTTAAATTTTCATTTCTTAACATTTCCATACATTAATTTTTCCATTGACCTGCGCCAATCATGGTTAGATCTATTCTTAGATTATGCCGTCGGTTTTGATGAAATGGTGCCCTCGTATTTTCAATCCGAGCACCCATCTAAAAGCCTCCAAATTCGCGTAGGCGTGCCATTTTAATTCACTTAAAAAAGGTTCACTAACTATATTTCACCCTCGACTCGGGTCGTTCAAGGTTAATCTACACCTAAGGGTAACATTCCCTCAAAAACTCAATGATACTCTCATCTTTATGATATGAGTTATGGTTTAGGACTTATAAGGAATTGAAAATAAAATAATTTTTACTTAATTATTTTATTTACAGTCATAAACTAACTTCCACTATTGGCCTACACCGACCAATTTTAGGCTCTGCCTAAGGAAAGAATTCCCTCATGAGCTCAACGGTGGTCTATAATTTTTAATATGATCCACCTTTCATTATTTATAATAATTTTAAAAATAAAATAAATTTATTTTATTATTTTATTTATGGTTATTTATTTTTTTGGGTTTTCTCACTGGAGGCATGTGCTGAATAAACTTAAGACATGCCTAGGGTAAACCCACCATCCTAAATGTAATTGTGCTATCAGATTTATGATTTGGGAACCTATTTAATAGTTATTCTATTTTATTAGGATAACCACTCATGTTTTCTATTTGAAACATAACATTTTTCGACGAAGCATTCTATGCACTTCGGGCCTTGAAATTACACGTCGTCTTTGCAAATAGTCTCAAAATAATCCCATTTAATTTTTTCTAAAAAAATCATAGAATTATGGGGTATTTCATTAATATAAACCCCATCCTCACTCTATCCAGTCAGGTAGAGGATACATCTAAGGATGAAATAAAAGTCTTCCTCTGACTATCTTGCACCTCCAAGAACATCTCAGAGAAAAAATCCATAAGCTACCACTCGATATTGGCATGCTGAACTGCCTTGTATATGAGCCATCATTCTTAGTAAATCATCTACTACGTTTCCTTTTCTAGTTACAAGTAATCCTCAATGTCAAAAGACTAAATTTATTCTACCCACCTTCAATCTATCATATTCAAATCCCAATGTGTAAATATTTAATTCAAGTTTTTCTGGTCTATTTACACCCAGAAATAATCCCCCATAAAATAGTGACTCTAATGGTGTAAATAATTAAGAAATTCAACAAACTTAAGATCATTATAAGGCCCCACCCTTAAACATCACTTAATCTTGAGTTATTTCAAGAATACACATTGAGGATCTTTTCAAGTTTAGAGTTTTAGAGAATTAGATCATAAATCATGCATTACATTCCACATTTCAACAAGGTGATTACATAAAAGACATTATTCATTTTTCACATCAAAGGAGACATATTCAAAATAAAACATGGATTCTTTCACGACACTTTCTCGACACTATCATCACATCGTGTACTTTTCCCTTGACCTGTGAAAAACATTTCAAAAACATGGGATGAGCATAAAAAGCTCAGTAAGGGATATAAAAGTATTGAATGAAAACATCAGTCCATGTATACATAAGAATTAATGAAATCATACTTTACTCATAAAACATAATCACTTTATCATACCTCATGAAATCATAATATTTATGAATAACTCATAGAAAACATAATACATAAAGGTAACTTGACGCATTCATAACATTGTTACGTAGGGAGTAACCTTCATGGTTACGTTTGGAATACCCATCACAGTATATTACCTAAATCTCTTCAGAGAAACCTTATATTTTAACCCGTTCACATTACCCAATGCATTGGAGAGATATCACGGTCTCACCCACCCTTAGTTTATCACGGAACCACCTGTATTCATAAACAATGCCCAAGAACCATTACATAATCATATCACATAAAACATGCATAAAGGAAACATAACATTTCCACATTTCAATCAAAAGATATAAAAACACATTTACATGATGAAAAAATTATCAAAACCATTTTCAATACCAAAATAAAAGAAAAGTAAAACATGGTATTTATTTTTCATTTAAAAAAAGTTTTTGCTTGTCGAGGAAGTCGAAACTCAAATAATGGTCACAGTGGCAAAGAAGTCGTTGTCGCCGCATACGTAAGACAAAACATTACCTTTTGTCATTTAGTAAAATGATTCGTATAAAAAGATTCCTTTTGAATAAAACTAAATGTATAAGGGGTTTATACACCGTATAAAATAAATTTGTGTATAAAACAAAATATGCCTCAATGAAAGGAGATTGAGACGAAGTTCCTTACCTCGTGTCTGACTTGACTCGATCGTTCTTTAATCTTCTGAATAATAAACTCGAGTTAATTTCTACTTGCATAAGAACCTTTTTCAATTTCATTATTCCTTTTATATCACTTATTACCATGTTATGAACATTATGTAATTATTTAAGTTAATAATGGTCATTTTGTCGATCTTTGGTACTTGAGCCAAAAATAAACTTCTTATAATTACAAGTTGTTCATGTGGTAAAATATATATTATGTACAGAATTATATTCATAATTTAGATATCATATATATCATATATATCCAGTATATACATTAATTTATAATATTACATAACATTTAGGGGTAAGAAATGAAATGCACTGTTCATGGAGACGGTAAGTCGTACGTACGCATGAATGCTACTTTTGTTTCTATTTCGTATTTAATGGAGTGAAATCATAATGATATAAAGTTATATTAGAATTACAGTATTATATCATATGTAATACCATTAACTTCATCCTTTATACATCCCACATATGTCATTAACGAATCAAATCACTTTGAGGGGGCGGTAGTCCGCACTTCCTAAAATGAAAATATCACGTTTACCCATAATGGAAACCATAAAGGTATGCCATAAATGAAAAATAAAGAAGAATAAGGAAAACATAAACATAATATAGATCATATATAAATATAGTGACATCTTAATGGCCACCATGAAAGGTGTTAAAAGAAGATTGAACAATCATCGTTTCGTGAGGTAGTAATTCATCACTCTGAGAAACAGTTTGTTCCTTAAACATTAGACAAAGGTGTGTGTAAGTGTAAATAAAATACATCTCATAAAACATCCTAGAATATTGAATATACTGGGTTTGTTGCAAAAGAAATTAATAAAAATAGTTTAGGGGGTTGGAGAAGAAAAATAAAACAAAAGGACCTAAGAGAAGACATTACCTGTAAATCGGGTAACTCCCCTTGGTTTGAACCAAAAGGGTTTCTTGAAGAGATTTCTGCCTAAGGTAATGCTTCTATGATGAAGAGAGGAATGTGGAGAGATAAAATGAACTGATTTTGGTCGATCCAATGGCTTGAGAGGTGTGGGTAAGGAAGTAGAGGTGGGGGACTTTTATAAGAGGGAGGAGGGGCACTCTTGGAAAGTTATGAAATGTTACTTTATTATAAAATGAGTTTCAGATTTTAAAGGTCCCACAATGATATATTTCGAGTATAAGGTGATAAGGGTTCTATATCCACACATCCAATAGGTTTTTCATAAGTTTAAGTCTTATAATTTACATTATCTTTTCATTTTATTTAAATCGTTCATTAATAAGGTAATCACCAAATCATCATGGTGTCATAAATAAATTTATTTATTTATTGTCTAAAAGTTATAAAAAATACCATGATGTAGGAAATATTTTTATATTTCCAATGAATATTTATAGTGAATATATCATTTATGTAGACAAAATTAAAATTGTTTTACTTAGGTGTTACATACTTTTGTTATATTTAACTTTCTTTAAAAATAAAAAGATAAAAAGTCACTATCACACAAAAGTGATTCCATAGGGTCCCAAAGTTGTCACAAGGCATCCCATGGTCAGCCATTACACAACCAATATCAGTAGTACACATTTTGGGGTAATTTGTTATCATTATGATATTATTTTATTACCCTTAACTACCCGATTACTAATTAATCACGATAATTAAAGATAATTACCGTCGTTACTATTCATAATGTCCAAAAACAAGAGTCTTAATTACACAATTTGGAACTTATGATTACAAATATGGAATCCATTTTACCAAATTACAAACACATAAATTGTAGTAATTAATTTAAAAATAATTCCCGTTGTCAAAACAAATATAGTGTTTTTAGAAACAATATCTATCAAAAGTTTGACAATTGTTTATGTCCAATTTCAAAGTGAAATTAATTAAAATTACCAACATTGGATTAAATGGTAAAAATATATTCTATTTTCAATTTAAAACCAATTAAAAAGATAATCTATCCATACAATTAAATTATATGAAAAAGAAGTTTTGAAGTAAAATGTAGTATTTTTCACTATTCATTAAAAATGATCATTATCAGAAAAATACCAAAAATTTATCCAAAGTAAATTTAAATGTCCCAATCTAAAAGAATAAGTTTATTTTGAAAAATATATCTTATAAAATTTTCAAAATATATATTTAAAAATGGTTCTTCATCAAAAGGCGGTAAAACAATCTTTTAAAAATATTAGAGAATTCTATGCTTAAGATTGGATTTATTCTCATTTTAAGCCTATAAAACACTATCTAATTCATAAATAGACATAGATATTAAAATCCATAATTATTTACTTACTTTGGATGTTACAATCATGCCACAGGTAGTTCCTCTCGTATGGTCTCAGCTACCGAGACCCATACACCATGACTATATCCCCCTACATCAGCACTGATCCAAGACAGATACCAGATGCGTCATAATACATAGTGTAGATCCTACCCTACTTTGGAAATATTATTACTAGTGTTGAATTGAATATCCCTTTTTTCCCCTGAATGTTTGTCTCTTAGTTGTCTTACCATACAAACATCACACCATTTTTAGTCAATCCTTTCAATGGAATTTCTAAGAATGATATGTTCTGTATGAATTACATATAATTTCTAGCTATCCATAAGAAAGACCATGTATCCAAGATGTTCTTGTGATTATCCGTGTAAATTATATCTATCACTTTCTTTGGGTCTACTCATACTCCTATCTCTATGATAATATGACCCTGAAAGTGAATTTGATGCATCGAGAAGTGTCACTTTATGATCTTAGTATATAAAAATGATCATTTAGTATATCCAATACAATCTCAAGATATTTGTCATGTTCATGTCAATTGTAAGAATACACTAACATATCATTCATGAAAAGCACCACAAAATAATCCAAAAAAGGATTTAAGACAAAATTCATTCAAGTCATGAAAACTTATAGTGTATTTGTGAGACTGAACAATGTAACCAGATACTCGTATAGGACATAACTTAAACAAAAAATTGTTGGAATTTTGTTTGAAGGTAGAACAATTACCTAGTGATATCATGACCTTAAATTAATTTTCTAGAAAACCCAACTCTTTAAAGTTGATCATATAGTTTATATATCTACGGAAAGGGATATCAGTTCTTAAATATTAGCCAATTAAATTTCTAGTAATCCACACATATCCTAAGGGTACCATCTTCTTTTTTCATAAACGGATCAAGAAACCCCATAGAGAAGTATTGGTTTGAATAAACACCTTCACCTCTAAATCCATTACCTGCCTCTTGAGCTCCTTCAACTCCATCATATCCATCCTAAAATTATGAATGGATATTAGTGGAGCTCATGACACTAGATTCATGGAGAAATATACCTCTATCTTAGGAGTTAAACCAAAAAAAATCATTGAGGAACACATCCATGAAAAAATTAACCATTAGAGGATAGTCTTTCTAGTGAACTCTCAGATCATCCAAAAATAAACTAGCAATCTAGGTTCTCATCCCACCCTACCACGATTCTCTAGCCTAGTTTTCCACAGTTGGAAATTCCATTCACCCTTGTGAGTATAAACTATTCCATTCGGTGATGTAAAATTCACCCACTAACAATATTATTCAAAATAGTCTTAATAATTCACCAGCCAGTCCATATTGAGTATGAAATCAAACCTAGTCATCTTGAGGGAAAAAATATTCCATACAAATTGGCACCCACCAACCTTAAGTGGGAACTCCCTCCACTAACATACTTCTCCCATTTTATTCCCCAATTTAGTTTCAAGCATCATAACGCCCTAAAAAACTAAATCATAGGCTCAAGTATTTCCACAACATGCACATATATAAAACTTTGTCATGCATATTTATTGAAGAAGGGAGATAATAATATAGAGGATAAATGAATCATACCTATCAATGTGGATGGTTTAGTTCCTTTTCTACTTGGGGTTAGGCCATACAGAATAGATCTGGATTGAACCACAACCCTGTGACAAAACCCCACTTCCTGAAGTAGGCCTACTCTGTTGTCTTCGTACAACTTGTGCTTAGATGCCTCAGCCATGACCACCACTACCTTGTCCTGATTGACAGATACTACTCCAAATCACTACCTAACACCGATATGAGAAACCTACTCCCAAACATTATGTTGGATATGAACCCCTATCACTCACTTCTAGAGGGAAGGTCTTACAAAAACATTGCATGTGGCCTATCTTGTCGTATGTTCGGAATTCAACTAGGTCATGATCACACTGATTCCTAATTTGGCCACATCATCCACATTGATGAAAGAAAATTGATCTACCAGTACTCACAACCCAACTAGTACACATCTTGTGGGAAACCTAAAAATGTTGCTTGCTGCCACTAGATGTCGAACTACTAGGTCGAGATACAGAACTTCCCTACTATGTTCCCATGGATTCCATTGGGTTCCACTCTATAATCAACACCTGATTCACAATCTCAGTGATGGAGGTCAATATGAACATGTTGACAAGAGATCGAACAACATGTCAAATACCTTCATTGAATAATATCACCATTGATAACTCATCATCAAGGTACCTCAGCACAACACACTACAACTCCATAAAAGCATTTCAAGAACTCCATAATTGTCATAACACCCTTTTTTAGACACATGAACTCATTATACCAATCTAATCTCAGAGACTCAAAGTAAAAGTAATCATAGAACTTGGTTTGGAAATCAACCCAAGCCTTATCTCATAGCCAGTCTTTCTTGTTTAGAATATCTCACCAGCACTTTTCTTCTCCACAAAGAATATATGTTGAAAGATTTACTACCCTCTCAATAGGTATCTTCAAATTGTCAATTATTGACAGCATAGTCTCAATCCATAGCTCAGAAACCTGTGGACTAGAATCCCCATAAAACATGGGTGGATTCTACTAGTGTAACACATGTGTCAAATAATACATAGACAAGGAAGGTTGTGTATCTCCCTATAAATTATTCATAATGAAATAAATTCCATCTCAAAACTACGCCTTAAAATATGCATCTAAAATAATATTTGGTTATATAGTGGTCACTAAATGAGGATTAACTAGTAGCCCATGGCGCACCGCCTCTGGAGAATGGTCATAACCACCCTCCAAGCATATTACTTGAGGTCTTCAAGGTGTCAGGCCTCTAAAATGCCAACCTCATGCCTCAAAAAATATTTATGACAATGTTGACAACTCAAAAGAATAGAATAGGTCAAAACCTTCCTATAACCAAGTCGAGCCCCGTATCCTTCTATTATATTCATAACAAAAAAAAAGAAACATACCCAAAAACCACTAGAGACCCTTCCTTTTTCCCACTCAAAAATCCATGTCTGAGTCAAGTCTCTGTTTCCATGTTCAATTTTTTTTTCATTTCATTTTCATTTCACATTTAATTTTTAGTGGTCTAACCAAATGGTTCAAAAAATTCTGATCCATAAGGTCCCAGACTCCTTATGAACCATAATATGGAATCCACCTAATTCACACCATAGCATGTTCCAATCCATGAAAATCATGGTCCATTACTCAATGTTACCCAATTAGATGCTTAGGGTGTCTTCTATAGACTAATCTGGAAAACACTACTTAGGCTATGATAGGAACCATAGGTACTGCCCATGTTTTCCCAGTTCCTAACCTAAATTATATCACAATAGAAAGTATAACTATTTCCAAACCTATAACAACATTATTACAATAGTCCATGAATCTTAAATGTAATAGCATAATGCATGAAATGTGATTCCTGTATAGTGCCAAAAATGATTCTTGAGATGGTGTATCCTCATATCATCGGGTTAGAAACTATATAGAACACACAATCATATCAACTACTAACATCAAAATTCGAGTGCATCACCCAATGGTAGAATAAAATCAACTGTAATATTAAAAATCTATAAAATATCATTTTCTATTCAAGGAAATTTGGCCTTTTCTTGTATGTGGGTTAGCTATTCCTAGGCACAACTCAATTCCAACTTCTAATTACATCTTTTCCTTTTCTATTGTATCAAAATAATAAATCATAAAATAAAATATCCTTTGATACAATTTTTTACATCTCAAGCCCAGATTCCACTCAACAGTGCCACAATCCCGGTTGGATGCATGGCCTCAAGCACATCACCCAAAATACCAAAGTATATCGACTAGTAGTGAGGAATTAGGGTGTCTATGCGGATACTATTACCTCATTACTAGAGTTTAACATATTGTATTATCAATAATATTCAATATTGAAAGTTCTATAGTAGTCCTACAATCGATAAACTATAGTAATAGAATGAAATTTAGAAAGAAAACTCATATACATAAAGATGATGAAACATGTCTCTATAATGCATCCAAAATTGGTACAGTTAGTATAATACAATACATAAATCAAATTACCAAAAATTACAAAAATCATTATCCCAACTAGCATCACTGACCCTAACCCAATCCCATGATCCCCTACTCTAAAGCATGACACAAAATTAAGCATCTAATTGTGGTCACTTTACCCTATCCCTACCGGCATCCAAATAGCCTATTCAGGTATCCAACAATGGCCCAAATAGGGTGATAGATATAATTCAGATAGGTAACCACCAAAAGATCAATAATAATCTACGAAGTAAAATATAAGCTAATTAGTGTTCAAGTAAAATATATAAGTAGAAATAAAAGTATCTTCCAATGGAAATTATGTACTATAAGTGATACCATGTAGCCACAAGAGTCTCCATAAAAAATATGGTCAACCTCATATATCAAGGAAGCTAATAGAAATAAAAAAATATCTAACATGGCCTCATCAAACATCCATACATATCATGTAAACCATGGAATTGTTGTGTAACTTGTGTATCAAACCATCATGGACACATTGTATCACTATGAGTGTCAGATCAACCACAATTGATCCATTCAACCATTCATATAACATTTACCATAGCCATTCTATATATTAGAAGTTTTAGACCATGAAGGTCCGGATCCTAGGTGGAGAAGACCAGTAAATCCTCATCAAGTCTCATGAGAATCTCAATGAAAACATGGTAATAACACTAGTTAGTGTCCTAGGAGCATGTCATCAGAACATTCTCAACGTGAGTCCAAGAAAGTCTGATCCAAGGGGTAGTAGGTCCCAATTCATCCCATGTAATCAAAACCCATGGAGCATAATCTATCCAATGATTACACTACCGTGTTAAAGACCCATGGTAGAAATATACATGGAATATATTTAGTCATTCATCAAATCCATTTAATTACCATTCCAAACCATGAGTTTACCCACTCATATATCAATTAAAATTCAATCACATATTAGGAGTGTACCCACTCATGTATCAGAAGTTCTCAAAAAACTATTAATGAAATTTAAATCAAACATCAACATGTTATCATGAGGAAAAAGGAGGCAACCCATCTCATAAACATCTCATTCATTTCAATTCAATTATTAATAAGATTCCTCTAAATAGGTATGTAGGAACTCACCCCATGGGTTGTTTAAATATAATAAGCATGGGAAATTTACCTGGAACACCCCATGGGTGGGCTTCTTTGGTGAAAAACATCAAAATCAACACCAAGGAACCTAAGTAAATCTTTAATAGTTCCAATTCCATTTAATTCATTTTATCATTTCAATTTTTGGGTCACACTTGAAAGTCTTGTGGGTGGAAAATGGAGTCAACCTTAATAATGAACTAAAAAATAGGAAAAGTATAAACAACCTACCATAGATTAGTAGTACAGTACTCATATAGTGCCAGCTTTTAATTTAACTCAAAATAAGAGAAAAATGAAGAGTAGGTAAAGAACCTAAAATTATTCCATATTATCTTTCACCTTAATAGCACAAATGATACAAACCCAAATGAGGAATGGCCCAAAAGGAATAGAGAAATCACTGATGTGGATCCAACAAGATGAATGGATCTTGATTCAGGTACTAAATGAAGAAGATCCCCCAAATCCTAGATTAGACTCCATGAAAAAACTCTAAAAAATGAGGTTCTTTCCCTAGGAATAATTGAGTGATAATTAGGTTATAAATAAAAATAATTTGCGGTAGTTTTGTAATTTCACCCCAAAAAAATTATGCCTGGTTTGGCTACACAGTCAGAAAAATTGTGTGAAAACCGTGCATGCTTTGCTGTTGGAAGGGGAACCCCGCAAAGTTCGTATGAATGGTTTTGACAAACCATGTGAAAAGTGTAAAAAAATCCACTATCAAAATTTCTGACATTCTTGTATCGGTGTGAACCCCAAATCACAGAGTTTATAAAACCGTGAAATCTATAGATTCCCTTTTTCTAGCCTCATATGGTTAGAAGAAACCATGTAGCCTTCCCCACATGGTTTCTACTAGTTGTGTGTCATGCCTTTTTTATCCCAACAGTTGGGTTTCAGGGTTTGAATAGGCCATGTACACCCCCGATACATTCAGGACCTCAAGGGGAATTCCCATTGGTCCGTATTTAAGTGTTTAATGTGAGATATAAATTATCCATAGCTAATAAAAAACTTGATTTCTCACATATGTGATATTATTTGGTTCTTTGAAATATGATAATTTTGACCGTTTAATAGAGGAACCCATTTAGAATTATCAACGTTCTCTATAATAAAAAACATCATCTAATTGTTTCATCAATATTATACATGAATTTGATGCCACTTGTTGCAACCACATCATCCCAACACACCCTATGAGGGGGTGATTTAGGGTTGGTTTTTTTATCTTCAAAAATTAAATAGATATTCTCCACACATTGGAAGGAAAATTTGAACCATTCATAATAAAACACATATCCCAAGTATTCAAATATTAAAAAATAAAATAATTGAAACAAATAATTTACATGGTTCGCCTTTAAGGGCCACTCTAAACAGAATACACCAATGATGTTTTGACATACCAGGGGAGTAAGTACTATTTATATATGAATTATAAGTTTAGGAAATGTTTAATACTAATACTAGGGTCACTCCCTCAACTTATCTCTCTAAACACTATTTTATGACTACAAATAGATGGTATTTATGTAAATGTATCTTACAATGAGTCTTCACAAAGATATTAACACCAAAAAAATTAGGGTCTTGTTCTTATGCTTCCATTTCACATGTTAAATACAAATCTTCAATTCAATTCCTTCAAAACTAAAATTCCTCTCTAATTCATAATGTATTAAATCTTCTTCTTAATTTTTGTGTATTTATTATATTATTCATATTTCAACTAATATCATCAAATAAATATTCCTTGTTTATCCCCATGAGTTTTATAATTGTCAACTATGGATTTAACCATCAAATGATCCATTAAATCCATTAAAAACCTCGAACATAAAAGTTAATCCTGTAAAATTTGAGGAATATTTGAATTTAAGAAACAAACTATAAAACACAACATTATGTAATTACATCCCCAATTTTGGAGTGATGTACATTAGGTTTACCAGATTGTGGTGTGACTTTTCCCTCTACATCCTGATTCTATGTAAAACAACATATCCCCAAAATCTTGGTAATACATTATTTTAAAAACTATCAAAGATCATTGATTATTCTCTTGAAATATTTCCAAGGTACAGTAACATTATTGCATGGATGAAGCATTTTTGTAAAGATTCACTATACCCTTCCCAAAAATAAATAACACTAATTTTTATGGCTTCCCATTACTTAATGGACTATCGGACCATTTAATCATTCATTGAACATCATTGAAATTTAACTTATAAGTGTTGTAGCAAGATGAAATTTACTAGGAATAAAACCAAATTCTCATGGGTTCCACCTTATAGTATGTTCTCTTATAATGCGTCATCAATCCACCAGTCATGGCATGACAACTTTGAACTGTTTTGAAATAAAGGAACCATTATTTTATGGGGTTTTTGATTTGGTTTGAAATAATTCCTATTCAAATTGCATATAATTCCATGCTATTGCTTAAAATATCATGTATCATCTTACTCTTAAACATCCATCCAACACGATGTGACCATAGTGGTTGTGATGTAATTATTTATTTAGAGTTCTTTTAGAAGATCAATTAAGAAGACTTTATTCAAACATAATTAACTCCATAACCTCCTCCCCGTGATCATCTTGACCACATATTTGCATCAAAATCACATCCAAAGGTATGAAGTGGATTAGGTCTACTAGTTTTCAATCAGAATACTTAGTGTGTGTTGGGTCACACCCCTGAAAACCACCCTCAAGTGGTGTTTTCATGGTGAATGATACTCTCATCCCTGAAATAACGTCGATATAAAATAGGAAATAGTCTACGTAACATTATATCCATTATCAAGATACTAACATAATTAATCACTAGAAAATCTATCAAACATCATAAAAAGTTGTACTATCTCCACTATCAACATCATCATCATTCCATTCATATCATAATCATCATTCAACATATGATCATCACAAGGTCAAGGTACTTTGACAATAATCACGACACTAACCTACACCTAGGAACACACAAGTAGGGAGAACTATATATATATCATCATCATACATAATCCATATCATTATTAAAATAGTATCTTGGGGAGTAAATTACTTTTAGGTAATCCATTTTAGTCAAAAAAAATTGTTCAATGACATTTCAAACTAATATCAATTGTAATTAGATCATCTAAATTCACTTATACAACTACATATTGGATTATTTTGTAATTGAGAAAGAACTAAGATCAATATATTATACCATCTAGTAATATAGAATGGGAGATAATAATATCATGATGTTAACTTTCACGTCATAACACAACTCATAGGTATATAATTCATCTCAAATCACATCAAGTAAAAATAATGCATCATTAATATGTCAAAGTTAAATTTCTCACTGTATCAAGTCCATTTCATATATGTGATAATTATAAATTGTATATTTGGTGAAAATACATGTATCAAAGAAAATAATTATACTTGTAAACAACATTAATCATTAAAAAATTATATCAATTTTCTTGATATAAAATACTATTTTGGTGTTTTTTAATTCCCCCACCATGAATAGCATTTGAAATTCATCTTATCATATTAAATCACTAGAAAATATGAGAGATATTAATTATACATAGGATTATGGGTCTAGTTAGAATTTACTAGTCCATAAAAATCAAAGGTGATGTTTTCAAACCATTCAAGAAAAAATTCATACCCAAAATCTCTTTTAGTGATTTTATCATCTTATAAGCTTAAAATCATTGTATATAGTAAGCTATTGTGGTCTATATGTGAAGATGATTTAAGTGGTACTTTAAAACTTTTCATGCGTCATGTCACTATCAATATAGATGTCTTATATTTTAAAATATATAAAAAATCCACTTATGTGAACTCTATCAAAATTATCACTATCGAATTCTACATAGGAAACAATGAAAATATGACTACCCAGTAGTTGGAATTTTACATCTGGGAGAAATATTTAATTTTATCCTTTTATTTTTTCTAGTTTAAATTTATATAAACATGAATTTAATCACTAAAATTAATGATTAGTTGGGTATTTTCCTAATAGGAAGATAGTTAAAATAATGAGGGAACCAAATTCCTGGTTTTGAATATAGATTGGATGCTTGGGATTATTCATGTCTTGTGTCATGAAATCATTCTATATAACCTGTTAGTATATATAAGTGCTATAAAATATTGGTGTTCTACTCATTCAAGTATGATATTGATGAAATCAATCCCAATACAGGGTTATTAATATGAATATATATATACAGTACATTCTAATGATTTAACCCAACATTAAATTATTTGAATGTTTTAAATATATTACCAGGAAAAATAAAGGATCTAGTTTGTGTGTATGTAAACCATGGAGGTAGGGTATGGATTAACCCAATTTGTATCCATTGTTTGCCTGAGAGTTCTTTCATTA
Source organism: Viscum album (assembly GCA_963277665.1). Taxonomy (NCBI): domain Eukaryota; kingdom Viridiplantae; phylum Streptophyta; class Magnoliopsida; order Santalales; family Viscaceae; genus Viscum; species Viscum album. The sequence goes on along the minus strand of OY728138.1, from coordinate 960,867,172 downwards.
GTTGTAATGCATACTTTCCTTCTAGAAATTATAGTTTTTAATATAATATTTTTTTAAATATTATGTTATAAAACTTTATGTGTTAAATTATCAAATTTTGTTATTCTGGTAAGGAATCTTCAAGAGGAGAAGTTGAAAATTTTATAATCTTTTAAAATTTCCCTTCTTGAGTGGATTTAGATCAGAAGGATTGGGTAAATTATATTATAAACTAACTAAAAATCAAAATAAAATAAACCCAAATAAAAAATTCATTAGTTAACCGACATTCATAAATAAAAAATAACTAAAATTGAATTTTATAGAAGATTAGTAAAGGTAATTAAAATGGTATAAAGATGCTTAGAATTACATTACTAAGTGGAATAAGAGAATATTACAAAGTGAAAAACATATAATCAAAAAATAAATTATGTTCTAGATAAAAATCGATAAACTCTTAAATAAATTCTATTAAAAAGTTTATATAATAGTTCATATCTAACGAACTATTCTCTTTATACCCAAAGAAGTATGAGTACCAATAGCCTGATGTGTATTTACAAAGTTCTAGGGAAGAACTTCTTTGATCAAAACATTGAAAGACCATTATATTATTTATATACTTCCTCCATTCTTGGTGACTATACTATTAAAATGTTAATATTTTATTTTATTATTACGTTTTTTGGGAGTAGAGGAAGTGTTATAGAGGAAATGGGAGAGTTTTATAAAAACAATATGTGAAAGAGAAGGAACCCTTGGCCTTAGAGGCCATTGGAAACCGATTGGTCCTATACTGAGTACCTAGTGGGGGTCCAATAGGAGAGGTGGTTCTATTTTGAACTTTTAAGTACCCAATAGATTCGGAGGTGAAATTATCATTAAAAATATATTTTTTTCTTTTAACATTAAAAAAATAAAAACCCTTTTCCCATTTCTTTATGATTTTGAGTTTTATTTTAGTTTTTTCCCCTTCTTGAGAGATCCCCCTTAATTCCTCTAAAATACCATCTAACCGTAGATCTGATATTCAATAAAGACCCTTTAAGGGTGGTTGAGGGAGTCCTTATTCATAAATAATGAGGCAAGGCTACCTAAACCCTCTAATTTACCATCTAGGTTTTTAGAAGATTCTTATATCCCACTCCCTCTTCTTATTCTAAGGCATGTGGTATGGGGTTCTCCTTCTATCAATCTTCCTCCAAGTGATATCCAAATTCACTAAGTAGTTTTCTTAAACTACTACTACTCCCTTTCATGTTAGGTTTCTTTCTGGTCAAGGTAACATGTTAAAATCACTTATATCCTAATTTATAGTTTTCTAAATCCTTGGATGGTGTCATATATTCTCTTCTATGATTAAAGATTCACATCTATACAATCTTATGTCGGTGATCCTATTATCTTTCTCTCATTATATTATTATATGATTATTTCAATGGAATGGGGTTGTGTGAGGGATGCCAGGAAATGGTTTTTATAAAAATAATATTAATATAATTTTTTTATAATACATGGATTATCTTGTTTTCCCTCATTGTTATAATAGGTTTTCTACCCAGAATAAACACTAATTCAAGATTACTTGGAAGTAATTATTGAGTGAAGCATGTTATTAATTTTCATGCAAGATTTTTTTAATAAAATTATTAAAGGATTCCTTTTAAAATTTACCATGAGTTGAAATTCTTTACCTGGTTATTTTCAAATTCCATGTATAAAATGCCTTTTTGAATTGGGCATGGTTGTTTAGTGGTGGTGTTGTTCATTATATTATTCAATCATGATCCTTGAGTAACATGAGTGTCTACCATAACTACTTCATGATTTATACTTAGGTTCATGACAAAAATATACAGCTTCAATACTATTTTGATTTATTATTGATTTGATCCCCATTCATAAACCACTCTTCAATATTATTTCATTTCTATAGCTTTGTGTTGCTCCATATTTTATATGTTGGGATTGATAATTGTCTTTAATGTTATTTTAGAGATGCAAATATGGTTCTTCGATGAGGATTTATTTATATATATATATATATATATATCATATGTTCCCCTCGAAGATAAGAGAGGTCTCATATAGAGGATGGATTATGTATATGTATATAGTTATAGATGTGTGTGTATGTCTTCCTTCCTTTTAGAATATGAATTAATATGAGAAGGATATTATATATATATATACATGAAACTCCTCCCTCTAAGGAGAGAGTGGATTTGAAGGTAGTTCATATAACAATTCCTCTCTATAATGAGATTGGGTCCCTTTGGGTGGATGATTATAGATAGACACACGCACATGGATATGTGTGTCTGTTTGTGCACATACACACTACCTCCACTAAAAGATGGGTTCCCTTGGGAATCCTTGGAATTCAAATTATTTATATTGGATAGGTACATAGTCAAATTTTGAACAAGGATTAAATAAAGTTTAGCAGATGTGGCTAAGAGTAGTAGTGTAATCTTATATAATGATCTAAGTTTCTTGGTTTACATGAATAGCATGTTTATTTTTCTAACAAGTAAACTTTATTATTAGTAACCTATTTTTATATTGATTTTTTTTATTAGATATATTCATATTTTATATTCTAGTATTAGACACTTGAATTTATAATATAATGGATGATCTTGGTTAGTGAATTCCATGGGGTATAATATAATCAAACCATACACATTCGAAGATATGTATAGACCTTTCTTTAAATTATCTGGGTAAATGTAAAGCACCTGTTTGAAAGGAATGAGTGTAATGAACCATGGGTAGTCACTAAAAATAATGTGTAGATTTTAGGTGGACATTTTTTTATTTTTTTGATGGGAATGTGGAGAAGAAATACTAGAACGGTCTACATCACTCCAAAGGGTGGATTTCAACTTGGGACTTCTCATTTTGAGACCCTAAGGGAGTTTTTGGTTATGACACTTTGTTTATACTAAATATTTTCTTATTTTCACTTTACCTATGGAATTTTTATACGTTTTTGAATATATTATATTTTATATTCTAGTTCATATAGATATTTCATAATGTGTTTTATAGGTGAGCATTGAGATGGTATTCTATGGGTGGAGACTCAGGTATTTTTTCCATAGGTATAATGACCTACTGTGGATAACAGTATAGTATTTATGACCCATGAAGTGGTAGGATAAGCACAAAAAGAAGTAAGTTTAATCAAATGATGATATTTTCCTATGGGAATGTGTGGTGATTAGTTTCATCACCAAATTTTTAGTAGATGTTACAGGATTTTTCATTTTAGTTTTATGAAAATGGTATAGGAAACCTTTTAATATTCATTATCTACTTTTTATATGATTCAATTATAACCAGATATTAGTGTTCACTAGGTTTAATGTTGGGCATCAATGAATTTCAAAAAGTTGTGGAACTAGATAAGTGGAAGGTACTTATTATTAGAAAGTGGAACAAAAAATAAACATGCATGTATTCGACTGACAAAATACACGTAATTAGTGATCTAATTTACTGAATTAGAAAAATTGATTCCAATTATTACATTTTTCTATTATAATATAAAAGGTAGTTTTGTTTCTCTAATGGATGTAGGATTCATGTACAAACCACATAAATTCATGTGTCCTTTCCATTATTATTTTTCAATTAAATGTTTTTGAATTATGAGTTTTTTTATTGTTTGTGAGGTCAACATAGTGCAGTGAGTAAGGTACATAGTATTCTTATCTTGCAGTGAACTAAAATCTTGGGATTCCATCCTAAAGGATGTTCAGGGAATATTTTCCCACTACATAGTTATTATTGTGGGAAAATTCTAGGTATAGAATGGTGTTGGATTCCCAACATGTTGTATCGTAGATTTTTTTTAACATTATCATCATTACACTCGAAAGTAGCTAAAGAAATGATCAGTATAACCTCTATGTTATTTCAATTTTCAATGGGATTTTACTATAATGAGAATGAATGTAATTATAAAAATTTATGTAATTTATGAATAATTTTGATGGAATATAATTTTTTTTCTAGAGATTGAAAATTGAGGACTATATCATTCAAAGGGATTTAAGGTTCCATAGATGGGAGTCAAAATAGAGAAGATGGATTGGACAGAATGGGAATGTCTAGATAGAAAAAACCTTGGATTTTTGTGGATGTAATTTTTATGGAATGTGACATTTAAAATTTGGGATGTTAAGACCATGTTAGAGTTTAATAAGTACCTAAAAAACATGTATGATAAGATTACATCAGTTAATAATGTGTTCATGATGAGAAGGTTATTCATCATGGATAAATATGAAGGTAGACCTATGGTAGATCATGTGAATGAATTTAATATTATATCAGGGTAGGCTAAATCAATTAAGGTGTAGTTTTTATATTATTTTTAGGTTCTTATACTAATTTCATCACCATTGGAGTTGTGGTATGTGATTGTAATGGAAGTTATAAATTCCTAAAGAAAAAAGAGTTTGGTGTTTTAAGATGTTACGAACTTCAATAACAATTAAAAACTCAAAAAATAGATTAAAGACCCTTCTATAACTTATCTAAATTCCAAAGGAATAGTATCTCACCTTTCTAAATAATTAAAATAATATAAAAAGAGAATCCATGAGATAGTTTTTAAAGGTAAATCAGTTAGCCCATGTCTTACATGTTGGTAATTTGAAAAAAAAAGGAAACTTTCAGAAGGATTATATAGATCATAAGACAATGCATAAATGATCAACTTATGTTAGTTAAAATTCTATGATTATAGTTGAGGGAGGGAAAAAAATTCCATAGAGTCAATGTTCTAGTAGATACATGGGTTATTGGCCTGGGAGCATCATTTCACTCAACAACAGATCAAGTATGCATGGTGATTTATGTGTCTATAATATTCAAAAAAGTATATTTAGTGGATAATAATGCTTTAAATGTTATGGAAAAATGGTATATTAATGTTCATATAAGAATATAATCTTCTTGAAGTTGAATGTGGTGAGATACATCCCTAGTCGATGGAAGAACTTAATTTTCAATGATTAACTAGATGAGGTAGGCTATAGTACTAGCATCACCATAGAATTTTTAAGGATAGTAGAGTATCCATAGTGGAGGATTAAGGAGTAAAGTATGGGACCATATATCTAACCAAAAGATCAAATGGAGTGGTAATTATTTATGTAACATTGTCTGATAGTTCGGAGTTATGGAATTGTTGGAACAGACATGTTAGTGATTAGAATAAGAAATTCATAACATAAAAATTTATGTTGAAGCTTGGTCACACTAAACTTTAAAGTTATGAAAGTTTTGTACTCAGTAATAAGAAAATAGCTTCATTAAACTTGAATGAACCTAATCCTATATCCCAAAAGTTAAAATCAGTTAACTTGAATACTTTCCATACTAGGTCAAATCTCATGTTGGTTCACTTTACATTATGAATTTCATTGATGAGGTGACATAAAAATCATGTTTTTAATTTTTGAATCAGAAGTTTTATGTATTTACATTTTTCATTCAATAGAAGGATATGGATTAGAGGGTAACTGGTTAGAAGTTAAAGACCCAATGATCTAATAATAGATTTTTTTAAGAGATGTGATCCAATTATAGATAATTTTTTATGAATTGGTTACTAATTTCTATTATTATGAGGTGTTTGTAGTTTATCAATTGTGGTGAGGTCCGCCCCTAGTTCTGAGTGGGACCCACCTCAGTTGTGACGAGAAGATACCACCTCAAGAAGTTTTTGTCAAATAACCCTTAGACTACATGTGTTGATTTATGTGATATGTGATTTGATATGAATCACTTCCAATGGATGTTAAGGAAATCATAAATTCATTGGAAAGGTGACCTGAGTATGTCCCTACATGGGAGACAAATGTATGCATCAACTATCATTTCAAAGATGCAATAAAGACTTGTTGGTTGGGGTATTGAACACCATTGTGGAATATATAAATTTCTGGGACCAATTCCTCCTTGATATCAATTCATGGAGGATTATGTTAGGAATTCATAGAATTTTCCTTTATCTTACCATGAGAGTGCCAGTTGTGTAGAAACCTATCGTAAGTTTGAATCTGGAATCATGAATTAGTATTAGTCATTATGATAATAATTCCATCATGGTTGAAACTTTTTTGGAAGAATCTATGTCTAGATATCAATGGTGTTTCATGAGTAACTTTCATTAGAGTAGTGAATTTGGCATGTATAGAGATATGTTTCTCACCTTCAATCGATGGCGGTGTATCTACACTCTTACCTTATAGGTTAGATTCCTATGGTGGTGATGAAGACTAAGTAGTAATGTGTGCTTGGATGTTATTAGGAGATATACTTGAAGGGTTTTATTAATTTCAAAGAGAATGTTTCCTAGATTTCTATGTGTATTGTGGTCTTCTTTTAGTATTTTTTTTAAATCAGGTCAAGCATCCTAAGTAGAGATCACTCTATTATAGAATGACCCTTAGTGTGGTATATCTATTGAATCATTGTGGGTGTACCCATCACATGGAAACACTTGATATAATATAAAGGATGTGGTTTTTCTGTAAATGTTGTTGATTTTGGTTATTTAGTAATGTTTTATATTTGGGTTTGGAGCTGATAGAGTACGCTCATCTGAAGGGTAAAGACTATCAAATATAGATTTTGGTGGATTGGAAACTATATGAGTAGTGGTATATTATTGACTAGTTTAATAAGGCTAATATTATTTATGATTTGATGGTTAGTAACTTTCATGAAATAGAGACAACAATTTAACCAATATATATTTGATAGTGGGTGAGATCTAGTTGGTAGTTAGGATATAAATGGAAGAATTACTCAAGTATTACTAAAGTGGACAGTGAATAAGTCATATGTTTCCTTATACTGTGAGTTGAAAACATTGGTGTGTTTTCCATGTATGGAAAATATGATTGATGAACTAACATATTTTTGGAGGAGTATTTTTCCTTACAACAACTTTGTGTTTGGGTGCATAATCGTTTTCAATTTCTATTATGGTGGTGGGCCCCAAAAAAATATTTCTCTCATATGATAACCATCTAGAACACTCTTAAAATGTGTGGGTGAGATGATTCCATTGGTGATATATATATATATAAGACTATTTTAAGGTCACTATCTATGGTAGATGTGCTTTTTGGTCCAATGTGACATAAATAACGTTCTAATAAGAAACTTTTTTGGGTGAAGAGGCATGGAAATATTCAAACAGAGCATGTATATGTTCCCTTTAAGATCTTGCTTTTAGATGAGTTGGGGATGATGAATTTAGTGATAAATGAGGATGTTCTCATATTAGGTAGTGTTATACCAAGTTATCTTATATTTAAGACATCTAAATAATAAGTATGTGTGCTCAAAAGTGGTTTTTTTTCATAAGGTTTTATTGGAGTTTTCTTGTTCAACACCGCATTTTTTTGGTTTTCTTAGATGAAAGGGTTTTAATGCACAGAGGTTATATTGACGTGGGTTTTTATTGAATGATACTTATATAAATGGTTTGTTTTAGAGTTTCAAGGCACCCTATGGGTAAACCTATAAATGTTTTCTAGTATATGAGGTTGGAAAATCTATTTTATTATCTCACTAATTCTAGGGAGTGGTGTTTAACATGTGGATAATCTAATGTGGAATTGAATGTGTGATAGAGCCTCAGTAAAAATATTATTTTTATCAAGCACATGATTTTTTACAAAAATTGATATTTTCATTCAAAACAAATTGTTAAATATGGAATATAATGATATGGATGTGTCTAGAATATAGGTTTTATCCTATGAGTGCTTTGATTTTGGTTGACATCAGAGTTTCTGAGTTTAGGCTATTATGGGTGGATTAATTAATTAATTTAAAGGATTTGACTAATTAATTTATCACTTATTTATTATTGAAAAACCTTATATTTTCTCTAAAAATGTTAAATAATGATTTTATCCTTGGGTTAACCACATTTTTGATCGATGGAAAATCATACGTGGGGAGTGAGAGAGAAGGGATGGATCTTGGTGGATTTGATGATGAAATGTGGAGAAAAATTATATCTATGATCAAAATGATGAATTAGAATATGACATCAACAATGGATTAGATAATCATTTAATCACCATCATGGTAGGACTTTGTTATTTCTCATTTATTTGTTCTTAATGAATCACATTTTGAATTCATGGTTTGGAATATATCAATTTTACAAGATTGAAACAAGGTTAATTATTTTATAATTACCTATAATTCCAAAAAAAAATTGAGGTTCCGTATTTTTTTTTAATTTACTATGCCATTTTTTTAAGTTTAGTATTATCTAACCCTAACTTCATTTTTTGTGTTCATATGATTTTCATGAAAGTTCGATGATGAATGAAAAAATTATCCTCCATATATTTATTTATGTCCCTTATATCTCTCTTCTTCACCCTATATCTTTCCCCCTTGTATTTGTATGATGTTTTGTTGTCCCAAGAAGTGTTCAAAAGTGGTGAGAAGTAACATGTGGGAGATCATCGAAGGTATGTAGGTGGTGCGATGATGATAAACTCAAGAATGGAATATTTGGTCAGAGGTGGTAGTGGGAGGCAGGTGGTTGTGATTGTGGTTAGAGGTGGGTGGGACTATGATGTGGTGTGTGTCTAGATTGTGAATCTAATGGAGATTGGGAAGGTTTTATAAAACTTGGTAGCTAGTGATGGTTGAAGGAGTGAACAAGGAGGGTGGAAATCGCGATATTGCATGGAGGGTGAAAAAATGGGGCTGTTGTGACACCACTTACACAATGTGGGATAAATGAATGTGGGGGGATTACTCACCAACACATTATTATCTATTATATCCTCATAGAGTCTAATGATCTCCATATTCCATGTTTCATGTGAGTGGTCCTAGTGTGCTGGGATGGGTTGGGTGGACTGGGTCGGGATTTTCCTAATCTCACTCGGGATAAGGTGGAACAGACTCAGGGATGCATAGATCATAAGGGTGATATTTACTACAACACATGTGGGATTGCACACACCCATTTGGCCCAAACCCCAAATCCCTACATGCCATGTGGTGTTCCCAAAGCCTTCCATAGGGCCAACTCTCACCCATGGGGTGTTTTGGTGAAATAATCCTTTGGTGTCTAATTTGTGAAAATGAACATCCTATCCTAATTATTTATCCATGTAGATGATAATGGTTTTAATTGTTTTAAAATCTAAGGATATTTATAAGTTGATATAATCCAATTAAGAATTTTCTTTTATAGATCCAATGAAGAGGTTTGCGTGAGACAGTTAGAGATTTCTCATCTTATGGGTTGGGTTAGTATTTACTCCCCACATACATAGAGTTAAAATAACTTCTATATATATTTCTTCTTAAAAATAAGATTTTCATTCCACCCATATACATAGGTAATGGTATCCTCTATGTCATCTCATTGGTAGGGTTGGTATTAGCTCCTTTTGTACTTGAGGTGTAGGATCATTTATCTATGGAATTGGTTTACATGTTGGGATAGTTATTTCCTCCAAATAATTGGTTCTTGAGACCCTATATATATAAATTAAATATTCCCCCAATCTCAAGGGATCTAATATAATTGGTTCCTCCATTAGATTCGGCATTCCTACTACCCACCAAGGGGTGGGATCCACCGACATATTTTTTATGAGGTTACATGGATTTATTATCATTGGTAGTTTAGATACATGATTGGTGGTACAATATTGATGGAATAGAGGGTGAGGTACTCCCTTTTATATTTATCATGATTAAATGAAAAAAATAATCTCCTTCATGGATTTTGGTTGCGGTTTGGTAGTCAGAAAAGGTGACCAGATCAGATTATTTAAGACTTTTAATTCAACAATACCTCATGGGTTTCCTTTGAGTTATATTCTATAACTTTTTGTTGATTTCATGCTTCATGGAACCATTAGCATATTTTTCTCTCCTGTTTTCTCATATGATTTGAATTCCATGGTTTGTAGATGAGATTATTTGTATCTTCCTTGTATCCATGAGACTTCTAGTGATTGGGAATATCTAGATTACTCATCCATGTCATCCTCCAGGTTAATATATAGTAATATGAGATTTGATATAAAATATTTTTACATTTTCTTTCCTTTTAATAGAATAAAATATGGACCAAATGTATATTAATCCTACTAGGTATATTTATACACATTCCTATACAGGCATTGTTCCCACACTTGTTGTGTCTGTGTAGATAACACACAAGTTTAGAGTTATCCTTGGTAGATGTGGAGGTGGCATGGATTATTTGAAGTTGAAACCTGGTGATGATTTTTGATATATGATAGATCATAATGTTTCCTGATGATTACATTGACCATTTCAGCTAGATATCATTCTAGGAGCATAAATAGAGAGGAGTATATTTCCAATGTCTAGTATCTGTCAAATTCATAAGCTTATTAGATGTACAGATCCTTTGTATTTTCTTATGTAGAATCATGCCTATTTTTTTGTCTCATTAATGTGTTGTGTAGAGTTTATTTATCCATATATATTAAATTGGTCTGTCTACCTATGTTATGCATTGGTGATTCAATGTTTTTTGTAGGTAGATATTGGATAAGGCCACCCATATTGTGTGATAAGCATATTCAGTGCTAGTCGCCAACCCCTATCGTATTGAATATGATTTTTGAGTGGCTCACATGGATTATAGCCAACTAGAGTGGGAACCTAGTGGGTTGGGTTGTGAAAGTGGTGATTGCATCCCATTTTTATACAGGAATAATAAATGGATTTGTTTTACCTATGAACCTTTTTAAGTTCTACTTTGTCTTACTGGCTTATGAGACATTCAGACAGAAAACACGATAATTATTGTTTCATGCCAGGACACCATAACTACCTATCCCTATACTAATACATGTTTCAATATAGTAGGAACCACTAATATCCCATGTATATTAAGGAAGTAGTTATGACATTGATCCCACCCTTCTAGGATCTCTCTCCCACTAAGTATCTCTGAAATGATGATTGAATCCACATTAGAGATATAATAATACTGTTCTCACTCCACTAGACATGATTGAAGCTAAATATGGTATAGTAATGATTATTAGATATATCTAGATGAAGTTCAATTAATATATACATACACCTATGTTAATCCTTAGCCTCACACACCTTCTTAGAGGGACTCTTCCAACTTAAGCCATTAAATACAACATTACCCATACTTGAAGCATTAGGAACATAAAAATAAAAGGAAAGAAGAAACGGAATCCACCACTTCCACCTCATATTGTTTTTATTATAATAAAATATATATATATATATATAGGATTTTATGGTTGATTTATAATATAAACTACTCCTCGAAAAAATAATCCCTCCCACAATTCAGGTCATGTACAATAATGACATGCTCCAGATCATGGGTAGGGTAATTCCTTTCATGTCACCATAACTTCCTAGAACCATAATACACTACATGATTGTACTATGTTATAAAAACCCTAGACCCATAGAAGAGACATCATAATATACCTATAGATCATTGCCTGAATTGGGTATGATTACGATATGTGAATTCATAAGACTCTCATAAAAAACATAAAAATATATCTCACACTATTCTAACTAGATGAAATCTAACACTAGAATCATCAAATTTTTCAATGGAGTATCTATCTGGAAAAGGTATTGAATTAAACATAGGTAATACACATTTATACCTAAAAATATTTTAACCTATGAGACATTTCTATGAACTTCTCTACCCATCACCACTTCCAATATTATCTAGATCAATTGAAACCCTAGTTAACAATGCCACATGGTTAAATAACATAGCCTCTAATATCTATAATAAACACTTAAAATCATATAATAAATCTTTTACCTCCTTCATATACCCATAAAAACGATAAGATTATATCCATGCTCTTAGAAATTTTAAAAATTAAATAGGAAGTCATTTCTAAAAATCAATATGAATGAGTCTATGCTTGTATGGAAAACATTGTTAATAAGGTGCAATAAAACAATGATGCATTCATAAAGAAAAATGGCAAAAAAATATTAAAAATTCCCATATAGACTTCATAATGTTGTTTTTTAGAATATCCTTTGATCTCACACAAAACTAGTGATACCCAGTCTCAAATCAATCATTGAGAAACATTTAACCCCTTTCAATTGGTTGAAAAAATATTCAATTTTGGGTAATGTTTATTTGTTTTTGAATTCAACAAGTTTAGATACTGATAATCCACATAAAGGCATATAATCCCATTAACATTCTTTGTAAAGAGAATTCGAGAAACCCAAGGGGGAGTATTAAGGTAAATAAAAACCTTGGACTCTAGTGCTTCTAATTAAAAAATATTCTCTCAAATTAGATGGTTCAAATCAATGATTCTTAATGAAAACTGATTTATTTATACGCCCCAACATGATGAAAAAATCCACATCATTCCTTGGATTCAATGTAAAAATTCCATAGAAATCTTATTGGGAAAGAAAAATACCATAGGACGTTACTCATTAGATCTTATTTTGTCAACATCTTTGAGAAATAACTTCTCCATCTAGGAGGTAATAATTAAAAATTACTCTTTGTCTACCTCACTCTACTCCCATTCTAATCCCATTCTCCAAAAAGTGTGTGATAGTTTATGATAAAATAAGAAAAGTAGACTTGTTATATATATATATATATATTGATAAGGGTCTTGAACTAGGTCATCTAATTAATGCACAAGTTGAGATCAAATATATTCATATCAAGAGGAGAGATTTCCTAGAGATGTAAACGTGATCCTACCATAAGAAGATAAGAAATATGTCTCTTTCTAATCACTAAAATATTACCTTGAGTAGTGTAAATAATCCTAATATATTGAGTTATATCTACTATTATTACTAAATGAGACACTAAATGCTTATAAATAAGCGAATTTGAATCTCTAGTATTAAATAAAAAATAGATGTGGATCAAAGATAACATAACCATACCTCCCACTATTGAAGGTCCTTCCACAATATCAGCCAATAATTTATAAAGTATAAAAAAACTATAAATTTTTTCTGAAGACACCGTGCCTGAGATCCCTACCCTGGTGAAGATTCTGCTAACTTCTATCTCTTCCTTACTTGTCTGTTACCCCATCTAGGCCTACCAAATAAAATTTTGGTACCTATATAAACTTATAAACCTATATGGAACTATATTTTATTACACTTCCATGCTCATTATCCCACACTCTTAGATGGTGTGGATCTAGAAAAACTTTGAAGATGACACAATTGACCACACCGATGTCATTGCTTTGCCTCAAATAAGAAATTATATCTTATATTCCTAAGTAACCATAATGATCTTATCACATGAGATATAATATAGGATTCATGGAAGCTAATAGACATTCACTCTATCTCCTTAGGAAAATCTTATCATAACCCATTTCCTCTTAGATTTACTACCATTGTAAGGAGGATAATTAGTCTTCTAACACTCGTTCATCTGTATCCTATATTATTAGATAACATTAACATCGATTTTCATTTTCAAGAATAAATGTTATTACTCTATCTCAGTGTTATTTTGTAAATTATACAAGCCCATATAGGAAATGGATCTACTTAATCCACTATTGTAGTTCTTGCTAAAGAATACTACCCCAAAGTTTGGTGAAACCTCAATGATAGTGGTTTCACAATAGGGTTACAATCTCCCCACCATATATGACATTTGAGCAAGATTCCTAAATATTTTTATATTAATGGAGGTCCTAGTAGGCAGATCATATACATATACCCCCTCCTATAAAATAGATGGGTGTTAACGAGTTGATATATTCTATATTATTAAGGATAACCGATATCAAATCTTATTTTAGGAATAGAAAATATAATTTATAAATTTATCGTGTTAATAATGTAAAAATACCCACCCCTATCTCATATGGAATCATATACCAATGCTTTATAATTTTAAAATAACCTTTAAAATAAATGTCTTTGTTTCGAATGAAAATGTAACAGATAGAGTTTGTCAGTTTTAAATAGCCTTTAAAATGAAAGACAAATATAACTTTAAAGGTGATAAGTAAAGAATAAAAATTTAATATGAAACTTTTTTAAAACAAATATATGCATTTTAATAAATTATAATATCGTACTCATCATTAATAAATAATTAGGAAAACACCAATTATTTTTTATTAAGGTTTTGATTTATATAATATTAAAATGATTCCAATAATAAGGGAAAAAAATGGGAAAACACGTGATATTCCACGTCATCCAATATGTGCCTTCCTAGAAACATCTGCTCATGATGTGTCATACATTAGAAAGAAGTCTAACTCATTGGAAAAATACAACATGGAATGTGTTACGGTTACTCAATATTCCACTATAATTATGAAATTCAAGCATATTTGTGGGTTACTTATTGATATGTGACATCCCTACCTCAAACCTACTATAAATATTATATCTGATATCCATTAAGTTTCTCTAATACCATTTTGTAAAGAATTAAACACGGTTATATGAATAGACTCATGTAAATTCCCTATAGGAACTTGGGTGCACCTCCCGATTGTCAGAGCCTAGGGTAAGATCAAAGGATTGTTCATAAATAAGGGAGAGATAATTCACCCACTTTTGATTATAATAAGAATAATAAAATATTAAGTTTCAATTTGAAAATGTATAAATACCCATGGGTTTATCATATCAAATGAACCAATATATTATTATCCACTAAAAATTTACTTTTCCCCAAGTACACGGTTAACACGAGATGAAATATATATGTGTACATACATATATACCATGCATGGAAATTGAAACCATCCTATACCAAAACTTATCCACTAGAATCACTATTCAGTGTAAAAAACTCACAAAAAATTCATTTGGGAAATACTCTTTGATTTTATTATATTGGGAGATAGGAAAACTATGATCCCTTCTTACTACACAAATTTGACCTCTTACACACTCAATCAAACTCATGACTCACATAGATTCAAGTAAAAAATTATAAAGGAAAGGATACATGAGTTTATGTGTCATAGAAATGATACTTACAACTGATGTAGACTTGATCCCTACAACTCAAAAACATTTAGGTATATTTTATATTCCTAATCATGTAGATATTTCATAATGTGTTTTCTAGGTTTTCAGTGAAAATGTATTCCATGGGTGGAGACTCGCGTTTAGTTTCCTTAGGTATAATGACCTACTATGGATAATAGTATATTCTTTATATTCCAAGAGGTTTTAGTAGGAACAAAAAAAGATATAAGTTTGTTTAGATGATTATTTTTTCTGATGGGAATATGTGGTGATCAGTTTCATCGCCAAATTTTTACCAGAAGTTATAGGGTTATCCATTGTAGTTGTATGAAAACAGTATCAGAAACCCTTAAATTTTCATTAGATACTTTTTCAAGGATTCGATTATAACTGAATATTAGTGGTCAATAGGTTTAATGGTGGGGAATCCATTAATTTCTAAAAGTGATGTAACATGATAATTGGAAGGAACTTAAGATTAGTAAGTGGAACCACCAGTATATATGCATGTATTCAATTGACATAATTCTTGTAATTAATGATCTAATTTACTAAATTAGAAAAATTGATTGTAATTATTACATTTTCCTATTATAATATAAAAGTTAGTTTTTTTCTCCCATGGATTTAAGAGTCATGTACAAACCACATAAATTCATGTGTCCGTTACGTTATTATTTTTTAATTAAAAGATTTTGTGTTATGAGTTTTCTTGAGTGTATGTGAGGTAAACTTTCTATAGTGAGTAGGGTTCATTGTATTATTATCTTCTAGTAAACTAAAATCAAAGTAGTACATCCAAAAGTATGATCAATGAATTTTTTCCCACTAAATTGTTATTATGGTGGAAGAAATCTAGGTATTGAATGGTTTTGGATTCCCAACAAGTGGTATAATAGCTTTTAGTTGTTTTAAGATGATCATCAACACACTCAGAAGTAGATAAAGAAATGATCACTCCAACCTTGATGTTATTTCAATTTTCAATGGGAGTTTTCCATGAGAAGAATATATATATTTAAAAAATGGTATGGTATGGATGAATAATTTTTATGGAATGTACATTGGTTTCTAGAGATTGAAAATGGAGCACTATATCATTCACATGTATTGGAGGTTCCATTTATGTGTGTCCAAATGGGGAATATGGATTTGACTTTATGGGAATGGTGTGATAGGAAAGACCTTGGATTTTTGTGGATGTCATTTTAATGAAATGTGGCATTAAAAATCTGGGAGGTGATGATAATGGTGGAGTTTAAGAATGACTTAACAAACATGTATGAGAATATAGAATCAATAAATAATGTGTTCGTGATGTGAATGTTGTTCAACATGGGGAAATAGGAAGGTAGACAGATGGTAGCTCATGTGAATAAATTTCAAATGATATGAGGGTAGGTCAAATCAGTTAAGGTGGAGTTTTTATATTATTTTTTAGTGATTCTGCAACTTTATTCACCATTGTATTTGTGGTAAATGATAGTAATTGAAGTTATAATTTCCTATTGAAAAAACTGGTTCAGTGTTTTTTTTAGGAACTTAAATTTGAATTAAAAACTCAAAAAAAGTGAAAATCAAGAGCCTTATATAAATTATCTAAATTCTAAAAAAATGGTGTATCACCTTAGTAAATAAATCAATGAAAATTAAAATAGAAGCCATGGGAGATTTGTCAAAGGAAAATCGGTTAGCCCAAGACATACATGTTCTAATGTGGAAAAAAAGGAAATATTCAAAATGATTATATAGATCATAGAACAAAGTCTAAAAGATAAACTTCTAGAAGTTAAAATTCTATGAGTATAGTTGACAAAGGAAACAAATTGTTTCTTAATGTCAACATTCAAGTAGATACATAGGATATTGGCTTGGTAACATCATTTCACTCAACATCAGATCAAGAATATATGTTTAATTGTGTGTCAATAATATTTAAAAAAGTACATTTAGTGTATGATAAGGCTTTTAAAGTTGTGTGAAAATGTGATATTAATGTTCAGATGAAGAATAGAAGCTTCTTGAAGTCTAATGGGGTGAGATACATCCCGGGTCTATAGAAGAACATAATTTTCATAGATCAACTAGATGAGGTAAGCTGTATTACAAGAATCACCAATGGAGTTTTGAAGGAGAAATAAGGATCCACAGTGGTGGAATTAAAAGTCTAGAATGGAACATATATCTGACAAAAAGATCAAATATAGTGGTAATTATTTAAGTAACACTATATGATAGACCATATTTATTGAATTGTTGGTTCAGACACGTTGGTGATTAAAATATAAAATTTATAACATAAAAATTCATGTTGAATATTAATTAAACTGAACCTGAATGTTGTGAGAGTATTGTACTTAGTAATTAGAAAATTGTTTCTTTCAACTTGAATGAACCTAATCCTAGATCCCAAAAGATAAATTCAGTTTTCTTAAACATTTTTTTACCTTCCTTGGTCCAATATCAGGGGGTCACTTTACATTATGAATATAATTAATGATGTGACATTGAAATTATGTGTTTAATTTTTTAATCATAAGTCTGATGTATTTGCTTTATTAATTCAATAGAAGGACATGGAAAATAGGTAAAAAAGTTAGAATTTAAAGTTTCTATGATCCAATAATAGATTTTTGGAAGATATTTGATCCAATTATAGCTTTTTTTATGAATGTGTAACTCATTTATAGTGTTATGAGTTGTTTTTAGTTGAGTAACTATGGTGAGGTCCACCCGTAATTGTGAGTGGGACCCACATCAGTTGTAGCAAGAAAATCCCACCTCAAAAAGTTTTAGTCAACTACCCATTATAAAATATGTGTGGATTTATGTGATATGTGAGGTTATATGAATCACTTCCCATGGATGTGGGGGAAATCCTATATTCATTGGAAAGGTGACCTAAGTATTTCCTAGATGGGAGACCAATGTATGCATAAAATTTCATTCCAAAGAAGGAATCAAGACTTTTTGGATGGGGTAATAAACACCATTATGGAATATATAAAGTGATGGGACTAATACCACATTCATATTGATTCATGGAGGATTGTGTTAGGCATTCATGTAATTTTCCCTTGTCTTACCATGAGAGTGGCATCTGTTTAGAAACCTATAATAGAGGGGAATCTGGAATCATTGAGTAGAAATAGTCTTGATAATATTAATTTGATCATGGTTGAATTTTTTTTTTTGAATAATCTATATCTGTATATCAAAGGAGTTTCATGATTAACTTCCATTTTTGTAGTGATTTTGGCATGGATATAGAGATGTTTCTCACGTTTGATTGGTGGTGGTGTCTCTACACTCTTACCTTTTAGGTTAGGTGCCTATAGTGGTGATGAAGACTAAGTAGTCCTACATGCTTGGATGTTCATTGGTGATATACTTAATGGATTTTCTTAGTTGTGGAGAGGATGTTTCCCATATTCCCAGGTGTATTTTCTCCTTTTATCATTTGTATTAAAAATATGGTCAAACATCATATATAGATATCACCTTATTTTATAACAACCCTTAGTGTGGTATATCCAGTGGATCCTTGTGGGTGTTCCCATCACATAGAAACTCTTGATATACTATAGAGTATGAGGTTCTTCTTGAATTTTTTTTGATATTTTTTATTTAGTAATTTTTTATATTTGGGTTTGGAGCCGATAGAGTAGGGTCATCTGAATGGTAAGGACAATCTACTTTAGATTTCGGTGGATTGGACACTCAATGAGTAGTGGTGGATTTGTTTAATAAGGATAATATTATTACTGATTTTATGGCTAGTAACTTTCATTACAGATATATAATAATGTAATCGATATATCTTCGATAGTGGGTATGATTCTATTGGTGGTTAGGATACAGATGGAGGAATCCCATAAGTATTAGTGAATTGGTCATATAATAAGTCATGTGTTTCCTTATGTTTTGAGTTGAAAATATTAATGTGTGTTCCTTGTAGGCAATAGATTATGAATGAAATACCATTTAATGGGAGGAGTATGTTTTCTTAAAACCACTTAGTGTTTCAGTGTATAATATTTGTGAATTTATATTATGGTGGTTTGCACCATAGACATATTTCTCTCATATGAGAACCATCTGTAACACACTTCAAATGTTGGGAGTGAGATGCTTCCAATAGTGATATATGTATATAGAACTATTTTATGGAATATATCTAGGGTAGATTGGTTTTTTGGTCTTATATGACATGAATAACATTCTGATAAGAAACTTTTTTGGGTGAAGAGGCATGGAAATACTCAAATAGATCATGTGTATGATCCCGTTAAGGTCTTCATTTGAGATGAGTTGGAGATGATGAGTTTGGTGATAAATGAGGATGTTCCCATTTTAGGTAGTCTTATACTGATTTCTCTTAGTTTTCAGACATCTGAATAAGAATAAATTGTGTTACAAAGTTGATTGATTTTTATCGGGGTTTTTTTGTGAGTTTTCTTGTTTAGAATCTCAATTTTCAGTTTTTATAGATAAAAAGGGTGTAATATAGGGAGGATATAGTAAAATGGGTTTTTCCTAAATGAGAATCATATCACTGGGGAGTTTTAGAGTCCCAAGACACCTTATGGGTAAAAATATAAATTTTTTCTAATTATATGAAGTCATAAAATCTATTTGATTATCTCACTCATTCCAGTGTGTGGTGCTTAACCCATGGATAATCTATTGTGGAATTAAAAGTGTGATATACCTCAAAAAAAATTATTTTTATCCATCACATGTGTATTTCCAAAAATTGGTATTTTCCTTTTAAACAAGGTGTTGATTGTGGAATCTAATGATATTGTTTTGTCTGGAATAGAGGTTTTACCCTAGGAGCTCTATAATTTGGGTTCACCAGAGAGTTTTTGAGTTTAGGCTGTTATGGGATAATTTTTATATATGGGTTTTTTTGGCCAAAACAGGATAGGGTTGCGGGTATTTGTAAAAATGGGTCTAGAGATGCATGAACCCTGTTCACGCATATTCCTTCCCTAGAGATGTGTGGACCCTGTTTACACATCCTGTGCAGACATGATAAAATATTTTTGAACCCTGTTCACGCATCTCTTTGTGCCAAACATGCGTGAACAACATTCAAGCATCCTTTGAAAATGTGATGAAGGATGCATGAACCCTATTCACTCATCTCACTGAGGTAAATATATAAAATGGGACTCCCCCTCCCTCAAAATTCATTCTTCTCCTCTGGATTTTTCTATGATGCCCTACGGAATTTCATTCTCAACAAATATTTGCTGGTTTTAAGAAGGTGAAATTTTTATTTAAATTTTCAATTGTTTAATTATTTTTATTTATTTCATTATATGATTTATTTATTTTATTATTGATATTTAGAAATTATTTTTTGTGTGTATGGTTTATTTAATTTATATGTATTGGTGTGTAAATTAGTGTCTTTTGTATGATTTAATTTTTGAATGGTGTGTATGTTTTATGAATTCGTATTGAATGTTTAGTAAAATTAATTATTTTATGTCTAAAATGTGGTATGAATTCATAATGAATGTTTATGAAAAATAAATATGTTATAAAATATGTTGTTTTTAAAGGAATATTAATTTAAATTATAATATTTTACACACTAGTAATATAACTTATGTATAATATATTTTTTATACGTATCATATTAAAATTTATTAGAAAATATAAAGAAAACACTTTCTGTTGATTGTATAAAAACATTTTTGTTTAAATAATAATTTTAATTTATAATAAGTGTAAATAATTTTTATTAGAAGTAATAAATAAAAATTAGTATTAATTTAAATTATGATATTTTATACATTATCTATATAATTTAGTTATATTAAGTATCATATTTAAATTTATTAAAAAATATATAGAAAATTAATTTTGTTAAGTGTAAATGGTTGTTATGTCAATGTAAATTATATTAGTTATAATTAAATTTATTAAATGTTATTAATAAATATATATATATAGACATAAAAATTTAAAAGTTAAATTTTAGGAGAAAAGGTGTAGATAATTAATATATATTTCATCTAGTAATAAATAAAGTTATATAATATGTATAATATAATAATTATACCAAAAAAACATGGTAAGTTGTGTGATGACTGATCTTGGGATGATTGACCAATTCGTAATTGAACTTGCATATCTTGTTTTGTGAATCAGGTTATTTAATTTGACATAATTTCATTTATTTTTCCGTATTGATGACCTGTGAGTCATATCTGACTAAGTATGTAAGGACCTACATTCCCACTTAAAAAAGGATATGTATTTTATACCCCTAGACCCCCTCACATTCTTTTGAGTAAATTTTTAATTAAAAGTCAATCAACAAGTGGCACCCCCGAAGAGGCGTCCCCGAAGAGGCGTCCTCGAAGAGGAGTCCATGAGGAGGTTTCCTCAAAGAGATGTTCAAGAACAAGTGTTTGAGAAGAGGTGTTAGAGTTTCAAAGGATACATGTGGTTTCAAAAATATTTGATAATAGAGACTCCAAAATTCTACCCATAGTTTTTGGTTATTTTATCAAATAATGATAAACTAAGCATAAGTTTTAAGATCAAGTCATGATTATTTCATAAGTAATTAAATATATAACATTATATTAAAACAATTTTGGTAATAATACCACTATCGATATACCTCAATAGTGATAAATCAATACATAAAAAAATCTCAAAATAAATTCAATTATTCAAAACCAATTTAAATAAAGTAAAATTTTGATGTAGTATATAATATTTTATTAATTATTTTTTTTATAGGTAATAATGTATGTGCAAATATTTTTCAACGATGAGGCCATTTATACTAAGTAAGGATTTAGTTATAGTGTGACACTTGTGAGAGTGGTAAATTTTCATGGTTGCATGACATTGGATACAGTTCTCAATAAGATTAATTATTAGTTAAAACTGAGGTTCGATCAATCCATTTCTTTAATAACATGTCTACATATACAACATATTAAATGATTCTGGTACACCAAGTACCCTCTGGTTGATGATGATGACTAGATGGATTCATCTTTCTCATTTTAACAGTAGTGTGCTAATGTTTTGATGGAGTTGTATGTGGTGATTTCCGATATATATGGGGTGCAATCAACTACTACAGAACCGTGTTTGGTGAGAACTATAGAAGTTGGTTTTTCACATTAGTCTTTTTCATTGCCTCCTTCCCATATAACTCCTGTGATAGATGTAAATTATGAAGAGTACGATCAAAAATTGGAAGGAAATGTAGACGACATCCCTTTTTCTGCTGATATAGTGAATGAAAGTTTATCTAAGGAAGAATAATCTGGGGATCCATCAAGAGATGATTTGGGTGAGGGTGATTTGGGTAATAAACCTTCTAAGGTTCCTTTCAGAGATTTGGGTTAAGGTCATGTGGGGAACAAACCTTCTATGGTTCCTTTGAGAGATAGTCATCCACGACATCCACCAATTTGTGGCAATCATCCTTCAATTTTGTGTTCCTTAGTTGAAGGACGACCTCATGAACAAAATTTTTATTGGGATGACATTACACCAGATTCTAAATTTTCTATAATTATAGGTAATAGTTCAACATCCAATGATAATTCCATCCATGTCAGGCAGAAGTTTGAAAGTAAACTGGCTATGAAAAATGTGATAAATCAATACCACATTGAGCTTAATTTCACATTTGTGGTTGATGAGTCAAAGAATAAAAAATATCTCATTCAGTTGGAAATATATGGTCAGGAATGTAAATTTCTATTACTGAAAATATTTGATAAATTTTTTTCATGTTGGTGGATAACCAAATTAGGAAGGGAAACACACTTGTATGCATGTAATCATGTTGCAGGATCACTCTTACCTTGATTCAGGGATTATATCAAATGTTATTTGGGAGATGATATGAAAATTTTAGGATGTTCCTATTTCCCTTGTTTAGGACAGAATTCAATAGTTTTATAAATATAATATATCATAAAACAAAGCACAGAATGTGAAAATAAGGCAATTGGAAAAGTGTATGGTGATTGGGATGAATCTTATGCAACGTTTCCATAGCTTATGGAATTTTTTTCTCTCAACAATTATATTTTTTATCAGTTGGAAATTGATGAGTATGTATCCCCCAATCATTGAGTTTGTCGGTAAAAGGTGATTTTCAATAGGATTTTTTGGGCATTCAGGCCATACATCGTTGCCTTTCCCTATTGTAAACAATTTATTCAGGTCGATGTCACTTTCCTGTATTGAAATTATACATGTGTTCTAATCATTCCTGTCACATATGATGGTAATTGTGTTTCTCTACCACTTGATTTTTTTGTTATTGAAAAGGATAATTTTGAATGCTGGATTTGTTTTTTGGCATGTGTGCACATTCATGTCACACAAAACTAGGGCGTGTGTCTGATATCTAATCACCATCGAGAGATTATAGAGGTTGTGTCTTGTGATGGAGTTTCATATATTGATCCAAATCCTTATCATCATTATTGAATTAGACATATTTCCAGTAATGTTCATAAGCATTTTAGAGTTGAGGCCATAAAGAAGGAGATCCTCAAGTTGGGTATGATTTTCTAAACATACTTCTTTAAACAAAATTTTATATTCATTTTAATACATTTTTCTCTTATGGTTTCAGCATATGAGCCCCACAAAAAGTTTTGATCGATGCCTTGAAGAGATTTTAACTGCTAATGAAGATTTGTTTGAATATATGATGCATATTTCAAAGTAAAATGGTTATTACCATAGGATGGTGGTAGAAGATATGGTCATTTGACCACTAATATAGTGGAGTGCATAAATGGGGTCCTCAAGGGTGTGTGAAAACTCCCAATCATAGGGTTAGTGCAAGTGACATTTTATAGATGTGTTCACTACATTGCCGATTAGTCCCAAAAGTCCTACCAGAGGATGGAAATCGGAATGCATTTTACATAGTATTTCAAAAGTGATATTGATCAGATACTGAATGAGGCTTCAAGATGGAGTGTTCTACCCATTTACAGGGAAAAGATGAGTGTTCATGTAAGACAGTTCTATGACTGGGCTACATGCACTGGTGTTCAAGTGTTTTTGGTGATGTTAGATAACATGTACTATGATTGCAACCCTCATGAAGACCAAAGTCAACTTGAATCTAAAATGAGATGGATTGGCCTCAGTAATTAGGGGGGAGAATACGATGGAATATTTTTCATTCAGAAGGACATACTCATAAGAGTTGTCCCTAAGTGGCAGGACAAAGCTCCAAATCCCATCAGCCATGATTGAGTCTGTGTATTGTATCATGAAAATGTACATTTTGTTTTGTATATGGTGGTTTTAGTATTGAATCCTTTTATTTCTAACTTGCTCCATTTATGACATGTTTCAATTTTTGTTTGTCACATTTTTGGATTCTATAATAAATAATTTTGTGATACTAAAACTATTAAAAATTTAAACATAGAAAAAAATGAATATATATTTATTCTATATGTAACAAAGACACTAATCCACACACACAAAAATCAAACATAAATCAAAAATATTAAAACAATCATTTTTCATTTTCATGTTGTATATTTTTTAAAATAAAATTATAAAATTTTTATTTAATTTAGTATAAAAAAGTAACGATGATATCATTTTTGAATATGGATGTTTTTTCGTTGATCAAGTCCTCAGCCACTCATTTATCACAGTTTCTTTTAGAGGGACATCTTGTGCCTCTGTTGAGTGCTTGTAGATCTCACTATTTACATCATACCACACCACCTCCTGCAATCATCCCTCATCTTTATCGCACTGGATTCTATGGCGTAGTGATGTGCAACTTCACCTTTATCAGTCATCATCTCATTATTGCGCTTATAGAGAGATGGAGGCCAGAGTCAAATACAATCCATTTTAGAGAGGGGGAGATGACTATTACCCTACAGGATGTGGCCATTATGTTGGGTCTCTCCATCGATGGTGTATCTCTAACAAGCCGAGTTAGAGAAGATTTTCCTGAGCTTGTGCACTGACTACTGGGCATGGAGGTCCTTGATGATGGAAGAACCATCATTAGTGGCAGATTATGCTTCCTTGGTTATACCATCCCTTCACACAATTGGAAGAGGATGATGATGCAATCACCGTGCAGTGATTTTCACGTGCATATATTTTGAGGATAATCAGTGGCACACTTTTTTTTATCACTCCACTAGTTTTGTACATATGATGTATTTAACTTTTTTGGAGGATTTGGGCATGGAAGGATGTTATAGATGGGGGTATTCTTATCTATCATTTACATAGAGGGTGTTATTTAGTGAATGTTGCATCGATAATATGTAGATCATGGGATGCATGGTTTTTCTATATATGTCGGTATGGGAGCACATCCCTCATTTAGCTCCACATGCTCGTGCACCATTACCAACAGACATTGTAGCAAAGGCTCCATGTGGATGTTGGTTTGTTATTCCTTCCTTATAATTTCTAACTTAATTGTACAACTTTAAATTATGAAATGTAAATATAAAAATATTATCTACAGTTGGATTCAGGAACATTGACATTCAGATTCCCCCAGACATGACATCCATGCCTACAGACTTTTATTGGACAAAATTTGACCACACGATGTAAGTGATTATTCTTTATATTGTTAGATCTTTATTCTTGACTATACATGTATTAATTTATTAATTGATTATTTATTTTTTGTTTTAGATTATATGGATTCCATATAAATATGATATCATCCAGAGTATTCCACTGTACTATACGACGATTCTTGTTACCAGATCCTGTAGGGTTCCATTGATTAATTTTCATATAGTCAAGTGGAATTAGACCGATAGAGTTATGTGGTAGTTTAGATTCATTCATCCAGTTCATCACCCACCCAGTTAGTTAGATTCACTACATTCACTGAAGATGTCAATGAAGAGAGATTTTGATTGGAGGATATAACATGCCAGATATATTGATTTATGGGATAGATGATAGGAGTCCCAGTTGCGAGGGGCAGACATAGTACATTTTCATTTGGTGGATCAGATGGATTTTTCATCCTGTTACTGTAGTTCCCATTAAGATTTCTGACATGACACGTACGGGGATTTCAGGAGTTGGTATACATTGTTCCTTCCACTGTTCAACGGATTTTTTTTCAAATTATTTAACAATTGAATTTTTTCACAGGATGCTTGTATCTGTCATCTACTTAACATGTCTGATCTAGTAGAGAGAGTTGTATTTGACATGTAATATTTTCACAACCTTGTGATAGATTTTCTTCCTTCGACAGACTATATTTATCATGGAATTTTCTTTGATCCACAACATGTTGAGGAGGATGCGGAGCCTGCTGAGTCTCATATAGATGTACTAGGGGAGAAAACCCTATTATGGGTGTTTTTGTTCCACAGGAGGATGGTGTTCAGCTTGAGTAGTCAGATACCACTGTTGTATAAGAGGAGGGTGTTCAACAAGATCAGTTAGATACTCCTCCAGCTTCTTATGCTTAGCCACAGGTAGATACATACGTTGACTGGGTTGAGTTGGATGCTTTATTATAAACATCCATAGCATAGCATCCATCTTCTTCCCATGTTGGTGAGAGTTATAGGAAACATCCACTATCCTTAGATGTAGTATAGGGTACATATAGTGAGATTGTATGTCCACTTCCTATCACACAGAGGGATGTAGAGGTAGCTGATGATGATGATGGGCAGCGTACGCCAGAGTGCAGACATAGACGGACATGACGTGGATGCATCTAGCATACACCTGGCTATAGGACAGAAGAGAATCCATGCTATAGGCATATATTAGGTTTATTTTTTTATTAATTATATATATTTTATGTGACTTACTATTATCATTTATAGAGTTTTGTTTTTTAATAAGTGTCTTACTATTATCAAATTATATACGAAAATTAATAATTTCTATTTGATATTCATATTATTACTTATTATTATTATCTATATATGTATAATAAATAATATTATTAAATTCATTAATAAATATTAATACTATGGATTGAAAAATGTTGTTTTTATTAGTGATTTGAATCCAAAAATCAAGGAACATGATTCATTGTTTTAAAAAAAATTAAATTTCATGAAGAAGAATTTGAATGAATAATGGATATTTGTGAATAGTAGATGATTATGATTAAAGATTAGAAAAACCCCAATATGAGATTTATATACATATAATTTCATTTGGACAATTTTGAGAAGATACATATTTAGACATTATAAAAGAACATCATTTCTATGGGTATGCAGTCTTCTTTGGAGGATTTTAAGAATGTGTGAGAATATCCAATACCATAGGTATAAAGAAGATATTGTCATGGTTTGATAATATTTTTTGTATCCTAAAGAATAATTATTGAATAAGATTATCCTTGGTGATGTTATATAAGTTTTAAAAACTTATGTTTATGAGTGTTTCCCTTGAGGGAGAGGTAAATGAAGAAATACGAAATTACTGCCAAAATTAGTATATCAATTAGAATCAGACCTAATTACTATATAATTATAAGGAATAACATATTATTGAATGAGGAATGTTTTACTAAATTTATCTTCCTTTGTTTACAAAAAATAAACTGAATATAAAGGGGTTGTAATTTAATTGATCAAATACAAAAAGAATAGTTCTAGTATGGATGCGTTCAAAGGCTATTTATCCTTCTTATTACAGTTGAATATTTTTGATCTATTCGTTAAAGTGATTTCATGAGTTTTATGTTGGTTGTTCTAATACAACTTTTATATCTCATTTAATATCTTAATCCTGAAATAAAAGTGGATTTCCCCTGATGATAAGTGCATGAGTTCTCATTTCATGTGGTATCATGATCAGTTGGTAGAAAACAACATTATTTGCTAAATCAAATCATATTGTTTTCTAGATAGATTATGATTCACATAGACATAGACTTAAAAAATGGATGACTCATTATTATGTATGAACAGATATTGGCGATCGAGCAGTGCACCAATAATCAGACCAGTTGATCAAAATTTCCAAGAACACTATTATTAATATTTCTGACTATTTAACAAATATGTATTAATATTTATTTATATTTATTTATATTTTATACATATTGATTATTTTTTAATTAATAATATATTTATATTTAATTGGTATTTACAAATATTGATGAATTTTATTTCAATTAATAAATTTTTAGGAAGCGTGAATATTTATTAATAATTATTTAATGGATATTTATTATTAATGAATATTTAATAATAATTATTAAAATCAATTAATTTTATTTATTATTTAATAATAATCAGTATTTCTTTATTTATAGTAATTATTACTTAATTAATATTTATATTCTTAATAAGAATGTTTCACCCACAACCTGTTTAAAAAATTATTAAAATCTATAAATAGTCATTTAATATTTACTATTTTCATTGATATTTATTAAAAAATTTGAATATTTTTTAATTTTACTTAATGTTTATTATTTTATAATTAATATTTAAGCATAAATAAAAATATTTTGTTCATATTTATTACTATTTCATTTATATTATTGATTATTTAATTAATATTTATTAATATTTGTTCAGTATTGATGAATTTTTTTTATTTAAACTTTATGTTGGATGCACGAACAAGGTTCAAGCATCCTTTATAAAAATAATATTGTATGTGTGAATCTTGTTCAGAATTCCTATCAAGGAAAGATGCGTGAACGAGGTTCACGCATCTTAAGACCCATTTTTAAAAATACTCTTAACCCTATCCCGTTTTGATAAAAAACATTTAAAACCCCATATTTAAAAATTTCCTGCTATTATGGGTGGATTAATGAATTAATTTAAATGATTTTACTAATTAATTTTTCATTTTTTTTATTTTTGGTCAAACCTTATATTTTCTCTAAAAATATTATATAATGATTTCATCCTTGGGTTAACCACTTTCTTTATCGATGGAAAATCCTTGGTGGGGAGTGAGAGGGAAGGGATAGATCTTTCTAGATTCAATGATTAAATGTGGATAAAAATTAGATCTATGATGAAAATGATGAATAAGAATATGAGTTAAATAATGGATTAAAGCATCATTTATTCGCCATCAAGATATGACATTATTATCTCTATTTTATTTGTTCTTAATGAATCACATTTTGAATTCATGGGTTGGAATATATCAATTTTACATGGTTGAAACAAGGTTAATTATTTTATAATTACCACTAATTCATAACAAGAATCATTGAGGTTCTGTACTAGTTTTTGCAATTCATTATGCTATTTGGTCTGTAGTTTAGGATTATCCAACCCTAACATCATTTTTCTGTTCATACAATTTTTGTGGAAGTTTGATGATGAATGAATAGATTATCCTCCCTCTATTTATTTTGTCTCCCCTAAATCTCTCTCCTTAACCATCTCTCTCTATCCCTCTTACATTTGGATGATGATCTGTTTTCCCTAGAAGTGGTCAGAAGTGGTGAGAGGTAACATGAGAGAGATCATCGAAGGTAGGTAGGTGGTGTGATGATGATAAGCTCAAGCATGGAATATTTGGTTAGAGGTGGTGGGAGAGAGGGACGTGGATGTGATGGTGGTATGTGGTGGGTGGTTCTATGATGCGGTGTGAGGCATGGTTGATAACCTAGTAGAGATAGGGAAGGATTGACAACACTTGGTGTATAGAGATGGTTGGAAGAGGTTATGCCGAAGGTGGGAGTTACAACTTTTCATAAAGGATGAAAAATGGGTTTCTAATGGCACCACTTGCACAATGTGGGATAAATGCAAGTGCGGGGATTAGTCACCAACAAATTCCTATATAATGTATCCTAATATAGTCTAATCGTATCCCGCCTTCCATGTGGCATGTGAGTGGGACTAGAGTGTTGGGTTGGGTTGGGTGGACCAGGTTGAGTTTTCCCTAATATAACCCAGGACGAGGTGGCACACAATCAGGGATGCATAAAGCACATGTGTGATATGTAATACCACACATGTGTAATTCCACACACCCATTGGGAACAAACCCTAAATCCCTTCATGCCATGTGGTGTGCCCAGAGCCTACCGTCAGGCCTACTCTTACCCAGGGGGTGTTTTTGGTCAAATAATCATTGGGTATCTAATTTTGGAAAACGAACGCCCTGTACTAATTATTTATCCATGTAGATAATAATGTTTCTAATTTTTGAAACTTATAAGGATACTTATGAGGTGATATCATCAAATAGATATTTTACATTAATAGAACCAATGATGAGGTTTGGGTGTGACGGCTGGAGATTTTTCATCATATGGGTTGGGTTGGTATTTACTCCCCACAAAATCCGGGTTGAAAGATCCTCTATATATATTTCATCTTAAAAATAAGTTTGTTATTCCACTCATATACCTAGAGAATGATATCTTCTAGGTAATCTTGTAGGTAGGGTTGGTATTCTCTCTTGTGTACTTTCTGTGTAGGATCATTTATCTATGGGATTGGTTTACATGTTGGGTTGGTTATTTCTCCTGAATAATTAGGTCACGAGACCCTATATCTACAAATTAATTATTCCCCTATCTCAAGAGATATAATAGAATTGGTTCCTCCACTAGATTTTTCATTCTTTCCAACCACCTTGGGGGTGGGATCAACCACCATATTTTTTATCAGGTTGCATGGATTTCTTAGAATTAATAGTTTATATACCTGATTAGTGGTACAATATTGATGGACCAGAGTGTGGTACTCCCTTAACAATTTATAATTATTCAATGATAAAAATAATCTTATTTATATATTTTGGTGGTGTGTGGTAATTGGAAAAGTGATCAGATCAAATTTTTGATACTTTTAATTCAATAACACCCCATGGGTTTCCTTTGAATTTTGTTCTATAAATTTTTATTGAGTTCATGATTCATAGAACCTTTATTGTATTGATATCTATTTTTTTCTCATATGGTTTGTATTTCATGGTTTGGAGCTGAGAATATTTGGACCTTCCTCACATCCATGAGACTTCTAGTGATTTTTCATATCTAGATTATTCATCCATGTCATCCTCTAGGTTAATCTATAATAATGGGAGATCAGATCTATCAAATTGTCATGTTTTATTCCCTTTTTTAGAATAAAAAATGGACCAAGTTTCAACTAATCCTTAGGGGTATGTTTATACTCACCTCTATACAGGATTTTTTCCCACACCTGTTATGTCTATGTTGATGACATGCAAGTTTAGAGTTAGACCTGGTAGATGTGGAGGTGGCATGGATTATTTGAAGTTGACACCTGATGATGATTTTTGATATCTGATAGAGCATAGTGGTTCTTGATCATGACATTGACCATTTAAACTAGAGATCATTCTAGTATCATACATAGAGAGGAGTAGATTTTTAATTTTTGGTATCTATCAGATTCAGAATCTTGTCAGATGTACAGATCCTTTATATTTTATTATGTGGAATCATGCCTATTTTTTATTGTCTCATACATGAGTTATTTATTGTTTAGTTATTTAAATATACTATATTGGTCTTTCTACCAATGTTTTTCATTGGTGATACGTGTGCATTGCAGGTAGATATTGGATAATGCCACCCATACTGGGTGATACACCTATTCGGTGCTAGTCACCAATACATGTACTATTGGAGACAATTTCAGAGTGGCTCACATGGATTATAGAAAACTATAGGGAGACCTTAGTAGGTTGGGTTGTGAAAATGGTTTTGTCATCCCATTTTTATACTGGAAGAATAAATGGATTTGATTAACCTATGAAACCTTTATGTTCTACATTGAATTACTAACTTATAAGACATCGAGGAACAAAACATGATATTTCTCGTTTAATTCTAGGACACCATAACTACATATCCCTATCCTAATAAATCATTCATTCTTATAGGAATAGATAATATTCCATGTAAATTGAGGAAGGAGTAAGGATATTAATACCACCCTTCTAGGATCTCTTTCCCATCGAGTCTCTCTTAAATGACAATAGCATCCACATTAGAGACATAATATTACTTTACTCATGGTTGAATATAAATATGTTAGTGGAATGATTATTAGATATATCTGGATGAATTTTAGTTAATATAGACATATGCCTCTGTTAATCCTTTGCCTCACACACCTTTTGAGAGGGACTCTTCCTACTTAATCCATTGACTACAACATTCGCCTTACATGAAGCATTTGGAACATCAAAATAAAAGGAATGAATATACTGAACCCACCACCACCACCTCATATTGTGATTATTATAAGAAAATATATAATTTATGCTTTTATGGTTGATGTATATTATAAACTACTCCTCGAAAAAATAATTCCTCCAATAATTTAGTGCATATACACTAGTGCCATGCTCAAGATCATGGGTAGGGTAATTCTTTTCATGTCACTATAAATTCCAAGAACCATAATACACCACATGAATGTATTATATTAGAAAACACATCATGCCCACATAAAAGGCATAATAGTATTCCAATAAATAATTACTTGAATTAGGTAAGATTATGATATCTGAATTCATAAGACTCTTCTTCAAAACCTAAAAGGTTATCTCACACTGTTCTAACCATATGAAATCCAATACTTTCTTTATCAAAGTTGTCATAGGAGTGAATTTCTAGAAAAAGTATTGAATTAAACAGAGGTAATACCCATAGATACCTTAAAATATATGAACCTATAATACATTCCTAGGAACTTCTTAACAAATGACTACTTCCAATATTATATGGATCAATCTAAATCCCCATTATCAACTCCACATTGTCAAGGAATATAGCTTATATTATCTATAATAAAAACATAGAAAGTATAGAATAAATATTATACCCACCTCATATCCCCATGAAAACAAGGAGATTATATCCATGATCTTATCTATTCATAAATTAAAAAATAAATCATTTATGAAAATCAACATGATTGAGTCTATGCTTGGATGGAAAACCATGTTCATAAGAGATAAGAAAACAATGATACATTCATCCAGAATAATGGAATGAAAATATTAAAAGTTCCCATATATATTTCATAACTTTTTTTGGAATTTCATTTTATCTCACAAAAATATAGAGATACTAGATCTAAAATAATTATTTGAGAAATATTTAACTCATTTAAATTGGTTGAAAAAATCATCAATTTGGGGTAATGTGTATTGGTTTTTGAATTCAATTAGTTTATCTACCGTTAATCCACATAAAGGTATAGAATCCCATTAACATTATTTGGGAAGAGAATAAGATCACCCTTAAGATACGTATTAATGTAAATAAAAACCTTATACTCTAGTGATTCTAATTAAATATTTTGTTCTCTCAACTTTTATGGATCTATTCAATGATTCTTAGTGAAAATAGATTTAGTTATAGGTACCAACATGAAGAATAAATCCACATCAGGCCTTAGAGGCAACCAAAAATTTTCTTATAAATCATATTGGGATAGAACAATACACAAAAGGTTACTCATTAGATCTTATTTTCTTATTATTGTTGAAAACCAAGTTATCCATCTAGGAAGTAAGAGTTAAAATATACTCTTGGTCCACCTCACTCTACTCCCATGCTAATCCCATTCTCCAAAAAGAGTGTACTAGGTTACAGTAAAAGAAGAAAATGAGAATTGATATATATATAAATTGATAAGGGTTATAATTGGGTCATCCAATTCATGATCAAGTTGAGGTAAGTATATATTCATATCAAGAGAAGATATTTCCTAGAGATGTCAACATGATCCTGCCATAAAAAGATAAGAAATATTCCTCCAACGTATCTCTAAAATACTACCTTGAGTGGTGTAAACTATCCTAATATATTGCGTTAGACCTACTAATAATCCTATATGGGACACCAAATGCTTAGAAATAAGTGAATGTGAAGCTATGGTATTAAATAAATTATAGATGAGGATCAAAGATAACATGACCATACTAATCACTATTGAAGGTTCTTCCTCAATATCAGCCAATAATTTCTCAATTATACAAAAAACTATAAAATTTTCATGATGACACTGTGCTTGAGGTCCCTACCCTGGTGAAGATTCTGTTATCTTCAAGCTATACCTTACTTGTCTGTTACCCCATCTAGTCCTACCAAATGAAATTTGGGTATCTATATAACCTTCTAAACCTATATAAACCTGTATTGTATGATTCTTCCAGGCTCATTATCCCACACTCTTATATGGTTTGTATCTAAAAACCATATGAAGATGATATAAATTACAACACCAATTTCAATGCTTTTCCTCAAATAAAAAATTAGATCTTATATTCTTAAGTTACCATAACGATAAAATCATATGGGAAATCATTTAGGATTCAAGGATTCTAAGAAAAATTCACTCTATCTCCCTATAAAGATCTTATCATGAACCATTTCCTCATAAATTCACTACCATTATAAGGGGGTAATTAGTCTTATAATAGTCATTCCTCTACATCCTCTATCATTAGATACCAATAACATTGATTTTACTGCTCAAGCATAAATGTGGTTACTCTATCTCTCAATGTTATTTTGTAAATTATACAATCTTGTAGAGAAAATGGATCTATTCAATCCACTCTAGTGGTTCTTTCTGAATAATACAACACTAAAGGTTGGTGGAACCTCAGTGTTGGTGGGTTCCCAATGTTGTTACCCTTTTCTCTACCATATATAACATTTGAAAAATAATTATATTTTTTCAATCAATGGAGGTCCTAGTAGGTAGAGAATTTACATACACCCCCTCTTATGAACTGGATTGGGGTCAATAATATGATATACTCTATATTAATACGGATAACCCATATCAAATCTTATTTTGGGAATATAAAATAGAATTTATAATTGTATCATGCTAATCATTTAAAAACCCATCTCTATCCTACCTGAATGGCCCGAAGGCCATCATTTTTATTGATTTTTGATAACCCCCCTTTCAAGGAATGAGGGGGAACCCTTACAAGGCCCGTAGGCTCAGAGATTACAAGGCCCGTAGGCTTAGGAGATTACATGACCCGAAGGTCTTAGAAAATTCAACAAGACTATCTACAAGGAACTGCCCCTCCCTAGAATTTTCATCCTGATATTATCTCTCCACCTTTTAATGACCATCTGGCTAGGATTTTCATGCAAGCACAGTCTTGTACTGATGGCATAGACATACCCTCTCATTCTGATAATCCATTTGGATCTACTCTACTGAGTGCACCTGCTCTGATCCTCTTCTGGGGCTGCTCCTTTTTTGTAGTGTGTCTGGGGCCTGTACCAATGGTTTATCATTTTAAAATATCCTTTAAAATATATGTCTATGTTCCAAATAAAAATTTAACATATAGAGTTTATTTGTATTAAATAGCCTTTAAAATGAAAGACTAATGTAAATTTTTAGGTAAAAGGAATGAATATAAAATTTAATATAAAGTTTTTCAAAACTTATAGAACCATTTAAATGAATAATAATAACATACTCTTCATTATTAAATAATTAATAAAACATATTTTATTTTTTATTGAGGTTTAGATTTATATAATATTAAAATGTTTCCAATAATAGGGAAACATCAATGGTAAAACACATGATTTTCCATTTCATCCAATCTTTTCCTTCCTAGATACTTCTACTCATGATATGTGAGACTTTAGGAAGAATTCCAACTCAAGGGAAAAATAAACATGGAATCTATTAAACACTTGGTAACTCAATCTTCCACCATAATTATGAAATTAAAAAAAATTATGGGTTACATACTGAAATGTGATATTTCTACCTCAAACCTACTCTGAGTAGTATACCCAATTTCTCTTAAGTTTCACTAATACCATTTTTTAATTACATTAATTGGTTTATATGAATAGACTCATGTAAAATATCTATAGGAACTTGGTTGCACCTCTTAATTGTTAGATCCGAGATTAAAGATCAAAATCTTGGTCATAGACAAGGGAGAGATAATTTACCAACTTTTGATTATAATAATCATAACAAAAGAATAAGTCTCGATTTGGAAATATATAAATAATCATGGGTTCGTCTTACCAAAGGAACCAACACATTAGTATCCACCAAAAAAATAAACTTTCACCAAGTACATCGTCCACGCAGGATAAAATATCTATATGTAGATAAATATATAACATGTAGGAAATCTAAAAGAATCTCATACCCAAAATTTATCCATTATAATCACTATTCTATATAAAAAACTTCACAAAAAATACTTGTTGGAAATACTAATTTGATTTTAGTATATAGGAGGATAGGAAGACTATGATCCCTTCTCAATGAACCAAGTTGACCTCGTACACACTCAATCAAACTCATAACTCAAAAAAATTCAAGTAAAAATTTATAAAGGAAAGGATACATGAGTTTATGTGGCTCAAAATTGAGCCCTACAACTCATGTATCCCTAATTCATACAACTCAAAAACATTTTGGTATATTTCATATTCCTATTCATGTAGATATTTCATAATGTGTTGTCCTGGTTATCGGTGAAGTGGTATTCCATGGGTGAAAATTCACGTATTGTTTCCTTTGGTATAATGACCTACTATGGATAATAGTATAGTCTGTATGGTCTATGAAGAATTAGTAGGAACAAAAATATATGGAAGGTTGATTAGATGATGTTATTTTCTGATGGGAATGTGTGGTGATCAGTTTCATCACCAAATGTTTAACAAAAGTTATATGGTTTGTTGTTGTAGTTTTATAAAAAATTTATAAGAAAACTTTTAATGTTAATTAGATATTTTTTCTATGTTTTGATTAAAACTAGAAATTAATTGTCACTAGGATTGATGGTGGGGTATCTATGACATTATAAAAGAGATGGAACTAGAAAATTGGAATTCACTTATGATTATAAAGTGGAAGCACCAGTACACATTCCTGTATTTGATTGATATAATACATTTTATTAGAGATCTAATTTACTGAATTTGAAAAAGTGATTGTAATTATTAAATTTTCATTAAATAATATGAAAATTAATTTTTTTCTCCCATGGATGTAGGAGTCATGTACAAACCAAATAAATTTATGTATCCATTGCGTTATTATTTTTCAATTAAATGTGTGTGACTTATGATTTTTCTTATGTATGTGCAAGGTCAACATGGTGCAATGAGTAGGGTTCATAGTATTCCTATATTTCGATAAACTAAAATCTTGGGATTCTAACCTAAGGTATGATTAGTGAAGTTTTTTCCACTACAGGGTTATTCTGGTGGGAAACTTCTAGGTATAAATTGGTGTCGTATTCCCAAAAACTGGTATCATAGCTTTTGGTTTTTTTAACATGATCATAAATACATTCATAAATAGCTAAATAAATGATCACTCTAACCTTAGTGTTATTTCAATTTTCAATGGGATTTTACTATGAAAGGAATGTGTGGAATCAAAAAAAGGTATGGTATGGATGAATAATTTTGATGGAATAGACTTTGATTTTTGGAGAATGAAATTGGAGGACTATATCATTCAATGGGACTGGATATTTCATTTATGGGAGTCAAAAATGGAGAAGTTGTATTGGATATAATGGGAATGGTTGGATAGGAAAGACCTTGTATTTTTGTTGATGTTATTTTTATATAATTTGACCTTTAAATTCTTGGAGATGAAGATGATGGTGGAGTTAAATAAGGATCTAACAAACATATATGATAAGATGGAATCAGTTAATAATGTGTTCATTATGTGAAGGTTGTTTATCATGGGTAAATAGGATGGTTAACCTATGGTAGCTCATGTGAATGAATTTAATATGATAGGAGTGTAGGTAAAATCAGTTAAGGTGGGGTGTCTAGATGATTTTCTAGTGCTTCTACTACTTTCTTCACCATCGGAGTTGTTGTTTGTGATTGTAATGGAAGTTAAAAATTCTTATAGAAAAACTAGATTAGTGTTTTAAGATGTTAGGAACATAAATTTTAATTAAAAACTCAAAAAATGGGATAATAAAGATCCTTCTATAATTTCTATAAATTCTAAAGGAATGGTGTTACGCCACAGTAAATAAATCAAAGAAAATAAAAATAGAATCCATGAGAGAGTGTCAAATGAAAATCAGTTACCATAAGTCTTACATATTGGTAATGTGGAAAAAGAGAAAATGTTGAAAAGGATTATATAGACTATAAGAAAAAGTATAAATTGTCAACTTGTGGAAGTTAAAATTTTGTCATTATATTTGATGGAGGAAACAAATTCTTTCAGAGAGTCAACATTCTAGAAGATACATAGGATATTGGCATGGGAGCATAATTTAACTAAATAGAAGATCAAGAATGCAGACTGAATTATATTTCAATAATATTCAACAAAGTACATTTAGTGGATGATGATGATTTTAAAGTTTTGTAAAAATGGGATTTTACTATTCTGATGAAGAATAAAAGCTTCTTGGAGTTGAATGGGGTGAGATACATCCCTGGTATATAGAAGAACTAAATTTTCCTAGATCAACTAGAAGAGGTAGTTTGTAGTATTTGCATCACCAATAGAGTTTTTAATGAGGCATAAGGATCTATATTGGAGGAATAATGAGTAAATTATGGTACCATATATTTGACCAAAAGATCAAATGGACTGGTAATTATTTAAAAAACACTATCTGATAGTCCAGAGTTATGGAATTGTTGGTTCATACACTTTAGTTATTAGAACATGAAATTTATAACATAAAATTTCATGTTGAAGCTTGATCATAGTTAACTTAAAATTTGTGAGAGTTTTTTACTTAGTTATTTGAAAATAGTTTTATTCAACTTGAATGAACATTATCTTACATCCCAAAAGATAAAATCGGTTTACATGATCATTTTTGGGCCTTCCTTGGTCCAATCTCATGGTGGGTCACTTTACTTTATGAATTTAATTGATGACGTGACATGGGAATTATGGGTTTACTTTTTGAATCAAAATTTTGATGTATTTTCATTATTCATTCAATATAAGTACATGGCTGAGAGGGAAACTGGTTAGAAGTTAAAGTCTCAATGATCTAATAATTGTGTTAAGTATAATGGTAGTAACTTCCATAACCTCTAGCAGAAGAAGTAGACTGGGCTAGAAACGAATTTATTTTGTACACAAAATAAGAATTGTGTGTTATATTGATCGAAATGGATAATAATAGAGAATTTGAACCACATGAGGGTGCACTCAGAAAGTCCTAAGGATATTTGGACAAAAGTAGTAAACACAATAGCATACTTGGATAATATACATTTTTTCACTCCATTGGTATAAGATGTTTTTGAATACCTATTTTTTGAATGAAAAAGTAGATTTTGGCCACCTTATATTTTTTGGTAGCATCACCTATTCCCATGTTGATTCCCAGGATTGAGATAAATATAATCAAAATTCTAATTCATGTTTCTTTGTGTGATTTAGTGTTGAAATTTTTTCATTCTAACTTCTGGATTAAGATTATTTGAAGATAGCATGGAATTGTGATGTTATATTCAATGAAAATGTTCTATGGAAGGACCAATGCTTAGCTAAGAAGAAATTTGATAGTAGATAATCAACTAACCAAGTCCAAGTTGATTTTACCAATAGTACCAACAGGAAAAAAGTTTTGGAAAGTTTATACAGAAGCACTGGAAATATGGAAGTGAGACAGATAGATGACATTCCAAAATTCTCTAATATTATTGAAGCCTAAGGAAAAGAATCATAATATGGATTTATAAATGATAGAGTACTAGAATATTTATTATCTAATAGAGGTTACCCATAATCGTTACTGTGGAGATCTATTAGAGTCAGTAAACTAGTTTAGAGTTTTGGAGATTACATGAACTTCTTACTTCTACTAGATAGAGGATAACATGAAATCCTAGAAGAGGTGGCCACTCTCATTGAATCCGGATAGTGAGAGTTGGTTATGAAATAAAAATATGTTTTCATTGGATATAAACATAATATGGGAGATAACTAATATAGAACATGAGAAGAAATCACTAAAGAATAAGTGGGTTTTCCATTTATAGGATGAGTTTGATGGTAAGAAATGATATAAGGAATGGGTGGTGGTAGATGTTTTTAGCAAAGGGAAGATATAAACATTTATGAAACTTTTTCACCAAAATTTGAACACACTAACATTCAGATAGTGTAGATCTTGATTTC
The DNA here is from genome assembly GCA_963277665.1 of Viscum album. Lineage (NCBI taxonomy): Eukaryota > Viridiplantae > Streptophyta > Magnoliopsida > Santalales > Viscaceae > Viscum > Viscum album. Next base: position 960,826,970 of record OY728138.1, on the reverse strand, counting down.
ATTCAATAATTTTCACTTAGAGAAACTGGATGTAAATATGGAATTTCTCTATATATATATGGAAGAGAAAATTTATAAAAATTAACCAGCTGATTTCATGGATCAGTTGAATAAGTACTTGGTTTCTAAGTTGAAAAGAAGACTCTATGGCTTTAAGTTGGTTAAAAGTTAGATGAATTAGATATTCGATTCTTTTAGGGATGATAAATATTTAAATTAGTGGAATTCATATCACTGTTTCTACCAGAAGGTATGGGATGATGAAAGTTTCATCATAATTATTTTAAATATTGATGATCTGTTACTAGCTATTCTAGAGCTTAAGAGGATTAAAAATATGAATCATTATTTTTCTAGAATATTCATGATGAGTGATCTAGGTTAGTACAAGAAAATTTTGGGAATAAAGATTAAGAGAGATATGGAAGTTGGTATGTTAGTTCTATATAAAAGGGACTACATCTAAGAGATCACTGAGAAAATTTGAATATCTAGATGTAATATGATATCAACTCCATTGGTTTGAAACTTTATGTTTTCCATAGGGAATATGTCTAAAATGGAAGATGAGATATGGTATAATGTGAAATAAAAATTTTCATCAGAATTAGAAATCCTAATGTATACCAAGTTATATATGTAGCCATACATTTCATTTATAGTTGGAGTTATGTATCATTTCCTATCAAATATAGGGCATCAAAACTAGGAGGTAATGAATGGCATCATTTGGTAATTTAATGTATTAAAAGGTAAAACAATGTGCATTAGGATACAAGATCCATTTCAAGGTTATATTGATGCTAACATTACTAGGTATTCAAACACTTGGAAGAGCACCATAGGGTTTTTATTCACCAACCGATGAATTATAGTCATCTGGATGTCACAACTATAACTATTTGTTTCTATGTCAACAATTAAAGTTGACTATATTATTATAACATAATCTATGATGGAATTAATATGGTTGATGTTCTTATTAAAGGAGAATATAAGGATTCAATATGTTGGAGTTTTGTTCTATAATAATCATATTGTGATTGATTTCTCTTGGAATCTAGTTTTTCACTCATAGATGAAATATGTTAACATAAAATACTATTTCATTTGTAACCTGCTAAAAGATAGATTATTAGAGTTCAAAAGATATAATAAATGTATCATTCAGCAAACATGTTCATCAGGTTTTCAGTTTAATATCTGAGGAAAAACTATACCTTGGTAGTACTAGGGTGAATGGAGTAAGGAAATGGAAACATTGATTATTATTTCTATAAAAGTAGAAGAGTTGTTTGAGCCAAAGTATAGAAGAGTTTACAAGAGTTCCTTGGGGAAATATTCGAGTGCTAAACTGTTGAGACTGTGAATCTAATTTCAACTACAATTTCAATCTATAAAATGAGATACTCTAGATGATAGAAAGTTCTTGATGGTGTAGGTAGTGGTAGTAGGATCATATATGGATGGTCGGTCGATTAAATGATAAACTTGTTTGATGGTCTTGTTCAGTGGATAGTTTCATCGATATATTTTATCTAGAAGTAATATATATTGTCTTTACAGATTTTTGGAAAATGGATGTTTCAATATTCATTTTTCACCAGCAATATTAGTCAAGTATTTATTGTAATATGAAACTAGTAATCACCAATTTGAATGATGGGATTTATCTTAATTGTTGATAGTGTTGAAACAAAATGCCAAGTTGAAACTTATTATTAGAATCTGGGACCACTAGTAAACATATATGAATGTGATCTATAGATTAATTTTAATTAGGGACCCAATTTAATAACTTGGAAAACTTGATTATATTTCTTGTATATTTTGATTATAAGGGAAAACACAACAATGTTTCTCTTGGAGTTATAAGGATCAAGTTTGATCCACATAAACTCATGTATCCTTTACTTTTTAATTTTTTACTTGAATTTTTGTGAGTCATGAGTTTGATTGAGAGTGTACGAGGTCAACTTGGTGTAGTGAGAAGGGATTTTAGTCTTCATATCTTCCAATATAAAAAAATAAAGGGAGTCTTTCCCCCCAAGGGTTTTTTGATGTTTTTTAAATTAAATAATGATTCTAGTGGATACATTTAGGGTATAGGATGGTTTCATATTCCCTACATGTTATACATGTATGCACATATAGATATTTCATCCTATGTGGACCAGGTACTTGGTGAAAAGGTATTATGTTGGGGAATACTGATGTATTGGTTACATTGGTATGATGAACCCCTGGGTATTTCTATAATTTTAAATTATTCCTTATTATTTTCTTATGAATATTATAATCAAAAGTTTTAAATTATCTCCCCCTTATTTATGACTTATCATTTGATCTTTACTCCTTGATCTAACAACTGGGGGAGAACCCAAGTTCCTATAGTGATTTTACATGATTCTATTCATATAACCCAATTCAAGACATTAAAAATGGTGTTTGAGAAAGTTAAGGGATCTTGGGTATAATATTTAGAGAACATTTTAGGTAATGATATCACATATCAGTAAGTAACCCATAAATATGCTTTAATTTCATATTTATAGTGGAATATTGAGTAACCAGGGTTTTAACAGGTTCCACGTTGACGTTTTCAATTGAGTTGGACTTCTTCTTAAAGTCTCACACATCATGAGTAGATGTGTCTAGGAAGGCATAGATTTGATGACATGGAATATCATATGTTTTCCCACTGTTGTTTCCTAACTATTGGAATCATATTAATGTTATATAAATAAAAACCTCAATAAAAATAAATTGTTTTTCCTAATTATTTATTAATAATGAGTATGTTATTATAATTCATTAAAATGGTTCTATTAGTTTTAAAAACCCTTCCTATTAAATTTTATATGTTTTCCTTCTTACCTTTAATGTTATCTTACTCTTAAATTTTAATGGCTATTTAAAACTGATAAACTCTATATGTAACATTTTCATTTTGAACATAGACATATATTTTAAAGGTTATTTTAAAATGATAAACCATTATTAGAGGAAGACATATGAGATAGGGGTGGGTATTTCACATGATTAGAAATATATAATTATAAATTTATTTTTTGTTCCTGAAATAATATTTGATATGGGTTTCCCATATTAATATATAATATATCATCTAGTTAACCCCAATCTAGTTCACATGAGGGGTATATGCATATGTTCTTCCAACTAAGACCTCCATTGATATCAAAATAATTATAGATCTTGCTCAAATGTTATATATGGTGGGTATAGGGTAACCCCAATGGGAACCCACTAACAAGGAGGTTCCACCAGCCTTTGGGGTAGTATTCTTCAACATGAACTATAAGAGTGGATTCAGTATATCCATTTCCTTTGTGGGCCTGTATAATTTCCAAACTAACACTCAGAGAGAGTAACCACACTTATATTTTAGTAGGAGACTCAATGTTATTGGTTTCTAATGACTTAGGATGTAGAGGAATGAGTGTTAGAATACTAAGGATCACCCTTATAGTGGATGTGAATCCAATAGGAAATGGGTCATGATATGATCTTCCTAGGGATACTGAGTGAATATTTCTTAGCTTCCTTGAATCCTAAATGTTCTCCCATATGACATGATCATTGTGGATACTTAGGAATACAAGTTCTAATTTATTATTTGAGGAAAATCGATTACATTGGTGTGCTTGTTTGTGTTATATTAAACGGTTTTTTAGATCCAAACCATCTAATATTTTGAGATAATAATCATGGGAGAAACATACCGTACATGTTCATGTAGGTTTGGAAGTTTATATAGGTACCCAAATTCCATATAGTAGGCCTATATGGGGAAACAGACAAGTAAGGCAGAGCTAGAAGTCATTAGAATCTTCCCCAGGGTAGGGATCTCAAGCACCTTGTCATTAGGTAAATTTTATAGTTTTTTTATTGACATATTATTTGTTGATATTTAGGAAGGACCTTCAATAGTTAGAGGTATGGTTATGTTATCTCTAATCCTCATCTATTCTTTATTTAACACCAGATCTCCACAATCATTTATTTCTATGCATTGGATGTCTCATTTAGTATTAGTAATAGATATAAATAAATATATTATGATAATTTACACCACTAAAGGTAATATTTTAGAGATAAGTAAGAGTCGTATTTCTTATCTTCTTATGTAGGATAATGTTCACATCTCTAGGACATCTCTTCTATTGATATAAATATATTTGACATCAACTTGAGAAATAATTGGATAAACCAGTTCAATTGCCTTATCGATATCTATATATATCAATACTCCTTGTCTTATTTTATTGTAACCTGCTACACTATTTTTTGGAGAATAGGATTACCATGGGAGTGGATTGTGGTGGGCCAAGAGTAATTTTTAACTCTTACTTCCTAGATAGAGAACTTAGTTATCAAAGATTCTGACAAAACAAGAACTAATGAGTAACCTCCTATGTTATTGTTCTTTCCCCATATAATTTCTAAATAATTTTTAGGTTACCTACAAGGCATGATGAGGAGTTATTATTCATGTGGGTACAAATAACTAAATTTAATTTCATTAAGCATAATTTATGTGACATTTGAAGTTGAGAGAACTAAATGTTTAATTTGAAGCATTATAGTCCTAGGCTTTTATTTATCTTCATACCTCTCCTTGGGGTGCTATTATTCTCTTCAAAAATAATTTTAATGGGATTAAATTAATTTATATTGATTATCAGTACCTAAACTAGTTGAGTTCAAAAATCAATACACATTACCCAAAATTGATGATTTCTTAAGCCAATTGAAAGGGGTTAAAGGTTTATCAAATATTTATTTGAGATCAGGTATCACTAATTTTGTGTGAGATCAAATGATATTCCCAAAAAACATTATGAAGTCTATATGGTAATTTTAAATGTTTTTATTCCATTTTTCTTGATGAATTAATCATGGATTTATTATATCTTACGAACAAGGTTTTCCATCCAAGCATAGACTCATTCATATTGATTTGTATAAATTAATTCCTATTTTATTTTAAGAATATGTAAGAGAATGTTTATAATATTTAGATTTTAATGGGTATATGAAGGGGATATAATATTTATTCATTTCTTTATTAGTGTGTATACTTAATATTAGAAGCTATGTTCCATGACCATGTGATGTTAGTAACTAGGATTTTAATTGATCCAGATAGTATTGGAGGTCGTGATGTGTTGAGAAGTTCCTTGTAATGTCTTAAAGGTTCAAATATTTTTAGTGATTGATGGTTATTACCACTATTTAACTCAAAACTTTTTCCAGATATGTACTCATATACAATCGTTGATGAATCGAGTGTTTAATTTCATCTGGTTAGAATAGTATGAGCACTAGTGAAAAAAGCCTTATTAACACTATTTTTTTTACATCTCTTTTTAGTCGTCGTTATTAATAGGGATGTTATAAATATATTGTTTGACTTAAATTAAAAAACTGACGTTGTAAATCAATAATGGAATAGATTTTTGACATCGGTTATTTAATAACTGATGTGAAAAACCCTTTGGGATAAATGTCATTTATGTTAGTTATTTAATGACTGATGTAAAAACCCAAAAGAATGTATTTTTAACATCGATTGTGAAATAACTGATGTAAAAAATATATTTTTTTAAATAATTTATGTTACCATTCCACTCCACTACTGAAAAAACTATAAATAATCAGAACTAGTAGCAGAGAAGCAGTAAAATTAAAGATGTAGAACCAATAATAGAACTAGAAAAAAAATTTACACATTCATAGTTAAAACATTAAAAAATTACAATATTAACTAAAAACCTAAATCCAACAAAAATGACTACCAAATACACATTTACAATTACAACTTTCAAAATTACAAGACTCATTAAAAAAAACTAAAAACCAATCAAACCTGTAAAATAATTTGACTAATCCACTTGTATGTGTGAGACCTCTTGTTCACTATAAGGGTGAGGTTCATCAAATATCTACAAATTAAAAAAAATAGTGAACATGTATAATGAATAAAACAAATGAAATATTAAGGAATGTTTTATAAAGAAATATAACCTCATCAAACTTCATAAAAATTCCAGTTGTAATTATTTCATACATAAATATTAACACATAATATCTACATTTTATGATTCCTTTTTGTTTAGGAAAATTCTGTTTAAATTTATTTTTTAATTAATAATATCATTTTTATGTAATACATCCAAAAATGTATTAATTATAAATGGATATTAACCTTTAGTTTTACATATTTGATCTTGGCTCTGTTTTTTTATGGTTTTCCAAAAGAAATACCATCCCCTATTAAAAAATAATATGAATGAAATAAATTTAAAATTCATTATGATATAAAATATTAATAAATTAAAACTTACTTTTCCAATATGTTCTTAAAATCTCCTCACACGTCACCAAGGATAGAGAAAATATAGTAAAGTGTCTTATCCTTTGGATAAAAAACACCCAACATCTAATGGTCACTGATATAAATGAAATATTAATGTTAGTGTTTATATTGTTAAAAGATAAATAACACATTTTAGGATATATATTCCACACCTCGCAACATAAGAAAACATCCAACACTACGTAATCACATTCTGTTCAAATATTTCAGTAATATAAACTATTCTTTATTCCTCAATCAATGAGTGTGCTTTAGGTGAAATCAACTATGGGTACATTAATCCATATACATATGTCTTTTCATTCTCCTCCAACATTTTATAAAGATACCTGAAAAATATGCATAAGTTTAAATTTTCAATAAATTTAATGCAGGGAAATATTTATGTTAATATATACATGAAAAAAACATGAATCACATTGATTCCCAGCTTTTCTCTAGTAATAAGCTCTGTGATATCATGTTTCAGAATCCCCACATCTATTTCACGCCCAAAAACATGAGCTTCCATTTAAAATGAATAATGGCCTGCTAAAAAATTTCAATATCTAGATAATCTGTCAAGACTACTAGAATATCTATCTTATGTCATATCCCTTACTCCTTTTTATTGGTTGTATATTATTTTTTTACCTTTAAAGTATTCTTGTAAATAAATAGATAAATATATTAACTTTCAAATGAAAAAAAAATTAATACAAAAATAATATAAAATTTAGAATATACACATACCTATATGGTAATGTGTCACAAAAGTCTATATTGACAAACTAAAAAGTGGATGATACTTTATCCAGTTATCCTCACCTCATATATATGTAATGGTACTCCAGTTGATATATCTATAATATCTTGTATAGTGACCCTATGCTGCTCTACCTCTAACTTTTGGTGATGAATTGTATCTCCTATATAATATATCATCCCATATGAAACTATATGATAGTGATGATCATCAACATATAACTCACAATAACTAGGGAGCTATAGAGGAGGGTTTGTACGAGTAGGATAAAAATGGGGTTTGTGGGCAGATTTGGAGGATAAAAATGGGGTCTATAGGCGGTGGTGGGGGAGTGTGAGCTGTAGGAAAAGCTAGAGGAGTGGGAGTTGTAATCTAAAATTGTCTTTGCATGTTTGCAAACATAGACTGTATCAATGCTCTGATATTTTCCTCCATCATCGCATTAATATTTTGAACCTCAGCCTACAAATATTCTATTTTTTATAAAAACCCTCCATGGAAGAAGGTAAAGACTGTGGTAACACTTTTCTCACAGATACACCCTCCAGGTATCCTCATACATGACTTGGGTGTTTAGAATTTACCATTGATTTAGATAAAATATATTACCTCTCATCACCTTTAAATACCCCCAATTTTCTCTTCTCCTCAATAGAATATTGTATGAATTATGTTGGGCAAAATTCCCTCAAGGTAACATTGATCCATTTTTGAGGTGATTGTTTTTTTTTGAAAAAATGGTTTGTTTGTTGACAAAGAAGGTTTCCATGGTGAGTTTTCATGTTCCATGGATATTTTTGACAACCTACGTTGACAATGAACGATGAAAATGGAATGAACAATCTGGTAGAGGTACAAAAAGAACAGATATAAGGTGGTTTGAAATCTTACATGGAATGCATGTTTCATGATCAAAACATCAAAAAATGGAAAATTCATGAATCGCAGGAATGATTTGAAAAATTGCATGAAAGATGAGGTTGTGCAAAAGAAACTTGTGTGCCCAATGTGATGTCAAATTGAGGTTTGCATGCTCAAATAGGAACTTGCATGACAAAAGTCAAATATTCTGTGCAGGGGTCAATAACACCAATAAAAAAGAGGTGACCCCCCCCCCCCTCATTAGGAAAATCTCAACACTTAGAGAGAATATGAGCTCTGTATCGCGTAAGAATTTTAAAAAAAGGGAGTTGCTGAATGATTTTGTTTTGTGTGCAAGCTAGTAAATTTGGGCGTAAGATTTGAGTTGCGTGTAAAATTGAAGTTATGCTCAAGGGGTGTTTCATGACAAAAGTGGAATCTTGCGTGCAAGGAAATAAAGTTTCATGAAATACACAGTAAGGGTTGCAGGAAATATTTGTAGTTATCCAGTAGTAATATGGTAATGTGGTTTTCATCAGTGGAGGAAAATTGGACTTCAATAGAGCATCTACATATATCCGAGGATGCATTCATCAGTGATAATGAAGGGACCTAAAATTCATTAAACTGTTATTAGATCTTCTAAAGAAGCAATGATCACACTTCTATCAAGAGATCTGTAAGATTTTATATTGTGATTTGTAGTAAACCACATTGGACAGTGAGTCCGCTTAGAAATTTTTAAATAGCAGTGTGCTTTTAGTGGATTTGGTACATCGAACATTGCCAGTGTATGCTCCTTGGACGTAACCTAGTGAGGGTGAACCAAGTAAAAATTCTTTTGTCCTGTTCATGATTTAATTTCTGTTTATACTCTACTATAGAAAATAGAGAGGAGAGAGTTTTTCTTAATAGCAAAACAAGATCAATAGTGCAACGCCCTGACCCTTGCTACCCAGAGTCGGTGCATTACTTCGTAACATTGGCATGATCACAAAAGATCAAGTCTCGAAAGACCGATTAGTTTAGTAGCCTTAGAAACACTAGATACATTCATAAGTCTTACATTACATCATAAAGTAAAATAAAACTATAACACATTCTCTTCATATCCCCTTATATTATCCTTGAAGGTCATTCATAATATACTTCTTCACATCCTGGAAAAATTAAAACATTGAAAGGGGTGAGCTCAGATTCTCAGTAAGGATAACAATATAGCAAAAGTTTTCATAAATAAAAATTAACATTTAAGGAAATGTATAACAAAAACTAAGGCCTTTTAAACTTGAACTTCAACATAATATGGAAAAAGTAAAATTAAATAATTCCATTTACTTATTCACATGGATATTCTACTGGTCGAATAATCACATGCAATATCAATAACCACTTTCATAATGATGGAATGCATAATGTCAGACTATCATAACCATGTACCCAAAGCCTCGTGCCATGACCACAAATAAGATTTTATCAAGGCCTTGTGCCAAGACACTAGTTTGTCTCATTAGACCTACCGATGCATCGAGGAGCTATAACGGGCTCCACCCGTCACTTATTAACTTCAATTCATTCCTCCTATGAACAGGTTTAAACATATCATAAACCATAACATAATCGTATCACATAAAACATGAATAAAGGAAACATAACATTTCCACATTTCAATCACGAGATATCAATACAACACATTGATATAATAAAAACACTTTCAAAACCATTTTTAATACCAAAATAAAATAAAAGTAAAACATGGTATTTATTTTTCTTTTAAAAAAAGGTATGGCTTGTAGAGGAAGCCGAAACTCAAATAATGGTCACGGCGGTGGAGAAGTCATTGTCACCACATACGTACGACAAAAAAATTACCTTTTGTCTTTTAGTAAATGGCTCGTATAAAAAAGATTCCTTTTGAATAAATGTAAAAGTCAAAAGGGTTTATACACCGTATAAAAGAAGGTTGTATATAAAACAAAATATGCCTCAATGAAAGGAGATTGAGACGAAGTCCCATACAAAGATCATTTTTTTTAAATAAAATAGATCTATTATGTGTATTAACTATAATTACACATAAAGAAATTAAAAATACAAGATAGGACATAATAATATCATGACGTAATTTGAATGTAGGAGATTAACCCAAAGAATGGAAATTGAGTTAAGAAGTTCCCTTACCTTGCGTCCTGTCTAGACTCGACCGTTCTTTAACCTTCTGAATAATAAACTAGAGTTATTTTATAGTTTCTTAAGAACCTTTTTCAAGTTTTTATTCCTTTTATATCACTTATTACCATGTTATTAGCATTATGTAATTATTTAAGTTAATAACGGTCGTTTTGTCGATCTTTGGTACTTGAGTCAAAAATAAACTTCTTATAATTACAATTTGTTCATGTGGTGAAATATCCATTATATCCAGAATTATATTCATGATATATATATCATATATCTCATATATATCCAGTATATACATGCATTTATAATATTGCATAACTTTTAGAGGTAATAAATGAAATGCACCGTTCATGGAGACGGTAAGCCGTACGTACGCATGAATGCTACTTTCATTTCTATTTCGTATTTAATGAAATAATAATGATATAAAGGTATATTATAATTCCATTATAATATCATATATAATATCATATATAATATCATTTACTCCATCCTTTATACATCCCACATATGTCATTAACGATTCAAATCACCTTGAGGGGGCGGTGGTTCGCACTTCCTAAAATGAAAATATCGCATTACCCATAATGGAAAAAAGAAAGGTATTCCATAAATGAAAAATAAAGAACCTTAAGTTAAACAAAAACATATTATATATCATATATAAATAGAGTTACATCTTAATGGCCACCTTTGAAGGTGTTATATGAGTGTTGAACAATCATCGATTTGTGAGGCAGAAATTCGCCATCCACAGAAATAGTATGTTCTTTAACTATTATATGTCGGTGTGTGTAAGTGTAGCTCGAATACTTCTTATAACAACATCCTAGTATATTGAGGATACTGTTGTTGTTACAAAATAATTGAATAAAAAGAGTTTAGGGGGTTGGATAAGCAAAATAAAACAAAATAACATAAGAGAAGACATTGCCTTAAAATCGGGTAACTCTTTTTATTTGAGACAAAGGCTTCCTTGGGAAACATTCTGCCCAAATTGAGGCTTCTAGGATTAAGTTATGGAAGTTTGGAGAGTATTTGGGCAGAGGTTGGCCGATCCAAAAGGCTTTTAAAGTGTTAGTAAGGTGGTTGTGGTGGGGGCCTTTTATAAGTGGAGAGGAGGGGCACACTTGGAATGTCATGAAATGTTACTTTATTAAGAAATGATTTTCGGATTATAAAGGTCCCACAATGATATATTTCGAGTATAAGGTGATAGGGGTTCTAAATCTCGTCATACAATAGGTTTTTGACAAGTTTAAGCCTTAGATTTTACATTATCCTTTCATTTTATTTAAATCGTTAATTAATGAGGTAATCGCGGCATCATCATGGTGTCATAAATAATTTAATTTATTTAATGTCTAAAAATTATTAAAAAATTATCAAGATGTAGGAAATATTTTTATCTTTATAATGAATATTTATAGTCAAAAATATGACTTGTATAACCCCATTTAAAAATTGTTTTAGTAAAACAACTTATGTTTGTGACATTTTTATTTTAACTTTAAATAAAAGTTATTTATGTCATTTTCCTACAAAAGTGGCTCCATGGGGTCCCCAAGTTGACCCATGTATTTTATTGGTCGTCCATGACTCATCCAATAGGTTTAGGACAAGTGTCAAGGTCATTTCATATTTTTATAATATCATTTTTACCTTAAATTTCGCTAATTACCTTTAATCGCGATTAATTAAACTTAAAAGTTAATGTTCACCAAAAAATTATTATAATCTCATTGAACCACATCTTACTTCCTAATGACAACCATGTATGTCAGATTTTTGAAAATAAAATCACATAAGTGGTAATATTTCATTTAAATGAATAAATCAGTTATTTAACTACCACTTAGTGGTTTCACTATTCATCAAAAATTGAAGTTTTTCAGAATAGTGCCAAAATTTCACCCTAAGCTATAATTGATATTCCAAATTCAAAAATGATGTCTATTTTAAAAAATTATAAACATATAAGTTTCATTAATTAATTTTATAATTAATTCCCGCTGTCACAATAAATAGCATGTTTTTAAGAAACAATATATATCAAAAGATTGACAATTGTTTATGTCTAATTTCAAAGTGAAATTAATTATAATGAACACCATTGGATAAAATGGTAAAAATATATTCTAATTATACTTTAAAACCACTCAATATTATAATTTATCACTATAAATTATTTTGATTAAAAAAGTTGTTTTTAAGTATTCTTCACTATTCATAAAAAAATGGAAGTTCTGAGAAAATTACAAAAAAAAATCAACTTAGGATAACTTCGATATTACGAATACAAAAATGAAGTCCATTTTGAAATATAAAATTTCTATAATTTTAAAAAGTGGGAATTACTATTTGTAACGGCTACTTTTATTAGTCGTGGTGTGTTAGAACTTGAAGTTGCGTACAGTGCAAGCTATTGCATTATTGAATGAGAAGCGTATCGTGGAAGCTCGGGGTGTTACAAATAGGGGAGTTGTTTTAATTTTTCATACCCCGATTCACCCCCCCCCCCCCTCTCAGGGTATCTAACCTGGGGGACCTAACAATTGGTATTAGATGGAATTTTTAATATCAATGGTTCTCTCTTGAATAGAGGTCACAAATCATAATGGGATTCTGATCTTCAATGGGAACAATTTTCAGCTATGGAAGAATTAGATTCAACACTACATATGATCCTTGGGAATAGATGTGTTCACTACAGAAATGCATGGCATAATAACTGATATTAACAATGGTTCATTATTGGAAGCAGAGCGAAGAGAATTGGATGTTGAAGCCAAGGGAATCAATTCTTTAGTGGGGATCCCTGTCCAATTCTATCTATACGAAGGTGATGTCATGTAAAACCTCACATTCCTTGGGGGAAAATCTATTGACTATATATAAAGGGGATACAAAGGTCATAGAAGTGAAGATGAAAGTGTTGTGGAACAAGTATGAAGATCCTAGAATGAGATCGAATGAGTCTTTTGATGCATTATTTGATAGGGTAAATGTGGTAGTGGAATACATGTGAGGACTTTGTGAAGTCATTGAAGACATAAAGATTGTGAGGTGCATATTGAAGATACTTCCACCTCACTTCAATCCAAAGGTTTTAGTATTATAAGATAAGGATCCAACAGAGCTGAAACTGAATTACTTTCATATTAACCTTGTAGCATATGTAATGATAAATGATGAGCATGGGGAAGTAAAATCTGTATATGCACAAAAGCCAAGGATTAAAGCTGAAATTGACAGGCAGAATATCATTAGTGAGCAATTAGATCCAGTTCAGACAAGAAAAATGAAATCATGGAAGTAGACATCTTTCCTATCTCAGGTAGAGCCTAAATTATTTGCTGATGCAGATGAGGATGGAAATTGGGTTCAATTTATAAATGAAGAGCTGGATTAGATTGAAAAAAATCATACATGGGAGATTGTTTCGAGGCCAACAGATAAGAATTTCATTGGGATAAAATGGGTCTATCGCAACAAGATGAATGAAGATGGAATAGTGATTCAGAACAAATCACGACTAGTGTGAAAAGGATACTCCCAGACAGAGTTTATTGATGTTGATGATACATTCGCACTGATTTCAAGGCTGGAGACAATCAGACTATTCCTAGCCAATATATTGCAATAGAAATTCAAAGTGTTTCAGATGGACGTCAAATCTGCATTTTTGAATGGGGTTTTTTTAGAAGAATTTTATATCGAACATCTTGATGGTTTACTCATTCATGAAGATGATAATAAAGTGTGATAGTTGAGGAAACTGCTATCTAGGCTGAAACAAGCTCCAAGTGCATGGTTCTTGAGGCATGATCTATTTTTGAAGAATCTTGGCATCCCGTGTGGTGGATTTGATAACAATATCTATTTCAACAACCATTATAATAAAATTATGATGGTTTTGGTTTATGTTTATGACATAATATTTGGAGGATCAGATGAATCTCAGTTCATAAAGTTTTCCAAATTCACGAAAAGTGAGTTAGAGATGTGAATGATATGAGAGCTGACATTTTTCCTTGGTTTACAGGTATTACAATGAAGTAATGACACATTCATTTCTCAATCCAAATATGCCAAGGAGGTTATGAGAATATTTGGAATGGAAATTTCCAAGGATATGAAGACTCTAGTTTCTACCCAGATGAAATTATTAGAATATAATGATGGAAAATCATTTAATATCACAAAATATAGTCATATTATGGGAAGTTTACTATACCTAACAGCAACGAGACTTGATATTGTTTTTTCCGCCTGACAAGCAGCGTGATATCAATGAAATCACAAGAAAAGCCACATGATTTTAGTGAAATTAATACTTTGGTATATTAAGGGAACTATGGATTTTGGTTTGATGTATAATGAATAATATTAGCCATAGCTATTGGGATATACCGATATAGATTGGGCCGATTCAGCAGATGATAGGAAATCAACATCAAGAGGTTCTTTCTATCTAGGTGGATTGTGTATTTCTTGGTTAAGTAAGAGTAAATATTTCATTTCATTGAGAACAACAAAGACTGATTATACTATAGCCACTCAAGCATGCACACAATTGTTTTGGATGAAGCAGTAGCATGATGATATGGGAGTTGAAGTGAAGTCTCTGATCAGAATATAGTGCAATAACTCCAGTGCTAAAAATTTCAGAAAAAAACACATCAATCACTTAAAGAAAAATAACATTGAGATAAAGAATCATTTTATCAAGGATAAGGTTGAGCAGGGAATCAGGAAGTTGGTGTATGTGCCCATAGAATTACAAGTTTATCACATTCTAACAAAGGCCTTACCTAAGGAAGCTTTTGAGAGACATGGAATGGATCTAGGAGTCTAGTCGACTCCCCATACTTGAAAAGATGTGGATGTGGACCCCCCCCCCCTCCTGAGGTATGATGTGTTTTTCCCTAAAGCACTGATATGTGTTTTAACCCTATTACATATCGCAAAGGAGTTATCTTTGGGTTTAATGACAAAGGGGGAGAAAATAGTGATTGTTCAAGGGGGAGACAGAGTGGCTATTTGAGAAATCATGAATTTTTTTGGGATAAGATGAAATGTGGAGAAGAAATTTTGGGGGAGTTTCAAGATCAAGGGGGAGATGAAAGATGAAGAGGAATTGAAGCTGTAAGCTAGAAGGGTGTTTGATAAAGAGGAATTGAAGCTGTAAGCTGATGGGGTGTTTTAAATCTAACTACACTAGAAGTGATCGATCAAAGAATATGTATCACAACATCTGAGTATTGTGATAAAAGAATATGAGTTGTGTTTGAAAGGTTTTACAAGGTTTATTGTGATCAGAAATTAGTATCAATTTTCTATCAATAATTGGGGTTATAAATGAAGTGATTCATTGATGAACTTTTCATTTACACTTGTTTCTCACATCGGGAATTGTTCATGTGGGATTAGTGTATATGTTGCGTAAATCATTGATCACTATCAGAATCGTAAGAATTGAATGGTGGATGAAGTGTTAACATGGTATCATTTAATGGAAGAGTTGTCAACAAAACCAAAGGGGGATATTTTTGGGAAAAAATACCTCAAGGTAACATTGAACCATTTTTGAGGTGTTTGTGTTTGTTGGCAAAGTTGGTTTTTTTGTTGACAAAGAAGGTTTCCAGGGTGAGTTGTCATGTTATAGAGATATTTTTTTCAAACTATGTTGAAAATGAATGATGTAAAAGGAATGGATGATCTGGAGGCAGTGCAAAAATATTAGATCTAAGGTGGTGTTGTTTTTTAGTGTTTGCCAAATTTTTTGGCCTCAAAATCAGAAAATGGGGAAACATGTTTTCGGAAAAGGAAGTTGCATGAAAAATCTAAGGTGTTTTGAAAACATGCGTTCAAGTCATGTTTCCTGATCATAACATTGAAAAATGTAAGAATTATGAAGCACATGAAATATTTGAAAATGTGTGTGAAATATGAGGTTGCGTGAAAGAAACTTGTGTTCCCAAAGTGACGTCAAATTGAGGTTTGAGCGCTTGAAGAGAAAATTGCATGACAAAAGATGAATCTTCCACACATGTGTTCACAATGCCTATAAATAATTGGTGATCCCACTCATTAAGAAAAGATCAAAACTTAAGAAGAATATGAGATATGGATCACATAATAATTTTAAGAAAAGGGAGTTGTGCGAAAGATTTTATATTGTGCACTAGCTAAGAAAGCTTCATGTAAGATTTGAGATGCGCATAAGATTGAAGTTGAGAGAAAGGTGTGTTTCATGAAAAAATTATAATATTGAACCCAAGGAATTAATCTTGTGTGAAAGACACCTTAAGGGTTGCACAAAAGATTTTAAGAAACCCCTGTAGTACTGTGGTAATGTGGTTTTCATTAGTGGTGAAAAATTGGACTTCAACAGAGCATCTACATGCAGTGGAGGATGCATTCATTAGTGAAAATGAAGGGACCTAAAAGTATTTAAACTCTGAGTAAATCTTCTGAAGAAGTAGTTATCACACTTTAGTCAAGAGAGCAGTGAGCTTTCATATTGTGATTGGTTGTAAACCAGAAAGGATAGTGAGTTTGCTTTTAACTTTGTATACAGCAATACGCTTTTAGTGGATTTGGTACATCAGAACATTCCCTTTGTATCGTCCCTGGATATATCCTAGTAAGGGTGAACCAAGTAAAAAAATTTGTGTCCTAGGAAATATTTAATTTCTATTTATACTCTTCTATAGAAAAGACAGATTAGAGAGTTTTTCTTAACAGGGAAAAAAGATCAATAGGGGCAGTTGTTTTAATCTGTCATACCCTGATCCCCCCCCCCCCTCAGGGAATCAAATCTAGTGGACCTAACGAATTATTCAAAAAAATCTGTAATGATTCAAAGTTTATAAATAATTTATTTAACTTAAAAAATGAAATAAACATCTTACAATCCTCTCAGCTACAACCCTATATTCTTCTATAAGATATTTCCCTTTTTTGATCATCTGATCCCTCTTTCATTTTTCATGTCTAGATGGAGGGGTATGAAGGGAAACCTCTCTAGATCTTGAAGACTCATCTCTACTTTTTTGTAAATTTCCATCCATCATGTGTTCTTCCAGTAATGTATACCATCCCT
The DNA here is from genome assembly GCA_963277665.1 of Viscum album. Lineage (NCBI taxonomy): Eukaryota > Viridiplantae > Streptophyta > Magnoliopsida > Santalales > Viscaceae > Viscum > Viscum album. Next base: position 960,809,675 of record OY728138.1, on the reverse strand, counting down.
GAGATAAAATGTGAGGGTATACATTTCTAGATTGGATCTCCTGAGGAGATCTCCACGATTCCTATAAATTAAGAATAATAAATCATAAATAATTCATTAATAAGATCGTTAATATAGGAAAACTTCTAAAATTTTACATTGAACTTAACAAAATTGTTTCTTCTCTTCTATTTTTAACAAATTGTTCCCATGTGTCTTCATCTGTAAAAGGATATATATGACATGAATTTTCATGTTGCCTATTCCTAGAAATGAAATCTGTTATTAGGGTTGATTTGAAATCTCTCCATATATTAGCATCAATCGATAAACATTTCTTTTTGACTCCTTCAATGTTAGGTATATCAAATTTTATCTGATAAAGAATAGGGGAAACATATTTTACAATAAACATGTCATGATTTGTCAAACAATAGAAAACGATCTTACCAAAATGGTCTCCCCCAATTGAGCCAATGTTTTTTTGTCAACACTTCTCTAATTATTAAACAAAATTATGACATTTCTTTTACCCTGATTTGATACAAAACCCTTGAATTTTTTTTCATTAGGACCTCTTGGAATATCATTCTCATCAAATTATACCACTATCCTCTGGTCCTGGCTACGAGCAAGTGATAATTTTGGTAAATTTGTGTAGCCACATTTACCAACCCTCGAACTCGTCTTTTCCATTGTGGGAGTACATGAAGAATATTGGGGAAAGTCTAGAAGATCATGTGGATGTTCCTCCCCAGAGGTATGATCATGAAGCTCATCTTTAGACGTACGTGGTTAATCAAATTATTGATCATTCATTATCATTCAAATCAAAGAAACAAAATTTTAGTACACAAATACACAAATTCACATATTACAATTCTAATGTAAACAAAATATGAAAAATTATGAAACAAATAAGTAAACAAAACTTAACACATTACTATTCATATTTTTTATAGTTAACCAAAATGATAACAATTGTAATGATATATGAAATTTCATTTAAATGAATGAAAAAAAATCCAAAATTGGTGTAGGAATATTAAAAATGGTCCAACCTAATAAATAATTTTTTATAAAAAAAATATTTTTAACATATTATATTTAAAATAATTTTCATTAAACAAAATCAAAAAATATAGAAGTTATGTAATGGTAAACATGTTAAACTGAAAAAAAATAAACTAAAAATAAATGAATATTTCTACTTATTATTTTTAATATGTGTTTTAATAAAGAAAAAAATTTAAAATATCTAACATTTTATGAAATTAATAAAAGAAAATGAGAAATAAACATATGTTACCTGGAATATTAATAATGTACTATTGGGTTTTGTTTCAAATTCCTTCATCACGATAATTTCTTATAGAACAAGCCATTTCTACAACATGCTAATCATTATTATCTGTTAATCATTCCATGGAAGTTGGGATCTCACATAAATCAGCATCTTCATCATGCTGATCATCACCAACATATTTTTTTTCATATAAACCAAGAGACCACTTTATATCATATTTATTGAGAACATAGAATTTTTTTTTTCATATGCTCGCATTATAAAAGAAAAATTTGTATCTTTCAATCTATTCAGATTAAAAAGTGTCATTCCAAATTCATCATGTTTGACACTATTAATACTGATAAACCATTTGAAGTTAAACAATGGAATGTTAATTTTAATGAAATCAACCTCCCATATTTTTTCAAAAACTCCATAATATGCACTTGATGCAGAAATTGGGATTCAATCATTAGAATTTGAAAAATACATTGCTCCTGTGAACACCATAACACCACTATTTTGAACTACATTTCTGTTGTCCTGATCTTTCATATGAAATGTATAGATATTTATGTCATACCTAGACCATGTTATCACATTTACCATGGACCACCGACTAGACATCTTAATATTTTTGATGTATCTAATCTACCAAGAACTATCATTCTAAACCATGGAAAACAATTTTTTGTTATTCTCATTCAAAATTCACAATTCTTTCTTCTTTGGATGAAATTATTTCAAATCATTAATATGAAATGTTATATATGGTAGAGAATAATCTATGTTATTCAAGATGTATAAATGTACCTTATTCATCTGTTCACCTGACAACAATTTGACTTTCAGACCATGAATCCCCTTTCCCCCATTATTAACTCGTTCATGGTGGGATGGTGGCAAGCCAATGTACTCCACTGTAGACAAGTAACCCATAAAAAACTCTGCAACCTCCTCAGAAATATACTTTTCAAAAAGGGTGGCTTCAGGTCAATATGGATTCATAGCATGCCCCTTCAATATGTTCATATTCCTTTCAAAAGGATACATCCAACATGGATATACAGGTCTATAAATATTAATTTCATGAACTCGATTAACTATTAAATGCACCATTATATAAAAAAAATATGGAGGAGAATACATTTCCAATTGAAAAATTATATAAATTTCTTTATTTTCCAAAATTTACAAATAATACAGATCAATCACATTATTATAAATTGAATTGAAAAAATAAAACACCTTCATGATAGTCTTTCTGACTTGGATGGGAAATATATCATGCACTGCAATGGGTAGAAGTTGTTTCATCATCACATGACAATCATGAGATTTTATACCTGCCAACTTCAAATCCTTCAAAGAGATAAAAAAATTTACATTTAAAGAATAACCCTGTAGCACTTTAGTATCATGAAGACACTGAAAAAAGATAATTTCCTCCCTTTTGGATAATGTATAATAAGCCAGGGAAATAAATGTTCTCCTTCCATCTGGACCAGGAGATAACTCCAAACATATTCCCATTAATAGTAAGTAGAATCTATCATTCAACCCATTATTAATATTTCCTTTAATATCTAACAATGTTCCAATAAAAGTTTCACAGATATTCTTCTCTATATAAATAACATCAATGTCAGGTTTCACTTCATGATATCTCCAATATGGTAGCTCAAAAAATATTGACTATTTCTTCCAAATACTTCTATCATTACCAGATTTATGTGTCTTTCCTGATGTCACATCAAGGTTTTTCACCGACTCAAAATATTCATCAGTGGATAAAGGTTTTGGAGAAATATCAAATTATTTTGAGCCATTGAATGCCTTTTTTAATCTTTTATAAGTGTGATATATAAGAAAAAACGTTTGATGACCCATGTATATAGTTTTCCTCTCATGAAGAAATTGACAATATAAGTTTGTTATTCACAAATTGGGCATGCTTTATTCCTCTTGACACTGTATCCAGACAAATATCCATAAAATGTGAAGACATTTATAGTGAACATAATCATTGCATGTAGTTGAAAATATTTCATTTTATAAGAATAATACACCCTAATACTATCCTCCCATAAGAGTTTCAAATCATCAATTAATGGTGAAAAGAAAACACAAATACCATTTCCGGGTTGCTTTGGCCCAGAAATCGTTAAACTCAACCTGACATATTTTCACTTCATACAAAATTCAGAAGATAGGTTTTAAATTTAAAATACAATAGACCATGAACTGTGTGTGCTAATTAGGATTCGATATGGATTACTTACATCCATATTCAACCCAAGTTTGAGATTTATAATTTTATTTCTAAATGTAGGATACTATACATCAATTTTCTCCCAATGTGGACATTCAGCTGGATGACATATTTTTCCATCATATATCCGCTCATCAGCATTCCATCCTAACATTTTTGAATCATGTGAATTAACAAATAAATGTTTTAAATGAGTAATTATAGGAAGATACAAAAATACCGTGGTAGGGATCTCTGTAATTTCTATATCGGCATGTGATTTTTCTATCAACTTATACTGTAATGTATTACATTTAGGACACTCTGACAGAAATTCATATTCCTTCCTATATATCACACAGTCATTTAGACATGTATGTATTTTCTTGTATCCCAATCCCATCAAGCATAATATTTTATTGGCCATATATTGTGAATCTATATGATTCATGTCTTCAAGAAGAATATCTTTCCACAATTGTAGCAGCTCTATAAAACTCTTGTCACTCTATCCATGATTCTCCTTCAGGTTAATCAATCTTAACACCAATGATAAAACCTTAAAATCTATACGACCAGGATATAATTTTTTTAGCATCACCATATATATTCTCAATTTTCAGTTCTTTCTCAATTTCTTTTCCTTTAATACCATGAATCATTTCATCAATTTCATCAGAGTTAGCATCTTGCAAAGCATCATCATCAGTAGCTCAAACATTATACCCAGTTTCACAATACCAAATTTAAGGGATGTTACATGGATTAAAACCATGATAAATTAAAGGATATTTGATTCTATACATTTCAATTTCTTCATATTTAAACATTTCAGGCATGGACAAAAAAACATGCCATTGCTGGAACATTTGGTTTAGAAAATTCCAAAAAATCATCAACACCTTCCTCATATTCATCACTCATTCAATGTTTTGTAATCCAAATTCGACTCATTATTACCTATAATGAACATCAAAATTATACATCTTGTTAATATATGGTAGTTTTTTATTAATATTAAATATTTCATAATTTCAAAGTAACATAATTTTGCAATATAAAACAAATATTTGAATATTTGAAAAATATAATTATAAATTCTGTAAAATAATGTAATATAAATTTAAATATAAATGACAAATCATAAAAAGATATACATGGAAATAATTTTAAAAAGAAAACATATCAATACAAGCCAGTTTTATATTTATATAAAATGGTCTATAATTTGGAAGTAACACAATTTTGAAATATAAAACAAATATATACATATTTAAAAAATTTAATTATATTGTTTTTGGGAAATAAGATAGAAAACCATTATGTAAAAATAAAAAACCGTCCCCTGGTGTGATTTATTATTAACCCATCACCGCATGAGTTTTTTAAATAATTTTTTTATCCTAATTATTTAAAATATTAACCTAATAGGTCCTAGGATTGTATTGAATTGAAATATTTTCTTTATTTCATGTAATTTTGACTATTACTTTTATGTGTTTTGCCATTCTTATTGAGTTTGTTGTGGAAAATAGTCTTTTGGGAAATGGTCTTGTGTATTGGCCTTGAGAGAAACCTAGATTTTCACGGAAAGGCGGTGAAAATATCCTATTCAAGGTATGTTGAAAGGTTATTTTGGGGGCTACTTAGCTAACATGGAACACCTCGAACTAGTTCACTTTATAAATAGTTACCAGACTAGTTAGTGGTAAGGCCTCAAGAAAGCCTCCTCATATTCTAGAGGTTAGTGACTAGCAGCGGCAGTTTAATGGTTGTTTGGTTGGAATAATTTACACTATGGAACATTATTAAATATAGTATAATAATAAAAAAAGGACAATTAGTGAACTGTAACAAAAACTAAGATATAATAATAAATATTTAACCAATGCACAAATAATATCATCCATATATATCCCTTATGCATAGGAAGTTCTAATGACTTCATTATCAAGATGTACAACTATTCTCTAGTATCCTAATAATCGTCTCATCCATTTATAACACATCAGGATACATAAAAAATGTAGATTGGGTTACATGGTATACATATCTAAATATAAATCCATATTTATTCCAATCTCCCTATAATACTCATTGGAAATAAGGTAAGTAACAAAAGGGAAAACGTCATGGAATAAAAATTCCAAGATACTAAAGATAAAATAATATCAAGAAAATAAACCACCTTCAACAATTAATAGTGAAGGACACAATGAATGAGATCACAAAACTTTATATTTAGAATCCATCAATGACCAATGATAAAACAATACAAAGATACTAAGCCACCTTTTATAATTAATAGTGAAATAAATGATGAATAAAATCGCAAAAATTAGATTTAGGGCATCCATGAACAATGAAAATCAATGTGTGTGAGGCTTACTTGAGAGTTTCAAGTCAAGCTGATAGATGCGCCGATGAAAAACATGCTGAAAAATCTGGGAAAAATAGTTTGGAGGCCACGAGATTGAAGAATCAATTCTAGGGTTTCCATGAGAGAGAGAGACTGGGTCGTTGTCTCCTAAAATAAAAATAGTAGAATAACTCAAAATGAGATTTCATAAAAATTTTAAATTATTTATTACATCGGTTATTTATTAACCAACTTGATAAATGGTTTTTTATTACATTTATCATGTATTTTATTCTATAACCGATGTGATAAAATGAGTTATAACTTCGGTTATATAATAATCGATGTGATAAAGCAATGAAATTTTCTTTATCACGTTAGTTATTATATAACCAATGTAAAAAAATTGGCTTTATCACATCAGTTATTTTATAACAGACATGATAAAGTGAGATACTTGATTTATCACATCAGTTATAAAATAACCAATGTGATAATTCAAGATAATTCATTTTTATCTCATTTATCATATAAATTATGTGATAAATCAATATAGAATGCTTTTCAAATTGGTTACAAATAACGGACGTCAAAAATAATGACATGATAGATACTTTTTGTATTAGTGGAGTTAGCTTTTAAGGTTTTGTATAATAGACTTATGAATTCACATATCATAATCTTACCAAATTCAGGTAAATATTTCTACATCTACTATGATTCATCTTCTATGGGTCATGGGTGTTTTCTAATATAGTACTTTCATGTGGTGGATTATGGTTTTAGGAATTTATGGTGACATGAGAGGAATTACCCTTCCCATGATCTGGATCATGTCATTATTGTACAAGCCCTAAATTATTGGAGGAATTATTTTTTCGAGGAGTAGTTTATAGTATACATAAACCACAAAATCCACAATTATATATTTTCATATAATAATCACAATATGAGGTAGTGGTGGTGGGTTGAGTATTTTCATTGCTTTTTTTATGTTTCTAATGATTCATTTAAGGGGAATGTTATAGTTTATGGATTAAGTAGGAAGACTCCCCCTTAAAGTTGTATGAGGCTAAGGATTAATAGAGGCATATGTATGTATTATCTTAAAAACAAATTCATATTTATAATAATTATTCCTCCACTATAGTTTACTTTAATCATCAGTGGTGGAGTAAGTAATGGATTATTATATCTCTAATGTGGATCCTATCATCATTTAAGAGAGACCCTATGAGAAAGAGATCCTAGAATGTGGGCCCAATATCCTAACTCCTTCCTCCATTTGAATGGGATATTAGTAGTTCCTACCAGAATGAAAGATGTATTATGATAGGGATAGGTAGTTATGGTGTCCTTTCATGAAATGAGAAATATCATGTTTTTTTGTCTTAATGTCTCATACTCTAGTAAGTCAAATTAGAACATAAAAGGTTCATAGATAAATCAAATCCATTTATTCTAGATGTATAAAATTGGGATACAATCACCATTTTCACAACCCAAACCACTAGGGTCCCACTCTAGTTGGATACAATCCAAGTGTGCTACTCTAAAACTGTCTCCAATAGGATACGGGTTGGTGACTAGCACTAAATATGTGTATCACACAATATGGGTGTCCATGTCCAATATCTACCTACAATACACACATATCACCAATAAAAACATTGGAAAAAAGACCAGTATAATATATATAACTAACTAAACTCTACACAATACATGCATGAGGCAACAAAAAATAGGCACAAATCCACAAAATAAAATACAAAGGATATGAACATCTAATAAGATTATGAATATGATAGATACAGGACACTAGAAATCTCATCTTCCCTATGTATGCTCCTATAATGATCTCTAGATGAAATGGTTGATGTCATCATCAAGAACCACAAAGATATATAGTATATAAAAAATCATCACCAGGTGTCAACTTCAAATAATCCATGTCACTTCCACATCTACCAAGACTAACTTTAAACTTTTGTTTCATCTACACAGACACAAAAAGTGTGGGAACAAAGCCTATATAAGGATGAGTATAAACATACCCAGTAGTGTTACTAGACATTTGGTACATATTTTATTCTAAAAAAAGGGAATAAACTTAATAGTATGTTATATCCAGGATCTGATTACTAAAGATTATCTATGAGGATGACATGGGTGAAGGACCCCGGGACACCCTGAGAGGGGAGGGGTGAATCAGGGTGACCACTTTTTCTTTTAATGTGATGGATCTTGTTCCCACGTTGGTAGGAAATTGTTGAACCTGTATGAAGATTATGATCAGAAAGAAAACATTCACAGGCACAGAGAAGACACAGCCATTTTTACTTGGTTCACCACTAAGGGCTACGTCCAAGGAGCATACGCCGACAGGTTGTCGGTCGTACCAAAATCCACTATGCTTCACTAGCTGCGGATACAAATGTTCGGGTACAGACACTCTGTCCCAGGCTCACTGCCTTTACAATTGTTCAGGGATAGCTCACTGCGTCCCTCGGGTCACTCCCGTTGACTCCCCCTGGATCACTGCCGTTGGTGAAGTCTCACTCAGTTTATAGACGTGAAGGTCTCTTCAATATATTTGCATTGAAGTCTTTGCCTCTGCTCAGCATGAGACTCTGCTTGCATCGAAGTCCGAAATAGATGCACTAGAACGCACAGAACCACTGAACCGGATAACCAGAACGTGCAAACAGACCTTACTAACGATTGCGCGCAACACCAACCCCTTGTGCGCAAAACCTTCCTATTGCGCGCAAAATTTACTTTTCGCACGGAAAAAATATTTCGCGCAAAGATCCCCTTTTTTCGCGCAACTCCGAATATATCGCGCAAGGCCCTTTACGCTATCCTTTTTCGCGCATCAGACCTCGGATCTTCTCTAAGTCTTCCACACACCCGAATGAAGGGGGTCACCTCATATTTATAGGCGACTGAGACCCCTGCGCGCAAAATCCCATTCAACGCGGAAAACCTTTCATCTGGCGCGTAATATTTCGCCCAACTCAAGTATTTCGCGCACAACCCTTATTTTCCGCGCAGCCCATGCCTTTTCCATTTTTCACCAATCTGATTTCGAAACACTGTTTGCGCGAAAAAACTTTGATCCACTATTTCGCGCATCCCGCTGTTTTTCGCGCCTAACTTAAGTATTTCGCGCAAGCCTCTTATATTTCGCGCACCACCTCCTTTTTGTGCGAACCACCTTTTGCAGACAATCCATGTCTTCATTTTCCGATTTTGAGGCCCAAAAATTTGGCAAACACTGGGAAACAGCGCCACCTTCAATACTGTTGTCTACTTGAACTGTATGATCACTTCGCTGGAACACATTCGGAACTTCCACTGAGGATTGACAACAAACACAAACCATACACCAAATCATTCTTTGAAGAACCTGGTTCCAACAATCTCCCCCTTTGGGTTTGTTGGCAATCAGAATAAATTCAATGGATCTCCAACCATGAGCAAATCCAAAACGCAAGAATCAACTCAGCCAACACTCTAAGTCTACGTGAGCAATGCTCGGTGTAGAAAACAAGAGAGGAAGCTTGAATTGGGTCTTAGTGTTTTGAAATTCTCCATGACGCCCGATGTTATCCTTATTAAACTTCTCATCACAATCTTACACTTCCATCACAGAAGAATTTCTTGCCGTGAATTTCTTGCCGTGAATTTCTTGCCTTGAATTCTCTTTCCTTGAATTTGCCGTGAATTTATTCCTTCCTTTCTCCCCCATTGACAATAAAACCAAAGACCGAAAAGTTTGTTCAACGTTAAGCTCAAGCCATACTCCCCCTGGATAGTATCTCCCCCATAAACCTGCATCACATCCATAAGAAGATAAAAACAGTTAAAACAAACGGGGAGAGGGGACTTCCGAAACCTCCTTATGCAGTAGGAGGTGGTCGAACACCAAGGTTCAACCGATGCTTCTCGAACACAGCCGCAGACAATGGCTTGGTTAGGATATCAGCCACTTGCTCATTAGTTCCAACATGATCCATTTTAATCACGCCTTGTTCAACCTTTTCTTTGATAAAATGATACCGTATTTCAATATGTTTTGTACGAGAATGCTGAACCGGATTCTTCGTAAGATCAATTGCACTTTTGTTATCACAATAAATCACCATTGGTTGCTGCACCTTATCACCAATATCTGTTAGCTGCTGCTTCATCCAAAGAAGTTGAGTGCATGCTTTTGTGGCGGAGATATATTCAGCTTCAGCAGTACTAAGAGAAGTACTTTCTTGTTTCTTGCTCAACTAGCCAACACATTTCTGCCCAATATAGAAAGCTCCACCACTAGTGGACTTTCTTTCTACAACATCACCAGCCCAGTCAGCATTAGAAAATGCTGATAATTCACTGTCCCTGCCTGCAGCAAAAAATAACCCGAAGTTATGTGTACCTTGAATGTACCTCATTATTCTTTTTACTGTTGCCATATGTTCCTCCTTTGGATTACTCTGAAAGCGGGCCGCAAGGCATGTTGCAAAGACAATATCTGGCCTTGTCGCTGTCAGGAACAGTAGGCTTCCAATGATCCTCCTGTACATGGTGGGATCAACAGAGTTCCCATCCTCATGCTTTCCAAGTTTAGTTCCAACTACAATCGGAGTTGACATTGGTTTGGAGTCTTGCATATTGAACTTCTTCAGCAGCTCTCTTGCATATTTTTCCTGAGAAATAAAAGTGTAGTCTTTCCTCTAAGTCACTTGCAGTCCCAAGAAATATGTGAGCTCCCCAATCATTGACATTTCAAATTCTGATTTCATATGATTGGAAAATTCATCCACTGATTTCTGTTTGCTGCCACCAAATATAATGTCATCGACGTAAACAAGAACCATGAACTGATCTTTTGGAGAATTCTTCACATAGAGATTGTGATCAACTCCTCCTCTTTTGAATTCCAACTTCTTGAGATATGAATCTAGCCGTGAGTACCGTGCTCGTGGTGCCTGCTTCAAACCATATAGAGCTTTATTTAGTTTTCAGACCTTTGTTTCATCGGTACCCAAGACAAACCCCACCGGTTGTTCAATGTAGACTTCTTCTTCGAGTACACCATTCAAGAATGTTGTCTTAACATCCATTTGATATACTTTATATCCTCTTTGGAGTGCCATGGAAAGGAAAATCCTGATTGACTCCAGTCTAGCCACTGGAGCAAAGGTTTCTTCAACATCAATGCCTTCAATCTGAGAGTATCCTTTACATACCAGTCGTGCCTTGTTTCTGATGACACTTCCATGCTCATCAAACTTATTTTTGAAGATCCATTTGGTACCAATCACATTGTGACCTTCGGGTCTCTGGACAAGATCCCATGTCTGATTCTTATCAATCTGATCTAATTCATCATTCATGGCTTTAACCCAAGATTCATCTTTTGCAGCTTCTTCGAATGAGGATGGCTCTACAACTGATAGAAATGCAGATTGTGTGGTATTCCTCATCCTTCTTGTTTGAGTGGGTGCACTCCTGTCCCCAATTATGTTGGATGGATCAATCTCAGCTCTTCGATTTCTCCTGTGATGTTCAGTAGTATTCTCTTCAGCCATAGTTTCTTCTTCAGATTCTTCTTCTGAGTCAACATAATTATGTGATTGATGAGAGTTTTGAACAGCTTCCTCTATTTCTGCATTTGTAGTTTCTTCACGTTCACATTCTTCCTGACTTTCTATCACATCAGCATATGACGTCCTTGAAGCATTTGTGGTTTTCTCTTCAATTATCTTAACATCACTGCTTTCCACAATTCTTCCCAAACGCTTGTTGAAACATTTGTAGGCTTTGCTGTTCATTGAGTAACCAAGGAAATTTCTTCATCTGCATTGTCGCCATATTTCCCTTGATTTCCTTCTTTGTTCCTGATGAAACATTTACTTCCAAAGACACGAAAGTATTTTAGAGACAGCTTCCGTCCATGCCACAATTCATATGGTGTCTTCGTCTCAGCCATATAAAGTCCTGTTCGATTCTGAATGTACACTGCAGCTTGAACAACCTCTTTCCAGTAATGTCGTGGAATACGACTCTCAATCAGCATAGTTCGTGCCATGTTGTTCACCTGTCAATTCCTACGTTCAACAAATCCATTTTGTTGTGGAGTTCTCACAGCAGCTACCTCATGCTGTATTCCATGCTTCTCTAGATAATTCTCAAATTCAATGGACGTGTATTCTCCTCCATTGTCAGATCGCAACACTTTGATTGTTCGTCCAGTATCATTCTCGGCGATTCGCCGATATGTTTTCATGCAGTCAAGGACTTGTCTTTTCCTGTGAATGACCATCACACATGCCATTCTACTGTAATCATCAATGAAAAGGACAAAGTACCTTTATCCATGTGTTCCTGCAACATTTATTAGACCACAAACATCTGTATGAATCAGATCAAGAAGGTGAGATGCCATTTTCTTCTTTGGCCGATATGAACTGCAGACCAGCTTCCCCCGAATACAAGCATCACATGATTTTTCACGCTCACGCTTCAGGTTGGGAATGTCCATGACAATTCTCAATTTTGATATTTTCTCCATGTCTTGTTGATTGATGTGTCCCAATCTCCGATGCCACAGATTGTTTTCTTCTTCAACAGTCATGTAACATACATTTTCTTCACTATCAACCTGATACAAGTTTCCTTCTGTTCTGCATCCCTTCATGAGAGAATTGCTAGTTTTTCCCTTGATAGTGCAGCCTTTCTGATTAAAAGTAACAACAAGTCCTGAGTCACAGAGTTGACTCACGCTGAGGAGATTATGACGTAGGCCATCTACGTAAAGGACTTCAGTCTTCTTTAGTTCTCCATTAGCTAATTTGGTACTTCCACTCCCTTTGATTTTCAGAGCCCCATCATTACCAAATCTTACTGTACCATCAACATTCTTTATGATATTTGTTAGTAGGTCGGCATTACCTGTCATATGAGATGAACAACCGCTATCTAGAATCCAGGTACTGTTGTTCTTTGTAGCTTTGAGAGCTACCTCTGCAAGGTCTGATTTCTCAATCTTCCTCCTTTCCTTCCATGAGACATTAGATTGAGTATATAGAACTGATGGACTTTCAACTATCTCTTCTGCAAACCCAGGTTCTTCATAGTCAAAGTCTTCATTAAGAGGTGAGAACCTGTTTGAAAGAGAAACATCGTCTTGCTGACGAGACTTGACATGTCTGGAACTTCTGTATGAGGTGTCAATGTCCCTTCTCTGCCTGCAATTAATGGCCTTATGACTGAAGTTAGAACAATGAAAACAATATCCATAGAAATTATTTCTTCTATAAGAATTAGGATATGAAATTGTTCTCCTTTGTTGAGCATCTATATCTTCTCCATTCAGATAGCTTCTTGCCTCTTCACAATAAGACATGGTTTGGCCCAGATAGCCACAGAACTGACACTTCATGAGAAGAAATGTCTTCTCACTTGAATTTCTCCTTATAGCTTCTTCCTTGGGAGAATAGTAAGACTGTCTGCCATTTTTGAAAGTTTGAGGATAATTTTCAGGTCTCCTTTTAGTTTGGATTGAGGGTTCCTTTTTCAGCACTCTAGGTAACATTTCATCATGTTCAACTTTCATCTTGTCTTTCTTTTGGATCTTTTCATTTCCAGCAGTTGATGACTCAGCCTCACAGCCAATTCCACTCTTTCCCATGCAAGCAGGTCTTTGATCACTCAAGACTTTTCCAACCCCATCTGAACCACACTTGGCTCTTGCAAGTAATTCTGCATCTGAGAATCTTCCGAACTGTATTTTCTTCCTCGATTCTTTTGGAACTGATTCTGTCTCCATTTTACTCCTTAGAGTAACTACTTCCTCCTCAAGACCCTCAACAGTCTTGGATTTTTCATCCAGTCTGGATGTGAGGTCATTGATGACCTTTGCCTGCTCTTCAATTCTCAGCTTCAGATCAACTGCATCATCATTGCTTTCAATTATTTTAGACTGAACCTTCACAAATTCTTCCAGTCGTTCAATTTCAGCTTCAAGTTGATCAACATATTCAGTTGATTCTTCTACAATTGATTTCCACTTATTGCAGCTCTTACATTTAATCTTAAGCTTACTAACTGCATCCTTAAGTTGCACCTCAGGATCTACACAAGTTCTGAGTTGTTTTTCACCATCAGTATCTTCTGACTTTTCAACAGTGGCCATCATAGAAGCATGGTTCCCAGTTTTGAATTCTGGTTCTTCTTCATCATAGAATTCATTGTCATCTTCTTCCTCTTCACAGACAAAACTCTTCCTTTGCATTTTCTTACCAGATTTGAAGTCTCCCTTTTTGAAGAACCTTCTTTGAGGCTTCTTGAAGTTTTCATCTTCACTGTCATCATCAGTGATATTCTTCAAGCACTGAGAGGCAATATGCCCAACTTTTCCACAACGGAAACATGCGAGAGGTAACTTCCCTTTGAATTTCCCTTTCCCATTCTGGAACTTCTTTGCAATGAGAGAAAGAATTTCTTTCTCTTCGTCATCATCACCACTACCGTCCTTTGAGATTTTCAATTTATCCATGGACTTGAATTCCATTTCCTTGCTCACCCGAGTCGTAGCATATTCTGGTTTGACTCTCATTTCATATGCTACCAAACTGCTCAGTAAGTCATCTAGAGAAAGTTTGGAAAGATCTCTTTCCTCAAGAGCTGACACCTTCGCATTATACAGAGGTGGAAGTCTTCTTAAAATTTTCTTTACAATATCAATGTCTTTTATTTCTTCACCTAGACCCCGAATTGCTCCAACCACTTCAGTAATTCGATTGAAGAAAGAGTCTGCATTCTCATCTGGATGCATCTTCAGATCATCAAACCGATTGTGTAGCACTTGTAGTTTCGCCTCCTTCACTTTGCTATCACCTTCATAAATATTCTCAAGTTTATCCCACATAGATTTTGCTGAGGTGCAATTCATCACCTTCAGGTAAATCTGATCAGAAAGGGCTGCAGTGAGAGCATTCTGTGCTTTAGCATCTGCATCAAGAAGTTTCCTGTCTGTTTCAGTCATAGCCAGACCTGTTGTATCAGTGACATGTATTCCTTGCACAGTAGAAAAAATAACTTCCATTCCAAGAGATCTTAGATGAGATCTCATTCTGTTCTTCCAGATCTGGAAATTGCTTCCATCAAAGTGAGGGACTCCCCTGACATTGATCGCGTTTTCCATGACGAAGAAGGCCAGATTCAACGCCAGCAACCTGGCTCTGATACCACTTGAAGGACCCCGGGACACCCTGAGAGGGGAGGGGTGAATCAGGGTGACCACTTTTTCTTTTAATTTGATGGATCTTGTTCCCACGTTGGTAGGAACTTGTTGAACCTGTATGAAGATTATGATCAGAAAGAAAACATTCACAGGCACAGAGAAGACACAGCCATTTTTACTTGGTTCACTACTAAGGGCTACGTCCAAGGAGCATACGCCGACAGGTTGTCGGTCGTACCAAAATCCACTATGCTTCACTAGCTGCGGATACAAATGTTCGGGTACAGACACTCTGTCCCAGGCTCACTGCCTTTACAATTGTTCAGGGATAGCTCACTACGTCCCTCGGGTCACTCCCGTTGACTCCCCCTGGCTCACTGCCATTGGTGAAGTCTCACTCAGTTTATAGACGTGAAGGTCTCTTCAATATATTTGCATTGAAGTCTTTGCCTCTGCTCAGAATGAGACTCTGCTTGCATCGAAGTCCGAAATAGATGCACTAGAACTCACAGAACCACTGAACCGGATAACCAGAACGTGCAAACAGACCTTACTAACGATTGCGCGCAACACCAACCCTTTGTGCGCAAAACCTTCCTATTGCGCGCAAAATTTACTTTTCGCGCGGAAAAAATATTTCGCGCAAAGATCCCCTTTTTTCGCGCAACTCCGAATATATCGCGCAAGGCCCTTTACGCTATCCTTTTTCGCGCATCAGACCTTGGATCTTCTCTAAGTCTTCCACACACCCGAATGAAGGGGGTCACCTCATATTTATAGGCGACTGAGACCCCTGCGCACAAAATCCCATTCGGCGTGGAAAACCTCTCATCTGGCGCGTAATATTTCGCCCAGCTCAAGTATTTCACGCACAACCCTTATTTTCCGCGCAGCCCATGCCTTTTCCATTTTTCACCAATCTGATTTCGAAACACTTTTTGCGCGAAAAAACTTTGATCCACTATTTCGCGCATCCCGCTGTTTTTCGCGCCTAACTTAAGTATTTCGCGCAAGCCTCTTATATTTCGCGCACCACCTCCTTTTTGTGCGAACCACCTTTTTCAGACAATCCATGTCTTCATTTTCCGATTTTGAGGCCCAAAAATTTGGCAAACACTGGGAAACAGCGCCACCTTCAATACTGTTGTCTTCTTGAACTGTATGATCACTTCGCTGGAACACATTCGGAACTTCCACTGAGGATTGACAACAAACACAAACCATACACCAAATCATTCTTTGAAGAACCTGGTTCCAACAATCTCCCCCTTTGGGTTTGTTGGCAATCAGAATAAATTCAATGGATCTCCAACCATGAGCAAATCCAAAACGCAAGAATAAACTCAGCCAACACTCTAAGTCTACGTGAGCAATGCTCGGTGTAGAAAACAAGAGAGGAAGCTTGAATTGGGTCTTAGTGTTTTCAAATTCTCCATGACGCCCGATGTTATCCTTATTAAACTTCTCATCACAATCTTACACTTCCATCACAGAAGAATTTCTTGCCGTGAATTTCTTACCGTGAATTTCTTGCCTTGAATTCTCTTGCCTTGAATTTGTCGTGAATTTATTCCTTCCTTTCTCCCCCATTGACAATAAAACCAAAGACCGAAAATTTTGTTCAACGTTCAGCTCAAGCCATACTCCCCCTGGATAGTATCTCCCCCATAAACCTTCATCACAGCCATAAGAAGATAAAAACAGTTAAAACAAATGGGGAGAGGGGACTTCCGAAACCTCCTTATGCAGTAGGAGGTGGTCGAACACCGAGGTTCAACCGATGCTTCTCGAACACAGCCGCAGACAATGGCTTGGTTAGGATATCAGCCACTTGCTCATTAGTTCCAACATGATCCATTTTAATCACGCCTTGTTCAACCTTTTCTTTGATAAAATGATACCGTATTTCAATATGTTTTGTACGAGAATCTTGAACCGGATTCTTCGTAAGATCAATTGCACTTTTGTTATCACAATAAATCACCATTGGTTGCTGCACCTTATCACCAATATCTGTTAGCTGCTGCTTCATCCAAAGAAGTTGAGTGCATGCTTTTGTGGAGGAGATATATTCAGCTTCAGCAGTACTAAGAGAAGTACTTTCTTGTTTCTTGCTCAACCAGCCAACACATTTCTGCCCAATATAGAAAGCTCCACCACTAGTGGAATTTCTGTCTACAACATCACCAGCCCAGTCAGCATCAGAAAATGCTGATAATTCACTGTCCCTGCCTGCAGCAAAAAATAACCCGAAGTTATGTGTACCTTGAATGTACCTCATTATTCTTTTTACTGTTGCCATATGTTCCTCCTTTGGATTACTCTGAAAGCGGGCCGCAAGGCATGTTGCAAAGAAAATATCTGGCCTTGTCGCTGTCAGGTAAAGTAGGCTTCCAATGATCCTCCTGTACATGGTGGGATCAACAGAGTTCCCATCCTCATGCTTTCCAAGTTTAGTTCCAACTGCAATCGGAGTTGACATTGGTTTGGAGTCTTGCATATTGAACTTCTTCAGCAGCTCTCTTGCATATTTTTCCTGAGAAATAAAAGTTTAGTCTTTCCTCTAAGTCACTTGCAGTCCCAAGAAATATGTGAGCTCCCCAATCATTGACATTTCAAATTCTGATTTCATATGATTGGAAAATTCATCCACTGATTTCTGTTTGCTGCCACCAAATATAATGTCATCGACGTAAACAAGAACCATGAACTGATCTTTTGGAGAATTCTTCACATAGAGATTGTGATCAACTCCTCCTCTTTTGAATTCCAACTTCTTGAGATATGAATCTAGCCGTGAGTACCGTGCCCGTGGTGCCTGCTTCAAACCATATAGAGCTTTATTTAGTTTTCAGACCTTTGTTTCATCGGTACCCAAGACAAACCCCACCGGTTGTTCAATGTAGACTTCTTCTTCGAGTACACCATTCAAGAATGTTGTCTTAACATCCATTTGATATACTTTATATCCTCTTTGGAGTGCCATGGCAAGGAAAATCCTGATTGACTCCAGTCTAGCCACTGGAGCAAAGGTTTCTTCAACATCAATGCCTTCAATCTGAGAGTATCCTTTACATACCAGTCGTGCCTTGTTTCTGATGACACTTCCATGCTCATCAAACTTATTTTTGAAGATCCATTTGGTACCAATCACATTGTGACCTTCGGGTCTCTGGACAAGATCCCATGTCTGATTCTTATCAATCTGATCTAATTCATCATTCATGGCTTTCACCCAAGATTCATCTTTTGCAGCTTCTTCGAATGAGGATGGCTCTACAACTGATAGAAATGCAGATTGTGTGGTATTCCTCATCCTTCTTGTTTGAGTGGGTGCACTCCTGTCCCCAATTATGTTGGATGGATCAATCTCAGCTCTTCGATTTCTCCTGTGATGTTCGGTAGTATTCTCTTCAGCCATAGTTTCTTCTTCAGATTCTTCTTCTGAGTCAACATAATTATGTGATTGATGAGTGTTTTGAACAGCTTCCTCTATTTCTGCATTTGTAGTTTCTTCACGTTCACATTCTTCCTGACTTTCTATCACATCAGCATATGACGTCCTTGAAGCATTTGTGGTTTTCTCTTCAATTATCTTAACATCACTGCTTTCCACAATTCTTCCCAAACGCTTGTTGAAACATTTGTAGGCTTTTCTGTTCATTGAGTAACCAAGGAAATTTCTTCATCTGCATTGTCGCCATATTTCCCTTGATTTCCTTCTTTGTTCCTGATGAAACATTTACTTCCAAAGACACGAAAGTATTTTAGAGACGGCTTCCGTCCATGCCACAATTCATATGGTGTCTTCGTCTCACCCATATAAAGTCCTGTTCGATTCTGAATGTACACTGTAGCTTGAACAGCCTCTTTCCAGTAATGTCGTGGAATACGACTCTCAATCAGCATAGTTCGTGCCATGTTATTCACCTGTCGATTCCTACGTTCAACAACTCCATTTTGTTGTGGAGTTCTCACAGCAGCTACCTCATGCTGTATTCCATGCTTCTCTAGATAATTCTCAAATTCAATGGACGTGTATTCTCCTCCATTGTCAGATCGCAACACTTTGATTGTTCGTCCAGTATCATTCTCGGTGATTCGCCGATATGTTTTCATACAGTCAAGGACTTGTCTTTTCCTGTGAATGACCATCACACATGCCATTCTACTGTAATCATCAATGAAAAGGACAAAGTACCTTTATCCATGTGTTCCTGCAACATTTATTGGACCACAAACATCTGTATGAATCAGATCAAGAATGTGAGATGCCCTTTTCTTCTTTGGCCGATATGAACTGCAGACCAGCTTCCCCCGAATACAAGCATCACATGATTTTTCACGCTCACGCTTCAGGTTGGGAATGTCCATGAAAATTCTCAATTTTTATATTTTCTCCATGTCTTGTTGATTGATGTGTCCCAATCTCCGATGCCACAGATTGTTTTCTTCTTCAACAGTCATGTAACATACATTTTCTTCACTATCAACCTGATACAAGTTTCCTTCTGTTCTGCATCCCTTCATGAGAGAATTGCTAGTTTTTCCCTTGATAGTGCAGCCTTTCTGATTAAAAGTAACAAAAAGTCCTGAGTCACAGAGTTGACTCACGCTGAGGAGATTATGACGTAGGCCATCTACGTAAAGGACTTCAGTCTTCTTTAGTTCTCCATTAGCTAATTTGGTACTTCCACTCCCTTTGATTTTCAGAGCCCCATCATTACCAAATCTTACTGTACCATCAACATTCTTTATGATATTTGTTAGTAGGTCGGCATTACCTGTCATATGAGATGAACAACCGCTATCTAGAATCCAGGTACTGTTGTTCTTTGTAGCTTTGAGAGCTACCTCTGCAAGGTTTGATTTCTCAATCTTCCTCCTTTCCTTCCATGAGACATTAGATTGAGTATATAGAACTGATGGACTTTCAACTATCTCTTCTGCAAACCCAGGTTCTTCATAGTCAAAGTCTTCTTTAAGAGGTGAGAACCTGTTTGACAGAGCAACATCGTCTTGCTGACGAGACATGACATGTCTGGAACTTCTGTATGAGGTGTCAATGTCCCTTCTCTGCCTGCAATTAATGGCCTTATGACTGAAGTTAGAACAATGAAAACAATATCCATAGAAATTATTTCTTCTATAAGAATTAGGATATGAAATTGTTCTCCTTTGTTGAGCATCTATATCTTCTCCATTAAGATAGCTTCTTGCCTCTTCACAATAAGACATGGTATGGCCCAGATAGCCACAGAACTGACACTTCATGAGAAGAAATGTCTTCTCACTTGAATTTCTCCTTATAGCTTCTTCCTTGGGAGAATAGTAAGACTGTGGCCATTTTTGAAAGTTTGAGGATAATTTTCAGGTCTCCTTTTAGTTTGGATTGAGGGTTCCTTTTTCAGCACTCTAGGTAACATTTCATCATGTTCAACTTTCATCTTGTCTTTCTTTTGGATCTTTTCATTTCCAGCAGTTGATGACTCAGCCTCACAGCCAATTCCACTCTTTCCCATGCAAGCAGGTCTTTGATCACTCAAGACTTTTCCAACCCCATCTGAACCACACTTGGCTCTTGCAAGTAATTCTGCATCTGAGAATCTTCCGAACTGTATTTTCTTCCTCGATTCTTTTGGAACTGATTCTGTCTCCATTTTACTCCTTAGAGTAACTACTTCCTCATCAAGACCCTCAACAGTCTTGGATTTTTCATCCAGTCTGGATGTGAGGTCATTGATGACCTTTGCCTGCTCTTCAATTCTCAGCTTCAGATCAACTGCATCATCATTGCTTTCAATTATTTTAGACTGAACCTTCACAAATTCTTCCAGTCGTTCAATTTCAGCTTCAAGTTGATCAACATATTCAGTTGATTCTTCTACAATTGATTTCCACTTATTGCAGCTCTTACATTTAATCTTAAGCTTACTAACTGCATCCTTAAGTTGCACCTAAGGATCTACACAAGTTCTCAGTTGTTTTTCACCATCAGTATCTTCTGACTTTTCAACAGTGGCCATCATAGAAGCATGGTTCCCAGTTTTGAATTCTGGTTCTTCTTCATCATAGAATTCATTGTCATCTTCTTCCTCTTCACAGACAAAACTCTTCCTTTGCATTTTCTTACCAGATTTGAAGTCTCCCTTTTTGAAGAACCTTCTTTGAGGCTTCTTGAAGTTTTCATCTTCACTGTCATCATCAGTGATATTCTTCAAGCACTGAGAGGCAATATGCCCAACTTTTCCACAACGGAAACATGCGAGAGGTAACTTCCCTTTGAATTTCCCTTTCCCATTCTGGAACTTCTTTGCAATGAGAGAAATAATTTCTTTCTCTTCGTCATCATCACCGCTACCGTCCTTTGAGATTTTCAATTTATCCATGGACTTGAATTCCATTTCCTTGCTCACCCGAGTCGTAGCATCTTCTGGTTTGACTCTCATTTCATATGCTACCAAACTGCTCAGTAAGTCATCTAGAGAAAGTTTGGAAAGATCTCTTTCCTCAAGAGCTGACACCTTCGCATTATACAGAGGTGGAAGTCTTCTTAAAATTTTCTTTACAATATCAATGTCTTTTATTTCTTCGCCTAGACCCCGAATTGCTCCAACCACTTCAGTAATTCGATTGAATAAAGAGTCTGCATTCTCATCTGGATGCATCTTCAGATCATCAAACCGATTGTGTAGCACTTGTAGTTTCGCCTCCTTCACTTTGCTATCACCTTCATAAATATTCTCAAGTTTATCCCACATAGATTTTGCTGAGGTGCAATTCATCACCTTCAGGTAAATCTGATCAGAAAGGGCTGCAGTGAGAGCATTCTGTGCTTTAGCATCTGCATCAAGAAGTTTCCTGTCTGTTTCAGTCATAGCCAGACCTGTTAGATCAGTGACATGTATTCCTTGCACAGTAGAAAAAATAACTTCCATTCCAAGAGATCTTAGATGAGATCTCATTCTGTTCTTCCAGATCTGGAAATTGCTTCCATCGAAGTGTGGGACTCCCCTGACATTGATCGCGTTTTCCATGACGAAGAAGGTCAGATTCAACGCCAGCAACCTGGCTCTGATACCACTTGAAGGACCCCGGGACACCCTGAGAGGGGAGGGGTGAATCAGGGTGACCACTTTTTCTTTTAATTTGATGGATCTTGTTCCCACGTTGGTAGGAACTTGTTGAACCTGTATGAAGATTATGATCAGAAAGAAAACATTCACAGGCACAGAGAAGACACAGCCATCTTTACTTGGTTCACCACTAAGGGCTACGTCCAAGGAGCATACGCCGACAGGTTGTCGGTCGTACCAAAATCCACTATGCTTCACTAGCTGCGGATACAAATGTTCGGGTACAGACACTCTGTCCCAGGCTCACTGCCTTTACAATTGTTCAGGGATAGCTCACTACGTCCCTCGGGTCACTCCCGTGGACTCCCCCTGGCTCACTGCTGTTGGTGAAGTCTCACTCAGTTTATAGACGTGAAGGTCTCTTCAATATATTTGCATTGAAGTCTTTGCCTCTGCTCAGAATGAGACTCTGCTTGCATCGAAGTCCGAAATAGATGCACTAGAACGCACAGAACCACTGAACCGGATAACCAGAATGTGCAAACAGACCTTACTAACGATTGCGCGCAACACCAACCCTTTGTGCGCAAAATCTTCCTATTGCGCGCAAAATTTACTTTTCGCGCGGAAAAAATATTTCGCGCAGAGATCCCCTTTTTTCGCGCAACTCCGAATATATCGCGCAAGGCCCTTTACGCTATCCTTTTTCGCGCATCAGACCTTGGATCTTCTCTAAGTCTTCCACACACCCGAATGAAGGGGGTCACCTCATATTTATAGGCGACTGAGACCCCTGCGCACAAAATCCCATTCGGCGTGGAAAACCTCTCATCTGGCGCGTAATATTTCGCCCAGCTCAAGTATTTCGCGCACAACCCTTATTTTCCGCGCAGCCCATGCCTTTTCCATTTTTCACCAATCTGATTTCGAAACACTGTTTGCGCGAAAAAACTTTGATCCACTATTTCGCGCATCCCGCTGTTTTTCGTGCCTAACTTAAGTATTTCGCGCAAGCCTCTTATATTTCGCGCACCACCTCCTTTTTGTGCGAACCACCTTTTTCAGACAATCCATGTCTTCATTTTCCGATTTTGAGGCCCAAAAATTTGGCAAACACTGGGAAACAGCGCCACCTTCAATACTGTTGTCTGCTTGAACTGTATGATCACTTCGCTGGAACACATTCGGAACATCCACTGAGGATTGACAACAAACACAAACCATACACCAAATCATTCTTTGAAGAACCTGGTTCCAACAATGGGTGAATAATCTAGATATGCCGAATCACTAGAAGTCTCATGGATACAAGAAAGATCCAAATTATCTCAACTCAAAACCGTGAAGTTAAAAAGATATGAGAAAACAAGAGAGATCTATACACTAAAGGTTCCATGAAGCATTAACTCAATAAAAAGTTATAGAATACAACTCAAAGGAAACCCATGGCGTATTGTTGAAATAAAAGTCTCAAAGAATCTGATCTAATTACATTTTCCAACTACCACACAACTATCAAAATACATGAAGGGGATTATTTTCATCATTGAAGAATGATAAAGAGTTAAGGGAGTACCACACCCTCTAGTACATCAATATTGTATCGCCAATCATGTATCTCAACTACCAATGCTAAGAAATCTATGTAACCTCAGAACAACTATGGTGGTGGATCCCACCCCCTAGGTGGGTGGCAGGAGTGTTGAATCTATAAGAGGACCCAATTCCATTAGATCCCTTGAGATAGGGGGAATATTGACATTGTATATAGAGGGTATCATGAACCAATTATGTTGGGGAAATAACTAACCCAACATGTAACCAATCCCATAGATAAATGATCCTACCACCCAAGTACACAAGGAGAGAATACTAACTCCACTTACAGGACAACAGAGAGGATACCAATCCCTAGGTATATGGGTGGAATAAAAAACCTATTTTTAAGATGAAATATATAGATAAGGTCTTTCAACCCTGAGTATATGGGATGTAAATACCAACCCAACCCATAGGATAAGAATGATCTGTTCATCACACCCAAACCTCTTCAATGGTTGTACAAAGGTAAAATAATAATTGGTTGGTATCACCTCCTAAATTTTCTTAAATGTTCAAAAAATTAGAACCATTATAATATAAATGGATAAATAATTAGGATAGGATAATCATATTCCAAAATAAAACACCCAATAATTATTTCACCAAAAACACCCCCTAGATTAGAGTAGGCCCAATGGTTGGATCTGGGCACACCACATGGCATGTAGGGATTTGGGTTTTTTTACTAATAGGTGCATTGGATCCCACATGTAAGGTAGTATATATAAACCATGTTTTCTATGCATCCCTGAGCATGTTCCACCTTGTCCTGGGTCAGATTTGGTAAAACCCAACCCAGTCCACCCAACCCATCCGAGAACGTTAGGCCCACTCATGTTCCATATGGAAGGAAGAATATCAGTAGACTCTATGAGTATATAATAGATAAGAAGGTTTTAGTGATTAATCCCCCCATCCACCTGCATTTATCTCACATTGTGAAAGTGGTGCCATGACAACCCCTTTTTTGCACCCTTCATGAAATGTCATGACTACCACCATCATGGTGCCTGCCTTAAACCACCACCATCTACCAGGTGTTGTAAAACCTTCCCCATCTCTACTAGGTTCACAACCTAGCCTCACACTACATTGTAGTCCCACCCACCTTGGACCACCATCACAACCACCTCCCTCCCACCACCACCTCTCATAAAATATTACATGCCTGAGCTTATCATCATAGCACCACCTACCTTCCTTTGATGATCTCCCTCATGTTACTTCTCACCACTTCCAACCACTTCTAGGGATAATAGATTATCATCCACATAAAATTTGGAGAGAGAGAGAGAGAGGGGGGGTAAAGGAGAGAGATGAAGGAGAAATAAAATAAATAGAGGGTGGATAATTTTTTCATTCATCATTGAACTACCACCAAAATCATATGAACAAAAAAATTATGTTAGAGTCAGATAATACTAAACTAAAATTCAAATAGCAAACTGAATTCAAAAAAATATAGAACCTCAATGATTCTTGTTGAGAATTAGTGGTAATCCTAAAATAATTAGCCTTGTTTCAATCATGTAAAATTTATATTCCAACCCATGAATTTTAAATTTGATTCATGAAGAACAAATAAATGATAAATAATAATGTCATACCTTGATGGTGAATAGGTGATTCTATAATCCATTGTTTAAGTCATATTCTTATTCATGAAAATTATATAATTGGTAATATATATATTTTTACCCCTAGGGTTTCTCAGGAATCTAAAACTCTCCATTGATCTAAGTCTCATTCAAGAAAAACTCAGGTCACTATATCCTACCTGCATTAAAACATTTTTATCTAAAAAATGGAAAAAATGAAATTCTAAACAAGAAAACTCACAAAAAACCCTTGTGAAAAAAACAATACACTTTTGAACACACTTCATTATTCTTTATATGTCTGAACTCTAAGAGAACATAGTATACCACTACCTATGATTGGAACATCCTCATTTATCACTAAATTATTCAACTCTAACTCATATAAAAGTAATAACTTAATGGGAATATACACATGTTCTTTTTGAGTATTTTCAAGCCTCTTCACCCAGAAACATTTCTTTCCAAAATTGACATCATGTCACATAGGACCAAAAAACCCATCTACCATAAAAATCCACCTTAAAATAGTTCAATATACATATATCACTAGTCTAAGAATCTCACTCCCCTCATTTAAAGAGTGTTACAAATGGTTATCATATAAGAAAAATGTGTCTATGGTGCACACCACTGTAATATAAATTCACAATGATTATACATAAATACACAAAGTGGATGAAAGGAAATATAATCCCCAAATAATAAGGCAGTTCATCCATCTTTTTCCTACATGGAACACACACTAATGATGTCAACTCATAGAATAAGGAAACATATGATTTATTCACTGACCACTTCACTAATACTTGTGTTATTTCTGCATATGTATCCTAACCACTAATTGGATCACACCCACTATTTAAGATATATTGACTATATTGTTCTTTATCATTCATGGAATTTACTAACCATCAAATTAGTAATAATATTATCCGTATTAAACTACTTAATAATACACCACTACTCATTGTGTGTCCAATCCACCGCAATCATAAGTAGATAGTCATTACCATTCAAATGACCCTACTCTATCAGCTCCAAACTCAAATATAAAACATTCCTAAACAACAAAAATAAATATCCTTTCAATAAAAACCTCCTTATATATAGTATATCAATAGTTTCCATGCAGTGGGTACACCCACAAGGATATACTAGATATACCACACTAAGGGTCATTCTATAATAGGGTGATCTATACTTAAGATGTTTGACCTGATTTTTAATACAAATGCTAAAAGAAGTCCACAGTACACTAGAGAATTCGGAAAACATGTTCTCCAAATTTAAGAAAACCCTTCAAGTATATCACCTAACAATATCCAAGAACACAAGACTATTTTTTCATCATCACCACCATAGTCATATAACCTATAAGGTAAGAGTGTAGAGGCACCACCATAAATAAAAGGTGAGAAAAAGCTCTCTATCCATGCCAAAATCACTACTCTAATGAAATTTACTCATGCACCTCCTCTGATATCTAGACATAGATTCTTCCAAACAAAGTTTCAACCATTATGGAATTAATATCATGAAAGCTAATACTACTCCATGATTCCAGATTCCACCCTATAAAAGGTTTCTACAAAGCTCTAACTCTCATGGTTAGACAAGGGAAAATTCCATGAACTCCTAACATGATCCTCCATGAATTGATATGAAGGATGGATTGGTCCTATCACTTTATATATTCTAAAATGGTGTTCATTACCCCAACCAACAAGTCTATATTCCATATTTGGAATGAATGTTGATGCATACATTAGTCTCCCATTAATGAAAAAACTTAGAACATATTTCCAATGAATCAAGATTTCCTAAAAAACCATGGGAATTGATTCATATCAACTCACATATCACATAAATCTACACATGTTGTCTGATGTGTAGTTGACTAAAACTTCTTGAGGTGAGATCTTCTCGCCGCAACTGAGGTGGGTCCAACTCACAACTAGAGGTGGCCCTGACCACTGTTACTCAAATACAAACACATCATAAAAATGTAAGTGAGGAACAAATTCATAAAAATATATCTATAATTGTATCACATATCTTCCAAATATAAACCTCATGAATGAAAACTTTCTCCACTAAAGATATACTCACTTCACTAGAACGGGTGTGTGAAAAATGGTCCCCACCATTAGAAATTCCCAAGATGAGAAAGGCTTGGATAGGGGTTATATTTGAATCTACATTTATTAAAAATATATTAAAAAAGATATTAATTTATATCTATTATATATATCATGAGTTTACATGAATAAAATAAAAAAATCAGACCCTGAACTACACCCATTGGTGCCTGACCAAATCCATCCATTACATGAATCATCCCATAGCTCTGAAATTCATCACTATGTTACTTTCTTGAGCTTACAAAATGTGGTATTAATGGGATTGGATCGATGAATATTTCACCTCTTATTTCTCTCCCACCAATTGATCTTCCACTACAAGGATTTCTAACAGAGATGGGCCTAAAACAGAGAGTTCCTTAATCTCAACAACTTATCCCCATGAACGTTTATCCACAACAAAACTATTTTGGTCTTCATGTGAATTGATATCATATTCCAAAAACTAGGTTTTATCTCTTCCAAGAAAAATAAACTAAAAAAATAATCTCAAGGGGCCTCTATATTAGATGAAGTTGTGAAAAAACACAACAGTATATAGATAAATCTCCCTCCAAATTCTCCACCGTAACCATAAATCATGAAAAACTTCACCACAAAACATATATAATTAACCCATTGATAAGATATTATGTAACACCCCCAAATAAAATATTATATATTTTATTTCATTTGTAACCCAATGTGTTTGATATATTGTTATACACTAAACCCTGAACCACAAACAAACTACAAGATAATATATGACTGTTAAAATACATCTTTTGTATTTGTGGGTAAAATTAATTGTAATTGAATTATCATATATATGTATAAAAAATAAAAGTCATTATAAATGTTATGTAATTGGTAAATTAAATTGGTAAAAAAATTAATAATACTGATATATTATTTAAAATATAATATTTTTAAAAGTTGACTTGTTATGTGTTTTTATGAAATTAAATACCTTATCGGTAAAATATATTATTGTTATAGATAAAACTAATATTTTTATTAATTTATAAGAAATAAGAAAAATAATAGTTAATATTATTTAAAAAATTACTTTCTTATGAAAATGGTTTTCATTATATTTTTATTTTATTATTCAAATGTTAAATTCTCTAATTTTAGAATTTGAATTTGTTCAAATAAAATCTATTTTTAGATTCTTCAGGTCTATATTAGTTTAAGATGAATTTTTTGGATTTTTAAAAAATATTTTACTTTTAGGTAAACAATGAGGAATATAGTTTACGTTTGTAAATACCATTACAAATTTATAAAAACTATGTTTAACATTTTTCCAACTTAAGTAATATTTTTCTAAAAAAATATTTTTATTACCTTAAATTAAAAATTATTTTCATCACTTGTATAAATTAAATATATCAAAATTTATTTCATATTTTAGATTAACATTATCAAATATTTTAATAATCTAAATTTCATTTTTGGGAATAAAATTAAGATTACTATGTTTAAAGTTTATGACCATGATGATGGTAAAACTTTTATTTTAGGAGATTTGATTTATTAATATTGTGTAACTTTTATCTAATAAATTTAATTTATATATTTTAATTAATTACTATAATTGGATTTTCAAACAAATATATCATTGTATTGACCCATTTTAAATGGTTAATGAAGGCTAAATAATATTAAGAAAACATAAAGGTTAAAACATCACTTTTCGACAAAAAAACTATTCTTCTTTATATAAAATATTTTAATTTAAAATTTAATTCAAAATTAATTATAATTTAATTATATTAAATGGATATTAAATTTAGGTTTATATCACCCTAATTCAGTATGAGTTGTAATTTTATATGTTTATTTAAACATATGTAACTTGGGAAAAAAATTTCACCCTCATAAAAAAGTAAAAGTAAAAAAATATAAGAAAATATAACTTCAAACAAGTTTAAAACAAGATTAAAAATAAATTGTTGATTATTTATTGACCCAAAACACCATAAACTCAATTATTTACCATTTTTGGAACCATTTATTAATGAATAGTCTCATTCCATTATTGAATAATAATGGTGTTCACGAAAATGTCATTTTCTTCACTTATAAAAGGGGAAACTTCAACCCCTTAATGACATGAAAATTCCTTAAGATTATTCTTGAAACTATGAAATTTTTCTCCTCCTATAATCCTATCTAAATTTGATAATTTTATGGTCTCAATTATTTTTCCTAATACCTTATTTTCCATTGAGACTTTTGAGAGAAAGTTCAATGTACCAAAGTGTGTATTACTTTCTCCTTACCTTTTGTTCTTAATATTTATCATCCAAACCTTTCCTAAAAATAGTTACATAATGACATAATTATAATTTTCATAATGAATTTTTATTACATTAATGTAACATACCTTATTTGTTCATATCAATCAACATAGAAAAACAAAAGGATGTTTATTGTGTGTTATGTGAACTACTACCTCCACGAAGTTGTGTTTTCATTTTCATATTGATAATAATTATTTATCCAAGACACTTAAAATATAATTAACATAAGTAAAAATATATAAATTATAAAATTATTCTTATTTTATAATGATATTATATACTTTTTTAACTATACTCACCCATCGAGATATAGCATGTTCATATTTGGGGTATATTTAACCACCCACTTGAACAATGCTATAAAACTCTATCATGGAGTGATATGGGGACATAAATAATAATTTTATTATAATTTAATAATAAAATAATTGTTTTTTATTATTCTATAAATATTATATTAAGTATTTAACTTGTTGTTAAAATTTCATCTTCAATCGCTAAAATTGCTAAAATAAGCCAACACCAATTCAATTTTCACAAAAATATAATAAAAATTATATATTAAATAAATAGAATATAAATAGTCTATATTAAATGAAATATAGATTAATAAGGTTCCAAATATGGTATCCCTACATGAAAAACTATTATATCTATGGTACTATATCCAAGATTATGTTTCTCTATGGTTATACCACACCTATAATCAGAGGCATGAAATATCTAGTGAAATAACATAGCTATATCCATGAGAAAAAATGGTATATAACCATAGGTAATATATGTGGCTATATATAACATATATCCATAAAAATGAAGGTTTATTTCCCTGTTCAATGGTCATGTCTATAGCTCATTTTCTGAGGTAATGTTTTTACGAGGGAAATGTTTTCTCCCACAAAATCAGTAGGAGAAAACACCTATTCCCATGGGAACCTAAGGATCATGGATATAAGTCTTGGTGTACCAAGAATTGTATCCATGGGTATTAGTTCCCATAAATATATAAATATAATAAATATATATTTTATGTGTTTATTAATATATTTGTATATTTAAATGGAAAATTTTTGTTTTAGTGAAGTGGATTACTTGTCAGAAAACATACCAGAAGCCTCGCATTTGAATCTAAAGGGATTTTTATTTTTTCTACCACTTTTTGTTTATATAAATAAGTAAATTTAAAATATTAAAAATAATTAAAATATTATCTGAATGTAAGGAGGTTTCATGTACTATCTTTTAACTCCATGTTCGAATCACGACAACCTCATTTTTTTCAAATCTTACTTATATAATTTTATATATATAACCAATCATTAATCTTATTTAAATAGAGACCATGTTTCATTGTGGAGATACTGGGTGATTTTTTTTTCATGAATTTCCCCAATAAACTGATATTATGGAATCTTGGTGAACACCCTTTAATCAAATGAAGTAAATATTGATTATTTATAAAGCAAAGGCATTTGAAGAAAAAATGTTCCTATAATAGAGGATGATTTGTCAAGAAACACCTGAGTGATATTATTTATTTAATCACATTCACTTTACATGTCATTATAAAATATTTACTATCTTATTGAATTTTATTAAATAATATGAGAGAACCCAACCTAAAGAAACCTGTATTGAAATTAGAGTGATTTAGGTTGAACTGAAAGATAATGTAATAATTTTGAATAGTAAGTCATTTTGAGGTTGAATTTAATTATCTTACAATATTTATTTTATTTTCTTCTTCCTGCAAGTTCCCTTATTTTGATTTTATAAATATTTGGATCCTAAAGGAACCAAGTTAAAAATAAATTCCATGGACAATGTTGAGATTTCCCCCAATGAGAAACCAAATGTGATTATAGTTGGAGTGAGAAATATTATGTTTATAAAAAACCAGCTATCACAAATTATAATTAACAAAGTGAACATATTTGAGTCCCCAAATACAAAAAATAATAAAAAGGTATTGTCTCATGGATTTTCTGGTGACAAATATGATGAAAGAAATAATATTTAATTTCTTATGTGTCAAGAAGAATTGAAGAAACACCTTATTACTTACTTGAATGGAATCAAAATTTGTTACAAGTGGGAAAACTAAATTTATAAAACTCATGGATAAAAGAAAAATAGGGAAGCTACAAAAATTTATTGTTTCAACTATAATAAAATTATTCACTGTGGAAATAAATGCACTAATCCAATGGATAATAGGGAAAATAGTCACCACGAATCACCTAGGTTGTGGGAATAAGGAAAATACTATGAAATAACTATTATTAAAAAGGATAGTGATTCTTTACTCTAGATTTTCCAGTGTCTTATGAAATTTATGGTTTCACAAACTATTAAATTTTTAGTTTTAAATAATAACATCAGGTGTTATGATTATTATTAAATATTCTTCATGTTTTGTGGGAAGTTACTTTTTATAGATCTAGTTTTTTATCTCATTAATTTTATGTGTTATTAGGAATGGAATTGTTCCCTATGAAAGGGGTTCATATAATTTTTTGAATTGGGAAATCTCATTAAATTTCATAAATAACCTCATGACCAACTATCTATGTTGATAAAAAACTTCTTATGGAAATTAACTTTATAATATAGGTCTTGATATCCAATCCTATGTTTCTTATTATTTAAACTAACAGGTTTGTATCTCATTATATATTAAACCCTGGATCTTTTCTATCTTCTAGATATAATCAACTATTTTTCTAGGATATATAGAATTAAAAATTATGAGGAAACAATTTACTTAAATTGGTGGATTTAACAACCTAAGAATAAAGATTATATATTTTATTTCCTTGAGAACCAAATGTGTTTGAAATATTGTAATGAATGAAACACCAAAAAAAATTGAAACCACATAATAATATATTACCATTAAAATGTTTCCATATAATTGGCAGGTAAAAATAGATGTAACTGAATTAAGAAATATATGTTAAAACAAAAAAAATCATTATCAATGTTAAGGCATTGATAAGTTAAATTAATGCAGTTAAGAAACTGATATGATTGATTTCTATTTTAAAAGGAACCCTTTCTTAAAATTTACTTTTTATAAGTTTTTTAATGAAATTAAATACCTTATTGATAATATATATATATATTTATAATAATATTATATTAACAAAAATATATTTATTAATTGAAATGATATAAGAATAATAATAGATAAAATTTTAAAAAAATGTTATTTTCCTTTGAAAGTAGTTTTCATTATATTTTTATGTTATTATTACATAGTTAAATTCTCAGATTTTAGAATTTAATTTTAATAAGATAAAATTATTTTTTATATTTTAAATTTAAATATTATCTTAAGATAAATTTCTTGTATTTTTCTCAAATTGTTTATTTTTTAGGTGAATAGTGAAACATAAAATTTTTATCAAAATTGTAACTATTATGACTTCATCATTATATAATAAATACATGGGTGCTTATAAAACCTTTTAATTAATAAAATAACTTTATATGGATTAAAAATATATAATTTTAAATACCATTTTTAATATATAAACCCTATATTTAACATTTTATGAATTGAAGTAATATTTTTCCTTAAAAACTATTTTTTCTCTTATATTAAAATCAGCTTTCATCACTTATAGAAATCAAATAAATAAAAATTTATTCAAATATTTAGATAAACATGATATTATTATGTAATAATTTCTATTTAATTTTTGTGTATAAAAGTATGTTTACTAAGATTAAAGTCAATTACTATGATAATAGATTATTGTTATTTTCAAAGAATTATTTTATTAATATAGTGTAATTTTTATCTAAAAAATTAAATTGATATATTTTAAATAATTACTCTAATATTATTTTTAAACACATATGTAATTATATTATCAAAAATTAAATTAGTAGTCAATTATAAATAGGATTATGAATATATAATGGTTAAAACATCCTTTTTCTACAGAATATAGTTTTCCTATATGTAATTGTTTTTAATTTAAAGTTTAATTTTATATTAATTATAAATTTAGTTATATTAAATGGATATTAAATTTAGTTTCAACATTCTAATTTTTTTAATATGTATTATTTTATATATTTAGTAAAACATAAGTTACTTGGATAAAAACTAGTTACCCTAGTAAAAAACGGGTAAAAGTAAAAATATAAGAATAAATAACTTCCAATGTGTCTAAAACATGTGCGTAAAGACATGGTTGAGGCTTAATAAACCCAATATCACCCAAAAATACATTATTTACCACTTTCAAAACCATTCAAACTTGAAAATTTTTATTCCGTTGTTGAAAAATAATAGGCCTTCACAGAAGTTTCCTTTTCTTCACTTATGAAAGGGGATACTTCCTCCCCTTCATTCCCCACAAATTACTTCAAATTTATTCCTACAAATATGAAATTTTTATCCTCCTATAATACACTATTCACAATTAGTTATCCTAATTCATTATTTTCAAAGGATAAGTAAATGTTCAAGGTACCAAAGTGAGTATTACTTTACCTTTACCTTTTATTATTAGTCTTTCTCTTCTAAACCTATCCTAACTAAAGTTATATAATGAACTTAGTTTCATTAGTCTATTGAAGAATTATTATATTAATGTAAAAAACCTTATTTATTCGGTTACATACAATTATAGAAATAAAAGGACGTTAATCGTGCATTGTTCATACTATAACCTCCTTGAAGTAATATTTTTCATTTTTAATATTTATTTTCATTATTTAAAAAAACCAATTAAAATATTATTATTCAAAAAAAATAAAAAATATATAATTATTATTATATTATAATGATATTATATACTTTATTTACCTTACTCACCCATCGAGATATATCATGTTCATGTTTGGGGTTGGTTTAACCACCTACTTGAACAATGCTATAAATCATTATGAAGGATAAATATGGTAACTTAAATAATGATGTTATTATAAGTTATTAAGTAAATAATTATTGTTTTATGTTTCTTTAAATTTTATAATACATATTTATCTTAATATTAAAATATCAAATTTGATCTCTACAATTACTAAAATAAGTTGACACCAATTCAATTTTCATAAAAACATGAAAAAATATATATAATAATTGAATTTAATATAATAAGAAAAAATATTTATTAAATTAAATATATTTTAATAATATTACTAATAAGGTATCTAATAAACATAATTTTCTTATCCAGAATATTTGGTGAAAACATAGAACGAATCATAAATTAGGTAAGGTTTTTAACCCCTTGAGACATATTTCCTTTTGTACAATTTATTTTCTTTGGAATTGTGTATCAAATACACATTTAAAATTTTATATCATGATACTATCATTATTCATGGTATTTAATTTTTAATTTTAAATCATTCTCATCAAGTGGTTTGACTTTAAATTTTCTATGTTTGAAATTTTTGTGTTAACTAAATTTTATTTCATTGAGATATAATCTTTTTTATTGAACACTATTGTTCTAATTTCTATTTATTATACCTAATGAATAAATTTTATTGTAATACCTCTTTTTTTGGGTTTTTATAATTCATTCTTATATCCTCATTATCAAATGATTCTTACCTAAAATATTACATTAATTGAAATGTATTTCTTGGCCTCAATTCCTATTTTTTAGACATGCTTCTTGTTATACACTAATTTTATTTTATATAGTGTATTCACTACTTGATTACCGTCATTTATATTGAATATGCTTCATTTAATTATATTTTAATTTTCAGTTATAAGTCTAATGTTCTTTTTATTCTTATGTTACCATTACTATAAGGATTTTTACATCTCAATTTTTCTTCATTCATATAATATTCATATTCACCACTTTTTTATATTTTATGGTGTATATATTGATCATGTATTTCCTTTTAAATTACCTCATACAATTTTATTTTGAGGAATTAAAATTGTGAAAATTTCTCACTAAATTTTTCTTTCTAAATCATTCTCTATTATGGGAATAATATTTTTCTAATGTTTTTCCTTTGTGAACACTCTATATCTCTTCACTTTTATTAAAGGGTGTTCACCGAGATTCTATACATTGATTTATTTGGGAAATTATTGACTTAACCAAATACTCTGTGATATATATGTTGTCAGCTTGTGAGATGCTTACATAGAAATCTATCTCGTTTATTGATTGGTGAAATACTGGAAATTTTTATAATGATTATTCCAAAATCAATAGATATTGATTTTCTAGTAATATTGGTTATATATTGTATAACTTATTTATTCCTTCATATAATGAATGTGTTGGAATTAATTAGTAATGGGTGGGGATTTTTATATATAGTGTAACGTCCCATGAATTATTATATAATATACCTCTTAGTAGAGCAATATATAAGTTTTATAAAATTTTAAACAAAATAAAATTTTTTTTCTGAAGAAAACCATTAAAATAAGTACAAGAACGTCTCCTCTAACTAAGAATGCAGTAATACTAAACCAATAATAATCATTATCAATAAAAATGAGATATTATAAAAAAACATGATAACAACAATGTCATAGCCTACGTATTTGGGATGTTCCATGAAAAGAAATCAAAAAAAGAAGATGAGAGTTAGATCAAAGAGGAATGTAAAAATAGGTAGCATCTTTGGGGTATAGGATTTAGAATTTTTTAAGCTTGGTTAAAAGAAAATTTTGGTTAAGTTAATGTATTTATACATAATATGATCGTTAAAAATATTTATTGAGGTAATTTTAAAATAAAATGATAGTAAATAAAACTAGAAATAATCGTTCTAATTTTATATAGATATATGTATGTGTGGGTGTTTATGTCATGACCAATTAACATGAAAAATGGAGTTTATTTAAATACATATATATATATTAATAGGACTTTTAATATTAATGGATATTTAATATCTATATTGATAATTATAAAAAAAAATTGTTCAAAGTTATATAATTTTTAAGTGTGATGGGATTTCATTCGCATGAAATGTAAGTCCAGATTATTTTCGGCAAAATATAATAGTTTATGTTTTTAAATTTAATTTTTTAAGAAAATATTTTTTTTAAATACTACATTGGTCTCTCATGACTTATAAATAAAAAAAATTGTGTAAATATAAGTTTATGGAAAAAATAAATGGTATAGTATTTATTTTGTAACAAAAATGTAATATTAATTATAAGATTACTTTATAAATTATAAAAAATTATGCCTGTTACAACAGAAATAGATACTTAAATACAAGTACATTAAGAGACTTACTTGAAAATAGGGTAATATATGACATATATATATATTGTGAAAAAATAAATGACACGTTATATTTTGTATTTAAAAAATAATAATATTAATAATAAATATTTTGGAAGAAATATATAAAATATAAAATATTATGAATATTATTATTTTGATAAAAATTAATAATAATTATTAATAATGTGATTTTATTTATTTATTAATTATTATACCTATATATATATATATATGTTCTTGGGTAGTATCGACAAATAAATATTTATATAAATATATATATATATATAATAATTATTATTATTATATGATATAGTAAATTTTTATATACAAAAAATAATAGAGGGGGAATCAGGTTCCTTGGGTTTGGTCTAATCCAACGAGTTTCCCCCACTACCATCGTCACCTTCTTCAACTGGGTGGGATGTGACCCACGAATGCCACCGGCAAGACATTGAGGTAGTGCTATACATATGGATGTTGAGGGTTGATTCATGTGAGGATCTCATGACTCAACAATGGTCATATGTGGACAAATCTGACACACCTTGTATTCATCCTCCTCTTATTATCAATGGTCGGTTGACCTACAACTCACAGCGGTGTACCGTGATGGCTTCAAACATCATGTTTCTCATGGAATGACTCTCCCACGAATACCTTAACATGAATATGAGTTTGATATCAGAGATTTGGATGAATTGTATAGGTATGAGAGGGATTATAAAAATTAATTTTTTGTTTTAGGTTTCTATGTTTTTGCGACCTCCACTCATAATAGGATATTATTTTATAAAAAGGCGGATATTTTGTGATATAATTATAGATATTATGGTTCAAAATGAAAGTATGTTTTTTTCTAGTGATATTTGGGGATGACAGGTATATATATATATATAAACCAATGGAATGGGAAAGAGTTCTGGAAAATGGTGTTTTTCTTCAGAATCTGTTTCCTACGTAATTTATTCCATATTGTGAGGAAGTGGTCTTGAAACCCATTTTGGTAAAATCATCTACACGAATTAAAGGGAAAAATTTCAATCATTTTTTTTTATTCAAACTTCTTACAACCAATATGTTTTATTTTAGAATAATTTATGTATAAGGGGATTTCTAAGAAAAATATTCTTAAACAATTCAAGTGGTTTCTGCATTTCAGATGTTATATGTCAAATTGTTTTAGTCGATTCATAATATTTATATATTTATTATTTAAAAAAATTAAATTATATCATTAAGATAATAATGAAATTTTTTTAAAACTATTCATAAAATTTTAAAGAAGTTTCTGAATTTTAGATTTTATTCATAAAATAGTTTTAATAGATCATCATTGTATTTATATTGGTATTTTGTTTTTTTAGGATTGCAATGCGATCATTTTTCTGTTCTTTATCAAAAATTCATGTTGGTATTACATTAAAGATTTTAAACAAGAAATTTATTTGGTCTGTGAGATCTACTTTCTTGAAATTATGTTGAATAATTAAAGAACCACAATTGGGATCATATAAATAAAATCAATGTTATTATATTTTCAAAATTATTTTTTTAATAATAATTTTGAAAATGTTTGTATGTATATATATATATTTAAATTGTTTAATGTTAAAAATCATGTCTCCCCAAAGATTTATCATTATTAGATTAATTTAAATGTTTAAATAATTTTAATTAGGCTTCTATAAGTGCAAGCAAAGTTATCGAATTTTTAAAAAAAATTGTTTTAAAAACAAGTATATGTACATATATATATACATAAATTTATAATTTCATATGAAACCTTTTTTAATGCATGTATATATATTTATATATATCTACATACATATTATTTTAAGTGAAACAGATTTGTAATATAACTTCAGTAGATCAATGTATATAAATGTATGTATATATGTTTCAATTGATGTAAAAATGTTTTATAATTGATTTTTATATATGTAAATAAATTTATGTATGTATATATGTCATTTTATGTAAAATTATTCTTATTTTTTATATCAATATATATGTGTGTGGGTATGTAATAGTGTTTTATTTAAATATCAATATTTATGTAAGAAAATGTGTGTGTTTATGTGTATTTGTGTGTATGTATCTTTTTAAGTAAAATTTTTATATAAAAATACATGTATATGAATTCATATTTACATATTTACTTTCATCAGAAACTACTTTTATCATGGAACACGTACAACTAAGTAATTCCTTTTAAAAAAAATAGATATCCAATCTCAATGTTTTAATGAAACATCATGGTCCTTATGATGTAAAATACATGTTATAATGTTTTTAATTACAAATAATTACACTGTGATTTTATGTGAATGAAGACATGGAATGGGGACTGAAACCAAACCCTTATGGTAATTTTTTCAAATCAGGTGATGGGTGCGCCCGAAGTTATATAACACTAAAATGAATTCTTTATTGTTTAAATCTCATAAGATGTCATGTATGGCGTTCAGAAGGTGTATCCCAAGAACAATATGAGATTAGGGAGTGAAACTAATCCATCATGGGACTATGTAAACCAAGTTATGTTGTCTCGGGAGTGAACTGTGACTTCATGTTATGAAATGATGAGCCTTTGAGAAATATTTGTGAATGTTTATGAGTTTTCAAGATAATCATTTATGACTTTATGAATGAATTAAATAGATTTTAAAAATGTTACATATGTTGAAATATATTTAGAAAAAAAATGATTATTTTCAAAAGTACTAATGATATAATAATCCTGAATTCTCAAGTCATGTCTCATGTTTTACTTTTATGTTGAATTTAAAAATCCTATTTGGTTTCCACATGTTAGGAAACTCCTTAATGAGATTCTTATCACTCAAACTATGATTTAAAAACCACCTTTCATAGGTAACAAGGATTTGTAGAAGAGAGTAAGAGGTATAGGTGCCTCTTTAATGTTTAACCCTTATAAATCATAAGAATGGATTTCTTGTTCTTCTTTTTTTTTAGAGTTATAATTAGAATTCTCTAATGTGTCTAGACTCTCTAATACTCAAAAACTTTTTTATCTTGGTTCATTAATTAATAAATTAAATATATAATAATTAAATAAAAAGTGGAACAGGTTTTTTATCATCATTATTGGTATTAGATCCAAGGTTTAGGAAACTTTATCGGACATTATACAGAGAATCCTTTAAACTGTTAGAGTATTTCTGTAGATTTTTATTTTATGTATTTACAATAAGAAGCAATAAAAATGTAATAAAATTATTATATAAGTGTAATTAGACTCTAAGAATTTTATCCTATAAATTTATCACATCTAATGGGTAACATAAATTTTTTTGTGTTTTTCCAATAGGATAGAAGATAGTTTCGATGTGGAAAGAGAAAAACATCACACAACACTCTTGTCCCTTCCTAAGGACTTGCAATAATTATTATGAAGTCAAGCTCGCATAGTTTTGAAACATTTTACAACATTTGAATATCCTAAATAACTCATTATGGCATATCAAACACCTTCTCCATACTATGGAATCATTAGGTATCATGACTCACCTACGATCAAATATTA
The DNA here is from genome assembly GCA_963277665.1 of Viscum album. Lineage (NCBI taxonomy): Eukaryota > Viridiplantae > Streptophyta > Magnoliopsida > Santalales > Viscaceae > Viscum > Viscum album. The sequence continues at coordinate 960,769,067 of OY728138.1, read as the reverse complement.
AGCTCTCAACTCTTCCAGCATTCTCACCAAGGAAGGTAACACCATGAAATTTTCTAATATTTTAACTTATTGAGAGAGTATGATGCGTTGTTTTATTTTAGAATACCATCCATAGAGGGAGAGCTCAAAGAATTTTATATATATTCAGTCCTAGATGACAAACCTTTTTGGAAGCTTAGTAGATATATAAGAGGAACCACATTTCAAAAATTTCAAATCTAACTCTATCAGGATATTTTATAAAAACCTTGTCGATGTTGATGTTTTAAAACTATATGATATGAACAATTATTTTAAAAAATTGAATGAATTTCTCTATCATTACAACTAGAGTGGTGTAAACTATATTTGGACTAAAGAATTAGAAGACTCTGAAAATGCATTGAGGTATTTTTGTAATAACTGAACCCTAAATATTCATGATCAATGTGACAATAGAAATTGGGGAATTATTAATTGTGGGAGGTAATAATTCCTAAAACCAATTCAAAATTTCATTATTTCAGTGGGATTCTTTCTATGTAATATGTAATCAAATTGTGAAGATATAATTTTTTTTAGGGGGGGCAGAATTTAATATACCAGGAATTATTATATAATATGCCTCCTAGTAAACACAATAGATTAGTATTATAGATGTATAAACAAAAGAATTTTTTTAATGAAGTAATATGTCATAATCAGTACAAGAACGTCTCGTCCGACTATGAAGGTGGTAATATTAACCCTCTAATAATAATCATCAATAAAAATGGAAAATTTATAACAATAATGATAACTATAATCTCATATCCTACATCATTGGGTTCTTCCATTAGTAGAAACCCAGCAAAGATTATGAGAGTAAGATCATAGAGTAATGTAAAAATAGGTAGCATCTTTATAGGAATAGGATTTAAAATTAGATAAGATCGATTAAAAGAAAATGTTGGTTAAGGAAATGTATTTATACATAATATTACCATTGGAAATAGCCATCGAGGACCTTTTAAAATAAAATTATAGATAATAAAACTAAAAATAACTATTATTATTCTAAAAAGATATAAATATATATATATATATATCTCTGTGTGTGTGTGTGTTTATGTGTTTATGTCGTGAATGATTAACATAAAAGGGGGGTTATTTGAATACATCAATACATTAATTGGAATTTTAATATTAATGGATATTTAAGTTCTGTAATGATAATTATAAAAAAATTTGTTCTAAGTTATATAATTTTTAAGTGTGATGGGGTTTCGCTCGCATGAAATACTTCAAAATTATTTTCTAAAAAATATAATAGTTTTTGTTTTTAAATTTATATTTTAAAGAAAATATTATTTTAAACACTACCTTTTCCTCTCATGACTTATAAATAAATAAATAAAATGTGTGTACATATAAGTTTAAGGAACAAAATAACTATTATAGTGTTTATTTGGTAACAAAAATGTTTTGTTAATTATAAGATTATTTTATAAATTATTAAAAATTACTTATGTTACAACATAAATATATAATTAAATATAAGTACATTAATGACTTACTTGGACACAAGGTATATATAACATATATATTTTGTGAAAATTAAATGAGACATTTCATTGTGAATTTTAGTATCTTTTTAATATTCATAATAAAATATATTGGAAGAAATATATAAAATATAAAAGATTTGGAATATTATTTTTTTGATAAAAATTAATAATTAATATTAATAATGTGTTTTCATTTACTTTTGAATTAGTATACATTTATATATATGTGCTTGTGTGGTATCAGTTAATAGATGTGAATATAAATATATTTTTATGAAATAATAATTATATGATATAAAAACTTTATATATATATATATATATATAAACTAATAAAGGAGGGGGAATCGGGTTCCTTGGGTTCAGTCGAAGTCGATGTGTTTCTCTCCACTACCACGATCACCTTATTCAACTAAATGGCTTGTGGCCTATGGACATTGTCAGAAAGACATGAAGCTGGTTCTCCACTGAAAGATGCAGAGGGTCAATTATTGTGCTGATCCCATGACTCGAGGGGTGTTCACATTAGGATGAAGGTGACACATCCCAGCTTCATACTCCACCTATTACTGGTGGTTGGTCAACCTACAACTCACATCGGTGACCCTTGAGAGATTCAAATGTCAGGATGGTCATGGAATGACTCTCCCATGAATCCCTTAACTGGATGATAATTCATATCATAGAGATTTGGAATAATTAAAAAGGTATGCGATGAATTATAAAATTTCAATTTTTGTTTTATGTTTTCATGTTTTGTGACCTCCGCTCGGAATAGGCTAATATTTTATGAGAAGGTAGAGATTTTTTGTCGAAATTAGAGATCTTGTGGTTCAAATTGCATTTTTGTATGTTTTTTTCCAATGATTTTTGACGATGATAGTTATATATGTATATATAACTCTATATCATGGGAAAGAGTTCATTACAAGGGTGGTTTGCTTTATAATTCTTTGTAGTAGGTTGGTTTAGTTTTCCCGCTTTTCAATGTCATTTCTCTGTAATTTATTCCCTATTGCGAGGCAGTTGTCTTGAAAACCATTTCAGTGAAATCATCTTCAATAATATTAGGGAACTAATTTTCAAGAATTTTTTTTATTCAAACATATTATTACCTAGATTTTTTATTTCAAAACTATTTATGTATAAGGTAATTTTTTGTGAAAAATATGCCTAAAACTTCAAGTGGTTTCTGAATTTTAGCTGTTATATGTAAAACTATTTTAGTAAATTATTAATATTTATATCTTGATTATTTAAATAATTTTAAATTATCTATTTATGGTAGTAATGATATTTTATTAAAACTCTGCTTAAAATTTTAAAGTGGTTTCTAAATTTTAGATTTTATTTGAAATTTTTTTCAATCCATAATCATTGTATTTATAATATAATTTTTATTGTTTTTCTGAAGGAAAGGGATAATTTTTATATTCTACCTCAAGGATTCATGTTGTTCTTAAATTTAAAATTTTATACCTGAAATTTCTTTGGTCCGTGAGATTTATTTTCTTGAAATTATTTTGATTAATTAAGGAACCTCAATGGGGCTCATATAAATACAATGAATGTTATTTGATTTTCAATTTTTTTAATAATATTTTTTTAAATTTATGTAAATATTTATATATATACACATCATTTCATGTTAGAAATCATGTCAAACCATGGATTTCTATGTATAAACTTAATTTAAACTTTTAAATAGTTTTAATTAGGCCTCTATAAGTGCAAGTGATGTTATCATATTTTAAAAAAACACAATGTTTTGTTTTCAAAACAATTATATGTATACAAATACATATACATAAATATATCATTTCAAATCAAACCTTTTTTTAAGACATGTATATATATATATATATCAATATATGTATAATTTTTTGTGAAATGGATTTTTAATCTGACAACAGTAGATACTTGTATACAAATGTATGTATATATATTTCAATTTATGTAAAAAAAATTATTCATGGCATTTAAATATATAAATAAATGTATGTATATATATATTTCATTTTAAGTAAAGTATTTTAATATTTGATATCTATATATGTGTGTGTGGGTTTACAATCTTTTATTATTAAAATATCAATATTTATGTAAACAAATGTCTATATCTGTGTGGGTGTGTCACACCCCGAATATTTAATTAATTTTTATTTTAGAATTAATTGGATCTGGGTCCTCGCACCAAGGTCCAGGCTGGGTCCCGGATTAAAATATTTTCCATTTAATTTCTTTTAGTGGGTTTCAGACCCGTGTGCAGTCACCGCACAGTAGTCGGTAGCCGCACAGTCAGCCCAGATGTCGTGCAGTAGTCTAAATTTTAAAATCAATAAAATTTTATTCAAAAAAAATTAGTTTAATATTTAAATCTAAATTATAATGATGTTATTGGGTAGATAATTATATCATTATTATTAAAAAATTGATAGTGATATCTTTTTTATTTAAATTTTTTTTGTTAATATAATTGTTAATAAATTGTTATTAATAATTTTATTATTATTATTATTGTATTCTTATTATTATTAAATTTATTATTATGTTATATTATTATTAAGTTTTATATTATTATTATTATTCCTTATAAATTATTATTATTATTATTTGTATTATTATTATTATTAATATTATTATTTGTATCACTATTATTATTATTTGTATTATCATTTTATTATTTTGTAGCTATTTTTATTATTATAATAATATTATTATTATAATAGAAAAAAGGGCTTAACCTAACCTAAACCTGCCCCCCCCCCTCTCCTGATTCCCTGCACGAGCCCCCCCCCCCCTCTTTGTCATCTACCTGCGCACACCCATGTCCCCTACTTCATGTCATTGCACCCCCTACTCCCCCTCCCTGCTGCTCTCGCCGCATGCCCTGGTCGGTCCACCGTTCGTCTCTCATATTCCTCCCTCCTCTTCCCCGCACAACTGACCCGACCTCGACCACCGTGCTGCACCTCTGGCCTTGCCTTCTCAGCACACCGGACCACCGCCCTCTAAGTGCCTTCCGGCTTCCCTGTGCACCCCCCCCCCCCCTGGCCGTGCGAGTTCCACCAGCCAAGGCCCCCCTCCAGTGACCCCACTTCTCCGGACAGATCTCATGCTGCACTTTCTCCCTCTGGTGGTCTTCCGGCCACGTGACCCCCCTCCCAGTAGGACCCCCTTCCAGTAATGTTTTCCCTTTTTTTCCTTTCGTAATTTCTTCTTCATTTATGGTTTTCAGTTTTCTCAAACCCTAGATTCTAGGATTTCAATATTTTTAGGGTTTAATTCCAAAAATTGATGGTCCGATGTTGATTGCTAGGGTTGATTTTGTTTCTCGCTAGTGTGGTTAAGGTGCGAACGGCGTTTCACATCCTTTACGGTGTGTTTTTCAACGGTTGAGGTTAGTTTCCACTTTTCCCAAATCTTTTTGATTTAAAATTCACTTATTTCATGTATTTTTATTGTTATTGATAATTAATTAGTGCCTTGCGATGTTATCTAAAATTGTTTTATAAAATTTTAATTGGTTTATTAAATATTGTATGCGGTGCGGATTATGTTTTGAACAAATTTTTTGAGGTGTGCGCATGTTGGAAAATGTTTTTTTGGGAGATGGTTGGATTTTATATATGCATCTTTTGTTATGCCCCTTGAATGTATTTTATAAATTGTTTATGTGGTTTTATAAAATGTGTGAATAGTGAGAACAATGGGGGAAATTGGTTTTGGGTGTGTAAAACTGTGAGTCTCTTCAGAATTGTTTTATAAATTTTAAAGTAACTTATTAAATAGTACGAATGGTGTGAGTCATGCATTGAAAGTAGGTCGAGGTGGTTCTTTTGTGTTGTTTGTTATTTTATATTGTTTTAAGTCTGTGTTCATGTATTTTATTTATCTTTGTGGTTGTAGTGCGTTGGCGGGGTAACCCCACGTTACCGCAATCATCGGTTTGTGAGTGCTTGTACACTTGTGTGAGGCGTGTCTCATTGTCACGTTCTCGCGTTCGAGCTGCGAGTTGAGGTAGGTTCCCATTGCACTGCATTTAAAGATTACGTTACTTTATTTCATTCTATTTCCACTCTATATATATATATATCTGTGTGTGCTGAATATTATTATTTAACTTAAGATTAATTCATTTATTATAAAAATTTATAATTCAATTATTGTGATGTAAAAATGGTGTCGTTTTGATTTTTTTGTGCACGCCAATTATTCAATTAAATATTTTATTGATTTTAAATAATATTTAATAGTATTAGATAATTAATTTTAAAATAATTACTTAATGTAAAAAATTGATGTTTATTTTATACATGACACTTGAAATATTTTCTTGATGAGAGGACGCACAATAGTGAAAGAATGCATGTTTGGCTTTTAAACATAATTCACGAAATTACAAGTAGAGTTCTGGTTTTAATAATAAATGATTTCTTCAGAAGCATGAACAAGATTTTTATTTCTATTTAAAGTGGTGATTGTGAAATGTGTTCAATGCCTGTCTGGCACTTTATGGAAAATTATGAAAATGTTTTGATGAAAACCCTCCAAGGATAACTCTCATGCCTTGGTTGTGACTGATTGATGGAGGTCATGCATAGAGGCTTCTAGGTGCTAGAGTAGTTTAAAGTCAAGATGTTGTCCTAGGTAGTGGCATGGGGTGATTCCGGTTGTGGTTTATATATATATATGTATGTGTGTGTGTGTGATTGGATGCTCGGTTGGCATCGGTTGGCTCACCCCCTTTTCAAATACTTGAGACATGAGAATCTGGAATATTGAGAGAATATTCTAAAAATGATTTCTGCACTGGTAGGTTATGGTACTGACCAGTGACCCATAGTAGGTGGATATATTGGGTTTATTAATATGGGATATTCCTTTGGCCTTCCTGATAAAGGATGGTCGAGCGTATTAGGAGTTTTTATTTCATAGTGTGTGACATGTCAACGAGGATGATTTATCATGTATTGGTGTCTTTTGGTTTATTCTTGATCTCCTAGTTTCACCGATGTCTGTTGGCTTTCAGCTACCTTCTGTGATGAATATGGTACTTGTATATATTTTCTTTTCATTTCCCTTACTGTGTAACTACTATTGTGTTTTCATGCGTAGTGTTTTTACAAGAAAGTGATGTATGGTTTTAAAGTGGTTTATAAAAATTGTTTTCAAAGAAATGTGTTTTATACTTTTGTGAAAATTGAAAATGTAAACATCACTTCCCCTTTGAAAAATTATGATGTCTCACTAAAAGAATGACTTGGGTTTTTTAGAATGAATAGGGGGAATGACTCGTACTTTTTTTTGAGTAACATGTAGAAAACCTAACTTTTATAAATTTTAGTTCGAAATAGAAATGGTGTTTCTTTTATTTTTAAAGGTAGTGTATTGGTAATAGATATCGGGCTAGCCTACTGAGTTTTAATACTCACACCTATAGCTCTTTTTTTTTTAGTGTTTTTGTAGGATACCGCTTGAGTGCGCTCTCCTTGGGAGATGCTTGATCATTGAGTCGAAGAGTGACCCACGAGGTCATACAGATTTAGTTCAGATGTCATGTTTGGTTAGTTTTAATTTTTATTTTTTTCTTATTTAGTCATTCTGTTCAGTTTACTTTTTCTGCACTGCTCTATATTATCTATGCGGATTTATTTATTTATATAGGGAGAAATCGTTCCCACGGCCTCTGTTGGTTCCCTGTCACTTGTGGCCAGCCCGGAAGGATCGGGAATGCCTCTCAGGCCATGTCATGGACCGGCTCAGGTGACTGGTTCAGGTGACCGGTTCAGGGTCGACCCGGGTTGGTTCGTGAGAAAATGGTATCATAGGGGGTAAACTCTTAGCAGACCTCGTTTTTCAGATCACCCTTGTAATTTAGGGTGTCCGATAGATGGATATTAAGACTTTCGGCACTCTAGAGGTAGGTACGAGAAGGACGTGATGAACCCTTTCCCATTCTGAACCTCGAGTCACCAGGGGTAGTCCGGGAATTGAGTTCTTTTCTCGTTCAGATTTTTTTTTGGATTAAGGGATGAAAACTGATGCAAACCGATGTTACATTGTGATTTTACATGGAGTAGTGACCCATGTGGAGTTCGCGTTCATGGTTTAAGTTCTTCCTAGTCGTTGATTCTTATGTGGGGCATGGCACACTACCATGTCTCTAGGTTAAGCATGACTACTAGTCCCTCTCTTCGGTGATTTGATGCATGTTGTGTGTTGTCTGGGTTCTTTTGGGTGTAAGTACACTTTTTAAAATGAAAAAGGGGTTTTGAAATGAGAACTATTTATTTAAAAGGTCTTTAAATTTGTGAAATTGATTTGTTTTAAAACTGAAATCTCTTGGTCTAAAAATCCAGTGTTTTCTTATAACTGATAGAGATATGGTTTGAGTGCAACCTGAGGTACTCCTTATGAACATTTTCACATGTGAGGGAATGCTTGGGAAGTGTGTGTTGGTGTGTATGGATGGATGTGGATGAAGACATTTGCACTAGTTCATGGGATTATTGGGGTGTTCACTTGGAATTAAAGGCTTGACCTTGTTTTTCTAAAGTGCTTTTAAAAAGGGAAATGATTTTTGGAAATTGAATTTGGTTTGAAATGTGGGTTTGGTATTTGGGAAGTGGTCTTGAAGAAAGGTGATTTTGAAATCTAAAGTGAAACGAAAAATTATTTTATTGTGTTGTTATTTGTTTGGTTTTTGAGCTAGTTGTTTTGGAATATGGTGTTTTATTTGATGTTGCTTAGAATTGATATCATTTTTGGATCTATGTTTTATATGTTGTTTAGAAAATTCCTCCCAGAAAGGTCATCATGGTTTCAGATGAGTCATGCCCAGTTTTTGGTCCTTCTCAGACATTGTCTGTACTTAACAATGATTGACGTCTATTAAAGATAGTTCTGTGGTTTGAATAGTTTGAGTGTGCTTTTAGGGTGTTAGGAACTCCTGGAGTTGTTAGAGTGCGCGTCATTTTGGGCATGTTCTAAGGTCCATCCCTGGACGAATGGGAGTTGGTTGCCCCACCATCAATGAAAGTTGAGCTGATGTGGGATGTCTTTAAATCCTTCTTCATACAATGGTTTATACCTAAAGAAGTGAAGTTGAAGAAAAGGGAAGAGCCCATCCTTATTCAACAAAGACAACGGATGGTGAATGCATATGTTGACCATTTCAAGGAGCTTGTGTCCTTTTCCCCAGAGGTAGCATCATAGGATTTGATGAAGACTTCTCTCTTCATCAGGGGTCTTCATATAGAGATCAAGTAGCAGGTCCTCCCTTTGAAGGGCCATTGTTTCAAGAAACTAGGGGATGAGGCATTATTAGCTGAGTGGGTCTTCGGTGTGTAGAGTGTTATAAATCAAGAATATTTGGTCACTTGCAAAGTTTCCCATTTGGCGAGCAGGGTGTTCCAGAGGAACCGGTTGCTAAAGTGTCTTCTACAGTGGTTCTGGCTTCCTGTTCGTGGGACTGTTCATTGGTGTGCCACCAGTGTGTCCAGTTCGGGCACGTGAGGTCGTCAAGTCACACCCCTATGAAGATGTGTTATCGTTGCGGTTGTCTGGGTCACTTGGAGAAGTTCTGCAGGAAGTGTCGCTCGAAGAAGACGTTGGGACTGAGAGATTCCAATGCCTGACTGTGAGGCAGGAGATGCTTCAGCCATCAGAGCCCCAGCCACAGGTCTTAGGGTGAATCTCGTGTGCAGTCAGGAGTTTCCAGGGTTGTGAAGCCTTAGTCCGAGTTTAGTGTTTTGTGTTGGCAGTGAAACATTTAAATTCTTTTCATACATTCCTTTTCTGCTGTTAAAGTTTTGTCGTCGTTGTAAGTTCATTGTTTCATCATGGAGTTATAATAGACATGCTCTGTTATAATCCAACGGTTTTTTTGTTAGATTATGGTTTTATGAATCTTGTGTTACTCTTAAAAGTGTGTTTGACCCTAGTGTGGGTTAATCTCGGTTTAGTTGTGTTCGTTTAGATATGTAAGTGCCTATAGAAGAGTTGATGTTTGTGGTTACGCTCAAGTTCACTGTTTGGTGTAAATTCTGCTCGAAGGTTTTCTTTAGTGTTCGAGTTTTTTGGAATGGTTCGAGAGTTCCAAGTTTCAGTAGAGGTGTTGTTTTCCCATGCAATAGAACTTAGTTTAAAGCGGTTGGGAGTTCCCGCATCCCCCCCCCCCACCTTCCTGGGGTGCTATGGTTGGGTGTTAAATTTCGGCATTAGTTGAGATCTTGTGGTGGGGAGAACCCTCTCGTGTTCTCCTATTCTCTCGTATTGTGGTTTCCCTTGGTTTCTTTCGGCAATGGGTCCTTGTTCGGTCTATTGTTCGACTGGGGGACTTTCTGGGAGAAGAAAGTGTCTTGGGTGGAGAGAATTGTCACACCACGACTTTTTTATTAATTTTTATTTTAGAATTACTTGGCTCCAAGTCCTCACGCCAAGGTCTGGGTTGGGTCTCGGATTAAAATTTTTGTCATTTAATATCTTTTAGTGGGTTTCGGACCCGTGCGCAATCACCGCATTGTAGGCAGTAGCCGCACAGTCAGCCCAAATGCCGCGCAATAGCCTAAAGTTTAAAATAAATAAATTTTATTCAAAAAAAATTAGTTTAATATTTAAATCATAATAAGAATGATGCTATTAGGTAGAAAATAATATCATTATTATTAAAAAATTGATAGTAATATCTTGGTTATTTAGAAATTTGTTGTTAATATATTTGTTAATAAATTATTATTAATAATTTTATTATTATTATTATTATTGTTATTAAATTTTTTATTATGTTTATTATTATTATTATTATTATTCTTTATAAATTATTATTATTATTATTTCTATTATTCTTATTCTTATTATTATTATTTTCATTACTATTATTATTATTTGTATTATCAATTGTATTATTTTGTAGCTATTTTTATTATTATAATAATAAGATTATTATAATAGAAAAAAGGGGTTAACCTAACCTACCCCCCCCCCCTTCTCCTGATTCCCTGTACGAGCCCCCCCCCCCCCCCCCGTCGTCCGCCTGCGCGCACCCTTGTCCCCCCTTGCATGTTGTCGCACCCCCAACTCCCCCTCCCTGTTGGTATCATCACACGCCCTAGTCGCTCCACCATTCATCTCTCGTCTGCCTCCCACCTCGTTGCTGCACAGTTGACCTGACCACAACCAATGTGTTGCACCCCCGGCCTTGCCTCCTCAACACACCGGACCACCTCCCTCCAGGCACCTTCTGGCTTCCCTGCACACCCCCCTGGCCACACGATCTCCACTAGCAAAGGCCCCCCTCCAGGGACCCCACTTCTCTATCTAGATTTTTGGCCACCCTCTCTCCCTCTGATGGTCTTCCGGCCACACGACCCACCTCCCAGCAGGACTCCCCTTCCAGAATTGTTTTCTCTCTTTTTTCTTTGGTAATTTCTTCTATATTTATGGTTTTCAGTTTTCTCAAACCATGGATTATAGGATGTCAATATTTTTAAGGTTTAATTCCAAAAATTGATGGTCTGATGTTGATTTCCAGGGTTGATTTTGTTTCTCACTAGTTCAATTGATGTGCGAACGACATTTCTCACCATTTTTGGGGTGTTTTCAACGGTTTAGGTGAGTTTCCCCTTTCCTCAAATCTTTTTGATTTAAAATTCACCTATTTCATTTATTTTTCATTGTTATTGATAATTAACTGGTGCCTTGGGATGTTAGCTAAAAAAAATTTTAAACTTTTAACTGGTTTATTTAATATTGTATGTGGTACAGATTATGTTTTGAAAATATTTTTTGAGGCGTGTGCATGTTGGAAAATAAAATTAGATGGGTTGGATTTTATATATACATATTTTGTTATGCCCCTTGAATGTATTTTATAAATTGTTTATGTGGTTTCATAAAATGTTTGAATAGTGTGAACAATGTGGGAAATTGGTTTTGGGTGTATAAAACTGTGAGTCTCTTCAGATTTGTCTTATAAATTTCAAAGTGACTTATTAAATAGTACGAATGGTGTGAGTCATGCATTGAATGTATGTCAAGGTGGTTATTTTGTGTTGTTTCTTCGTTTATATTGTTTTAAGTCCATGTTCTTGTATTTTATTTATCTTTGTGGTTCCAGTGCATTGGCGGGGTAACCCCGCGTTACCGCGATCATCGGTTTGTGTGTGCTTGTGTGCCTGTGCGAGGTGTGTCTCATTGTCGCGTTGTCCCGTTCGAGCTGCGAGTTGAGGTAGGTTCCCATTACACTGCTTTTAAAGTTTAAGTTACTTTATTTCATTCTGTTTGTTCCCTATATATATATATCTGTGTGTGTGTGTGTGTGTGTGTGTGTGGGTGTGCTGAATATTATTACGCAACTTACGATTAATTAATTTATTATGAAAATTTATAATTCAATTCTTGTGGTGTAAAAATGGTGTCGTTTTGTTGTGTTTGCGCACTCCAATTTTTCAATTAAATATTTTATTGATTTTAATAAATATTTAATAGTATTATATAATTAATTTTTAAATAATTAATTAATGTAAAAAGTGTTTTTTATTTTATACACGACACTTGAAATATTTTCTTGATGATCAGATGCACAATAGTGAATGAATTCATGTTTGGATTTTAAACATAATTCAAGAAATTTAATGTAGAGTTCTGGTTTGAATGATAAATGATTTCTTCAGAAGCGTGAACAAGAATTTTAGTTCTCTTTAAAGTTGTGATTGTGAAATGTGTTCAATGCCCGTTTGGCACTTTATGGAAAATGATGAAAATGTTTTGATGAAAACCCTCCTAGGATAACTCCCCTACCTTGGCTGCGACTGATTGATGGAGGTCGTGCTTAGAGGCTTCCGGGTGCTCGAGTAGTTTAAAGACAAGTGGTTGTCTCATATAGTGGCCCGGGGTGATGCATGTTGTGCTTTATATATATATATGTGTGTGTGTGTGTGTGTGTGTGTGATTGGATGCTCGGTTGGCATCGGTTGGCTCACCCCCTTTTCAAATACTAGAGACATGAGAATTTGGCATATTGAGAGAATATTCTAAGAATGATTACTGCATTGGTAGGTTATGGTACTGACCTGTGACCCATAGTTGGTGGATATATTTGGTTTATTACTATGGTATTTTCCCTCAGCCTACCTAAGAAAGGATGGTTGAGCGTATTGGGTGTTTTGATATCATCATGTGTGACATGCCAACAAGGATGATTTCTCATGTATTGGTGTCTTCTAGTGTATTCTTGATCTCCTAGGTTCACCCATGTCTGTTGGCTTTCATCTATATGTTGTGAAGAATATGGTAGTTGTATGTATTTTCTTTTCATTGCCCTTACTGTGTAACTACTGTAGCGTTTTCATGTGTAGTGTTTTTACAAGAAAGTGATGTGTGGTTTTAAAGTGGTTTTTAAAAACTGTTTTCAAAGAAAGGTGTTTTATACTTTTTGTGAAAATTGAAAATGTAAACATCACTTCCCCTTTGAAAAATTCTAATGTCTCACTAAAATAATGACTTGGTTTTTTGAGAAATGAATAGGGGCAATGACTCGTACTTTGTTTTTGAGTAACATGTAGAAAACCTTACTTTTAAAAATTTTAGTTCAAACTTGAAATGGTGTTTCTTTTATTTTTAAAGGTAGTGCATTGGGAATAGATATCAGGCTAGCCTACTGAGTTTTAATACTCACACCTATATCTCTTTTCTGTTTTTATTGTTTGTTCAGGATACCACTTGAGTGTGCTCGCCTAGGGAGATGCTTGATTGTTGAGTCGGAGAGTGACCCATGAGATCGCACAGAGTTAGTTTGGACGTCGTGTTTCATTAGTTTTAATTTTTCTTTTGTTTATGTTTATTTATTCTATTCATTTTACTTTTTTTGCACTACTCTATATTATATCTGTGGATTTATTTATTTATATAGGGAGAAATTGTTCCCACAGCCTCTGTTGGTGTCCTGGCACTTGTCGCCATCCTGGAAGGATCGGGAACGCCTCTCGGGTCATGTCATGGACCGGCTCGGGTGACCGGTTCAGGGTCGACCCAGGTTGGTTCGTGACAGGGTGTGACTTTTTATATAATACTATTATATATATCAACATTATATGAACATATATTTACATATTTCTTTTCATGAGAAACAACTTTTATCATCTCACATGTATAACTAAGTAATTCTTTTTTATGAAATAGACATCAAAGCTCATGGTTTAAAAAGAATCATGGTATTTATGATGTAAAATACATGTTATCATGTTTTTATTCCAAATAATTGAACTTATTTATTATGTGACTAATAGGAATGGGGAGTGAACCCAAACCCTTATGGGACTTTTCTCTAATAATGTGACGGGTGTGCCTAGAATTATATATTTCTCTAATGCATTGAATAATATTTAAATCCCATGAGATGTAATGTATGGTGTGTAGGACGTGTATTCCAAGCACACTATGGGATTAGGGGTGAACCTAATCCATCATGGGACTGTGTTCATAATGTTATATTGTCCCACAAGTTAATTGTGAATTCATTTTATGATCCAAGGTGACTTTGATAAATATTTATGAATGTTTATGAGTTTTCAAGTGAACAATTTAGGACTTTATGAATTAATGAACTAGATTTTCCAAAGGATACATATGTAGAAATCTATTTATAAAAAATATGATTATTTCCAAATGTACTCATGATTTAATAATTATAAATTCTCAATCCATGTCTAGTGTTTTTCTTTTATGTTGAATTGAAAAATCATGGTTTGTTTCCACATGTTTTGAAATCCCTTACTGAGCTTCTTATCTCTCACCTTATTTTTTCAGAACCACTTTTCACATGGCATACAGACATGTAGAAGAGAGTGAGAGATCGGGGTACCTCTTTGATGTTTAACCCTTGTAAAGAATTAGAATTGTTTTCTTATCATTTATTTATTGAGAGTTTTAATTATAACTCTCTGTTGTATTCAAACTCACTAAAACTCTAAAACATTGATATATTGTGTTTTTAATAAATAAATGAAATATATAAAAATTAAATAAAAATGGAATAGGTTTTGGGTATTTATAGATAGCCCATAGATGCATCGATGGGTCTCATGAGATATAATAGATTGGTTATTTGGTTTTATTCCAACACAGAAAAGAATATTTCCTTTTAAAGGCACTAGAAAATAAGATCATGATGTTTAAGATTGTGATGTCTTGTCTTAGGGCATAGAATTAGCTGTTTAGATTTTTATATTTCATATATTGGGAAATAGTTACTATTATCAATGTGATATTTTTATTTACATGATATCCATGGATATATTATTATTTAAATTTCATTTTATTATATAATTATATATTGTTATATATTCCTACCACATTAATTATGCTCTTCATATTCTCAATTATGATATTTGATTGTTATCTCTTATGCTTACCCTAACTGTGTGTTTGGGCTTTTCATTATTATGTTACCATTTCCTGAGGTTATAAAGAAATATTTTACCCATGATTTTTCTAATATAATAGCTTGTGTGGATAATTTGTGGGAGGTATCGAAGAATTATTATGGATTAATTAGTTTTTTACATAATAGAAAAACTTCCTATTTCATTATAAACACATAGGAATTTTCAATTTTAAAAATTTTCTAACTCTAAAAAACCCAATACCAAAAAGGTCATTTGAATGTATGTGTCTCAACATTTTTGGGTGATACCATAATTATTTTTGTATAAAATTGGGTCATTTTTTGTTCATTTAAGAGTTATGTGTTAAGAAGGTTTTCTATTTTCATTGGATTCCAGGAGTGTGGGTCTAGGGAACTATTTCTATATCCCTCAATGTGTACTATAACATGGTCATTCTACCCAATGAGATGTCCTTAGATAAATCTTCATCTTTAATAAGGGATCTAAATTTGACCAAGGTAGAGTAGTTTCATCACAAGTTTGAGAAATATGAAATCCATTAACAAATCATTATGCTATAAAGGAATCTCAGGTTGAGAATATTCCTCTGGTCAATGAAAGTAAAAAATAGATTGAAATATGTGTCTCAAACTCTATCCAATTCCTTATCTCTTGATAATTGGTCTCTTCTTATAATCTCATAAGGAATCTTTCATTATTATACACACAATATACCCAAATTATAGGTATTCACATCGAAATCGATAGAAACTACCATTTAACTATGATAAAAAACTATACTAAACACGAAACATAGATAAAATATCCCAATTTTGGGGGCAAGTATATCTCCCAACAAATTCATAGAATTAAATTCCTCATCTCTCAATAATATTTAGTTATAGGTCTAACTATAGGAATTATTTCTTCCTGAAACAACCTCTATATACAAGTTGGATATTTGCTGGTAGCACCCAATAATTGATAGTATTAACCCACTAGGGTTTGATAATATCTACATAAGATAACATAAGAAGAAAATGAAAAATCATAACTATCAATTCATGATGCATGTACCAACTAATTTATGTCTCATAATGATGTCTCAGATCTATGGGTCGACTAGTAGGTTAACATGTTCTAAAAAAGAAAATGTATACAACCACACTTACAGTGGTCTTCTTGATCAGATGATAGAACTCAAAAACCCTTTAAAATTGTTTCCCTAAATTCCCAAACAATTCCTCACATAACTGGTAACTCCAAATTTTATCCCTCAAGAAAATCCTCTATGATCCCACTCTGACATGACCACACCAATTAGGGCCTCACCTAGTCCAATGGTAATCAAAAAATTTCACTCCAAGCCTACCTCCAACAGCCTCGGGGCTAGAGACTGGCACTGAGTTGTTATATCACATAATATGGGAGGAATTAATCTATATCAATATGCAATTGACACATATCTCTATTGCATAACATAGGAATAAAGACTAGTAAAGTATATATAAATGACTAAATTGTACACAACACATTCATGGGACAACAAAATGTAGGTATAATGCCACACAAGTTAATACATAGGATCTATACATACCAAATCCTATAAATCCTATATATATAAGTCAGTCAAAAGCTCCCCATATGATCACCAGTTGCAATGGTCATTTCCACCATCAATAACCACCATGCTCTATCATGCATCTCCAAGTCTCTTCATCAAACAAGTGAGGAAAACTCCATGTATACTACAACTAATTCTAAACCTATATGCTATGTACATGGAAACAACATCTGTTGTCAAAAAAACCATATAAGGATGATTATTAACATACCTAGTAGGATAATCCCAAAACAAAAAATAAAAAACAAGATAATAGGCCATATTAATGATACCAATATTGTAGAGTAACCTTGATGGATATAATGAATAAGAAATTAGATATTACCAATCAATAAAAGTCTTAAGGATTCAAATAATATGTTAATTATCTCAACTCCAATCCTTTAAATTCATACTATATTAGAAAACATGGTATCCTGAGATGATGAATGGTTCAAAAAGAATGAAGTAAATATCTAATAGTAAACTTCATCTCAAAAGAAACCCATGGGCTATTTCAAACTCAAAAGTCTCAATGAATCATATCTTCTCAGCCTTTACAATTGCCACACTACCACTGGAATTTATGAAGGGGAGCTAGTACATTGATGAACTAGGATCTTTAGTCAGGGGATTACTTCACCCTCTGGTCATTCAATGTTATACCATCGGTCAGGTATCTAAACTATTAATTCCAAGAAACCCTTATAACCTCATAGGAACTATGGTGGAGGATCTCATGCCTTAGGTAGGTCATGGGAATTCCAACTCTAGTGGAGGATCCCTCCAAATCTGATCTCTTTATATAGGGAGAATACTGAATTCACAAATAGAGGATCTCATTCCTTGAATATGCGAGAGGAATAAATTACCCTGCCTATAAAATTACCTATATATAGATAATGATGTACCCCATGTATATGGGGAATGAAAACTAACCCAACCTATAGGATCAGATTGAGGATACCAAGCCATTAATATATGCGAGGGATTTCAACCCTAACTATAAACTAACCCAAAGAAAAATGATCCTAAACCCTAATTATGTGGGAATTGAATACTGATATGATCATAACACTTTAATTATGTATGTATCTATGTATCTATGTATGTATGGATGTATGTATGTATGTATGTATGTATGTATGTATGTATGCATACATGCATCCATGCATACATATGTATGTATGTATGTATGTATGTATGCATACATGCATCCATGCATACATATGTATGTATGTATGTATGTATGTATGTATGTATGTATGTATGTATGTATGTATGTATGTATGTATGTATGTATGTATGTATGTATGTATGTATGTATGTATGTATGTATGTATGTATGTATGTATGTATGTATGTATGTATGTATGTATGTATGTATGTATGTATGTATGTATGTATGTATGTATGTATGTATGTATGTATGTATGTATGTATGTATGTATGTATGTATGTATGTATGTATGTATGTATGTATGTATGTATGTATGTATGTATGTATGTATGTATGTATGTATGTATGTATGTATGTATGTATGTATGTATGTATGTATGTATGTATGTATGTATGTATGTATGTATGTATGTATGTATGTATGTATGTATGTATGTATGTATGTATGTATGTATGTATGTATGTATGTATGTATGTATGTATGTATGTATGTATGTATGTATGTATGTATGTATGTATGTATGTATGTATGTATGTATGTATGTATGTATGTATGTATGTATGTATGTATGTATGTATGTATGTATGTATGTATGTATGTATGTATGTATGTATGTATGTATGTATGTATGTATGTATGTATGTATGTATGTATGTATGTATGTATGTATGTATGTTTGTTTGTATGTATGTATGTATGTTTGTTTGTATGTTTGTATGTATGTATGTATGTATGTATGTATGTATGTATGTATGTATGTATGTATGTATGTATGTATGTATGTATGTATGTATGTATGTATGTATGTATGTATGTATGTATGTATGTATGTATGTATGTATGTATGTTTGTTTGTATGTTTGTATGTATGTCTGTTTGGGTGTATGTTTGGGTGCATGCATCCATGTATGTATGTATGTAAGTATGAATGTAGGTGTGTGTGTGTGTGTGTGTACATTCCTTCCTATGAGAAGACAAGTGCCTCTGTGTAGGATGTCATATATATATATAAAGGTAGTTCCTCCTTATGAGGTGAGAGTGGCCTTTAGGGGCCAAAATATACATAGTTTCTCCCTATGAGTAGAGAGTGGACCATGGGGTGGGTGACTACAGATACACACATACATACGCACACTCACACACAAACACACACACATAAGGTTATATATATGTGTACACTTTATTATATAGAGGATGGGTTCCATTAGATGTCCTTGGAATTCATATTTCATTGGTGGACAAGTACCTTATTGGATTTTGAGTTTGGATTGAATCACGTCTATATTAGGTGACTGAAATTAGTAATGTAATATTAGATTATGCTCTAAGTTTCTTTTTATAACTAAATAACATGATTATTTTTCCTAACATGTGTACCTTCTTGTTTGTACCTCATTCTTATATTGATTGTGTTAATTAATTATTTACATACTTTATGTTCCTTCATTACACACATGACTTTATGATGGACTGGGAGTGGTCATGTGGTGAATTCAATGGTTTACAATTTACTCTCACCCGAAAATTATTCCATTCAAGATAAGTGCATCCCTTGTTTAATGTGACCTAGGTAAAGGTAAAGCACCTACGTGCAAGGGTTGAGTGTACTATAGAATGGTTAGTCACTGAACATGGTGTATAGAGTTTGGGTGGATCTTTTTAGATTTCTTGATGATTGTATGTAGGGGATGTGGTGGGGACATTCATATCACTCAATAGGGATGATTTCTCTATAGGACTTCTCATTTGGAGCTTCTAAGAAATCATTTGGTTGGAACACTTCATTTATATTGGATTTTTTCCAAGTTTCATGTTATCTATAAACTTTTTGGATGTTTTGGACTATGGTATTTTATTTATTCATGTACATGCATATATTTCATCTTGTATTGAATAAGAAATTAATGAATAGATACTCCACTGGTGGATACTCATGTATTGGTTCCTTTGGTCCAACAACCACATGGTTCATACTGAACCTTCATCTTATGCCTTATTCTTTATTTTTATATATTATATTATCAAGAGGTAAAATCCTCTATCACTTATTTATAACTTATCCCTTTATGTTTACACTAGACTATGGTGATTGGGAGGTGTCCCCAAGGTCCTGTAGTTGTCCTATATAGGTTTTTTCAGGTAACTCAGGTCGGTTCATTACAACTAACCCAAAAACTTCTTTGATAATGTCTGTATTAAGTCCTTTCCAAAAGACTTATTTAATAAAAAAACATTGGAATTAAAATTTTCTAACCTCATAAATTCTTCAATAAAATAATATCTAAATAAAAACAATTATAAAATAAATATGGTTCTCTTACATATAAAACCTCATATAATAGAAACAATAAGATTATGATTACACAAACAAACAAACCACTCTCAATCATAGAGGATTCTATAAGCTATTGAAATTTCATTAATCAATATCTGATACTTTTATTTTTGGTAATTTATTTATTATTATTGATTTTAGATATTCCATAAAAAATTTCTATGATCTTTGAGATGATAGATACCGCTAAAACTATTTTAGATACACAACAACATCATTTTATATTTGTACAATAATTCAAGTGATTTTTCAAGATATATCATAATGATTCAAATTTAAGATGATGGAATTTGGAAGACAATAATTATGAAGAAAAGTTACTTTATTGAAAATTCAAAATAAATGTGTCTATATGGATATACTAAAACAAAATTAAACTAACATGATTAAAATGTAAACGGTATTTTGATTTAAATAAAATAGGATCCGAAAGAAATCATTTAAAAAATAATCAATAATATGACACATTATCACAATATTGGAACACATTAAGAAATTTATGTTTAGATGTAGTAAATAAAAGAAAATTATTTGTTCTTTTGAAATAACCCCCCCTAGAATATTGATGTTTTCCAAAAAAACTAACTCTCCCTCAACAAAATTTTCATACTGGACTTACCTTTTTGAAATATTATCCCCCTTTATGATTTTCAAAAATAATAGAAGAGAGTTAAATAAACATGATCACAAATATAGTATAAATAATAAGAATATAATAATAAAATATTCCATTAATTAACTAGAAGTTTAGTTTATAAAATTTAGGATTTATTTTTTTAGATTCGTTGATCCACTACTCTAGCTTTTGAATTTCCTAATTTTATTCTTTTGATTTTTTCTTAAGAGATTCATTTTTGGAATGAATAAAATAGCATAAAATCCCCAAGTATTTTATAAATTAATAAATTTTTTGAATCTTTCTATCCTTATATATAATAAACTGATACATATTTTTCATATTTCAGAAGAAAAATATACAATCATTCTAAAAGTTATAAAGATATGCATTAATTTAAATTGTTTAATTCAGAATTTCTCTGTGAGTTTCAAGATATTGAACATACTTAATATAATTTTTCATGGTGCATAATAATATACTAATTTTTATAATTATCAAAACCATCCTCTAAATATTTCCCAAATTATTGTTCTATTAGAACATATCATTTTTTTTAACTCTCTTGGCCTTATTGTAAGCTCATTTTTGATAAACTCATTAATGAGCATATTTTTATCTATCAGAATTCATTTTTTATGTGGGATTTTGTAGATGTTAATAAACCCTTGTATACGCCTACTGGTTTGATTTAGAATAATTAGAATTAGAATCTTATGGATGATTTTCTGGTTATTCTTTTCTTCAAGAACTAAGCATATAAATATCGACAATGTTATTCAAATGTTTGTCTTAATCATTCTTTCTTTCTGAATTTATTTTTCTACCAATTTATCATCTTGATATTGACTTTGTTCATTCTGATCATATTTCACTTATGGGTGGATTTATTCCATAAATATTTTATAGGTATAATTTATTTTTGGTTCATGTCATATGATATGATAGGGGATGTGGTATGGTTTGGCATCCATACTTCAAAGTCATATTATATGACTTGTGGGTATATTGTTACTTGTGATATATAGATATCATAACACCATTGTTTTGACTAGTCATATTGTATGACATGGTAATATTGTAATGCATTGAAATATATTATATGATTTACATAACAATCAATTATTCATCAAATAGAGGAAACTTTTTAGTGTTAACATTAGAAATATTTTCTATATAATCTATGTTTTCATTGATTAATCTTTTCAAAAGATGAAGTGTTGAGAGAATTATATGATCAAGGGATAAAAGTTATTATAGTTATATTTAATTTAATTAAAATTTTCATTATGTGGGAGTAAATTCATGAATATTCAAGAGTATCTTGAGGGATATATAAGGAATCCAATCTATTTTGATGGAGTTCATTCATGCATTTTTAAGTTTCTACAGATTCTCCCATGCTCTCTTCCTCTTCTATTCCTAGCTTATGAGATATATTATCATGTCATGGTTGTAAAGAGGATACCACCAAAGTTTTGGGTTATTCATTAAATCTGTCGATAAATCCTTGAGGTAACGGTTGTTTGGTAGTTCCTTAGTGATCATTATTAAACCACTAGGATTGAAAATAAGAGAAGAATCCATCATCATTGAAATTGACAAAATATTCCTTCTCAATTTACATGGTATGGATTTTTTTTCAAAGCAAGGTATTCTAGGGATAAAGTATCTAATTTATTTCACTACATTGAACAAGTGTTTTTAAATCCTAATAAATCTATTCATAGGAATCCTAGAAAAGGCTAAAGAGTTAACTAATTTATTAGAACTCTCACACATAAATGATTCGAAAGTTTGGTTTTTTCATATGATATCCTTTTTTGATGTAAATAATTGAATATCCCAAAGAATTGGGGTTATTTAGTGCATTTATTAGTGCATTTATAGGTTTATATGGATTTCATGTTTTACATATTTATTTAAGAGATTTTATCTCTCCATTAGTGGTTCCAGATCCTTTCCATGCTTCTTAATTCTTGAAATGAAGTTTGAAATAAAGATATATTATATTTAATAATAGAAATAATAGTATATGATATGGATTTTATATTGATAAAATGGATATCATAATCTATGTAATTTAATGGGATATAGAAATTGTTTTGTGGAATGCCTTTAGACGTATGATTTCATAAGACATGATACCTTCACTCCATATAATACAGGATATTGTATTCAGTGATTCAGTAGAATTTCACTCATTTTAAAATATTGTAGCATATGATATGGCTAGTCATAGCTGATGATATCCCTGATTACATGTTGTAAAATAGAGTATCGTATAGATAATACAATATAGAATATATATCGTTAAATATTCTTAATAATTACATCATTATCTTTCATACATTTCTGGCCACCAATCATTAAAAATGTTACAAGATAAAGTTAGATCATGAATTAAGATATGGGTTATGTTATAAAAATGATATGCAAGAAAATTATAGTTTTCCTAATTTTTAGTTATGAATGGAATTATATAATTCATAATTTTTTTATAAGTTATATAAAGGGTATTTAAGATGTATATTTGATTTATAAATTTCAATAAATTAATTAATTATAAAATATGAGTGCAAAAAATCATAAATAAATATTCATAATTATAAATGTTAAGATTTAATACCATTTTAAGTTATATTATATTAATTATAAATTATATATAAAGTGTTCATATTAAATTTATATGTATAATTTATTATGTGATTATAAATTATAAAAATAAATCAAAATATAAAACAGTATATTTTGTATTATGAATTGTTCATAAATATGAATTTGAAATGTTCGAATTAGGATTACTTATTTGAGGGAATTATTTAAACCAAATCAAAATAAGTTTTTATTATTGATATTTTCAAGGATTAAAAAATATTAAATGTGAGATATTCTAAATATTTACATAATATATGAATAGTTCATATATATAATGTTTATGTTTCTTATATCATATATTTAATGTAAATACCATATAAAGAGAAAATATATATGAGTTCATATTAGGAAATAAATATAAATGGTTTAAATTTATTTGACTATGAAATGTCCATAATCCATGGATAAATTATTAAGTTTTTATAATTTATTGTATATAAATTCTTCATAAATTTTTATTTCATGTAAAATATATAAATTTTTCATTTATTTAGTTAATTATAAAATTTATTTGTAGATATAATTTTTGTATTATGAATTTATTTATTTTATAGTTTAATGTGTTAAACTTCTTCTATCAGTTTTCATCTATGTATTTATGGAGTTACATGCTCGGTGTGATAACTAATTTTGTTTCCTTCTTTTGTAAATTTGGCTTGTACTAGGTTATGAGCTTCAATTAAGAAGTGTATTATAGTTTATACATGATAGGTGTTAGAATAGTGATGGAATTAATTTCTCTCTTAGATATAGAAACTTTGGGTAGAGGGACTTTTAGTCACACTACTAACTAGCCTAGAGGCTTATTCCTTTTTTTCAGAAAAGTGGGGGTTCTCTATATGTTGTTTCAAGATTCAACTTCTTGATATTATTGATTTCATTTCATTTTAATAATTTATATGAAATAATTTTATATACCATATACACATGATACATTTGGATATGTATGAATTTAGTTAGACTATAAATTGGGTTAGTAAAAGAGGATATGATTTGTATAAAAAGATACACATAAATATGGTTTGAAAATATTGTTTTGGTGTAAGGAATGGGTATTCTTAACTTAATAATTATAATTAGACATAAAAAAGTTAATAAATGAGATAAAATATTTTAATTAAATAACCTTTAAAAATAATATGTGCTTGATTTATTCCAAATTAATCATTTTTCAAAACCTCAATTATCAACCAGGTAAGTTATCCCTAAGATGGGTGCCCCTAAATTATCTTTCATAAGTTAAAAAAGTAATGGATAGCTCTAATAGGATTAGATTATTGTTATTTTAAATTTTGGTTGGGACCAAATTTAACCAAATCACCCTAAGGGGGTGAATATAGGTTCACATCAATTAAAACCATTCTATTCATTGGTCTTTTTAGGCCTTACATGTCGCGTTCCCTTGTTAAAGGAATATGTTAATATCTAAATTTATTATACCTCATTCCCCGACTATAAAACAGATATAAAACATAAATCATGAACACGCATATATTTTACTTGGTTCACCACCAATAAATAATTTGAGGAGCATACATGTGGTGTGGTGCTGGTGTACGAGATGTCCACTATAACTCATTTTTTCATTAGATACAATGTTTTTCAAAGGCACACAATCAATACAAGGGCACTCCCTCTTCTTGTTAAACCATTCACTTATTTAAGATATGGCTATATATTATATATACTTATGGGTATTCTATATTATTTTATAGATATGAGGGTATATATTTATTCTGTATATGTCACATAGACACCTTTCATATTCATCTTCTAAATAGAGGCTATGTTATTCTCTAGGCCACTACACTCTCACTTCATTTATGATAGATGAGATTAACACCTCAATTATAGGGTTGAATCATTTTATCATCAAATTCCATAGTATATTCTTCTTTTAGATGAAGATTATTTTGAGGTGGAATTACCTTTTCACCTTCTTTATTCAAAAACCAATTATATCAATGATTTTTCTTCTTCATCATCCATGAGACTTATTTACAAAGTGAACTAGATATGAAAATGTTATTCTTTAATTGACCTATTTCTTCTTCCTTTCTCATGATTATAGATATGAAATATACTCCACATATTTTTATCCATCAATATTCATATGTTTGATGTGATATACTATTTTCTTTTTTTGTAAGAGATATATTTTATAATCAAATATCTTCACATTTCTATCTCTATATATTATTTCTCCATAATCATTTCCTTCATATTTTAAAAATTACATTTCTTAATTTTTCTTCTCAGTAATTCCATGTGAATTTGTTGTGAAACGTATTAAAAAAAGAATTGGGTCAACACCCGAAACCCCATGCCCTTTTATTTTTATTTAAAACCTTAACTATAACAGGAATCTTTGGTGTATATTCATTCAATAAATCAAGGTGTTTTATAAAAAACCAAATCCAAAAAATCTTGTGTATATATCATAATTGATTCCCCCAAAAATTCATATAATGGAAACTTAAATCCCTAAAATTGTTATGGAGCTTCTCTTACCACATCATACCACTCTTTTAGGAAAAACATCCAATGAAATTACCATCACCATGCTCATTTAAATGTTTCTGATTCACTTTATAAATCCTTGAAACCCACTACACTCAATGATATGTCATATGGGTTCTCTAATATCCTCTATTACTTCACATTATAAGAGTCGAACACATCCATAGTGGGATTCATAATTTTTCATAGGTCCTTCAGAAATACACCACGGTGACCACTATGGTGTAATATCATCTTAGTGCCCATTTTTTATCATTTAACTAATTTAACTTCAATTAAAATCACTGGAATGATCATGTTGTGCTTCCTCATTTCACAAAGTTATTATCATAGTAAAAACACTAAAATACATTGAATGGTCATCCCTAGTTGACCATTTTTGAAAATTCAGGTCTTCTAATTGATTCATTTCTTCAACAACAACATCCAAAACACCCAGTAATCTCCTCATTTTTAGAATCACATATATGAACCATGACATCTATGGAATTCATCATTGTATGGTGAAAAAATAATTGGTCTTTTTTCAACTACCATGATCATGGTCCTTATAAGACATAGTTTGATATGATCCAATTCATTATACCACTATTCTTTATCCCACATCAATTTTCTCTCATGGAGGGAACTTATTACTTATTAAATATACCACATCCAAAACTTGAATTATTCCAACGATGTTTACTCCACACTGCTGAAAAATCCATCATGTTTCCCTACACTATATATCCTTTTTATAACTTCCTCGTGATATTTATGCTAGAGTCACTCCATTTTATAACTCTATTCCTCCTACTCCACCCAGTACTAGATATGATAGCACATGGTTATAGACTCTCTATGGTAGTTCCTATATCCTACAACTTTAAATAATTGTCTCTCATTTTTACTATTTTTATACCTCACTTTTTACTTCCTTTTACAAATTTTAATCACTATAATTCATTTTACAATTGACACCATGGATTTTCTATCTTTAGAAAAAACATTTCCATGTCTATTATCGCTTATCTAGGTTTAACCAAATGTATTCTATACTATAGTGAAGGTTTCCGTCATCTTGCTACTTCTATTCATCTATATATCATTCATTGGAGTTATATCTCTTTCCTGAGACTTAATATTATTGGATATTCATGGACTAACTTCTATTATTCAATTATTTCATTCTCTAAATAAGTTTTCCATATGCATGGAAACCATTTTCTCTGAATACTCTTTGAGAAAATATCACATATAAATCATCTACAAGAATATTCTTCACATCCTAGTCTTCAATTGAATATATTTCAAGTGGTTAATAGAAAT
The DNA here is from genome assembly GCA_963277665.1 of Viscum album. Taxonomy (NCBI): domain Eukaryota; kingdom Viridiplantae; phylum Streptophyta; class Magnoliopsida; order Santalales; family Viscaceae; genus Viscum; species Viscum album. The sequence continues at coordinate 960,741,933 of OY728138.1, read as the reverse complement.
ACTAGGGAATTATAAATAATAAAACACTAACCAAAATCCTTTAGTTAAAATATTCCTCTCTACCCCTTTAGATTTTGTTTCCTATACTTTCATAAATTCATCCTCCCTCAAATATATCAAATACTTTCAAGTATATGGATTTATAATTCATATAATTACTTTTAATTTGACATCAAAATGCAGAGAGACTTATTATCCATGTTTTTCTTATCAAACACTCTAATATGAGTATTTATGTATTTATATTCAAGTTCGCTCCCCATATATTTCTAAACACTACATAGATAAATCTATAAACATTACTCCACCTTTTCAAAGGTACTAGGATACCAACATTTCATCAACACTACACCTTTGAAAAAAACCTATTGCATCTAATATTCAAAATAAATCAATATATTTTCATGAATATAAAAAACTAGATAAAGAGATAATATGATAACCCTTCATTAAAACATTAATTTCAATATCCTCACACTAATAATTTCATTCTACACAAAAAAATTCTTGTGGGTGAATTACTACTTGGAAATGAAACTTCAACAAATCCCCTAAATACTGTTGAGTCAAAACTCAATATAGGAAACCAAAAAATCTAAAATAATATAGAAATAAATATTACTAACTATGATATATAACACAATAGTAACATGAAATTTTCTATTTTTAAAAAATTCTTCCAGAGACCACAAACACACTTTGACAAAATCATTAGTTAATAAATAATAAATTACAAGTGTGTGAGACATACTATATAGGTAATAAATTTATACCACTTGTTTGTGATAAAATTGTTGTTCCAATTTATGTTCATGAATATTCTATTATTCACAGGGCACTTTATTTCAAATAAGTCTAATAAAACTTTGATATTTAATCACAAACTCCCCCTAAATGTGTTCAACTTTAAACTAAACCCAATTATTAAATTAATCATTATAATATGGATCTCTTAACTGTATTTAAAACCTATTTTAAATTTATATTAGGATTTAATTATATTTTTCTTCTTTATTTCAGCAAGTAACTTCATATTTGGATTTGGAAAATCAAATTGGTTATTCCACACATTTTCTTGATTCATAACATCCCTGACACCTTTAGATCAGTCCTAATACTAAATATTATTGTAAATACATCAATATACTCTTGTTAAATTAATCTATTTCAACACATAAATGTTGTTTCTATCTTTAAACAGATGTGTATTTTATCAAAATAATACCATATATACATAACATGTCAATACATATACCCCATGTATCATATCAACACAATAGGCCTGTACAAATTTACAAAAAAAATGTAACATTTAAATACATGAGGATGGGGGTACCTCCAATATCCTCAAGTTAGGGAATGTTATTGTTAATGGTGGACCAACCTTTTACTTTTAATCTTTTTTGAGTCCTTGTAAGTTGTTCATCTTTGTATAACACCACTTGTGTAAATTTCATCATGAATTATTATTATTTTGTTTCTTGATCTCCCTCGAATTAGTTTCTATTTTTGATGTGATACCAAACCCACTTGTATGCATTTTTATTTTTTATGAAACACTGATATCACTCTCCCCATGATTCCAACACCATTATAGGTATTTTACAATAACCTTCATTGATTACCTTGTAGTATGATTTTTGAAACCAATAATTCATTCCTCATGTATTTCCTTTTTTATGGCCAGAATATTAACATTTTTATGTGGTATTTCTTAGCAAAATTTCTTTATATAAAACCATACTTTTCACACATAAATATTATATCATATTAGATGAAAATTCATTACACAACATTATGATACACACAATGACCATAAAAGTTTAGTTTTATTAGAGTCATCATACACAATCTTCTTATTTCATGAAAATAATTCAACATCTCCCACAAGGATCTTCCCACATGGTATTCTTATTTGACATACCCTACCTGAAAACCTATATTTATAACCTAGAGAAATGAAATATAATAGAAGGTGATATTAGAGTTTTAATAGGGGTAAATTTAAGATATATCAATCAATGATCATAAGTGACCATAATATAGGCATGAGGGTATGATAATATGATCATAGCTTACAATAATCATAACCAATTTGTCAAATATCATTAATCATAAATCATGGAATAAGGATTTCCATAAAAAAAATAAAAAAAATCATAATTTTGTGTAATCATCAATAATAAATCATGATAACACATCATATGCATAATAATTCATAATATTGTGAACATAGATAAACACAATATTATCCACACAAAATTTTATGATTATACCTAGAAATTTATCATGCTTGTGAATCAAAATGAGAAAATTGTTATTCAAAATACTATCCCCAAATATTCTTATGAGAATAGAAATAATCTATCATAGTCACATATCCATATGTGAAAAAATAAATTTTCAATCATTTATACACCTATTCCTATGAGAAAAATATGATTCAATCATAGTCCCATGTTAGTATATGAACAAAGATATTGGAAATCATGTCCACACATATTCCTATGAGCATCGATACTAAAAATAATATGCACTCATCAGTATGTGAACAAATATATTCAAAATAATTTCCATTAATATTCTTTTGAATATAGGTATATTCAATCATACTCATGCATAAAAATGTAAAAAAAACTATTATAAATCATATCCATGATTATCATCATCATCTCATGAGATATTAATATCACTTTACCCAATGCATTGGGGGCCTATAAAGGACCCAAACATTACATAATCTTAATTCAATCATATAAATGTCAAAATATAATAAAAAATTCATTATATAATTATATCATAACCCATGGAAAACAAATGGGTTTCATAAACATCACATCATTATAATCATAAATCATTTAGAGAAAATACCCCTTCATTTTGAAATCACTTATTTAAAACCCAAATATTCTCAAAATATTCATGAAACCATTTTAATTGAAAATAAACATGTAAAAATGTAAAGGAAACTTCAAAATAATGAGTGTTAATTATATTGGAAAATTTTTCTTCCTTTAGAAATCATTAAAACAATGGTTTTGTTCATGCCTTCAGTAAAAAGTACATTGTAAAAAATAACATGGAAATTTTTTTAAACCTTTATTTTAAAATTAAAAAATGAAAAAATTAACTTAAAAATCATTTATGAGTAGACAAAAAAATCTTTATTTTTTTTAAAAAAACATGGATATAGAAAAAAAGATTTCATCCAAAATAGGAGAAATAAGGTCATATTTTCTTAAAAACATTTTTTGAATATTTTTTCAAACCAAAGAGGGGATAATTATACTAAAATTAATAAAATTTATAAATAATAAGAGTATAATAAAAATTAAATGGATATATCTAATAAATTTAAAATAATTGACTCAATAGAAATCAAATCATACACAAACCCGATTAAAATGGGATTGAAACATAAATCCCTTACCACTTTAGTAACATTCAAATAAAAAACTAATGGAAGACTAAAACTTATATGGATATGTAAATCCCAAAAAATTTTATGATAATAATAATAAAATACATTCATGGGAATTATATATGCCACATAAAGGAAACAAGTGGTGAATATGGAATATGTCCCCTAGAAATAAAATTGAGACAAAAATACCTTACATTCAGTATCATCTTTCATCATGAAAGTTAAAACCTCATTTATAATAAATATATATCTATAATAAATATGTTATTTAACCATACACATATATATAATAACATATATGATTTAATTATAACATATTTTCTCCCATTTATTAATAATTATTTATTAAAATAACACTTTAGGGTGATAGTTTCTTGGTTTTTCATTCATGTTTCAGTTTAGTAGTCTTGGTCCTTAATATTTGATCATGGTTACATAATGTAATTAATGTTAAATATTTTATAAATATAATATATATTCATTATATATATAATCATCCATAAAATTTATAAATATAAAAATTATTTACACCATTCAAGGAAATGGATGGTCGTACGTATTCATGAACATTGTTTTCATTTCTTAATTAATAGAATAAAAGAAATATACATAATAATTTATCATTATAGAACCAAAATAATATCATAAATATTTCATATAAACATTTTTTCAATGTTTATAACCATAGAAGTAAAATTGGGATGTATAATGGATTACACCTCTATATATATACGGTAATTTGTATGTATGCACGAGAAAATTTTTACTTTTACCAAGAAGGGAAAGGAGGGGGATAATGGTTGTTCCATCATAATAACAATAATTAATTATATTGAATATAATAAATTAATTATTTTAGAATGGATATCTGTCACGACACCCTCCCACCAAAGATGCCCCTCCTGATTTGGCAATGGTGAAAGGAAGATAATGACCCCCAAGTCCCGCCTTCAGTAGGCCCCGGGTTGGCGACTAGCACCAAGGGTATGAGTTTTCACAAATATGGGAGGCATTACCCTTTTTATTATTTTGGATCGGGAAATAGGACAAGTCAACCACCAAAAAGGGAAAAGAACAAGTGTATATAAATAAACCCAAACCAAGCCCACATTCATGTTTAAACAATTTTTATAACAAGGTACAAGTACAAGGAAGCTCAAAAGTACAATGCCAAAGAAAACAAGAGAACAACAACTGCAACAACTCCAACTGCCCGACTAGTAGGGTCCCGCACGGCCCTGGTAGTCCTCCTGGAAACCTGAAAGTAAATTTAGGGTGAGCATACAAGTATACTCAGTAGGGAAACCTAAAGCTCTCGTGCACAAGTGGGGAGACACCCTAAGGTCCCGTGAGAAAACAGAAGAACCAGAAACTAACAAGGAAAAACTATCCACCCAGCCTCACTGGTCACACTCACCAAGTAACACAAACAAGTTTAGTATATATATAGAACAAAAGTATTGGGTACCCCACACCATTTCCCACTTAATTAGATGATGCTCTTCCTAACGGCAAACGTCCTGACGCTACCACACTCTTCCCTCCCGCACACACCTGGGCCAAACCACGCATCCCGCCCGCACACACCTGGGCCTCACAACCACGCATCTCACCTGCACACACCTGGTCCACAACCACTAACCCGCCCGCAGACACCTGGGTCTCATCCTGAAGGTTCTTGGGAACGGTAAGCCTGCCCGAAGAGTCTTGGGCTAAAGGTCGCCTCAAGCCATCATAGCCTCCGAGACCTACCCGAAGAGTCTTGGGTGTAAGGTCACCTCAAGCCATCATAGCCTATGGAAGAAGGAGCAGGAAGGAGCTAGTAACTAAGGGGGAACACCCTCTCCCATAAAATGGGAGTGTTCGGCACTAGGTGCTTGACATGGGTGTGGTGCGACAAAACACAAAGATACAATTATATATATACATATACCAAAAACACAGCCCAACCTATGGCTTCTTAAAAAGAGAAACTGAGCATGTGCCTCGGCACTGCTAATATACATATACCAAACACACATCCCAACCTATGGCTTCTTAAAAAGAGAAACTGAGCATGTGCCACGACACTGCTACCACGAAGCATGCATCAACAACCAAACAATCATCCCCCAACCCCATTTAGGTTTTCATGTTTCATGCAATGGTTTAACAAATTATTACTACTGGGCAACTAACATCCAGACAAAACCTTTCACAAACATATCCCTGCCATCCACAACCAAGGTTAGGTAAAACGCAAGCAACCACATGCCATTTCATTTACAAGAGATTATCACAACCATACAACATTCCATCATTCATTTATTTCAAAGTTCCACACATAAAACCCTTTCCGCACACAAAACATTTCCACATTTGAAAACACCTTTTACTTCAAAACAATTTTCATAATCAAAACACTTTTCATAAATAAAGGAATTTTCCACAAAACAACCAAACCACCAACATGTTCATTATTCCAACTTTGTTCAACCGGGGTGATCACACAAGGTTTTCATTCTCATTTAATCAGCCAGTCTTTACGTGCTTATCCATTTTCCATGTTTTAAAAAAACCAACCACAAACAATTCAGATATCAATTGCGCACGGAAAGGCCACCAACGGCCTTGATTTTCAGTAGGCAAAGGCCTTTCAATCCAAAATTACAATCAGAAGATAAAGAAACTGGAAGGCAATAGAAACAGCACAAAACCCCAAACCCTTCTTTATCCGGTTATTATCTTTATTTAAAGTTAAACTGCATCCCATGGAACAAAAGAAAAATATCCCACCCCGCATGTTGCACCAAAAAGAGAGACGAAGGTAAACCCCTACCTCAAAAGGTCCCGATCACATCACTTCCGACGACGTCCTTCGGTGTCCTCCACCTTCGCCAAACCCGAAAAACGCCTCCTAGGATGGAAGCTGGAGAATGAAGGCCGAAAGGAAAGGTGACAAGTCCGGGCTTACAAGCTTCGTCTCATTGCTACGATCCTGTAGCCACTGACGGATCGTAATTCGGAGCTCGGACAAAGAAGTTAGAGGAGGAAGACTTCTTGATCAACCAAGAGTGTCGTCGTGCGAAGAAGAAGCGATTGGTCTGGAAATAATCCGCGACCCTTTCTTATATAGCCTACTAATAGGTAAAATAGTATGCAACGTGTATTGATGAATACACTGTGTGACTGTACACCCGTTACGTGTTTTGACTGGTCAACACATGACACGTCACGCGGTTTCCACGCGTTTTAAAAAAACGTTAATTTTATTAATATGTGTGTTTCGTTGACTCGAGACATAACTCATAAAAAGGTATCCATCACTGGTCTTAAAATGGCCGTCTTAATTACAGGATTACACTGCCACTGACGGTTCGTCATTCCGACACCATATGAAGAAGTTATAGACTTTTTAAGTTTTGATCACCCAAAATAATAATATTATTATTTTATTATTATTATAATAATTTAATATTTTGATCAAAAGGGATTGTGGCGTGAATCTCTCCCCTTACCCCATGCGCACTCCCTTATTTTATTATTTTATTACTATTTTAATATATTAAATCGACATTATATAAAATATATGATATATTAAATCAAATTATATAAAAAAAATGATTTATACAAGGGGAAGGGGGCATTCACGCCTCCCCTCCCCATCTCATGCGCCTCCCCATAAATTTATTATAATTTATTAAATAAAACCATTTTCCTTTTAATTGTATTATTATATTTATTATACGATCAAAGTTATTAATTTCATAATTCAATTTTGGGAGAACCTATGCACAACCATTCCATGCGACTCAAAACCATTTCATTTAATTGAATTAAATGACAAAACAAAATTAATATAACATACATATTCAACTCCATTTTAATACATTTAATTTTATTAACCTCTCACATATAGTTTTACACCATCATTGTTATTTATTGTTCTTCAATAACAATAACATTTCATCAACTTATTTTATTAACTCACCGACGTTATTGTTTTTAATAACAAGAAGATTTACGCTCGTCGCATTGACCACGTTAAACCACCCTGTTGGATATCTGAATCCAACCATGCCATGTCAATGTCACGTAACATCCATCAATTTAATTATTTTAATTCTATTTATTTTTATTTCACACTGATTAAATTGAAACCACATTTATTAAATAAAAACCATTCAATTTCATAAACCCAATATAACGAACTCACCTTTAATTTTTGAACGCACCACCGTGCTTCCACTTGCATGTTCATTTAATTGTTTGCAATAAATACAATGACTCATTTCATCAATTTCTCATTATTATTAATATTATGAATAATATTAATAACACAACAGCCATAATTATTATTCAAATTTAATTTCAACAATTACTCAATTAATAAAAAAAATGCATGTTTCATTTATCAACGTCTAATGGATCACACACCTTCCCACTTCACATCATTAATAATAATAACAACAATTAAATCATTTTATCATGATTATTCTTTTTAGTTTAATTAATCACACAATTTATGTCATCATCATTATTATTAACATATTTTTACGTTATCATCAGTATTAAAATTATCATTATAACGCGCGTCGTGTTGACCACATCGATTTCAACAAAGGAATGGACCGGAGGGGTCCGGTCCATTACAATATTATAGATTTATAGAAAGCATAAGAATAAATAAAATTGAAATTACTCAGTTAGGAGTTATTCCTGTTTATTGAGAAACCACCTTTGGCTAACAGCCTAAACCATGAAAGGATGGTCTTCTTGAATTAATAAAATCTCTAGGACATTGGGAAAGAATATAGGAAGGTATTATGGTTGTTATTTTCTAATATATATGGATCATGAAGTGTGTATAACAGAGGATATGTGGTATCCTTTTAGAGGGGTGGGAAATTACACATTAGGAATTTCATAAAATATTAAATAATATAAACATCATAATAATTTCTAGTAGCACCAAGCAATCCAAAATTCAAATATAAGATGTGATAAATTTGAAATAAACATAAAAAGTCAAATATTTTCATGTTTGGGATAGATTTTAAACATTACCTTCTAGTTAAACAACATTAAACTTGTTTTACCCATAACTGTCATAACTCAACTTTTTTCCATGATAGCTTACTTATATAAACAAAATTAAAAGGTACATTCTAAATAAATTTGTACGTGTTGATTCAAAAAACTTTAATACAATTTAATAAATTTAATTAATATAGTTTTTATAAATTTCTTTTAATATAAGAACATAAAAGTCATGATAAAATTGTTTTTAGTAAAACACCTCATTTAAGAGTAAAAATAATTAAACATGAAATAAAGTAATAAATTTGTTTACATGAATTTATTGGTTAAATAATAAGAAATTTTGGTTTTTAAATTTTTTTTCTAATTCATAACTTAATTACCTCTTTCAAACATTCCATTAAATCAAGAGACCCAAAATTAGTTTTTAATTTGAATAAAATACAATGTATCTTCACAAAAGTAAATATTGGGTTCCCAATTACAAAATTATGTTTTAAAATACAATATTTAACTCCTATAAAATAACTTTGGTTTAAAACTACTCATTTAATAGGATAAATCCATGTTTTAAATATATTTATTATGTTTTAACCCATGGTTTTAACCAAATATTACCTCTTTTACCAAAGTGGAAAATCTTTACCATGGTCAGTATTCGAATTCCCAAAAATTAAGTTGAAAATTTTAAATTATTTTTAATTATTCAGATTAAAAATATAAAATATATTTTAAAAAATTCAATTCACATAATTGGTAGTATTTAATTTAAAATTCGTCTCATAAAACGTGATAAAAAATGATTTTCTAGAATAAATTTATTTATTTTGTATAAAATGTTTTTATATGCAAATAAAGAATAAAATTGATTAAAATTTTCTTAATAGGATTATTCCTAATATAAATATACTATTTTTTGAAATAATTTTTTAAAAAAGTACCTTTGTAAATTCTTGAAATGAAAAGATGATTTTCAATAAAAATCAGTATTTCTATTATTCACTGAAAAATCTATCTTTTCCTAAAAATCCAAACTTTTCATCCTAAGTTAATTTTAATATTATTTATCCAAAAATTAAATCCCTTTTTTCAAATAAAATTTTTAAATGTGGTAGAAATTAATAATAATATTCAGACACAAAATTCTTTAAAAACCCTGTTTGAAGGAAACATAGTTTTGGAACATTAAAAGACTTTAATAAAAAAATTGATAACCCATTTATTATAAATTAATCAATTTATTTTTTTTATGTAAAACCTTGATATATATTTTTTATAATGTTTTTATTCCTATTAATACTATCAATTTTAATAGTTATGTTATAATGATCACGTTTAAATAATAATATCCTAATAGTATATCACAGTTTTTTTAAACTTTGTGTTCTATATAACACAAGATATCAAAGAAATTAATGTTATTTGAAGGGAAATTTAACAAAAAAATATAATTGTTTTCAATTATAACCCCTTAAATAACTTTTCCCCCATAATTTTTTCTTGATCATCAAAAGTTCAACCTTTGTTGAAAACCCATATTTTAAATAGGGGTAATAAAACATATTTTGAAAAAGGAAAGTAGGAAACATAAAGGTAACCTAAAATATCATATATTAAGATTACCAAATAAAGAGAACATCATTGGGTGGTTAAAATATAAACATGTATGAGAAAACTAATATCTAAGTACTAATAGAGTGTTATATATAATATGGTTATGACAAGGTTAATAAACACAAAACCATATATAATTTTTGGTTGAAAAGATGATCAATTCATCCAAAATTATGATAATAGGATAAAACATTTATTTCAATATCCTTTTCTTATAGATGAGGAATTATTATAATATCAATATAGAGTACACAATAAAATATTCTTTTTTGATTTCCTTCTATTTCATAAGAATAATTCCACCCTTCAATTTCACTTCAATCAATTACACTTCATATCTTACTCTATGAAATGGATATTCAAGATGAATTTTTAATGTCTCAAACACAAAAATTACCTTTTAAAAAATCATAATATCAATATGTCATTCTTTCACCCTCTAAATATTTACTAAAAATAATATTTTTTGAATGAGTTATCCAATATGGATAAATTCAGTACATTAATCTCTAAAAACTCAACAATAACACTCAGAGTTCATATTAATCCATTACATAAATATTTAACCTTAATATTACTATAAAATATGTCTGAAAAAATTAAAATATGAAATATATGAAATATTTTTTTGCTTATTTTTTCAATATAAAATATAAAATTTGTCCCCAGAAAACATGATGTGGGTCCTAATTTCACATACCAAATATGTTAATACCTTGATTCTCTTAAAGAATGATAATAACTTGAATCACCATAAACCAAAAATGAATACATATATGATTCCAAGAATTAACTCTATTTATATTTCTTAAATAAAATCAAAAAATATTGAATATATTCCATAAATCCAAAAATACAAAAAAAAAAATCCATAATGACCTAAATAACTTTGTCATCAAATAACTAACTATATTCTAGGATACCAATAATATCCCCTTTAATTTATCAAATTCATTGATCTATTTATCCCATATAATCATAATTAAATCAACTTTTAGCACGTATTGAGGTTTATCATTCCCTTAATCATTTATTCTCTAAGAATATCACATAACCATTAAATCCCTTTTCTTGGTTATCAGTACCATTCAATATATGTTTTCAAATCCATAAAGAAAAACTATCTAAAATCAATACATTATTGTATCATGATTATTATAACCAAAATATTATTTATATAAAACTTCTATAACATAATTATTGAATCCTAATATATAAACACTTCAATCCTTTCACTTTAATATTTGGCATAGCACAGTCCTTACTTAGTCTATGAGTTAACCCATGAATTGGATTTTTAGAACAGATAATTCCCAAGTTCTCCATATATAAGACATAAAATTCCTTGTTAATTCATGGATATATATCCTTAATTTCCACATATAAAACATCTTATCCATCCTTTAAGATATTTTTAAAGGTTTTTATTAGAACATTACTAATAATAAGAAAACTGAACTTCCTTACCTCCATGATCATTTTCACCTAAACTTCTATAAAAGCCAATTTTCCTCTTATTTGAGGTGTTAGGAAACTCACCTATTTTTATATAGTATATCATATATTTTGATAAATGATTAGGCATAATCTCAAGGTTTTTTCTTCTAGTTCCCATCACATTCAATTTCTCTTAAGGGAAACCATTGCATTTTTTTATCACATTCATTATCAACTCAACTCCTCATAGTTACAACCATTTATTAAAACCAATAATAATATTGTGAGAAATAATATTCATGGTGGGAAACCACATAATCATGAAAATTATTTTATAATATGTAAAATTAAGAAATATTATCTTCAATCGATGACACATTAGTTTTAACCTAGGTATTTCCTGATCACCATCTAATCAAATCTTCTGTAATGGATTGAAAATAAAAAGTGAATTATAGCTAAAATATACCATGTATGTTTCATTCCAGTTGTGTAGTTAGGGAACACTCACCGTGAACTATAATGATGGTAAATATTTACTCAACCAACTCTTTTTAGTATTATAACCTCTAGATGCATCTATTTCAAAACCACATCCACTTGTAGTATGTATTCAATGATGTATTGTTAGGAAAAACACATAATCTCTATATTACCAAAACATTAGGATGATATCTTATACATATAATTATCCTAAGGTTTTTCATCAAAATTTAGTAATCCTAATCACTAAAGATTAACTAAACCCTACTCTGATACCAACTATATCAACTTATACTTCTCATTGAAAGATATTTCATCTTATTAGATAAATATTCATTACATAACATTACAATCTACAATAGAAAAATAAATATTTAGTGTATTTAGTTACTAGATACACAATATTCTTATTTTATGAATGATATTAATTATCTCCCACAAAGATCTTCCCACATGGTACTCTTCTTAGACATAACTTACTTAAAACCATTATTTATAACTTGGTGAAAGGAAACATACAATGGGTGATATCTAATGCTTAGTAAGGCTAAACATAAGAGATATCAACCAATGATCATAAGTGAGTGTGAGATAGGTATAAGGTTATGAGAACATGACCATAACCTACAATAATTATATCTAATCAATCAAATATCATTAACCATAAATCATGTCATAAGTATTTTCATAATAAAATAAAAAATTCATAAGTGTGTGAAATCATTAATAATAAATCATGAGAACACATCATAACCATATTACATCATAATCTTGTGAATATAGATAAACAAAATCATGTATGTGCATAATATTTCATGTGTATGTTGAAATAGATCATACCCACACCTCAAAATGTGAGAAAATCTATTCTCAATAATATCTATGCATATTATTGTAAGCATAAGAAGAAGAAATATTACTCAGGCGTCAATATATAAACAAATATATTCAAAATAATGTTCATGAATATTCTTATGGACATATAAGTAAGTAATAGTACTCATGCATCAATATGTGAAAACATATTTTCCCAATAATCTCTATGCATATTCTTTTGAGAATAACTATAAAAAATCATACTCAGGAATAAATATGTGAACAAAGATATTCTCAATCATATACATTTTTATCAATGCCATATCACGAGATATAAATGTTTATTTACCAAATGAATTAGAGTTATATAATAGATCTAACCATCGCATAATCAAAATTCATTCACATAAATGTCACAAGATCATAAAACAATCATCATATCATAACCCATGAAAAGTAAATTGGTTAGGTAAACACCTCATCGTTATAATCATATAATATCCAGATAAATAATAATAATGGAATCATTAGATCATATCCCTATTAAATCATAATTAGAATCAAAGGATGTTATCATAATTGAAAATTTTATTTAAAATATCTCTGGAATAATTCATGAGGTAAATACCCTTTAATATTGAAATAATATATTTAACACCCAAACATTATCAATATATTAAAGAAACTATTTTATTTATAAATAATTAATAAAAATTTTAATGTAAATATCAAACCATGTATTGGTTATGTGGTCGTGAAATATCATTCATGTCGTGATCGTTAAAGCAAAGATTTAGTTCACACCTTTGGTAAAACGTTCCTTATTCCGAAAACAACAAAGAGATTATTTTTAAACCTTTTATGAAAAAATTAAAATATAGAAAAAATTAATTTATAAAATAATTTAACAATAGTGAAATTCATTCTTGAAAAACATTTTTGACGACATGGATATGGAAGAAAAAAAATCTAACTGAACGAGGAGAAATAAGGTTGTCTTTTCTTAAAATTATTTTTATACCAAAATCAAGAATAAGATTTATTCCCATGGTCTTAATATAATTATTAAAAATATTAATTTAACAATTTTTCTTTAAAAAAATTAATCTAAAATGTAACTTTGTAAATTCTTAAAATGAAAAGACAGTTTTAAATAAAAATCAGTATTTCTAATATTCACTAAAAAACAAATATTTTCAGAAATATCCCAATATTTTATCCTAAGTTAATTTTTATGTGATGAATAAAAAATGATTTCCATTTCTTAAAATATTATTTTTAAATAATCTAAAAAGTAATTATAATATTCATGCAAAAAAATTCCATAAACACCATTTTTTGAAGAAAACGTATTTTTGAAACATAAAATGAATTTAATAATAATTTAGTACATAATTATTATACATTAATAAAGGTCTTTGTATTATAAAAAATAATTTCTCATATATTTTATATTGTGGTTATTTCTATTCATACTGTTATTTTAACATCTATGTTATAAATGTAATTTTTAAATAAAAATATTTTAATAGTATATTGTGATTATTTTAAACTTGATATTCCCTGTAATAAAATATATCAAATAAATTATATTTATTTGAAGATAATTATAATATAAAATAATAAGGTGTTATATTTCTTTAAGTGAACTCCCTTATTACTCATAGTTTGGCCAGTATCCTCGTTCTTCTTTGTCATCAAAATTTTCTTCCTTTCTTTTTAAGAGGGTTGCCTTCAATGTGAAATAATATGTGGTTGATTCACCTTACATTGTGCTCCATATTTCATTTCTTATAAAATAGTGAATATGTTTTTTAGTTAAAAAATTTACTTTAGGTGTAAATCCTCACCTTGTATATCATATAAATGTATGAATTCATTATAACACTCTTTCCTTCTATATTACTGAAATTTATTACCATTTTTCTAGGGTTATTGCGAATAAAACCTCTCTTTTAAAAATCATAACTATTTTTTTATTTCAAAAATGAGATGTTCGTGAAACAATAATACTTCCACCATTGAGAACTTGGGATTCTTAATACAGACTCAAGGTGTACCCTAATTTTCCATCATAGTAACAAGTCATGTATACCTTCCCTTGAGATCCTTTTTTTACAGATTTGTTATTATATTTATGCATTATTTAAAGTTCCAAATATAAAATTTATTTAATCTCATATTTTGATGCTTTCGTGGTGGGAATATCCAGCATTTTCTCATCTCTAGAGGCTTTCAAAATCCTCTAAAGTTCTTTAATCTTCTCGTGTTTCTCTTTAATTTTGGAATCCATCATTTTAAATTTTGAACCATCTTATATTCAATACATTATACTATATATAATATATGTCTTGAGAGGGATAATTATAGCATACAGATAATTATTTAAGGACTTTTTTATTATTTATTCTTTGTGTTTATTAATTAGATCACATTTATCATTTATTTTTGCACCCTTTTTTTCATGTTGAAACTCAGTTCCACTTAAACATTCTTTAAAAAATTTCTCCATACATAATAAATCAATAAATTCAAGGTCCACTTTATGGATGATTTCCAAATGATCGTTCTTCTTAAAAAAGGATTAGACCTTATCGTTATTATTTACTGAACTTTCACTACACTAAAGACTTTATATTTTTTCAACTTTAACACTCTACTCAAATTTCAATAGGGGATATGAAATTCAAAATATATAAGTATCATATAGAAAAATATTAGATTCATATTTAAAAGTGGAATCAGAAAAATTGAACTCAATTGTGAAGTAAATATTTAGAGGAACCTTTATATTATTTTTCTTATTTTTCTTACCTTTTTTAATAAGGCATTATTCATTGGATTTTGAGGATAATTTCTCTATCTCTATCACCTATACTATCTCTTCATTTCCATATATGATCATGATATTCTTCCACATATCAAATTAAATACCTCAATGAGTCGTTTTACTATAAAAATAATTTTACATTTATCTTTATATGATATTCTTTGTCTTTACATAACCAATTGTTTTACTGTGACTTGTCAGATCAATATCCTAAATAATAAATTTCATCACATCATTTCCATAAACTATAATAACATTATAATTTCTTTCTTCCAACCATTTAGTTAGTTACTCTATAAATAGAGGCTTCATTGATGCTTCCATGTTCATAATAAAACCAATAAAAAATATTGACAATGAACCTCATATCAGAACTTCTTGGCACTGATACAAATTGTTGGGGTTGGACTGTCCCAAATAATATTGAGTGGGGAGGGGAATAAAGGTATAGATGATTAAGACTTTTCATTTCATTGGATATATTAGGACATGTGTATCTTGTTCACATGTTTTAGGAACATATTTAACCACTCAATATCGTTTTCCTTTTGACCTGATTATCAAACAGATGTAGAAAATAAAGTATGCATATGCAAGGATTTTAATTGGTTCACCACTAAGGGGTTATCCATTGAGTATACACATGAAGTTGGGTTATCTTACAATAGATCAACTTTAACTCAATTTTTCTACAAATACAATATTTTAAAAAATGTGTTCTTTTGATCTAAGGTAACTCTCTCTTCTTATCTAAATATGTACTACTTTAAATAAGTCAATATATTTTACATACTTATAGGTATTTTTCAATAATTTGTAGACATTAAGGGATATCAACTTTATGTATACTTCACAAAGGTACCTTTCATCTGCATCTTCAAAATAGGTTCTATTTCAGGATTTATTTCTAAGGGAAGGTTGAATATATTTCTTGTATTGTTCAGTAGAAACTTATTATTATAGATGAATATTTTTCCAAGACTAAATTACTTTGTTTCCTTTTTTCTTTAACTCCTAGACATATAAATGTTGTTCATTGTTCGTTTTCCTTATGCCTCCTTTACAAATTTATCCAAATATGAAAGTAGTATTCATTAGTATATCTTCTAATTATTATTTTCACATGATTTCATATATACAATATTCTCCTTCAATAACTTTTCTCTTCTAATATTAAAATGTTAAATATTCTTTATTCAATATATTTTTGTTGTAAATATATTCATTAATTTATTGATTGGAATATCTAAATTTTTTTCTCTCTTACATTCTGTATAATTGAATATTCTTATTTTAATAAGGACATCTCTTCCTTTTCCCCTCTATATTACTATATGAATTTATTATGAAAAGTATTCTAAGATGATTGAGTCATATCCCTGAATTTCATCCCCTTTTTTATTTATTTAAAACATTAAATAGATTTTGAATCATCGATTTGTCTTCCTTCTCCAAGGTATGGTGGTTTTAAATAATAATATAAATTAAATACTATGGATATTACCAATTTCATTCCATTAAAAACCATGGCATGGATACTCAAATCACTGAATGTGGATGGTGATTCTCTTACAACACCCTACCACTCTTCAAGGGAAAATTCTCAATGAAACACCCATCTCTACACTAACCATGGAATTTCAGCTTCAGATCCAAAATACACTATTTTCTAGGAAATGGGGTAAGGGTTCTTCAGCAACCTTTTTCACTTTTACTTACATGAGTGCACCATGAAAATTGACACTCCAAACCTCGTTATCATGAAAGGTCAAATTGATTACGATTTAATGATGATTTTATATTCTAGGGGATACCATATTTTGTCTCTCAATGAGAATTTATGGGTTTAGAGTGTGAATTTTTAACAATATTCTCAAAAATAAAATAGAAAATATGGGTGTTTAAATAATGACCTAAAAATTAAATAACTTAATTTAAAGAGTTTAATAATTGAAAAATAAGTGTATTTTGAAAAATATGTCATAATTTTGTGATAATTTCTAAGTTACTGTGCTACAAAAAATTTTCCTTATTCTTAATTGATTATTAGGTTTTGGTTTAATCTTTTGGTTGAGGGTTAACCAATATCTTGGGTGCCCACATCCCACTAAAATGATGAAAATAGAACCAAACCATGATATAAATTTCATATGGTGAAGTTACAGACCATTAGAATGTTTTAATTTTTTTCATGGAATAATGAAATCTCAAATGTTTGGGAAATAAGATAATTTATATGTTGTCCAATTATAACAACAAAATTCACACAAGTAAAATTACTCATTGGTCGATTATGAAATAAAAAGTGTTTCAATTAAATACATCAAAACAAGTTAAGATACAACTAAAATAACAATTTAAAAAAATATTACCCAAAACAATATTGATTTATGTGTCAAAACTCCCTCTTCAAGTGTGTATATCCCTCTTAATTATAACCCATCATTAGGCTCATCGTAGAGAGGAGGAGGAAGCTTATGTGTAACTCCAGCCTCATCTCAACTCTCCCTATGAGGATAAGGAAATCCAGAACCTCCAATTGGATTATTGGACTCCATTGGGACTCCAAAATAGAATCAACTTGACTCATTGTTAATATTTCAATGTGAGGTTCCCATTTATCCCTTTTATAACCAAAATGGAAAGTGGTTTTGGATACCCAGATTTTGAGATACCACTTGTGCCTTAGTTTTTGGATTGGTAAATAGACTTATCTCAACTTGGTAAAATGAGAAGAGTTGTTTTAAAGAATCTTGAATATCACCATGTAATTTTTTTCTCATTTCATATTTGGAAAGGTAGATATAGTAAAAATATAGAACCAAATTTTTGAGTTTGAGTAGATTCGGTTCCATGGAAAAATCAGTTTGGTTGGGCCAATATATGGATGAATTGGGATTGGGTGTTTAGAGATAATTTGTGAAAAATTATGTTCCTGATTATATAAAACAATTTTATCTCATTTGGATGCACTTATTTTTCGGAACCTGAAATAGAGTGAACAATTTTTCCTGGGATTCCATGCAGTTTGGTCTATTTTTCTTGAACTTCAATCTGGATCCTTCAAATCACCTCCACTTACAACAAAATATTCTAAACTAGTAATATTTCGCATTTTCAAATTGAGAAAAATAATATAAATGAACAAAATTTGATGTGAAATTTGATATTAAATGTCTATTTTACAATTAAAAATTAGTTCAACACAATGGTATAAGGGTAGAAATGAATAGTGAATCACTATGCAATCACAACCTCACACCTAAACATTTTCACTCTCCAGAAAAGTGGCATTTAAAAAATTATGCATGAATATATTCCCAAATTCATGAACATTTAATATTTAAATAATATTTAATTAATTATATAAATGTTATCAAATTAAAAATCACACCAAGTATTGACTCCCAGTGATCATGGAAAAAGATGTCTCATTAATTGTATAAGAAAAATTTCAAGGAGATGCATGATACCAATATGAGAAAATGTTTTAAAAGTCAACCATCTCGTTAACCCTCCATGTGTGTGTGTGTGAAAACCATTTTATGCTATTATTTCCACTTTCTATCCATTAAATATAGGTTTTTAAAAAAAGTCTACTTACATGATTCATTCCAACAAACCTACCCACCATTCATTGCAATTAAATTTCAAGACCCGATTAATTAATAATTCCCAGAATTCAAAACTTATGATCTTGACCTAGATATCCCCATGTGTTTTATATTTCATCTCCCCTTAATTTATCATTATTTTATGTTTTTTCTTTGATTTTTTTAGGACATAAAACTATCAAATGAAAGGTACACGCACATAGTTAAATATAGTATAGTAATGAAATAGATCGGATAAGGAATGAACATTTTGAAAAATAATTTTTTAATATCTAGAAACATTTCCTTATCTTATAATTACCTTCTATTAAGTAATAAATATACACACTTCATAGTTTGGTCAAAAGATGTGTGGAGATATTAAGTAACACAATATTCCCATAAACTACTCACAAAAAGGGTACCATTCTTCTAAAATATTTCATAGAGATATAGCCATTTATATATTCAAAAAACAACTAATTTTTAAGAAAAACTTACACCTCAATACTGAATTCATGATAAAAACACATTCATCATTGAAATAATTTTTTAAAATGTTAAATTAACTTAAAATAGGAAAATTCATCATGAATTTTCAATAATTCCCTTGACGATGAGGGAATAAAAAATGGGTATTCTAACACAAAAAATGGGGAGGTAAGAAAACTATGAAACGAGAAAAAAATAGAAAAAGAAAAAATATGATGAAAATTTCGAACTAACCATGGATTATACCCAGGAAGAAGGAGTAAGGTAATAATACTATGCAGTAAGTGAAAAAGAGAAAAATAATAAAGATGATGACAATTCCTAACTAACCTAGAAATGTAACCCCCACCCCACTACATGCACACACAAACCTAGATTGTGTATTTTTCTTACTGTAATAAAAGAGAATGGGGGAAGGGTAAAACATGGTGGCTTTCATTGGTAGGTTGCTTCTTGAACATGAAGTTTTATTGTTTTTCTTCATTTTGAACTAAGAAAATACCAAATAGATAAAAAATAGTAACATTTTATGGTCCAAACTAGTGGTAATGAATCTTAATTGGATGTAACTTTATCCTCAAATGGAAAAGGACTACGTTCTTCATAATGTGGAATTGATGATGATGGATGAGGTAGTCATGGGAAGCCTTGGTTCTCTCCTTATAAATTTATGGGTTCTCATATAAGTCTCTTCTCATTTACTCCAAATATAGAATCTATATGTTCTTTTAAGTGCCTGCATTAGAAAGATTGTAATTCCATTGTTTAATGGAATAATAGGCTTAGTGATCTATCTCAATATGTAGTTGAAAATTCCTTCCAAAAAGTAGCCGATATAGTGACATGGTAATGGGAGTTTTGAATGTAGTTTGGTAAGCCCCTAATGAATCATTTAGTCTAAGGCTCTAATATTTTCTATTGGGTTAAACCATTTTTTCAAGAATTTTTTTACCTATCTATTTGACACCTCAAACTGACCATTGGTTTGTGGGTGATAAGTAGTAGAAATTCAATCCCTGAACTAATATTGTTGAAAATGTGATTGCATTGTTTTGTTTTAGAAATGAGAACCCTAGTCACTGATGATGAACCAAGGTGATCCAAACCAATAGAAAAATTTGGGCTTTAAAATTTCCTCAACTATTTTTTAATCACCAATTCTTTTGGCTCGTGAATCTACCCATTTTGACACATAATATACTTCTATAAGAATGTAAAAGTTCCCAAATGAATTTGTAAATGTCCCCATAAAGTCAACGCCCCAAAAATCAAAATATTCATGAAAGATAAAGGGTTATTGTTTCATTAAATTTATTTTAGAGACATTCCTCATTCATTACCAGTGAGTAAAATCTTTATAAAAATCATGGGAATCTTAAAATAGCATTGGCTAAAAGAGACCAGAATTGAGGACCTTGTGGGTAGTCCATTGGGGTCCAAAGTTTCCCAAACAAGCAAGAGTGTGGAAGAACCTAATGAAAAACTAAAACTCACAATGTGGAACATAATTAATGATAAATTTATAACTAAATTTGGATAAAAGATAGGGGAAATGACAAATGAACAAATGGGACTCATGTTTTATACAATCAGATCTATTTATGTTGAAATTAGTAGGAATTCAGGATGATACCATATAATTTACAATTTCTACATACCAAGAAATAACATCTTGCACGTGTCATAATTTATCATTAAGAAACATGTAGTTTATTGGAATTCAAGGGCACGAGTCAATGTCTGAGTATGGGAGGATCCTACTGATATGGTCAGCCACCACATTCTCTACTCCTTTTTTATACCTACTTTCAAGATTAAATTCCTAAAGTAGGAGAATCCAGTGAATGAGAAGTGGTTTGGATTCTGTTTTCTTAACAAGATATTAGAGGGATTTATGGTCTGAGAATACAATTACATTGGACCCTAAAAAATTTTACCAGAATTTATCCAAGTAAAACATAATGTTAAAGAATTATTTTTCAATTTTGTTGTAGTTTTCTTTTGTAGGGTCTAGTGTGTGTAAGGCATAGGCAATGACATGTGGAGCACAATCGCACCATTGTGATAATACTGCACCAACTACATCTTTAGAGGTGTCACAAATGAGATTAAAATGGTAAATCCCACCAAGGTGGTTGGATTACCTAGGTTGATGTGAGACTCCACTTCATTTTTCTAAAAGCAACCTCATAGTTTTTATCAAACATTATTTCTTTTTCTTTTAGGAATAATTGGGAGAGGGGAAGTGCTATCTTACTAAAGTCATTAATTAAATGATGATAAAATCAAGCATGAACTAAGAAAGAACACACATCCCATACATATTTGGGGAATTTCAGGGAAGAAATTATTTCAAATTTTGATTTATCAACTTGGAATTTATCCACAAAAATGACATTTCCAGGTAAAATAACTTGTTTTTCCATGAAATGAAATTCAACATTATTTAATACATGATTTTTGTCAATACAGGTACATAAGATAGAACTAAGAATACTCAAAAAGTAATCAAAATAGAATCTATATACATTGAAATAATCCTTAAATACTTCCATGCAATTATCCAGGTGATCCGAAAAAATACTAACCACGCATCAATGGAATGTACCTGGAGCATTTCACAGACCAAATGGAGTCTTCCTATATGAAAATGTATCAAAGGGGGAATTAAAGGATTTATTTTATTGATCCTAAAGAGAACAATGGATCTAAAAGTATCCATAATACCCATCAAGGAAATAGTAGTGGTAATTCCCCATTAGCCTCTTTAGTATCTCACTAACACAAAATGAGGCAAGGGAAGTGCTAGCACATTAACAGCACTACAAAATAATTGATACAAGTTTCCCTTTATGAGTTCTTTTTTTAGCATTGTTAAAGGTACCCCTTTAACAGTGCTTTTTTACTAGCATTATTAAAGGTGACCCCCTTTATCAGCACTTTTATAGAAGTGCTTATAAATACCCCCTATCAACGATTTTTTAAAATCACTAATAAAGGGTAAATTTCAAAAAAAAAGTCATTATAAATCATATATTAATGTATAAATATATAAATCTATTTTATATTGATATAAATATAATATATAAGTTTTTAAATATGTTTTAGATAAGGATAAATGGAAATATAAATTAATGTATAAAATATTTAGTAAAAGAGGCTTATAAAATACTTTTAAAAATATTTTTAATTAATAATTTTTTAATTTTTTTTGAGTAATTTTAATTTAAGATAAGTTTGAATAAAAAAAATAATAAAATTAATAAAATATCAAAAATAAGTTGAAAATGAAACTCAAACTTCAAAATGGTCATAACTTTTGATCTGGGTGTCCATTTGAGCTCTACAGCATATCAAATAAAATAATGCAATGAGCTATACATGCTAGTGATTGAAGGAAACCTTATTTAACATTTATTAAGGCCAAAAAAGGCCTATAAGGCCTCCAAAACAGAGTTTTTAGTTGGGATAACCCAATTTTTTAACATTCAAACAACTATAACTTTTTATATCGATGTCCATTAGGCATGTACCACATATCATATCAAATATCATTTCATTTTATTATATTTGACAGGTTGTCGAGTTGAAACAGACTTCTAGATTCAAAGTTATGATCGTTTTAACATTCTATGGATTTTTATATACACATATATATGTTTTTATTCATAAATATATGTGTGTGTGTGTTGTATATATGTATATATGTGTTTATTTATTATTTATTTATTTATAATCACACATAAGAAAATATATTTTATAAATATATTTAAAAAGAATCTTATAAATATATATTAATATGCTAATAAATATACAGATGAAAAATTATAATTATATACATATATATCAATATATGAATAAATATATATATATATATATATTAATATATGAATAAATATATATATATATGTATTAATAAAACTAAATATATTTATATTAATATAAGTTTATATTAATAAATGAATAAATATAACTAAATATATAAATAAATAAATATATCATTAAATTGAAAAAAAAACTAAATGGATTAGTGGTAAAGCAGCTGGCGTGAAATGGGGGAGGTCTGGGGTCTGAGTTATAGTGGAAGTATAGTCACGTGTGGGCAAGTAGATCAGTGGATAACGATGTTATGGGAGGGCGTTGCATGGGCAATTGCAGCATGTGGTGAGAGGGACGGGGCTCCACCTAACACTGATAAAAGGGGTGCAAGTGTAGATAAAAGCAGGGGGTGAATCATTGTTAAAAGCTCCCCAGATTATATATTATTTTTACCATTTTTTTTATTTTTTTCATTTATCATCCCTTTTTTTATTTTTGATAAAGGTTACCTTTATCAGATCTTTTTTTAGCACCGATAAAGGGAACCCCCTATCTTCGTTGAAATTAACAGTGCTTTTATACTGCTATTAAAAGCAATTTCTTGTCCAGATAAAACCATATTTTGTATTAGTGTCTGGTCAGTGAATAGTAATATGAAATGATACATCCTAGTGTCTTTTATTATTTGATGATAATCTATACTGACACACAAACTATTCTACACACTGGTTGGAATGAATTCCTTGTTTCCCTTTTTATTACCATTAGGTCATTTTTATTAGGAACTACTATCATTGGACTAACCCATTAGATATCAGATATGGGGTTAATAATTCATGTATCCAATAATTTGTTCACATCCTATTTAGCAACATCGATGATTTTTGGGTTCAGTCTTTTTTCTTGTTGCCTCACTGGTATATGCTTGTCATTTAACAATATATGATGCATGAAAATTTATGGGGTAATACAAATAATGTTAGAAACTATCTATCATAATGATTTTTTATACTCCCTAAAATGTTAATTATTCTCAATTCATGCTTTATAGGGAGTGAACTAGAAATGATGATAGGAAACTTGTTTCCATTCTCAAGATATGAATATTTCAAATTTTGAAGTAGTGGATTAAGTTATAATTTAGGGGTATTTTGGATTGATGGGAATGAATGAGAAATTGAGAGGTAAATGATCACATAAAACTACTAAACGATAACATCATCATATGAGGAATAAGATTTTAAAATCTTAGTTGTATCATCGATTGTAATGGGGTCCTATGTGCTCCAGAAATAATCATTTAAAAAACATGATTCACATTTTTCTAAACTAGTACCACATTAAGTTCATGATTCATTACCAAGAATATTTATCAATGATGAAAAATTAGAATGGGGTACAGGGGAATGAAAATATGTTTTTTCATGGGAAGGTAGTACATCAATAAAATTTAATGAAATTGAGGAATATTATTCCAAGGGGTTCTTTATGGAATCAAGGATGTTAAAATGGAAATGTAACCACCAAAATCTATAGATAATGTACCATTGTGGACATTAATTATTGTTTTGGAATTTTTAAATAATGGAATCCCAAATATAACTTGGTTATGTCTATTCATCCTATAAACTTTCATTTTAAGCACATAAAAATTCGCATGAAAAATTAAAATTTTCACCCTAATAGAAATATCCTCTACCACACTAGTGGGGTGTGTGGTAATCTGGTTTTCTACTAGAATGAGTATTCTTATGGGATTCAATTATCTGGCCTACAATGAAGATAAAATTGAGTAAGGAAACACATTTATATAATCACTCAATTCAAGCATAACATTAAAAAATAAATACTCCCTAATGGTTCCCGGAATCAAGAATGTTATAAGATCATTACATTTGGTGGGAAGTTATGGATATATCAATGTTGAGATTTTCTTACCTAATCACACATTTTCATCACCTATAATTCTTCTTCGTTGTGCATATATATCTTTTAGAAACTTGGCTTATCATAGAATTTTCTTCACAACATCAATCAAGGGGATGTTAACCTGAACTTTTTTGAAAGTTTCCATGATTTATTTATCAAGTTAAGATTGTTTTTGTTTCCTTGGTTGGGTGTCCCTTTTGGGAAATGGAATAGGACTAGTTTTTCTTAGTGGTTCCTCAAATGAAACTCTACTTCCTTTGGCATGGATTCTATCATGAAAATGTTTTTCCTCATTTGGAATATTTTCAATGGTTGGGATAGTGGTTTTGTTAGGAAGGGATGACTCTAATAAAGGGTTTATTTGGGTTTTAAGTAATTTTCCACACTTAAGGGTGATGAAAATAACATTTCCCATATACCTAGGGTTAACTAGAGGTTGAGAAGTAATTTTACCCAAACCTTGATTTAGGATTTCACCCATAGAGTTGGAAATCATGAATAATTGGGTTTCTAGGTCTTATATGGATTTTTTGTTCTTGGATATAATTGGAGATTATTTTCTACCATTTTTTCATCAAGTATTATAGGCTCGGCTCAGGTTTTGAAGGGGCTGTTGGAAACGCCTTTATAGTGCTTGAGGATTTTTTTGGTGGTGGTGGTAGATGACTAATCTATCCCTCTTGGTTCCATGGTTGTTGAGGTTAGTTTGGATAACCCCTTTCTTATATGAGTTATTTTCTTTCCACCCATGGTTGGATAGATAATTTGTTTCTTACCTAATGGGTTTGTTATAGGGGAATCCCGGAAATATTACCCCTCAACTCTTATATGATTCTCTCATATGAGGGAATTGGTCAATATTGTGGGTGTCTACAGAATAGATGCCACAATGGATGGGAGTATGATATTGGGATTTCACTTGTAAATGATAAAGTTTTCATATAAGGGTACTTACCTCTTCAAAATTCATGTTCATATTCTTCTAAAACTTAAAACTTTTCACCTCATGAACACCTCAAATGGGAACACTGAACCTTGATCCAAATTTTGGAGTGTTCTATGCCATGTTTTCAATTTAGTTCCTTACAATAATTGGGGTCTTATCAACTACTGCACCACCTAAACCAACATAAATCATATTATAATCAATAGGAATTAAACCTTAACAAAAATATTATATTAAAAGTTGATCACTTATTTGGTGTTGTGGGAATCTTAGACATAACCTATTAAATTGTTCAAAATATTCATGAAGTGTTCCCCATTTTGGTTTCATTATACTATAAATTTCATTCCTTATATTTTCAGTTTGAGAGTCCAGGAAGTATTTTTCAAGAAAAAGGCTTGTCATGTCCACCCAGCCTCTAATTGGGGAGTTAACATAGTATAGATAATCTTTTTCAGTGCCATATAATGAGAAAGGAAATGTCCTAAGCTTAAATTTTTCTTTGTCCATGTTTGTACGTTTTAATTTTAAACACACTGTGTCAAATTATTTTATGTTCTTATATGGGTCTTCTCTAGTGAGTCCATGGATTATTGGTAATAAGTGAATTATACCAGATTTGAGTTTGAAGTTTGGTGCTTCTCCTTTGTATGTGAATATATATAGGTTATATATCAACATCAGGTGAGGTTAGTTATCTTAGTGTATAGTTATTTTCAGAAATGTTATGCACGTTAAGATCAGTTTCTAGTTAGGTTTTAGAAGAACAGGGGTTTTGAAAAGTCTCAAGGTGTGGTTTTTCATCCTTTAAATGGTTTTCATGTGTGTCTCAGTGTCACTGACATAGGATCCTCTCCAGTTTAGGTTCAAATAGTGGTAAATATACTAGAGTAGAATGTGTCATGAACATAACCTATACAGTAAATTATAACACAAAAAGGCGTGTAAAGGTATAATATAAAACAAATAAATATTCACAAAATTTTAAAATATATTATAAAAAATTGTCACTAAAAACTGAAGCGCTCCACGAAAACATCACCAAAATTTAACCATTTTTTCATGACATGTCAAATTTATTATTATTTCAAGATGATTTTATAGTTTGGGTTTGATCCTATATCATCTCTCAAGGAGCATAAATGAGTTTAGAGTGTGAATTTTAAATAATATTTTCAAAAACGGAAAAGAAAACATGCTGTTTAAAATGATGATTTAAAAAATAAAAGAACTTAATTTAAAGAGTTAAATAGTTTTAAAACAAGTATATTTTGAAAAATGTGTGATAATTATGTGATAATTTCTATGTCACTACACCAATTCAAAATTACCATGTCCTTAATTGATTATTATATTTTGGTGTAGTCCTTTGGTTGAGGGTTAACTAAGATTTTGGGTACACACAAGCCTCTAAAACAATACAAAAATTACTAAAACATGACATAAAAATCATGTAGTCTTGTTCCTTCACATTATCATGTTTTAAGGTTATTCAAGGAACACTGAAATTTCAAATTTCTAGAAAATAAAAGGATTCTTATGTTTTCCAATCGGAACAACATAAGTAGCACACTTAAAATAACACATTGATCGGTTATCAAATAAAAATTTCTTCAATTAAATGAATACAAACAAGTTAATATACATGTAAAAGAATAATTACAAACCACAATATACACCAAACCTATATATAATTATTCACTAAAACTCCCTCTACAAGTGCATAGATCCCTCGCAATGATCACCCACCATTTATCCTGACATCGAGAGGAGGAGAAAGCTCTTGGGGAACTCTAGATTCATCTCAGGTCTCCATTTGAGGATATGGATATCTAGAACCTAAAAATGGATTATAGGACTCCATAATAAAAGCACCTTTCCTCCAGATCATACTTGCAAAATGATGTGTCACAGTTCCCTTTTATAGCTAAAATGCGAAGTGGTTTTGGGAACCTAGATTTTGAGATACCAAAAGTGTCTTAGTTTTGGGTTGGTAAATGGCCTTATCTCAACTTAGACAAAAAAGAAGAGTTGTTTTTGGGAATCGTTTATTTTACCATGTAAAATATTGAACCCATTAGACATATGTAATGAAAGATATAATAAAAATACCAAACCAGAATTTTGACTTCGAGTATATTTATTTCCCTAGAATGATCTGTTTGTCTGGACCCCGAAATAGATGAATTGGGATTAGGTGTCTTGAGATGAGTTATATCCCATTTCTTTTTTGATCATATAATAAAATTGAAAAAAATTTGATACTTAGATTTCACAAAATATAAAAAATAGTGGATAATTGTTCATGGGCTTCAATTCAATTTGGTCCATGTTACTTCAACTTCATTCTAGATCCTCCAAATCACCTCCTCTTATAGAAAGATATCCTAAAAAAGTTAAACTTCCCATTTTCACAGTAAAAAAATAATATAATTAAAAAAACTATGAAGTGAAATTTTATATAAATTGTGTAATTTTCAATTCAAAACTAGTTAAACATTGTGGTATACGGGTGGAAATGAATAGTGAATCGTTACACGATCAACACCCATTGTGGGTTTCCCCATTTCTCTTAGGTACATTAAAAACATACCATAGTTACCAATAGATCAGGGTATTGTCTATGTGATCATTTTTTTATCACTAAACTCTTTTGACATCGCCTATGGTCACTAAAATGATCATGTTAGGATTCCTCATTTCATATAGGTATTCTCCCGGTGTAAAATTCTTAAATCTTTGGTGTGTTCAACTCCATAAGATCATTTTGGTATCTCTTTGTATTCTAAGGGATTCATGTCTTCAAAAACGTACCCCATAATTCATGATCTTCTCTTATTTCACTAAATCATATATGTTAACCATCATGTTTATAATCTCCACCATGGTATGGTAAAAAAATGAAGGTTATTTTCAAACCACTATGAGCATGATCACTTTTCTCGATATATAGCTCTATCCTCTTCATTATATAACTTTTCCATATCCCACATCAAATTTCTTCTTAGGAGGGATCTTCTCAATTACTCAAGGTGTGTCATTCATAGCTTGAATAACTCCCATGGTGTCACCTATCACTATGGATATTATCCACAATGTTTCCCCTCATTGTGGTTCTACCATAGTTACACTCCATGATCCTCATGTTGATCCACTCCATTTATAAACACTTCACCTTCACATCCTAATGATGGTTTTTGGTTGATCCTAGTCAGTCTCTCTATATGGAAAAGCCTAAATTCTGCAGTTGAAAATTATTGGATCTCATTATTTATTCCTCTTTTCACCCTATAATTATTACCTAAATATATTAATGCACAGAATCAAGGAAATAATTGATCTAGATTTTAATTTTCATTCAGTTAATGAAGAAAATTGTAATTTATTCATGATTAAGAAAAGGGATTCTATATCATATAGTTTAATGAAAAGGAAAATATCAAGCTCAAATGTGTCTATATAATGGTTTTTGTCTTATTTATTTTACATGGTAAGATAATTATTTTAATGATAAGTAGTTATAATAAACAATATTAGATTATGGTTATGATACACATGGTAAATGATTCATCATATTATATAATATGTTTGAAAAGAATATACACATAAAAAATTATCTAGCATAAAATCTTTTGTTCAATAGTTTTTTAAAAAAGAGGGATCTGATGCCACCACCCACCAATGGAATATTTTAATGAATAAAATCTTTTGTTTACTACACTTCTCTAAATACAAAAAAGTACATATATAATATGGATATAATAGTTTATTTGTTAAATATTTTCACATAAGTAAATAAGTGTAATTTCTTAATAAAAAGGATTATATGTTTCATTGATTCCCATAAAGTATTAGATCACCCATTCAAAGAATATTGGAATAAAAAATAACAAATGGAATATTTTCATGAAGAAACATTATTCATTCGAAATGATAGAGAAAATTTTGTGTGAAAATCATTCATGATTGCATGAAATTTTCACGTATGGTAATCCCTTCACAATCATATAAATTATTCATAGTCAACTATCATTTATGAGTTCAAGTAATTGATTCCTCATGACTTCAAAACCTTTTTTGGGCTTGAGAATCACCTAGTGGTTTTATGATTGATATATTCTACAACTGTTTTATCTACTCACTTCATTAAGATAAGGAATCATTATGATCAGAGGAGTGTTATGCAATCACATAGTTTGGGAATGTGGTCGCAATATGTCATCTACAAATACCCAT
This sequence comes from Viscum album, assembly GCA_963277665.1. Classification (NCBI taxonomy): domain Eukaryota; kingdom Viridiplantae; phylum Streptophyta; class Magnoliopsida; order Santalales; family Viscaceae; genus Viscum; species Viscum album. The sequence goes on along the minus strand of OY728138.1, from coordinate 960,711,295 downwards.
TATGAAATTTAATATAAATAATAAGAGTAAAAATTAAGAGGTAAATAGAGGGTACATTATTTTTACTTTGAGACCAATATCAAGAGAAGAAAAATACATTATTTAGGAATCATTCCCTTTATGAAAAACTTTGAAGAAAACTCAACTAAATCACTGAGATTTAACCAATGATGAAAAGGAGAGGATAATCTTGAAATAAATTTGAAATAATTCTCCCCATATATAGAAATCTCTTGGGGCCATCCTCATAATTCCACTATAAATGACACCCATGAGACCCCTTATTAGAGGTATGTTCATGTAAATCCTTCCATGAATATAATTTAAACCCAATATTTTAGTGAATTAATCCCATTTATGTAAACCCCTAATTTTATGAAAATTTTAGGTTTCCTGAGGTGTTTTTTCCCTCTTCTCGATGATTTTTTTTCATAAAATATTTGACTTATGGAAGGACAATTCACAAAGGAACCCTATAATCGGTAACTAGTCATCTATCATTTCCCTTAATCAACCCAATTAATATACCTAATGTCCTTATTAACTTACTTTTTCCAAGTCAACAAATCCAAAAATCCCATTCCAATGAGACTTTATCCCTAGAATTCTAAAATACATGATGGGTTATGGACACTAAAGTGATCTCTTTTTATCATTTATTCCTTTAATAATGGATTCTTCATATGATTTCCTCCAAAACTAATAAGACCCTCACGGTGATTATGATCATGTATTCCCTTGAAAATGAGGGTCTCAGTCATGAGTATACTAATGAAACCCCTTCTGGCTAAATCTTCTCACCCTGAATGCATGAGTGTCTAGTTGGATTCCTTGGTCAACTCAATGATTCATGAATGTATGTACTTTTTATAATTAACAATCCTAAACCATACACTCAGTAATAATTATGTACCTTTTATACCCAATGAAATATGGATACCATATAGGCCAAGTATCCAATGTAATCCTTAAAAACCTACCATCACATAAATCATATTTTAGGTTAAACCATATGGACTTACCATGCATAACCCATAGCCACTTCCTCATTGGGCCATATTCCCTAGGAGTTCGGTCTTCCATCCCTATTTAGTTATCAATGGACAGGAGGTAGACACACATATGGGCCTCCAGTTTAGTGTAAGACCCAACTTCTAGCTCAATGTTCTGTATTCATTATGATTCACCACTACCTCAATGGGATATATTCCCTATATAACTTATAAACCTAGGATTTCACATAAACTAGAACTTGAACTAACCTACCACTAGGACCGAAGGGAATTCATTATCCCAACAGTCTATAAACTAGTGTTTGGGATTCAAATAACATCCCTTTAGGAATTATAATTCCTTAATAACAATAATATAACCACATAGTAGTAACCACCAAGGGTTTGGAATGACTTTTATAGGTGTTGGACATCCATTCATATCAAATGAAAAAATAGTAAATGATAAACCATCCCAAAAATTATAATAAAATTAACAAACAACTAAAATAACCAATTTAAACATATATAAAAGACACATTTTAAGAGGATAATCAATCATAAACATTGCCATGTGGAATGTTACAAAATCACAGACAAGGAAAAAAAATATAAATAACCCACATCACTACATATCCTTCTTGCAACCTCGATTTTATCTCTACATCCCCACTCACCCATCAGTTGAAAATAAAAATATGACCAAAAACCCACAACCTAGAACCTTTATATAAATAAATAGTTGTATAAACACATAAAGTGTGGGTATGTAAGGTGTAAGAAAAAGATCCAGTAGGATTTAACTAAGGAATATATGCAATTTCCTTCATAAATCAATTCAAAAATGATAATTTTAAAAATATTTAAAAAAAATGGGTTATGAATTTTTATATGAAAAAACTTGAAAACAGATATCAAATCTAATAATATTTTATGAACATTCCTTTATTGTTTCTTTAAATGAAAAAATCACTTTAAAACTATTTCTTCAGACTAAGCCTTTTTTAACCAAGATTCCATTTTTAAGACCATGTCGAAAACCCAAAGTGAAAATATATTCCCAAACATATTTGAAGACCATTTAAAATAAAACAAAAAAAAACACAGTGGTTTAGTTGTTCCATATGGTGTGAAATACTTCTCAAGGGAGAAACAATGAAGGTAAAGAATGTAAAGGGTGATGAAAAATACAAAAAAGGGAAATAAAATTAATTACTATATATCAATACCCTGTATAAACATACCAATCATGGAGTGTGTTTCCTGTGACTTACCCTAGGACCTCAAGTAGAATTAAACTAGACTTTACACAACCAAGGGTCCAACTTTTAGTATTCATCGAGTCCATCCAAAACCAAAGCGACCTAAATATCTTACACACTACCTCATCAAGGGTACTCCTCTTACTAGGGTCATAGAATACAACTATGTTACACATGACTAGTGTGTGACTTAGGATAGTGTAGCATAAATCAAGATCACCTAGTTAGTTCCCAGGTTCTCATGTACAAAGATAAGGTGTAGGTGAGTGAACAATCAATCCAAACAAGACAATCAATAAGTCATGATAAATTAACTCACCCTCACCTCCAACACCCTCACATATAAAATCCTTTTTTTATATCATACTTTTATTCCGAAAAATAAAAAAACATCACTTGGAATAACAAGATGAAATCAATGAGGAAATTCCATAGAACAAAACATTCATTTTACAAGGTTTTGAATGTGCCTATAAAACAACACACATCATTTCCAATTAATATACCCCTTTTCTAAAACATTAATTTCCTCTTTGAAAACTAAAATAATGAAAAAAATCCTTTCATCCTATATAAATTTTATAATAAACCATAGAGGTATTTTCACATGGGGATTGAAATCTAAAAACATTTATTCTAAGAAAATATTTGAAATTCATATGCAAAACACCCTTATGCCAATCCGGAAATTCAAGGAACCCATTCTGAAACACCACATAGATATCACATATAGGCATAGTTTCAAAAAAATTAATTTAGAAAACTCTACCATGTATGAATTTGTAAAAAAACATGTAATTTCATATAAATAACTATATAACAAAAGTTTAATTGGAGTCGATCAAGCTAAAACATGTCATCTTTGATAGTGAAAACCTGAAAAATGAAATTTATGATGTCTACAAGACATAGAAATAAAAACCTCATTATTAGGTCCACCAAGAACACTAAATCATAAAAACGTATTACTGTTATTTATGGGAGAAGTTGGAACCAAGATAATAGAGTGAAGGAGTGTAGAAGAATAGGTTTATAGGAGATTACCTTAAGAACCCAAGATCAAACATGGAAGAGATCACTAGTAAATTTCAAGGAGGTAGAGATGATAAATGATGAGGTATGAGTAGGGGTGGTTGATTCAAGTGATAGGATGAGAGAGGCTCCAAGTTTAAAAATTATGGAAGGCCAATATGAAAATTTCACATTATAGGTGAACTAGGTAGGTCATAGAGTTAGAAGGCATGGTTTTCCAAACCATGCACCAAACATGATGATAGAATTGTCCAAGCTATAGTAGGGTTCATGGTTTCCTCAAACTATTGGAAAAACCATGAACTAACCATGAAATCCCCATTTTCACCATATAAAATATCATTCATGGTTGTTTTATGGTTACTTATAACCATCAAAGTAAATCGTGAAACACCCTAAAAATCACAAATACTCTAAATGTCAAATCTGAAAATTACTAAAACTTAGAGTAACCCAAAAAAATATAAAATAACATAAAATAATAAACTATAGTAATATGTGGGTATTATAAATCTCCCCTCCATGATTCTTTCTACCTTCAGAAAGTCCTTGGTTAAAAATAGAAGGCATCCGAAAACTAAAGCCAAACTAAAATCCCTGAAATTATCGAAACAATAATCCAAAAACTCTCTAAACTCTATAAGATTAACTGAGGAAAATCACTCTATATAAGAATAATGAGATGAAAGAATACATATCATGGTCTCTCTTCCATTTATAATTCCTTTAATATAGTGGAACCCAGGGAAACCATAGATAGATACATCCTCAAAACATATGAACAACCATAAATAAATACATCCTAAAACTATAAATTCTTCAAAATAAAAAGAAAGAATAAAAATCCAAAAATAGCCTTGAATAATAACATGAGTTCTAACATTGATCTAAAATACACTAGGATAAACTTGTCTCACCAACCATATCATAATCTCACTATGAATCCATAAGTTTCCAAGCCAAGAACCATCCAAAGTGTAATCTGAACTAGTCAGTCACCCGTCCTAATTTCCAAAACATGCACCCAATGACATTCCTCATTCCTAGATATAATTAACCTAAAATATCATCATAAACAACAAACATAATAAATAAACTTCAAAGTAAATACACCTACAGAATAATGAAAACAAGAAATTAGAATCCACAACCGTCCACAGTAGAACATCCCACTATATTCCCAATATAAAATAAGATAATCTAAAAAAAGATAATCATATTCAACATAAATCAAAAAAATTAAAAAAAAATAACCCATATACCACAATATATTAAACATAGAACTTATTTTGATAACACAAATTACAAAATTTCTAAATATGGCTTAAATGGCCACAACAAAGGAAAGTTCTAGGAGCTCAAATACAGGAAGGATTAGATCGCTCTAGATCCCCACATTATAAGAACATGAGGGGAATATTTTTCATATTAAAAAGGGGCCTACACTTCCAATTTCTTTTTATCCCACTTCTACTCCACACCCATCAATCCACATTCATTCTCATTCGATGGAACCAAGGAATCATCTAGTATCAGATTCCTAGACTCGTAAACGTCCACCTAAACGGCGTCATCTTGAACCTCCTTGATGGATTTCATACTAGACCCAACAACATATAAACTTACATCTTGTAAAAGAATATCTATAATGAAATGTTCTTTCTTGGAATTATTGCCAAATAATCCCAAGATAATATGACTAACTCAGAGAAGTACTCATCATGATCCCCTACCAACTATTCACCCTTTCAAAGGCTCATGAACTCAAGATGTCTCTCTACCATAATGAACATAGGATAAAAACAATAAATAAACATTATATTGATTAATCCCAAAGACCTACCCTCATGTATAAAATAATTTACCTTAGACTCCAACCATACTTAGCTATGTCTAACAAGAAGGCTCACAATAGCTCTTACCCATGAATAATTAGGGGTTCCAATAGAATTGAGTTTTCCTTCAATCCTTTCCAACCACCCCAACACTTTAGCTGAACCATGGTCAGCATAGAAATATGGAAGATACTGATTCAAGAAGTCTGAAATAGGATTTGAGTACATAGAGTTTTTTGAGTACACCACTCTATTAAGATTCTGGATAGACTTAAAAACTGAAGAAAATCCTTTCATATGGAAATAGGATTCACCAATAGTATCTTATTCAATGAGGGGATTTAAAATATGTGTCTCAACCATTTTTTGAGGCATACTAGAAATGACATAAGACATGAAAATCATTATTTTATGCCTCAAAACATAAATCAAACAATTCCATCATAAACTAGGGAGTAAATCCAAAAACATAAACCACCAAAAAAAAATCATTACCATACAATAAAATAAACCTTTCCTTCTTAAAATGATCAACTTCCAATATGTAATCTATTTATAAACATGTCCCAAAAATCCATGCACTTGAAAACACACTAAATTTCTCTTTGAAAATAATCAACCATGGGGAAACACACTTCACTCCATTTAAAACCATTTAAAAATTCAATCATCATTTAAAATAATTTCTTAATTAATTAGATTCATTTTCTTGGTGATTTCATAACCCCCCCCCCCCCCCACACATCCTTTCAAAAAAATCTCCAACCAACTTAATTAAATCAACCACTTTACATAACATTTCATGAAAATTATTATAATTGTATTAAAAAAATCCCATTAAAATAAATTTTAAAATCAATAATTTTATAAAAATCTTCATTTTCATCCAAAAAATCCTTAAAACAAAACAAAAACAAAGAACCACCCAATATATCAAACAAAATATATTACAAATACATCAAATAGTCATAAAAAACTCCCTTTATTTCATATCCAATTAATAGAAAACACTTTAAGGGAAATTTAAAATCAATTGGATTCAAAAAAATCACAATCATGGAAGAAATAGGGATGTGTGTGGTTTGGCTTCATGGGTTGAGAAACTATTCACTAACCATGAAATAGGATCTATAGGTTACGGAACCAAGAACGTGAGCTTCACATAGATAGATAGACTATGTGAGCTAATCATATAACTCCATTTCTCCTTCATTTTCACCCTAAAATCAGTGGAAAAAATATAAAGGATCAAAATATCATCACTATACATCAAAATACATTGAAAAAAACTAAAAAACGTGAATTCATAGTTAAAAACCTTATATCTTTAGGAAACATAAGGCTTGTTATAAGAAAGTGCTCGTATGACTCTCCCTACCCTAACCTATCAAGTCCTGATGACCCTAATCTCTATTTTTCAATGACACATGCCAAAAAAAAGGGAACACTTGAGAAACAATTCCATTCAAAGAACCTTGGATCTAATTCCATTTGTAAGGAACCAACCTTGGATTTTACCTGAACCGGCACATGAAATAACCCACCATTAGTCCTGAAGGGAATTCTTGATCCCCATGGTCGAGAAACTAGTTCTTGGGAATAAAAGAAAACTCCTTTGAGAATGATTTCACACTCATATCTATAATATTATAATGTAGCAGAAACCATCATGTTTATGAAATTACTAATCTAGGTGTTTTACATTCATGAATATCAAATGAGTGAATTCAAAATGATAAAACATCAAAATAAAGAATAATAAAATAAACATCCAATATCAATAAAAAACTAAAAAATGTAAAAAATTCACATTGAAATAGAATAGTCAATCATACACTTGGATGAGTGGGATGTTACATCATCCCAGACCATGAACAAAATAAAAAGAACCTACATTACCAGATTTCCTCTATGCAACATTTGGTTTCACTTCATATCCCCACTCACCCATCAGTGAGAATAAAATTATAAACAATCCAAAATCATAACCTGGAACCTATATACAAAGAAATATCTTCATACATAAACACAATTTTGGTATTAAATCTTTGAGAAATCAGTCCTAATAAGTTCTAACCAAGGAATTTATATAATTTATTTTATAAAGAAATTAATAAATTATACTTTGAAAAATAGTTTAAAAAATGGGTATTACTATTTTGTAAGGAAAATATAAAATCCAATATCAAGTCTAAGACAATTTTATACACATTCATTTTTTTTCTTTCAATGGAGACAATAACTTAAAAATGCTTCCCCAAACAAAAACTTCATTAACACAAATTCCAATTTTGAGAGCATATTAAAAAAACAAATGAAGTCCTTTGATTTAAAATGGCATCCCAAACATCTTGGAAAAAATTTAAAAGATAAAAAATAAAACATAGAATTTTAAGCATACCATAAGATGGGCACTACTTGTCAAGAGATAGAGAAAATATAAACAAAGGGGAATATAATCAAGAACTATATAAGAATCCATTACATAAACCACCAATCAAGTAGTATGTTTCATGAACCTTACCATAGAACCTCAAGTGACATGACCCTAGAATTTGCATGTAACATCTCGGACCCGGGTGGCACGCAACAGTGCCCCGAATCTGGTTCTCCATGTGACCTCAAGTGTATTTCCCCAAACACCAGAGGCTGCCGACTAGCAGCGAGGGCCCAGGTCTGATAGTGGGGAAACTATGCCCTCTTTTGTCAAAGTGTAGCACAGCAGAATACAAAATAAAACATACAACGATAGCAGAAGTAGTAGACCATACACAACTAAAATAACTAAAGTAGTGGATATAACCAACATTATAAAAATAATGATGCTACATGTTCCAAGTTCTAAGAAAACAGCCAGAACATGTTACACATCAATACAGTACAACAAAAAGCAGAGTACAACAAAGAAAAGGAAATAGCTGGCAGCAGCATCCCAAGCCTAGGCTCGGTCCCATGCCCTCCTACTCCACATCAACAGTCAAGTAACTGTATAGGGACTCTTGCCCCTATCCACACCTGCTGAAACGTAATCTGTTTGGGCTGAAAAGCATGACTCAAACAGGGTGTGATAAATATATCTCAGTAGGCACCCACCAAAGGCCTGTTCCCAACTGCGTGTAAGCATGCAACAATGGTGTGTAGTAGTAAAATGCAATAAAGTAATTAGTACTCAAAAGTAAATAATTACCAGTTATATTTCCATTTTATTATCCAAATAATTCATTTAATTTAAAATACCACCACAGTGAATATTCTAAATAACCTGCTAATGTCCTCAGACACGTAAACCCCTACCCTCAGGTAAAGAGTATCCCACACAATAATCTTCCCTCAGGAATAACAGAGTTTGCCCTCAGTCATAGGTAGTGTCACCCACATGCACAGAGTCAGCTACCCACAGGCACAGAAGAAGTTTCCCTCAGGCCGAATTAACTACTGCCCACAGGCTAAATAGTGCAGTGCCCACAGGATAATCACAATAATGCCCTCGGGCTAAAAAGGTAACAAGGCCATTCCCAACATGTCAAAATGTAGTAAACAAGCAATTCCTCTCAAGGCAATTCTACAATTACTACATTAAAGGCATACCCTCGGGTACCCTGGCCAAACGACTAAATAGTGGAACACACCCCCGGGGTGGTTTCGGATCCAAGCAACGATCCCAACCAGAATTTTATTTTCACAATTTAATCACCTATGAAATTCTAGGCATTAAATATAGCAACGGCCTCATCCACATGACACCCCAACATGGGTTCATGTCACAAAAATGCACAAAACACACGGCAGTTGGAAAAACAAACACCAAGCCACCTACCTTATATGCCAACGAGCGTTATACACGAACGTCGGTTCCCGAAACACCCAAGAACGGCATATATCTGACGAAGAAGACAAACTGGTCAAACCCAAATAACTCCTTTTAGAAGAAGAATTGGTAAGAACCAGCCAAGGAGATGGAAGCCCTTACCCGTGCGGTTCCAACGGGATAATCCAAGGAGGAAACCGATTCCAGACGAGCACCCAGAGAATCTTCAATGGTTCGGCCTCCTCCATTGGCTCCAAAACGGCTCAAATGCCTCCTCTACCAAATGAGGAGGCTACTGCCTATTTTAATCTGAAAAAACAAATTACATGGTGTGTACTACTGAGTACACGACGTATACTTCCTTCATTTAAGTGTTCCTCTGGAGGCACTGCCACACTGTTCATCTGTCGACATCATTACACAGCATGTACTCTTGAGTACACGGTGTGTACTGTCGCCCAGATTGCGGCTACTCCACGGCCTTACTGTTTCGGCCTGATGACTAACTACATGGCGTGTAAAGGACCACTACAGGGTGTGTAGTCAGTTCCTACACCCCTCGTCGCTGACATGGCTACATGCCCTGTGTACTCATCCCTACACTGACAAAAGTACACGGCGTGTGGAAAAGTACATGGCGTGTATTTCCAAAATTTAGTATTTTCCCCCATTTTCCATATTTTCTCAAAAACACTTAAGGAAAAGGAAAAAGAAGAAGCTTGTACCTCAAAACTAAGAACCGGGTTCTTAAAAACTTCCCCCCTTATGGAAATTCGTCCCTGAATTTCCCTTCCAAGGGTGGCAAAGATATAGCTTAGAACGGATCTGGCCACTGAGTACGTACGTCGGCCTCCCGCTCCTAGGTCTCGTCCTACACTCTACCATGCTGCCATAGCACCCGTATGAGAGTAACTGACCGGCCTTGGAGAACCTTCGTGCTCCTGTCAACAATACGGATCAGATGCTCCTCAAATGACGCATCATACTGAAGCTCAGCCTCCTCTGGCTGAAAGGTGTGAGATGGGTCTGAATGGTAGCGACGCAACTGAGACACATGGAAGACGTCGTGCATGGCTCAGTACCACTGCGGTAACTGTAACTGATAGGCAACCTGCCCGACTCTCTATAGAATCTCAAATGGCCCAACATACCTCAGTGAAAGCTTACCCTGTCTCCTGATCTGCTTGTGTCCCAACCTTGGCGAAGCACACAAGAAAACCTTATCCCCGACCACGAACTCTAAGGGTCATCTGCGGCGATCAGCATATGACTTTTGTCGAGACTGCATGGTAGCCATCCACTTCTGAATCAACTGGACCTGCTCAGATGTCTCCTGCATGAGCTGTGGCGCTAATAAAGCTGTCTCACCTACCTCTAACCAGTACAAAGGTGATCGGCATGGCCTACCATATAAATCTTCGTATGGTGTCATCTCGATAGTTACCCGGAAACTATTGTTATAGGAAAACTCGACTAAGGGTATACGCTTCTCCCAAGAGCCCCCAGAGTCTAAGACGCATGCGTGTTGCATGTCTTCTAGCACCTGTATCGTCTGCTCTGACTGGCCATCTGTCTGAGGGTGGTATATTGTGCTCAGAAGCACCTGTGTACCCAGCGCCCTCTGAAAACTCTTCCAGAAACGAGACGTAAAGCGGGCATCCCTATCCGAAATGATAGAACGAGGGACCCCATTAAGACGAATGATCTCTTGGATGTATAGTCGTCCGAGCTCATCAACACCGAAGGTCTCCTTGATCGGAAAAAGTGGGCTACCTTCGTGAGTCTGTCCACAAAAACCCACACGGCGTCATTGCCACGAGGTGACCTCAGAAAACCCATCACGAAATCCATCGTGACATCACCCCATTTCCACTCTGGAATGGGTAATTGTTGTAACAGCCCAACTGGCCTCTGGTTCTCCGCCTTCACCTGCTGACAGGTGGAACACCTCATAACAAAACCATCAATCTCTTTCTTCATACCTAGCCACCAGTACTGATGCCTCAAGTCACGGTACATTTTGGTAACCTCGGGATGAACTACCCAAGATGAAGCATGAAACTCCCGCATAAACTCCTCGCATATATCCCCTGGAACCCATACTCGTCCATGGAAATGCAGGAACTCATCACCGCCTATCGTACAACCATGAGAAGGGTCCCCACTTGCCACCGACTCCCGTAGAACTAGGCCTTCTGAATCAGATAGTTGTCTCATCCCCACTCTGGCCAGGAGGGTAGAAGTCACAGCTAATGATGAAAGATAAGTCTTCCCTTGACTGTCATGCACCTCTGAATGCATCTCAGAGAACAAATCCATGAGCTCCCACTCACCACTGGCATCCTGCACCTCCTGTATCTAAGTCTTCCTACTCAGTGCATCAGCTACTGCATTACCTTTACCAGGTGTATAGGCAAGCTCAAAATCAAAGGACTGTAGGTACTCGGCCCACCTTCTCGGCCTCAAATTCAGGTCACGCTGAGTAAAGATATACTTGAGTCTTTCATGGTCAGTGAAAACCACAAAATTCTCTCCCAACAGACAGTGTCTCCAACAGCGCAACGCATGCACAACTGCCGCCAACTCGAGATCATGCATCGGGTAATTACCCTAATGTGGCCTCAACTTCCGAGACCCGTACGCAACAACTCGGTCGCCTTGCATCAACACTGCACCCAGCCCAATCCCTGATGCATCACAGTAAACTGTATAGCTCTTCCCCTGCTCTGGGAGTATCAGGATCGGTGCTGATGTCAACCTTCCCTTTAGGTCTTGAAAAGATTCCTCGCAAGCTTTTGACCAAAAGAAATTCGCCCCCTTCTTAGTCAGACCCATAAACGGTGCTGCTAAGTGGGAGAAGTCCAGTATGAAGCGTCTGTAGTAACCATCCAGCCACAAGAAACTTCGTATCTCAAACACGTTCTTAGGATGCTCCAAGGAAACAACTACTCTCACCTACTCTGGGTCTACTACAACTCCTGCCTCTGAGATGATATGACCCAGGAAGTGAATATGGTCCATCAAAAAGTGTCATTTCGAGAGCATAGCATATAGCAGATTCTCTCTCAGTGTACTCAGTACGATCTCAAGATGGGTGGCATGGTCGTGTCAAGTGAGAGAGTAAACCAAGATGTCGTCCACGAATACTACCACAAAAGAATCAAGGTACAGATGGAACACACGATTCATTAGAGCCCTGAAAACTACTGGTGTGTTCGTCAGTCCGAACGGCATAACCGTATACTCATACAGACCAGATCTGCTCCGAAAAGCTGTAAGTGGTATATCTGATGGCCTCACGCACAACTGATGATATCCGGATCTCAAGTCAATCTTCGAGAATACTCGTTCTCCACGAAGCTGATCAAAAAGACCATCTATCCTCGGAAAGGAATATCGGTTCTTAACCATCAACTGGTTCAACTTCTGATAATCCATGAAAAGTATGAGGGTACCGTCCGCCTTCATCGCAAAAAGGATCGGAGAACCCCAAGGAGATGTACTGGGTTGGATAAATACCTTTTCCTGCAACTCCTCTAACTGCATCTTGAGCTCCTTCAGCTCAGGTGTAGCCATCCTATAAGGAGGAATGGACACCAGTGTTGCTCCTGGAACAAACTCAGTAGAGAAATCCACCTCATGCACCGGAGGTAGACCCAAAAAGTCATCTGAGAAGACATCCCTGAAACGATCAACAACTAGAGGGAAATCTGTCTGAAAAGTCCCCTGATCATCCAGATATAAACTCACAATCTGGGCTGTGACTCCACCTCGCCCATGATGCTCTGGTCCAGCTCGACTTTTCTGAACATTCCACTCACCCTTGTATAGAAACTCTTCGCCCTATGGTTATGTGAAACGCACCCTGTGACGATAGTATTCTACAAAGGCTCGATAGGGAACCAACCAATCCATCCTGAGAATGACGTCATAGTTCGTCATCTCTAAGAAATAGAGGTCCCAAATAAAGTGACACCCACCAACCTCAAGGGGGCACTCCTTACACTGACGCACACCAGCTGTTCTAGTCCCCAACGGAGTGTCTAGCGGTATGATATCAGAATAAGAAGAAACATAGAGCCCAAGGCTCTCCACAATGGGTACAGATATGAAACTATGTGTAGCACCCATATCGAAAAGTACTGATGATAAGACAGAAGCTACTAGAATAGTACCTCTGACTGTCGAAGGTCCGGGATCCTGCTCCTGCTGGGTCTGTTGCACTGCATATGCCTGCCCAGTGCCGCGGCCCTGTGACACAGCCTGGCTACCCTGAGCTATCCCGCCCTACTGCCTCTGAGATCCTGGTGTCTGGCTACCATAGACATGACCATCATCTCCGCCTGTATGCCCTGACGTATTCCAGTTCCCGGACTGGTAAGAAGCCACTGGTCCTACTCCGGCATGCGGAGTCTGCACAGAACCCCTCTCACTAGCCACTGATGGAAACGCCCTACAAAAACGATGCAGATTACCCAACTTGCCACAAGCTTGGCACTCCACTGGATCAGGTGGACACTATGGACTCTTGTGCCCCTCTCTACCACACTGGTAGCACATAACCTAGAAACCTGAAGCATTCTTCTCACTGGTACTTCCACCCTAAAAGAATTCCATCTTTGTCTTCCTATTGCCAAAATAAATAGTACCAGTAACTGGTGCTGAACCGCCATGGCCCACACCACTAGATTCTCGCTGGTTTCTCTCCGTAATCAGAACCTGATTCACGACAGCGTGTACATAAGGAAACCTGAAAATATTTACCAGCGCTCGAATTTCATAACGAAGACCATCCTCAAAACATCTGGCTCTCAATGTCTCATCACCCACTAGCACGGGTGCAAAGCGCTGAAGCTCGGTGAAATGAGCAGAATATTCCATCACTGACATAGCGCCCTGCTGCAGATTCATGAACTCTCGAGCTCTATCTTCCCTTAATGTCTCCAAGAAAATGAAGTCATAGAAGACTGCATAAAAATATTCACACGCCATGTCTCTATGATGCTCTGGCTGGGTGGTGACATCCCACCACCTCTTGGCGGAATCACGCAGCATATATGTCGCGAGCTTGACCCTCCACCCTGGAGGCATCTCAAGATGATCTAAAATAGTCTGCATCGAACCCAACCAAGACTCCACAGCCTGAGGTCCTCCATCCCCTGAAAACATAGGTAGATGTTGCTGCTGAAAGATACGTGACAGCTTGGCCATAGATGTGGCAGCCTGTAGTGCTCCCTAAAAGGTCTGCATGGACCGCATAAAGCCTTCACGGAACTGTGCCTCCGCGACTGTGTCTGATATAGTAGCTGGCGCCACATCTGGCTATGATGGAGGATCAACTGGTAGCCCATGGCCCACCATCTCCGGAGTATACTCGACGCCGCTCTCCTGGAGAACAATGTGTGGTCGTCTAGGCGACATGACACTACAAGTTCAAAGGCACACCTTAGATTCAATATTATTAAGGCTGAAAGAGAAGGAACCACAAAGGGAACAAGAGGAAGAAGGAATTTCAAAAATTGAAAAACAAGACTACACGGCGTGTATACTATCTACACGATGTGTACTTGACTTCCCTTCCCCTGCCCAGGTCCTTACACATGGCTAAGCCACACAGATTCTGTTCAATAGAAACTACACAGCGTGTATAATATCTACACGGTGTGTATGGTGTTATTTTCCAACTTCCTGTGTCGTCTATGACACGGCTGACTACTCGGCTTGAAACTACACGGCGTGTTACACCTGCACACGGCGTGTACACCACCCTGTTTCCCTGCCACTCGGCTAAGTCCACACGGTCTGTCCTTGGAAAAGACTACATGGTGTGTCCCAAAGGTACACGGTGTGTTCCATGAGGGGTGGCACCGACCCGTGTTGTTATTTACACGGACGACTCCCCAGGTCACACTACACGGCGTGTGCATCATTGACACGGCGTGTTCTGTACAGAAGTTCACCGACCCGTGTGGTTAGTTACACGGCTGGACTCCGGGTCAACACTACACGGCGTGTACAAAATCTACACGGTGTATTTTACCCAAGCCTTTATCTACCCCATGTCGCTTCCCACACGGATTGTGACACGGAAAGAGACTACACGGCGTGTACTTAGGGTACACGGCGTGTACTCAAAAGGTTCATTTTTTTCTTCCCAAACAGAAGGCCATACACGGCGTGTATAAAGATACTAAACGGCGTGTATACTGGGTTTCCAGACAGTATGCCTCAGAAACATCCTCGAAACCCAGAAAATACCGAAAAACAACACCTAAGTGTCAAATTCCAACCTGTGAGGGCCCATACTCCCCACAAATCAAAGTTTGACATATTCTCTGTGTTATAACAAAATAATTAGTCAATGAGCCACTAAATTCCGGTCAATGGGGGCCCATACTCCCCAAAAACCGAAGTTTGGCGTTCATTCTATAAACAGGCTCACATAAAATTACCCTATCACACAGCAGGTATTTTATCAGAGCTGCTATCACAACAGCATGCTTTTCTAGCACAACAACTATCACAACATCATGAAATTTCTAATGCACCTACATGGCATGAAAACTATGAATGGCATGTGATATATAGCATGTGCCTATATAATGCATGAGATGGCATACCCTCATCTCATCGGGTTGCAACTAAATAGAACACACAGATAAAATATAATAGCACAATCTCAAGTGTGTCACCCAACGGTGAAAACAAATCAACTTTAAATTGAAAAATCAATAAAACTGCAATCATGAGGTAAATTGGCTTTTCCTTGTACGCGGGTTAGCTACGCCCAGACACATCTTATTACCGACTATCATTCGTCTTATCCCTGACTACGGCTCCAAATAGTATATAAAAGAAAAGAACCTCCTCTAATACCACTTTGTAACGTCCCGGACCCGGGTTCCATGCAACGGTGCCCCGAATCTGGTTTGCCACATGACCTCAAGCGCATTTCTCCAAATGCCAGAGGTTGCTGACTAGCAGTGAGGGCCCAAGTCTGATAGTGGGGAAACTATTCCCTCATTTTTCAAAGTGAAGCATAGCAGAATATAAAATAAAACATACAACGATAGCAGAAGCAGTAGACCATACACAACTGAAATAACTACAGCAGGGGATATAACCAACAGTGTATAAATAATTATGTTACATGTTCCAAGTTCTAAGAAAACATCCAGAACATGTTATACATCAATACAGTACAACAAAAAGCAGAGTACAGCAAAGCAAAGGAAACATCTGGCAGCGGCATCGCGAGCCTAGGCTCGGTCCCATGCCCTCCTACTCCACATCAACATTCAAGTACCTGTATAGGGACTCTTTCCCCTATCCACACCTGCAGAAATGTAATCTGTTTGGACGGAAAAGCATGACCCAAACAGGGTGTGAGAAATATATCTCATTAGGCACCCACCAAAGGCTCAAGACCAACTGCGTGTAAGCATGCAACAATAGTGTGCAGTAGTAAAATGCAATAAACTAAGCAGTACACAAAAGTAACTAATTACCAGATATATTTCCATTTTATTATCCATTTAATTCATTTAATTTAAAATACCACCATAGTGAATATTCTAAATAACCAGCTAATGTCCTCAGACACGTAAACCCATACCCTCAGGTAAAGAATATCCCACCCAAGAATCTTCCCTCAGGCATAACAGAGTTTTCCCTCAGGCGTAGGTAGTGTCGCCCACATGCACAGAGTCAGCTACCCACAGTCACAGAAGAAGTTTCCCTCAGGCCGAATTAACTACTGCCCACAGGCTAAATAGTGCAGTGCCCACAGGCTAATCACAAAAATGCCCTCAGGCTAAATAGGTAACCGGGTCATGCCCAACATGTCAAAATGCTGTAAACAAGAAATTCCTCTCAAGGAAATTCTACAATTACTACATTAAAGGCATACCCTAGGGTACCCTGGCCAAATGGCTAAACAGTGGAACACACCCCCGGGGTGGTTCCGGATCCAACCAACAATCTCGACCAGCATTTTATTATCACAATTTAATCACCTATGAAATTCTAGGCATTAAATATAGCAATGGACCCAGCGACACGACACCTCAACATGGGTTCGTGGCACAAAAATGCACAAAACACACGGAAGTTGGAAAAACAAACACCAAGCCACCAACCTTATACACCAACGAGCATTATACATGAATGTCGGTTCCCGAAACGCCCAAGAACGGTGTAGATCTGAAGAAGAAGACAAACTATTCAAACCCAAATAACTCATGTTAGGAGAAGAATTGGTAAGAAGAAAACAAGGAGATGGAAGCCCTTACCCATGCGGTTCCAATGGGATCGTCCAAGGCAGAAACAGATTCCATACGAACACCCGGCGGATCTTCAAAGGTTCGGCCTCCTCCTTTGGCTCCAAAACCGCTCAAATGCCTCCTCTACCAAATGAGGAGGCTACTGCCTATTTTAATCTGAAAAAACAAAGTACACGGCGTGTACTTCTAAGTACACGGCGTGTACTTCCTTCATTTAATTGTTCCTCTGGCGGCACGGCCACACTGTTCATCTGTCGACATGATTACACGGAATGTACTCCTGAGTACACGGCGTGTATTGTCACCCAGCTGGTGGCTGCTCCACCGCCATACTGTTTTGGCCTACCGACTAACTACACGGTGTGTAAAGGACCACTACATGGTGTGTAGTCGGTTCCTACACCCCTCATCGCCGACATGGCTACACGCCCTGTGTACTCATCCCTACACGGCCAAAAGTACATGGCGTGTGGAAAAGTACACGGCGTGTAGTTCCAAAATTTAGGATTTTTCCCCATTTTCCATATTTTATCAAAAACACTTAAGGAAAAGGAAAAATAAGAAGCCCGTACCTCAAAACTAAGAATCGGGTTCTTACATTACACAACTAAGGGACAAATTATAGACATAAATCTTGTATAACCAAAACACAATCCACCTGAATTGCTCACATGCTACCTTATCGGGGTCACTCCCCTATCAAGGGTCATATAATATATCTAGGGGACACTATAATATTATTTGAACTACAATAGGGTATTATAAATCTCAATATCCCAATTATTTATTAGGTTCCCATGATTAAAAACAAAGTAAATGTGAGTGAAAAAAATCAAACCAACAAGCTAATCACTAGGGAAAGATATAATAACCCTCATTCACCTCCAACACCCTTGTATATAATATCCCCTTTACGTCATCCATCCATCACATTAAATAAACAACCCATAAATTGTTAAAACAAAAAGTTGAAATCAATATGGAACCCACACGAAACAAACAAATCATTTTAAAATGTATCAAACGGGACTTTAAAACCACACAGACCATTTTCATTCCAAATCCCACTTTTCTAAAACATAATTTCCTTTTAAAAAAACAATTCTAAAATTCATTCATCCCATTTAACTTGAATAAAAACCCATAGAGGAATTTTCACAAGGGGCTTGGAATATGAAAACATCTATTCTAATAAAATATATTAATTTCATATGAAGAAAACACTTATACCAAACCAAAAATTCAAGTAAATGGTTTAGATACATCACATAGATATCATATATAGATATACATTCAAAAAAAGGAATTTATAAAATTAAAGAAAGCTAGAATTTAAAACAAATAGAAACACCTACCTCAAAGAAGTGTAAATTGATCCAAACAAGCTGAAATGCGTCGTATTCAGTGGAGAGCACCCAAATGAGGGAAGATGTGATGGATACAAGCCTTATATATCAAAATCCCCTACATTAGGTCAATCCCAACCCTAAATCAGAAAAACAAATTCTTAGGGTATGTGGGAGAAGTTGGAACGCATATAAAATATTTAAGGAAGGGATAAAGAAAGGTTTATAAAAGATTAACTTGAGAAACCAAGCCCAAACATGGAACAGATCCCTGATAAATTCTATGGTGATGAAAATGAGAAAGAGGGAGGTGTGTGTAGGGGTGTCTGAGTCAGCTTAGAGGAGTATAGGGGTTCCAAGGTTAAAACTCTAGATGGAAAACAAGGAAAGTTCAACATTTAAGTGAACTATGAAGCCTAAATGATTAATATACATAGTTTTCCAAACCATTTTCCATCTATATGGATGAAACTATCAAAGTTACAACATAGCAGATGGATACCTCACACAGTTTTAAAAATCATAAACCAATTGTACAAATTCCACTCTCTTCTTATAACACCCCTCACATGGTTTTTGTATGGTTTATCATAACTGTATGGTATAACAATGCATGAAATTAATAGTTTCCATATTAGAATTTTAATTACTGAGGAGGAATTTGATATTTTATTTGGTGTAGGGGCTAGTTTTTTGGAAATGCCTTTGTAAGGATAATATGAAGGATAAAATATTTTTAATTTGTGTAATTACATGTGGAATAAATCTTTAAGGGAGGATTAAGGAGTCAAAAAAGTGAACTAGATCCTAGAATTGGAGATGGGGCTGCAACATTAAGCTGCAACACCACAGGTTAGCCGATACAGGGCCACTTGTTAACTGTTGGCCTTAGAATTTTATAGGGAATGTTTTTGGGATTAATAAATATATAGAAGCCTCATGGATTCTTTTTAAGTGGGGTAAATTTATATAATTTAACCCAAGACTCCCCATTTACTCTTTATTTGGGTTTTTAGCCCCATGAGGCCAGTGGAACCCCTCTTGTGCACCTCATTTCTCATCTTCTCCCCTTGATTGGTTCTCCCTTATTCAGCAACCAAATCAGGTTTCATTGCTCTAATTGGAGATTTGAAGGTACATATACTTCTCTTATTCATTTTATTTTGGTTTTCTTCCATAATCAATGGGTGTGCCATTAGTTTTATCTAAAATATCCTATTTCAAGATATTTTTATAGTTTCTCATTTTCTTCCATATCAGGCTGAATCAGTGACTGATATAGGATATGTGGGATTTGATATGCATGTTTTAGGTGGTTCATTTAATTTAACCCATAGTGTATCCATTTTACCATGGGTATTCATAGTGTGGACAATCTCATTATATAGTTTATTGACCTTGGTTTAAATTAATTAGTTACGATTGAGGTTTCCTTAGTTAAACACCCCTCCTTATATGTTTTGAACCCTAGAAAAAAATTCCTAGTGAAGTTCCTTAGAAATGAATTAATCATGGAATTGGATAGATAAATCGTATTCTTGTACTTATAAAATGTAATTGGATAAGTTAAAGGGACATTTTGTTTAACTTGAAATTTTTGAAATGGGATTTCACAAATATAGATGTTCTAAATAAGATTTGGAATTTGAAATGTATAAATGTGTGGGAAAAATAGTGGGACACTTTTATAAAATAGAAATTGGATTTAAAAATGACTTGGACTATGGTAATAGGTTAGGTAATTTTTTGATGTGGAGGAAGGATAATGCATTTATTTAATGACATGGGGTTTATGGAATGGATTTTTATTTGTTGATGTTTGGTAGAAATGGTCCACTGGGGGGACTTGGTGTTTTTTCTTGATTAATTATTTACATATTAGGAAGTGTTTATTTGATAAATAAATAATTGTTAAATAAAAAAAATCTTGATATAATGATGAATTTTAATACCTTGGGATGATTCCTTAGAGTCTATATGGGCCTTGATATGTGTGAGGTGTCATGAGAAATCCTCGGATTCCACTAAGGGACTCATATGAATTCCATGGTGTGATAACACCCTTGGATTCATGGATGTATAATGATATGGGACTCCTCAAGTGAGATAATGGATTCCAGTAGATTTATTACTATGAACAACCTAATGTATCTCCCCCTGGTATTCATGTAATGTTTATATTGTTTAATGTCATGGATTCTTGAGAGTTATCTTGGTGAATATCAAGCGATGAGCTCCCCAGATTCATCTTGGTTATATTGAGTGGAATGACTCAAGCATAAGCTGAGGAATCCCATTAGGTCATGCTTCTGAATTTCTAATATGGTTCATTGAGTTCATACAAGTAGTTCAAATTAGTGGAATTCCAAGGGTCTACCCTCTTATGGATTCCATATAGAATTATTTGTGATGGAATCCCTGGTGGATCCATGTGCGTACCATCGTGTTTTATGGAAAATGTTGCCTTGGAATTCTACTTTAGAACTAGTCAAGCTATGATTCATGTCGTGATTAGTGACTCACCGGTGATGGTTGGAGAAGGTATAATCTAATTTTAGATTTCACCATAGATCCCTATAATCTATGGTTATCTTACTACCCTTTTATTTAGAATATTAAATTATTAATTTATTTTAAAAACTGTTAAAATGTCTACCATGAGAACTTATGCATACACTCTTATATTAGAATGGATATTTTATGGATGTCTTTAGTGGCGGCCTACTAAGATTTACTCACACCCTACTTGGGCTTCCTTGTAATTTGGGTACCTGAGAATAAGAATATTCATTATTTAGTATAGGTTTGGGAAATTGTCTGAGGTTGAGTATTGCTTTGGTTTAGTATGGCTTTCATAGAGTGTGGTTGATTTTACTAGATATGAATTGGGACCAATTTCTAGAAAATTTCCAATCTATTTTTATTTGTTCTATTTCACCCTGGTATGTCATCCATCCATGGGGGAATCGATTATGCAATGTACGGTGCTATTTATTTTTGTAGCATTGATACTATGGTTATTTATGGAAATTTACCCGGTTTATCTAAAATATTTATATAGTCTGTATTATATTAATATTATTAGTATTCTATTGTTGTGAAAATAATTATTAGTTATATTCTTTCCATTATGGAACCTTGTACACACACTATTAGTTTGCAAGATTTGGTGTACAAGGAGGTGCACTTGGGTCCATTTGTTGCACAAATTTAGTGGCTCTCAGGTCAGGGCATTAAAAAATATTGTAAGAGCTATTTTTTCTAATACTATTTGGGAAAGGTATACAAGAGATTATGAGTGTGTTGGAACTAGAAAATGGGATTTTTCCTAGGAGTGATCAACCTACACATTAGGGAAATCCATGTTTACTGGTATAAGATATGTAATTCATAGATTTCACTTTTTAAGGTTGAATTTGATATTAAACTTGAGTAAGACATAGGGTTTATGATATTACTATTTAAATTGATGTTTGGATCTTTGACTAGTATGGAAGGAGGGTGTGGCTATATTCATTAATCATTTTAGGCACATATGGATTCACATGACATGCATTATGCTATGTACATGAGTTTTCGATGTTGATGGAATGATATTTTTAATTTATATTAGCTTGAGATTACATATTGTTTGTTATATCTATATATTTTAGGTCTTTGCATGATCTATACATTAATTGTAAAAAGGGATGGTTATTTAAACTGTTCATAACATTGTATATGGTGCTTCATATATGATTATGTTGGCATCTTATTTTGACCAATTCCCAGGGATAACTTCTCAACATATAAATAGATATAAATTAATCATTGATGTCCTTGATTAAATAAGGTGTTAGTAAGATTCCTAAAAAAATTTCCCTCATTTAATGAGAATGAAACTTTATTTAATCAAGCCTTGGAAATTAGGAATCTTGTTAGATCCTAGTTAAAATTGAAGTGTAATATCTATAAAAATTTAACAAAATTGATAAATGATGTTGTTGGTTAAATGGAGTGATAGTAAACAGCAGATAAATTGTATTAATCTATAGCATATAAATGGAACCCCATTTATTCAAGCCTTAGGAGTGTGAAAATATTGTAATTTAAAAGATATTGAATTTGGTTGGAGATGTAAATTTATTTTTGTGTCATGATGGAAGTTATTTGGGGAAATGTGATTTCTAGGAAAATTATGGTTGGATTAAATAAAATTTCATTAAGCAACCTATAAAGTGAATTTATCTATAGATTGTAAATGAAATTCTATTTAACCAACCATATTTTCTAAATCATGTAAATTTGTATATACTTAATAAAGTAAACTTGTAAAAGGGTGAACCATAAGTGAAGAGGGTGAATTAGAGTCCACATGTGTTTAGATTGATCCTAGTGAGGGTAGAGCAGATAGTGAGAGATCTTAGTTTTTATAACCATGATTTTGGTGTTTTTCATTCTATATTATATGTGACCTTAAGTTAGAGGATACAATTATCTTGTGATTATTGATCCTTGTGTTTGGGGATAGGTGGTAGGATCTAGTGGCCCTAGAAAGTGACTCAGGTTCAGTGAGTTGATGATTTATGGTCTTTAAGGATAACCTGTGAGAGGGGTTTACTTGGTATTGTTATATTCCTTGGTGGGGTTAGGTAGGTGTATGATTATTTTTTATTGTTGGTTCATGATTAATGTTTAGAAGTGTTGAAGTAGTTTGATTTGAACACTTGTGGTGACATAACCTTTCATCTAGGCCAATTTTGAAGGGAGGGTTTATTTGGGTTCCTATACTTAATACTTTTGTATGTGTTTGGGGTACATGGTGTCTGCATAAGAAATTAGTTGGGTTTCTATAAATAACACCCAGGGTGATGGGTGGTCAAGCGCTTGGCCTTGATGTGTGTAGGGTGTTAGGACTATTATGAGAGGGAATATGGGATGCCTCTGGTAAGTGGAAGTGATATACCTAGAGCATGGTTTATTTCTTGGTTAGTCATGAGGGCCTAGGATCGGTGATATTTGACTCATGGATGATGATTCAAATTATATAAGTTGGTCACAGTGGAGTTGTGACCTCGGGGTCTTGGTGAGGTTGAGTTGTGCGAGAGTGAGAACCCATTGTCTGGATAGAATCAAGGTGATGTTTGTGGTATGGATTACTGAATGTGAGGTGTGACTGGGTGTATATCATAGTTTTATTGATTCCTTGAATGGTGTAAAATGTAAAACAACTTGGGGGGTTTATGTGTAGTGTCAAGGTGGGGACTTTTGGGTAGGAGTAATTCAGTTTCGAGCAATGCTGAGATCTATATATGCTTTCAGTAGCTTGTTAAGGGTGGGGTTGGAATCTTACAGTTTGGAGATGATGTTGTTTGGTAGGAATTCATGTATGGTGCCTTTTCTCAAGTGAAGTGTTGTTATAAGGAATAATATCAAGGGTTATCCTAAATTAGTAAAGGTAACCTTCACATGAGAAAATCTATTTTTTAATAATATGAGCCTAGTTAAATTATGGGGAAACTCATGGGAGCATTATTTGGAACACATGTATACTGTTGTTGGAGATTATATTCATTTTATTTCAATGGAAAAAGGTAATGTGTACCAGTAAGCATGGAACCCATCAATATTTGGGTCCACGAGTGGCTGAGCATGAGCTGATGGAAGATGACCTTGAAGATACGTTGTAGGTAAGGATTCTTAAGGTTTGGGTAGTGTAGGAAAAGTCCGTATATTAAGAGGGTTGGAATAGTTTCGATTCAAATTATGTGATTTATTCAATCTAAAAAAATAAATCCTATTCTGTTTTTGATAGGGTGGTGTTCATGGATAGTGATGAACAACCCACATGTGGTAAAGGCAAGACCCATGTGGGTCGAATCCTAAGAAGCAATATAAGGAAGGAAATATGGTGGGAAACCACAATAAGAAATGGATTTTGTGACCCTCACTTCAGATGGAATTCGATGAGTACTAGGTAAGGTTGCCAAAACTACAAAATGATTAAGATTTTATGGTTGAAAGGGAACTCTATTATGAGTTAGTCTGACCATGCCTGAATATTATGTTTAGTGATGGGTGATATGTGGACCATAGAGATTAGGATATTTACCTAATGGAATGATGATAAGGACAATCCTATGGTGGGGAGTTTCATGTAAATCATTGGAATGTTACCATAATGTTAAAAGTGTTGTTAACATGCAGGACCAATATTTAGATAGTCATGACATCATTGAATGTTGATGGATCGGTGCTTTCAAGGTAATCTAAATTAATTGAGGAATACCAGAGGTAGGTTCTTAAGTGGTTTTGATGAAACCCCAAGTATATTTGTTTTCTTATGTAAAAACTATTTCACCTAAGTGAGATTCTATTATTTTCACAGTAGTTCATGAGTGATAGAATGGTGAATTGAATGTATGGTTAGCTTTTGGACCATGTAGTTTCTTTAAGAGCTCAAGGGTGGACCTTGGAGGGTGCTTTAGATGAGCATGGGATGCCTCCAAGGAGTAAGGTATTTTGATATGATAGCATAAAAAAGTTTCAGTGGTGGAATCTAATTGTTCTTGAGTTTGTTCAGCTAAAGTTGTAATCAATAAATGACAGTGGCAGTCAGATTCAGACTATGATGTGCATGCTAGAGAGATTTTAGAATTCCTTCAAACCTAAACATCTAAATCAAGATTTTGGGGTGGAAAATTGGTGGTAGTCTATCCTTTTGAGGCAGTTTGGATGAAGGAGGTTTGACTTGTGTTATCATGTGAAGAAGGATGCACTGAGTCGACAATAGCATCTAGTGCATCGCTTTGGAACATGATGTATATGTTTTGTAGTTTTGTTCTGGGATTTTCAAGGAATATTCTGTGCATTGAAGATGTTCATGGGTGGTAGAGGCATGTCTATTTTGGCTTCAAATATCAACAATGAGAGTTTGGTACTAGATTTGACTAGAATGATCACATGTGTTGAGGTAATATGTGATGGGAACAATACTGAGTGGGTTAGTAGACTTTTGAGAACTTTTTTGGTAAGATTTTATGATTTTAGGAGGCACTATAATTGGATTTTGGGATATTTTAATCTAGGACCTATGGTGGGGATCACAATAGGTGATCATTGAATGATATCACCTTCACTTATCGGTACATATCAACTCAGTAAGTGCATTCATGGTATATTGGAATTGAATTTCAGTATTCTCTCTTGTTTATAGAAATAGAGTATTTGGTTTTGGGGATAAGTTCTTTAGAAGATTGTTGGGTGTTCACAAATGGAATGTGGCCATGGGAGTTTGATTTCACAACTGACTTGGGTTGGGTAACATTATTGGATGGCCTCCATGACTTCTTCAGGGGAATAGGTGATATGGTGGGGAGTTTATAATGTCAGTTTCCAATCATGCATTTGAATTATTGAGGATTAATTTAAACTTTTGTTCCATGGAGGGACAGATTTTTTTACCAGGGTTTGGGATGATAATTAAAAGGTTGGAATGTAATGGAAATGTTTAATTACATGTGTAATTAAGCTTAAAGGGTTGTTTAATGATTCATGGGAGAGAAATATGAGTAAAATCTAGAGCTAGGGATATATCATGAAGATACAACACCATTGGATAGCTGGTGATCTAAGCACCGGCTAGCCGCGAGACCACGGGCTAGTAGGTTGATGATAATGGATCACTAGTGTCTTACTAGGTTATTTTTAAGTGGGGGTAATCTCCATAATTTTACATGGGATACCCCCTTTGCTCCAAATTTGGGTATTTATCCCATTGGTGACCTGTGGAACCCCTCTTGCATGCCTCTTTTCTCCTCCTTCCCCCAGGGTGGTTCTTTATCATCCAGTGATCAAATCAAATATCATTACTTTCATTAGATATCTAGAGATACTTCTACATCTCTTTCTCTTAATATTTTGGTTTCCTTCCACTATTAATGGTTTTACCCCTAGTTTTAGCTAAAAATTTCTATTTTTATGTCAATTGTTTGGTATCTCATTTTATCCCATCATAGGCTGAACCAATGGTCGATATTGGACAAGTGGGTTTTGTTAGGCATGTGGTTGGTGGACTATTTAATTTAAACCATATTATTTCCATTTTATATGGTTTACATGGTGTCGTAAAGCCTACTATGTTGTGACTTCATCTTGGTTTAAATTAGTTTTTTTAAATTCAGGTTTCCTTGCTCAAATGCCCATCCTTACATGATTTGAACCTTAAAAATATAATTCTTAATGAATCATGTTAGAAATGAATTGGACATGGATTTGGATAGATAAATGGAATTTTTTTTTATAAAATGTAATTTTAATATGTTAAATGGATTTGTAAATTAACTTTATGGTTGTAAAATGTGATTTGGAATTTTAAATGGATAGATGTGTTGTAAAATAAATGAGACCCTTTTTTAAATAGATAGTAGATTTAAACATCAATTTGATTATGGAAATACATTATGTAATTGTTCAATAAAGAAAAATGAAAAGTATTTTATGTAATGACATTGGTTTTATTGAATTCCTTGTTCTATAATTATTTTTTTTAGAAATTTTCCTGAAATATTACCTTGGGGATTTCTTCTTGATTAATATTTTCCTTGTTTGGAAGTGTTTATTTATAAATAAACAATTGTTAAATAAAATTCATCTTGATAAAATGATGGTTTGGAATGCCTTTGTAGGATTACTTGGAATCTATATAGGCCTTGACATGTGTGGGATTCCATGATAAATTCTTTGATTCCACTTAAGGACTCATATGAATTCCATGGTGTGATGGAACCCTTAGATTCATAGAGGTCCAATGCTATAGGGTGCCTCGATCAAGCCCTTCAATTCTGTTAGATTCATAATTGTGAATTAATTGGTGAGGATCCCCCTTGTATTTGGTAAATGCCTATATTATTGAATTCTATAGAATAATGTCATGGATTATTGTGAGGTACCACAGTGAAAGTTGTAGGATGAGCTCCTCGGATTTGGTCTAGATATATTTAGTAGAATGCCTCAAGCATAAGTCAATGAATCTCATTAGGGTAATATTTTGAATATAATAATTGTTCCTTCAGTTTATATATGTATTTAATATTAGTATATTTACAAGGGATGCCCCTACCTTAGACTTCCTATGGGATTTTTTGTGAGGGAGTGCTTGATGGAGCTACATGGGTTCCCTCGAGTTGTATGACTAGGGTTTCTATTGTAGTATACATTGGAATCATATGATTTATGATGTGTTTTATGATTATAGACTCATTAGTTATGTAATAAGAATATATAAAATGGTGTTGGGTGTCACCGTAGATCCCAAGAATTAGTGTTTTCTTTTCTACCCTTTTATTTTGAATATTAAAAAGTTATATTTTTTTAAAACTGTTAGATTTAATACATTGGGAACCTTTTCATGCACCATTTTCTTAGATAGTATATTTTAGAGATTAAATTAGTGGTGGCCTACTGAGTTTTAATTACACCCTACTCATTCCACCATGGTACTCTGATACTAAATAAAAAGTTAATTTATTTGTGGGAATAGGTTTAGTAAAGTGCCATAGGTCGTTGATTGATCTGGTTTGACATAGCAAGTGTGGTGTGTAGATGATGAGATTGGGTAGGACATGGGACTGATTTTGGGAAGAGTTTCATTATGTTTTTTTTACCGTTATATGTGATCATCTCATAAAATAATTTATCGTGTCATGTATGGAACTATCAATTTTTTAATCATTGATACTAAGGTTATTTATAGAACTTTCCATGATTTATCTGAGATATTTATCTAGTATGTGCCAGACATTTTTTATTATTTCATTGTTATTATAACTTTAATTAGTGGGTATGGTCTCCCCACCACACCACCTTATACCTACACTATTATCTAGTTGCCTCTAGTGAATGGGAAAGAATTATTGAGGCCTTGTGTCCCACCAGCCTGGAGCACCAGTTTAGTGGATCCTAGGTTAGGGTGTTACAACAAAACACCTAGAGATGCTCAAAAACACCAAATTTCATGTCCTAAATTTACGAAAACATTGAGTATCCCCAAAAAAATATAAATGACACAAAATAATCAACTATATTAATGTGTTCTTGTAACACCCTGTGAGCCTCCTCTACCTCAATAGGTAGCCCTTGCAAAATCCCCAACTCTACCCTAGTGGGCCATATCTCTAATTAGCCTTCCATACTTAATATTCCACATCCCTTATTATTTTCTTCCTCATTGGGTCATATTCCCCATGAATTAACCATATCCCCTCCTATTTATTTACCAATAGATAAGGTGAACTAGGAAAGGCCACTTATGTATAAGTATCAAACTAACCATTGATATATATTTTTCACCTATTATTCATTGATGCATGACTTTAAATTTCATATCATGACATATATTATGCATTATATTAAACTACATAGAATATTTCTTAAATTTAGGAACTTGAGGAACTTCATTTGGACATGGTATCATGACCCTAAAAGGAACCACATTTATTCACATCAAATAACCTTAAAAAGTTATGATGTGTCCTATTAAGTAACACTGAACTACATAGGTTTTTATTATCTTTATAGAGAAATATAAGAATACCCTCTTATGGATTTGATCCCAAATTCATAACAACTACTTCCTCCCAAGATAGTGATAAATTCTAGTTTACCCATCTGTATTGATTTAAACCATAGTATAATCAGTCAACTGGTAAGATGCCTGGTTTTGAAAATTTCTTAAATCTATAAGATAGCCTCATAGTAGGTAATAATTCCTACTAAAGGGGTTATATGAATCTGAACTCCCATCATCTTGATCAATCCATATCCCAAACTATAAGTACATGTATCTTCTTTTTAGGTATGGATCTTGTTTTTTGGGTTGTTTTGAGGAAAAAGGAAGAAAATTGGATTTTCTAAGTTCAAGTTGTGTATTTCTAAGTACATTCCATGTACCTATCTTGCTGCATACAGCCACATTTTGAACTTGTAATTACCAAATACATGGTTGTGTGGTGACCTGGCAGACCCGCTTATGTCGGGGGCCAGTTAAGTCCACTACACAACGTGTAGTTTTAATGAACATGTCGTGTAGTTTTCTTTTTATTTGATATATCAGAAAGGGGTCACGTCTCATTTACAGAAACACCTTATTCTCCCCGTGTTTCATATAGGAGCGTTGGGGAGAGACCAAAGAACTCTGAGCCCCTGATTCTCTATCTAAGCTCTGATTGTGGCACCATTGGGTGCATTGGAATCTCACCAACCAACGACGATCTAGGATGATTCTAGGGATGATGTTCAAGTTTATCGGTCATAAGACAATTAGGTAGGTGATCTTTTTCCTTTTATTGTTTGTCTTGGATTATATATGCTAAAAGTGTCGCATACCCATGATAGGGGTATTGCGTGATCAGAAATATAACCCTATTAATTACCCGTTATAGTTTGATTGATTAAAAAAGGGTTTTTGCTTATGTGTAAGGTTAGATACCTTACTCATGGAACCCATGGGTATTTTTTCATTTATTGATTGTTTTTGGATATTTATTCTAGGTTTCCATTAAGGTTTACCTTGTTGTCCATTCCTTTAATTACTTAGGATGGAGTTTTATTGATTATATGAAATGAAATGTGTAGGATTGATTAATATTTGAGTCGTGTAATATTTTTAATTACATGTGGTGCTTTTAATGAATGTTATATGCCATGTATTTCCAAAGTACCGTGAGAGATTTTGGTCAATAAAAGTGTAGGGGTTTCTATGTATTTCCAAAGGTCCATGAAAGCCTTTGTCTAGGAAAATTGTGTGGGTTTCCATGTTTACTTATAAAGTACCATGAGAGCCTTGGTGTAGAATGTTTAACCTATGGGTTTAGACTATGATATATTTCCAAGGTGGTTGATCATAATTGATTAATGGAATGTTGGACCAAAGGGGTTAGATGGTGAGAGATTTCCCAGAGGGTCGTTATTTAATGAATTGATGCTATGTTGTACCTAATGGGTTAGACTATGGGAGTTTTCTTAGAGGGTCTCTATGGATATTTTAATGCTTGTAATGTGTCTTCCATGATAAAGCAAAATCTTTGATTCAACCTTACTTTTTTATTTAGATGGTCTTCTGAGACATCTGTTTTATTACTTTACATGAGGAATACAGAGCTTAGGCTAGATTCTGGGGTTACTTGATTCAATGTAATTAATAATTGATAAATGTAAATGAATTTAATTGAAAAGAGTAGTATTTTTTAGTTTTGAGTACTTCCTAGTTTATTGCTTCATTTTTTTCATATTACATGCTATATATATTCACTGATAGTTAGGAAAAAATATTTTGGTTCTTGCCTACTAGGATTTGTCTCACACCCTATTTGGGTCATGTGTTGGACCAAATAATATTATATTATTGTAGTAATATATAGGGGAAATATTCCTTCTTCATTAGGTACTTGATTACTGTTGGAGAAAGAGAGCATGGAACCAAGATGAGGCTTACAATGCTATTGGAATTTACTTCTTTCTTTTGTACTTTGATTTCTGTCATTCTTTCCGGCATTGTGACTTGTATGGTTGTTCTCTCATATACATCTTCCATGCATATTCTTTTTTTATTCCTATTTGATATTATTTCTCCCTCTATTGATTACTCTATATTTTATGGTATGTATAATCTTCCAATGATGGAATAGTTTCCCCAATATCACACCTTGGCCCTCACTACTAGTTAGTAGACTCTGACAATTGGGAAAATTCACTTGAGTTCATGTGGAAAACTAGGTTCGGGGCACCTTTGGGTGGAACCAGAATTCAAGATGTTACAAGTGTTATTAGAGGAGGTTTTCTTTTTGGATTTGTCTTACTATTTGGAGACGTTATAAAGGGGTAAGAAGGAAATAGATTTTGGTAATTAGTTGTTTCCGAAAGTAGCTACCTTGTGTATAGGGGAAATCTAAATTACCTCGAATTGAATTGTAATTTTTGGATTTCGAATTATTACAGTTGAATTGATTTCACCATTACGTGATACACATGTATTGTTTTGTTATCATTAATATTATTGAGGTTTTATTCTATTGAAACCCGATGATATGAGTTTATTCCATCTCATTCATCATATAGGCACTGGTTAGAAATCACAGGCCATGCATTCTTTCCATGCCATTTAGAGAGCAATGTTGATTGCATGCTGTTGTGATAGATGTTGGCCGAGATATGTATGTTGTTGTGATAGATTCTATGACAGAAATACCTACTATTTTTTCATAGGGTATTGGTATATGTAAAGTTTCATTTGTATGGATGCCAATATTTGGTCCTTTAGGTGTTATGGTCCCTCTTGGATTAGAATTTAGTGGATCATGTTTGAGATTTAATAGAATTTTGTTAAGACATGATATGAATAAGGATGCCAAACATTGATTCACAGGGAGTATGGGCTCTCACAGATCGAAAATTGGCATGCCATGGAAAAATTTTAAGATTTTGGAGTTCAAGATAATTTTCATAGGCTTACTATCCAAAAATCCCAGAAAACACGGCATGTGATGTTATGAACACACTCCATGTGTTCTTCTGTTTGGGAAGAAATGACTTTTCTTAAGTACACGATGTGTAC
Source organism: Viscum album (assembly GCA_963277665.1). NCBI lineage: Eukaryota > Viridiplantae > Streptophyta > Magnoliopsida > Santalales > Viscaceae > Viscum > Viscum album. The sequence continues at coordinate 960,679,147 of OY728138.1, read as the reverse complement.
CATATGTACACGTCGTGTATTTTTTTACCATGTAACTGACTATGTGAGTAGAGACATGGGTTTATTAAACTTTTAGGAGTACATGTTGTTCTCTAGTCAACCGTGTAACCGACCGTGTGACTAATGACATGGGTGGATGTAACTTTTGTTGTACATGTTGTGTTTAGAGTGTGCACGCCATGTAGTGTTACACCAGTAGAACCATGCATTTCTATCCGTGTACAAGTACCTAGGTATGAGGGAATATTCAAGTACACACTATGTGTATAGGGTGTTACATGACCAGGTTGGCAGGGGTACATGCCCATGTTAAGTCTTAAGGGAACTCACCGTGTAGTGGTTCTACACCCGTGTAACCCTCTTTTGAAAAACATGAATGGTTTATTTCACAAGTTATGTTCATGAACTTCTAGTTTATAGTTTTAATTAATATTTTACTGAGGTGTGTGATTCACCTTGTAGAGTCATTCAATCAAGACGTCCTATGGTTGTAGGCTAGGTACAGGGTGATGATCAGACACTAAAATAGTGTTTAAAAGACTACAAGCAGATCCTCCAGTCATGCCCATCTTGTCACCATCTGTTCTACTGAAAGTAGGGGTTGAATCACAGTTTTGTGAATGATTTATGAGGATGATGTAGACCTTTCAGATTGCTCCACACCCTACCCCGACTATGGCAGAGTTTATGAGGATTATGTAGACCTTTTAGAGGATGGATGACCCAAGGCTGTAGAGTCATGGTTGGAGGCCATGAATTCTATCTTCAATCATTTTTGATATGCCTCCTGATAGTAGGGTGAAGCTCATGACTCACATGCTACGTAATTCCTTCAAGGGATGGTGGGATGTTATTCTATAGGTGGAACGTCATCGAGATATGCCTTGGGAAGAGTTTTAGAGGACCTTATATGATTACCTCAACCCCGAGATGTTGAGGGTCGACTGAGCCTGGGAGTTCATGTATTTATATCATGGCTCACTTTCAGTGATGGAATAATATTCTCACTTTATAGAGCTTCAATGCTTTGCACATATTCTAGGGGTGACGATTTATCACTAGCTAAGTGATTTGAGGATGGTCTTAGGTATGATATCTGATCACAGTTGAATTTTTTTAGGCTAACTATGGTGACTACTATAGTAAACAAAGCGTTGATTACCGAGAACAATCTGAGGGATTTTAGAGATTCAATCCAGGGCGGTTCGGTATCTAGGGTTGGTACTCCTTCGACTGATAGTATGAAGCACCAATGGGATCCTTTGTTTAGTTATTTTAGTAGTAGGGATTTATCTTCCAATAGCTAGGTGAGGTGCTACCAGTGCAAGAAAAGTGGGCACATGAGACTACAGTGCCTGAGAAACCCATTTGAGGGACGATATTGCAGCAATATGGGCTATTTTTAGCATTCTTGAAGGATGTTCTCACTAACAGTTATTAAGAGGGGATCTTTTATGACTCCACTTATAGGACTGGGGCCACTATTTCCTCATCAGACTGGTGACTGGGGTTCGTCGGGTTTTTTAGGCCGAGGAGGTGGTCATAGACATGGTATCCAGATAAAGGTTTTCAATGATAGTGGGTTGGATCATATTAGGGTATCCAAGAAGCGTCGCAGGGCTGTGGTACTGGTCAGACATTTGCGATGAAGTAGACTCAATAAGAGAAGGATCTAGGACCCACTAGGTTATAGGTATGATTATTGTTTCCTTGGTTTTAACTTATACTCTTTTTGATATAGGTGCTTCCCATAGTTTTATATTTGTTTCTATTGTGGAGATCCTTGGGATCTATAGATTTTCATCTAGTGATGTTATGATTCTAGACACTCCATTGGGAATTAGGATGGCTAGTGTATGTCAGTGCAAGGAGTTCCCTCTTGAGGTTGGTGGGTGTCACTTCTTATGGTACCTCTATGTCTTAGAGATGACAGACTTCTATTTCATTCTCGGAATAGACTGGTTAGACTCCTTTTAGGCCTTTATTGACTACTATCATCGTAGGGTGAGTTTCACATCACTAGAGGGTGGATATTTTCTATACAATGAAGAATGGGATGTCTATGCGAGCAGAGTCGGACCCAAGCATCATGGGTTTGGAGGAATTATAGCCCAGATTGATAGTTTATATCTGGATGACTAGAGGACTTCACAGATGGACTTTCCTCCAAAGGTGGATCATTTTAGAGATGGATTCCCATAAAACTTTTTAGGTTTACCTCTCGAGCGAGAGGTGTATTTCTCTATTGAGCTTGTGATAGGAGTGGAACCGGTGTATATTCTTCCTTATAGGATGGCTACACCAGAATTACAAGATCTCAAGAAGAAGTTAGAGGAGTTATAGAAAATAGTTTTAATCTAACCCAATACTACTCCTTAGGGTTTTCCTGTCCTTTTTGTGAAGAAGGTGGGTGGTACCCTCAGACTTTATGTGGATTATCAGAAGCTGAACCAGTTGACAGTCAATAACTGATATCCCTTATCAAGGATTGATTATCTCTTTGATCATCTTTGAGGAGCCCGAGTGTTCTCGATGATTTAATTGAGATATGCTTATCATTATTTGTGCGTCATACCATTAGATATACATCTTACTTCCTTTCTGAGTAGGTATGGTCTATACGAGTATTTGGTTATGTAATTCAGTCTCATGAATGCACTGGCAGTTTTCATGGCACTGATGAACTGAGTCTTCCATCCTTACATGTATTATTTTGTGGTAGTCTTTGTGGATGATATCTTAGTGTACTCTCATACTTGACATGACCATGTCATCCATATTGAGATCATATTGAGTAAACTGAAAGAGCATCAGTTATATCCTAAGCTCTTAAAGTGCCACTCTTGGATAGACCAGATTCATTTCTTGGGTCACTTTATCTTAGAGACTGGAGTATTAGTAGACCCAAAGAAGGTGAGAGTGGTAGTTTCTTGGGAGCATCCAAAGAACATCTTTGAGGTATGGAGATTTTCGGGGATGACTGGTTACTAAAAATTCATTATTTAGGACATTTCACACTTAGAGTGACCACTGACAGGCCCAACTAAGAAGGGTGTGAAGTACTTGTGGATAGATTCCTTCAATTCAGCCTTTTAGGAGCTAAAAGAGAGATTGAATTCAGCACTGATTCAGATTTTTTTGGATCCGAGAAAGAGTTAAACCATTTACTACGACACATCAGGTATCATGCTGGGAGTAGTGCTTATGCATGGGGAATAATTCATTACATACGGGTCTCGATAGTTGAGGCCACATGAGAGGAATTACTCAATGTACGATCACGAGTTAGTTGCGGTTGTGCATGCATTGTGTTGTTGGATAAATTACATATTGGGAGATCATTTTGTTGTGTACATGGAAAATAAGAGCCTAAAGTATATCTTTACTCAGTGAGATCTAAATTTGAGATAGAAAAGGTGGGTTGAGTACCTTTAGTCTTTTGACATTGATCTTTCCTACACGTCTGGAAAAGGCAATTCAGTGGTTGATGCTTTGAGCAGGAGGACTCTGATACAGGCAGTTCAGGAATCCAATAGTGAGTGGAAGATTATGTCTCTATTCTCTGAGATGCATTTGGAGGTGCACAACATATAGGGGAAGACATTTCTTTATTAAATAGTTTTTACCTCTAATCTACTAGATCGAGTGTGAATGAGGCAGTTATAAGATTTTGAAGGCCTAGTACTACGGGAGAGTGTGCCAGGCAAGGACCCTACTCCTAGGTGGACCATAGGCAAGGATGAGGTTTTGTATTTTCATGGATGTGTATGGGTGTTAGAAGACATGTGCGAGGAGCTGCTGTGAGATTTTACTACCTCTAAATGGGTAGTTCATCATGGTGTTACCATGATATATCAATATCTAAATAGTTAGTATTGGTGGCCAGATATAAATAGGGATGTAGCTAGTTTTGTTATGAGATATTCAACCTATCAGAAGGTGAATGTGGAGCATCAGTGACCGAAAGACCTTTTATAATAGTTACCCATTCTGAAATGGAAGTGGAATGATTTCATGATGAATTTTGTGATGGGTTTACCAAGTTTGCCTCAAGAAAATGATGTTTTATGGGTTTTTGTTGAAAGACTCATGAAGGTTGCACATTTCCTACTAGACAAGGAAATATTTAGTGTTGATGAGCTTGGGATGTTGTACATCTAAGAGATAGTACATTTTCATGGGGTTCTTTACTCTGTAATGTTAGCCAGGGACGCTCGATTTACTTCTCGTGTCTGGAAGGGAGTATAGAGGGTTGTGGGTACACAAGTACTTCTGAGTACAACTTACCATCCCCAAACAAATGGTCAGTCTTAATGCACGATTTAGGTTTTGGAGGGCATGCTTCGAGCATGCATCCTTGATTTCAGGGGCTCTTAGGAGAGACACACAACCCGGGTGTAATTTTCCTTCAATAATAGTTTTCAGAAAATGATTCAGATTGCACCTTATGAGGATTTGTATTGTAGGCCAAGACAATTAATCGTATGTTTTCTAGAGTTAGGAGAGGCAGTTATGCTGGGACATCATATTTTCTAGGAGACTATTGAGTAGGTGGAGTTTATTCGGAAGAGGATGGCTACTGCACAGTCTAGCCAAAAATATTTTGTTGATCTACAGAGAAAACCTTTGGAATTTGAGGTTGGGGAAAACGTTTTCCAGTGTGTCACACCAAGGTTAGGACATATGATGATTAGAAGACAGGATAAGATTTACTTCAGATATGTTGGTCCATTTAAGGTTTCAGATAGAGTCAGTCTGGTTGTCTATCAGTTGTAATTACCTCAGAGGTATCAGGTTATGCACAACGTCTTTCATGTTTCTCCTCAAGGGCATTACTTTTCAGAACTGTCTCATGTGTTTCAAACTGAGGAGGTTGAGTTGGAGGTGAATGCATCCTTCGAGGAGCCCCCTATTTAGATTTTGGATCACAGCATGAAGGTTTTCTATGAACGTTCTTTTCCTCTAGTATGGGTGCTATGACAGCATGGGCGAGTACGGGACGAGACTTGGGAGAGGGAGGATGACGTGTGATTGCAATGACAGGAGTTGTTTGTAGATTCTTCTTTACCACCCTTTTAAGGGAAATTCGGGGGTGAATTTCTTTAAGGGGGGAAGTTTGTAAGAAGAAAGCTCTTCTATTCAGGTATGGATTTTTTTTTGGGTTGTTTTGCATAAAAAGGAAGAAAACATGATTTTCTAAGTACACATCGTGTACTTCTGAGTATACATTGTGTACCTATATTACCATGTACAGTAGCATTTTGACCATGTAATAGCTGAATACATGGTCATTTGGTGACCTGGGAGACCCTCTTAAGTTGGGGGCCGGTTAAGGATACTACATGACATGTAGTTTTAAAGAACATGCCATATAGTTTTCTTTTTATTCGATATATCATAAGGGGGTCATGTCTCAAGCCTGGAAATACTTTATTCTCCCCATGTTTCATACAGAAGCGCTATTGAGAGATAGAAAAACTTTAAACCCCCGATTCTCTGTCTGAGCTCTGATTGAGACACTATTGGTTGTGTTGGAATCCCACCAACCTACGCCGATCTAGGCCGATTCAAGGGCCTATGTTCAAGTATAATGATCGTATGATATCAAGGTAGATGATATTGTTTCATTCATTATTTTTCTTGGATTATATATGCTAAAAGTGTCTCATACCCATGTTCAGGGTATTTAATGATCAAGAATTAAACCTTTTTTATTACCTGTTATGGTTAAATTCATTGATAAAGGGTTATTTATTATGCATAAGGTTAGATACCTTTTTATGGGACACCCCATGGGTGTGTTTCTCTTGATTGACTGTTTATGACCACTTAGTCTAGGTTGCCTATGAGTCATAACTTTTTTTATATGCCTTGAATTTCTTAGGATGGAGTTTGATAGATTATATGAAATTATATGTGTCCTGGATTGATTAATTTTTTATTCATGTAGTAGTTTGAATTATATGTGATGATTTTAATGAATGTTATATTCCATGTATTTACAAAGGACCCTGATATCCTTTGTCCATGAAAACTATGGGGGTTTCATTGTATTTATAAAGGACTGTGAGAGCCTTTTTCTTGGAAAATTGTGGGGGTTTCAATGTTTATTTACAAAGGACCATGAGAGCCTTGGTGTAGACTGTTTGACCTAGGGGTTTATACTGTGATACCTTTCCCAGGTGGTCGGTTATAATTTATTAATGGAATGTTCTACCGAAGGAGTTATACCATGAGAGATTTACCAGAGGTCTATTATTTAATGAATTGATGATATATTAGACCTAAGGGGTTAGACTGTGGGAGATTTCATAGAGGGTATCTATGAATAACTGATTGCTTGGGACGCATCTGCAAAGACAAAGCACAATCTTGGATTCAGTCTTACTTGTTTATTTAGATGGTCTTCTTAGACATCTATTTTGTTACTTTACATGGGGAATATAGATCTTATTATATATTTTGAGGTCACTTGATTAAATGGAATGAATAATTGATAAATGTAAATGAATGTAATTGAAAAGTGTGATTGTTTACTTTTGAGTACTTCTTAGTTTGTTGCTTCATTTTTTCATATTACCTTCTATAAGTATTCATTAATAGTTAGGCACAGATATTTTAGTGGATGCCTACTAGGATTTGTCTCACACCCAATTTGGGTCATGTGTTGGACCCAAGAAGATTATATGATTACAGGTATAGATAAGAGAAATCACCCTTCTTCATCAGGTAATGGATTTCTTTTGGAGCTAGATAGCATGGGACCAAGACGAGGCTGGCGATGCTATTGGTGTTTACTTGTTTATTTTTTACTTTTTTCTGTATTTATTTCTAGCATTATGACTTGTTTGTATGTTTTCATAGATACATATGACATGCATCATATATATATATATATATATATATATATATTGTCTTTTGTTGGATTTACCTTCAGTATTCTACAGTTATTCCTATTTGGTATTATTTCTCTCGTTATTGTTTACTATCTGTTTCTATTATGTATACTCAACCAATGAGGGCATATTTTCTACAATATCACACCTTGGCCCTCGCTGCTAGTCAGCAACCTCTGGGATTTGGGGAAATGTTCTTGAGGTCATGTGACCAATCGGGTTTGGGGCACCTTTGGGTGGCACTCGGATCCAGTATATTACACAAAGTATCACTAGTAAATTCCCAGCAACCTCTTTCCATAGGAAAAGAGGTTTTCACTAAATCAAAATTTTACAGGTGTGAGGGTGTGCTAGAAACAGATGGTAAACCTCACATCAGTCATTTTCCCATGAAAAATATTGATTGATCATACACTTTAACTTCTGATATGTAATTAATGGGTTCCTTGTTTGTCATTATCTCCTATAAGAACCCTCTCAGAGCTTCCTTAATTCCAAATAAATACATTACTATGTGAACCATACAACATTTTATTCCCAATCTTGACATATACTTTAGTCATAATGTATTTTTTGTCCTCAAAAACTAGGATGTTATTTTTTCCAACCCAGAAAATTAAATGAAAAGTTTTGAATGGCCTTGTACAGGAATCCCATCACAACAAATTCATCAAACATTAGTGGCAGCTCATAAAATCATCAAAGAGGTAAAACACCATCATCCATCGTATTAAAAATGAGAAATAGGGAAGTAGTGGATGGACCCTTCTTCCATGTATAATTACAAAGACTTCAAGTCCTCGGAATGTGAAAAAATATACCTCCCTTATATTTGGTAAGTGGAGGAGGATGATAACCTCATCCTAACTACTACTCACGATCTATCTGGGAAGTATTATTCTATTTTTCATCATTGTCATCATCACAAGTCCCTAGATCCTATTTATTTTTGTAGGGAAACTGTTCTAGATAACCCAGATCTATTAATGTAGACCTTGGAATTAAGAGGAGGTCTCATTGAGGGAGACATGTTGTAACTAAATCTAATAAGTAGGATTATATTCCCATTCCCACTCATGAAGTATTCTAGAATATTCTTATAGAGGTCAAAGAGAAAGCATATATCCCTTCTCTCACTCATTAATCCCTTCATCATATCCTAGTGGTATCTAATGAGAAGGTTTATATATCTGTCTCTCCTAGGAAATTCATTTTCTTAATAAAATTGAATCATAAGAGTAGGAACATATCCCAAATCCCCTCCATATAATGAAAGGTATCCAACATATTATTTTATAAACCTAGAAGAAGAAACATATCCTAACTCCCAACTCTGAAGATTGCCAACATATTATTTTGGTATCCTAGAAGAAATAACATATCTTAGATCCCATATTTGAAGGTCATCAACATATTTTGATGGAATCCTAGGAGTAGGCTCATATCCCTTCTCTTATCTATAAATATCTCATGAATTTTTTGATAGTAAAATGGGAGTCCCCTAGGAGGGTTCCCACTCATGAGGATCATTTTTCACATTGAAAAACCTTAATTATGATTGAGATTCCAAACCTGATTACCTAATAGAGAATATAAAAAATTAAATTTCATCAAGTGAAATATGTTATCCAAGAGAAAGAGTATATATTCACCTGTCAAGGTTTATCTTATTGAGTCCCTTTAGTGTATTTCAATAGTTTCCAAAAAATTATATGATCCTCATCCAAAGGTAAAAGAAACTATAGATATATAGGTCCTCCCTATGGTATCATGGTTATGAACTCACGATTTCCTCCCTATAGTACCTATCATGGAGGTCCTCCACATGGAAATATAAATATCAAACATATAAGAGCTATCCATGGTGAAAGCTATTAATTTCCTCCACACAATATGAATAAAACTAGGAAATAATGCCCTCCGTTGAAAAATCATCAAAAAATGGTGACTACGAAGGCCCTCTCCAAGATAACCAACCTAATAACTGTTAAGTTACTTCCCAAGGTATATTTTTAAGAGGTCCTACCTATCAAGAAGTAATCAACCATGGAGGATATACCCATGGTACTCATTGTGAAGGTCCTCCATGTAATGACTTATATTCTTGATATAAAGATCCTCTGTATATTAAAGACATTATGAATTTAACTTTATATAGATATAAAATAGTTAAAACAATTCTAACTACACCTTGTGCTTCATCATTAACTGAAAACACCTCATCCCAGACAAGAGACAGCCAGAGGTGATGGTAATCATTTGTGACTCTATTAGATTACTTACCCTCTGATGAAACTGAGGATATTAGGAATGATCCCACTCCTCTCAACAAAGAGGTAGAGAAACAACCTTTGTGTTTAGATTAAGTTGAGGTACTCCTCACAAAGGATAAGGATAATTACATAGTTATATGTAAAGAACTGTCTAAGTATAGAATAACAATAATGTTCCAACCCATCATTTCTTCATAGTAAATTTTTTTAGGAATTAAAGGGGCAGTATATACCCTACATTCATTGAAACCTGTGTGTGTCTCTCTCTCAACTTAAGGCTAGATACCTAACATACTAAGAGTACACTAATCATGTCAAGGAAATCAACGATAACATCCACTATGTTTCCATGGATACCTTTATAGTTACTAAGAACCCTATATCAAGGGCATGATATAAGGGTCTCCATCATAATTACCTATTTTATATAAATAAACTCTTATAGATCACTAATTTTCCACCAGATATGTGTGTCATATTATGGGCAGAATATAGAACTCTATATTTCACCCTACTCATAGGCCAATAGGGTTCATCGAGAAAGGTGACTTTTAATGTCATCGCTTTGGGATAGGTCTCATTACCTAGGTCTATATATTTTATTTTGCCTATATAATAAAATATCTATTTCCCAACATCTTATAAGTTGAATAATTGATGGGTGAAGGTTATTGATAGACTATTTTATCAAACCTACAAAAAGATAAAATGGGCCACTCATCTAAGGAAATAGAATCCAAAAACCTTAGGGAACACTCATAAGTAACTAGATATTGTCTATAATTAGTATTGAACCTTTATCATTACATAGTAAAGGCCTAAAATTCGAATAAGTCCATGGTAGAATTTGAATATGTTATATTATAGGAGAAAACTCAACACATGGGAATTAGATCATTTTTACCACCACTACAACCCATGGGATCATCAAATCTACAACATAGTTAGGCTATGATGGTAATAGAACTACCTAAATCCAATCCCATTTGGATGGAATCATTATTACCTCCTACTGCATTAAGGAATTCAACTATCTCCAAATTGGGAACAGCTTCATAGGAAACACAGTTGAAGTTCCATTATCTTTGTGATCCATCCTCTTTACTAGGAACACATTCCTTAAAATATATTAGGGACTCTCTCAGAGAAACCCTCCAAAAAATTATTCAAAGGGGACACCAATAAGGTTGAGTGAAACCTCGTATGGGTTTCAATTCAAAATGGTCTACTAAGAAGAAAGGTATTAAGAAATATTATGACTATCCTTTGACGGATATTTATAGGATAATGAATCCCACTAGTATTATATCATGGGTAAGGATATAATCCATAATTCATGATTCACATTGGTGAATGTCATAAAAATAATCCCTGAAAATTGTAGAGAGCATGATACTAATTTTTAATATCATAATGATGAGGCTTCCATTTGAAATATAGTTTTCACTAAGATACATGAAGAAGGTGTCAATGCCCATTACCAAAGGTAGACTAAAGATCTGGGAGATCATCAAAATATTTATCTACCACTCACTTGTAGAGCCTCATATAAGGATAAAGGTAAATACATGTCTATATCCCACATGTTACAAAAATAGTCTAAACATTTATCCATCTAGGATGGGTTTTCTCAATACTAAGTCAGTCACGAGGAACTAAGGAAACTCAATGATGATACACTCAAATTAAATATTATTACTGAGTGAAACTCCCATCATAAGGCTTCCATTTATCCTCCAAATAATTCCCTCTAACACAAATGGGATTCTTTATCATTAAGAGTAGCTACCATTCATATGGCTAGGATAGGGCTCAAATAGCCATTTAACCAAACCTCAATGGACATTCACTATCGATAATTTTTTACCTTAGGGAAACATATACCAACATTGTGACAGACTCATGTCTTTGATGGTTTCAATTCTATATTATTTTGAAGTAACTTTAATTTTTGGAAACATCAAGATTGAAACTTTTGTATTTATATAGTTTTGCCTTTTTTAAGGTCAATAAACATGCGTTAATGTAAACCATGCAGGAAGTATTATAAAAGTTGTTGTTTGATTCATTTTGTTACTGTGTGTTAGCTTTCACTAGAAATTCATGGGTTTTTATAAATTTTATCATTTTTAGTGATAACTATGTGAGTCCTATTGTGATTGGGATGTTAGTGCACCTATTATTCCTTGTTTGGAGAATCTATGTGAGGAAACTTTGAGTAGTGTTTTAGGCACCATTAAGTGGATCTTATATGGTTGATTCATGGTTTGGTTAACGATGAAACCTAATCATGTGAGCATCCAAAAATAAAATAAAAGTAATTTTACCATTTTAACCTTTTTTTTGTGGTTTTGGACTCCCACACCCACCCGCCTTCATTTTAATACAAGACTAGAACATGAGGAAATATTTCCTCTACTCTCCTATTTAATTTTTGGCCTCCCTCCTTCAATTCCAAGTGGTTTCTCCAAGTTAAGCCCCTCATTTCTATTATCCTTCTATATTTTTTCCCCTATATACCCATTTCTTTTGGTGTTGACTTCTCCCATAAATATTAGAGTCTATGTTGGACAAGATTAGTCTTTTTGGATGGTTTTATTTTGACATTTTTTGTTTCTAGAGATTATAGAGGATACATATTCTCATTCTTGATTTGAGGTAGTTATTCTTGTACATTTCCTTTAAATAGAATATCATTTAATTTTTAATGGTTTCTAATTATTTATTTATTAAATTAAATCTATAAGGGGTATTTTCTAGGACTTTCATAAAAAAAAATTTAGTGTTTTATCACTTGGAATAAAGGTTTTTTATGGTTTCATAATTTTTTAATTTAATGTTTTAGATTCTAGTTATTTTTGAAAGTATATAAGAGGCTTATTTTGAATAAATTTTATGATTAAAAGAGTATGACCACATTTGGGTCATGAAATAGATAAAAGTGTAATTTTAAAAGGGATGTTGTATAATTCCTTCATCTGATTTCAAATTTGGTTGCACATGGACTTTTCTTTTGAAATGATATATTAAAATTGGATTTGAATAGTGGATAATCGTTTGGACTTCCAAGATATTTTTTTAAATAAAGGACTATTTGGAACCTTAGAGAAATTTCTTTCATGTTTAAATTGAAACCCTCAATTTTCCCCCTTTGTGTTCTATTTATTATGGGTTTGGCCCCAAGGGGTATGTTTTTCTGAACATATAGATTGTAAAGTGAATATTGTGATAAGGGGTTGTTTTATTAAGAATTATTTGAGGTGAGATAAGGTTTAAACAAAGTTTTTTGAAATTAAACTACATTATGATCGTGTTCTTTTATTGGTTTCTCACATCCCTTAGTTTTCTCTTGGGAATCCAAGGAAGTTAGTAGATAACCTAGATGAGTGAAACCCTAGTTTAGATTATACACTATTTTGGGGGTTATTGCCTGTGGAATCTGAGCACTTATGGGATATATTATGGACCAAGGTAGTTTAATCACTCTAAGGATGTATTATATATCCTAGATAAACCAACGTGACTATCAATATTGTATAAAGGTTATTTATTATTGGCTTAGGGATCCTACATCCAATTAAGGACCTTATTACTTGAATCCTATGGATTTTCCAAATATATTTTATACCTATTGAGAATTATTTAGAGTATCATTTGAAATTATTTATTTTTATCCCCTATTTTTTATTGTTTTTCATAGCACCATTACTTTGGATGTTTATTTGTTATATTCTGTTGATTTCTTGGTTCCCACATGTGTTTATCTTCAATTTTAGTTATGGTTATAGTTTACTTTTAAATCAATTTACAAGTGTTTTGGAAAGTTTGATTTTAAAAATAAAAGTGATATATATATATCATAAAAATAAGTTTGGTTAAAAATTTCTAAATATATAAATAGATTTTATCTAGTTTTCATTAATTTATCAAATAATCCACTTTATATGGTCTAAAATTGTTTTAATAAAAAGTTTTTGGTTTCATGTTTTCTTATTATAGGAAAAATTTTGTTTTTTAAGTGATTATGGAATTTTATTTGGTTTTATTTTCCTTTCATGTGAAAATAAAAAACTATTTTATATTTATAATTTGAACTAGCATCTATGAATTATATTTTGAAGGAAATTTTTCAAATTATTTGGTTTAATTCTACTAGGAATGTTTAGATAGAACCCTATATACGTCAATGGGTGTATGTTGCTCTCAATTTTTCTTTTAGATTCCTAGGACTTGGACTCTTATGGGTTTTTTTTATTTTTTCCGATGATGGAAGATTGTGTGATATGGTGAGTGATCGTGGATCACATGGATATTGTTTTTAGTGATTCGTTTTTTTATTTTAGTTTTAGATGTTATTGATTGGCCTTGTCATCCAAGGTTTTTCCATTGGGTTTTTTTCATGATGTTTATCTTTTTCTAAATGTACTTATATAATGTTGTAGTTTATGTGTGTTATTACTACATAATAATATATTTTTCATTTAGATTTATTTGAAATAAATTTAATTGTATGCATGAGTATTCAATGTTTGGATGGGGATTCTGGATAGAGTCATGGATGTGGTTATCATTTATCTGTGGGTGAAATCGTATCCAAGTATGTTTTTTTGATACCCAGGCACTAGTTTCCAGTCTATGGAGATCAATAAAATGCCTTTTGGTCCCAATTGCAAATCGGGTTGGGTGACATGTTAGTCATCTTGAGCTGGTTCAATACAAATGGTATCAAATATAATGTTTTTAAAAAGTCCTAGTCTCTAGAAAAATGATCTTGTTATTTGGGAAGTCTATTAGTATTGAGATAGGAATGTCAGAACTCAAGATATAGGTTCAGGGATATTCAAGCTAGCACTTTCTTATCTTTATATTTGTGTTACAATGGGTAGTACGGAATTTAATTTTGAATTTGAGTTTATTTATGATTATTTTTTATATGTATTTTGATTTGATATGATGATATTTTGATACTTGTAGATTATATCAAGGATTTTGGGGGTCTCCTTTATCTTAGGGGGTGAAAATAAAATAATATCTATAATTTTTTTTGTCATATTTCATAATCTAAAAAACCATACAGATGGATCTATAAAATATTTTATGGGTTGTTTCATGTTGGTGAATCATTACCAACCCATACAGCTAAAATGTGCACAGTTATATTTCTCCCAGATGCAATTTCTTGTCTCCCTTTCTTCACAAATTAATTCCAATGGTACAAATCATTAGTGGGAGGTTAATTAAGGGATTTTTATATTGGGTTCATGTTATTAGGTGATGTTTTTATTGATATATTATTCCTCTCTATTTGTCCTAATCTTATTAAATAGAGTTGGTTTTGTGTTTTGGAAAAAAATATTCTTTAAGGTAAAGGAGGATTTTACCGATTGATCGAGTTTTTAAAACTTGGTGTTTTGTTTTATTTGTAAAAACATTTATTTTCAAAGAATTTTTTTAAATTATTTTATTTCATTATGGGATTTGTAAATATTTTTTGAGAATATTTTCAAGAAAAAGGATTGAAATAATTTAAAATGAAACTTTTTTTTATCAAAATAATTTAAAATGAAAAAGATCTTCATGATAAGTTTTGGTTTCATAATGAACCCCATGGAAATTTTTATCCTAAATAAGCTAAATGTTTTAAAATCATGTGTGTTGTAAGGATCCAAACTTTTGAATGACATTTGTTTCCTAAATTTTTGTGTTATTTCATTTTATACTCCACAAAACTATATGTTTTAATTAATTAAGTGATATAATTGGGTTTCTAATATTATATGATCGTTGGTCAATATGACCATTAGAAACTAAACACTTAACATTATGATTATTGTTTATAAATACAAGTTATCTTGGTTAATTAATACAGAATGAAGAGTCGATGGCCTCATCCCGTAGACTTAGTCCATACAAATCCCATCGGTCAAAGCTTAGGAAGGAGGTTGTGTCACTAGGCTTTGCTTTGGACCAAGCCCAAGCAGAGCTTCAACATGTGAAGCTTGAACAGAATCGCCTATAGAAGAAGTTCAAGCTGATAAAAATCACTACTCAAGCAATGTGTTCCATGCCACCCCAAGATTCTATCACCATATCACACCTTACACTTAGGTCCTATGTAGGTGTTATAAAGGGCTATGTAATGATACCTTAGTTACTTTTTGTAATCCTTTAGTATAAAAAAAATTCTTACTTCTTATTATGGTAAAATTTGTAATTTTCAAATGTCTGGATAAATACAGGATCAATATTATTGATGTATTTTTAGGGAAAATGGTATTTTAAAATACTTATGTAAACTTTAAATAATTTATAATGTGAAATGATTTACAAAAAATGGTATTCTATAGTTGTGACTAGTAAAAAATTTAGAGTCTAATAAGATCAACATAATTTTTAGTGAATAGTAAATTATGAATAGTAATATAACCCTTATGAATAATAATTAATAATAAATCATCCAAAAAAATAGAAACTTCACTGATGAATGTATAAATATAATTTAGACATCTTAAAAGAGGAAAAATGGTCATAATATAAGTATTGGTATTTTTTGTATGTCATAATAAATTTAATTACAATTTTATGATTAATTTAATAATTTAAAATAGAAATTTATTTTCATAAAATTTAATCATAAATTATTACTTTATTGTCTTTTGGTTATAAGATAATTTTATGTGACCATTATTAATTTCTCAAAGTGTTATAAAATGAGTTATAGTTTTAAAGTTGTTTTTTGAAATAAATTATTATTTTAGTTAAAATTTAGATTAAAAATATTTACTAAATTATTTTCATAAAATAGAGTTAATTTTTGAATTCAGAGAATCTATTTTAGGTTAGGGTGAATTTATGATATTTTTATAAAATGTTTTGTTTTTCAGTGATTAGTGAAAATACAGTTTTGAGTTTCGGTGGTTTTACTGACATCATTAATGATTTAATAATTATGTTATCATTATTTTCTATGTTTGAACAGTATTATATGATATTAGGTGTCCCAAGTGGCCAATAAAATGGGAAAATACCATGGGAAAGCCCATGGTTTTGCAAATACCATCGATGAGGTGTCCCTTGGAAATTTATAAAATATTCCCTCACTTTTGCTATAAATACCAAGTCATTCCCCCATTCCTTTCATTCCAAAATCCTACTAAATGAAGATATGATCTCTTTACCTCTCAAGGATTCCTCCAAAAGTTCTCTCAAGGACCCCCAAGGTCCCAACCTTCAAGCTTTCGAAGTTACTCTTCATGGCAAAGGAACCTTTCACCCTCCTCTTTTAAGTCATGACTTCTTTTATGTTATGTCTTCTTGTTTCCATCTTATTATGGTTGGGTATGTTGTTATATATCCTTATTACTATCCATTTCATGTCCAAATTATTATATACCCTTTCCAATCTCATCGATTGATTTTCTGAATTTTTAAGTGACGGCGTTAGGCTGCCGAATTTTCGTAAAAGAATTAGCATTTTCTCTATCCTTTTAGGTTTCTTTTTCATGTGGTATGCCATTAAAATATCCATACAATGATATCATTTATTCTTTTTTCTATACCAATATTTTTTCATGATTCATTTATGAGTGGGTACCCCTTTTCCCTCTCTTTTTAATGTTTTCTAAAAACATGTTATGTAGTCGTTATGCTGCAGAATGTTCGTCTCAAAATATCTCTCTTTTTCTCAAGAAATTATCTCTTTTTATTAATGTGAGTACCCAAATCTATTTTCATTTTCTGGGGTATTCATAAAGACATAAAACTGAACTATTTTATTTTTTAATTGACATACATATAACCCTCATTAATTTTCCATGGGTTATAAATGATATAACGATCATGTTTGTAAGCACCTTTAAAATGTCACGATTTTGAAGTGAAACCCATTTATTTTACTCTCTATGGTTTATTTATGAAATGTTTTATTATGATATATGTGGATCACATGAATGTAAATACATATTAAGGTTTCTCCTTGATATCTCTCCAATTCATTGGGTAAATAATTAATCTCTAAAGATGACAAGTTTCACGATACCTTGGTGAATAACCTTAGTAATTTTTTTAGGACACCTCAGGGATGAACCTTGGTGATATGTTCATGAATGTCTAAATGAAATGTTTTATCCACATATTTAATTTATTATTAAAGTTATTTTGATTATTATATGTCTCTACTTAAATTTCTAATGTCTTTATGTTTTTCATTATGTTCATATTGATATCACAAGTAAATTGATTCCCTTGCTTTCCTTATAGGGCCTTCTGCTCACCCTTTCCGTTTATGTATGTCTCCAGGTTATTAGATGCAGTAATTGTACTTAGGATAAACCATTGATGAAGACTTACAAGTTTATTAGAAGAATTTTTAATGTTTTCATGTATATTTTTCCTCGTTTATAAGACACTAGACTTTAAATATCCTCTATTTGTAAAATGTAATGAAACGTTATATAATAAAAAGGCGGGCTTATATAGTTCGTCTCAAAGTATAGTTTAGTAATTTATGAAAATTAGGCTATGAAAACTTTAGGAAGAATACTATAGAAAATTTTTAATATAGTAAAACCTCCTGGTATTTTGGTGAAATATTAAGTAAGTGGTTTCCAAACAAATAAATCCCTATCTCGATAAAAACAAGTGGATGTGGCTATAGCACAGATATACCTAAGAGTGAAAACTCTGACAAGGAGTTTTGGGATTGACCCGGGGTATCCTGGTACACGACAATGGGCCTTATTGCACTCCTGTTTTGACACTCCTGAGGAATATATTTGTTTAATCACAAGATTTTTATGAATCATTATGAAGAATTTATAGGGAAATGTAATTGTTTAAAGAATGATGTTTTAAGATATAAAATCCTTTATAGTTAAAAGATTCAAAAATGAAATAATTTTATCACTCCGGTTTTATTATTTTAGAAAATGGAGGTCAATTGGAGGAACCGTGAAAATGGTTACCGCAATAGACCATGCATTGATGGCCCTCTGATGAAAGTCGGAATGGAAAATTTCATGCGAATGATGAACCAACTGACTCAAGTTATGGGAAATAACTTGAATAATGATGATATACTGATCTCACTACAAAGGGAACAACATTCTGTTGAGTCCTTTATACATCATCGACCACCAACCTCCAGTGGATCGACTGAACCATTTATTGTTGAATAGTGGATTAACTCTATAGATAAGATCTTTTCTGGGCTCTAATTTTCAGAGAAAGATAAGGTCACCCTGGAAATATATCACTTAGAGGAAGAAGTTGATCAGTGGTGGGAACTGATTAAAAACACAGGGAAAATATTGGAGGTTGAATCTATAGAGTGGGAAGGTTTGAGAGGGATCTTCTTCCGTAATTATTTCCCTTGTTCTATGAGAACAAGAATGGAGAAGGAGTTTCTTGAGCTGGAGCAGAAGGAGAAGAAATATGTGGGAATCACAAGATGAACTTCACAAGGATTTAATGTTACACCTTTAGCTTTGTCATGGATTCAAGTAGTAAGGTTGATAGATTCTTCAATGGACTAAGACCTTATCTGTGGAAAAATCTATCCAACCAATACAATGATAGCTATGAGGATACCATTAGAAGTGTTATGAAAGTAGAATTTGAGTTTGGTGAGACACAATGGTATCATAAATCCAATGACAAGAAAAGATCGATGGAGCCAAGCCTAGGCAGGAGCTTTGATCAGGGAAGAGGAGGCAAGCAACTAAAACGTCCCACATGTAAAAATATGGGATGAAGCGTTTGGGGAACTGCCTACTCGAGATTGGGAAGTGCTAAAAGTGTGGTAGAGATGGTCGTATTGCATGGAATTATCATAGTGAGGTAAATCCTCGACTCTCAAACACTAACGACAAGGGGAAGATGGTGCAGGCCCTACCTGATGTCCAATGTTATAAGTGTCGACAACTTGGGAACTTTTCCAATCATTGTCCAAATTTGAGGGTACTGGAGGGGAATCACCATCAACATCAGCAACAACCAAGGGAACATGGTCATACTTTTGTAATCACTATGGCTGAAGTTGATGCGCAAAATGATATGTTGGTAGGTACTCTTGTTGTTCTCTCAAAGTCGTCAAGTACTTTGTTTGGTTCTAGTTCTATGCATTCCTTTATTTCCTCCAAGTTTGCAAATAATTTAGAATCAACACTTGAATTTCTAAAATTAGAGTTATCAGTCAAGACTCCTGGTGGGATTATCCAAGCATCGTCAATGTTTAGTAACTCTAGTATTTACTTTAGTGAGCACAATCTTATCACAAATTTAGTAGTCATTCCCATGTGGGAATTTGGCATTATACTTGGGATGGACTGGCTCTCAAAGTATAATGCTAAGATAAAATGAAGAAGAAAGGAAATCTTAGTAGTCTTGAATGGAAAACATACAGTTATTTTCCATGGAGATATATATCAACCTGATATTTTTCTAGAAGAACCTCCTATATTCATCTTTATGGAGTTGATCAGTGAAGAAGAAGAAGGAAATGATAGTTTAAGGATTGAAAATGTCCCCATCATCTAGGAATACATTGACGTGTTTCCTAAGGAGTTACCCAGACCTCCCCCAGAAAGAGAGGTAGAGTTCTCCATTTAACTCATACCTAGATCTCATCTGTTAGCAAAGACCCTATATAGAATGTAAAATGTAGAGTTGGATGAATTAACGAAACAACTCCAAGATCTTTTGGAGAAGTGGTTTATCTGACTGAGTTTGTCTCCCTGGGGAGCACATGTTCTATTTGTGAAGAATAAGGATGGATCAATGAGGTTATGTATTGATTATAGAGAACTGAATGGGATCACAGTGAATAACAAATACCCTCTTCCAAGAATTGATGATTTATTTGACCAAATTTGTGGGGCTCAATTCTTCTATAAGATTGATCTTCAATCTAATTATCATTAATTGATGGTGAAGAAATAATATATTCCAAAAACTACCTTCCGATCAAGATATGGTCATTATGAGTTTGTTGTTTTCCCTTCAGACTAACTAGTGCACCTGATATTATTATGAATTTGATGAATAGAGTCCTTAAAGACTACCTTGATAACTTTGTGGTAGTTTTTATTGATGATATTCTGATATATTCCCAAAGTCATGAGAAGCATGAGGTTCATTTAGTAATTATTTTTCTACCTCTACAGAAGGATAGGATTTTCTGAAAGTTCAAAAAATGTGAATTCTGGTTACAACAAATTTCTTTCTTGGGGCACATTGTTAACAATAAAGGAATCACAATTGACCCTACAAAGACAAAATCTATAGATGAGTGGCCTCAACCTACAATAATAACTGAGATTCGTATTTTCCATGGATTAGTGGGATATTATTGGAGTTTTTTGAAAAACTTTTCATGACTTTTTAATCCATTAACCAAGTTTACTCGAAAAGGGTTCGAGTTCATCTGGAAAAAGGAGTGTGAGGAAAGTTTCCAAGAGATGAAGAAGAGATTTCTTACTGCACCCATGTTAACTTTGCCCTATAGTAGAGAAGGATTCATTATTTTTAGTGATGTATCTCTAAAAGGGATTGGGTGCGTCCTCATGCAAAATGAAAAAGTCATTGTGTATGCATCTCGACAGTTGAAGACTCATGAGAAGAACTATCCTATTCTTGATCTGAAGCATGATGTGGTTGTGTTTTCTATAAAGATATGTAGGCACTATCTTTATGGGGATAAATGTGATATATACACAGACCATCAATGTTTGGAGTATATTTTCACATAAAAAGGAATTGAACATGAGACAAAGGAGATGGTTGGAACTTCTTAAACACTATGATTGTTCAATTCATTATCATCCCGGAAGAGAAAACAAATTTGATGATGCATTAAGTTGGAAAGAACCTGTTGTTCTGTCCATGATGAGGATTCAAATAGATACTTTGATCAATGTTCTAGTAAAGATGGATGTGGGAGTTATGAGGGAAGGGACATCATCAACCTTATGCAATATGATTTCTCAACTGTCATTACTATAGAAGATCAAGAAAGCTCAGAACGAAGATCCTTTGTTACAGAATAATTTTGAGGCTGTGAAGGATTGGAAGTTTCTTAATTTCAATATTGATAAAGAAGGTGTACTGAAATTTCGTACAAGACTATGTGTTCTTTCTATTCTAGAAATAAAGAAGGAGCTGATGGATGAAGCTCATTTCTCTACTTTATCTACACATCCTGAAAGCACAAAAATATATAGGGACCTTCGTGATTAGTATTGGTTGGATAATATGTAAAGGGAGATTTCTGACTACACTTCAAGGTGCTTGGTATATCAGAAAGTGAAGGAATAGAAACAACTTTCTAAATGGGCATTGCAAAAACTACTCATACCAATACGGTAGTGGGACAATATCATAATGGATTCTTTCACTGGTCTCCCAATAACTTCCAAAGGAAATAATGCGATATGGGTTATTATGGTCCATCTCCCCAAGACTGCCCATTTTATCTCTATTTGGGAAGATTTATCTCTTGATCAACTTGCTAGGATTTACATGAAGGAAGTGGTAAGGCTGTATGGAGTTCCACTTTCTATCATTTCTAATCGTGATCCAAGGTTCACATCAAAAGTCTGGAGAATTCATCAACATGCTATCACCATTGAATTGAATTTAAATATGGTCAATCACCCCCAAACTGATGTCCAGTCTAAAAGGACTATTCCACCACTTGAGGATATACAGAGAACATTCTTGATAGAATGTAAAGGTGGATGGGATCAACATTTCCCTTCAGTTGAGTTCTCCTACAACAACAACTTCCACTCGAGAATTCAAATGGAGCCTTATAAAGCTCTATATGGGAAGCAATGTAGATCTCCTACTTTTTGAGATAAATCTGGAAAGAGAAAGATTCTTGGGCCTGATCTTGTGCATGAGATGATAGAAAAAGTCCACGCTATCCAGCCACAAATTAAGGCTGCTCAGAGTCAGTAAAAGAGTTATGCCAAAAACCATCAAAGGGACTTGGAGTTTGATGTTGGTGACAAATTCTTTCTTAAAATTTCACCTTGGAAGAGAGTCATGAGGTTTGGGAAGAAAGGGAAGCTCAACCCTAGGTACATTAGCCCCTATGAAATCCTTGATTATGTAAGATCAGTGGCCTATCGGCTTTCACATTCTCCAAATCTAGCACAAGTTCATGATGTTTTCCACGTATCCCTCTCAAGGAAGTACATACCTGACCCTTCACATGTATTAAATCTAGAGGTGGTACACAACTAGAACATGACCTCTCTTATGAGGAGTAGTCGGTGGAGATCATGGATCATAGAGACAAGGCTCTACGCAACAAGACTAACCCCCTTGTTAAGGTGTTATGGAGGAACCACAAATGTGAAGAATCCACGTGGGAACCAAAGGAGTCTATGAGGTTGAAGTACCCACACTTTTTCTCTTCTGAGGGTTTGAGTTAAAATTTAGGGGAAATTTTTTTTCTAAATTGGGGAAGAACGTAATGACCCAAACTTTTGAATAATATTTGTTTCCTAAATTTGTGTGTTATTTCATTATATACTTCACAAAACTATATCCGTTAATTAATGAAGTGATATTGTTGGGTTTCGACTGTAATATGATCATTGGTCTATATGACAGTTGGAATATAAACTCTTAACATTATGGTTATTGTTTATAAATACAAGTGATCATGGTTAATTAATATAAAAAGAAGATTTGATGGCCTCATCCAGTATACTTGGGCCATATAAATCCCATCTGTCAGATCTTGGGAAAGAGGTTGTGTCACTAGTCTTTGCTCTGAACCAAGACCAAGCTAAGCGTCAACATGTGAAGCTTGAATGGAATCACTTATGGTAGAAGTTCAAGCTCATAGAAATCACCACTCAGGAAATATTTTCCAAGCCACCCCAAGATTCTATCACCATATAATATATTACACTTAGGTCCCACGCAGGTGTTATAAGGGGCTATGTAACGAGACCTTAATTACTTTGTGTAATCATTTTATATAAATAAAATTTTTACTTCTTATATAGTAAAATTTGTGATTTTAAAATGTCCAGATAAATATAGGATCAATATTATTGACAAATTTCTGGGTAAAAGGTATTTTAAAATATTTATGTAAACTTCAAATAATTTATAATGTGAAATTATTTTCAAAAAAATTTCTTCTACAGTTGTGAACAGTAATAAATTTAGAGTCTAATAAGATCAAATTAATTTTTAGTGAATAGTAAAGTATGGATAGTAATATTACCCTTATGAATAATAATGAATATTAAATCTTCCAAAATAAATATAAACTTCACCCATGAATGTATAAATATAATTTAGACATCTTAAAGGTAGAAAAATGTTTATATTATAAGTATTGGTATTTTTGTATGTCATAAATATATTAATTTCAAATTTATGATTAATTTAATAATTTAAAATGGAAATTTAGTTTCATAAAATTTAATCATAAATTATTAATTTATTGTCTTATGGTTATAATATAATTTTATGTGACCATTATTAATTGATCAAAGTGTTATAAAATGAGTTGTAGTTTTAAAGTTGTTTTTTAAAATAAATTTTGATTTTATTTAAAATTTAAATTAAAACTATTTTGAAAATTATTTTCATAAAATTTAGTTCATTTTTGAATTTAGAGCATCAATTTTAGGTTAGGGTGAATTTATGATATTTTAATAAAATGTTTGTTTTTTGGTGAATAGTGAAAATACAGTTTTGAGTTTCAGTGTGGTTAATGACATCATTAATGATGTAATTATGATGTAATAATTATTGTTGACTTTTTAATAGTAATATATGATATGAGGGTTTCCAAGTGGCCAATAACATGGGCAAATACCATGGTCAAGCCCATGTTTTTTCAAATACCACCGATGAGGTGTCCCTTAGAAATTAATAAAATATTCCCTCACTTTTTCAATAAATATCAAGTCATTCCCTCATTCATTTCATCCCAAAATCCTCCTCGACAAATCTTTGGTCTTTTTACCTCCTAATTAGTTCTCCTATGGTGCCCTCATTCCCCCCAAGTTCCCAACATTTAAGCTTTCGAAGTTACTCTTCAAGGTAAGGGAACCTTTCACCCTCCTCTTTTATGTCATGACTTTTTTAATGTTTTGTCTTCTAGTTTTCATATTATTATGATGGGTTATTTTATTATATATCATTATTGCTATAAATTTCATGTCCATGTGATTATATACCCTTTACACTCTCATCAATTTATTTTCTGAATTTTTATGTGATGTCATTAGGCTGCAGAATTTTTGTAAAAGAATTCGCATTTTCTCTTTTCTTTCATGATTCCTTTTCATGTAGTATGTCATTCAAATATCCATAATATGATCTAATTTCTTCTGTTTTCTGTAACCATACTATTTTATGATTCATTTATGACTTTTTTACCCTTTTCCCATCTCTTTTTAATGTTTTCTAAAAACATTTTATGTAGTCGTTATGTTGCATAATTTTCGTCTCAAAATATCTCTCTTTTTCTCAGGAAATTATCTTGTTTTATTAATGTGAATAAACAAATCTATTTTCATTTCCATGGTTATTTATCAGTACATAAAATTGATATATTTTATTTTTGAATTTACATACATATAACTCTCATTCATTTTCCATGGGTTATAAATGACATAACGATCAGGTTTTTAAGCACCTTTAAAATGTCACAATTTTGAAGTGAAACCCATTTCTTCTACTCTATTTGGGTTATTTATGAATTTTTTTGTTATTATCTATGTGGATCACATAAAATTAAATAAATATTAGGGGTTCTCTCTGATAGAACTCAAATTCATTGTTTAAAGAATTAATCTCTAGAGATAACAAGTTTCACGATACCTTGGTGAAGAACCATGGTATTTTTTTATGACTCCTTGAGGATTAACCTTGATGATATGTTAATGAAAGTATAAATGAAATATTTTAGCCACATATTCAAGTTATGATTCAAGTTATTTTCATTATAACATGAATCTACTTCAAATTCTCATGTCTTTATGTTTTTCATTAAGTTCTTATTGATATCACATGTAAATTGATTCCCTTTCTTTCTTTATTGGGCCTTCTGCTCATCCTTTCCTTTGATATATGTCTCCGAGTAATGAGATGTAGTAATTTTACTTATGATGAACCTTTGATGAATCCATAAAAGTGTATTAGAATAATTTTTAATGTTTTTATGTATATTTTTCCTGATTTCCAACACACTATACTTTAAAGATCCTCTATTTGTAAAATGTAATGAAACGTTATGTAATAAAAAGTCAGGATTCCATATGTGTGATTTAATTAAATTATATTTTAGAATTTTTTTATTATGGTAATTTTTAATGAAGAGAGCACGCATCATTTTTCTAATTCAATTTAAATTTTTTCAATGGGGGTTGAGTTTTTTTCAAAAAATTTGTGATTTTGAAAAATTATTTTAGGAATCCTTTTGAAAAGGATCATGGTTTAAAGAAAATGGTGGTTTTTAAAAATGATGTTTTCTGTAATCCTTTCCTTGGTGATATGTCTATTTGGGTTGTCCCTTAGCATGTATTTGGATTTTTTTATTCTAATTGTGAAAAAAGAATGGGATTGATTCATTTTTCATTCTATTTAGTTGTCCCACCTTTAATTTTCTTGAGAGAATGTAGAATGTATTTATTCTAGGATGAAACCTACAATGAATATCTCTTTTCCAATATATGTATTTTCTAGTTGGGGAATATTTTCAAATTCTAAATGGAGTGGTGGATCTTAAAACTCTTTTTTTAAGATTCATTTTGAGGAAAGGAAGTTTCTATATTGTTTCTAAAGATAATATAAGCTTAATTGACATGATTAGTCTTAGGTATAACTGAGACCTAGGTAACTAGTTATTTTTAAATTTATGCTCATTGAGTTTAGAGCTGATTGAGGCTCTTGGATTAATTTTTTTGGATTATTTCCTTGCTTATTTTTTTGTTTCCTATTCAATTATTATAGTTTTTGTTATACCTTGGTGCTTGATATTGTTTCTTGAGGTTTGTGTGATGGGATACCTGTCTTGGAGTTTTGATGTATGGGATGTATGAAGGCCTTGGGTGTGTGGTTTAGGTGAATAGTATAGACATAGTACCATTTGATATTATGCACTGGCTGGTGTTGGTTTAGATATTATGGCATTCCCTAAGATGCAGTAATTGGGATATGAGGTTCTAGATATCCCTTTATTATTATATTTTTTACCCAAGGTAATATCTTATGTAATTTCATGTTGAGGAATGTTTTCACTTGAGGTGTCTTTCTCCTTTTGTTGATATGTGATGTTTTCAATTCATGGGTGGTTATTTTAGTGTATATATGATTATTATTTTTTTTGGATTCTTTGATGGATACCTTAAATTGAATCCAATATCATTAGAAGTTTTTTATGGTATAAAAAATCTAACCCATATAGTTCCCCAGGATTGGATGGTTTCCCCCAATTGCTTTTATGTGGTTGTTTAAGATATTATTAAATAAGAGCTGATCAGATCTATCCTTGACTACTACTCAAGTGACCACTTTTTAAGATCCACAAACACTACCTCTCTGATTCTCATTCTAAAATTGAATCATACTTCAAAATTTTATCACTTTCAACCAATGAGTATATGAAACTTATATTTAAAAATTTGGTCCAAAATCATCAATGAAAGGATCTCCAACATCCTTCCCCAGATAGTGTTAAATGATCATCATGGTTTTGTAAAGAATAGTAATATACAAGGTGAAATTTCATATGAATAATATATTATACATGACATTAATATGAAGTTGTTTGTCTCTAATATCATGGTAAATGTTGACATTGATAATTCATATGATATATTACAGTGGAGTTTCATTATCAATGTTATGTGGAATCAAGGTTTTTCAGATAAATTCTATGATCACTTCTTCTATATTTTTCCCCCACCTTGTTCTCTATTTCATTATCTTGAACGAAGTTTTGTTTCTTTAAATCTACCAGAGGAATTCACTAAGGATACCTTATTTCTCCCTCCTTGATTTTCCTAGCTCAAGAGTCTCTTGGATGGAAAATTGATATGGTGGTTTCCTCAAGGTCAATACTCTAATACAAAGGTTGGTATATATTTCTATGAATATCTAACTTATTTTTTAATGATGACATGTTTTATTTTTAAAATGTAAGATATAGATCAATAATAGGTTTCAAAAACCTATTATATGAGTATAAAAATATATTTGAAAAAATTTCATCCCCCTAAAAATAAATTTGTATCTTTATGGATCATTCCCTTCTAACAGATCTATTATCATCAGTTATTTATTGTATATTTTTTGAGGTATTTCCCCCATGTAATATCTTGGACTAATCCTCACCTAAATTAGGGTAATGATCATACATTTTGATAATATTTTTCAAAAGGTTGCATAAATAATGACCAACAAGAATGGTAGGACTCTATATTTTAGCTATCATATCACCCTAATCAATTTTTTATTGACATCTATTACCATGAATGTGTTGGATTCTATTTGAGTTCCAAAAAGGGTCATTCACTAGATTATGAGTGTGATTAATTCATTTCTCTAGGACTCTAAAATGGAAGGTAAGATCGCTAGGCTAGTCTAAAATGGTTGGCCAAACCTATCACTAAAAAAGGAATTAGAATCGGGGACCATATAGAATACATGCATAGAATGCAATCCAAGATTTCAATTGATGTTTTCATAGGAAATTCCCTATGGGATGACTACATGAGAAGCATATATGATGAGTATCTAGATTCTATTAATAATTTTAAAAACTTTTCCACTTATCTATGGTGAATCTTTCAAAACCCTATTCATCTTCCCCTTCATCACTCATATTGGGTGATCTTGTGCTGAGAGGTTTCCTTTTGGAATGATAATTATACTGAATGCATCCTTTTCCCCCATTTTCTCACTCATAAAATCTACTTCAAATAATCCATAGACTTTCCCACTTTCAGTAGTAGTGTTATCTCTTTTAAAAAATAAAATCGTCTTGATAATATTATTCTATTTAATAAGTATGATATGTATTTTTTCACTGCTTCCATCTCAAATATGTTTAATAAAAATTATTTCATCAATATTATCCTTGATTCGCCTAAATATGGTCAATTGGGTTATGAATATTAGAACTCATCCATTTTATCTAATATGAATTTTATAATATGGAAGTACCATCATAATTTTATCTCAACTAAAAATGTGATTTAATGTAAAGGGATTCAAGTTGCATCCAAAATTCACTTCTACATTAAGCACCATGTGGAAATAACTAACCACATCTTCCTTTCCAGTGATTGGGTGGCTTATGTCTTGGGTCTTATGGGTGGTTTCATGGGTATCACATCTTCATATAATTATTTTCACATGTTATTATTATAATGGTTGGGTGATTGTCCAATGAAAGATGATCTTAGAAATGGATGAATAGTGGTCATAGAAGCTAGTTTTTGGTCTATATATTAATCATGGAATGAAAAAAGATACAACAACAGGATATAAAATATCTAACATATTAAAGATAGGTTACTTTTAAATATTATAGATATCTCGTCTTGAATGAATATATTCAAACTACATATTGGCCTTATCAGCTTCAATATCCCCTCAGAAAATATCTCCTCTCAAGTTTTTCATTGGGTTTCATGGTTACCTCTTATCTATGGTATGAAGAAAAATAAATATGGATCTTATTCGAATTTCTTTATGAGAAGTGAAGGTATTATTCTTGATCATTTTTTTCTTGGTGGTGTTAGAGTTCAGTACCTTCAATGGTGAAGGTAACTCCCTTTTTGTGAAGGCCAAAGTTCTTCTTGATAGTCTCAACATTTTACATAATAAAGTTATCTCCCTCAAAGAGAAAGATTTATATTATTCTCTAATTTATAGATTCAAGAACAATAATATGGACCCCATTGGTTAGTTTATTATATCATTAATAAATTAAAAGGTTTCATTTGCAA
Organism: Viscum album; assembly: GCA_963277665.1. Classification (NCBI taxonomy): domain Eukaryota; kingdom Viridiplantae; phylum Streptophyta; class Magnoliopsida; order Santalales; family Viscaceae; genus Viscum; species Viscum album. The sequence goes on along the minus strand of OY728138.1, from coordinate 960,649,993 downwards.
TGTAAGGTTCCAGCACACTTGGTGTGAAGTTAATAATGCAATAGATCTTAATAGATTTTGCACATGTGTCTCACCCCCTCACAATTTTATATTCTCTTGGATCCCTACCCTATGTTTAAAAAACTATTATTATCAAATAATATCTTATAATTAAACAATTTGGGATACCTTTAATCCCTATTTATTATTTTTATCCTTTATCTTTATAATAAAAATATATTTATCTATCAAATTAAAACATGCTTCTCTTGGTGATGATTCTTTTATAGGAATGTATATTCCATGTCTCACCCATTTAGTGGGGTTTTAAATGGTGCGGAGACCTATGATAGACCTCTGTCTTCATAGAGCTTTTTATCTTGTGGTTAATAGTTGGTTAATTGTTTTATATTTATAATAATGATTGATAAATAAAACAATGAATTTAAGGAGTTTTGTACTTTATCTGGTGGTTTACTATCTCTATACCTTGATATGTGTTCCTGGACACTCCCACTTATATTATAAAGGTAAAAATTTTATCATTTTTCCTTTTCCTCCACTTTTATAAATGAATTTATGGGGTAATAATGTGGTTTAGTGGGGAAAATTGTGGCACCCCTATGTTACTGATGATTTTTAGTTTATATTATTTTGGGGTAATTTAAATTTTTGGAAGTTTTAGGGTTGAAACATAGGGATTTATAGATTTTTCCATATTCTTTACAATTATTATGAATGGTTCAATGGAAAATATGTAGGAATTATTCTGCATGGGTTTTTTTCAGTTCACTTGGTGAGTGCATGGTTAGCTTGTACAATCAACACAGGGTTTGGTCCAAAAAATATGACTTATAATACTAATTGTGTGATTCCTTTTATGCTTTAGGTGTTGGCACATAGTTTTCACATGGTTAGAAGAAACTATGTCGGGTAAACATGTATTTTGATATAGCTTCCATCCAATGGCTCATGAACTGTCAGCACACAGTTTAGTAAATCATGCATCCTAACCATACAAGATTCCCAAAATCACTTAAAAGTGATTTAAACTTTTTCCACTTTTCATATTTATGGGTTTTGGACCCCCTACCTTTACTTTCATTCAGTCGAGTCTAAGAGATATAGAGAGATATCCTCTACTCCCTTCTTCTTAAATTTTTGGCCTAACACCTTCGATTCCAAGTGGTTTCTCTAATATAATCCCCTCATTTCCTTTATTCTTACTTTCCTCATTCCCCTAGACCCATTTATTTTGGTCTATACTAATCCCTTGAACCCTAGGGTTTATGTTGGTTGAGATTAGGGTTTGGGGATGGTTCTAATTTGATATTTTGGGTGTTTAGTGATTGTAGAAGTTATTTAATTTCCTTTTTGATATTCCTATATCAAATGTGATTCATTATGGCATGGTTCTGCTTGATTTGGGGTAGTTTTTTTATTAATTTCATTCAAATGGCATGTTATTAGATGATATATGGTTTATAATGCATATTTTATTAAATTACATCTATAAATTATAGTTTTTATATATTTCATAAATGTTTTAAAGGTTTTATCACTTAATATGAAGGTCTTTTATGGTTTTATAATTTTCTAAAGTAATATTTTGGATTCAAAGTGTTTTTGAAGGTTCCTAAGAGGCTTATTTTAAATGAATTTAAAAATTAAGGGAATTTTACCGCATTAGGGTCTTGAAATGGATAAAATTTTGGTTTTAAAAGGGATTTTGTGGACTTAAATAAATTTTAAATGTATTTTTAAATGTATTGGTCTTGGAAAATATATATTAAAAGTGGTTTTCAAATAGTGTATAATGGATTTGAATACAAAATATGGGTTTTTTAATAAATTACTATTTATAAAATTAAAAAAAACTTATTAATTTTAAAATTTAAACCCCCAACATAGTCTACTTTTATGTGTTTTTATTTTCATGGGTGTGTCCTTGAGGAGCATAGTTTTATACACATATTTTTTTGTGATGTGAATATTTTGATATGGTGTTATTTCCTGTTAAAGTGTTGGAGGTGAGATGTGATTTACTTAATGTGTTTTGAAATTTAATTATGTTATGGTTATTTCTCAAGATTTATTTCTCACCTACCTTAGTTTTTTAATGGTAATCCTAGGATGTTAGTAGATTACCTGGATGAGTGAAACTCGAGTTCATATTGTGCTCTATCTTGGGGGTTATTTCCTAATGAAGCTTAGTGATCCCATGATGGATTGTGGATCATGGTTTCTTGAGTACTCTCAATATGGATAATATGTCTCCGATGGTACAACTTTACTGCTAGGATTTTAGATAGGTTCTTTATTGTCAACCTAGGGTTTTGGTATCATGTTTAAACTCATATTACATGAGTTGTAGAAAGTTTTCCATGTTTCCTTTTTATATTGATAATTATTTGGGGGATATTATTACATTAATTTTTTATCCCTTGTATTTTGATTTTTTACATGGAAAAATTATTTGGGATGTTCATTTTTTTATTTTCTATTGATATCTTAGTTCTCATATGTCTTTATTTTCAATTTTTGTTATTATAGTTGTTTACTTTCAAATCAATTTACAAAATGATTTTTAAATCTATATTTTAGAAAATGAAAGTGATATATATATATATATATATCATAGAAAGGAGTTTGATAAATATTCATGGAAATAGGAAAGTTATTTGAGTTTGTTTTCTTCATTTTATCAAAGTATCATCTTTCTATTGTTTAAAAGTGTTTTAATAAAAAGATTTTGGTTATTTATTTTCTTATCCTAAGAAGGGGTTGTTTTATTAAAGTGATTATGAAATGTTATTTGGTTTTATTTTCATTAAATGTGAAAAAAACTATTTTATATTCTTGATTAAAAAAAATTATATGAAGTGTATTTTGGAAGAAAATCACAAAAACTCTTTGGTGGAATCCTACTAGGAATATTTATCTCACACCATATATACACAAATAGTTGTATAAAGCTATCATGTTTTCTTTTTGATTCCCAATCCTTGGACTCTTTCAAGATTTATGTTCTGGTTCTATAATGATATATGGTGTTCTGATGCAGTGAGTTACTATTGATCACATGAATATTTTTTGTTGTTATTTATTTTAGATATTATTTTTAGATGTTATGTATTGTCCTTATCAGCCTATGTTATTCCTTTGGTTTATTTTGTATTCATTGCTTTTATTTTTATTTTAAATTTAGTATGTGATGGTTTGATTTATGATTTTTTTTATTGGAAATTTTTTGTATTACTCTATTTAGTTGTTTCATTTTTATTGAAAATTGTTTATTTATATGCATGGGACTCTAATTTTTAGAAGGGTCATGTTATATTTCTAGATGGATTCCATGATGTGTTTATCATTTATCCAAGGGTGAAATCATTCCCAAGTGCATGTTCTTTATATCCAGTTACTAGTTTCCATCTCATGGGTATCAGTAATTCCCTACAAGCCCAGTGGTGGATTAGGATAGGTCACATGTCGAGTAATCCTAGTTTGGTTCATTAAAACTTGTATATGAGCCTAGGTTTTTCAAGTTACTACATTCTGAAAACATTCTACGATTATTTGAGAAGAATTTTAGTATAGATGTCAGAATGTTGGAAATCGAGATATGGGTGGAAGGAGAGTATAGCTATCTCTTTCTCTTTTTGATCCTTAAGTTACCTTTGATACTCATGATTTAAATTCTAAATTTGAGTATGAGTTTTAATATTTTTATTTTCATTTTTATATGATATGGTGATATTTTGATAATAATTTATTCAATCGGGGATTTTGGGGATCTCCTTTACATTTTCGGTCAAAATGGCGAAAGAAACATAGTTTTACGGTCATCTTTCAAGGTTTAAAACCCTATAGGGCCCATATAGATGGATCTATAAGCCATTTCAAGGGATGTTTCACAGTTGGAACATAATTTTACAACTCATTTGGAAAAACCTTTCCCAATTTTGTTTTCCCATATATTCATCGTATTATCTCCCTTGGTTCTTAATTTGATTACAATGGTGCTCACCATTACTGTGAGGTTAATTAAGGGGGTTTAATAGTTGGTCTATGTCATTGGGTGATTCTTTTGTTGATATATTATGACTTATTATTTGACCTAATTTTATTTAAGGTGATTTAGTTTTTTGTTTTGAGAAAACTAATTATTGAATGAAAAATAGGATTTTATGGTTTATTTGGTTTTTAAAACTGGGATTTATGTTTTTTCTGAAAGAAATTTTTTATTTTCATGGAATTTTTTATAGTTATTTATTAAATTATAATATTTCTAAAAAAATAAGAATTTTTTAAGAGAATTAATGAGAATAATTTGAAACCAAATTGATATGTTATCAAAATGGTTTGAAATGAAAATAAGCTTCATGAGATGTTTTGGTTTTATAATTTGGAGAATGTATATTCTTATATAAAAAATTTAATTTTTTGAAAGCATGCGTAGGATCTCATAAAATTATTTTTTGTACTCTTTAGGAATATAGATATTTTAAAGAAATATATTTTTCTTTACATTTCTAATTGAGGTTAATTTTTTCCAAATAGGGGGTTGAGTTATTTTCAAAATTACTGTGGTGTTTAAAAATGATTTCAAAACTCCTTATGAAAAGAAATGCGGTTTAAAGAAAATAGTGCTTTATTAAAATGTTTTCTGTTTTGTTCCTTTCCTTGGTCATATGTGTTTTTGGGATATCCCTTGGTGTGCATTGGGACTATTAGATTTTTTTTGAAACATGAATGTGTTATGTTCATGGTCTATACTTATTAGTTGTTCCACCGATAAATTTATTAAGAGAATGTGGATACAGAACCTCTTTTTCTATAGATTACTTTAAGGAAATGAAGTGTCTAGGTTGTTTGTAGAGATCCTATGGTTTTTAATTAACTATAGTAGTATTGAGGATAGTAGGAATTGGGTGATTGATTAGTTTATGATTTATGGTCATTTATTTTAGATTAGTTTGAGACTCTTGAGGTTATTTTTGTAAGAAACTTTCATTTTTTTCTTTTTTGATTCCTCATTTATAAGTTTTTTATTACTATTATTGTGTTTATACCTTGATGTTTGATCTTATTTAGGGAGGTTTTTGTTATAAAATATATATGGTGGGATTTTTATGGATTTGACAAGGGAAAATCTTGGTTATGTGGTTTCGGTAACTAGAAAGGATAGAGAACCAGTTGATATTATACACTGGATAGTCTTGGTTTGGACATTTTTGGGTTAACCAAGATATGGTGATCTAGAAATGAGGTCTTAGATCACCCTTTTTTCTTAGTTTTGACTCAATGTTAAATCCTACATCATTTCTAATATAGGAATATTTTCAATTGAATTATATTTTTCCTTTATAGGGTATCGGATAAAATGAATTGGGTGACATTACCATATGGTCATTTAGTGGTTCTTTGGTTTGTGCTCCCTTTGGGGATATGAGGTCAGTTCTTGGATGGTTATTGTACTTTATAGAGGAATATTAATTCAATGGGGTTCTTTTTAGTAATATGATTCTCTGGTTAATGTTTCTTTCTTATGAATTTTTATCTCACATCTCATCCATTCAGTGAAGTTCTAATTGTTTGGGAGACCTACGATAGAACTTCTTATTCCTAGATCTCTATATATTGCGATTATGATTTTTTCTTCCATGAATATGTTTTATGATGATTGAGGCTTCAATCTATGTATTTGAGGAGGTATGTGTTTTTATATGTTTTTCTTTCTCTTTAAACCGTGTTATTTGTTCCCAGAACGTCCCACCTCTATTATATAGGTTTTGAGGTTCTAGCCTTTCTTTTACTCTCACTTTTATCAATGGATATGAATGAAAAGAAAGTGACTCAGTAGGGATAATTATGAAATCCCCATGTCACTAATGTCTCCTATTTTATATTATTTTCTAGTAATTTTAAATTTTTGAATCTTCAGGCATGAAACTTTCGGATTTCTAGAATTTACACTTTTTTCAGGGTTAGTTTAAACAAGTTAATGGAAATCGTATAGAAATTATTTTACATGGGGTTATCTAGTTCCTTTTTTAGTGGATATTTAGTTTTCAAAGTAATTTCATAGTTTTTTCCAAACTATGTTACTTATACTCTTAATAATGTGATACCTTATATAATTTGGGTATTAGAACATGGATTGTTTATAGTTGTGAGAAAATGTGAGGGGAAACTGTGTGTAGTGGTGAAGTTCTATTCTAGTTTCTCTTATATGGTTGGTGTATGGATTGATAAAATGTGTGGTCCAACCATTGGATATTACCAGAATCACTTAAAAGCGATTTCTAATTTCCCCTTTTTGTATTTAGGGTTTGTGGAAACCCCCTCTTCTGTCATTTTCTTCTAGCTGAACCTAGGATACATGGAGGGAGTTCCTCTACTCTCTTTTTCTCCAACTCTTTCCCTCCCACCTTTGATTCCAAGTGTTTTATTTAAGTTAATCCCCTTGTTTCATTTATTAATCCTTACTTATTCCCCCTATACCAATTTATTTTGGTTCATAATTATCCCATAAATTCTAGGGTCATTGTTGGCCAATATTAAGGTTTAAGGATGGTTCTAATTCGATATTTTGGGTGTCTGTGACTTGAAGAGAATGTATCATATCTTTATTGAGATTCTGATGTCAAAGGTGATTTGTTGTGAAATGGTTATTATTGATTTGAGGAGGTTATTTTTTTATTTACTTGAAATATCATGTCATTGGATTCTTGATGGTTTCCATTTCCATGTTTATTAAATTAAATCTATAAGTGAAAGTTTTTATAGATTTCATAAATATTTTAAAGGTTTTATCACTTAGTGTGAAAGAGTTTTACATTTTTATAGTTTTTTAAATTTAGTTTTTTGATTTGAATTGTTTGAGAAAGTTCCTAAGAGAATTTTTTAAATGAATTTGATAAATAAGGGTTTTTGACCACATTTGGGTCTTTAAATGGATAAAATTTTGGTTTTCCAAGGAATGATGTGGAATTCCTTCCATTGGTTTCAAATGTGGTTTCACATGGATTTATTTTTAAAATATATACTAAAAATAGATTTCAACTGATTGATAATGGATTGGAATAACAATCTGATTTTTTAAATAAAGGAATGTTTGGATCCTTAATGAAATTTCGTTCATGTTAAAATTGATACCATCGATTTGGAACCCTTTTTTGTGTTATTCTTATTGTGGGTTTGGCCCCAAGGGAAATTTTTTTATACACATTTTGGTTTTTATGTGAATATTGCAATAAATGGATATTTCTTATGAGGGTTTTGAAGGTTATATAAGTTTTACTTAATGTTTTTTAAAATTAAATTATGTTGTGATCACAATAATAGCGTGCTTACTCACATCCCATGTGTTTTTCATGGTATTCCTAAAAATTTATTAAATTTATTAGATGAGTTCCACCTCATTTTATATTATACTCTCACTTGGAGTTTATTTATCGTGGAAGCTAAGTGCTCCCAGGAGGGATTATGGCCCACGGTATAGCTTGATCACTCTCGTGATGGATTTTATGTCTGAGATAGTCCACTAAGACTATTGATATTACAAAAAGTTATTTAGTTCTATCCTAGGCTTCCAGTTTCTAGTTTGAGGCTATATTACTTGATTCCTACAATGTTTCCTATAATGAATTATTCTAATTGATAATTATTTTGGGTATCATGTTACATTACATTTTTTCCCTATATTTTTATTAGTTTACATAGAAACATTACCTGGGTCATTCATTTTATTATATTATTTTGATATATTGGTGTGAGTGTTAGTTTATTTCCCATTTCAACTATGGTTGAATTTTACTTTCAATTTTATTTACAATTATTTTTTGAAATTGGTATTTTAAAAAGGAATGTGATATATATATAATTCATAAAAATTATTTTGATAAATTTTTTCATTAATGGTAAATAAATGTAATCTTTTTTTTGAATTTATCCAAGGGTCAACTTTTTTAGTTTAAAAGATTTTTAATAATAAAATAATTCCACCATTTCTTTATCTAATATGGGTGTGTTTTGTTAAAGTAATTTTGGCATGTTATTTGGTTTTATAATCATTTCATGTAAAAATAAAAACCCAATTTTTTATTTATAATTCAAACTAGAATCTATGAAGTTTATTTTCAAGGAAAATTACACAAATTATTTAGTAGAATCCTATTTTTCATATTTATCTCACATTATATATACACAAATGAGTGTATATAGCTCTCATGTTTTCTATAAAGTTCCTTGTACATGGTCTCTTTTTGGGGTTTATCTTCAAATTTTCCAATAATAGACGATGTTGTATTGTGGTAATGAATGTGGATTGCATGGAGATGATTGGTAGTGATTCAGTTTTTATTCTATTTTTAGATGTTATGTATTTGACTTGTCATCCCATATTCTTACTATAGTTTTTTTCCTGATTTTGATTGTCATTTTGAATTCAATTATTTCATGGTTTGGTTTATGAGTGTCTCTATTTTTTCTACTGATGTATATTAAAATTTTTGGTTTTTTTATTTTTATTAAAAACTATTTTCTATTTTCATGGGCGTTCAATATATTGATAGGGGATTCTATATTTAAATATATAGTATATGGTGTTGTTATCATTTATCTAAGGGTGTAATTTTTTCAAATTCATATTCATGATACACAGGAACTAGTTACCGACCTATGGGGATTGGGAACTCCCTTTGGGACTTGTGTCAAATTGGGTCAGGTGATGTCTTGACTCAGCCCAGACTAGTTCTTTATAAACATTTTTAGAAATTGATCCCAGGACAAGAAAATCATGATATAAACAGAAAAATCAAGAGATTCGTTCATCTCAAAATATTCCCGCTACAACCAGAACTCCTTGACACCATCGATACCCTCTTTTTTGGAATGAAATCTATGGAGGGGTGATGTGCATCATTGCATCTGGAGAGTAAATTGTTTCTTTAATTTGCATACTTAACTCCTCTACCTCCCAACTTTTCAAATCCCTCATTCCTAATATTTAATAGAACCTATGATCTGAAATAGTATCTCACACACATTTCATATAAGGCCCCAGCCTTAAACATTACTTAATCTAGAGTTGAGTCAATAATTTGACTTTCATTCACATATTGTATAATGATAATAAAATAATTAATATCATATTAATATTTTAAATATATATATATATCATAAAATTGATTTAATGAATAAAAATGAGTCACATCACTTCGTGGAGGTGATAGTTCACACGTATGCACGAATGAATTTTTTATTTTTATGCGCATGGAAAGTAAGAATGTAATTGATATATTATTATCATATAATTATAAATATATCATTAATATCAAATATTAACCTTAATTACATATTTATAACCACTCATGAGAGATGGTTATGGAAAAAGAATTATATCGGTTCATGGAGGTGATAATTCACACGTACACACGAACGATTAATTACTTTCCCATTTAATGGAAGTGGAGATGGATTTAGGTGATGATATTAACATAATAACATCTAATTATACTAAGGATACAATAATTATTATTTCATAGTGGATGTAGAATATTTTAATGAAATGGAAGAATAAATAAAATAGAAATACTTAAATGAAAACACTACCTTTCCTTTGGATGAGAACCTTTATTAACACCTTAACACTTCTAAGGAAGTTTTTCTACATAAACTAAGGCTAAAAGAATGTGGGGATTGATTATAGTAAGGTTTTTGGGAAGCTCTTGTTTGAACCAAAAGGTTTTGGAAGTGTGATTAATAGAGAGGAATGGGTGCATTTTTATAGGAGAGGAGAGGGGCACCCATGGAATTATAAAATGTATTAAATTAATATAAATTTAATTTCAATTAAAAATGGTTCCAAACTCATTTAGTTGTAATATATGATTATTATGGGTTTAAATCTAATCATCTAAGAAAAATTATACAAGTTTTATTATTTTTAATCCTAATCTTTTTTTAACCCCTTTTAACTCTTACCATTTATCAAGTAATTTACACTTAGAGGGTTAAAATAATTACCAAATCAAGCCAAAAGACCAAATAATGAGTCATTAATGAAATTTTTAGAGTTATATAAACTTTTTTATTTCTTAATATTATATTTTTATAAGTTCTATATCATTTAATTAAATATTTTATATTTTCAAATATGAATTATGTCAATTTTGACATTATTCATTACATTACTTTTTAAAAAAAATCATAAAAACTTGATTCCTGATATAAAACTAAATTAACTCAATAATAAAATTTCATATTCATACAAAAAATTAGTGGATGGAATGAAATTTTTTAAATTATATTTATTTTTACATTATTAATATCATTTATTTCATTCTTTCTTTAATAAATCTATTACTGCATCATCTTTGTGTCATAATTAAATTTAATTATTTAATTCCTAAATATTCAAAAAAAAATTACCATGATGTAGGAAATAATTTTGGATTTATAATTACTATTTATAGATGAATATATCACTTACATAACTCCATATTAAAATTGTTTTAGCAAGAAGAGACATATTTATGACATATCTTTCTATACTTTAAATTAAATGTTATAAATTTCATAATCACACCCAAGTGGCTTCCAAAGGTACCAATTTTGTCCAAATGATGTTCATGGTTGATAATAACTCATCAAATAATATTATTACAAGTTTTAGGGTAATTTTATAATATTATAATATCAATTTTACCTTTAATTACCCTATTTACCTTTAATTACCCAATTTACCTTTAACCATGGTAAATAAAATACTAAAGTTATTATTTATTAAAAATTATTTTGATACTATTGGAAAAACTCATATTGATTAAAAAAATTTATGTATATTTTTAACAATTTAATTCATTTAATTGGTTTAATTAGGATTAACAATAATCCTATTGACGGATCAAGAAAACAGTTTATTTAAGTAAAACGTTTAAAAGTTCACATAGTTTTTTATTTAATTTTAATTTGAAAAAGCATACAATGAACTAAATTGTATTAAATGATAAAACATTCATATAATTATACCTTAAAACCATGTAAACGGTTAATCTAGCAATACAAATAAATTATATGAAAATGTAGTTTGAAATAAAATGCAGTATTTTTCACTATTCATTAAAATATGAATTTTAGCAGAAAAATACCAAAAATTCAACCTAAGTAAATTTTGATGTCCTGATTCCAAATAAGGAGTTTATGTTTTCAAATAGAACATATAAAATTGAAAAAAATCATATTTAAAAAGGTTTCATCATCAAAAGGTGGTAAATTTCTTTTTTTTATAGAATACCCATTTTCATCATAAAATTGAATTTATTCTTATATCATGTCTAGAAAAACTGTAAGATAAATTTTCAAAACCGTATTTAGTTTATATTTTATTAATATAATCCAAAAATAGTGATTTTATTATTTTATAAACACAATTATTCTCACTTAAATAGTTTTCCATAAAAACACATCCTTTATATTTAATTGGTTTTTATTTTCATTTCTAATTAATTTGCTAACAAATAAATCATTATATAAACTTGAACACACCCTAATTGAATAAGTTAGTTAATATAATTCATTCCCACCATTCTAACAGCTATGTATTAACTACAACTTAAAATAATAATATGATTAATATATTATTTTTCGGTATAATTCAGCCTTGTGTGTGACGTAAGATATCAGAGAAACTCATTGTTGTGTGTCGAGTACACTCTCATAAAAACATCATTTTTAATGTAAATTTACTATCTAATTCATAATTATTAATAAACATGAAAAATTATTATTTTATAATTTCTTGGGATGTTACATCCTTTTCCCCTTTTGAAAATTGTGTCCTCGTAATTTTAAATTTGGACTCGGTAACTAAGGTTTCACTTTTCAAAATTTCTTCATTGAAATAACTCATCAAAAAAAGAGTCAATAGAACTTTCACTCTAAGATAAATAAATTGAAGTACAATGGTCACCCGAGATAACACATACTATGATTCCATGTAGAAAAACATGGATATGGAAGAAAAACTGACCATCATGTTCTGATGAAGAGTGATAGAAAACATGATCAGGAGAATGTTAACAATCAAAAAATCATAAATGTGTGATGGATTAAATGGTCTTTCATATTTTAGAAAGAAAATTTAATGGAAAATTTTGTTGTTTTAATATCCTTTTAATAAATTTAATTAATTCTTTTACTACTTATAATAATAACATAAGGAAATATATTTACTTGAGAAGTAGAGTTTCATCCTTTTGTTAATTTCTACAAAAACTCATCTTTTTCTTTAAATGATGAGTATTTAAGATAAATTTTTCACTCTTGAAGAACTAGAATCAACTTCTAGAGAATCACATAATCCATAAAATATTTATTAAATATTTATTCTATTTTGAAATATTAACCAAAACCAAAATAGTTAGGAAAAGATAAAACAATTATCCAAATAGAATAAACCATTGGATGATGAAAAACTACTTTTAATCTCCAAAATTAAACTATAATATTAAAATCTCAATATAGGCCATTCAAAAAATAACTTTCCTTAAAATTCCTCAAATAATCCAAAAAATGTTTGAAACCCAAAACATAGATGAATTTGATTACATAGTCCTCCATGATAAATTTTATCATTTATCTCCAAATAACATAATTCACTATTAATGTCTCACACTACATGAAAAATACCATTTTCCGATGGTTTTTTGGAAATCGAGGTGGTTTAAACTGCCACCATATGGTCCTGCAGTGGTTTTTTGAAACTTCCACTAAAGTGTGTGTCGGCATACAATAGGTGTCAGCATCCTAGATTTAGCGGCGGTTTATGGTAACCAACGCAGTGGGTGAATTTCGCGGCGGTTATAACCGCAATGAAAAAAAAATGAGTTTTGTCAGGGGGAAACCGCCTCTAAAACCATTAAAACAACCACGATATAATGAAGGAATATGAAAACTATTTAGCGGTGGTTAAAACCACAGCTAAAAAAATAACAGTTTCGCTATGTAAAACCGTCGCTAAAACCATTAAAACCGATGTGATATAATAAAAGAATATGAAAACTGTTTATAAGAGGTTAAAACTACCGCTAAATTATTGTTTGTAGAATCAGTTTTAACCACTGTAGATAGAAAAATATCATAATTATAGTGGTAGTTAAAACCGCCGCTAAATATATTTTATTAATTTTGCAGTGGTTAAAACCGCCGCTAAATCCATATTTACACAAAAATGAAACTGATACTGCAGGCCAATTACCAATGCCCTGAAAAAAAAATTACAATGGATATAACATATAACACATCATAACCAAAACACATCGAAACCACCCCACATCACAACCACCCCACATCACCACCACCACACATCATTACCACTAAACATCACAACCACCATGCATAATTTAGTTTCAATAAGGATTTTTATCATAATTACTAAATTGTTATGGAGGGTATTCACACAGAAATACAATATTGCATTGGAAACCATTTAAATAGTTCGATATATATTCTTAATCATTTTCATATATGGTGAGGTTATACAAACATATATATAAAGTTTTATAAAAACTAAAACAACACGCTATCTCAAAATAAGTCATAATTGGAAAACCAAGTTAGTGTGGCCATATAAGAATAAATAAAAAGAATATGTAAAAACCACCCAAATGTACATATAAATAAGAGGAGATGAAGGATCCCCAACCTTGACTAAATCATCAAGTATAAATGAAAAATAACCAAGGATAAACCACCACTAATCTCAAGTGAATCACTATTTAATCCAGTGAATAATAAGGCTCCATCAAAACCCACCCAAAAATGAGGAGAATTACCACTATAATGAACTCTTGAATATAATAAAAAGATAATAAAGGAGTCATGGTGAAAGAGAGGGCTACCATGAATCAAATAACATTAATCTAAATGATTCAATATGATTCAATTGGTTTGGAATACCAAGGGAGGTGACTATAGAAGGGGAGGATGAGTAAGGGTTAACCAAGAATTGAGGGAAAGTATAAAATTCAAAAAAAAAGTAGGTAATAAAACTCTTATTTATAATTGAATCACATTGGAATCTACAAAAACATGGTTAATATCCAAAACTCATGTGTTGGGTTTGGTAAAAGTGTGATCTAGAACCCTCATTGTCATTTTATCTTTTTCCCCATTTTAAAATGGAATTTAGCCTCCCAAAAATCTTATAACAAGGAGTCATCTAATCCATAATGGTTCTTCTATATTATTCCACGTATAGAATCCATGACCTAGTTCCCATTTCTCAACCATTTTACCCTCACTGTGCCCAAGGTTACAATGTGGTGATCTTGGGTTTCCTATTTTGGACTGGTGGTCCTTTGATATTTCATACCCACCCAAGGGCATTTCAAGATTCTCATGGTGCATAGGAAAACCACTAGGACAACATGCATAACACCATGTCATTCCCAAATCATTGTTATATATCCCATTTTACACAAGAGCAGGCTCAACATAAAACTACCTCTTTTATATCTAGATAAGTCATTGCACAATCCGTGGTGGACTTCAAAAGGCTAAAACACCACCTCAAACCTCAAAATCACCAAAACAACTCTCCCTAAACATCCACAAAACTTGATAATTCACAAAGGGAAGTTCATAAAGGGTATGTACCATTACACTCATTCTATTTATTTTGGTTTCCCTATTATGGTGATCATATTTTCCCCAAAATTATTAGAACTATGTATGGATTGATTCCTATTTTCATGGGATACATAGTGATTCATAGATCTCCTATATCAAACCCAACCAAAAAACTGATACCAAATCTCCCAATTTATCTTAGTGACTGGTTCTCTTCATTCACATTGGTTTTACATCCACAGTGTTGGCATCAAGATAAGTTCATTTCATTTTCAACATCAGTTTAAACTACATTAAAACTCATATAACAAGGTATTTTTCATATGATCTTAAACTATAGATTATTTAAGTTATTTTCACATGATGTTAAACTAGGTGATGTGTGGTCCATCTTGTAAGACTTGAAACTTCTTAGAGCAGTCTACCTAGTAAGAACTGTCTTCCTCTACATGTTATCCAAATATTCATAAAGATCCTTACCATGGGGTTCTTTATCCATAAACCTATGTTACAAAAAAAATATTACCCTAGGAAAGAGAATAATATTCATTGGGGTATTATATAAAACTATATGTGGATTGATTTATGATGTTTCAATATATGTAATGATGTTGGGATATCATATAATAGACCTCGGTGAAAATTATAATCACACTGGTTATACCCTAAAGGTGAGACCCTTCCTCATTCACATAAATTTTTTTATCTATTTCTCACATAATGGTTCCCATACATCTCATCCTTCTCCTCCTATACACAAGGAAAATTTTTATGGAGGACCTTTTCTAAGAACTATGAATGGATTGATTCCTGATACTCTAGGATATGTTTTTTATCGTTCATCCTTGGGTAACAAACCTAATAAATTTAGGAAAAATGAATCATAAAAAGTGATTCATGACAAAAAAATAATCGATATATATGGTGCATACCACACTCGATAAATCAATACATAAAACAAAACATCAGAAATAAATAAAATGCATAAAAGGAAACATGAGAAATCAAGAAAATGTTAGGTCATGAAAATGTTTGGTGGAAACTATGTGCCACACATGATACATATACAAAACGATTGTTACCATATTTGTCCAACATATCAACAAAACAACTAATCACGGTTTAATGATGAAAAAAGCTTGTCACCCTCTCTACCTCCATCTCTACTTCCTGCTACCACCTAAAAGAACATTATATTGAAAATTAAATATTGTTGTATATTTATATTTAATCATAAAACCAATAAATGTTTGAAAACTAAATGATTTTGAATTTTTGTGATCTACCTACTCACCACTAATCGATGCAATACCACCAAGGGTAGATCTACTCTTCTTATGAAATAAATCATTCAATTATTTCTGAAAAACTGATATATGATCCCTCTAGTTGTGAACTGTGTTTCGTAGAGAAACAATCTCTCTCTGAGTATCTAGAGGTATGGACTAACTACAACCAGGAGTAGATGCAGTTATAATCCCTAGTGTTCGTTCAAATACCTCAGATGGTACGGGTCCCAAACCTATCCTGCGCACTCTACCAGGATGCTCATTCCCAAGGACTTTAACAACCCAGTCATCCTGGGAGACTGAGTAGGACAGAACAAGATTGGAATCCCACAATTCTTTAATTTTTACCAATAAATCAAGTAGAATTCATATTATAAGCAATATATATTAACATAATAATAACTTATAATAACTTATTATAATGAAAATTGAGTTCATATCCCAACTTCTTTGGCAGGATCATTAACAAAACTCTCATCATATTTTTGGTGAACATTCAACCACACTTCTGTTCAGGATGCTTCGTGCCCTAAACTCTATGACTGCATTAAAAATAAATAAATCAACAATTTAATATATTAAAAAAATAATATTGTCTTGTTAATTATTTAAACTAATGAAAAGATTACCAGATAAGATCGGCTTCTAGAAAAACTCTTTGACCCCGCAGTGTGAGGGATGACCTGTTTAGACTAGCTTGATGCATTCTTTCTTGAAAGATCCTGAAATAAATAAAATGAAATTTAATATTAATGTATTCAATGTCATCTTTTATTCATATACATGTATAAATGTAACATGATATTATTATAGTAATATATATTTAAAAACTATCTGCTTCACATCATGATGCCTGTCAACAAAAACATTCCATTACTCTTTGGGTACCCCATCGGGTAGCTTGTTATACATCTGTTAGGTGGTCAACAAAGTATCATTGACATCACCCCAAAATATCCATTTAAATTCTTTCCTTTTCTTCTAAGATTTTTCAATGTCCACTTTCATCCTATCACATCAGCAACCGTAAAGTGGAAAAACATCTGTACACAGAAATTCATTTTGAAAATATTAATAACATGACATTAAATTACACCATAATGTATTAAAATTACCTTTATTTGGGAATCAAAAACATCATTTTTCCAACTTACAGGCATATTTATCTAACAATCATATTAAATAGGAAGGTAAATAGGCTCTATGTCCAACTAGCCTAAAATCTGGCCAAGTGATCCTACAACATCATCCACAGGGACCCCATATGAATCAAATGGGACAACTATCTTCTCTCTGGTCAAATTCCATACATCTGAAATTTTTATATTTTTCTCCACTGTTTCACTATTTCCATATTTAATGAACAAAATTTTAGTATAGAAAAGTGCAATAAATTTATTCATATTAAAATTTGTACCTATAACGGTCACCCTCTAGTATCCCCGTGAAGTACTAGAAGTGGCACACTACTACCCCACTATTGAGGCTCATGAAGTGGGAGGAGATGACTGATATATTGAAGGGATGATCACTAAGGGTGTGAGATATGGTGCAGGGGGAGATGGTACAGGGGGTAGGTGGATGGCGGCACAGATGTCGTAGGGAGGGAGACAGATGGATCGTTATCTATCGTAGTGGTCAATGAAATAGTATATCGCTTCCTCCTTGTCATTCCTGTCATTTAATCAAATAAAATTAAGTTTGGAACATATATTTCCAAAAATTTATATAGAAAAAAAATTAAAAAAGATAAGAGATGCACATTACTAACAAACAAAATATACATAACAATGAAAATTATTTATTGCACAAATGAAATAAGTGGCTGCAAAATGAATGCATAACCGTACATACAATCGTTTTCTCCTTCAATCATGTCAGTTTTCTACTCCATTACTTCATACAATTCATTCATCCTTTCTAGACTAATATTTTCAATATCATTTTGGAGAAAGAATTTTGATACTTGATGTTGATGAGATTCAATGTCAGATGTCAAATCTTCCACTTCATCACCCATATCATACAAATCTCTTTGTTTTACGTGAGCAACTACACTCCACCATTCATCCAAAACATCATTCACATAATATACCATTTTTTCTTGCAATGATAAGATAAATGGATCATGCAGTTCATGATCACCAACATCCATCAAGCGAGAGAAGTTCATAGAAGTAAATTGCAAGGAATCTCTTTTAACACCTCTAATAATATCGACCCAATTGAATTTTAATAAAAAAACTAAAAATGTTTGTGGTATTTTAATTCAATAATATCGGTCATCTTTCCATAATATCCCACTTCAAAAAATGTAAATATACCACTATTATTTGTTTTCAAACCCTCTTCTCGATCGACTGTATGAAATCTAAATTCATTCTCATTGTAAGTGCCGAACTTTTTAACTTGTTTTAGAGGAATTCAAAAAAGAAACTTAAAATCTTCTAAAAAAATGCTCGAGTATCAATATTCATGATATATAAAATTAAATATACTTTATTAGAATTACAAAATACATGTTTCAACCTAATATTCATATTTATTGCAATATTTATGAACTTGCACGTCATGAAAAACATTCTACAATCTCTTTATTAATATATTTCTCATTTCGTGCCCGGCCTCTAATTCATCTCTTTGTTTGTATCCTCAACTCTTCAATAAATGGATCTGCAATTTCATTATTCAGTAGCACATATCTATGTGCCTGTAATAATTCCATTTATGTCAGTGTTACATTTGAAGTCCTCCCAACTAATCAGTAAACAGCATGAAATATTTTTGATTTCCCATGTATTTTAGATTGATTTTATGTGTCGTCAACACGTCTAACTCGGTTAAATATTTTCTCAATATCATCCAAGTATCTAGAATAAAAGGTAAGACACTCTTCTACCAAATAACATTCAGCAATAGAGCCTTCCTGTTGATATTTATTTCTCACGTAAGATTTTAAATTCCCAAGATATCTATGACATAAAAAAACCAAACATAATTATGCATTTTCTTAAGTGCCAAAAATTGTTTACTTAACTGAAAAAAAATATAAATAAAGTACCTCTCAATAGGATACGTCCATCGATAATGAATGGGGCCTCCTAATTTAGCTTCGTCAAATAAATGCACAGTTAAATGCATCATGATAGCAAAAAATGATGGAGGGAAGATCATCTCCATTGCACAAAGTATTAATACAAACCTCTCCTGAAGGTTTTCAAGGTCAAATAGATATAGAGATTTCTCACTTAGTTTCCTGAAAAATACACTGAATTGGAGTACAACAGCAGTAAATTTTTCAGGTAATAATGTATGCAATTCCAATGGTAGTAACTACTGTAACAAAATATGTAAATCGTGACTTTTCAATCCATGTATCTTACAATTACTTAAGTCAAAACACATCAATATGTTACTTGAATGCCCATCCGATACTTTCACATGCTTCAAAATTCAAAAGAATGTATCTTTGTCCCTATTTTTCATTGAAAAAATTGTCAGAGCATACTTTTCATTCTCATATGGTTAGAGATCATGTTTTATGTTCATTACTTGTAAGTCTTTTTGAGAATTGAGATGATCCTTTGAATTTCTATGATCATTAAGAAATGTGAAGATCAAATTCCTACATCACATCAATATTATTCCGCAACAAATTAAATCCCCAATATGGATGTATGAAGAATATAATTTTTCTCTTTTATTATTGCATTCTGATTTCACTTGACGATCCAATTTGAACATGATTCCCACTATCATTCAAATGATAAACCTTCCCAAATTTTGTTTCAACTTTTTCAAGTTGTGTAAATATTTCAGAACCAGTTAATAAATTTTTAGGTGATCTATGATCAATGAAACCATTAAATTTTGATCTATTCAACCGAAATCTATGATATACACCAAGAAATCTTCGATGGCACTAGAAGAACCATTTTCTAATATGAGGTAGACGTTTGGGAACAAAATCAAAGTTACAAATAGGACAATCCAAGTCTGTGTAATTGTTCCGACTAGAAAAATTCCCAAGACCAAGGAAGTCACTAATGGTCCACATTAAAGCAGCATGAATTTTAAACATTGTTTTATAATAAGCATTAAATGTCTCAACATCGTTTATAAATAACTCCTATAATTATTCAATTAAAGGCTGCAAGTATAAATCAATATCATTTTCAGGAATTTTTTTTCCAGGAATAATCATCAAAATGATAAAATACTTTTGTTGCATACACATCCATGGAGGTAGGTTTTAAGGGATCAAAACAACTATCCAAATGCTATAAATGGTACTCAAAGTCCCAAATCGGTTGAATCCATCAGAAACGAATCCCAATTGAACATTCCTAGAATCATCTGAGAAATTTGTATGTAACGAATCAAATGTATTCTCCAATTGTGAATCTCGTGGATGTCTCATTAACTCATCATTGTTATTATCTATAGAATTTCACT
Organism: Viscum album; assembly: GCA_963277665.1. Classification (NCBI taxonomy): domain Eukaryota; kingdom Viridiplantae; phylum Streptophyta; class Magnoliopsida; order Santalales; family Viscaceae; genus Viscum; species Viscum album. Next base: position 960,629,636 of record OY728138.1, on the reverse strand, counting down.
TCATGTGTTCAGTGTTTTTAGATGACATGAATGATCTTTGTAATCGAGGATTTAAAGGAAAGTAAAGAAAAACCTTTGTAGGTGTTTTACTTTTCATCTTCTTCATGGTAGTATGTTGATTCAGACTTCCAACATCACCCATTGTTTACCATCTATAAAAAGAACATTTTTTACAATCCAGTCTACTTGAATCCTCTCGCCAATAAAGAATTCAATCTTTGGGACATGCATGTATTTTTTTATAATTCAAACCAAGCCTATTAACAACTTTTTTCCTATCATAAAAAGACTCGGGGATGTTTTCTTTAGGAAATGAATCACGCAAGAATTCTAATATCATGTACATTACATTATTTGTAATTCCACATAGACATTTGATATGGTACAACTTCAGAAAAAAAGAAAGTTTTGAATATTTCAAACATCCACTATACAACTCTTGATTTCCATCATCAACTGAATCATGAAACGTATTTTCCTCAGGGAAGTTTTGTATTACATTATTCTCCACATAATAAAGAGGAGGATCCACTTATATGTTATAATCTTTATCTGTTTGTCCTAATGTCTTAAAAACATCACTTATCATGTTGCTATTTGTAGCACCCTCATCGGATTGTTTTGATATGTTTTGATGTTGATGGTGGTGTCTTGTAGTGCCAAATTCATCGTTTATAAGGTTTTTCATTTCATTCTCCATTTTCAACAAAGTTGGGATCTCATTCTGTGGATTGACATTAGTGCTCAACCTTTCTGTAACATTCAATTCTCTAGTCCAAATCCAACACAAATATTGACTAGGGAATTTCTTCAATATTAAATGTTCATAAACTTTATCTCTCCAACCATCTTCTAAATTTAAATTTAGGACATGGAAATCTTATTCTCCCTTCAATAGATCAATTGAAAATTGAAAAATCTAAAAACTCCTCCAAGCCCTTAACATACTATGGTGTGTTCCTCGGTAATGTGATCCATCTTTTATCCATGTATATCACAATGTGCATACACAATATTAAAAAAAATTAAAACACATAACTATTAATAAATAGGGAAAGAAATTCATATATACTAGTTGAAAAAATATATAAATATGTTAAAGATTTGGAAATATTCTACGATTAGATCAAAAAAATACCCAAAGACACATTTTCCCAATAGCCCATTGTAACTTAAGGCACTTTAAGATGATATCTGGGAATGATATTTGTCATAATATACCTATTAAGTATCAAAAATATTATTTCATGTCTACCAAGACATCTTAAACCATATAAAAATTTCAAAGAACACTACATGCATCGAATAAAGGATGAGCTCAAGTGGGTGGTTGAAAAAAATAAAAATCAAAAATTAATTTCCATTTAGAAGATTTTTGGGTTTTTTTATTTTCACCAAAATGAGAAGATAAAAAATCATCAGATGAAGTTTCACCAAAGAGAGTTTTTTTAATTGGTATCATCATAAAAGATGATCTAATGGTGTTTATCAGGTAGAAATAATCCGATATAGGAATAGAACATCTAATAAAATTGAAACATCCAAACAACACATCATAAGAAATGAGTGGAAAGATCCATAAAATCTGTGAAATACAATGGATATAAATTTTTATGATAAACCTCATCATGTATAGTTGAATGCTCCATAATCCTATTGAATAGAGGTTTGTCTGCTAATTTCCATCACCGAGTCTATGCACTGGAACTAGGAAGTGATATCGCCAAATTACTACAAAAACTCTATTAACACACTTCACACAAAATAAAACCAAATAGAAAATAAATATTTTTGTGGTTAGGATAATTCCATACATCTATGGGAGAATACTAAAAATATTTTCATTGTAAAAGATACAAGAAAATACAAATCTCATCACTCACATCCAATCTATTATAAAGTCTCAAATAATTTATCTAGAAACTTACACTATTTAGCATAATCTTACATACAAACTAATTTGGATGGAGCAATTTGATAAACTATTCTGGATGGGAAAATAACCACAAATAGGACTATCGATATTTAAATCCCCTATATCAACAATTTAAATTAAAAAAACCATAATTAATTGCTATAAATGGTTGATATGGAGTAAAAGGTAAGGATCTTAAACCAAGGTATATAAGAGATAAAGGTACAAGTAGGAAAACCACCTCCATGATTCAAGATCTTATATTATAAAAAAATTACATTTGGTGTAGTGATGGTGACTGAAATACCTAAATAGTACTCGGATAAAACACTATATGACCTCATTTTATCCTCTAATTTACCAAAGGCTGAAGAATAGCATCAGGGTTCTAAGAAGACAATTGGGATTTGGTTTAACCAATTTTATTAATAAACTAAAATACAAGAAAAATAACATGATCCAAATAGAGTGAATTACATATGATAAATATTTACAAATCATATAAAGGTAAAAAATATAAAATGATCCATGAAACCTAAGGATAAATGAAAAAATTAATCTCCCATCTCTATATTCAACACTAAATGGAACACGAGTCATACACAAATCAACCATGCTTAGAAAAAACAAGTTATCCAAACATGTACTTGTACCTATAGGTACTTGAAAAATAGACCATGAAATTTCATGTCCCTCCTAAGTGTATAAGCTGGGTGTGAGCATATAATACCCAGTAATAAACCACCTAGTTTTTAACTTATATGTAATATACTTACATATGTTACTTATATCAATATAAACATTTATATATATTTATATAAAAATTTCTTTAAAAATGGTTATCAATAAAAACATGGAAGCATCAGATAATGGAAAACTTCATAAAATAGAATCAGTTATAAATAATAAATCCCTATAATGGGAGGGTCTATAACTAACAAAACTTCTTTGATCCTAGACTTGGATATGAGACCTCAGGTCGAAGAATCCATGATGCAATTCCCATCGAACTAAGATCATAGCAATCTTTACCATGCTTGAGTCATGGGAAAATTCTTCTATTTTTTAAAGAGGAAGGTGTATACAAGAATCAAGGAACTATCATCACATGAATTTAGGGATAGGTGAAAGGGGTATAAAAAATTAAATTCATTGTGATCCCATCTTATTAATCAATCTCAATATAATACATACCAACACACAAGTTATAAAATAGAAAAATACCCCTTCTAACAAACTCATTATTTATCAAAATAGCATCTATGGTCATGGGAGCATTATTATTCATGTTAATCAACATGATTGGTATAAAAAATTAAAAACAATCTCAACATATCAAATTAATAGTCTTTATTAAGAAATAGTTCAATTATGATTAATCTAATTCTCAACAAAACAAAAGATAAATATGCCTGAATATGATACATTAACTAGAATATCAAAAAAACATAATTCCATGTCGCATATGGTCACAACATAAAACATGAATAAATAATGATAATTATATTATGGAATCAAAAAAGGTATAAAAATATCAATCCAAACATAAATCAGGTTATAAAGATACATTCTCATCATGCTACTCTAAATGTGAATTGTACTAGTTATAAATTATTAGATGAGGAGTAATTCATGGTTCACTAAAATATATCCAAAAAAGGATATAGCTTTATCATGGGGAGAAACAAGTGTGCACTAGTAAAATACTAACTATGATCAAATATGGTATTTTTCATAACCAATTTGATAAAATAACTCCGAAATGGGTGAGGCAGCAAGGGGCAAGGTGGTGAGGTGGCGAGGCGGTGAGGGTTTCGGGGGTCGCAGGGGGGGTCTTGTGAGGGTCAGGGGGAGAAGGGGGGTTTCCATTGGTGGGGGATGTGTCAGTGATAAAAAAAAGTTTTAGCAATGGTTTATAAAAAACCGCTGCTAAAACATTAATAAAAAAATTATCAGTGGTTTAGTAAATCACCGCTAAAAAACAGCCACAAAAATCTATTAATGTTGTAGTGTAATACCAAAAAGTAATTTTCTAATCACATATTCTCCATGATATTTTAATCATTTCCATAACTATCCTAATTCCCCATAATCCCACAAATAAAAATCCTAGATTATTCCAAAATATATTTCAATTGTTACTCCTCAAATAAATTCCCATAGTATTCTATTTACCTTAATCATATAAAGTTCCAAAATATTGACAGTCTTCCAAAATAACATTTATCACTTAATCCCCATATCATTTTCCAATACCAAGGATATCCATTTGATAAAACATAATTTACCAAAATCAACTTATTATAATTTCATCAATTTTTTCACTACTACAAAACACGCCTTTAACAGTGTAGGTATTTATCAGCGATATAAAAAAACACTTATAATAGAATATTTAACGGCTCTAAATAAAGTACAGATAAATTTAACTGTTTATCAACATGTATTTTTTAATACTGATAAAAGAAAACCTTTATGATCACTTTGTTTTTAGTGCTGATAAAGGCCTCTTTATCAGCACTAATAAAGGGCATCTTTTATCAAAGTTTATTTTTTTCACTGATACAGGTTATCCTTTATTAGTGCTTTAATTTTAGCGCTGATAAAGGGTATCCTTTATCAGCCGTTTATTTTTATTGCAGATTAATATTTATATAAATAAAATGAAATAATTAAATGAGTTAAAAATAGAAAATGTGTTTGTTAAAAAATATTTCAAGTTTTATTAATAAAAATAATTATTGATAAAAATGAATTGATTGATTTTGCATTATTAATTATTAAAATATTTAGTAATAAGATAACTATATTAATTAAAGTTATTAAATTGTATATATTAAATATATAGATATATATTAATGTATATAAATATGATTTATATATTACTAAATATTTATGCACTTTAAATTGAATAGTCATATGTTTATTGAATAATGGTTTATAATTAAAAATTAATATGAATTAAAAAATGGACTATAATTGCATAGTACTCAACATATAATTGAATGTTGTTTGATATTTCAATTTAATAGAGATCAAATGTGTGTAATATTGATTTTACATATACGTATTTAATGCAGTTTTCTATACAATTCACAAATACAAAACTTATCTATTTTTTAGATGTTTTTAAAGTGTACTTATTCTTAATTTATTTAATTTCCCAAAATTTTAACATAGATACATTCACTTAAAAGGAGGTATTCATTAATAATTTTAAAAATATAATTCTAAAAAATATTTATAAATAAATATATTTATAAATGTACAGACACTATATTTATACAATTATATATTTATAATTTAAAATAAATAAGTATATTTTTAAATGTATTTATATAATTATAAATAAATAATTATCTATATTTAAATAATTATTAAATTTATAATAAATTTACTTAAATAATGAATATATTTACTAAATTTATATTTATATATATATATATAATAAATATATATTTATAATTATATAAATTTATAAAATTATATAAATAGTACTTTTTTAAAATATTTCAATAATTAGAAATAATTAATTAAAAAATTATAATAAATATATTTTAAAAGAAATATATTTACTATTTTGATATTTATGTATATTTATTAAGTATTTATAAATTTTTAAAAAAAATTTATTTATATTTATAATTATAAATCCTTTAACAGTTCTTTAGTAATAAGGGCTGATAAAATAATCATTATCATCGCTTTTTCATGCTGATAAAGATGAGGATTTATCAGTTCTTAATAAAGTGATTGTAAAATAAAGATTTATCAGAGCTCAAATTTTAGTGCGGATAAATATTGGATTAATCGGTGCTTTCTTTGTGCTAATAAATAGCCATTTTATCAGGGCTTATGTTATAAGTATTGATAAAATGTCTATTTATCAGCAATTATTTTTAAGCGGTGATAAAAGTGTTCTGATCTATTTTAAAAACTCTAACCATTTGTGAACTTGTCATGATATTAGGAGATTTACGCGAAAGCAACCTATTTTGGTGCTTCTCCTTAGTGAATCGATGCTCGAATCACACCACTCGACTATTATTGGTGTTGTAGTTGTACGAATATCTCATCTGACATCCAGTTTTCAATTGCAATTGTGATGCGGATGGGGTTTCACATCACTTTTCATCAATTTCTCCACTTAAGGTAGGTGCTTCCATGCCCTAACAATTTTAAAAGATTTAATTTTCTCACTTGGTTAAGTTTTTTCATCATTTATAGTTTATTTTGGTGGTGTGAACATGTTTTGGAAGAGCTTTGACATGAATTTGTGTTAAAAATAAATTTTCTAAAGATAAATTTTTATGTTCCAATATAGGCCCTATTGTGAAAAATTAGTGTAAGTGTTCAATTAATTGTTTGAGTAGTGAAAAATGTGTGTTTGTGGGTGCTTAAGGTGAACATGTGGTGAAAAATAATTTTTGATGGGAAATGGATCATTTTGGGCATGTTGGCCTTGTCTTGTGCTTTTGATTATGAGTTTTGAAGTGTTTAAATAATTAAGAATTTCTTTTAAAAATGTAATTTTGGATGTGGAAATGGTTTATTAAATGGTGTGAGTGATGCAAAATGTGTTTTCGAAGGGTTTTCTGTGCTTTGTTATGGGTTTCGGTTTTTTAATAAAAAATGGCTATGTTGTGTGTGTGTGTTTTAGTGTGGTATTCCATGGAAGGGTTTTATGTTTTGTTTGAAAGGTGAAAATATTTTTTTCCAAGACGCATAAATGTAGATAGGTTTGGAAGTAATTTCTTAAAGAAAATTTACATACTTTTCCATGTTTAACATGTTGTACCTTTTTTAATGTGAATTGAAAAAAAATGAAGGATGGAAGACTTGTTTTGAAAATTTTCTCTGTTTGTGTATAAATTTTTAAAAAAGGGATTTTCTATAGAATTGGTTGTGAATTGGGGTAAACTCTAGTTTTGACAGATTTATTAAATTATATAAGTGTTGGAAATTATGTTTGATGCATTTATGTGGTTTATTAGATTTTAAAAGTATCATTTTCATGTGAACATGTGTGTGTTATTGATGTAAAGCCTTGGGGTGACTCTAGGGGATGATTAAAAAACTTTTTAAATTAATTATTAATATAAATAATAGGTGTGAGGAATGTTTGTAAAATTATTTGGTGTGTGTATGTTTTCAAATGGGGTTTGGTTGTGCAAGTAGTGTCACACTATGTGTACTTTGTGTGGCATGACTTGTGTGTGTAAATTTGTTGTGTTAGTGACATGTGAATGTGAAACTTTATTGAGCACAAATAAAAGGGAATCTTGGGTAACTTTATTGTGATGTGTTAGGGAATCTTGATGTTTTCACAGTAAAAGCATTGTCCATATAATTAATTTATTGTTTCATATTTATGATTAATTCATTTATTTTTAGTATTACTCACATAATAATTGTTTTATTATATAGGTGGATTATTTTGTTTGAGTTGGGGTGCTTTGTCCAACTTTCATGCTTCTTCTTCCTTAAAATATTTTTGCCCATGCAGTGGTGCATTTATCACTTTCTTTCAAGTTACCTCCACTTCCTTTATAGGAAGAGCAACAACAATACCCCTGCTCAATCATAGAGGTAATCTTGATGTTTTCACATTTGTTCATTGAATTAATGTATTGTTTCATATTTATGTTTAATTTATTTGTTTTTAGTATTACTCACTTAATAATTGTTTTTTATGCCTGTGTATTATTTTGTCCAAGTTGGGAATCTCTGTCTAACTTTCATGCTCCTTCTCCCTTAAATTATTTTCACCCATGGAGTGGTGCATTTATCACTTTCTTTCAAGTTACCTCCATTTCCTTTGCAAGAAGAGAAATGACTCTTCATATTCTCAATCACAGAGGTAATATTGATGTTTACCTAGTAAAATCATTTTCCATATAATTAATTTATTCTTTAATATTTTTGTTTAATAAATTTCTTTTTATTATTACTCTCATAATAATTGTTTTCTTATACCGGTGGATTCTTTTGTTCGAATTGGGATACTCTGACCAACTTTCATGCTTCTTCTCCCTTAAAATCGGTGCACCCATACAGTGGTTCATTTATCACTTTCTTTCATGTTACCTCCACTTCTTTTGCAGGAAGACCAATGATGCTGCCTCTGCTTAATCACAGAGGTAATCTTCATGGTTTCACAGTAAAATTATTGTCCATATAATTAATTTATTGTTTATTATTTATTTTTAATTTATTTATTCTTCGTATTACTCACATAATAATTTTTTTCTTATACATGTGGATTCTTTTGTTCGAGTTTATGTGGTTTGTTCGAAGCTACTCATGCCGTGTTGGAAGTTTGAAAAAGAAATTCAATGGAAGTTATGGTACCATTGATAGTTACGATTATTTTTTAATGAATTTAAAAAATTTTATTTATGTAATTATATAAAATAATGTTTTAAATGTCTATAATATAGTGTTTTTTCTTTTATTTGTGTTATAAATTTCATTTCATTTAAATTATGTATTGGGACTTGTTTTTTTATATATTTGGTGTGTTTCTAGTGTTTCTGGTGCTTCTGGTGCTTCTGGTACTATGGTGTGCTATAACAGCACACTACAGTGGTGATGTGATGAGCTATTACAACATACTGTAGTATGGACCTTTATTAGCACTTTTGAATGTGCTGATAAAGAACATCTTTATCATCACTTTTAAAAGAACCGATAAAGAACTAATTTATTAGTGTTTCTAAAATTGATGATAAAGGTCTAATTTGTCAGTGCTTCTACAGCACTGGTAAAGAATTCATTTAGCAGTACTTTAAGAATCACTGATAAATGTGTTCTTTATCATCAATTTGTAAAGTGCTGGTAAAGGACACATTTATCAGTACTTTTATTAATGCTGATAAATGTTCCATTCATAAGCGCTTTTCAGCACCGATAAAAGTATTTGGATTTTAACATTTCTCATGTTGTCACCACCTTTATAGCATTGATAAATTCCATTTCTAGCGCTATCAAAGGCCTGTTTTATAGTAGTGGTTAACTAAAAATAAAAATTCTTACTTACCAGGGACTTTACATAGGCCAGTGGTAGGTGATAAATCCTTGTCTCCCTTCAGTCGTGGGTTCGATTCCTACAGCCTTGTCCAACACGGTGGGTTGTCACCCTTCCTGCGGGTTGTCCTTTTTCTAAAACCATAAAATTATTATAAATCTTATAACATTACCAAAATTGGATAAAATCCTCAAAAAAAACAAAACATATTTTAACCTCAAAAATTATCTCATACCTTTCATTTTACATCAAAAAAATGTAATATCCCATAATTACCTTGAAATAAAGATTATATAAACTCTAAAGGTTATTCATACCTTTATAATTATGTCTACATAAGAAAAGATAATCCTCACTCGAATAAAATTTTCACATAACAAATTTTAGGATTACTCACACTAGAAAAAATATTCCAAAGTAATCCCATTTTTAAAAGAGCATTAATACTTTTAAACATTTCATCATCCATACATCCAATATAACTCTTGAATCCCATATATGAAGACTTCTTAATCATTTTTCATTCATCATTCTCCCTTAACTAAAAAATTTCGTCTTATTCCTTAATACTTATTTCCTATAAACAAAAACATGAATCATTTCTTAAGATTTAGTAATATCAAAACATGAGTCAAGAAATAATCCATATCTTTCATATGTAATTTTTAGTTTCCTCATATTTAATTGGAATAGAATTAGGTATTTCTAAACATATATTTGTACAATAATACTAATCCCATTCTTGAACATTCTTATTAGGACATCTATTTTCATAATTTTCATACTCTCCATAGTTAAAACATTCAATTGATAACTTGGAAAAAACTTCTTTCCCTTTCCTATAGATAACTAAACACTTCCTTTTTCCTTGGTAGGTTATTTCTTTATGACCTTAACTATCACATCTATAACACTTTACCATCCCTTTAAAATATTTTCCTAGGTGTTTATTTCCACATCCTTGACACATATGTTGATGAATATTCTTACCTTTATGATCATTATTACCTAAACTACCACAGGGATTCATTTCTCTCATATATGATGCATCCAAAAAATCACCAAGGTTCAAGTGGTTAATCATTACTCTTGATAGTTAGTTTAGAATAACCATAAGAGTTATCATTTCAGCTCTTATTCCATTTGGTTTCTTATTCAGTGAACCACCACATTTTCCTTCACGCCCATTTTTACTTTGGTTCCTGATGGATCCATCCATTTACTAAAACCAAAAAGGTTAGTGTGAGTATATCAATAAAATCATCATATACTATCTTATGAGGAAGATAAACACTAAGATAAACTTTTTCATGTTATCTAAAACGCATTAAATTTATATAAAATAACTGTGAATATTCTTATAATGGTATTCATTATGGTTATATACAACTTGTAACTTATGATTAAATAACACCCTAACCGCTAAAGTTACCTAAACTAACCTCTGATACCAACTATAAGACCTCGACCTTAAACATTACTTAATCTTGAGTTAAGTCAATAATTTCACTTTCATTCACATCAAGGATCTTTTCAGGTTTTGAGATTTATATAATTAGACCATAACTATTACATAACAACTCAAATATTACATAGTAAACACTTCTACTCACTATCCATTTTTTCATTAAAAAAACACATTTAGAAAGAAATATGGTTTTGTTTTATGTTTAAACATCATAAATTTTCCTTGATTCCATACTTGACTCTATTTTTCTTTAAATCCTATGAAAAAAAATTAAAACTTAGGATGAGTATAAAAATCTCAGTAAGGGATACACAAAGAAGTAAAACTTTTAGTCATGAAAAAACATGTAAACCATGAATATTTTATCATAAAGTAGTACATTATATCTTTAAGAAGTTTTAAATACACTTCACAGAATATAAGGTCATTGATTACCATTTTTTGTAATAAAAAGATTACCATAAATCCTATGGAAATCACATATAAGATATAAAGGTAACTTGGGTCATAATCACACTGAAATGGAATAACCATATGGTCTACTTCTACACCAATCACTAAATATAATGGCCATATGGAAAAATTCCATACCCAATGCATTGGAAGTAATAACATGTCCGCCCATCATTTGTTTATCATGGAACCAATCATATTTGGTTTGTCACATAACCACCCATTTAGGTTTATCATGTAACCACCCATCAAATGTCTAAGTACCATTATCTAATCATCACACATAAAATATTTCAATTATCAACATTTCACTCATGAGATTTCATTTGTAATCACAAGAAATCATTTCAAGATATTTAAATAGTAAATCCAATTTCAAAACCCTTTTAAATAAAAAAAATAACCAAAAAAGGAATAAGTGGTTTATTTTTCTTTTAAAAAATTAAAGCTTGTAGAGGAACCTAAATATCAAATAATGGTCACTACGACGAAGAATGTTTTGTCACCTAATACATTAAAAAGAACAATTCTTATATCGTTTGTTAAAACATTCTGTATAAATCATGTAAAAATATTATTTTTGAAAAAAAACTGAATTAAATTAAAAATATATAAAAAAAATCTTTAAAATACTTTTATATCCATATAATAAATAAGTAAATTAACATCATGAAGAAAAATATTTGATAATTAAATATTTAAATGTTCAAGGTGTCTCATACCACTTTGAACATTGAAATATTAATCTCTATGAATTTATACATTTAAAAAAACATTAAATTACATTAGTATAGATAAAATATGGATATGAAAGGTCATAGTGGCTGTATATACACCTTATAAAATAATAAAGGTTCATATTATCAAGTAATTCCTCAATGAAAGGATATTGAGACGAAATCACCTACCTTGTGTTTGATTCATCACGTACGTTCCTCGTTATTCCTGAATAATAAACTTAGGTTAATTTATAATTTATTTAAAACCTTTTAATGTTTATCATTATTTTTATATCGTTACTTACCAAGTTATAATAATTAATTAATTATTTGAGTTCATGTTGGATGTTTTGTCGATATTCGGTACTTGAGTCAAAAATAAACATGGTTTCATGTCACTAGTCCATGTGGCCATAAGTCCTTCATCTCGAGAATAATAGTCTGTAAATTATTATCATTTTTAAAAATAAATTATACTTTTAAATCAAACCATTAATCATGGTTTTGAAAAATGAACAATGTTACATTCATGGAGACGGTAAGCCATACGTACGCATGACTAACGTTTTCCGTTTTTCATTAATCATTATAGAAGGAAGGTAAGTATTATTTTATATTTATAGAATGATCATAAAATAATTAATATAATATAAATATATTAAATGTACATATATATATATATCATATAATTTATGTAATGAATAAAAACAAGTCACATCGCTTCGTGGAGGTGATAGTTCACACGTACGCAGGAACAACGTTATCATTTTTATGCGGATGGAAAATAAGAATTTAATTGATATATTATTATCATATAATGATTAATATGTTATGGATATAAAATATGAACATTAATTACATCTTTATAACAACTCATGAGATACATTTATCAAAAATAAGTTATATCAATTCGTAGAGGTGACAGTTCACATGTACGCATGAACAATTAATTCCTTTGAAATTTAATAGAAGTGGAGATTTATTTAGGTGATTATATTAACAAAATATAATATAATTATACTTATGATAAAATAGTTATTATTTCACCATGAATGAAGAATATTTTAAGGAAATGGAAGAATAAATAAAATAGAAATACTTAAATAAAAATGTTATCTTTCCATCAGATGAGAACCTTTCTTAACACCTTAACACCTCTAAAAAAGGTGTTATTCCTAAAATAGGGCATCAAGAATATGGTTATAGATTATAGTAAGGGTTTTGGGTAGATATTGTTTGAACCAAAAGGTTTTTTAAGTGTGATTAATATATAGGAACGGTTCCTTTTATAGGAGAGGGGAGGGGCACCATGGAATTATTAAATGTGTTAAATTAATATAAATTCAATTTTGATTTAAAATGGGTCCAAAATCATTTAGTTAGAACAAAAGATGATTATGGGTTGAAATATAATCATATAATGACAATTATAAAAGTTTTTTATTTTTTAATCATTATCCTCTTATTCTAAACCCTTTTAATTATTACCATTTATCAATTAATTTCCACTTAGAGGGTAAAACAATTACCATATCATGCCAAAAAACCAATGAATGAGTCATTAATGAAATTTTTAGAGTTATATAAACTTTTTTCCAAATATTATATTTTTAGAAATTATATATCATTTAATTAAATATTTTATATTTTAAAATATGAATTATATCAATTTTGAAACTATTCATTACATGAATTTTTTAAAATATCATAACAACTTGATTCCTTTGAAAAAAATAAATTAACTCAATAATAACATGTATTATTATTTTATAATATTCATTTATGGAATCAACTATTCAAAATTATATTTATTTTTATATTATTAATATCAATTATTTGATTCTTTCTTTAATAAATCTATTACTGCATCATCTTTGTGTCATAATTAAATTTAATTATTTAATTCCTAAAAATTATAAATAAATTACCATAATGTAGATAATATTTTTATATTTATATGTACTATTCATAGTCTAAGATATCCCTTACATAACTCCATATTAAAATTGTTTTAGTAAGTAGAGAAATATTTATGACATATTTGCTTTTACTTTAAATTAAATGTTATAAATGTCATAATCACACCCAAATGGATTCCAAAGGTCAAAATTTCGGACCAAGGATGGTAATGGTCAATAATAACTCATAAAATAATATTATTAAAAGTTTTAGGGTAATTTTATAATATTATAATATTAATTTTACTTTTAATTACACTACTAGAAAATCAGTTAGACCAAATTTTTCATAATTATTACAACCATGTATATATGTTTTTAAAACTTTAATTCACAGAAGTGGTTAAATTAGGTTTAACACTAATATCGTTGATGAATCAAGAAAATAGGTTTTTTAAGTAAAATGTTCAAAAGTTTACATAGTTTTTCTATTTAATTTTAATTTGAAAAATCATCTAATGAACTAAATTTGATTAAATGATAAAAAAATTAATCTAATTATACCTTAAAACCGTGTATAATAATAATATAATAATATAAATAAATTAGATGAAAAGGCAGTTTTAATTAAAATGTAGTATTTTTAACTATTCACTAAAATATGAATTTTATCAAAAAAATAATAAAAATCAACCAAAGTAAATTTTGATGTCCCTATTCCAAATAAGATGTTTATTTTATCAAATATAATATATAAAAGTGATAAAAACTATATTTAAAAAGGGTTCTCCATCAAAAGGGGGTAAAAATGTATTGTTTGAAAAATACTCCATTTATTCATAAAATTGAATTTATTCATATATCATGTCTAAAAAACAAATAATATGAATTTTAAACATCATATTTAATTTATATTTCATTAATAAAATCCAAATAGAGTGATTTTGTTATTTAATAAACATAATTATTTTCACTTAAATAGTTTTTCATAAAAACACTCCCTTTATATTCAATTGGTTTTTATTTTCATTGCTAATTAATTTTCTAAACAATGAATCCTTATATAAAAATGTGTAAACCCTATTTTCATAATTTATTTAATATCATTCATTAACACAATTTTAACATTTATGATATAACTACGACTTAAAATAGTAATATTAATGATGTATTATTTTTCAGTATAACTCAGTCTTGTGTGCAATGTAAGATTTCAAAGAAATCCATTATTGTGTGTCAGGTACGCTATCAGACATAGAATATTTTTTAAAGTAAAATTACTATATAATTCATAATTATTAATAAATTTAATAAATTATTATTCTATAATTACCTGGGATGTTACGTTTCATCTTGATGCAACCCCATGACGAGAATACAAAATCAAAAGGAGATGGAAAAGCTCAGGTGCTTCATGTAGACTAGAGAGGGTCCAATATTCTCTATGTATAGAAACCTATAGAGAGGGATTATTTTTAATTGGGAATATCTTTAAGAAAAATTCCATTATCAATAAATATCCTTTATAAGTATAACAGTTTCACTTGACCGATTAAATTGCAAGTTGCATGAAAACGAGAGGGTTTTAGACTTCAACTCTCAATAGTAGGTCTAAATGTACTTTTTGAATATGTATATTACCTAAGAAAACTTATTGGAGATATGAATATAAAATATTTATGATCAGATACAAACAATTATAATTCCATTTAAATGCCCTGGAGTTTTCAAGATTTTAGTGGTATTCATACAATGATAGGAATATGTGATTCAATTCTCTAAGGAAAAGTCTCAGTTGATGCGATTAGCACATAAGTAGAATCCTGATAGAGTATGGAACATGGTCATCACTCTCAATCTAGTATGAATTCTAGTACTACTTCCTAAGACCACCCAATATCATGCAGTTCCTCCTCCTAAATGATATTTGAAAAAACAATTCCCCCATTAAGAGGGGAAAAGGATAAAAATCTCCTAAAATTCAGGGACTAAAGGAATAAAGTTTATTCATTTTCAAAAGAAAAAACATGAGATTATTAATTTCTTTAATGCAGAATAAATTGATCAATATTCTATATATTAAAAAACCAAATGAAGTTATTATGAATGATTATATGGATTATTTACCCTTACACCAAATTTTGTGGTGAAATATTTTAGACTAATTTAACTTCAACGACATAATATAGAAGATGGTTAACTCCAGAAAAGTCAAACTGGGTAAACCCATAGAACAAGTGACCTATGTTTCTACTAATCTACTAAAATAATAAGTGGATTGGAAGGAAGTCCCAAAAAACATGAATAGAAATTTAATGACTAGATGATATGTAAATTGGTCAGTCGGGCACATGTTATATTCATGGTGCAACTGAATCAGCATGTTGTAACCAAAATCCCCCCTAAAATTTCTAAGGTGAAATATTCATTTTTAAATCCTTCCAAAAGTAAAAATAATCAATTTGTAATTAAATTTCATGGTAAGAAGATCCACCACTAATACCCAATCTAGTACAGACTCACTAGGATTTCTTACCCCTATCACTAGAGGGATGGGAACTACCCCACCAAATGTGATTCTCATTAAATAAAGAAAAAAAATTTTTATCTATTAATATCATCCACGTGAAATACCCCTTTATTTATGAGAATTATTGATATTAACCTCATATCCTTAAGAATAATCAAGGAAAAGGTCACAGAGGATGAGGAGGTTGGGGAAGAAAAATTCATGGCAGAGCCCATCATTCATGAATCATTTTTTAAGAAGACATATACACCATTGAAACCTAAATATAGACACTCCAATGCTATCAAAAAATAATATTGGTCTAATAATAAATCATCTTGGGATGTTTTCACCCAATTATTCTAGAGTAATTATTGGTATATATGTAATTTTCTTCAAAATTTGGGTTGGATGGTTCAATACCAACAACAGACCATAATGATATCCCCTAGTTCCAGTCAAGGGTAGGAATTTATAAAACAATCCTATTTGGTCCCTTAGCCTGAATCTTGGGAGAAAACTCATGGTTGGAATCATAATCCCCTGTTCATGAAGTATGACATCTTGAAGAAACCTACTATCGGCCTGACCAAGATTTTTATCATGGAATCCCTTTATCTCTCTATGGAAGTTAGATAAGCTCTTATTGAGGCCAATTTAATCCCTAAAGAGTTTAATATTAAAGTTATTATGGTTGATACATATGTCAGTGATATTAGATCCATCAAATTCTATACAATCATCCCATTCATGGAGTGAGACCAATAGGCTAACATACAAGGGCACATCAAACCCATATAAATATTTGAAAAACAAGATATAATTAACATTAATTGGGACTTATATGATAATGGTTTTGGGATCAACCTCATCCCAATAAGAAGCCTTGGTAACTTGGTCTATAGAGAAACTGATTTGTCTCCTTCCCACCGAATAATTCATGGATGTGATAAGAGTGAAAAAATGACCCTTGAAAAGATCAATCCATGAAACCAATTGAGAGACATACTTTCTAACTCTAAGTTCATGTTAGTCTACCAAGAAATGACTATCATCATTTTCTTTAAGTATATAATGTATTCACATGCATATGATAGTTCCCTCTTCATAGCACTGGTGCTTGAAGTACTCTGTTAATGGAAAAGTCAGAGTGTTTAATGGTGATAATACACCCTTTAAGTCTTAATAATATCAATATACATACATAGATATATATTAGAAGTATGGGAATCAATTGATGGTAGAGAACGCTAAACATATTTTTTACCTAATGTTCTTGAAACTACTCTTATCAATCCATGGAGAGAACTTTATGATGACTATGTGTTTCTTATCAAACGACTGGGGGTGGTAACTCTCAATATGGAATATTATCATTCCATGGGGGTTGCATTTGAAAATAAAGTGAAAAATTAAATTAATTTACTATTATATGATGGTCATAAGAATGTTTCCACTGAGCATCTTCTACTTACAAGGAAGAAAACCTCTATATAATATATGTAGATCAATAATTCCCATAAGATTATTTACATAATAGAAGTTCGGGGTGACATTTAATCAAACCTTACAATGATATTTGATCATCTAGATAGGAATACCAATATAATAAGTAGGGAATAGGGTTTAGGAACATTTTTTCATGTTCTCATGGTATCATTTGTATCATGTGAACCCTATAATTTAGAAGAATAAATTCATTCAGATGGTAATAACAGTACCATCACATTATACTTTTTATCTCAAGATTCCATTCTATATTCTACTCCTGATACTGTTGAATAGGAGTAGGATGATAGAAAATATGCTCCTCCAATATTTGAGGAAGGTGTATCAACCATCATTGATGATCTTAGACAAGTTAACCTGGTCATGAAAGAAGATATGTCACCTATATTGATCAGTTACACCATGACTCCTAAAGAAAATGATACATAAATCTTTTTCTTGAAGAAATATACAGATGTTTTTTCATGGAACTATACATAGATTCTTGAATTAGGTCCCAATATATATATATATATATATATCAGATAGGTTTACCAAAATACTACCATGGATATATAGAGTTAATGTGGATAATTCACCTGACCCATACTTCCAAAGTGTATCCCAAGTTGATAAGCTCGTAAAATTTAACTTTATTTTGGAAGTATAATACCCAAAGTGGCTCATTAAAATAATACCCATCAAGAAAAAGAACGTGAAAATTAGGGTCTACATCATTATTGTGGTCCTCAATCATCATTATTTAAAGGTTGGTTTCCTAGTTTCAATCACTGAACTATTGATCGATGAAATGTATAGATTCCAATAGATCTCCTTTATGGATAGGTATTCACATTATAACCATATAAGAATGGATCTTGAAAATGAGGAGGATTTTACCTTCATGTAACACTAATGGATATATTATTATCATGTGATGCCCACTAAATTGAGGTATGTTAGTTCCACATATCAAAAAGTTATTCATCATATCTCCAAGCCTCTTCTATGGAATATAGTGTAATGATATGTGGGTGATATGGTGCTCAAGTATCAACAATGATATGATTATATTAATAATATTTGAACAATTTTCAACAAACTGTGAGAACACAAATTGAAGATGATCCCCCTAAAATGTACTTTTGGGGTAACATCCGGGAAATTCCCCAGCTTCATAGTATTCCACTATGGTATTGAAGTTGATCCTAAAAATACTAAGGTAATACTTGATGTTCCTACTCTTTGAAACCTCACAGAGTTAAGAGGACTCTAAGATCATCTTATCTATATCAAGAACTTCATATAAAACCTTTTTGAAACTTCTTTCTCTTCATAAACTAATAAAGAAAAGGGTAAATTATTGTTGGGATGAATATTTATAGAAATCCTATGAGACTTTCTTATAGTATCTTCTAAATATGATAGTCTTGATTCCACCTGTATAAGGGAAACCTTTCATTCTCTATGTAGTGAACCTAGAATGATCGCTTAGTTACATACTTTTATGTAGAATGGTGTGGGAAAGGAAAATAGTTTATATTACCTCACACTGATTTCCATAGTGAAAAAATTCGACATTATCTATAATATCCCAAGGTTAATATTGTTTCTTATACTGACTCTTTCAAGTATATACTCTATAATCCAATGTTGATTGGGTCTCTATCCTGATAGGAAGTCATTATATAGAATTTGTGACATCCAATTAATTTATTATAATGAGATCAAGGGGAAAATACTAACATATTTTCTCCAGGAACACCCTGTCTCAGAAAAGTTGATATTGCACATAGAGCTCCCTGATGAAGACGTCTCATCCATCCATGAAAGCTCCCAAACATGATGGATATAATTTTATGGTTTCTCTAGGATACAAACTGGTAGGGGGATGGAAAATATGAATCTCAATAGAATCATCTTGGGGATTATGTTTATATCCTCAATGAAAGAAATTTTTCCTTACTCCTTCCTGTTATCATAAGGGTGCACCAATAATGAGTTTGAATACTAGACCTTCATCATAGGCTTGGGTTTTCCCTTATAGATATTAGTTTCCTAATTAAGTATCAATGATGATTCATAGTAAATAATCAAGTAGATCAATGGTGGTTATGAAATCAAGAAGGAAGAGTTAATTCAATTCATTATTTATGAGGTTTAATGGATGAACTCCCCTCAAGTCCATCACTATATTACATTTTATGTTTACAGAAAACCCAATTAGATACACTAGATAATACAATTATAGCCTTGGAAGATCCAAACTAGAAAAATACATCAATTCACATTTCCCATCACAGATTAGTCTTATTATTCAGCAGTATTGATATATAATAGATTAATGAAATTAACACCATTTATGATCCATGTGAGCCTTTACATTTTTTGACCAATGTTATAATTAGATCAATATACCTTGTAATAAACTTCTTAAAAAATTGGATCATTCCACCAAATCTAACTAAGAGGGGATAATTAAATCAGTTAGTAGAAATATCTATCTTGTGTGATGGTTCGAATTCCTGGAAGATACTTTATACGTGTGGTTATGATGGATTCCTCTTCATTTAAATTAAATGGGAAGAGACCCAAACTACTATAAAATATGTTAAAGATTTCACCTTAATTTCCCACCAGTTAGGGACCAATCATGTCTATTAAATCAGGATACCTTGTTATTTTTGTCCATCGGTGATGCAATATTTAATGGGGTTCACAAAGAAGTTCCATTATTTTTAGATAAAATCTAACATTTTCCACCAACCCTCAAAACTATTTCACACCACTAAATACTCTTATTTGTTTTATATATAGAGAATATATGTCATTGGTCCTACGGGCTATGTAATGGGCTAAATGCCCACTGGGCCTTTGGGCTATGTAATGGGTCTCCCTCTACCCAGTTAAAGAGGTCTTTTCTTTGTTTCAATAATAAAAATGAGGCTTTGTCCACAAATTTTTAAAAAAATGAATCTATATCACCCAACTATATCTATGAATTTAAATTGCGTACTTAATACTACTTCTTTTTATCTAAATGGGTAAAGGATATATATCTCAAGGAATTTGGAAAGAAGGTTATCATTAACTTCACAAAGTCTAACATTATTACTAGATTTAGTGTCCCTTGCACACTGTTGATAGACAACATCACTAAATTTTGTTCTTCCAAATTGAATAGGTAATATCAGGAATATAATATTCAATCTAACTAATCATCCCATTTTCAAGTAGTGGGGAATATATGTTTAGAGTTATGCAACAAAACTCAATCTAATGTCCATAAAAAAATTTGGAAAAGCATATTCTTGTCCAAAAAGATTATATATTCTATGTGGGAATATCTCAACACAACCTATACCACCACACATGTGACCCTATATTCTCTTATGCATGGGACAGAGGAATCATTTTACCATTAAAGTGCAGTTTCCCTTGCTTCACATTTCCATCTACAATAAACTATCTGTAGATGATAAATCTTAAATAGAGCTAAAATAATTTTATTAACTTGATGAAACAAGGTCACACACACTGAATATCTTTTAGATCCATCAAAATTAGGTCACATGGGAATAAAATAAGAAGGTTTTTCTTTGTTCATTCATCCATGGAGAATTTTCACTAGACCTAAAAAATCACATGACAGCTTAGAAAAATCCTCAAAATCTTTAGATGAAATAGAAAGGATATTTTAATATAAAAAAGGTTTATTCTAATAAATCCTAATCCTTGATCATAATGTATGGATAGTGTGTCACACTAGACACTAATTTAGGGTTTGTCAAGGAATAATTTTCATACATTCACATAGATTTCACATCATCATAGCATCATGATGTTAAATTGCATAGAAAATGTCCATTCTAAATGACTCTAAACTACTTGGAATTGGTCTGTGTCACATGAACTTAAAATATAATGAATGACAGTCTTTATCACATGACATTAAACTACATATCATCTGGTCTAACATACTTGAAATTTTAAACTATTCAGGATGTTTTTTACATGAGACAAGTTCACCATATAAGAGAGTTTGAGGATGATGATGATGGTGATGGTGGTGGTGATGGTGGTGGTGATGGTTATGGTGGTGTTGTTTTTGGTGGTGGTGGTGGTGGTGGTGGTGGTGGTGGTGATTATAATGATGATAGTGGTGGTGTTGGTGCTGATGATGATGATGATAATGATGATGATGATGATGATGATGATGATGATGATGATGATGATGATGATGACGACGACGATGATGATGATGATGATGACAATGATGATGATCAAGATAATGATAGGCCACCCCCAAGAAAAACTCTAGTCCCTAATAAAATTTATAGAAAGAAAAAACATGGAGTTTTAAAAATTTTGAGGAATAATATTTCCTTAATAAATTCTTGTATAAACCAATTCCATTTATATCCCCCCAACCCAACACCCAAATTGGGTAAAGATTCAGTAACTTTATTACCATATCGATAGATATGACACACACACAAAATTAATTTTTTTATAATAATCCATGTAATCCTCCCAAACGGATGTAATCCTCTAGGTGGGAGGGATAATATTCAACCTGATAGATTTTATAGTGAATTATTAATCAAGTTCAATCCAAATATTGGTTCAGATCTTGTTTTTTTCTCCATTATTCTACCAACACTGAGGTAAAGTGACCTATATTTCTATAACTACATGTGGCTTGATTCCTATCATTACTGAATATGTAGAAATGTTCAAAACCTATATCTCAAACCCAGATGAAATCATCATCCCAATTAAATTACACATTTTCTAGGTTTCTGGGTTTACCTAATTTATATGGGATTCTCTCCCTTAATTAGGAACTAAGAAAATTCTACTTCATTTTGTGTATGAGCTAGATCCATGTAAATCCATCTATATAAAGGTCCTTATTATATGAATTTAAACTACATGAAATTCGGGCCTTTTTTGCACAGTTCTAAATTGCATGAAATGTGTTTCATCCTGTGAGACATTAAATTTCTTAGAGCGTCCAACTTTGTAATATGTGAATTCCTTAAATGAGATCTAAATCCATGTAAATTTCCATGTATGTATGGATCTTTAATTCGATGTTGGGATAAAATACCCCAATTTCCAAAAAAAAACTCTAGTGTTTGAAACCTCCCAATTCACATTGGGTCTTTCCTTTTATAGCTCAATACTAATACATGGCCATTTTAACTCGCCTACACATTAACAAGATCAATGAATAAATCCATATAAGAACTACATGTGGCATGATTCCTATTATTTCAAGATATATAGTGACTCCTAGAACATTTATCCTAATCACAACCACAAGAATTATTTACATTCCGTATTTTACCCTAAATACCAGTTAATATTGGGTTTCACTTGGTTTTCACACAAGGGTAATCATATATTAATCCATACCTCTCATGTACAGAACCAAATTTGTGTAGGGTACCTTGTAAGAACTATGTGTTTCTTGATTCCTATCATTATAAGATGTATAGTGATTCATAAACTCCCTATTTTTATCTCAACCACAAATACTATTAGGTATAATCATAATACTTAAGATCTTACTCATTCACATATAGTATATTATAATATAAAAAAACAGAACTAATCCACCCATTTTCCTCATTATATAAGCTAGTTCTATGTAGAGAACTCACAAGAACTATGTGTGTCTTAATTACTATCATTATAGAATATATTTTGATATATGGGTCACCTGAATTGGACCCATACATAAATTATAATGATTTCAACCCTCCCCCTCTCATCATATGGTCTTAATTCACATCAGGTCTTTCAACGTTGGATTCTATGTTGGGATAGTGTATCATTTATGATAACTATATATGTCTTGATTACTAATATTTTTGGATATATATAAAGACAATTAAACTATATATTTCAGACCCAACCACAAATCTTAATCCATTTACACTCCTTTTCAAATGATCCATAACAACATAGCCTTGGTTAGTTCTAGACTAGAGTATTCTAATAACTTTTTAATACCCTCTCCTCATATATATCACTTCATTCATTAATTGTTTAAATCATCATAATCCTTTCCTGGGTACAAGTAATGAGTACACTTGACCCCAAAATAGAACATATTCTTAATAATGATGTTTATTCCACTATATTTAGTACTTCAAACCAAATTCATGTTTATATCATAAGGATAATATCCTCTAACCAAAATTTCATTTAATAGAATTTAATAGAACCCATTATTTAAATGTGGTCAACAGTCATCCTTGACATGTTTATTCCATCCAAACATTTATTTATTTAAATATATTGATTTATGATTTACATGATCTCATTACTCATTCCTCATTAAAAAGGTGTTAAAGAAACTCCAACACTTTATCCCTATCTGGTCCATTCCCTCTCAACACTTAGTTTAATAATTGTGATCTTAAATAGCATAAACCCATCCATGGGATTTTCTATAATTTTGTTGGTCTCTCCATTTATGTCAACTTTATATCACCCTTTATAGATTTACTATCTCACCCTTTGGTCAAATTTTTATAAAATTAAACACTATAAACTTTTAGTTCGAGCATAATGACCATAAATTGAATTCACATTTCCTCTAGGATATCTAGATTAATGACATCAGGATTCTATTCATGTTGGGTCAACCTTGACAGTACTACTAGGTAGACTACCTTATATTTCGGTAAAATATGTATGTACTTAAACTCTAGACTCATTCTAATCAAATCCTTTCAACCTTAAATATAAACCTTTATTTATCTATATTTCATGACCTCAAATTTCCCAAGGAAAGAAATACAGTACTCACTGGGTGGAAAACCCAAAAAAGGTGACCTAGGAAAAATCATTTCTCTACTCACTAGACATGTGTTTTGTCAATAAATCTAAATATAATTGGTTTTTACAAATTATAGTGCACTTTATTAAGATATTGATTTAACATGAAGTTGGTTTTTTATGATTTTTTATAAGAATAATTATTTTCGGGTCATATATTTTGAAAAATTGAATCATACATTACATCTACAAGAACTTAGAACAGTGTTATAATGGAATATAGAGATGAAATAATTGAATTATAGAACTTAAAGTTAGGCCCATCATATTATAAAAATATGTGTCTGATATAGTTTCAAATAAACCCAAAGAACTCAAAATCCATCTTTTGGAGTTTGTTACTGTAGATGTTTATAAATTGAATATGAGGCTTCAAGGAATAGTATATATTACATTTTTCTGAATGTAGATTACTTTTCCCTGAAATTGGATTACAATTAAAGTTGTGTAATCATCTTATTTCCCAAGAGCGATCATGTAATAACCCGGGTTTTTGGAACGGGTCAAAATCCTGAACCTGTTTGAATTTCTGACTGGAGTCTGAGGAAACTGGAGAAAATGTGAAGTTTCTGGAAATTTAAAGACTATACATCATGTACTTTAATTACATGTCGTGTATGCTTATGTGAGTTACTGATCGTGTGCTCGCCGAGTACATGTCGTGTGATGACCGTGTAGTAGTTTCTTACTACACGACGTGTAGTTTTGAACAAGCCGTGTATACCCCTGATCATGTGAGGCCATACAAGGTTTGTATTCCTGTTGGACAGGTAGAACCAGGGGCACATCGTGTTCCCTTTGGACATTCTGTGTAGTTTAGTCGTGTATAAGGGAAACACATGGCATGTGAGTAAGTCGGCAAGGAAGAGAAGAGAAACCCGGTACACACCGTGTACCCATAGGTACACGCCGTGTACTCATGTCGGCAGGTTTGGAAAGTAAGTCAGTGGAATCCTATAATCTTATGAACAGTTAAATGAAATATAAATGGCGTGTAGTCCTAAATTACATGTCGTGTACTTTCTTTTTTGGCTTAAAATGGGTAGTAGCCTCGTATTGAGGCAGAACCTCATACCCTCCACCCGGATTCGTGAACCAAGCCGGTCGGGACTTCAATACTTCCCCGGATAACCGTCTGAGACTTTTTTCGAGCTCTGATTAGTGTGTTGGAACCCCCTCTGTAAGGCCTTGATTCCACTTTGGCCATTTTGTCTGATTCTCATTCTAGAATGAGTTATAGAGGTTTTAACGGTATTGAATCTTTTATAGATTTACCGTGTTTTAGACCTAATTCGAAGTTGCTACCGGAGGAGTAGCATCGTGCGAGTCTTAGGTAGGTGGTCCATACTTCATTTTTTGTTTCTGTGGTTGTTTGGGTGACGCGGCCTTCAGAGCATTTTCAGGTATTTGAGCGGGACCTGTTTTAACTGAAATTTTCATAGAGAATTGCTTGTGGGACCTATGGGATGCCTTTTGGTATGCCATGTTACTAGTTTGCGTGAGCGGGCCGGGTGAGGGGTCGTGGCTCATCGGGGAATTTTGGCCAGGGAACACCAAAATGGATTTAATTGAAATACTAATGTGTTAAAGTATTTAGTTTAATTTATTTTAAGCCTGTTGTAAATTGTTGGAGGCATTCAAGACCTTAGTGCTGGTATGGGACAACACCTTACGTAGTGAAAATCAACTGTTTAGTATGTTTTTCCTGTTTATGTTGTCTTCTTAAATATGTTACATATGTAATTGTTGAATTGCATCTGCTGACCCATTGGGTTGTGTTGGTCTTGGCTTGGTTACTCTTGAGTGACGCTGATCACAGGTTGGGCTTGGCCCGAGTTACTTTGGGTGGTTTTGACCACAGGATTGGGTGTTATGAACGTCGGCTTGAGGCAGTATGACTGTCAGGCTGGGGCATGGCCCATGTTACATGGATGGCGAGGCCATTGGACTTGAGTGACATGGTCGCAGGGACATGAGGTGTCAGATGAATTGGTGGCTTAGGAACTATTTTGGTGATTACCTCTCACCTGGGACTTTGATTAGTGTGCACACAGAGATACTCTGTGATAAGGTGGTTTTGACCACTCATGTGGGTAGAGGCCGTCGTAGTTTCGGTTAGGTATTTTGGTTGGGGTGCTTGCCATAGAAAGCCACGTGGGAGGTGAGGAGCCTTCAGGTGATGGTCGTGCCTTCGGGACGTCGGTACTTGAGACACGAGGTTTCAGAAGGCACTTGGTGTCGGGTTACTATTTTTGGGCATGCCTTCGGGACGTCAGTACTTGAGACACAGGGTGTCAGGAGTCACATGGTGCTGGGTTACTATTTTTTGGCATGCCTTCGGGACATCCGTACTTGAGACACGAGGTGTCAGGAGGCACAGGGTACCGGGTTACTATTCTTGGGTGAGCCTTCGGGATGTCGGTACTTGAGACACGAGCTGTTAGGTGGCACATGGTGCCCGGTTACACGACAGAGAATCCGGTGTTGGCCAAAGCAGGTGATACTCCATAGTGGATGTTGAGAACCAGTGGAGTTTGTGTTTATTTGTGAATTGTACTATTTACTACTTTTCTGAGAAATGAATAACTTCTTAAACACATATATTTGGTACGCACCGTTGGGTGGTATCCTACTGAGATTTTTCTCACACCCTGCACGGGCCCTTCGGGACGCGTGCAGACTTTATGGATTTACGTGCAGGAAAGAGGCCAGCTTCAGGATCTGGGTTACGTTAGTTATTTCATGGAGATGGTATGGACCTTGAGGTCATGCCTAGCTGGGTTTATTTTGTTTTGTTTACTTTTTTGTATCGGCATGCTTACTTTTTGTAGCTATATTGTTGGTTATCCATTGGAGCCCTTTTTATATTCAGTTGAGTATGACCTTCTTTGGATGCATGTTTTATTGTTCAGTACTAGTTACATGTTATCAACATTTTTTTGTGTCTATTTCTACTACTATTGTTATATATATTGCTTCCGTTGATTATCTATATTGATTATGCTTCCGCTCTGCGGGTCTAGTTCGAGTCTACTGATTCTTTCTTTCCGCTGCATCTTTACTATTATACTTGGACCAGTACCCTTATTATGATCCTCCGAGAGGGTATAGCCTCCCCATTATACCTACCAAACCCTCATTACTAGTCGGAAGCCTTTGGTGTTCGGGGAGGTGCGCCTAAGGTAGTGAAACCTGACCCTTTTGGCACTGTTCGGGTGGCTGCTCGGGTCCGGGTTGTTACAAAGTGGTATCAGAGGAGTTCTTGACAGGGATTTAATAGCATCGTTTTACTGGCTACTAATGAGTTTGAGGCTTCTCGTTTCTTTCTACTAGTTTTGCTATTTGAGATATGGTAGACTGGAGATAGTTTGTTACAGGGACTGGGTTTCTAGCTTGTGCTTGGGTGCCTGCAGCCCCAGGTACGAGGGATGGACCTAGTTGCAGCGGGTGGGAACTACTGTTTTTTTTTGCTTGGATTATAGTTTATATGATTTCCACCCCGGTGTCTCACTTGGTGTGTGATGTTATTTATTGTGATATGTGACCCTTGACCCGATGTGGTAAGGGAGAATAGGACCTTGGAATGGTATGGAAAGGTTTGGATGCTTGTCTTTGATAGGCACATTTTAGGGTATTTCAATTTCATAAGTGCATGTATGCTTTGTGAAGTGATAATTCCATGTGAATGAAATATCAATTGCCATGCTTTATATGATTTGAAATGTAATTTGGTTAAATTCCTGATAGAATTGCTTATTTATTGCAATATGGATGCCATGATTTATTTCTGTAGAATTTCATGTGGCGGTATATTTGGTTCTGGCTCTTATGAGAGCAGGCATGTACTATGGCTGAGGCAGTGTAACTGTCAGGATTGGGTGACTCAGTTGTCGGTTTGAGGCAACATGAGTTGTCAAGACGGGCATGGCCCAAGGTACTTTGATACTTGGCTCTGTTTAGGGTGGGTAAGGAGGCCATGAGGCCTAGATGTCGTGGGGCATGGGTTGCGGTGAGGGGGAGTAAGGGTAATTGTTATGCGCTGCCTTTTAATGCTTTCCTTATCTACATAGAATATATTTTTATATATGTATGGGTTGTCTAACCATTTATGGTATTCAGCGGGTTACCCCTTCATGACTCGATGGAGTGTCAAGTAGGAGATGATACAGTTCCGCAAGATCAAGGTTAAGATTCAGTGCAGGTAGAGCATGAGCCGCAGCTACAGGCTCTGGGACAGGATCGGGTTCTAGATCCAGTGCAGGTAGGTAAACAACCAGGTTTGGCAGCGTTTAGATTGTGGCTTGATGAGCAGCTTCGAGCTAGCCCGGTACATGTCTTGCAGGGGATTGACAGAGGCACGTAGGGTACAGAGCCTTATATGGCGTATCTGACACGAGAGTTCCAGTCAAAGCACCTGCCGCTTTTTCAGGGAGAGGGTGTCCGCAGCCGGCTGAGAATTGGATAGAGGGCATGCAGATTATTTTCGAGCAGCTCGAGATGCCTCCAGTGCGGAGGGTCAAGCTGGAGACATACATGCTGAGAGGACCGGCGAATCATTGGTGGGATGTATAGGTACATACTCGTAGGCACGAGGGACTAGCATGGAAGGACTTTGAGGACAGGTTCTTTGAGAACTTCTATCTAGATACACTGAGGGACGAGAGAGCTCGAGAGTTCTTGAGTCTTCAGTAGGGAGATATTTCTGTCATGGAATACACAACTACCTTCACAAAGCTGTCTCGCTTTGCACCTGGTATGGTAAGCGATGACGCAGCTAGGGTGAGTCGCTTCAAGGATGGCTTACGACATGCCATTCGGGTCCAGGTGAACATCTTCAGGCCGGGTTCTTTCTCTGAGGCGGTGAATCAGGCGCTCATATCTGAGGGCAACGAGAGAGAAAAATCTCACTTGCGAAGGGAGACAGCTTCAGGTGATGGTTCGAATAGCAGGAAGCGAGGACAGGATGAGTTCTAGCTGGGAAGTCATGCTAGGGATTCAGCTAGACCACCGCGTGGTAGTTCTTCAATGATTTTCTTCCAGTGTGGATAGCTGGGACATATTTGGGCGCAGTGCGATAGGCCTCCGAAAGAGTGTCAGGCATGTGGACAGGATGGGCATCTGGAGAGGTTTTTCAGGCAGCCTTCTCAGATAGCCGGCAAGCAGGGACTAGGACAGACTGTAGCATCTAGATTTGGTTCAGGTTTGGTACCCGGAGAGGGTACTTGGGGTTCAACTGTGCGTGGAGGTTGTGAAAGAGACGGGGTTTAGTGGCCGGTGACTGGAGCAGCATCGCAGGGAGGTCAGGCGTCAGGCAGCTGTGTTTCAGGCCAGGTGCACGCTATGGAGCTGCCAGAGGCTGAGCAGGCTGGTGAGCTGACGATAGTTAGAGGTACACAACGGTGTGGCCGTGATCTCCATGTTTTCTTTTTAGCATGACCTGTGGAGGCATGTCTGTTGTGAGTGCACGTGGTGCACAGGATCTATGTGAACTGACTAGATGCTAGTAATTATGATTGGCACCATATCGGGTGCCTGATATATATATATATATATATATATATATATATATATATATATGTATGTATGTATGAGATTCTGTGGGCATCGGTTCATCAAGGATGCGGGTTACTTGAGGTGTCGTGGGCATCAAGGCATCATGGATGCGGGCTATTTGAGGTTCTAGGCACCAGGACCTTATAGAGGCGGACACCGATATGGTGCAGGCTATGTTGGGTGTCGAGACGGACAAATGAGCGCCTATGTTGTGCGGGGGTGACGATGCGTCACGAGAGGGATATGCGTCCGGAAAACAGGTTATTAAACCTTGTTTTCTTTGATTTTTGTTGGGTTGAGACCAAGATAGGTGGTTCCTAAGGTGGGGAGCCCCCCCTTGAGGAACTTAGCCGGGACCTTTGCGATCAGTGAAGTCTGGGTTAGTTTGATCGGGGTGGTATGTTTGGTGCCATCTCCGAGTTTTGTTCGGTAGCTCGCGGACAAGCTACGTTAAGGTGGAGAGTTTGTAAGAACCTGGGTTTTTGGAACGGTTCAAAATCCCGACCCTGTTTGAAATTTTGACTGGTTTCTGAGGAAACCGGAGAAAATGCGAAGTTTTTGGAAATTTCCAGACTACACACGGTGTTCTTTAAGTACACGTCGTGTATGCGTAGGCGAGTGACCAGCCGTGTGCTCGCAGAGTACATGTCGTGTGATGACCTTGTAGTAGTTTCTTACTACACGGTGTGTAGTTTTGAACAGGCCGTGTATACCCTCGACCGTGTGAGGCCATACATGGCGTGTAGGCCTGTTGGCCGGGTAGAACCAGGGGCACGCCGTGTTCCCTTCGGACATACCGTGTAGTCTAGCCGTGTATGATGGAAACACATGGCGTGTGGGTAAGTCAGCAAGGAAGAGAAGAGAAACTCGTTACACACCATGTACCCATAGGTACACGCCGTGTACTCATGTTAGCAGGTTCGTAAAGTAAGTCGGTGGAATCATGTCATCTTATGAATAGTTAAATGAAATATACACGGCGTGTAGTCCTAAAGTACATGTCGTGTACTTTATTTTTTTCACTTAAAATGGTCAGTAGCCTTGTATTGAGGAAGAACCCCATACCCTCCACCCGGATTTGAAAACCAAGTCATTCTGGACTTCAATCCTTCCAGGGATCGTCATCCATGACCCGTTTCGAGCTCTGATTAGTGCGTTGGAACCCCCTCAATAAGGCCTCGATTCCACTTTGGCCATTTTTTCTGATTCTCATTCTAGAATGAGTTATAGGGGTTTGAATGGTTTTTAATATTTTGTATATTTACCGCATTTTAGACTGAATTGGAATATATTACCATAGTAGTAGCATCGTGTGAGTCTCGGGTAGGTGGTACATACTTCATTTTGTGTTTTCGCGGTTGTATGGGAGACGCGGCCTTCAGCACATTTTTGGGTATTTGAGCGGGACCCGTTTTAACTACTATTTTCATACAGAATTTCTTGTCAGACCAATGGGATGCCTTTGGGTATTCCATGTTACTAGTTTGCATGAGTGGGCCGGGTGAGGGGTCGTGGATCATCGGGCATTTTGGTCGGGGAAGGACAAAAATGGTTTTAATTGAAATACTAATGTGTTAAATTGTTTAGTTTAATTTATTAAAGCCTGTTGTAAATTGTTAGAGGCATTCAAGACCTTAGTGTTGGTATAGGAAAACACCTTGCGTAGTGAAAATCAACTGTTTAGTATGTTTTTCCTGTTTAGGATGTCTATTTAAATATGTTACATATGAAATTTCTGAATTACATCTACTGACCCATTGGGTTGTGTTGGGCTTGGCTCGGTTACGCTTGAGTGATGCTGATCATAGTTTAGGCTTGGCCCGGGTTACTTTGGGTGGTTTTGACCATGGGATTGGGCGTCATGAACATCGGCTTGAGGCAGTATGACTGTCAGGTTGGGGCATGGCCCAGGTTACTTGGATGGCGAGGCCATCGGACTTGAGTGACATGGTTGCAGGGACATGATGTGTCAGATGTTTTGGTGGCTTGGGTATTATTTTGGTGATTACCGCTCACCGAGGACATTGAGTAGTGTGCACACAGAGATACTCCGTGATGAGGTGGTTTTGACCACTCGTGTGGGTAGAGGCCCCCGTAGTTGCGGTTAGGTATTTTGGTTGGGGGTGCTTGCCGTAGAAAGCCACGTGGGAGGTGAGGAGACTTTAGGGGATGGGCGTGCCTTCAGGACGTCGGTACTTGAGACACGAGGTGTCAGGAGGCACTTGGTGTCGGGTTACTATTTTTGGGCGTGCCTTCGGGACATCGGTTGTAACGCCCCTACCCCAGTTACCCAAAGTTGGTGCATTATTACGTAACATTGGCATGATCACAAAAGATCAAGTCTCGAAAGACCGATTAGTTTAGTTTCCTTGGAAACACTAGATACATTCATAAGTCTTACATTACATCATAAATTAAAACAAAACTACAACAACATCTTGTCTTCATATCCCCTCATACTATCCCTGCAGGTCATTCATAATATACTTCTTCACATCCTGGAAAAATTAAAACATTGGAAGGGGTGAGCTCAAATGCTCAGTAAGGATAACAATATATCGGAAGCTTTCATAAATAAACATAAACATTTAAGGCAATGTATAACTAAAAAAATTCCTTTTAAACTTGAACTTCAGCATAATATGGCAAAAATAAAATGAAATAATTCCATTTACTTATTCACATGGATATTCTACTAGTCGAATAATCACATTCAATATCAATAACCACTTTCATAATGATGGAATGCATAATGCCAGACTATCATAACCACGTAGTCAAGGCCTTATGCCAAGACTACAAATAAGATTTTGTCAAGGCCTCGTGCCAAGACACTAGTTTGTCTCATGAGACCAACTGATGCATTGAGGATTTATAGTGGGCTCCACCCGTCACTTATTAAGTCCAATGCATTCCTCATATGAACTGGTTTAAACTTATCATAAACCATAACATAATCGTATCACATAAAACATGCATAAATGAAACATAACATTTCCACATCTCAATCACAAGATATCAATACAACACATTGATATAATAAAACATTATCAAAACCATTTTCAATACCAAAATAAAATAAAATTAAAACATGGTATTTATTTTTCATTTAAAAAAAAGTTATGGCTTGTAGAGGAAGCTGAAACTCAAATAATGGTCATGGCGGCGGAGATGTCATTGTCGCCGCCTACGTATGACAAAAAAACATTCCTTTTTGTCGTTTAGTAAAATGCTTTGTATAAAAAAGATTCCTTTTGAATAAATGTAAAATTTAAAGGGGTTTATACACTGTATAAAGGAACGTTGTGTATAAAACAAAGTATGCCTCAATGAAAGGAGATTGAGACGAAGTCCCTTACCTCGTATCCGACTTGACTCGATCGTTCTTTAATCTCATGAATAATAAACTAGAATTAATTTCTACTTTCTTAAGAACCTTTTTCAAGTTCATTATTCCTTTTATATCACTTATTACCATGTTATGAACATTATGTAATTATTTAAGTTAATAACGGTTGTTTTGTCAATCCTTGGTACTTGAGTCAAAAAAACTTCTTATAATTACAAGTTGTTCATGTGGTAAAATATCCATTATATACAGAATTATATTCATTATGTAGATATCATATATATCATACATATCCAGTGTATAAATTCATTTATAATATTACATAACATTCAGAGGTAAGAAATGAAATGCACCGTTCATGGAGACGGTAAGCCACACGTACACATGAATGCTACTTTCATTTCTAATTCGTATTTAATGGAATGAAATCATAATAATATAAAGGTATATTATAATTCCAGTATAATATCATATATAATATCATTTACTCCATCCTTTATACATCCCACATATGGCATTAACAATTCAAATCACTTTGAGGGGGCGGTAGTCCACACTTCCTAAAATGAAATTATTGCGTTTACCCATAATGGAAATTATAAAGGTATGCCATAAATGAAAAATACAGAAGAATAATTAAAACATAAACATAATATATATGATATATAAATATAGTGACATCTTAATGTCCACCATGATATGTGTTAAAATAAGATTGAACAATCATCGTTTCATGAGGCAGTAATTCGCCACCCACAGAAAAAGTATGTTCTTTAACCATTAGACGAAGGTGTGTGTAAGTTTAAATAAAATAATTCTCATAGAGACATCCTAGTATATTTAGGACACTGTTTTTGTTAAAAAATAAAGGAATAAAAATAGTTTAAGAGGTTGGAGAAGCAAAATAAAACAAAATAACATAAGAGAAGACATTACCTTAAAATCGGGTAACTCTTTTTGATTTGAGCCAAAGGCTTCCTTGGGAAGACTTATGCCCAAAGTGAGGCTTCTATGAGTAATAGAGGGAAGTTTAGAGAGTATTTTGGCATATTTTGGCTGAGACAAATAGATTTTATGGTGTGAATAAGGTGGTAGAGGTGGGGGCCTTTTATAAGAGGATAGGAGGGGCACTCTTGGAAAGTCATGGAATGTTACATTATTATATAATGAGTTTCAGATTTTAAAGGTCACACAATTATATATTTCGAGGATCAGGTGATAAGGGTTCTATATCTACTCATTAAATAGGTTTTTGAAAAGTGTAAGTCTTAGATTTTACAGTATCTTTTCATTTTATTTAAATCGGTAATTAATGAGGTAATCGCTGCATCATCATGGTGTCATAAAAAATTTAATTTATTTAATGTCTAAAAATTATAAAAAAATATAATGATGTATGAAATCTTTTTAGATTTCCAATGAATATTTATAGTCAAAATTTTACCTTATATAACCACATGTAATAATTGTTTTAGTAAAACAACACAGGTTTGTTACAATTTTATTTTTACTTTAAATAAAAAGTTATTAATGTCATTTCCTTACCCAAGTGGCTCCATGGGGTCCCCAAGTTGACCCATGGATTTTCATGGTCGGCCATGAATCATCCAATAAGGGTAAGACAAGTGTCAAGATATTTTCATATTTTTATAATATCATTTTTACCTTAAATTTCACTAATTACCTTTAATCGCGATTAATAAAACTTAAAAGTTACTATTCACCAAAAATTATTTTCATCTCATTGAACCACATTTTTCTTCCTAATGACAACCATGTATGACAGATTTTTGAAATTCAATACACAGAAGTTGTAATGTTTCATTCACACGAAAAATTATTTTTTAAACTACCACTTAGTGGTTTCACTATTCATCAAAAATTGAATTTTTTCAGAAAAATACCAAAAATTCACCCTAAGATATAATTGATATTCTGAATTCAAAAATGATTTCCATTTTAAAAAATTCAAAACATATAAGTTTTATTAGTTAATTTTATAATTAATTCCTGTTGTCAAAACAAATAGCGTGTTTTTAAGAAATAATATCAATCAAAAGATTGACAATTGTTTGTGTCCAATTTCAAAGTGAAATTAATTCTAATGACCACCATTGGATAAAATGGTAAAATTATATTCTAATTATACTTTAAAACCACTCAATGGTATAATTTATCACTATTATTTATTTTGATTAAAAAAGTTTTTTTAAATTAAAATTTAGTAATTTTCACTATTCATCAAAATATAAAAGTTATCCGAACCGTTCCAAAATTTCACCCTAGGATAAATTGGATATTACGAATCCAAAAATGAATTCCATTTTGAAAGATAAAATTTATAAAATTTCAAAAAGCAGGTATTACTATTCATAACGGCTGGTTTGATTGGTTGTGGTGTGTTTTAGAACTCGAAGTTGCGTACAGCACACGCTACTGTGTTATTCAAAGAGAAGCGTAGCATGGAAGCTTGGGGTGTTACATTCTCCCCTCCTTAAAATAATTTCATCCTCAAAATTTCTTATAATATCACTGTATAAAAAGACTCAGGTGATTCTTCATCATAAGTTCCTCGGGTTCCCACGTTTCCTCCTCCATCTTATGGTTTCTCCATAGAACTTTAACCAGACGAGTTGTTTGGTTTCTCAGCACTTGTTCTCTTGTATCAAGAATCCTGATGGGATCTTCGCAATAAGACAGATCGGGTTCCAGTTCTAATTCCTCATAGGTGAGTACATGCATTGGGTCAGGCATGTATTTTCTCAACGGTGATACGTGGAACACATCATGAACTTTGGAGAGACTTGGCGGCATTTCCAAACGGTAAACTACAGTCCCAATTTGTTCTAGAATTTCGAAGGGTCCGATGTACCTAGGACTCAATTTACCCTTCTTACCGAAACGTATAACTCCCTTCCATGGAGATACCTTCAAGAAAACATGATCTCCTACCTAAAATTCCAAATCCTTCCTTCGGTTGTCAGCATAGCTCTTCTACCTACTTTGAGATGCTTTGATGTGGTTTTGGATTACCTTCACCTTTTCCATCATTTCCTCCACTGGTTCTGGGCCTACAAGTTTTCTTTCACCAACATCATCCCAACAAGTTGGTGTGCGACATCTCTTTCCGTATAACGCTTCATATGGTGCCATCTGAATACTTGAATGGAAGCTATTGTTATAGTAAAATTCTACCAGAGGTAAATATTGATCCCACATACCCTGAAAGTCAAGTGAGCATGATCTCAACATGTCTTCTAAGGTTTTAATAGTTCATTCTGTTTGTCCATATTTTTGAGGCTGGTAATCTGTGCTCAAACGAAGTTTAGTATCCAATTCCTTATAAAGAATTTTCCAGAATCTTGATGTAAAACGGGGATCACGATCCGAGACAATCGATAGGGGTACTCCATGAAGTCTCACAATTTCACTAATATATAGTCTTGCTAGACGTTCCAGGGGTAGATCTTATCTTATAGCAAAAAAATGTGTTGACTTTGTGAGACGATCAAAAATGACCCATATTTTGTCATTCCTTCTAGGAGTATTTGGTAGTCCCATGACAAATTCCATCATAATATTATCCCATTTCCACTGAGGTATGGTAAGAGGTTGCAATACTCCACCAGGTAGTTGCATTCCAGCTTTCACTTGTTGACAAACCATATATCTTGACACAAAATCAGCAATCTCCCTCTTAATGTTCTCCCACCAAAAATTTCCCTTTAAATCTCTATACATTTTGGTGCTCCCAGGGTGTATAGAGAAATTGGAACTATGAGAATCATCCAACAATTCCCTATTTAAATCAGGTATATCAGGAACACAAATTCTCCTCCCAAATTTCAAAATTCCATCTTCATACACAAATTCACTCAATCGCCCATCATTCACAGCTTTAATCTTCTTTTTCAACTCTTCATCATCGGCCTGAGAACACTTTATCCTTTCTAGTAAAGATGGTTTAGAAACCATTTGAAAAAAATTTGATGTTTCACCCTCCATGGTGATTCCCATATCCATCTTTACTAGATCCATGAAAATAGGATCCCTTTCCACTCTCATCATGTTCAAAACTCCATGATCTTTTCTACTCAAAGCATCTGCAACCTTATTTTCCTTTCCCGGGTGGTAGTGTATCGTGCAATCATAATCCTTGAGTAGTTAAAGCCATCACCTTTGCCTCATGTTGAGTTATTTTTATGAGAAAATATATTTCAAAATCTTGTGATCGGTATATATCTCACATTTTTCACCATAGAGACAATGTCTCCATATCTTCAAGGAAAAGATTATAGCAGCTAACTCGAGATCATGAGTAGGATATTTCTACTCAAGAATTTTTAGTTGTCATGATGCATAGGCAATGACCCTATTATTCTGTATAAGGACACAACCAAGTCCTTTCATTGATGCATCACTATAAATAACGAACCCATCATTCCCCGATGGTAGAGTCAATATAGGAGAATTGACTAATCTTATCTTCAGTTCTTCAAAACACTCTTCACACTCTTTTTTCAGACAAATTTAACCTTTTTACGTGTCAATTTCGTTAATGGGTTAGACAATCAGGCAAAATTCTGGACAAAACGTCGATAATAACCTGCCAAACCAATAAAACTGCGTACCTCAGTTATACTTGTCGGTGCTGGACATTCTTGGATTTCCTTTGTCTTAGAAGGATCAATGGAAATTCCATCCTTAGAGACAATATGGCCAAGAAAATAAATCTTCTAAATCCAGAATTCACACTTGCTAAACTTCCCATATAATTCATGCCTTCTAAGAGTCTTCAAGATAATGCGCAAGTAATTTTCATGATCTTCATAGCTTTTGGAGTATACCAAGATATCATCAATAAATACCATCACAAAATCAGCAAGATATTCTTAAAAACTCTATTCATTAGATCCATGAATACAGAGGGTGCATTAGTCAATCCAAAAGGCATTATTGTAAACTCATAATTCCCGTACCTTGCCTGAAATGTTGTCTTCGGAATGTCTTCCTTCTTCACACACAACTAATGGTATCCAGATCGAAGGTCAATATTTGAAAAGTATTGATCTCCATGTAGTTGGTCAAATAAATCATCAATGCGAGGTAGAGGATACTTGTTCTTTATTGTTATAGCATTGATCTCCCTGTAGTGAACGCACAACCTCATAGATCCATCTTTCTTCTTAACAAAAAGGACAGGGGCTCCCCATGGAGAAACACTAGGGTGAATAAATCCCTTATTACTCAATTCCTCTAGTTGTTTCTTTAGTTCACCTAATTCCACAGTGGCCATTCTATAAGGGGTCTTAGATATAGGCCTTGATCCAGGAATTAAATCAATGGAAAACTCAACTTCTCGTTCTGGAGGATGTCCAGATAAGTCTTCCGGAAACACATCTACATATTCTTTCACAATAGGTACATCCTCTATTTGAACATTCCTTTCCTCTCCCTCATTCATTTCATTCTCTTCCTCTCCAATAATTGAATTTAGTTGAGATACTGGGGGTGGATCTAAATAAGAATTAGGTGGTGATGATTCTACTCTAAAGATAAGGTGTTCCTTATCATCATCATCAAAATTCGTAACCTCCTTCTTCTTACAATAAATCTTCGCATCACATTCCGAAAGCAAATCCATACCGAGGATTATATCAAACTCAATCACAGGTATGAAAATGAGATCAGCGGATAAAGAACACTTATGTTCTCTAATGGGGACTGATTCACAAAACTTTGTTGCAATGATACTTCCCTTAGGAGTTTTGACTGACAATTCTCTTGTTAAATCAAATTGGAAATATCTAATTTTCTTAGCAAACTGGGAAGATATGAAACAATGTGATGATCCAGAATCAAATAATGCATTTTCTAAACTTGAGGAAACCATTAAATTACCTGCCACCGCGTCTTTCGGAGCTTCAACCTCAGCAGTAGTGAAGCATAAGCTTGGCCTTGATCCCTTGGCCTCTTCTGAGGTAAGTTCCCCTGATGCTTAGGACATTCATTTGCATAATTTCCCATCTCTATACAATTATAGCATTCAACATTGACAGTAACTCTCTTTCCCTTGCAATCATGAGCTTGGTGGCCTTTTTCGCCACACTTGTAACAAACTCTCATTCCCTTCAAGCAAGTACCGGGGTGTTTCTTCCCACATTTATTGTAAGACTGATATTAAACTTTTCCCTTATTCCCCTTATTTCTATTTCTAGATTGATCAGAAGATCTCTTCTTCTCTTGCTTTGCTTTAAAGTCATAAGACTTAGAGAATTCCTTTTCCATCTTGATAGTACATGAGATAATATCTTCGTACGACGAGAAGGTTTGTGAGACTAATGCTCGGCGGAGAAATGGTTTTAACCCATCAAAGAAACGATCAATCTTACTTATTGGGTAACTTATATAATCTGAAGCATGCCTTGCTAACCTTGTAAAGTTATCCTCATACTTTGCAACATTCTCATCCTCCTTATGCCTCAGACTCAGAAATTGCCTTTCCATATCTTCTCGATGGTCATGTGGAAAGTATTTTTCTAAGAAAATTTCCTTAAACTCTCTCCATTCCAGATTGGATACTTCTTCATCTTCTTTTTTGTTTTGAATTAGCGACCACCATTGATCGGCATCTCCAGTGAGGCGGTAAACTGCCATGACAACCTTCTCCCTTTCGCTACTCTCCAAGGCATGGAATATTTTCTCTAAGGAGTTTATCCATTGCTAAGCTACTAATGGATTTGTAACCCTATTAAATTTTGGCGGTTGTTGCCTCATGAAGCGGTCTAACATTGATCCTCCACGTTGCGGATTAGGGTGCTTCATATGAGTAAGGTTATTATTCATAACCTGAGTGAGTTGTCCCAGTATGGTGATAAGTTGATCAGCACCAGTTGTATCACCAGCTCCACTATAATTATCTTGAGCAGGAGGGAAATCCCTACATGGAGTGCATGCATTTATATGGTTTCCATTCCTTCCACTAGGCGCCATTTCTAAGCAATGGCATAAACTAGATTAGTTTATGAATAAAAATACATAATTCCATACTTGTAAAACACTTAACATAAATAGAACTATTTTTGGATATAATCCATAATCATAAAAATGTTTTCTTTGAGGAAGTATATACTCATAAACCCTTCATAATGGTTTTTAAAGAAAATGATAATTATCTTAAGCATATCCCCCGGGAGTGTCGTAACCAAGAGTGCAGCAAGGCATGTTGTCGTGCACCAGTTTCTGTTCGAGTCTAGCTCAAATTGTTTTTTTCGGGTTTTACCCCTAGGTACATCTGTTCCAGAGCCGCCTCTACCTGCTCGTATCCATACAGGGATGTATTTCTCGAAAAATTCACAAAATATCTATAATACCAAAATTATAGGAAGTTCTTCTATACTAATCCTCAAAATCTATCTTAGGGATATGTGCTCTAATCAGACATTATCTAAATATAGATTCCAAGGTTAGTACTAAACTGCCTCTGATACCAACTGTAACACCCTGACCCCAGTTACCCAGAGTCAGTGCATTATTACGTAACATTAGAATGATCACAAAAGATCAATTCTCGAAAGACTGATTAGTTTAGTAGCCTTGGAAACACCAGATACATCCATAAGTCTTACATTACATCATAAAGTAAAACAAAACTACAACAACATGTTGTCTTCATATCCCCTCATATTATCCATTCAGGTCATTCATAATATACTTCTTCACATCTTGGAAAAATTAAAACATTGGAAGGGGTGAGCTCAGATGCTCAGTAAAGATAACAATATATAGGAAGCTTTCATAAATAAACATAAACATTTAAGGCAATGTATAACTAAAACAAAAGCCTTTTAAACTTGAACTTCAGCATAATATGGAAAAAATAAAATGAAATAATTCCATTTACTTATTCACATGGATATTCTACTCGTCTAATAATCACATGCAATATCAATAACCACTTTCATAATGATGGAATGCATAATTCCATACTATCATAACCATGTAGCCAAGGCCTCGTGCCAAGAATACAAATAAGATTTTGTCAAGGCCTCGTGAAAAGACACTAGTTTGTCTCATGAGACCTACCGATGCATCAAGTAGCTATAGAGAGCTCCACCCATCACTTATTAAGTCCAATGCATTCCTCATATGAACAGGTTTAAACATATCATAAACCATAACATAATCGTATCACATAAAACATGCATAAAGGAAACATAACATTTCCACATTTCAATCACAAGATATCAATACAACACATTGATATAATAAAAAATTAGCAAAACCATTTTCAATACCAAAATAAAATAAAAGTAAAACATGGTATTTATTTTTCATTTAAAAAAAGTTATGGCTTATAGAGGAAGCCGAAACTCAAATAATGGTCATGGCGGTGGAGAAGTCGTTGTCACCGCATACGTACGACAAAAAACATTCCTTTTTTCATTTAGTAAAACACTTTGTATGAAAAAGATTCTTTTTTAATAAACGTAAACGTCAAAGGGGATTATACACTGTATAAAGGAAAGTTGTGTATAAAACAAAGTATTCCTCAATGAAAGGAGATTGAGACGAAGTCCCTTACCTCGTGTTTGACTTGACTCGATCGTTCTTTAATATCCTGAATAATAAACTAGAGTTAATTTCGAATTTCTTAATAACCTTTTTCAAGTTCATTATTCCTTTTATATCACTTATTACCATTTTATGAATATTATGTAATTATTTATGTTAATAATGGTTGTTTTGTCGATCCTTGATACTTGAGTCAAAAATAAACTTCTTATAATTACAAGTTGTTCATGTGATAAAATATCCATTATATCCAGAATTATATTCATTATATAGATATCATATATATCATACATATCTAGTATATACATTCATTTATAATATTACATAACATTTAGAGGTAAGAAATGAAATGCATCGTTCATGGAGACGCTAAGTTGTACGTACGCATGAACGCTACTTTCATTTCTATTTCGTATTTAATGGAATGAAATCATAATTATATAAAGGTATATTATTATTATAGTATAATATAATATATAATATCATTTACTCCATCCTTTATACGTCCCACATATGGCATTAACGATTCAAATCACTTTGAGGGGGCGGTAGTCCTCACTTCCTAAAATGAAATTATTGCGTTTACCCATAATGGAAATCATAAAGGTATTCCATAAATGAAAAATACAGAAGAATAAGGAAAATATAAACATAATATATATCATATATAAATATAGTGACATCTTAATGGCCACCATGACAGGTTTTAAAAGAAGATTGAACAATCATCGTTTCGTGAGGCAGTAATTCGCCACCCACAAAAACAGTATGTTCTTTAACCATTAGACGAAGGTGTGTGTAAGTTTAAATCAAATCCTTCTCATAAAAACATACTAGTATATTTACGATACTGGTTTTGTTACAAAATAATGGAATAAAAAGAGTTTAAGGGGTTGGAGAAGCAAAATAAAACAAAAGAACATAAGATAAGACATTACCTTAAAATCGGGTAACTCTTTTTGATTTGAGCCAACGACATCCTTGGGAAGACTTCTTCCCAAAGTGAGGCTTCTAGGAGTAATATAGGGAAGTTTAGAGAGTATTTGGGAAGAGTTTGGCCGAGCCAAATGTCTTTGAAGGTGTGAATAAGGTGGTAGAGGTGGGGGCCCTTTATAAGAGGAGAGGAGGGGCACTCTTGGAAAGTCATGAAATGTTACATTATTATATAATGAGTTTCGGATTTTAAAGGTCCCAAAATTATATATTTACAGGATAAGGTTATAAGGGTTTGATATCTACTCATTAAATAGGTTTTTGATAAGTTTAAGTCTTATATTTTACATTATCTTTTCATTTTATTTAAATCGG
This sequence comes from Viscum album, assembly GCA_963277665.1. Taxonomy (NCBI): domain Eukaryota; kingdom Viridiplantae; phylum Streptophyta; class Magnoliopsida; order Santalales; family Viscaceae; genus Viscum; species Viscum album. The sequence goes on along the minus strand of OY728138.1, from coordinate 960,586,523 downwards.
TAATTAATGAGGTAATCACTGCATCATCATGGTGTCATAAAAAATTTATTTTATTTAATGTCTAAAAATTATAAAAAAACTATCATGATGTAGGAAATTATTTTATATTTCCAATTAATATTTATAGTAGAAATTTTACCTTATATAACACCATGTAATAATTGTTTTAGTAAAACAACACATGTTTGTGACAATTTTATTTTTACTTTAAATAAAAAGTTATTAATGTCATTTCCTTACCCAAGTGGCTCCATGGGGTATCCAAGTTGACCCATGGAATTTTTTTGTTGGAAATTACTCATACAATAAGGGTAGTATAAGTGTCAAGATATTTTCATATTTTTATAATATCATTTTTACCTTAAATTTCACTAATTACCTTTAATCGCGATTAATAAAACTTAAAAGTTACTATTCACCAAAAATTGTTTTCATCTCATTGAACCAAATTTATCTTCCTAATGAAAACCATGTATGTCGTATTTTTGAAATTCAATACACAAAAGTAGTAATGTTTCATTTACACGGATAATTGGTTTTTAAACTACCACTTAGTGGTTTCACTATTCATCAAAAATTGAAGTTTTTTAGAAAAATACCCAAAAAATACCCTAATATATAATTGATATTCTGAATTCAAAAATGATTTCCATTTTACAAAATTCCAAACATATAAGTTACATTAATTAATTTTATAATTAATTCCCGTTGTCAAAACAAATAGCGTGTTTTTAAGAAACAATATCAATCAAAATATTGACAATTGTTTATGTCCAATTTCAAAGTGAAATTAATTCTACTGACCACCATTGGATAAAATAGTAAAATTATATTATAATTATACTTTAAAACCACTCAATGGTATAATTTATCACTGCTAATTATTTTGATTAAAAAAGTTGTTTTTAATTAAAATTTAGTAATTTTCACTATTCATTAAAATATAAAAGTTATCCTAAAAGTTCCAAAATTTTACCCTAGGCTAAATTCGATATTCCAAATCCAAAAATGAAGTCCATTTTTAAAGATAAAATTTATAAAATTTCAAAAAGTATGTATTACTATTCATAATGGCTAGTTTGATTGGTTGTGGTGTGTGTTAGAACTCAAAGTTGCGTACAACACATGCTACTGTGTTATTCAAAGAGAAGCGTACTATGGAAGCTTGGAAAGTTACATCAGTACTTGAGACACAGGGTGTCAGGAGGCACATGGTGTCGGGTTACTATTTTTGGGTGTGCCTTTGGGACGTCGGTACTTGAGACACGAGGTGTCAGGAGGCACCAGGTGCCAGATTACTATTCTTGGGCATGCCTTCGGGACGTCGGTACTTGAGACATGATCTGTCAGGTGGCACATGGTGTCGGGTTACACGACAGAGATTCCAGCGTTGGCCGAAGCAGCTGATACTCCATGGTGGTTGTTGAGCACCAGTGAAGTTTGTGTTTATTTGTGTGTTGTACTGTTTACTGCTTTTCTGAGAAATGAATAACTGCTTAAACACATATATTTGGTACGCATCGTTGGGTGGTATCCTACTGAGATTTTTCACACCCTGCACAGGCCCTTTGGAATGCGTATAGACTTTATGGATTTACGTGCAGGAAAGAGTTCAGCTTCAGGAGCTGGGTTACGTTAGTTATTTTATAGAGATGGTATGGACCTTGAGGTCATGACTAGATGGGTTTACTTTGTTTTGTTTACTTTTCTGTATTGGCATTCTTACTTATTGTAGCTATACTGTTGGTTAGCCATTGTCTCCCTTTTTATATTCAGTTGAGTATGACCTAGTTTGGATGCATTTTTTACTGTTCAGTAGTAGTTACATGTTATCAGGATATTGTTGTGTCTATTTCTGATGCTATTGTTATATATACTACTTCCACTGATTATCTATATTGATTATGCTTCCGCTCTGTGGGTCTGGTTCGAGTCTGCTGAGTCTTTCTTTCCGCTGCATATTTACTGTTATACTTGGACAAGTACCCATATTATGATCCTCTGAGAGGGTATAGCCTCCACATTATACCTAACAGACCCTCGTTGCTATTCGAAAGCCATTGGTATTTGAGGAGGTGCACCAAAGGTAGTGACACCCGAACCGTTTGGCTCTGTTCATGTGGCTGCTCGGGTCCAGGTCGTTACAAAGTGGTATCAGAGGAGTTCTTGACAGGGATTTAGTAGCAGCGTTTTACTGGCTACTAATGAGTTTGAGGCTTCTCGTTTCTTTTCGCTAGTTTTACTATTTGTTATATTATAGACTGGAGATAGTTTGTTACAGGGACTAGGTTTATATCTTGTGCTTGGGTGCCTGCAGCCCCAGGTACGAGGGATGGACCTAGTTGTCGCGGGTGGGAACTACTTTTTTTTTGCTCGGATTACAGTTTATATGATTTCCACCTCAGTGGCTCACTTGGTGTGTGATGTTCGTTATTTTGATATGTGACCCTTGACCCGGTGTGGTAAGGGAGAATAAGACCTTGGACCAGTATGGCAGGGCTCGGATTCTTGGCTTTGATAGGCACATTTTAGGGTATTTCAATTTCATTAGTGCACGTATGCTTTGTGAAGTGATAATTCCAGGTGAATGAAATATCAATTTCCATGATTTATATTCTTTGAAATGTAATTTGGTGAAATTCCTGATATAATTTCTTGTTTATTTCAATATGGATTCTATGATTTATTTATGAAGAATTGCATGTGGCAGTATATTTGGGCCTGGCTCTTATGAGAGCAGGAATGTACTACGGATGAGGCAGTGTAACTGTCAGAATTGGGCGACTCGGTTTTCGGTTTGAGGCAATGTGAGTTGTCAGGACGGACCTGGCCCGAGGTAATTTGATACTTGGCTCTGTTGAGGGCGGGTAAGGAGGCCATGAGGCCGGGATGTCGTGGGGCATGGGTTGCGGTGTAGGGGAGTAAGGGTAGTTGTTATGCGCTGCATTTTACTTCTTTCCTTATCTGCGTAGAATATATTGTTATAGTTGTATGGGTTGTCTGACTATTTATGGTATTCAGTTGGTTACTCCTTCACAACTCGATGGAGCATCAGGAAGGAGATGATACAATGCCACAGGATCAGGGTTAGGATTCAGTGCAGGAAGAGCATGAGCCACAGGTACAGGCTCAGGGACAGGATCAGGTTCCGGAACCAGTTCAGGTAGGGCAGTTGCCGGGTTTGGCAGCATTCGGACCATAGCTTAACGAGAAGCTCCGAGCTAGCCTAGTACATTTCTTGCAGGTTATTGACAGAGGCATGCAGGGTACAGAGCCTTCTATGGCGTATCTGATGCGGGAGTTCCAGTCGCAGCACCCGCCGCTTTTTCAGAGAGAGGGTGGTCTGCAGGCGGCTGAGAACTGCATAGAGAGTATGCTGATGATTTTCGAGCAGCTCGAGATGCCTCCAGGGTGGAGGGTCAAGTTGGCGACGTACATGTTGAGAGGACTGGCGAAGAATTGGTGGGATGTACAGGTATAGGCTCGTAGGCACGAGGGACTAGCTTGGAAGGACTTTGAGGACAGGTTATTTGAGAACTTCTATCCAGAGACACTGAGGGCCGAGAGAGCTTAGAAGTTCTTGAGTCTTTAGTAGGGAAATATGTCTGTCATGGACTACGCAGCTACCTTCATAGAGCTTCCTTGCTTTGCACCTGGTATGGTAAGCGATGACGCAGCTAGGGTGAGGTGCTTCGAGGATGGCTTACGACACGCCATTCGGGTCCAGGTGAACATCTTCAGGCTGGGTTCTTTCTCTGAGGCGTTGAATCGGGTGCTCATAGCCGAGGGCAACAAGAGAGAAAAATCTCACTTGGGCAGGGCGACAATTTCAGGTGATGGTTCGAACAGTAGGAAGTGAGGATGGGATGAGTTCCAACCGGGAATTCAGGCTAGGGATTCAGCTAGACCACCTCGTGGTATTTCTTCGGTGATTTTCTTCTAGTGTGGATAGCCGGGACATGTTCGGGCACAGTGCGATAGGCCTCTTAAGGAGTGTCGTGCATGTGGACAGGACGAGCATTTGGAGAGGTTTTGCAGGCAGCCTTCTCAGATAGCCGGCAGGCAAGGACCAGGACAGACTGTAGCGTCTGGAGTTGGTTCAGGTTCGGTACCCAGAGAGGGTAGTTGGGGTTCATCTGTGTGTGGAGGTCGTGACAGAGATAGGGTTTAGTGTCCAGTGACTGGAGCAGCATCGCAGGGAGGTCAGGCAGCCGTGTTTCAGGCCAAGTGCACGCTGTAGAGCTTCCAGAGGCTGAGCAGGCCGGTGAGCCGACGATAGTTAGAGGTACACCACATTGTGTTCATGATCTTCATGTTTGCTTTTTGGCATGACCTGTGGAGGCATGTCTGTTTTGAGTGCATGTGGTGCACAAGATCTATGTGAACTGACTAGATGCTAGTCAGTGGGATTGGCACCATATCGGGTGCGTGATATATATATATATATATAGATATAGATATATATGTATATGTGTATATATATATATATGTATATGTATATATATGAGGTGTCGTGGGCATCGGGGCATCAAGGATTCTGGTTACTTGAGGTTCTGTGGGCATCGGGGCATCGTGGATGCGGGCTATTTGAGGTGTTAGGCACCAGGACCTCGTAGAGGCGGACACCGATGTGGTGCGGGCTATGTTGGGTGTCGAGACGGACACAGGATCTCCTATGTGGCGCAGGGGTGACGACGCGTCATGGGAGGTATATGTGTCTGGAAAACAGGTTAGTAAACCGTGTTTGCTTTGAGTTTTGTTGGGTTGAGACCGGTATAGGCGGTTCCTAAGGTGGGGATCCCCCACTTGAGGAACTTAGCCAGGACCTTTGTGATCGGGGAAGTCCGAGTTAGTTTGATCAGGGTGGTATGTTCGGTGCCATCTCTGGGTTTCGTTTGATAGCCTGGGGACGAGCTACTTTAAGGTGGGGAGTTTGTAAGAACCCGGGTTTTTGGAACGGGTCAAAATCCCAACCCTGTTTGAATATTTGACTGGTTTCTGAGGAAACTGGAGAAAATGTGAAGTTTCTAGAAATTTCCAGACTAGAGGCTGTGTACTTTAAGTACACGCCGTGTATGAGTAGGTGAGTGATCGGCCGTGTGCTCGCCGATTACATGTCGTGTGATGACTGTGTAATAGTTTCTTACTACATGGCGTGTAGTTTTTAACACGCCGTGTACACCCCCGACCGTGTGAGGCCATACATGGCGTGTAGGCCTCTTGGCCGGGTAGAACTAGGGGCACGCCGTGTTCCCTTTGGGCATGTCGTGTAGTCTAGCCGTGTATAAGGGAAACACATGGCATGTGGGTAAGTCGGCGAGGAAGAGAAGAGAAACCAGGTACACACCGTGTACCCATAGGTACACGCCGTGTACTCATGTGGGCAGGTTCGGAAAGTAAGTCGGGAGAATCTTGTCATATTATGAATAGTTAAATGAAATATACATGGCGTCTAGTCCTAAAGTACACGCCGTGTACTTTCTTTTTTTCACTTAAAATGGGAAGTAGCCTCGTATTGAGGCAGAACCTCATACCCTCTACCCGGATTCGCGAACCAAGTCGGCTGGGACTTCAATCCTTCCCCAGATCATCGTCCGAGGCCCGTTTTGAGCTCTGATTAGTGCATTGGAACCCCCTCGGTAAGACCTTGATTCCTCTTTGTCCGTTTGTCTGATTCTCATTCTAGAATGAGTTATAGGGGTTTGAACGGTATTGAATATTTTGTAGATTTACCACATTTTAGACCGAATTGGAAGCTGTTACCGGAGGAGTAGCATCGTGCGAGTCTCCGGTAGGCGGTGCATACTTCATTTTTTGTTTTCGCGGTTGTTTGGGTGACTCAGCCTTTGGCGCGTTTTTGGGTATTTGAGTGGGACCTTTTTTAACTTCTATTTTCATACAGAATTGCTTGTGGGACCTATGGGATGCCTTTGGGTATGCCCTGTTACCAGTTTGCGTGAGCGGGCCGGGTGAGGGGTCGTGGCTCATTGGGGCATTTTGGCTGGGGAACGCCAAAATGGTTTTAATTGAAATACTAATGTGTTAAACTATTTAGTTTAATATATTAAAGCCTGTTGTAAATTGTTAGAGGCATTCAAGACCTTAGTGCTGGTATGGGACAACACCTTGTGTTGTGCAAATCAACTGTTTAGTATGTTTTTCATGTTTATGTTGTCTGCTAAAATATGTTACATATGAAATTGTTGAATTGCATCTACTGACCCATTGGGTTGTGTTGGGATTGGCCCGGTTACATTTGAGTGATGTTGATCACAGGTTGGTCTTGGCCTGAGTTACTTTGGGTGGTTTTGACCACGGGATTGGACATCATGAACGTCGGCTTGAGGCAGTGCGATTGTCACGTTGGGGAATGGCCCGGGTTACATGGATGGCGAGGCCATCGGACTTGAGATACATGGTCGCAGAGACACGAGGTGACAGATTTTTTGGTGTCTTAGGTACTATTTTGGTGATTACCGCTCACCCAGGACTTTGAGTAGTGTGCACACAGGGATACTCCGTGATGAGGTGGTTTTGGCCACTCGTGTGGGTAGAGGTCCTTGTAGTTGTGGTTAGGTATTTTGGTTGGGGGTTCTTGTCATAGAAAGCCACGTGGGAGGTGAGGAGCCTTCAGGGGATGGGCGTACCTTCAGGATGTCGGTATATGAGACATGAGGTGTCAAGAGGCACTTGGTGCTGGGTTACTATTTTTGGGTGTGCCTTCGGGATGTCGGTACTTGAGACACCGGGTGTCAGGAGGCACATGGTGACGGGTTACTATTTTTGGGCATGCCTTCGGGACGTCGGTACTTCAGACACAAGGTGTGAGGAGGCACAGGGTTCCGGGTTACTATTCTTGGGCATGCCTTTGAAACGTCGGTACTTGAGACACGAGCTGTCAGGTGGCACATGGTGTCGGTTTACACGACAGAGATTCTTGCGTTGGCTGAAGCCGGTGATACTCCATGGTGGTTGTTGATCACCAGTGGAGTTTGTGTTTATTTGTACATTGTACTGTTTACTAATTTTCTAAGAAATTCATAACTACTTAACCACATATATTTGGTACTCACCATTGGGTGGTATCCTACTGAGATTTGTCTCACACCCTGCACGGGCCCTTCGGGACGTGTGCAGACTTTATGAATTTATGTGCAGGAAAGAGGCCAGCTTCAGGATCTGGGTTATGTTAGTTATTTCATGGAGATGGTATGGACCTTGAGGTCATGCCTAGTTGGGTTTACTTTGTTTTGTTTACTTTTCTGTATCAGCATGCTTACTTGTTGTATCTATACTGTTGGTTAGTCATTGGCGCCCTTTTTATATTCAATTGAGTATGACCTTCTTTGGATGCATGTTTACTATTCAGTAATAGTTACATGTTATCATCGTGTTTTTGTGTCTATTTCTGCTGTTATTGTTATATATACCGCTTTTTCTGATTATCTATATTGATTATGCTTCCGCTCTGTGGGTCTGGTTCGAGTCTGCTGAGTCTTTCTTTCCGCTGCATCTTTACTGTTATACTTGGACCAGTACCCTTATTATGATCCTCCGAGAGGGTATAGCCGACCCACTATACCTAACAGACCCTCGCTTCTATTTGGCAACCTTTGGAATTCGGGGAGGTGCGCCTAAGGTAGTGACACGCGACCTGTTTGGCACTGTTCAGGTGGCTTCTCGGGTCCGGGTCGTTACAGATCATGTTTGTAATCTTTTTCTAGGTGTGTTATAAGCTACCGTATAGTGAGTATTACTTTATAAGGCTTTGAGAATTTTCTATTTAATCATTCTTTTCATGAACCCTCATGATTGATGAGATTTTGAGGTGGGAATCTATATTGTTTAGGAAATCATGTTTTACAAAGTCTTGTTAAGTAATTACTATCAATCATTTGAATAAATAGGTACTCAGGGATGAGTGTAATGTGTTCAATGTTCTATATAAGATATTATCGGTGTGGAATTTTTTACAGTCGATGAGATTTAGTTGAATAATTTTATATGGAAACTTGGTACCTTATGACAGGTCTATAGTCAAGGAAGTTCTATGTATAAAACTAGGATACCTAGGATCAGGTTTATAGATTCTCCTACCACTTCATATAAAAGAAAAATATTCCTCTAAATTGGGAGAATATTGGAAATAATATCCTTTATGGGTTTTGGATTCTTATTCAAAAATCCATGAATTTTTATTTACAATACTATTTTAAAAAAAATCAATATTCTTATTATTTTATTATAAATTTTTATAACTTTTGATTGATTTATTTTACACTTCTTTTACATTTTAAACTCTAATAGTTTATTTGAAACTATACTGTCAAATCAACATAATTACTTAAGTGGGAGAAACTTTTTTAGTCAATATTGGACTACAATTTACCCCCTCCCTCATGTATTTCCATATCATTTATCTTATTAGAAAATATCATGAACCTCACCTAAACTAGTAATAATTTGAGTATTTATAAAAATTAAAAGTCGCAAAACTATTCAGATTGAAACCCTTTAAATTATAGCCTAATAAAAAGATAAGTCCTTACCCACTAATACATTCCCTTCATAGGATTGGGAAAAAATAAGTGAAATAAAAAATACATAATGATTTTAGGGTCCACCATATGGAATTAAAAAATTGAATCCATTCTCTTTAGGTCCCATTACCTATGAAAAAAAATATCACCCCTACAATCCTCATATATTGGTTCAAATCACTTGTGTGAAATGAACAAATATGTAATTTTAGGGTGCTTGATCCCTTTTAAACATTAAAATACTCATTACAAAACCCACTTTCATGATCTTGATTATATTGATTCCTTTAACTATCCTGTATTTGAATGAACTATACTTATCTTATAGTGATGGTACATGTGGTACTATATCCATACCACATATTTCTATTTAAGAGAACAATTTTAAGTGAAAGTCAACCAAATGAGAAAACCTTCTCTAACGGTACTGGTACATGTCCCAGTATATTCATCCCACCTATATCTATCTAACTAAAAATTATTAGGAGGAAACCAAATCTCATAGTCCTTAGACTTGTAAACTTGCCCTGACTTATGGTGATTGTATACATGATACTATAGTTGGTCCACCTATATCCATCTATGGGTACATATTTAATAGAAATTAGATAAATCCATATCACATCATCAACCCAAGTTTTTTGGAGTTATGATTTACCTAGTCCATTTTCATATAATGTTCAACATTATTCAGTTACATTGATATAACTCTTCATCATTTTCACCTATTATCATATATTTAAGGTTAGAATAATGGAGAAAATTGAGAAAATTGACAATGTTTTGACATAGAATTTTTTTCATTCATTCCCTAGTGTAAAAACAAGTTTTAAAATCAGTTTTTTTTAATTTTAACATTGTTTTTTAACTAACATTTATAAAGGTGATGGTATAAATAAGGGTTTAGGTGTCATTTTTCTATAAACCCATGCTGAAAATCAATTATTGGAAATTTAGTTCTGGTTTTAGGTGTCAGTTTCTAATAAAAACCGACACCGAAGGTCCACTTTTTTTGAATTTTTAGCATTATTTTTAGTTTAAACTAATGCCAAAAATTTGTTTCAGACTTTTTTCCAGCGTCATTTTATAGAAAAAACTGATGTTGAAACCCTTGTTTATTTTTTTAAGGTTTTGGCATCATTTTGATTAAAACCGATGCCAAAAGATAAAAAAATAGAAAATTATAAATATCACACCCCAAAAAATATTATAATTCCTTTAAAATAAAATAAAATATACAAAATTAAAAAAAAACATGTATCATAGACTAAAAATCTATAAAACAAACATTATTTAACAACTTAATCAAAAATAATTATCTACATGATTATATTATAAAATGGAACTAAAAAACCCATACCTAATAATTTATAATAAAATCATTGGTGGTTGTTATTGAAGCATTATTTTCAGATCATTATGTTTGAACACATATTATATCTAAATAATTAATTTTTGAACACTTTTTATTAGGAAAATGTAATATTAATCTTAAATATTAGAATATACATCCCTTAAATTTCAATCATACTCAAAAAATAGTTCCAAAACAAAGATCAAAGATGGGTAAGTTCATCTTTCATATATGACTCGACACCATTGAACATCTATAATAATATTGAATGACATAAGATTAAAAAATAGAATACTATAACATAAAATATAAAATAATTAATATCACTAACCTGATCAAATGTATCTGTTACCATAGTTTTAATTATCTCATACATGAATAGTAAAAGATAATAACCACATTCAACATTTCCTTTTTGACGATGACACTACGGTTATAAAACATTAACTTGATAATAGAAACCAACATAGACACACACATACACACACATATATATATATATCAAAAATTGAAAAATTATATAATATAAAAAAATTACTATTACTTCCACATATTGGATTTGATTTGAGTTCCTTACCGATAAGTGATCTTTGTGAAAGAATTTTTATAACATTCATTTTCATATATATCAACTTAAAAAACTTTTATAAATAATAAAATTAACTATAATGAACTTATAAGAAAGAATAAATTTTACTTATCGAACAATGTGATAGTTTTTTATGAACACCACCTAATAAATTGAAAACCCAAATATAATGTGCAATCACCTGGGTAGAATTCTCTTAACATCCAATGACCTCTACAATAAATTTTTTTATAATTAATGAAATTATAATGAATATTATTTCATAATTATCTTAGTGTTGTTACCCATCAAAGATGGGAAAAACCAACACCCAATCTCTATCTTTGATAATCTCTCACAAATATATCTAAGTATATCAGCAGTCTTCAAATATTTCATAGTCGTTGAAATGAATTCTAGATCTATAAAACCAAAAATGTCGGTGGTATCATTTTGAATAATATGTGTGTGTATATACCTAATTAAAGATTTAATATAGTAAGTCACTTAAAAAAACTTTAATTAATGAAATAAAAATTGAAATGTTAATTTACTTACATGGAAAACAACTACAACACAGGCACACTAAGCTCTTCAAAATCATTCAAATACATGATATATTTTCTGAATATTATCAATATATAGTCTTTTCCACATATTTTAGACATAATCCAAAACTCATAAATTATCCAAGGAAGAGGAAGCCTAAGACAATATTTTTATCCCATCAAAACTATTAAAAGTACCTATAGTTGTTTTTTCGTGAACTTTTTGTTTCCATTATGAAAATTCTTTTTATTTTAGATACTTCTATATAAATTAAATGTCATATAACATTATAAATTTTTTTTAATCAAATGTAATTAATATTAAAAAATGCATACCTTGCATGAAATATAATGAAGAAGTCAAGCAATCCAAAGTAAAAATTGACTAATACAATCCCTAACTTTGGTAACCTCCTTAGTAGTAAATTTTAGCAAATCATTAGGATCAATAATATCATGTATTGATACTCTGACCTCATCTATCTGAATATAATGGTGATGTATAGAATCCCCAAAAAATGTATGACTCTGTACACTACAAAACGTACATGAGTATCTCCAACATACGACTCACAGTATAAGGTAGGGTCTAAGAGAAGGGGTGGAGGATCTGAGTAGGAAGTCAAGGAAGGCTGGTAAGGCTAGGTAGGTGGTACAATTTGTGTAGCTATCTAGGAAGGTTGGGTAGGCTGGGAAGGTTGCGCAGACTGTGACTACCTCATCCATTATTCTAATATAGCCTGCACGACTGGTTGAATTTGATCTCTCATGGACTGTTTCATATATTTCAGCTCAACTTTTAAGGATTTTATTTCGGGGTCTCTTGATTTATTAATTTGATGACCAAAAACTTCTTGAATACTAATACCTACCTCATATCCTCTTATGCAGCTGGGGTGTTCTGGATTTCCTAAAGCAGTGGAAAGGATGTTCATCATATCCTCAGGGATAAAAGTGTTATGTGTTGATTGCTCCTAAAGTTTATCCTAAAATGAAAAATTAAAATGGTATATCAGTGTTGTTAATATATAAAATGAAAAAATTTGTGAAAAATAAAAATTATTTACTTAGAATTATTTCAGCTGCTTCCTTAGCTTTCTCTATAAGATACTTTTCATTTTTTCTTCTTCTCACTATTTTCCATTTTTCATGGTGGGTGGGGGAAAAAGGACCTAACTAGACCTCATCTAAACCACTAGTAGTCTGATCATTTAATGCTTTAAACTTTTATACAATCATTTTCACTCCAATAAATGACACCCTCCACTTGATAAAGTATGAGGGTATACATTCTGTAACTAGATCTCTTGATGATATTTCCTGGAAGCCTGTTATATAAACACCAAAAACTAAGTAATTAGGTAAATATATAATAAATTATATAATAAAAAATAATTATCATACCTAAAATAATTCATTGTGATGACTAGAAAAAAATTTCTTCCATGTATCAGCATCTAAAAACTAATACATGAGGATGGGTTTTAATTTTGTTTCTTTCCAAAAACATGATTTTTTGAGTTTCATTTTGAAATATCTCCACTAAAACGCTGCTAAATAAAGAACTCTTTTCTAAATTTCTTTTGTTTCTTCAAAATTAAATTTCATATGTAATTGAATAAATTAAATATTAGTCATTTAGAATATAAAATGTTTGAAAAATGATATTAAATAAATCAATTAAAATATTTTACCATTATGGACTCCAAAAGATGATATATCATCATCTTATCGATGAACTTCCAATCAGGATATAAAATGATAATCCTATAATGACTCTTCATAGTGATATAGCTAATAAAATGAATTTCATTTGGTCTAGTTACATTATAATTATCATTAGAACTAATATGAAATTTCTCTTCTCTATAAGAAAGTGACATTTTTGGTAAATGTGTAATACATGTTTACCAAATCAAGAAATCAATTTTTGAATACTAGAATACTCTACAACTGAAGTTGCATCAGTATTCATGAAATTATTTTTGTAAATTAAAAGTTTTATTTCACTGAATAATTAAATTACTGAATATTTAATAATATGAAAAAATACATATACCTCAGTACATGTTCCTTTGTCTCTGTATCTATAACTATTATTATAACAGGAAAATGTAATGAAATTATTGTGCACATACATATTATTAGACAAGTGAATCATTAGAAAATAGAAAAACATAAATATTTAAGTAAAAAAAGTGTCACACATGTGTAATTTTTTAAAAAAAATAATGATGTTAAGATTCTTAACTAAAAAAATATGCAAGGTAAAATATTAAATATAAACATTACTTCTAAAATGATAGATACAATTATAAATTTAAATATCAAATTTCAAAAAAGTGTTTTCATATGCATAAATTTAACCAAAATATAATAATGTATGTAATGAATTTCAATGAAAAAATATTTAGCCATAACCATAGAATATCAAAATTTAACACAAACAATCATATAAAAAATCAAATTTATATAATTAAACATCCAATTGTTATTAAAAAATATATTATTTTCACATTTAATTTTTAAAAAAAGAAATATAATATAAATATTTACAAGATTAATTATGAGGGTAATATAGTGTTTTCCAATATCCCTTCATCATAATCATTTCGTAATGGATGCACTATGTCTACGTTATAGTCATTGTTATCCCGAAATCACATAATAGACAAAGAAGCCTCATAAAAATCAATAACATCATCATCCTCCTCATTATCCAAATGGATTATTTACCCTTGAAAATTGATAGACCATTTATCATTCTATGGATCAATGACATGAAATATTTTCTTTTCATGTGTTTCCACGATAAATGGTTCCTCATTGCAACTAAATATTTTCAAATCAACCAGTTTAAACCCATATTCATCATGTTTCGCACCACTATTACTATCAACCCAATTACACTTAAACACCATCACTCAAAATTTAGTATAATAATTTTCCCATTTGTCTTTAAGAACTCCAAAATATTTCATTGATGTAGAATTTTGATTTTTTTTTCTTTTACACTCGAAAAATGCAGTGATTCAGTGATGACAATTACACCACTATTTTGAATGGCACTCTTTTCATCCATATTTTTTGTATAAAATGGATACCCATTAATATAAAAACTATCCCTTGTGATCATATTAAGAGATTTTCCCCTAAAAACTATTTCAATGTTTCTAATATAGATATATTTATGATGACTTTCTCTTTAAACCATGAAACAAATTTCCTTTTATGCTAAATCATTATCTACTTTTCATTTAGTTTTGGATATCATATCTTTAATTAAGAAATATGTGATGATGTATATGATTGAACCTCATATGGGTTGTTCAAAATGTATAAATGTGCTTACATCACTTCATCACATAGAATGAACTTTACCTTTAAGCCTTGAATCCCTCTAGCGTCACTATCAATTGTCATATGTCCAGATATAAGGAGACCAATATGATCCACTTTATATAAATAATTAGTTCAGAACTTAATCACTTATTAAAATACATATTTTTTAACAATAGAGGCCTTTGTTCGATGGGTATTATTAACATATCCCTTTAAAATTTTCATATATCTTTCAAAAGGATGCATCCATCATAAATAAACATCCTCGCATATTCTTATCTCACACACCAAATGAATCACCAGATGAACCATTATATCAAAAAATGTAGGTGGAAATACATTTCTAGTTGATAAAGTATAAGAGTATCTTCATTCTCCAACACATCTAACAAATCTGGATCAACTACTTTGCTATAAATGGATTTGAAAAAAATTATATAACCTGATGATCGTCTTTATGACTTTTGTCAAAAATATTTCATTAGTACATGATAGTAACAAGATTTCATACCTATTAATTTAAAATACTTCAATGAAACAAAATTCTTTACATTTTAAGAATATCCACAAGGTACTTTACTACCATGTAGACACTAATAAAAATTCATCTTCTCAATTTTTCTTAATATGTGACAAGACTGAGGTAAATATGATTTGTTTCCTTTCATAGTGGGAGATAACTCCAAATGTATTTTCATTGATATCATGTTCAATCTATCAAGAAAATTTATCTTTTTTCTTTCCTTTTATGTCTAACAAAGTTTAAATAAAACTATCAGATATGTTTTTTCTCAACATGCATCACATCAATGTTATGTTTTATCTCTAAAAATATCCAATAAGGTAGTTCGAAAAAGATTGGTTTTTTCTTCTAGATATGTTTTTGAACACTAGAACATAGTTTAATTCTAAATGTCAAATCAATATTTGTTACCCTATCATAATATTCTTCAACTAAAAATGGTCGTGGGGGGAAGACTGTATTACTAAAAACCCTTAAATGTTTTTTTTAATCTATCCTAAGGATTATTAATCTGCGAAAATATTTGATGTGTCAAGCACACTGTATATATTAAATTCTAAAATTGATAATATGAAGTCTCTTCTTCACAAATTGAACATGCTTTATATCCATTAACATTGTATCCAGATAACTTTCCATATGCTTGAAATTCAATTATAGTGAACGTTATCATAGAATGTAAAACAAAATACTCTTTCTTGTATTCATTGAAAATTTTATCACCTATCTCCCATAAAAGTTTCTTTAACTTTCTTTAGATTTTAAAAGAGATACTTCTAAAAGGCAATGAACTTCCAGATTCAAATTATCAGGTGAAGAAAATATTATGCCCAATGGGATTTCGGTATAAAAAGATACATTCTTTCCCCAATGATTGTGTGTTGTGTAGTAAAGAATATGAATATTTATAAAAATTTTCTATGTATGGGACATCTCTCTATAAGATGGATGAAAAATTAAACTCAGATTTATTCTTAGTTACTTGCATCTAATATCATGAAAAATCAATTTTATACTTTCTAATAATTTCATCCAATAATTCCTTTATATAATTCCAGTAATTTAACTGTGATTCATTTTTAGGTACCAGAATCCAAGATCATACTAAACCAATTTGGTACCTTCCAATAATTCGTCATTTTAAGCATCTATTTTCAAATTAAATTGAGAAAAAAATGTTAAGTTGGAATTAAAATGAGTACATCTATAATGTTAACATACATCACCCTACTGATTCACCACAATAAAATATATTTGATAAACAATTTCATGATTTTGGATGTGAGGTTAGAAATATCAGAATGGGATTGTGTACTAGATCTAATGTGTATAATTAAGGCTAATAACATAGAAAATGAGATGATACTTGATTTCTCAGAAATTTAACTTTCTCATATTCAAAAACCTCACACATAAACATAAAATCAAATATATTTTTTTAAGATTTCATTAAGAAAATTCTAAGAAATCATAAATTCCCTTTTCAAATTCATTAGTGGTTATTCATAAATTTATCCAATTATGATCCATTCAATACCTAAGATCATAATATAATTAGTGAATATATTAAAACATATAAATAATTAAATATATATATATATAAATAGAAAAATGGGGGGTTTGAAACCCATTGGGCATAGGTACTGTAGCAGTACTATAGCGTACTGTAGCATCAGCGACACTGTAGCAACGGCGAGCACTATAGTCGTGACAGGGTACTGTGTGGTACTGTAGTAGGTGGGTACTATAGAATTACTATTCACAGAATGGGATTTTGGCCAAAAATTTGGGCCTACAGTCCATGTAATGGGATAAATTCCCACTGGGCCTTCGGGTTATGTAATGGGTCTCCCTCTACCCAGTTAAAAGTGGTCTTTTATTTGATTTAATAATAAATGAGGCTTCGGCCCCAACCTTTAAAAAATGATAAATTTTGAACATAAACACATACAATAAAAAACATCGGTAATCATATGGTAAATATTATCAATTATTAGGAATAAAATAAAAACTAATCTACTAAAGGTATTTATTTTGCATGATGTGTTTCATGATGATCCAAAAGTCCATAATTTGGTTAGAATCAAAAATGAAAAATATCATAGATACTAATTTCAATTGATATATATATATAAGGGAAAATAGTTTGATGATTTCATCAAATAAACAATTTATCAAAATAAACATACTTTAACAACAACATTTATAAATAACAATCAACTACATACAAACAAATGAAACTATAAATAAAATAATAACTAAATGATGAATAATATATCTTCAAAATTAAAAAAATAACTTACAAAATTTGGAGTTCAATAATAAAAATTGATCCATAATATTAATTTCATACCCCAAATTCATTGGAAGAATAAACATTAAAATATATAAAAAATGATTCTAGAAACGAATAATAAACATGAACAAATAAAAAAGTTGAACCACAATTGAGGGTCGGTCGTAAAACGGTTTCCAAATATAAAATACTTCCATATATGGTGAAGTAAAGATGTAGGATGAAATAATGGGGCCCACAGATCATGAAATGATGATAAAAATTGAAGAAACTCAATATAAAACATCATCGAGGAACCATTGGTAGCCTGAAGACTCATCACGAGTCGGGAGAAAAAGGATTTCACAAATCCAAAATTGAGGGGTTCATGATCTATTATTTTTAAAGTTTTTTGGAGTTAGTTTTTATATAAACCATCCCCCAAATCTATTATTTTATAATTACTGGAATTAGTTTTTATAGAAACTGATACCAATAATTCATTTTTTTAATTTATTGTGTCTATTTTTTACATAAAATGAGACCATAAATCTATTTTTTCATCGGTTTTGAACAAAACTGATGCCAAAAATTAAATATAAACCTTATTTTTCATCGTTTTTTGTTAAAACTGACACCAAAAAGTGTCCAAAAACATGTTTTTTATTGGTTTATAAGAAAAAAATTTCATAGTTTTGATGTTGAATCCACTATTTCTACTAGTTATTAGTCAAAAATAAGAGGAGAATCCATAATGTGGAGTCTTTATCTCTTTCTTATAAAAATGAATCATGAATTGAGATGATATTATAAGATGTACTTAATATACTCTTAATTTTGAATCATTTATTTCTCAAATTCATTGAAAACTTGGGGTATCTTAACTATAATTGAAGCTTTCACTTTTATATGAAACAGTAGAAACAATATCCTTGCAGCAACATTCATCCCTACCTTTTTAGTCACCTTAACTGGCTATTACTACTCCTTTACTAATTTTTTAATAGTAGAAAACTCTTTATGGGTATTTCCACTCAAGACATACATTTTTTGGCCTATTTTGTTACTATGTTCCTACCACCTCATGTTGAGAATATTTGTTAGGAATTGTGATTCAATGACTGATATAAAATTTCATGGATTTTATATCTGAAAGTTTCAACTTGAGTACCCTTAATCACTCCTAGACACCAATCCCTCCCTTCATATTGGAATTGATTATGCGATAATCATATCCTATATAACCTAGAGTTTCTAAAATATGTTATAATTCATGAAATTGGCCATATAGATCATCAAGGGGGTCCCATGGACTATGCTATAGATGTTATTCCATACATATTACTATGTCCCCTATTAAACTAGAGCATACTCTGGGTTTGAATCAGATTCCATAATAGGGATCAGTGTGTAATCTAGAACCAGGTACCTTAAGAAAGGTTTGTCCTTGACAACTACTTGGTGAACTAGCACCAAAATAGTTTCTTTATCTATAACCATTACTTGTGGAGACACTATAGTTGGTACTATTTTTATTTCCATAGATAAGGGGAAGGTCATTGAAATTGATATCCATAACAAGTTAATTAGTAAACATGAAAGAAGACCGAATAGTATAAGGTATGTTTTTTTACCGTCATTTGTTGATATGTTATCCACCTCATCCATTTCCATCCTATCGGAAGGTAAAATAAGAGGGACTTCTTATAGAGGTTATTGTGTAAGACTTTGGGATGTTTAGATCATCTTTGAGGAAACCAATTCCTTTAGTTGAGCTATAGGCCCATAATTCATTCTTGACCAAATAGAATCCTAAGTGAAATTGTGTTGGGATATAAATGAGGATCAACATTGATTATTGAAATCAATAAATTGAAAATATCAAGATAAATAACTTTCTTATAGATATTAAATAATATCAATAGTTTTTGACTCAATATGATTAGCTAGATTATCAATTTATAAGAGTCCATCCACTAACTTGTAATCAACTGTGATGTTAGATGATATATTCATATTAAGGTTTGAACCTAACTTATCATGGGCATCATTGGTTACCGTTCCTATAGGGGTTATTTAGGGAGTGTGGGGGATATGTATCTTCAGCAGTCAATACCCTTGAGCCCATGAGGTTTGAAGCATATATGAAAACTGATGGATCAATATGAATTTAAGAGAATAGATCGACAGATAAATATTTATACATAACATTTACTTATTTTCCCCAGTCGAATATGGATTTTTAACAACATCACCTACTCCATCTTGTTGATTTCTAATAAAGGAATCTCCAGTGTAAGAATAAATAGTAGTGTCACCAGAAACACTCTAAGAGGGTAAGATGCCACCACTTGGACTTTCTCTATCATGGTAGGAGAACCTTTCTCCACAACTCATGTTCTCAAATAATCACTTGATCCAATCAATGTCCCTCTAGTAGAATATTCAAGAGATGTGTTGGGTGATTAATCCCCTCTTGACTACTAAAAAATTCAAGTTGAAAATATTAACGGTGACATCAATGATAATGTGATAACTATATGTGATAATGTATCTTACTTCCTCCCAGGAAGTTCTTTTACTATCATCATCCTCGCTATTTGTTTCCCTAACTTCCTCACGAACCTCAACATTATCTTCCCCCTCAAATTTTACTCTAGGATTCATTATTTTTAAAACCTGTGCAATATAAAATATTCCACCCTTGAGCAAGTGGATTGTAGTTTCAATCTTCTGATTACATGCTTTCACCTCTTCGGGATGATCCTCATATGTGATATTGGTAGGTGCATTCAAATGTCCCAAACCCATCAAGAAAATTTCCTCTTCTTAGACTACATCCCAGATATCCTTGGAAAATTATGTACTCATCCAAATATCCCACACCCTTAAATATTATTGGAATTATTCGTTAATAGGGATGGGTGGAAAAATATATGACTCACTTGTCTTGGGGAAATGTCCCGATAGCTCACCCACTTCTCAAGTATTTTGGACCCCAAAGGATTCCTTGGTGAAATCCACTTTTGAGGCCTCCTTCTTCAAGTTTTTCTAATTATTATTTACATTTAGTAATCAATGAACCTTTTAATTGAGGCTTTATATTTTACAATTCTTAGTCAGATTATAATCAAATCTAGCTCTTAGAATAGTCATTTGATATCCTGATAGAAACATCATTACTACAAGGATGAATCATATGCTCATATCCTCTTGTATGAACATCTTTTGGAACTAAATTTCCACCATGGGGTATAATTTGATATGTATACTCTATGTTAGGGTAGTTCATTTATACTACACAAAAAAACTTCTACCCAGATATAAAGGGTGAACATCCCTCATAAATGGTTTCCCCATAAATTTTGGATGTCATCACACCCACTACTAGAGATGTTAGGTATGAAAACTCCAAGTAGTTTTGGTCATGTTATCAGTAATGACACTAATTAGAGTTGGTTGTGGAAAATATATGAACAAATTATAGTTGTTTAACATGCTTCCTATATCTTGGTCATCCATCAATAGTGGCCTATATTTTCCTAATATGTCAATATAAAGTTTAAATTGGTATACTAAAAAGGTTTGGTTATCAATGAACTTTTATCCCCCCATATAGGTTGTGATCTAACCCTATAGTACAAAAAAAGACAGATAATTCTAAATTGGGACTTCCTCCTACAAATTTCTCTAAAAATATAGTGCATATTAGCTAGCATTGACATCATGAAGTTGATCCTCCGACCACTCTTTAGTTGGGTCACCATCATGAAAGTAACAACCCTTACCTTGGTGTGTGACTCGCACACTAGAATGAGGTATCTAATAATGAACATGGCCAAAAAGACCTTCAAGTAGACCAATAAATTGACATTATGGGTAAACTCACAACCCCATTTGGTGTAAAAACCTTCCTCTAATATTGGAAAGTAGTTACCGAGAATCCCATGAGTCATACGAGTTGGGTAGCTCTGAGGTCTCCATGTTTTTAGCTCCCAAGCATTTGGAATGTTGAATAAGTCATACCAGATGATGAAGGAAACACTGGTATGAGGATGGGGATCCTAGAACATTAAATTCCTTTCCAATTGAAGCATATCCAATGAAAGTGGGAGAGTACACTCTATATTATCCAATAAAGAAGGAATATGGATGAATTTATCATACAATTCCCCTAAAATTGGAGCCCCATTGAGAATGAACATGTCCTAGAGGATTGTCCTTGTATCTTTTTGTATTAAATAGAATTTATTCATATTTGGTCTCCACCTACTCATCAACTCATGTATAATCTTCTTATTGGGGTGTTTGAATGGTTTTTACACCCATAATACATCATAAGGCCCAACTACCATAAATTACACCCTAAAATTCACACATCTTTAATATACCCATTAGGGCCATCCCCAGTCCATGTTGAAGGAACCTCTTGGGTGAATGTCCATGCTTAATTCCTAGACCAATATCTGATAAAAAATGTTTTTTCTCTTGATGGATGCATAACTATAGACCTTAGGATCTATACTATTCCTTCCATAATTTGGATATAGGAGTATACCTGAGGAAATAACACTCTAGGTCATCAGTTTCCCTCATGAAGTTCCCTAAAACCGAGATGTTGGACCTATCAAATTCATTTTGTTGGTTTACCAAGCTTATTAGTTGATTCCATCATTATGATTTAGGAATCAATATATCACTTAGTATCCCATATCTATATACACACAAACTCTTGGATACTAAGTAGTCTCAAAGACTGATTCCCATGATCTTCGAGAGAATTTGATGTCTCGGGTGGACCTGATGGAATTTCTTAGCCTCATCACTGCTAATCATATTTTTCTACCTTGTGGTAGAAGCACAAAAAAAATTATAGATTCATTTTTTTTAAAGACATGCTAATTTCAAATTATGAAGGAGTTATGAAGAAAAAATAAAAAAACAATGTACAAAATTTCAACTAAATATTATGTAAAGTACATTCCATATATAAATTATGTGGGTCACACTATTGTGAGTGGGTAACCTAGACCCAAATAATTTATATAATTTTATTTCCATAACATGAATAAAATTTTATATATATATATTTATTCTCTTACCATTATAGTAACATTACTTATGAATGTACTATATCATCAGTAATGTCTTTATATTACATTTCATATCTAAAGTTTATAAAAGTTCACAACTATAATGAGAACATCAAGAGACCATGATGGTATTCATAGATATGTTTTCTATTATCTAAATAAATCATTCTAATAGGATATAGATGATGTTTTACTATCAAGTGTAGTAGAATCATAATCACTGATACTTCATCTCATAAATTTTCACTTTATGATCTTGAGATTATGATATCATGAAGACTAACTCATCAACAGAAACACTCCATGTTACAGGTATCATTGGTTATTCCTATATGTGAGCATGTTAATTATTCTATTGTATTGAGATGATTATTAGTTTAAACCATTTAATTTTGTACTTTAATTCTCAATGAAAACCATGGTATTTATGTTGTGGTGAGATATCTTAGGTTGGGTGTGTTATCAGTGGTATATCAATGATTGAATGATTAAGATATGATTTTTCTCTTCTGAAAGGAAGAGATATATTGAGTTAGTTGACTAGGATGGTAGTGTTTTCTCTAAATCCATGTCCATTGTTGAATAATGTCAGTTTGACTAGTATGGTCAAGAATAAATAAATAAGGTGAGGATAGTTACAAAAGTTCTGTGCATAGATTTATGAGATTTCAAAAGTTTTGTGTATAGTTAAAAAATTTGTGAGGATAGTTAAAAAAGTTGTGAGGATAGATAAAAAAGTTTTGCATATAGATTTTTGGTAAAATTATATCAAGTAGGGTATCTAGACTCTATTTATTTAAAAATCTTGTATAAATTTCATGCTTGTTTATGTGGTAAAATAATGAAATCACCTTTTAGTGGAAAGGGAGAAAGATCCATAGACCTACTGGAGTAGATTCATATTGAAATATGTGGTCTATTTATAGTAAAGGATATGTATTTATTCCCATACTTAATTAATTTTTCCGATTACATAAATAGTTATGGATATATTTACTTATTTAGGTATAAGTCGGACTTCTTTTATATGTTTAAGGAATACTAAAATTAAGTAGAGAACCATCTAGAAGAAAACAATAAGAATCTTCACTCAGACCATAGTGGGGAATATATAAACTATGTATTCATAGATAACATAAAGGAGTGTGGGATAACATCTTTTGTCACTACTCCTTATACACCTCAGTGGAATGATTTTGGTGAAAGGAAAAATCGTAAATTAATTTTCATGGTTAGATTGATGATGAGTCATAACACTCTACTAATAACTTTCTATGGATATGAACTACAAACTAAGGCATATACACTCTGTTGATTATCGAATAAAGAGGTAGATGGGATTCCATACGAGTAATGGTATGAAAATAAATCCACATTATCTTATATATATGTATGGTGATGTGAGTATTTTTTAGGATAATACCAAATGAAAAGCTAGCATCCTGAAGCATGAAGGTAATATTAATAGAATATACTAAAGAAGAAAAAGGATATTTCCTATATAAGCCTTCAAATAGAAAAAGTTATTTTGTAGATACATTCCATATTTCTAGTAAGGGAATAATTTTTCATTCGAAATAGTGGGAGAAAGATTGATTTCAATGAATTTGATGCTCTATATGCACAATATTTGGTTTAGGAACAATATATTTAAGAGACAATGAGAGATGAAAATGGTATTAAGGAAAAATTATTGTGTAGGTCTATAAGATAGGTTAGATAAAAAAAAGTGATATGTTTTTATTTTCATTGAGTCAGGTGACATAATACTCCTATAAAATGATGAACCTCTTCCCTCTAAGGAGGTAGTATATGTAAAGGATGTTACTAAATGGAAAGAAGCTGTGCATTCTTAAATAAAGTCCATATACCAAAATCAAGTGTGGATTTTGGTGGACCCTCCAATTGATGTAGATCATATTGGATATAAATGGGTATTCAAGAAAAATATATACATGTATGGTAAAGTAATTACCTATAAAGCATGTTTGGTTGTATAGGGTTTCAAGAAACATTAAGTCGTTGACTATGACAAAACCTTATCACCAGTTTTGATGCTGAAATATTTCAAAATATTACTAGAAATATTAGTCTCCCGTGATTATGAAATTAGAAATATATATGTGAAAAATAATTTTATAAATGAGAAGTTAGTTTAAGATGTATATATGACTCAACCCAAATGGTTTATCAGGTCAAAGAATTCCAATAAATTATATAAGCCACATAGATCAATTTACGAATTAAATCAGACATCATGATCATTAAATATTAATTTTGATAAATCCATAATATAATTTTGTTTCATTAAGAATAAAAGTGATCCATTTGTCTATAATAAGGTTATCGGGAATCCCATAATTTCCCTAGTATTTTTTGATGATGATATATTAATTATGGGAAATGATGTAATAGTATTACAGCCAGTTAATACTTGGTTAAATGAATACTTCTCCATGTAATAATTACATGAAGGAACCTATATTCTAGGGATTAATATCTATCGAGATAGATCTCAAAGGATGTTTGGGATAATTCCAAGTATATATATTGATAAGGTACTCAAAAGGTAAAATGTTGAATAATCTAATAGAGTATTGTTGTTGATGTCACATGGTATAAATTTCTCTAAGAAAATATGTCCACAAACATAGGAGGATATTGAGAGGATGAGTGTAATCCATTATGCTTTGTAAGTGGGATCTACCATGTATGTCATCTTATATATTAGGTTTGATATTGCCTTTTCTTTGATCATAGTGGGAAGATATTAATATAATCCAACATAGCTTCATTGGGAATCTATGAAAACTATCCTGAAGTACTTGAGATGTTTATAGGATTTTATTCCTAATCTATGGTGGAGATGAGGAATAGTAGTGAGGGGATACACTAATTCATGTTTCCAGATAGATCATTATGATATGAAATTATAATTAGGAAATGTTTTTTTCCACAATGGTGGTGTGGTGAACTGGAGAATCTCAAATAAACCCATGTTCATTGATTCTATAGTAGAATCAAAGTATATAGTGTCTTTTCATGTTGATAAGGTGGAATTTTTTATATGAATACTTATCTCAAATATTGGTTTTGTGCCTATAAGTACATACCTTGTTATATTTTATTATTATTATTATATTGTAGAGGTAATGACTGTAGACCCCAGGTCACACTGGAAGATAAACCATATACATCAAAAAATTCATCTCTTGATGGATTTTAATCCTAGATTTGAATTCATGGTAGTAGAGTTTCTATAGAGGTTAACATGGAAGACCCCCTAACTAAAGCTATATCTCAATAGAAGCATTATTCTCATGTAAGATCTAGGGGGTTGATAGATTTTAGTAGTTGGATCTAGTGTAAATGGGAGTGATTTGAGTGGGTTCCTTAAACCCAACTCTTCTATATACTTTGACTATGATAACATGTATATAGTTTGATATATTCATGTTCTTTCTATTACCATGATAGTAACATTAATTCTGCGTGTACTATATCATTGGTAATGTCTTTATATTGCATGTCATATCAAAATATTATAGCAGTTCCTAGCGATGATGATAACCTTAAGATACCCTGACAATAGTCTTAAATATATATCCTATGCTCTAGATACATCATGATGGAATAAAATGGGTGATATTAAATTATTAGGTTTTTGGGTATCATAAGCATTAAGGATTCATTTAATGAAGTTTTAACTTGGTGATATCGAGTTTATGAGATCATAAGAACTGACCAACTAATAGGAACACCACATGTTATAGGTTTCATTGGTTTTTCTTACCTATGATCATTTTTATTAGTCTCTTGATTTGACATCATTATCAGTGTGTACCATTTAATTGTGAAATTTTATTCTAGATTAAAATCATGACATTTATGTTGTAGTTAGGTAGATTTCATTGGGTTCATTGTCAATGTAATAACATTGATTGAATGATCAAGGTAGGATTTATCGCTTCTGAAAGGAGAAGATATCTTGGTCCAGTTGATTAGGATGTTATTACCTTCACAAAATCCATGTCCATAGTAAAAGAAGCTAATTTCATCTTGTACGGTCAAGAATAAATAAATCAGGTGAGGATGGAGATAGAAGTTATGAATCTAAATTTTTAAGATATCATATGAAAAAGATATTATATTACTCAGTGTGTACTCATTATACTAACTGTAATTTGATTTTTTTATTAAAAAGGTGGAAAAAGAACCCACCAAAAAAACAAAGAGAACCCTCAAGGGGGTTGAAAATGATGTTTACCAAAGGAATCCCCTTGGGATAAAAACTTTCATTGTAATAGAAGAAATCCCAACCCATCATAAAGAGAAAGAGACTCATCCAGCCTCCCAATACGGGCAAGTGCATCCTCTACAAAGTTAGTCTCTCTCCAAATAAGATGAGAGATCTGGACATGGTTGGTTTATATTGAGAAGATTCTGATAAGGTAAATCAAATCCCAGGGTAATTCACATTTTTTCTAAATCATTATCACTAACACCTCGGAGTTTGACTCCACCCCAGACACATAAAAGAAAAACATCTTACAAAGCATGATACCAGAATGAAGTGTTCTCGCCTCCGTACCCAAGGAACAACCTAGTCCATAAAAATTATTAAACCCAAAAAAGGACCAAACCACTCGAATCTCGAAGATGCCCACCACCTCTCATAATCTCATTCATATAGGAGTCGTCCACATTAAGCTTCAACCCATTGAGGGGAGGACACCACCAGATCCATCGACTACCTGATCTGGCTTGGGCGTAAGGCCTATTAAAAAAGTTATAGAGCATAATTTAAGTTTTACACCTTTTAGAACAAACCCCAACTCAAATATTAAATCTTTCATCCTCATATGAAGATACCAAAAGAAGTGGCATGTACCCAATCTTTCCTAGTTTCAGGCCTCCCAAAGGGTCAAGCATGTAGATGTAAGAATAAAACTATGCACGTTGACTTACATTTCCTTATTCTTAGAACCCTATAACCATGAATCAATGAAATCTTGAATGGATTACTGGTCATTAATGAAATGAGGATAAGGCCTAAATAAGGACCATTGGATTTCCACCCAATCACTCTGAAAAAAGAGGTGAATTTTTTATTTGTTCTTCAAACACTCACAACAAAAGAATCGTGAAGCCAAGGGTATTCCCTTTTGTTGGATATTATCATCCATTGGTAACACTTTGTTTCAAATTATCCAAATAATAAAATTCATTTTCATGGGAAAATTATTGCACCATAACTTAGTAAACCACTCACAAGGTTCATTCCCTGCAAGGTGTAACAACCTGAAATCCTGAGAAGAAAATTTTCCCGAGCTCGAGCCCATGTAGCATCACCTATCAGCTACATCATTCGGGATAATGCCTTCAAACACCTCCATTTAGTCCTAATTGAGAATAAACTAGATCAAATCCAAATGATTGTATGCCTCTATGAATGATTTTTGGGGGTGGGATAGCCAGGAATGAAAATCCTCTCACCATCCCAATTATCCTTCCATAATTTGATATAACCTTTCTTAATAATCCACAGAGTTGTGTTATGAAGGTCCTCCAGATGAATGAACATGCACCTTGATAAGAAGGAACATCTTGGACTTTGGTTATCTCTAGCGTCCTACTAGTCAATATACCAGGTTCTGAAGAAGGATGCCCAAAGATAATTCCCTTCAATAATATCCCAAGCAAGCCATGCTTGAATACCCTACATAGATTCAGTGATTCCCTCTAAAACCCCACCCCCCTCATTAACAGGTTTCTCCAAATGATTCCAGGAGGACCAATGATAGTGTCCCATTTGATTTTTATCCTAAAGAAATACTGACATAATTTTCCCCATCATAGAAATGGTCCCTTTGGGAGGTTTGATAATCCACAAAATATGTATCAGAATAGAAGTAATCACACTTTTGATCAATGAAACTCTCCCTAAAAATGATAAAAACTTATTTTCCAGTTAAATATTTTCCGTAATATTCTATTAATTATGTTTTCGAAAAAGTATTTCTTGATACAGCTATAGGAGATCAGAGTTCCAAGGTAAATCATAGTAAAATGTTTCCTTTGAAAGCCCAAAATATTTTGAATTTTCTTGCATCATCTACTTGAGAACTTTTAAGAGATATAAATGTGTATTTTCCTTGTGTTGATACATTTCTTGCTGAAACTTCTATATAAGGACATAACCTCCATGAAGCTTTGAAAGGATATCCCCATACCATTAATAAAAATCAAAAAATAATCAAAAAAACATGAGGTGGGATATTATACCCATTCCATTTTGACTATGATACAGAATAATCCTTGTTTCCTTCATGATTCTATGGATATTTTGGGAGAGCACATCTTGGGACAATATAAAGTGGTTGGGAGACAAAGGATCCTCTTGAATAACACCACGCACACTGTTAAAGAATCCAAAAAATTTCCCCATAAGTGAGATAGAAAGTCAGGGTGAAGAATAACACCTGAAATAAAGGTCACAAAACAACTCTTGGAAATCGAACTTCCTCATAACCCCAATAATGAAACTCCATTCAATTTTTTCATAAACCTTGATCATATCAACCTAAATGATGACATTTCATCAAATTGATCTTTTATTAATATCATTTTCCATCTCATTGGAAATTTCAATCACCCCTTGGATGCTCTGACCTTTGATAAACCCATGTTTCTCTCTTGAAATCAACCTTAGAATTACACCATTCAGTATTCTTGTAATAAGTCTTTCCATAATTATATAAGATACATTACATAAACAGATGGTTCTGTACTAATTAAGTATTTTATAATCCTTAATTTTTGGTATACGAACCAACCTAGAAGCACAAACACTCCTATTAATGGCACCGCCACAAAATAAGTCTTGGATAGCCTCACCATATGGAGACCAACCAAGTCCCATGCTACCACATAAAAAGTCCCTTGAGAACCATTCAGGATGGGGGAGCTTTCATGAGACATCATAAGAATAGTATCATTGATCTCCTCCTCATTTGGAATATCCACTAGATAGAAATTATCAGACCTCTCCACCAGGGAAGGGAGGAACCCTATAAAAGCCTCATCCCCCTCAGCATATCGCAGGTCCTCATGTTTGGAGGGAACCACCCCTACCATGATTATTTCAAAATTCTAAAGTGTCATCCTTCCTGCAACTTACACATTAGATATGTAGGCTCTATTTTCAAGTCTGAGATTGAGTCTGATGATACTCTTCTCCTTCAATCACACATGAAAGAAGGCACTATTTCAGTCTCCCTCTTTTAACCATCTCACTCGAGATCTCTACTTGTAGGATTTCTCAATCTCCAACAGCTTCTCTACAAGAAAGATGTGTTTATCACAAAGTGAATATATATATATATATATATTTTCCTCCCATATATTTTGAATATACTCTTATAGATTTTTAATGTCTCCTTGAGTTATATCCACACCAATGTTCTCACTAGGATTATTTTCTAACCAATCTTGAATGTCCTTACTAAGATGTATTAGATGATTAGCAAGGCCATTCTATGATCTCTCGGCCTCCTTGTGTTCCCATGAGAAATTAATTATTTGCTTGAAACCATTAACCTGATGGTAGTTATTAGAATATTGGAAGGTTTGGTTTATATATTCTCCCCTTCTAAGCTCCACAAGCAGTGGTTCATGGTCGGATAAGGATCAGGAAAAATGAGAAACTATTTCCAGAGAACAGGAGTACAAACCTTGGATGTTTGAGATACATCGATCAAGACATCTACAGATGAAATTGGATCTCTTAAAGTTATTGTACCAGGTATATTTATTACCTACAAAACACAAATCCAACAACCCCATAGTTGTATGGATGTTTTGGAAGTCTTGCATGCCACTGTAAAAAATAGAGGTGCGGCCCTCTTTTCTGAAGAGTCTACAATTGAGTTAAAGTCTGATTCCACAAACCAAGGTAGGTTTCCAAGGTGAAAGGAGTCCAAAAAAACTAGAGATTAACCCTCCCATGAGGCTCGGTACTGGAGTAAATGAATGATAAAATAACTTCACTCCCTCTGTAAGAGATCTTAGTATTAATGCAATGGGACATCAAGCTAACCACCTCCACTTTGATTTTCTTCTTCCATCAAATCCAGATGTTATTATTATCAGGAATCCCATGAAAATTCTTCAATTAACCCATAATATTTTCATGAGAAGGGATCCTAATTGGATCTTGATTAGGTTCAAGACTGACGATAAGAGAATACTAGTGTTTCCTTAATTCATAAGCAATGAAGTAAGACTTTGCCTATGCCCCCAAACCTCAGGTATTCCATATAATCAAAGATAACATTAAGAAATATAATTCATGGCCTTTTGGAATAAAATAAATATTTCTGGAATGGAGAAGAACCTTCATATCACCTTCGACCTTGATCAATTGATAGGACAAAAAACACCCTCTAACCGATTTTACTTCTTTGGAGTCAGGTTCTTCTTCTTAAAAGGTTTTTCTAGATCCTCTACTAGAGAAAACATATTCGAAGGATAATGAAAAAATAGAGTTTTAATTCATCTCCCCTTGAAAGAGTGAAACTAGCAATAATAGTAGTGGAGAATATTGGAAGGATTGAATCTCCTTCATCACACCCTCTGGAACCGAACCCTTTTGAGGAACACCCTTGGAAGAAGATGGAAATATATAGAGTAAAGAGTGCTTCAAGAAATATGGGGAAAGTAAGGAAGAAATATGAAAATAAGGGGAAGGATGTGATAAGGAATTGGGAGGAAGCGGAGGAGAGTAGGCCAAGATATCACATTGATTCGGAGAATCCACTAGAGCAGCCTCAGAAGAATCATCAACAGAAGGGCCCAGTCAATTCTGTAGGGGACATGCAACAACATAATTAGATCATCCTGGAATGAAGAAGAACCCGATAAAAGTTCATCAATAGAAAAAATAACGGCATTATTAGGGATATTGGTAGGTGTGTGAGGACCATGGTTTGATTTTTAATTTCAAAGGGCCACCTCAATGGAAACACTGGGAACTATCTCCACCATCATGGATGACATACTTCCACTTAGATTACCCTAGACCCCAAAACCAGACATGCAAATCTCCAACTTGTTTCTTCTACGGGACACTACAGAGTGCCCATGCAAGCCAAAAACCATGAAAAACTGAGGAGGAGATTGAAAAAAAAGGTGCTTCCACCACTTTAAACCTTCATCCCACCTTAGTAAGATGCGATAGTGAAAACTCATAGATAAATCCATTTCCACACAAATATGAGGGCTAGTCGTAGCTTGGAGGCATTCAGTGCTTCCATAGAAATAGAGATAATAACCCAAAGATTCTACAACAGATTTCCGAATCATTGGGTTATGAACAGGAAATGGAATTCCAAGCAATTTTATCCACACAACCACCGTGGGGGACTCCTTACTAATGTGATTGTCCCAGGACCATCGGGAGAGTGAGAAACACAATGACCTGCACCGTTGATCCTCTTTGTCCTATGCTTTCACAAAGTCTTCTTTGGAGAAAAAATTAATGAAAAAGGTAACTCTTGAAAGATCCTAAATAGTAACAAGGACATAAAGGTCCCAAGAGTTGACAATGGCTTTAAATAAGCTGAGAGGTGGTTTGTTATGACCAAAGTGCACCACTAGGGAAAAATCTTGAAAGGCAGCCACATCCTGAAGCACCTTCTCCAAAATCTCCACAACTGGAAAACCATCCACCTTATCTATAACCCTGGGTTCAACCATGATTAGTGGGATAAAAGGCGATAAATCCAGAGAAGAAGAATACACCACATAGCAAGCGGGAGAAGGAGAGGGCAGAACACTTCATAAATCTTCTTTGAAGTATTTCACCTTAAACACTCCAGTTAAAACCAAACCGAACTCTTGGCATGATAGAGAGACACACACAGGAGAGGTATCCATAAGATAATCCTCTAGAGGGGGGAATACGTTGAAATTAGGAGAAGAAATGAGCACAATAGAGGAATCCTTAGGTCAAATCAACTTCAGTTCAGTGTGTACTCATATGAGAGGTTGTTGTTTCTATGATTAATCTTGTCTCTTTAATGGACTTGATGGGTTACTAGATTCTTCTCCTAGTCTATGATAAGTACTCATTGATATTGTGATAAGGACCTTGAGGGTTACTTACTAAAAATTTTCAAAGTTTTTTTTGTATTCTAAGTGAATAGAATTCTAGGACATTATGGGGCCCACCATGGGTTTCGGGTGATGTCTGAGTTTGAATGGTCACCAAGAAATAAATAAATTCAATGTTATTTGAGTTAAGAATAATGAGTTTAAAATTTATTTACTCACTATATTCCTAAGTAATTAAGTGAGTACAAAATAAATATTTTTTGACTAAATATTATTATTCAAGGTTTGTTAAGTATTTAATAGGAGAAGTGAGTCTGTTAAATAACTATAACCTTATCATGTAACATATAATTGATTTTAGAATTAAATTATTAAATTTAAATTATATTTATGACATATTTATTAAGAAATATAGTGTAATTTAGGGAATATTTGGAAGTTTTGAGTTTCCTAGGGGCCTAAGTGCAATTTTTGGGACTTTAAACCTACCTATATAAGACTTGTGAAGCCAAAATTTGAGGTACTATTTATTCAATCAAATTTGATATCCTCTCTAAAATCTATACCAAATACTAGAGTTAGAATGAAGATATAAGAGAACCTTAATCCAATTTTTTCATCCTAGACTAGATGAAAAGTTCTTAGGAAATCACAAAGACATCAAAAGCCTCTTTTATTCTCAACACTAGCATAAAGAAACCAAACATCAACGTACTGATAGGATCTTAAAGCATATATGGATGATCTAGAATTATATTATGTTAGTTCCTTAGAGAAATGATCAGTATCCAAGTTTCATTAATAAATCAAATGAGGTAATGCTTTGATGTTATTTTCATTCTAAGCTTGCTCCAAATGAGATCCTCAAGTTTTAATTATACATTGTGCTTCACCTATAATGATGTTTTTGTGATTGATCTGGTGAGAAAATTTTTATAAACCTCCTATTTATCACTTCTGATACATGCCCAGTACCAACATGCATAGCTACTTCATGAAGATAAATACTCAAATAAATCTTATGTGGATACCTCTCATTTGTTTATAAAATACAATTAATTTATGCAGAACTTTTATTCATGAGTCATTTCATTTGAAAAATCATTTGTGGTCGGTAGAATATTTCACTAGATTGGGAAGTATGAAATAAGTTCCCTATTACCTTATTTATAAGGTTGAGGCTACCCTTATGAAAACCATGGATCCTACATAAACCATAGATAAATTATTCGGTTCATCTAGATTCCCCAAAATTTGTTCCTCCTCATGTTGATCAAAACCGATTCTAAGGGGGGGATTTATTAATACTCTCAACTGAGTGCATTTATCATTCAAATAAGATTGGTAAAAAAATCAATAAATGAAATATTTATATGAAAAAATCCTGGTATTCATGAAGATATTCATTCATTTTCAAGGAAATCCTTCATGGATGTATGAAATATTCATGTATGGGCATCCATTTGTGGTCATATAAATTCTTCATGGACTGGAATTATTTGCGAGTATGAGGTAATGATTCCTCATGACCATAGAACCTCTTCATGTCTTGGGACTTTTTTATCGACTTTACGATGGATATCATCAATGACCATGTGATATTTCTTTTTGGAGATAGGAAATCATCGTGATCTCATGAGTGTTATGTGATCTCATAGTTTGAGAAGGGAGTTACGAGATGTCACATATAAATTCTCACTGCTCACTTTAGGGAAAATAAGAAGAGGATAGACATAGAGATAAATTGAGGGATATTTCTTTCTATTTTGAGATAAACATCGAGAGTACAAAATCACAACTTTCATGAATCATTCCCTTTATAGAATACTTTGAAGATCTAATGTAAATAGTTACATGGGTTATTAGAATATTTCAAGGAAAATTTTCAATGTAAAGTGTTTCAATAATAATGATGATAAAATTAAAAGGAGTTGTAAGTAGAAAAAAATTTATCATCATCATAACATTAATTTTTTTGGATTTAAGAAATTTGAATATATTCAATAAGTTGATAATTATGAATATAATTCCTAATTCTTTCCATCATTCAAAATAGATTTTTTTCATATATGTTAATCACTAAAACGTTTAGTGGGGGTGTTTTATCAAATTTTCACATAGGGATGTGACTGGAATTACATTGGGATATAATGAATTTAGTTAAACCCCAGAAAGTGTAGAAAAAATAAGGATGATCTATTAGTCTATCATATATGATATGTTATATTATAACTTATGTATAGTTTTTAAAAATATTCTTAAAGAGTTTAAGAATATAAATTTTACCATTTAATATAAAAGGTAATATGCACTTTATTAGTTTTTTATGTTAGTTGAATATATGTATATATTGATATATATTTCATGATGTGTAATTATAATTGACCTATCAAAGAATGACTTTGAGTTATCCCAAATCAATTTTCATCATGAAGTATTATAGGTTATGATGAAATATTACGTTTTGCATGAATATGATTTTTATATAAAGATACAAAATATTCTCTGAAGACATAAAATAGGTTTCTTGCACTAGATAACCCTTGAAGTATAGAACATGGAGTGTTATACACTATGTAATTGGTATACTAGGGGTTCATGGTTCATATTTGGAGTCCTGGCTACATGTGGTTAGCAAGATACCTAGTATTATAACTTTCATACTTTGATACCTTTCTTATACAATACTTGAGGCATATCTAATCAGAGGATATACTACTAATCAGTCATCAAATAGAGATTATCCAAGATGGTATTTTTCCTCTCATATGAGGAGAAATACATACGGTCTCTTGATTGAGATAAAATAATGAAATTTAGGGCTATTCTCATAAGGTACATATGTTTTACTTATCAACTTGTATAAAGTACATTTGATGTTCTAATCTTCTAGATAAATGACATGTGATGTATTCATAAACTTGGTCGGTCTATACTCAAAGAATCAATAACATGTGAGGAGGTGATGTGGGATTTAAATACTCTATATACCATGGTCACTCACTATCTTAGAAAAAGGGAAATTATGAAAATGTATGCTTTCATATTATGAAATTGGTGGACACAGTTATAAAGATACACGTGTTTAGTGGAGATCATATTAGAATAATTTATTGATTTGGTTGGAATGGTTTTTTTTAAAGGACTCTCTTTTCTTACATTTATGGATTTAGTGATTCATATCTTTTTTCAATTAATAAAAGGTCTATGGGGTCATAATTTTTGGTTGACCAAAAGGAAATTAAGTTTATAAAACTAAAAGATATGTTCTGAAATGATTTAAGGTTTATCAAAAATAGATTATAGATTCTTATTCACAATGTATTTCATTTTATGTGATATGTGATGAACTTGATGATGGATTTCTAAAAAAATTAGAAGATATACAAAAATATTTTAGGGTATGTTTTCAAAATTTATTGTATATGATATGATATAATGTGAAATGAAAAGAAAGTATTTTATGATTTAGTGCAAGTGGTGGGTTGAAAATAATATTCCCTAAAGACATATGATATTATATAGTATGATATGATGTGCCATAGAGTATGACATGCATATCAAAAAAATGAATATTTTTAAGACATTGTGTATATCGTATTTTACAACATAGGAATATCACATGCAGACTTCTAGATTATATTATATTGTGTGACATGGTTGATTCATGGTTTGATTAATCAAATGGTTCAATTCATTTAAAACAACTAAAACTCACTTAGAAATATAAATATTAAGGATTTAATATTCATATCTCTAACATTCATATTATCATTGATTACTCATTTTATAAGATGAAATGGATTGGAGAGTATGTAGTCAAATGTAAAATAATATTCAAATGAAGTCATTTACTCTCTTGTGTTTGAGAAATGCATGAGTAAATTCAAGGGTTCAGGGAGAATCCATGTAGATTATATAAAGGAGGTTGGGACAAGGTTCTAGTTTATGACACCTCATTAAGAAATATCCATTCAAAACTCTCTCCCTTATGAATATTCTTTCTTCAAACCTCCTTATCACCATGAGATACTAGAATATTGATGATGTTTGGAAGGTCCTAGTTATATTGTTTGGGTGATTCAGTGAAACTTGTGGATACACTTCAAATGGAATATGATTTCGGTTATTCCTTTGTGATATTCATAAAGATTTTGAAAAAGGAAATGGAATCACTTTACTTTAGTGTAATGTATGTAGTCTTTATTTACATTTTACATGATATCAGTTTTAAAGGCATGGTGTTATTGGTATTTATGGTTTTTATAAGTTTCCGATACTTTTATTAATGGTTAAACATTCCTTATAAATAATTTACTAGTCTCATATATAAAATAAAATACATATACCTAATTTTACTAAGAAAAGGAAAATTCAGACATGTCAAGTATTTTTGGTTAAGTGTATAAAAATTATCATGTTGATCAGCAAATTAGATCTAAACTCCTTATTAACATATATTGATACATTTATTATTCATAAAGATAATTTGTTAACCTCCATCACTTAATTTACTTATACAAATTAGGTTGTTATTTAGTCCTAAAAAATAAATAAAATTAGAAATTAAGATCAAACCATGAATGGGTATATCATTTATACCCATGATTTGACCATGTGTGTTGTATCTAAAAGTAACATGTCCACCCTTTACTTTTTAAAATTTTTGAAAGTTGGAATTTATTTCAATAATATTTTAATATAAAATCATTATCCATGTACCATGGTTTTCTACTTCCGGTCATTGACACTTTCTCCTAAAATATATGAAACTAAATATTTAATACCCAAAATATTTTGTCTTTATGAATGTTAGCAAACAATAATTTAGGCCCCCACATCTTCCTAATTTTTCTATGTTGAATTATTATGAGAACCTTATAAGTATAATCTTTCACAATTTTCATAAGGAGGATTTATTCTTAAATTGACCTACCATTTTAAATTTAGTATAAAAGGTTTCACCTTATAGAATAAAATAGTTGTCTTGAAAAAGCGACTTCTTAGAAAAATAATAAACAATTATAGATAAAGTATTATAATGATTAAAATAGTCTAGAAGTTTATAAAAATTATCCCTTCTATAATTAAATTTTGAAAATAAAGTTTTCATATTTTTAAAATTCAGTCTTTAGTTTAACAACTTTATTTCTATATTCAATAGGTTTAAAAATCGAAATAGGTTTACCTTTCAGTTTAGAAGTAAGTTTGGAGATATCTTCATTATCCATAGAAATATCTTCCTTAGTATGAGTATATTTATTTAATAATTTTTTATATGTAATATCTAAGTCAGTCACATATTTTTTTCATTTATTCTAATTATAGAGAACATTCTTCATCATCTAAATAATAACAAGAATCTAAAGACTCAGTAGAATGGGATTCACTAACTTATTTCATACAGCCTATTTCATTCCAAGTAATATTAGTAATGTGTCAAGAAATCATTCTATTTCCATTACTGTTTGAACCAATTTTGGAATATGAGATTTCTCTAGAACTCCATGTATCAGTAGATTTCAGAAATTTCTTTCATTTATACAATGAGGAATTTTTGGAATCATTATCTTCTCATTTAAATCTTGTAAAATTTATCTTAATATGATCAGGTTTCTTACAATCATAACAGATAACATCATTAGTATCTTTCTTATCTTCATTCCTTCAAGATTTCATGTATTTTCCCTTTCTATCTCTCTAATTACTATTATTATAGAAATTATTTTCTTGAACATCCTTACTATTCATTTATCTATCTAATAAAATCCATTCTCACTAAATTGATACATCCATTTTATTCCTTAGATTTCCATTGTTACCATTCTACAACTTCTTTCTCATGATCATTATTCTCATCATATAAATAAACTAGATTATGGAAAATATAATATGAATCATCATACCCACTATATAAAGGATATTTATAGTGATTAGGCACTCTCTCTTTCCCCCTTATGTCTCCCATATCCTGAAAAATGGTCATCACCACTACCCCACCCCCTCTGGAGAGGGGTGGGGGTTGACTTGGCTCGTAGGAGAAATAATCTCACCCATTCATTCTTTTTATTGAACCAACCTCTATTATTACATTACAAGGTTACAAAATATCTACCAAGGTTCCTTTTATTGACCATGAATATCCAAATATTCTCATTTCCCTTCCATATTTCATAGAAGCTTTATCTTTTCTCACTCTCTTCATGGTTGCTCATTTTGGCCAAAATCTCTCCACAGTGGATTCCTCCAATCAGTTTATCTCTAATTCATGGAATCTATAGTAACATGTGATTATTGGAATTATATACCCTCTACATATTCAAATTAATATTATTAAGGAATAATATCTAGTTTATTCCTAGTCCTCAACCCTGTGTTTCCTCAAAAGCTTTCAGTTCTTTATTTTTTGATGATACTATAACTTTCATCTAAAATGGGATCCTCTGAGCATCACCATATGGGTAATTATTCCTATTATACCAATTCCTTTTCAAAATATCATGATTAAATAGATGATTGGAAAGTTGGTTGGTATATTTTTATGATCAGATAATAGTCCCCAATCATTGATCTATCCTATTTCTCCTAGACTATATGTTGAAATCGATGTCTCAAACCCTCGGGGAATTATTTTGGATATAGATAGAGAATGAGCCTCAACATAAAAAAGTGGTTGAATTTAAATCTTGTGTTGATTTATGATCTTATTTCAATAAACTTGAATACCTATAACATTTTTTTAGGCATGGTATAGTATGTCTTCAGTCAATTACCCATGTTTCAATTTGTGTGAATGGTCACAAATGAGTCGAACATGTTGGAATGGATTTGGAAGCATGGAAAGAATGAGAAGTTGACTAATAATTACATTGTGTTGTACCATTTTTGGTTCCTTATTCACTTGAGATCACATATTGTGGATCTGAAGTGATATTTTCCCCCAGTATAGGGTAGGTTCCTACTAATCCTAATGGGCATAGGTCCAGTAAGAGTGTCCAAAAGGTTTCGATAATTGGCTAATTATCTCAAGGTGTTTTCTCCTTGTTACTATTTTATTGGGGTTTAATATAACTCAATAGAGTTTGTAAAATTTTTAAAGGTAAGACAAATCTCAATTTTATTATTGGGAGGTCTAGACGGTTGTTTCTAAAGAAGGGAATATATACCTAGTGTAGGATCTCTTCCCTCCCTTATAGTCAGAATTATTTGATAAGAAAAATTAATCAGTTATTAAGTCATAAAATATCTTAATCATTGTAAGGGAGTTAAATATGGACACTAGTGGTACTAATGGTTGGAATAATAATAGGAAAATGGAATAAGGAGTAAACATGTGGTAAGAACCTTAAAGAAGGGCTAGTGGTGTAGTTCCAAATGTCTTAATCTGATTTAGATGATAAAAAATGGGTTGATGACCATTCTTTATTTTCCACTGATTGTAAAGTAGAGAGTTAGGATACTTCCTATCACTATTCAATAGAAAAGATCAAAAATATAGGTGGGTTTGATTTGGGAAAATATATTGTTATCAAAAGAAAGAAAACAAGAACCTGTAAATATTATTCCACCCTCCCTAAACCAATGACCACTAGGTCAGTGGGTAATGGAGCCAATCAAATAGGGAGTGAAATTCCTCCCAATTTAGGTTTAGTTATGTCTAATAGGAGCATAGGTTATCACCAACCAGACCTTGTAGTGGCATTAGAAATGACAGATAATACACAAATTCAATTAGTGAATACAATGGTTTTTTATAAAACTCTATGAACTCAAATTAAAGTTAGATGTACTGAAGGAAATGATATGGAATAAGTGGTTGATCTCACATCAACCTTGGACATACTTATTTATTCCAGGGAGGATAGAGTGGAAGATTATTTTTTCCTCAAATCCACGCTAGAGGATATTAATAGAATGTATGAAATAGAGATTCATATACCTAAAAATGATGAACAATTGAAATGTATCAACACCCAAGAATGCATTAAATTATGTGTCATTAATAAAGGGAATATAATTTTGAAGGAGCTTCTCATGTCCTAAAAAAAGATGGATTAATTTTTTAAGTAACTTTTTCAGAAATAACTGCATTTTTGGAAGTTTGACATCAACTAGATCTCTTAAAAGGTATAATGTAATAACATGTAAAGATTATTTTTGTAATGATTCTATGATTTCAATTAATGTCTAATTTCTTATAATTTCTTATAGTGGGTTATTTTTTTCTTCAGGTTCCCATTTAAACCAAAAAAGTTTCTTTCTAATAGAAAATAAATAATAATAATTCTATGTAAGTTTAAAGGTATTAGTTTTAGTATTAGTAGTAAATGAAACTCTATTCTTCTGTTTTCTTTCTAAATATATCTTTTAATATGACTCTAATATTGTATTAATATTTTTATAATATCATCAAGACTTAATCCTATAATATGTTTAGTAATTTCCAATAATTTAACTTTAGACTCCAATTTTTTAAGAAGTATATCAATTGTCTTCTAAACCATATGATTATACGTAATATCACATTCACCAAGTGTAGGTAATTTTTTGTAATAGTCATGAACCTTTGATGAATATATGTGGATGATTATACAAATAATAAATCAAAGGAATGGTAGTATTCATTAAGCATTGATCTTTTAATTTCCAAAAATTTAGATGTTTTAAAAATTTTAACCTCAAGATTATTTAAAAGTGGGTTCTAAACATTGTAGTTTAACTAATATTATATCCTCTCCTATAAAGTAATGTTTGGAATAGATTTTTCTTATTAAATCCAACCACCATATAAAACTTTTCTACTCCATTATTAATAAAAAAATTTATTCATATTGTATTTCTAGTATTCATAATCAAAACCATCAAGGATAGGTGGATGATTCAAATTTAGATTCTTTATAATTCTAACAGGTATATTATATTCTATAAAGATATATTTACTCTTTTATATGTTAGTAAAAGGAGGAATAGAGATTTCAACTGATATTAAATGGTGTCTTAGTAAGGAAGTTTCAAGAGGGGTGAATTGAGGACTTTGCAATATTTTAAAATTCCCACTTTGAGTATATTTAGTTCAGAGTAAATGGGTATGTTCTATTCAGAACTAACTAAAAAGTGGAATTAAATAAACTAGATTAAATAATTAATAAGTTAATAAACATTTATAAATAAAAAACTAAAAGTAATTATTTCAGTGGAATGATAATTTTAATTTAGAATCTCTAATGAAACTTTGAATTAGATTAATAAATGAAATGATAGAATATTACAAAGTATACAATATAAATAAACAAAGCAATGTTCTTCTTGATGAAAATTCAAAAACTCCTAAATAAATTCTATTTTAAAAAGGATATAATAGTGCCTATACGAGGAACTAGTTTATTTTGACCCAAATTGGAAAGAGGATAAATAAATTAATTTTTAA
The DNA here is from genome assembly GCA_963277665.1 of Viscum album. Classification (NCBI taxonomy): domain Eukaryota; kingdom Viridiplantae; phylum Streptophyta; class Magnoliopsida; order Santalales; family Viscaceae; genus Viscum; species Viscum album. Next base: position 960,544,740 of record OY728138.1, on the reverse strand, counting down.
TTACCATGATTCAGAACATAACATTTTTTATTGGAAGATCAGATGAACAATCTCTTAATCCAAATCACATCAATAAAGTCGGTAGCAAGTCCCTTCCCCAAACCATCCTCAATCAACAATGATCTAAAACACAAGATCATATCTCTAGAACTTATTTGATCATGAAATATAAAAATAAAATTAATTATAAAATAAACATAGTTATTTTTTAAATAAAGTCTCATAGAATAGAAGTAGTTAGATCGCACTGAAAGAAACAAAAAAAATATTCTCTCAATCATTTAGGTTGGAATATTCTTTCAAAAAATCATCATCCAGCATATTGTTCTTAGATTCTTAGTCCTATATTTACTGGTGTTGACTGAAACAAACTCATAACAAACATTCTAAGATATTTGGGTCGATAGTTATCACTCTAATTATTTTGGATACACCTCAACATCATCTTCCTTTTTTGTAAAAAGAAGGTGCTTCTTCAATATATTTTGGAATGAGTTGGATTCTAAATGATGGAACTCAGAAGATATTAATTTGAAATTAATGTTTTCATAGAGATAATTTAGAATAAAATATTTTTCATAGAAAGCATAAAAAATTTCAAATGAACATGAGTAAAAGGTAAAGTGTGTTGTAATTTATCAAAACTAGGATCCAGAAGAAGTTGTTTAAGAAAGTGACTCAACATATTTCACAAAATTTAAATAATTCTGTGTGTATAATTATTTAAATATGTATACCTCTATGTAATTGTATATATATATATATATAATATTAATTATGTTAGTATTATATGTAAAATTTTATAATAGAAGTGTGTTTCCTTCCTATGTTCTACCGTTATTAATTTTTGTTACTTAAAATCTTGTGTGTTGGTGAACATTTTCCAAGGAGGAGAGCAGCTGTGAGGAGGCCAATAAATTGAGATAGGGGCCATCGAGAAGGGATGTTTAAAATACTCAAAGTTTCATGAAGTCTTATATATCTTCATGTACCCTAGGAAATTTCCAATTTGGAACAATAAACAGGCCTGCGAATGTGTATCATCCTTGTGCTTCCATTCTCAGCCTCTTGATTAAGACCCACACCCTCACTCGGTCTAGATTAGTCGAAAACCATAACTCTCACCACCATTACCCTGGAATCCCTCCCATTCAAATTTTCAATGGTTTCCTACTCTAGAATCATTTTATAGAATAGTTAACCATTTCCCCCTATAAAACAAAAAAACATCCACACGACCCTTTTAAATAGTTAATTATTTATTTATTAAATTTACTTCATTTTGTAACACTTTCAATTCACACCAAAATTCAATACTAAAGGAAACATCTAGTTTTGAAATCAAAATAACAATTTGAACATTTTTCTAAATTCATTTACTGAATGAAAATCACCATTTTTTCACTCATGTGAAAAATTATCAAAATACCATTAAGAACATCGTGAACTTCAAAACTAATATTCTAATAAAATTTCTAATAATTACAAATAAATAATATAGTTATTGATAATTATTTATTTAAATAATAATAATTACAGTTAATAATAATAATATATATTAATGACTTTTTCAGTAATTTCATTTAATAATTCATATTAATAATGCAATGCATGACATTAATAATAATAAAAGTAATGATGAAATTAGAAATAAATAATATAATCAGTATTATCTAATAACATAATTAATAATAAAATAATAACTAACATTATTAATAAATATTTATGTTATTAATAATCATATGTAATCATTAATAACAATAATATAATTATTAAGAATGATTCTATTGAGTATGGGATAGGGAAGGAAAAAATAAAACTATTCAATTATCCAAAAAGACTCAACTAGTCCAGGTCACACCTCCTTCCCTAAAGGGTTGTCCCACCGTTATTTCACTATTACTGATTTTTGTTATTAAGTGCTTCCATTCATTAACATTGAGAAAAATACATGACAAAGGGCATTGATTATCACTGCTAAAAAATGATGATGAAAGACACTTTGATCAACATTAGAAAAATAATTGATAAAAGACACATTTACCAGTACTGAAAAATGGATATTTTTATCAACATTTTTTAGCACTGATAAAAGTCACCATTGGTTAGCACTTTTTTTAGCCCCGATAAAAGACATCCTTTATCAGTACCTTTTTTAACTCCAATAAAGTCCACCTTTATCAATTCTTTTTTAGCACTAATAAAGATGATATTCATAATATATATATATATATAATATTAAAAATAATATTTTAAAAAATATATATATATTGATATAAATGTAATATATATTTGAATAAATATGATTTATATAATATAAAATATGTATTTACACTTAATATCTAACATATTTAATAAAAAAAATATAAAATAATTAAAAATAAATATTAAATAAAATTTTAATAATTATTATGGATTAATAAAAAAATTAAAATATTTTAATGAAATTGAAAATTAATAAATTAATTAATCTCTTAAGAAATGTTAAAAAATGGCTTGAACTTCAAACAACCATAATATTTTATCCTAATGTCTGTTTAGGATCTACAAGATATCAAATAGAAGCCTATGAAGATATTTACACCACATAAAAGTATAAGTATCTTGATCCCTATTTTTTGTGGCCAAAAGAGGATATTAAGGCCTAAAAACTACATTTTTAACTGGGATACCCTAATTTTTTAATTTTGGATGGAATTTCATTTTTATTTAAATGTAACTTATTATCTTTTTCGGTAGATATTGAATTTATTCTTCGGGATTACTTTCATATATATATTATGGTGTTCAAATTTCATTGTTTTTCATATCATTTTATTATTTATAATTAAATATATACATATTTTTAGATATTCTTATATAAAAATTTAAATATATTTACATGTAAAATATATTTTATATATATAAACCATATGTAAATTATTATTATCCATTTTATTTTAAAAATATATAACCATTTTATTTTCCTTATAAAAACTTATGAATATATATACCTATACAAATGTATATAGGATTTTATATAAATATAGGTGTGTGTTTTAATGAATAGATATATATATATATATATATATTCTAATATATGTAAATTAATTTTAAAATATAATATATTTAAATACACACACAGACAAAAATACACACACACCCAAACATATATTCAGTAAATATTTTTTTAAATAATAATATTAATGTATGGATAAAAAATATGTATGTAAATAAATAAAAATAAAGAATAATATCATGAAATATATAAGAAAACATGATATAGAAGTGGTAAGGGTGTTCGGTTTGCATATGGATGTCCCGAGTTCAAATCCAGGCACATGTAGGGATGCAGTGAGGGGGTAGTAGTTGAGCGTTGACAAAGGGTGGGGGGTAGCGCTGATGGGGGGTTGGATGTAACAACTCGAGATTTCACTATAAAGTGTAATAAAATAAATAATATATTATACATTATGTATCACATTGTATACCAAACTGAAATTAAAAACATTGATATGTTTTGAAATTTTAATACGATCAATAAAACTTAACAAGTATAAATTGAAATAAACATATTACCAAATCAATAAAGAAAGTATTAAGAAATAACATCCGGAAGTGAATGTATTCTTTAAGAATCTCATTTTTCTTAGATCAAAAGGGTAGTGTATTCTCTATGGTTTTCCCAATAAAAATCTCAATATGAACTTGAGCAATTATGGTTTGGGAAAAAAAACATAAATGAGAGATGTTTAATCTCATAGAGATTACCACAAGATCTATGCTAACTGAATCACCACTTGAAACATCAACCAAATCTTATCTAATGATTAGGTATTATATAGATATCATAAATGGGTTATTAAATCATAAATTAGGATTATAACAACATTTAATAAAGTATTTATATGTATAGAAATACTGAGAATTTTTATATTTTCAAAAGGTCATTTTTTTAATTCACATTGTGCTCAAAGAATGTATTTCCTAGAAATTGACATTTTATTTCAAGGAAAAATGTTTATTATCATTTAATAGTAAAAATATATATGTATTTCATGATTAATAATTAAAAACTAGATTAATTGGTAATTTATTGGGAAAAGAACATTTAATATACAAAAACTTATTTTCCTATAAAAATAAAGTTTCACTGTATTTTATATTTTTAATTAAAAGAAAAATTTATAAATTTTATAAAGTGGATTTGAAAAAAATAACTTAATTTTTGGATTTATCATGAAAATATTATATTAATAATAGTTTTTGATATTTTTTAAAAAAATGATTTTTAGGTGGATAGTGAGATATACTATTTTAAAATATCACGAATTTTATGAAATTATTAATTTATAAGATTGGTTTACAAATTTATGAAACCATTTTCTAGAAAAATATTAATTTTATAATTAATATTAGAAATTTAAAAATATTTATTCTCATTTACAAACCTATATTTTATGTTTTAGAACTTATGTAATATTTTTCTCAAACAATTATTTTTAATACATTATATACTTATTATTTTTAATACGTTATATGCTTATTATTTTTAAATTAATTTTTATCTCTTTTAAAAACTGAATAAAATTAAATATATTTCATATTTGTAATCATTGGGTCAAAATTATATAACAAGGAATATTTTATTTTTAAAGTATACAGGATAAGATACTTTGGTAAAAATCAATTATTGTAGTAATAACTAAAATGGTAATAGTAAACGTCAAAGAGTAAGTGACATGAAAAATGTGTTGGAATGTTTTTTTTAGGACTTGATAAAATTTATCATTTATCCTCTCTATTATTTATTAGATTTTCAAAAAAATTCCTTGATATTTACTTCCCATTATTAAAAAAATTTGGGTATTTCTCAAAAAGTCACGACTTTTCACTTATAAAATGAGTATTCTTCTCCTCACTTACTCTCACACAAAAATACACTCATTTTAGAAAAAACTCTTCCCAACCCAGTCCTCCAAATTCCTAGAAACCTTAAATAGGTTTTTGTATTCTTAAAATAACATCCCTCAAAGGCTTAACACCATTTACAAAGGAGATAATCTAATAAATAAGGTATAAATTTCTAACCACTCATTTCTCATTCCTATTTCTTTATGTAGACTTATTATTCCATAAATTAAATTAAACCAACTTAAAATTATAATAGAATTATCATTTTCATACTGGTAATTATGTTACAATCATTAACCACTTTTCCTTTTCTCTTAAGAAAAACAAAACTGCCATTCATGTGTTGTGTGAACTATCACCTCCATGATGCAACATGTCTTGTTTTCCTTCACCACCTTATAAGGATTGTAATAATAGGGAATTTGATATATAATTATAATATTTATGAAATATTTTAGATTATGAAATTATAAACCATATTACTCCTTCTCACCATTTTATATAAAAGGAAATAAATATCCATTCATACATGTGGACTACCACCTCTATGAAATGATTTTTTTTCTTCATCACTACCTTACATGGATGGTAATGAAAATTATTTTAATGGATAAATATAATTTCAATTAAATTATTAAGTTCTTGGAAATATGAATTGGAAAATTTGTTAATAATATGAGTAATAAAAAATCATGGTAATTTCAACCATCAAAAAGCACGTTCTAATAGAGAAAAATGATCTCTTCGTACTCTGAAATAACTTAGTATAGGTTATCTTATTCATGTCATTATTTTCAAATATAATATATCACACTCATAAACACTAAATAAGATAATTATTATTCTTTTATAATTCTATTACAACTAAATCACTTCATAATCATCTATTAATTATGGTATGTTCTCATTTGCATTGTTTTAACCACCAACTTTAACAATGATATAAATTTATATCATGAATGAATATGGAAATTTAATTTTTGGTAATATAGAATATAAATAAGTAAATAGTTCTTTTTTGGTTCTATAATGATAATATTAAAAATTAACTCATTATTTAAAGAAACACCCTTCAATCATTAAGAATCATCAAAACATGTGCATCATCAAATTCATATTTAAATATTATAACAAAAAATATTATAGAATTAAATTATTACATTATAAATAATTATAAAACATTCACTAAAATACATTGTATGATTTTGGAATGAATAACAACACCTCTATTAAAACTAGTTCAAAATGATCAAGATTACTCAAGCCCAATATCAAAAATAGATAATAATTAAAAAATATACATGTAGAAAATAATTATAAATGAAGTTTATAAAAATTTATATTTTTAAAAAGGTTTTTAAAATGTGTGATTAAGATAGTTTATTTTTTCATATGGGAGGTTAGATCACATTTACACAAATGAAGAATTGAATTAAGGGGGTTCTTGTCTCAAATTTAATTTCTCAAGACTAATTTATTAATGTGAACCATAATACCTTTAATACGTTTTGATTACTTTATAATGAATTTATTTTACAATATTCATGGATATTTTAAAGCCAAATCATTTACATTATTTAAATATCATTCGATTCAAAATATGCCAATGTTAACAGGGTTTTTGATCAAAATGTTACTCCTATCATAAGAGATTAAATTTCCAATCATATTTTCATAATCAATATTTATTTAGAAAGATAATTCATCAGGGGAATTTGTATTATTTTAAAAAAACCTCATCATTTAAATTTGATATTCATAAGGTTTTACATGTATCCTCAAAATCTTATCCCCCTTTGACTCATATTTCACCTTAAGTGTTTCTTTTAAGTGAAACTTACCTAGTCTTTTCTTGTTAATAAAGAAACTCCCTTTTATCATTTTCATACTCATTGGATTCCTTTTCAATCATACCTATCTATTCTAAAATAATTTATTAAGGTCATTTTCTAACAATTTTCCTTCTTTAAAAACATTAAATAAATTTTAATTATTTTATGGGATGTTTTCAGAAAAATGTGAAAATATTCTCTTTTTAGCTTTTACAAGTGAACACACTATTCTACTACCATTGCCATTTTATATGAAAATTTCTATATAAATTTTCATGGTTTTTAAAATAAATTATATTTCTCCTAATTTTATAAAATATTTATTTTCAAATAGTTTCAAAATATAAAGAAGTTTCTTTTCCAAAGTGACTTTTCTAAAAATTCAAAAAAGAGTTTTTCATCTAAGCCATATTTCTTTGACATATCTAATACTTGATAAAGGACATTATTCAAATGATATCATCCATATTATTTCTCTGATTTCTTATTTAATTTTATTTTCTTTTATATGAATGATCCTTCAATGCCTTTATCTCACCGAATCATCCACTATGTAAAATCCTAACTTTTCATGCAGTGTTTTTCCTTTATGAGTAACCTATTTTTGATTCCTTTGATTAAAGGGTGTTCATCTTGATTTCATACATCAATTTATTGATAAAAAATTTATTAACCATGTACCATTTATCTAAATGGTGTAAAGATCATATTCTTTATTGATTGGATAGTATTTACCTTGAAAGTTACTTAATATCTTTGCATACCCATTTATTTTCTATGTGTTTATCATATTTTGATTATTGATTAAATTATTAATGATTTCTTTATGAGAATAAATTTGAAAATGTTATGGAACAAATTTTTCTTTCCATGAGTTATTTATGATGTATTTAATGAAACCCACTTTATTATACTATAAAAATAGAATAATTTTCATTAGAAAATTTTCAAAAAACCTAGTTTATTTCCATGGGTTATTTAAGATATGATAAGCGAATGATTTTCAAGTGGCAATAATAAGTATGGTTAAATGGAGGGTGAGGTCTTATACCACCCTCTAATTAATTAGTTTAAAGATTATATCTCATGATATAAGTATTCACAAGTACATTTTAGTTTCTCATAAGTGTGGGAACTGATGGTGATGCTTGTGAAAGTAATGCTTCCCTATACTAATATTTATTCTAGATTTGAAATATTTTCTACAGTTTTATGCTTGTTCTCATGAAAATTTTATTATTTTATGGGTATTGTTTATAGAATCATATTTTAATATTCTTTTTATTCTTATCTTATGTTAATCTGAGAATTATTCCATGATTTATAATACATTATTTTTTTGTCATCAGTTTCTTATATATCCTAATTATACCCATATACTCATATTATGATCATGGGGGGTGAGTTTAACTTGAGATATGTCTAAAATAAAATCTAGTATGATGAAATTATAGGGAAATATTGGCAAGCATTGTAAAATAAGTTTCTTATATAGCTAGTCCCTAAAGACACTAAATATCTTGATTCTTGGGATGTGGATTTTATTATCTAATGTAATATTTTCATCATGGAAATGATTTAGTCACTATACTGGAGGGAATATCACATGATTTAGAGTAGCGTTTTTTGGTCGAGCACTAATAAATGTGGGAGAAAGTGTTGATAAAGGGGTGGGGTGCATGAGTGGAATACCTAAATTTTTGAAAAAAAATAGTTTTATGAGAACATTTTTTAGCATTTATAAACTCACCCTTTATCCAGAGAAGAGGTAATCTGGTCTAAGAAGGATTGGCATCTATTGTTCTAAAAAATAACTGATAAAATAAATCATATTTTGAAGGATCTTCACACATAAATGTTAATAAAAGCTCTGGAAAACCCCATTTTCAGCACTTCTAAAATCTTGATTTGTAGTAGTGAAATTTAAAAAAAATCACAAGGGTTGAAAGCTTTTAAAACATAAAGAAAATACTACATTGTAGATTTTAAATTCCTTTTCAAAAATTTCATGGAATTATGTTACAATTCATGTTATAGTTCTATAATAAATTTTATCGTTATAGTATCTTCTACAATACTCACCACAATACCTTCTATAATGTCGCTGTTATAATTTCACCACTAAAGTATTAATTAAATTATTAGTTATTATATATAACTTTAAAATATAATATTTACATTGTTTATAGTTATAATTACAACTAAAATAATAATAATTACAATATTATTATTTCATATTAATTTTGGTTTATTACAATATTATTAATTTTTATTAATTAAATTTTACAAGTATTATTAATTATTTTACTAATTATTAAATATTATTAACAACATTGTAAATTAATTATTATTTAATAATGATATAATATCATTCATAATATATTATTATTAATCATATATTATTAACAATTTATTATTAATAAATATATATATCATTATTATAATATAAACAAATAAATACCTAAACCCCATATAAAAATCCTTAAATCGTATTAAGGGTCACTCCCTTTTAAAAGGAAAGGAAAATGACATTAAAATTCCATGTTTATTATAATAAAGGATTAATGCAGTTATTTTTATAGAAATTTTACAATTGAATGATTTCTTCATTCCAATAAATTTTCATATTTGGCCTTTAGATTTCACCAATTTCAAATAAATTTTTTGAAATATTTTATTTATTGTAATATTGAATATAATAATAGTTAAACACTATTTAAAAATATGTTCCACATATAGAAAAAATAATGAAAAACTGTTTAATTTAAAATTTCATAAATTGAAAATTTATCACACATACATATATATGTGTGTCCATGTATATGCATATATTATAAATGTATAACATAAAATATTTTATTACTATTTGAAAAAAATGCATAAAACATGCTAACCAATTTCATTTTAGTTTTTTATAGAATATGTGGTGTAATAATTGTGGTAAATAAATTTAACTTGAATATATTTGATTTCTTTTTTGGTTTCTAAAACCCATATAAAAATATGGATAATGAATATTAAATTGAACATTAGAGGAACTCCTTATTCCTTTATTTTTTTACAATTTAAGTTTAAGACCTGAGGTGATTCTTTTTGTCCTCATCTGTGATGTTGAACATTTAAAAAGTTTAGGTTAAGTATTAATATGTTCAAGTTGTAATGAAGATGACTTATTTGACTAAAATAATGTTTGGGTTTGGTTTCAAGTTGAATTTTCATAACTCATCTTTTTAACATGATAATTCAGGTTAGTTAAGCCATGTTTTGTAGTTTATTCATGTTATATATATTTGATAAATTATAAATCAATTAATTATGTCAATTAGCTGTGATTCAAATTTTAAAACAATTAATTGTGATATTAATTATTAGTTAAATAATATTGATATTAACTATAATTCAATTAATTATGGTTTTAATTGATAATCAGTTGATCAATAAAAAAATAAATGATAATTATTACATTTTTGGAAATAATTATTTTATCTTTGGAATATGACCATTTGGTAGCTTTGGAATCCATAGATAGAAGACTATGAATTAAGAAATTAATGTCATTAATAAATTATTTTATCAATTTGTAATGACTAAAATAATTTATGTATTACATAGAAAATTAATTTTTATAAACCAAAATTGAACCACATTAATCATCCTAAAATAAAATTAGATTAGTTTTCATAACCTACAATTTAAATTTTACAATTAAATAAGTTGATTATACAGATATATATAGATTGTTAGACCTCCTCAAATAAAAATCTAGAGAGATTAATATTTCTCCCTATGATTTATTAGTGAACTCAATATGATTTTGAAGTGATATGTTATATGTTGCACTAATAAATTTCATGATTATCTTATCTTGTAAGTGGAGTTTTTGAAAGCCAATGCAACATGGCAGGGTGATTTGTTCTTTAAGGAAATTCAATTTCATCGGATGTTTTAGTCAATAACTATCCCCATAAGGTTTTCTAAATCTTAAGCATGATATTTTGTTTAATAAATCTTTGATTTCACTCCTTGGATAATTCTTAGTTTTTTTATTAATATAATTATTATGAATAGATTAATCAATCCTCTAATATACTATTAGGTTTTTATATTTTCTAATAATCTTAAAGAATAAATTTTATGATTAATCTATCACAACCTATTACTGTCAAAATTGATTCTTCAAGTAAAGGAAAAAATATTGTTGCTATAGCTGATATATCTAAACTACCTGAAAATTTTAATTTATAGTGCTTAAAATGTTGTAAACAACATATTAAAATTTGATTTACAATTAGGTGTCTTCTTCATGCAATTGTTTTTGAAAAACCTATACCAACTAAGGGTGATCCCAAAATTGATGAAATTGTTATGTGGAATTAAAGTAATTAGTCTATTATAGGGATTATGTTTTGTTCATTATTAAAAATTATATTTTATGTTCATTTTTTATAGCACCATAAAATTTTAGAATATAAAACCATGTTCGATAACATATTTGACATGCAACACCGAGCTTAAACGACCCGTGAAATATAAATCCATTATAACCAAGCCATTAAATTGAAAGGAAGGAATATTATTAACAAATTTATCAAATATATATATATATATTATAATCAATATAAATTATTGATAATTTTTTTTAAATAATCAATCAATTTTTAGAAAATTAATTATATTCTTCAATTATATGTATTCTTCAAAAATGGTTTTTACTATTTTTCATGAAAAATATTATAATTAATTTCTTGAAATATTAAAAAAATTGATAAAATTAACTTCAATTTTTAAATAATAATACCTAAAATAACTTTTTGTAAAATTTTGGTATTTTTTGGAAAATATTGATTTTTTAGGGAATAGTGAAAAATATCAATTTTTGTAAAAATGTCATCACTTGACAATAAATTAAGAAATTTAAAAGAACAATTATTCTTTTAATATGATTTAAAGTAAAAAAATTATTATTTAGTGATATTTAATCCCCTTAATTTCCTTTGAGTTAATATGATATTGGATTTTAGTATAAGGTTGTCTTTGGGTTTAAAAACAGGATTTTTCTGAAAACTATTTTAAAGTGTATAATGTTTTTCCTTTTTAATAAATTAAGAAAACCTAATTAGGAATGATTTAAATGAAATTTATATATTATATATAAAAAAATATTAATTTATATTCATGTAATAAATATTATTAGTCACATATTTAATAAAAATCATATATTCCATGAAAAAAATAATCTTCTTGAAAACCCACTATTTCGTTCCGTCTATGGGTTTAATTTTAAATTAAATTTTACAATTTTTTGAATTTAATTTGTTAAAATATATTAAATATTTTTATTCATCATGATTTATATTTTATAATAAATAGAACATAATTTTTTACCATAATGAATAGTGAAAATAGTAAAAATTAATTATTACGGTTAAAGTAAAAATGGGTTTACGAGGTGTTAAAATTAAACTATAAAGGTTTAAATGACCTAAAAACTTGTCTAAAATATATTTTATGGATATATTTAGATCTTATAATTTCTAATACTCGATAATACTTATTTTTGGACCATTTTGGAGTGTTAAAAATATGGGTACACCTTTTTCTTTTCAAAAATTACAAGTGTGCCACTCACCTCACTTATAAAAGGTTACCCCCTATCCTCTATTCCTCGCACCTTAAAACCATTTTGGATTATTAAATACCAACCCAAATCACTTACCAACTTCCATAGTCTAATCCTATAATTTTTGTCAAAAATAAATACCTTCTAGTAATACTTTAGGTATGATGTTAAAGAGGTGGTCTTAAAAGTGGTAAATTTCCTAACTATGAATGTTAGTTTTATTTCTTTTTCTGCCTCCTTCAAATTTTTTGAAATTATGGTAATATGATAAAACTGGTATCTAATATATATTTATATTTTATTTTATTAATTTAATAAACTAAATCAATCTCCTATTCTATCAAATGGGATACTAAATCACCATTCATGTGTATTGCGAATTTCCACCTCACGAACCGATGTCATTCATTTTCTATCATCGCCTCCCAAAAATTTCTATAATAATGGTTTTCAAGTATATATATTATATTTTTAACATATTTATACTTATTTAGTTATTATATAATATATACCATTTTAATTTTCATTCTTTAGGGTATATGAGAACGTCACTCGTGTGTATGGCGGACTATCTCCTCATGGAGTAATGTTATTCATTTTTCACTAATGATTTACATAGAAAGTAAAAGGATAATGATGATGAATATGTGTGATATATATGAAATAATATATATATTAATTAAATATTTATCATTTTTTAAAGATAACATATCATTTTATTTCTTACACTAAAAAATGATAGCATCGTTCATGTATGTGTGCTCTACTGCCTCCACAAAACAATGAGATTATTTTTTCATCACTACATCACAATAATGATATAAATATATAATTATATTTAAAGTAATATATAGTATCTATTATATTATTATAATTTTTTTAATATAAAATAATAAATAACTTCTCTCTATAATGATCATTTAAAAATGGAAACGTTGCACATGTGTACGTACAGCCTATCATCTCCATGATTTTAACCCAGTTCATTTTTCATAACCATTTTTCATGATTGGTTTTAAAATTATAATTTATGAATATATACAATAATTATTTAATTATTTTTATTCAATATATTTTTAAATAATAACCTCTTTGTCTGTGGTCAACACACCAAATCCATTTTGAAACAATGAACCAAACATCCTCAAAACAACTGACATGGAATCAACTGATTATTTATTTAAATATGAAATTAAAAATAAATAAATAAATTTTTTTAGTATATTGTATTAGATTTTTAAAATTTTATTAATAAATAAAATTACTTATGTAAGTTTATTATACATAAGTTAAAGGACATACAAGGAAAGTTTGGACTCGAGGTAAGAGATTTATATCTCACTTTTTACTTCTATGAGACAAATGTCATATTCACCACCTATTTATTTTATATTGTTTATATAATGACCATAAATGTATTTTATGATTCTTCTCCTGAAAATTATAGAGATTTACATATTCATTTGAGGGTCTGTATTTCTTAGGGTTTAAGGTTCAAAAGTTACTAAAGTGGTAAGGGCTTTTTGTCTCAATTTTCCTTCCTTCGAACATATGTTATGTTATGCACCTATCCACTTTTATAAAGTGTATATATAGCCCCTTTTATAATTAATATCCTGAATTTCTTTATTTTCATGGTATTTTTAGTTTCATTTAATGTTATTATTTCATGGGTATTACAATTCAAAGGTACCAAAGTGGTGAAAATGTTATGTCACAGTGTCATTGTTTGTTGAGATTATTTATGACTATATTTCTGATGATAAAATATTTTGATCCATATCACAAGAAAAACATGAATTTTCTTCTCATATGGTTATTTCTTGAGAATACATGTTTTCTATTCATTTTCCACTCTTTATGTACTCAAGAGTTCAATAGAATGTTTTTAGGAAAAATCATCTTTATTTTTCTCTTTGGTATTAAACTTTTTTTCTTCCAAACACATATTTTATAATGAAATTAAAAAATGTTTTCAAAATTCATAAAATTATTTATTAAATGCATTTTTACCCATGTTTTACTTTTTATAAAATGTTTTTAAAGGAATATTCATGTTGTTTTCCAAATAATTCTCATTTGGCTTTTACCAAAAATGTAAAAGGAATCTTTATTTTAACTTATAATACATGAATATAATTTTATATTATCATAAATATTATTTTCATTGAGGATTAATTTGTATTTTTTAAATTTTATATTCAAAGAACATTATTTTTAAAATATTTAGTTAATTTTAAGTTTTTAAAAAGTGATTTTTCAAAATTAAAAGGTTATTTTTCTAAAAATTTCATTAATTATATTTTAATGGTATTACCATTAATAAAAATAAATAACCCTTTTTTACTTATTCACCCATGTGTATATTTTTTAATGATACCATCCTCATTATTTATCTAAATGGATTAAGATTATTTCAAAGAGATTGTTAGGGAACTTGTTTCTTTTCCATGGGTTAATCATGTTTCAATGAAATTATTATGGAACATGTTTCTTTTCCATAGGTTAATCAAGTTATACAAATAATAAAGATCATTTTATGAGTTTTATGATAATATAAAAACTATATTTACCTTATTCGATTTTTTGGTTCTTGGACATTATATATGATGGGTCCACCTATATAACATCAGTTGACCCTGATATTTCTTATACAATGGGTGCACCCAAATAACACTCCAATGCATTGGGTAATTATTATGTTCTCTGGAGAATTATAAGGGAAGTTATCTATATAGTTATAATTTTACACATGTTTATAATTTTTCCTTTGATAAAAATTGATATCACATGGCTCATGATTATTGATTCTTACAACTCTTTCATTTCTTAAAGACTTAATCCATGTTTCAGGATTGATGGTTCAATTATTCATGGGTATTATTTCTTTTACAATTCCTTCGTACACACAAATTATGTCATCATACCCTTATGCACTTATTATGTACATTGATGAGATTAAATTGTTAATGCTTATTTTTACCCTTACATAGCATTTTTTCTCACACTAGTTATGTTTCCCTTTCCCAGGGTTATAAATAATTATTTTAATGAATTATGTTAAGAATTATTTCATATGTATGATTATTATTCCTTAATGTGAAATAATAAAAGTTAGTTCAAGTGGAATAAATTTCCATTTAAATACACTGGTATTGTTTATGAAAGAGTTTTCCATAATTATCTAAAATTATAAACCTAAAAGGTCCTTAATAATTTAATTGATCTAATATTTCCTTTTAATATTATAATTTTTGGATGGTGAAAATTGGGTCACCTTCATCAGCTTCAAATCCATAAATGTAATGTTTAGGATTTCAGCATTGGATCCAAGACTGTGAGTTTAGTGTTATTATAATTGGTATCAGAGGAATGGTTTAGATAAATTTAGAGATTGGAATGTTTTCATGTGATGTTGTCTTAAGATTTATGGATATGATATTATGTCTATAAGATTAATGGTTATCATAAGTTAAAAGTATTATACACCCCTTTCAGGTTTTAGGTGATGAGATATTAAAGTGATTCATGACACTTTAGGAGATGTTTTATTGGGTTGAAGTATATGTAAAGCTTCAGTTTAATGTGAATTATTCCTTTAATTTTTGAAGAAATAAGTTTTAAGGTTTTGATAATCTTTAGGGTTTATACACTCTTGTATATTGAGATAATTATGGGAACACGATTTTTATCATATAGATAACCATGGGATTTAAAATTGATTTGGTGACTAAGAGATTAATGTTATTTCAAAAAGAGATCACCATTTTTATGTTGGGTGAAAGGTATGAGATAAAATTTGACGTTAAAAAATATTTAATGTTATTGTTATTGAGGTTATATGGGATACATGGTAAATAATTTATAAAATTATTTATTTTTAATGTTGGGTGTTACTATTGAATTTTTAAGATTAATCTATCGTATGAAGGTTTATTCATTCTGGGAATTATCTTACCATATGCTAACCATTTTGAATTTTTTTAATGTCAAAATATAGATGGAATATCTTGATTATCCATTTTATTGTTATTTTGTCTTTAAAACTTGATTTTAATTCTTTAGGTATGAAAAATTCATCTTCAATACACATTGGTTAGAAAATAAAGATAAGATTTTTGTGGAAATTTACAAAAGGATGTAATTATACTCATAAAGTTAGATATTTCCTTATGCTATTAGTCTAGAGTGAGATTAATTCCTTAAATTTTAGAAAAGGATCTTAAAACAATTCTCTTATTACAATCATTTCTGGTGATATTAATGATCATTTTCACACTACTTTGTTTTATGGTTTGGTGTTTGTAAACTTTATCTTAATCATTCACATTCTCATGATCGATGATATTTGTCACTGTATATCATTATATTGTAATTATTCTGTCTAAATTCTTACTTACCATATATTTTCTCCTATTTTTAAATCTTGTATGTTTTATTTTGGATGGCCTTTGTACGTCCTTTTCACTTTTATCAAGAGGATTTTTTATTAACCCTTTTTACAATGTGGGTTTCCAAAAAAGGTATTTTCAAATGTCTAACCATTTATTATCAAGATAAACATAAAATTATGAGGATACAATTTATTAAATGGTATAGTATGAAACACCATAAAATTTTAGAAAATAAAATAATGTTTGATAGTGTATTTGACATGCAACACTGAGCTTAAACGACCACAAAATATATAACTATTATAACATGGCCATTAAATTAGTGGGAATTAATAGTATTATCTAAATTATGAAATATATATATATATATATATATATATATATATATATATATTTCATGCATAATATAAATTATTGATAAATATTTAGTAAATAATCAACAAATATTTAGTAATGTAATTTTATTCCTTAAAAATTTGTTTTCTTCAAAAACTATTTTCATTGATTTTCATAAAAAATTATAATTAATTTTAAAACTATTAGAAAAATTATTAGATAAAATTAACATCATTCTTTAAATAAAAATATCAAAAATTTATTTTTTGTGAAATATTTGGATTTTTTAGAAAATATTGATTTTTTGATCAACAGTGTAAATTACAGTTTTTTTGTAAAATTATCATTTATTTTTAGTAAATTAGGAAATTTAAAAGCCCCGTTATTTTTTAGTATTATTTAAATTAAAATAATATTATTTATTTATATTTAATTCACTTAATATCTTTTGAATCAACTTCATAATGTATGTTAGTATAGGGTTGTCTTTGGGTTTAAAACATGATTTTTTTAAACTATTCTTAAGTGCATAATGTTTCTCCTTTTTAGTTAATTAAAAAAAACCATAATGAAGAATGACTTAAATTAAATTTATTTATTATATATAAATAATTATTAATTTATATCCATAAAATAATTATTATTAGTCATATATTTGATATAAAATCATCTTTTCCTTGAAAAATACACTTCTTGAAAACCCACTTTTTCATCGTGTCTGTGGGTTTAATTTTAAATTAAAATTTTTCACTCCTATGAATTGAATTTGGTAAAATGGATTACATATTTTTATCCATATAATTTATATTTTTTTAATAATTTCAACTTAATTTTTTACCATAATGAATAGTGAAAACATTAAAAATTAATTACCACAATTATGGTAAAAATGGGTTTACTGGGGGTTAAAATATAAAAAGGATAAAAATTATAAAAAAAACACGAATAAAATATATTTTATAGCTATATTTAGACCTTATAGACTCTAATTATTGATAATTATTTGTTTTGGAACCTTTTTTCATGTGAAAAGCATGGGTAAACCTTTTCCTTTTCAAAAATTACAAGTGTGTCACTCACCTCACTTATAAAAGGCCACTCCCTCTCCTCTCTTATTCACACCTTAAAACACTTTTTTCAGTAAATAACTAACCAAATAAATTAAAAAATTCCATACCCTTTTCCTATAATCCTTCTTTTCAGAAGTACAATCTATGAATATTTTAGGTATAATCCTAAAAAGGTAGTCTGAGAAGAGGTAAAATTCCTAACTATGAATTTTTATTTTATTTCTTCTCAAACCTCATTAAAATATTATTAGAATAAGATAATATGATTAAAAACGTGCATGATATATACTTATATGTTATTATATTAATTCAATAACCTAAATCCATATCCACTTTCATCAAATGCGATATGAAATCAATATTAATGTGTATGGTGGACTACCGCCTCACGAACTAATGTCATTCATTTTCTATCATCACATATCAGGACTTGATGTAATGATGAATTTAAAGTATATATATTATATTTGTAACATATTTATACATATTAAGTTATGATATCACATATACCTTTTTACTTTCCCTTCTGTGTGGGATATGAAAACATCACCCGGGTTTATGGCGGACTATGGCCTCACGAAGCAATGTGATTCGTTTTTCACTAACACGTTACTTGGAAGGTAATAATAATACTTTTAATGAATACATATATTATATAAATGACATAATATTGATATTAATTACATATTTATCATTCTTACAAGATAATATATCATTTTATTTCTTACACTGAAAATGATAATATCATTCGTGTATGAGTGGACAACCGCATACACAAAGCAATGTGATTCTTTTTTCATCACCACATCATAATAATTAAACATATAAGTATGTAAAGAAATAATATTTTATTTATAATTTTATTATAATTATTTAAATATAAAATAACGCATACCTTCTCTTCATAATGATCATCAAAAAATGGAAATGTTTCTCATGCATGAAAACGACCTACCATCTCCAAGATCATAATATAGTTCATTATTCAAAAAAAATATTGTTTTAAAATTATAATTTTTGAATAAATATGATATTTATTTAATTATTATTATTCTTGATATGTTTAAATAATTACCTCTTAGACCACAATTAACACACCTAAGTCGTTTTGAAATAATGAATCGAACATCCTCAGAATAGCCAACGTGGACTTAACTGATTAAATATTTAAATATGAAATTGAAAATAAATAAAATAAATGATTCAAGTATAATTTAATAAAATTATAAATTTTTCTTAAGAAATAAAATAATTTACTTAAACTTATTGTACAAGAGTTAAAGGGTATACAAAGAATGTCTGGACTCAAGATAAGGGATTTTTGTCTCACTTTTTATTTCTTTAAGACGCATGGAATATTCACCACCTATTTCTTTTATGTGGTGTATATACTTACCATTAATTTATTTTATTATTCTTATCCTTAAAATTATGGGGATCTTTATATCTATTTTTGGATCTCTCTTTCATGGGGTTTATGTTTCAAAAGTTACCAAAGTGGTAAGTTATTTTTGTGTCATTTTTTCATCCTTTAGACATATGTTATGATATGCACTTATATTATTCTATGTGGTGTATATACTTCCCATTTGATATGTAATATCATGAATTTATTTATTCTCGTGATATTTTAAGTATCATTTAATTTTATTCTTTCATGGGGATTACAATTCAAAGTTACAAAAGTCATAAAGATTTTATGTTATAATCTCATCATTTGTCGGGGTTGTTTATGATTATGTTTCCAATGATAAAATATTATGATCCATCTCTCAAGAAACTCATGAATTTTATTATCCTCTATTTATATCTTATTAATATATTTTTTTCCCTTAATTTTCCTCTCTTTATTCAATCAATAGTTCAAAATAATGTTTTTATGAAAAAACATCTTTATTTCACTCATCAGTCGAAAACCCTTTTTCTTCCAAATACATGTTTTCTAAAAAATGTGTTAATTTTTTTTAACATTATTAAAATGATTTATTAAATTATTTTTTAAACATGTTTTAATTTTTTTATAAAAAATTAAAGGAATATTCCTTTTTTCCAAACAATTCCTTTTTGGCATTTACCTAAAATTTAAAAGGAATATTTGTTTTAACATGTATGGAATGAATGGAGTTTCCCACTATCATAACCATTATTTTCATTGAATATTAATTTATAATTTTACATGTCTATTCTCAAAGAAACATATTTTCAAAAAAAATTGTGAGTTTTTTGTTTTTAAAATGTTTTTTTTCAAAATTAAAATTTTATTTTCCAAAAAAAATTATTTATTAGTATTTTAATGGTATTATCATTCATCAACACCAACAACCCTTTTTGTTACTTATGGTCCAATATGGATATTTTTTAATGATACCATCCTCATTATTTCTCGATAAAGATTATGATTTTTTCAAAGAGGTTGTTATGGAAACCATTTATTTTCAATGAGTTAATCATGTTTCAAAGATATTTTCATGGAAACCATTTATTTTACATGGGTTAATCAAGTTATGAAAATAATAAATTTTGATTTATGTGTTTTATGATAAAATTAAATCTTTTTATACCTTATTCATATTGTGGTTTTTGGATGTTATATATAATGGGTTCCCCAAGATAGCACTAGGTGTACCCGATATAGCTTATATGATGGGTTTCCCCAAATAGTTATAAAATTAATTGGGTAATGATTATGTTCTCTAGATAATTATACTACAAGTTGACCATATGGTTATTCTAATAGTAAGGATTCTATAAGGGTTCTATGAATATTATGTTCCAAGATACGAATACATTTTATCTATTCTTTCCATGGGTTTATAATGTTTACTTTAATCAATATTGATATCACATGACTCATGATTATTAATTCTTTAGACTCTTTCATTTTTTAAATCATTAATCTATGTTTCATTATTGTTGATTCAGGTAATTATGGGTATGATTTATTTTATGATTTTCTCATTCACTATGATTATGTCGGAATACCCTTATTCACTTTTTATGGTCATTGATTACTTTCAATGGTTAATGATTATGTTTACCCTTACTGATAATTTGATCTCACACCTCTTATGTTTCTTTTCCCCTATATTATCAAGAATTATGTTGAATTAATTATGTTCATAAGGATTTTATATGGATGATGATTATGAATTAATGTGAAATAATAAAAGTCAGGTTAAATGGGAGAAATAATCATTTAAAGACATGGGCATTTTTTATATAATATTTTTTTAATTATTAAAATATCCTTGAGAATGTAAGTGATCTAATATTTATTTTAGATATTGTAAGTTTTTTATGGTGAAAATTGGGTCACCTTCATCAGTTTCAAATCTAAAAATGTAATGTTTATGATTCAATCACTGGATCTAGGAGTGAATGTTTGGGGTAGTTATATTGTTCTTATTCATACACTATGAAATCAAATTGGGATGAATTTTATAATAAATGAAATACTAATTAAATAGGTTTTTAAAATTACTCAGTTTGAAAATTCCTAGAATTATAAATATTTAAAGGAAAATCAATAACTAGAAAAAACCCGTGAATTTATACATTTCATTAATTCTCACTCTAAATAAAAAGTGAATCTTCTTGGAAATTTTCAAGTTATATCAATTTTGGATAAATTTTACCTATCTTGGAAGGTTTTTGGTTTAACCCCCAATCATTAAAAAAGAAAATTATCTCTTGAAAATGTGATGATTGAAATTTATATTAAATAATAACATTGGAATAAAAAACATAGGTTACCAATTGAAATAATTTTTGATATGATATCATTCGATAATAATAAAAAAACTTGTTATATATTCTAAAATGTGAACCCCAATTTTAAACTAACAAACAAATATAAAGGAAAGTTTAAGAAATTGAATGAAAAAACCTTGATATAATTGTAGACAAGTTGGGTATTGCAAAAATAATTATCCTTTCAAGAAAATCAAGGTTAGACAAGAATCTATAATTCCTACTCACGTTAACATGGTGATGGAATCCGATGAGGCTAAAATTATTATTAACAAGACAAGTTTTCCAAAAATCATTCATGGGAGTAAAACAAAAAACCCTAAAGTTTATACTATATATTAACCACTTGATTGGTTGGTTGATACTAGTGAAAATATAATATTTTATGCCAATAAAATTCTATTTTTATACTACCAGTATATAGATGTTAAGTCTATGAAGATGAGGAATGATAGTTATTATATGTTTCATGGAATATAATATATATACTTGAAGTTTCCTTTAGGGTGCATTGTGTATTTTAATAAGGTATAGTACATACCTACAATTAAAAGAAACATTTTGATATATTCATGTTTATTTAAAGAGGGTTTTGAATTTTCATTCAAATTCAATACTGTTGTTATTTTTCAAACTAGTTATTTTTTGGAAAATGTTACATGTATTATAGTTTATTTAGACTTACGGTTGAACATGTTGTTATTTCTTATATTAATCTTGTTCCAAAAATTATTATTTTGAAATTTTTTTAATTTATTAATATTTGGTACACAAATCTTGGTCACTTGGATATTAAAAAAATTATATGTATGATGAATCAAAGTTTAATTCCAAATCATAAAACTGATAAGAAATAAAAATGTAGATTACATGTGTAAGATAAGGAAAATGGGACACCTTATCATTCACTTGAAAGTGATACATGGTTTCTTGAATTGATACAAAAAATACATTTATTATTTTAATTTCTAATTGAATATGAACCATAAGAAACAGTTTGTCACCATTATCGATGATTATGGTAGATATTTTCTTGTATATCTATTAAAATGTAAAGACAATGCACTTGAAAATTTTACCTTTTTCAAGGATGAATATGAACTTCAAATTGGTAAGAAAAATAAATGGTTAAGATCCAATAGGATGGAGAATATATTTTAAATACATTTTTTCAATATTTATAAAATAATGAAATTATTCATGAGGACACACCTCTTTTCTCTCTTCAGTCTAATGGGGTATCTGAATGAAAGAATATTACATTAAAAATATGATCAAAAATATTCTTTTAACTTTTGTATTTCATAAATATATATAGGGAGAAGCTTAGACTATATATTTCCATATTTTAAATTTATTTCCACATGAACCTAAGAAAATAACTCTCTTTGAATTCTATAAGGGAAAAATCCAAGCTTATTATATTTCTGAGTGTGGGGTTTGCTTGCCGTATTATTAATTCAAGATCCTGAATGGAAAAATACAGGACCTAAAACAATTTATGTTGTCTTTCATAGGTATAATGAATAATCTTATGGTTTAATATTATTAATAGTTAAATATAATATTCCTATCATAAATTTCAATACCATTAATGTGTTTCATTGAGAGATATTCATTGAGGATGTTTTTCCCATGAAAATTGGAGTTCCCTTAGAAGTTTCTACATTATATTCTACCCTCACATCAAGGTATATTCCCAAGCATATAATGAATTTGAAAAATGTGAGGGTAAATCCAAATATAATTTTAGGAAATTATGGGTCTAATGAAGTAGATGAATCCAATAGGAGTAATTGTGAAAAAAAATTAAGTAATTTTTAAGTGATTTAATTACTTACAACATGAATTATGAACCTACCACATTTTAATAATCCATATAATTTGAGATGATCCAAGATAAACATGTATATATTTGACAATAATTCCATTATTTGAACATTATATCTCACAAATAGTTTCATAACCCTAGAAACCAAAGGTTTAGTGTGTTTAGATATTATCTATATAAAAAAAATTATTTCATGTAATTGTGAAAATTTCTCCATAAACAGACCATAATTTACCTTTTTCTAAACATCTCATATGTTATACTCCTGTGAAAATGGAAAATGTAATAAAGGGTGAGATCAAATGTGTTGTAAGGGAAAATCTTATCAATGTATCATAAAAGATTTAGATCCTAATAATATGATAAAACATGATCATGAGAGAAATATTTGAAAAAAAATAAGATATAATAATAATAGTTATCCACAAGATAGAAATACATGTATGTTAGAAGTGCACAAAAATATGTGTGTGAATAAATTAAATTTAGATGCATGTATCTTCCCACATGGTTTCATTAGCTATAATTCATTATGAATTGATTAAATGACATATATTATGAGTGAATTAAATGAATTTCAATCATTAAATGAATTTAATGAATAATTATAATGAGAATAAATGAATGTTGGTAAGTATAATATGTCCAACATGTTTCATTAAATGAAATACATCAAGGATTAATATATAAAACTATGAGATCCATCCTATTGGAAATGATTGATTTTATGTAATCCTACCAATTATATCTTCCTCTAAAATAAAATTTTTTAACTAGTTGAGGTTACTAACACCACTTCCATGTCTATGGATCCTTAAGAAACATTCTGGGATCCTTTGGCCAGTGTAATCCTCTCAGTAGAAAGATGTTTTCATCTGCTTATTTTGTGATTTTCATCAATTATACTCCATTTAAAATTCAATATGAAGCTTATTTTATTATAGGTACACACTTTTATATTCTTATTTTATATTAAGTTTTTATTATTTCTAGTATAGATCACAAAAAAATGGTTTTTATTTCACTGACAAGATCATTTGATAATCCCCTAAAATCCATCAGTGGTATCATAACGCCAACTTCCTCATTGAATCAACATTATTCTTATACTTTTAAATTAATAACACATTTTATAGATTCATAACTGGTTTAACCCTATTTATATTATATTATAAGATAATATAATATTAGGAGAACCACATGATGTTATGTTAAATTGTCGGTATAATATGGAGTGAAAGGCTTGGATTATGTTAATATATTAACGTAATCTGTGTTGCTGTTGTAGGAAAACAGATTATAAAAGTTTAATATTATTTATAAATAATTTATAAATAATGGAATCATATATTTTGCAATATTTATAAAATTTATAAAATGTTGATTAATTATAGTAAAAATTATTTTCAACATATTTTTATTTATAGAGTTTATAAATTAATTAATGATATAAATTTTTTTGAAACAATTATTAATAAAATATTACAAATATTAAATTTAAATATTTAAAATACACTTTAGAAAATAATATGGTATGCCTTGTGATCTTGAAATAATGATTTTATTTAGAAATCTTGAGGGTATTTTATAGATTTCAAATTACCTAAATAAGGTTGGAATATAAAGTAGTTTATATTTAAAATTATAAACTGTTCACAATTAATTAATTTGAATTATTCAAATTAAAAGCGACCATGAATAAGATATTATTTAGAAAAAATAAAAAACCTTTTGTTGGTAGATTTTTTCAAGGTTTAAATAATGTTTAAATATGTGATATTTTGATTATTTAAAAATTTTATATAATAGAAACTAGATTATAAAATGCTTATAGTTTGTAATAAAATCATATAATTAATGTAAAATTTTTTATAATTAAAAATATAAAATATTTAAAATTTAAAGTGGATATAAAGTGTTTATATCCAGTATATTAGAATATATATATATAATGTTCGTTTATATAAAAAATATATATATTAAGATTATAAATTTATAATTTAGTTACAAAATTATAAGAAATAGGCTTTACAAAATTTGTTTTTCAATCACATGTAATACCCCAATTCCTGAAACCTTTCCTCTGTGACTTCCCTAGGCTTGGAGATGTTAAGGGGTGTATGGGGTGTTCTTTTCTATGAAGTTCTCATGTATATCCAAATGGTCACAGGTGAGGGTCATGATCCCAGGTGATCCTCACAATCACAGATGATCCCCATGGTATTAAGTGAGCCTCATGGTCATATGTGAGCTCACAGGTGATCCTCATAGTCATAGGGGACCCCCACGGATGTAGGTGAGCCTCATGGTCGTATATGTGACTCACATTCATAGGTGTAACTCACGGTCATTGTTTGGCCTCATTTTCACAAAATACCATTGTAGGGTCATAGTTTGTTCAAAAAGTCATAGAGTTCATTTTCATGGCCACAACCTTGGTTTCACAGTCAAACCATTCTCAAGGTATGACTCTTCACTATCACTACAACAATTTGTAGTTTTTAAAAATTTCTAGATTTTATAGAATTATGTGGAAAATGTTTTTAATGAAAATAAGGAATTTTTAAAAGGATAATTAAATAATTTTAAGATAATTTTTTAGGGAATTAAATTTATATAATTAATTCCTCAAACCCCCATGTTTTAAGAATGGTTGTATCATGTGTTTTAAATAAAATCAAAATAAATGAAATTTAAACAAATAAGTCTAGAAAACTGTATATGGAATCTTAAAATAATGTGTCCTTTTCCATTATCTTCTTCACTTGTTTTCTTCTGGATGAACCACCACCATGTACTTGAACCTCAAAGAGTTATCTATATCCACATAAATCCTCCCTATTCATGTTTTTAAGAATGTCAACAGATTGGGTCCCACTTTGTTTTCTATAGTAGTGTGTGGTGTTTGAGGTAGAATCTTTCTTTTCCTTAATTTTCCCCCTCCTATATAAAAATTATAATGTTTTATTAAGACCTTGTCTTTGAAACATTTAGTTGATGGTGTCATATTATTTCCCCTATTTTTAGTGTAGTGTGATGGTATCTTCCTTTTAAGTAGGGGATCCATTGCTTCTCCTTATTATTTTAAATATCAATTGTAAAGTTGTCATGATTTATTCCATTGGTAAATGGTGGGATTAACCTTAATAAAGATGAAATCAAGAGTATAGAAAAGAATTTATTTTTTTGTTTATAGTGATCGTATGTGTTATTCAATGTTATTGGTTTGCCTATTGATTTTCTGGGTAGTGTGATATATTTACTTATACAATGGTTAAACATCTTTTTTGTTCTTAGAATTAGTTAATGAAAGTAAAACTAGTAATTCCTATTAGCTAAAAAACAAAGAGGCGTATTTAATTGAAATTTTTCTTCTTTATATTTTGATGAAACTAGAAATTATGCTAAAAGAATGTTTAAATGATTAATATTTGTTGATATTGGATGTCTTAGGTTGCTTGTGGTTATAACTTATGATAAATGAAATGTCTTATTCAAGATGGCACAAAATTGGTAGTTTCATAAAGAAAATTACTTGGGGTTAATAAATCCTATTTTCTTATGAGGGTTGGATGCCTTAATTTTAGGGCCTAATTAACCTATTGAATATTTTTGTTTTCTTTTTTACTTGTGTGATTTATCTGGATGAGGTACCTTTCTACATAGCGTGATGTGAGTTTGGGATGGCCGATGTTTTGGATAGAATGGGTGGGGATGCCTAGTTTTGTGGTAGTATTTGGAAACTAAGATGGAGAGATGCATGGTGATCTATATGGTGGTATTAGGAATGGAAATAAGATTGATAAAATGGATTGAATCTAGACTTTACAATTTTTGTGCTAGAATATGGGGTGTTTTCTAATTTATGAATATATTTTGAAGGCTGGATGACTGAGTTTATTTTTTTTTTATTCCATTCCTTGATTCTTAACGCAGTTGATTGTGATTGGTTTATGCATCTTTTATGGTATCTTAAGATGAATGTTAGGGTACCTAGAATTATTTAATGATAAGGAATTTGAAATTTTTAACCCATGGGTTTGGAGGCTTAATTGAGTTTTTTTAATACTAATTATTATGGAACTATATAATCAGTTATTTTATGCTTGGAGGTCATGGTACTTGGTTAATAATAATTTAAAAGTATTATTTAATGATTAATAAAAATAATTAATTAATTGATGTATTCTTGAAATTTTTGTGTGCTTATAGGCTATCTAGTCTTTAGTAGTGGAAGACGTGTATCCGAGTGACCATAGCTATAGTTGATACTAAGACTTGGTAGATGTGCATAGTGTGCTTGTGATCTATATATATATATTTCTATGTTATGTGTTTTCATATGCTACCCCACCCATTTTTTTGGGGAGGCTAACACCCAGTGGACTCTGGAGGGTGTTTTCCCCAATATCCAAGTTGGCGAGGAATAGATGATTGACTACCCACTCTTTCCCTGCTCTCTCATTCTGGTAATATTATGTACTAGTATACAAAGAGGTTACTTTCCCATATATGTGTGTAGAGGTATATAAAGGCTTTATGTTGTTTCACACACATGTATATTTGGATATAGTATTTTAAGGATTATTATAGGTATGTTGTTTATGGGTTGTGATGGATTGAGGTATAATACACAATGTACAGGTTGTAGTGGCTCTTAGAAACTACTCAAATATTTTTTGTGGATGTGGTTGTTGATGATGAGATGATTTGATTTACATGGTGCATGAAATGTTATATTTTCCATGCAATTTTTGAGTAGGCCTATTTATTTATAGAGACATGGCGTAGGACATGTGATGTTGGGGAAGAGCAGGAAAATCTATGAGGAAGTGGTATCATGGTATCATCTTTGATATTATATTGGGTATTATGTTTTTAATTGAATATGATACGTGGTGAGAGATTCATGGTGAGGTTGGGAACATAGTATACTTGTTTAGGTGACAAGTTATCTTCACTTGTTTATTCAATGGGCTTTAGTATGATTTCTTTATCTTTTACAGGAGTGGATCTATGGAGTATCCTACTAAGTATACTTGTTATGATTACCCTACATACATATAAACCGGTTTTATGGTCTACATGAGATTTTTGTTGATTAGGTTAGAATTCAATAACTCGTGGGGTTGTTCTAGAGGTGTTTGTGCTTTAAGGGAACCATTGAGGTCTTCCTTTGGGTTCCTATAGTTTTTATAGTTATTAATTTGTATGAAATTATATGCAAGATTTGGGATATTTCATTAACATTGTTATGACCATTGTTTCTTTGGTGGTTTTTCTTATCTATCATTCCTCATGGTCTTATTATATAGAAATACCTCCCATTTGTGTGTATAATATACCCTCAGTTCTCATCTCCAACTCGTGGTCTATTGGTGAAGGGATTTACGTGTCATTATCTCTGTTATCTCATTTTATTTTAAAAAGGGGAACCATTGGGGGAAGGGGGTCTTGATGGCACATGTTAAATATGAAATTGGTCATATTTTTCTCATAACAAATAAAAAAATTATTTATTACTTCATAAAATTTAATTAAAAGTTTAATTATATTATTTATAAATAGTTTATAAATAATAAAAAATGAATTTTATAATGTTTATAAAAGGTTTTTTTATAAATTAATTATGTATAAAACGTTTATGGTTACTTGATTAAATGTTTTTAAATAAATATTGTAAATATTCCATTAATATTAAATAGTTAATATTAATATTTTTTTCAAATTTATATGGCATAAATTATAATTTAAATATAAACTATTTATATAATAAATTATAAAAGTAATTTATAAATATTTTATAAATTAAAAAATAGTGCTAATTATAAAATTTTTAAATTAAAAGATTACAAATTTTTCATAATTAATTTGAAATTTTTAAATCAAGATCCTTATTGGAATATTATTTAAAACATATAAAAATATTTTCATGATAAAAGGATTAAATAATTCCTGATATATGATATATCAGTTATGTAAAAAGTATACATAATAGAAACCAAATTAAAAAATGTTCATAATTTATATAATATATTATATTTAAACAGAAATTACATATAATGTATAATATTAAATTTTCAAATTAGAGAATGATTATAAAAGAATTTATATTCAAGATTATGGAGTATCCATGATATATTAAACTAATTCAAAAAATATTAATAGTTAGTTTTTATTTATGAATTTTTCATGAATGGTTATCTCTTATTTTTGGAAAATAAATAAAATATTCATTTATTTTTTAGATACTTAATATTCATGTTTAGTAATTTTTTATGAAATATGATGTTTTGTATAAAATATTTAAGGGATAAATTGCTTCTAGGAGATAGATAATTGTGTTACATTCTAGGCAAAACTCTATAAAAAATAGTTTTCATCTACCTTAACCTCAGTTTGTAATTGAAGTTATTATATTGAAATTATTTTATGGAAATATTTTTTGTATTTTTGGTTTTAGAGTTTCCATGAATTGGATTCTCTCTTGAGTAAAGTCTCCCTAGGGAGAGGGACTTGAGATCAGACTACCCATTAACTTATAGGCTTATGCCTTGTTCTAGAAAGGTGATGGGTTGTCAATTTGTCTCTCTAGATTTACTCATATAGAGATTATCAATCTCATATAACTCTAAACCTTTACATAAAGAGTTATTTTACCTTATGCATATGATTCATTTAGATATGTATGAATATGTTTGGATTTTATATTTGGCTGAGAAACACAAACTGTGGGTTTTATAAATGGTTATCCATTAATGTGGTGTAAACATATTAATTTGGTGGATGAAATAAATATTCCAAGACTAAATTATTAGGAACATGAAAGTATAAAAGTAATAAGACATGTGAATATAATAACTTGATGATATGAAATAGTTATGACTTCAAATACTAAGTGTTAGATTCTTTCCAAAGTGGCACTTATCGAGACCTCTATCATTAAATTATTTAGTTTCACTCCATAGTGGGGTTCCCCTGAATCAACTTGTATAAGGAAAGAAAATAATGAATGACACTAGATTGTTCAATAATTGCACACCATAGTGGGGTGCACCTAGATTGTTTTGTGTTAACTCATTTTTTACATTTGATTTGGGTTATACATATCTAGGAAACCCCAAGGGTTGGGATTCCATAGGAATATAGTTAAGTATTTTCCATATGATGGATACAAATAATGAATTTTCCTCTTAACTATATAAGAATCATAACCAATGTGATTATCTTGATAGCTTACCCAAACAACTAAAGTGATGAGTTTAACGATATATTTGGTTCATTTCTTAGTGAAATTTTGATTGAGCATCACTAAATGGATATGATGTATGGGTATTTTAATTTTAATGTGAACAATTTAATTAAAACTCGGTAAGGAAAATATATAATACATGATATTCATTTGATAAACAAATTATGTTATAGATAATAGCATCATCATCATCAAACTTTTGTATTCAATCCTTTAAAAGAATAATATTAATGTAAGTAACTCCTAAGACTGGTAACTTAAGAAAAGTTATAAAGTTAAAAAATCGAAGTGTTTGAGAAACATTATCCCAAATAAATAAATGTTAAAAAAATTCAAAAAAAGAATATGGATTCTTAGAAGAAGAATAAGACATTAGATTAAAAATAACTTAAGGAACTTTATTCACTTCTCATATACTTAATATGATTGAGTATTATAATGACTTAATGCTACTAGATTTTTACTTATGTTTTTTCTGGTTGATGGATTTTTTTACTTTTTCATCTATGGAGATGTTTTGAAAAGATTGACGAATTCAAGAAAATTTTACCAGATCTTCTCAAACTTTTTAGAATAAATAAACTATCTATATTATATTTATATTCATCTATTGTGTTGATAATACAAATGGGTAAAATTTCAAACTGAAAGAATAAAAGTTATTTTTAAATTACAATAATGTTTCTTCAAGTAACTATCCAAGGGAATTAAAATATATTTTTATCTGGAAGAGTGAGTAATAATACCATATGACAAGATTAAAAAGGATACAAGATGGAGTTTTTGAAACTTTGTGGAATGTACATGTTAGGTATAGATTTTATAAAAAACAATCCTTCAATTTTGAAGGGTATGTGATACCAAATTTATATTTTACAAGTGTTTTAAATATATAGGAGTTTAAAATTAGGGAAAGAATTGATATAGCTTGTAATTTTCATTAAAGTGATGAAGAAAAAAGATGTAACATCATAGATTTGAATGCATATCAAGATAATATGAATCTATATAAATGATATGTATCTTCATATTATTTATATTATATTATTAGGGTGTTATTTATTAACAAAAATTCATTATAAACAACATGATATGGTTTATTTTATATATATGGTTTATGATTTATTAGACTCTATAGCATGTTTTAAATGGGAGACAAGGATAGAAGTGTTTATCAATTTATTTTTTAAAATATAAGGTATGTTTTTTCTAGCACTCTTTAGAGACATATTTTAAAGAATATTCTTCTATTAAATAAAGATTCTCTAAACACATAGAATACCATATGAGATGTGAAAATAGTATTTTATTTGTTAAATATTCCTACTAAATGAAAATCAGTGTTATTTACTAACACAAAGATGTTGTTTTAATCTTTAGAAAATATTTTGAGAAGGAATCTAATTCCCAAGAGGCTAGTGAGAGTTTTTCTGAACTTAGAGATGTTTACAGTTAACAAATAAAATATCACTCCAGACTAAGATTAAGTGATTCTTCACTTAATATACTAAAGATTTAGGATACATGACAATAAAGAAAAATACAAATATTTACATTTAGTTACTATGATACAATGAATATAACTATTATAAAAACCTATGTATAAAGTTAAATTAACTTCATATCCTAAAAGAGTTTAGGGTATAATGGTAATGAG
The DNA here is from genome assembly GCA_963277665.1 of Viscum album. Classification (NCBI taxonomy): domain Eukaryota; kingdom Viridiplantae; phylum Streptophyta; class Magnoliopsida; order Santalales; family Viscaceae; genus Viscum; species Viscum album. Next base: position 960,512,105 of record OY728138.1, on the reverse strand, counting down.
AAATGTAAATGGTTACATGTGTTTAATTTAATTATGTGAATAACACTTTATCCTAAAAAAATTAGGATATGCTGGATAATAAAAATGTAAATGATTATATTGACCTCAAGGAGAAAGTTTTATGGTATAGGTTTTATATATAATGCTGATGTAAAACTTATAAATATTTCTATATAGACATCAAAAAAATAATATCATAACATTTGATGTTGTGAAGTTAAGGAGTTTAAATATGTTCAAAGAGTTGAACATTAAGAATTTGATTCTTAAGTCTCACCATTTTTTAGACTATATTACTTTATAGATGTTACAAACTAAGATTTTAGAGGGATATTTTTATCATATCATCACATATAGATGTGACATGAATTAAATACTTATGTAATGAGTAAAAAAATCCCAAAAATTCAATAAATATAAGGCTAAAAATGATAGTTTATCTTATGTGATATGATAAGCTGGATATTTTGTATGGTTTTATTAAACATTATTAAATCATTTAAGAATATAAAATATATCATGATTTTATAATAAATGAAATATTAATTTATCATTCATTAATGTGTGATACTATTTAATTTACATGAATAGAAGAATAAAAAATACCCCCTCAAAATAAAATTTTAGTTATCCCTAATTAATTATTGTCATGGTGCATAATGGGTTGTGATGATATGTTAAGATTATCTGAAATATATTCTTATACTTATTAAAAAGTTTTTTATATGGGATATGAATAATGGATTCGTGATGTTATAAGTAAAGGATTATTACTTGGATTGAATCATTAAACTATATCACAAGGAATTTTATACAATCATCAATATACTTAGGGGTTTAATCTTATTATCAATCCTTTTTACCAAATGTTAGTGAGATACCTAGAATGAGAACCTTTACACTTTTATACCTTATGAAAATCCAAATAAACTTATCTAAATAGGGGGTGTTTGGATATATTGTTGACCATGTCATCAATTAGAGTATAATAAAAATGGGATTAGTCAACTTGTATGATGAGTGAAGACATTTGGACCTTGATTGAATTAGACTGAGGAAATACATATTAATTATTATTTGAGTAACATATGATGTGTTTTTATGTTTGTATAAGGGACATGTGATGTAATCATCTATTAGATGAATGAAAATTGATGTATTCATCAACCTGGTGATTCATTTATAGAGAATAAAGAAAATATGAGTAAGTATATACTGTATTGATATGGTTCCATGTCTAGTGCTCAATCAGTGTCATAGGAAAAAGTATTATATAGATATATATATATATATATATATATATATAATGTACATGATACATCTTACAGTGTACATTGTCACAACCCGCCCTCGGGGCCCGTGCCGTGACTACCCCAAGTCTGCCTTCCATAGGCCAGGGGCTGGCAACTAGCACCAAGGCGTAATTCCCAGTAAAAAGGGAAGGCATTGCCTTTGAAAGTAAACAAACACCACAGAGTAAGCAAGCGGAAAGTAACACTAAGTGAAAACAGAGTACAACTGAAAGTGCGGAAAAGTAAATGGGCCAGTATACAAACCCAAACTGAAAGTAAAGTACAACTTGAAAGGGAAAACAGCAACTGTAAAGTAAAAGCCGCTACACCAAGCTGTCCACTGGAGATCCCACCTGAAGGGTGGGTACAGATAGCTCCACTGCTCCACGGGTCCCACCGTCTGCTCCGAGTACGTCCCGCCAAGTGGTCCACCTCCAGGTACCTTCCTGCTCTGCAGGCCTCTGCCAAGATCAACGTTGTCCGTCATCTGCAACCAACACAACGTAGTGCGGGCATAGCCCATGCAGGGGTGAGTATAATCTACTCAGTAGGGACCCCGAGACCCCTGAAGGTCTCTCAAAATACACAAAGGATAAATCACAAGAAAGGTACAATCACGAAGTAACAACTGACACTGCTTAGGTATATGCCCATACATATACCTAAGTCATCAATTTCAAATACGCTTTAACCTCCGAGCCCAAGTACAACTCAGTCCACACAGGAATGTAAATGTATTCCACACAGGAAAGCAAAACGTAATCCACACAGGATAGCACAACACAATCCACACAGAAAAGCAACAGGATTCAGCTCACACAGGTATACTTCTTCAAAGGACAATAAAGATGATCTCTGATCCATATAATTCGTCGGACCCACGAAGGATCGATAGGTAACTAACCCCCGCAAAGACCCACACAGGATCGGGCCCACACAGGACCTGTAGGCGCTGGTTCACATAGGACCGCTGAGCGCAAGGACCCACACAGGATCGGACCCACACAGGATCGGGCCCACACAGGACCTGTAGCACTGATCCACGTAGGATGGCTGAGTGTTGTAGTCGTCGTCGAATCCACACAGGATCTCAGTACTGTCGTCGTCGCGGTCACAGTAGCAGTAGCAGTAGCAGTAGCAGTCACAGTAACAGTCGCAGCCAGCACTAGGGTTCCTGCACACAGCAAGCTCGTACAGGAGGGTCCGCTCCACGAGCCGAGAGGCAGATACATCAACCGTCACAAAGTCCAGAGTTGATGTATCCAAAAGTTCCGTATCGTCAACAGGAACTCAACGCAACAGACGGCGCGTCGATCGGACGCCCGGTCTGAGAGTTATTGGCTTTTTCGTCCCAGGGGCCCGGTTGATTTTTAAGACAAAACCAACCCGACCGTACTCCACCTGCATCCAAACCTCGGGCGGAGTATGCCAAAATAACTGTCTCACTAATAGGAACACAACAAAGCTGACGGCGCGTCAATCGGATGTCCGTAGCTCAAGATATGAGCGTTTCCGCTCCGAAGGCCCGGTTGGTTTCGTGTACGAACCAACCCGGACGAACTCAAAGTGTTCCAAAACTTTGAGACCGATATACCGAATCGACCGTCTCGATCCAAGGATCACAATGCCGCTGACGGTTCGTCGATCGGAGGTCCGTGGCTCAAATTATGGCCAAAAGACCGAAATCATCTCGAACACGGGGGGTCCGGGTCCGGGTCGACCCGGCCCGACCCCCCCCCCCCCCCTGGGTCGACCCGACCCGGGTCCGACCCGGTCCGTCCGGCGGCGCGGCCCGGCCGGCGACGGCGCGGCCTGGCGCCGCTTGGTGCCACGCGCGGGGGGCATGGCCCCCGCTTCCAGCTAGCGGTGCGGCTTAAGCCGCGCCTTTTTGGAGAACCGGCCCCCTTCGTGGGGGCCTGTTTGAGGGAAACCGGGGGGCCGCCTACCCCCCTTAAAGAACCCCCCCCCCCCCCCTCATAAATGGGGGGGCATTTGTGATGGTCGGGGGAATTAAATTCCCCCGGTTTTTCCCTTCCGGCCGGCCCACCTGGCCGGCCGGTTCTTCTTCAACGGACCGGCAAAATCGGTCCCCTTCCGGCTTCCGACACCGGCGGCCCGGCGAGCCGCCGGTCTTCCCGTCTCGCCGCGGCCCGGAACCGGCCGCGGTGTTCGTCGTCTGGCGCGGTGCGACGGCACCGCGCCCCTTCGCCGCGGCCCCGCTCCGGCCGCGGCGGTTTCGGTTTTCTTCGACGTGGCGCGACGGCGTCGCGTTCATGATGATCCTTCCACGGTGCGACGCGACGGCGTCGCGCAAAATAACCCTGCGAATTTCCGCGTGGTGCGACGGCACCACGCCATCTTGTTTCATCCGCAAGATAAATAAACAAGAACAAAGGAGGGGGAATTCGGTCGTGTTCGTGCGGTCCGACCCCCCCCCCTCTCGTTAGATGATAACTCTTAAATATTTAATCACAAGATTATCATTCTAGAACCAAGAACGAGAGTAAAGAAAAAAACCACAACAAACCCCTACCTTGGGTTCAAGTTCGAAGATCGTCAACGACCCGCGGAAGACAACGTCGCGGAGGTCGGGTGCCGCGGTAATCGTTCGTCAAATCCAATGACGAAGAGGTACGTCCGAAGAGGTACGTCGTTGGCGAATCTCCGTAAGCCGACGAAGGAAGTCCGAGGAGGAAGCGGCGTTCCCTTTCGTTTACACGGAAGGCGTCGTCGATCTTTGGATACAATCGGCTACGAAGAATAGAGGAACGGCGTTCTTCGTCGGAGCTCGAAGGTTCTTCGCGTTCTTCGTCAAGCTTGAAGAAGAAGAAGAAGGAGAAGGAGAAGAAGGAGAAGGCTTCAAAACTCTCAAGAGGCTAGATAATTCTAACCAAATAAAATAATCTAAGAGCTTATTTTATTTACTCAACCAAACCTTTTTGAATTTCAAAGGTTTGAAAAAGTTAAACAACTCAACCCAATTAATGAGCTAAGTTGTCAATTTCATTTAAAAGGGGAGTTAAGGGAGTTTTGAGAGGAGATGGAAAGTTGGGTTTCGTGTGGGCCCCACCACACTTAATCCTCCCAAGGGAGGTTAAGTGGATGTGGGTCCCACCTTTAACTTCCTTTGGGAGGAGTTAACCAACAAGTAAGAAAAATAAAAAGTTTTCCACATTTTTATTTAACTTTTTATAATTCTCCCAAAAACTAACTTTCGTCCCGCAATAAACACAACTTCGGAAAAGGTCTCCTTAAGCGAATATCGGCGCTGCGAGTTCATCGGTGTCCTCGGATTTCAATTCCGAGCACCGGATCAAAAGTTATAATTTCCCGCTCGTTCGTTCACTGAACGTACTCGAGCCAAACTTCGGAAATTGATTCCGGGCACACCGGGCCTCGGAATCAGGTGCCGTCAGAAACCGTGCTCTTGTAAAATTCCAAAGAAAATTAAGAAAAAAATTTCCCTTGAATTTTACGGGTCTTTACATTACTCCCACCTCAGGGCTTTACGTCCCCGTAAAGATACATCAAAAACTAGGGAAACAAATGGGGGTACTGAGCACGCATCTGAGCCTCCCGCTCCCATGTGCTCTCCTGGAGGTTCCCGTGCTGCCATCTGATGCGCACAAGAGGAATCGATCGCCCACGTAGAACCTGCTCCTGTCGATCCTCTATCTCCACCGGGACCTCCGTAAAAGTCGCCCCATCGTCAACGTCAAGCTCCCCATGGTCAATGATGTGCATCGGGTCGTGCATGTATCTCCTCAACTGAGACACGTGGAAGACGTCGTGCACCCAGTGCAACTGAGGTGGCAGAGCCAGGCGATAAGCCACCTCACCAACCCTGCTGAGGACCTGGAAGGGTCCGATGAAGCGCGGAGATAACTTGTCGCCTCGGCCAAATCTCTGAATACCACGTTGAGGTGAGACCCGCAAGAAGACGTGGTCACCATCCTCGAACTCAAGTGGCCTCCGCCTCTTGTTAGCGTATGACTTCTGCCTGCTCTGAGCTGTCCTCATCCGCTCCTGGATGACCTGGACCTTCTCTGTCGTGGCTTGAACCATCTCCGGTCCCACAAGTGCTGACTCCCCAGGGTCTGTCCAGCACAAAGGAGATCTACAAGGTCGGCCGTACAACGCCTCGTACGGTGCCATTCCGATGGTGGAGTGGTAGCTGTTGTTGTACGCAAACTCCACCAAGGGTAAGTGGTCTTCCCAGCTACGACCAAAGTCGAGGACACATGCGCGGAGCATGTCCTCGAGAGTCTGAATGGTCCTCTCCGTCTGACCATCCGTCTGAGGGTGAAAGGCTATGCTCATACGTAGCTGCGTCCCGAACACCTCCTACAAACCCTTCCAAAACCAGGAAGTAAAGCGAGCATCTCGATCGGAGACGATAGATGATGGCACGCCATGGAGCCGCACAATCTCCTGAACATAGATACGTCCCAAGCTCTCCACTGAGCCCTGCTCTCTGATGGGTAAGAAGTGTGCCGACTTGGTGAGTCGGTCAACAATCACCCAGATGGAGTCGTGACCTCTGGAAGTGTGTGGAAGTCCAGTCACGAACTCCATAGATATGTCGTCCCACTTCCACTCCGGGACCTCCAAGGGCTGTACCAAGCCTGCTGGTACCTGATGCTCTGCCTTCACCTGCTGGCAGGTGAGGCATCGAGAAACGAACTCTGCTACAGCCTTCTTCATGTCTGGCCACCAGTGCTATCGTCTGAGGTCCTGGTATATCTTCGCCACTCCAGGATGTACCGCCAAAGGAGAAGTGTGAAACTCTCTCATCACTTCCTCTTGCAAAGCGACTGGTACCATGGTACGTCTTTTGAAAAGGATGTCGTGCTCTGCTCCAAGGGAGAAACCATCAGGTGCATGTCCCGAGGATATATGTGCACGCCGTGTCTCACAGTCAGTGTCCTCACGTTGTGCCCCTCTGACCCGCTACAGTAGAGGAGGGGTGACTGTGAGAGACTTGAGGAAGGCTGCTCCATCTCTATCCACGAAGGATATCTTCAAAGAGACTAGCTGCTACGTCACCTCCTCAAGTATCTAAATTCCCGTCCTCCTTCTGAGGGCATCGGCTACTACATTCCCCTTTCTCCTTAACGTACGGAAAAGCTGCAAAGATTTCTCCTTTTCCGAAAAGTGAAATCCGGTCTCATCCCCTCGATGAACCACGTTCCTTGCCTAATACAGTCAATCCTGTCATGATTAGTTAATTCATGGCATGGATGACGTCGTAAGGCCTCGACGCTGCTACCAAGAGATCCAACCGTTACTCTCACCTCCAAGGGTTGAGTCACACTGTCGGCAGCAGTGTGTGGTCACTGGGTTTCCTCCAGTAAGAATCTCGCAAGTGAGGGTCAAGTCAACAGTTTTTAACCGGCACCTCTTAGTAAAAACAAACAAAAGACAAGAAAACAAAAGTCACCAAGGCAAGTATCTTTTATTACTTCAACTTAAAGTACAAGGACACAAGGCAACACAATCTACGAAGCTAGAGGCATTATGGGAAAAGGCCTTTATGCCTGGAGCTAGTCCCGAACTAGTCCACCCGCTTCCGGAGCTCCATGATCGTAAGATTCAGCTGCCAGAAGTTGTGCTCTTCCCTGAGGTCGGGGTGGACCTCCTGGTGGTGGTGGTGGTAGAGCCTCAAAGCGTCGCCCACCACCTGCTGCTCGGCCAGCTCCTCTACCTCGTCCTCCTGTTCCCTGCGGACCACCACGGTCGAACCTCTGCCTCTGCCTAGGTGGTTCCTCAACCATCTGCTGCTCCTCTGCATGGAGGGTCGGTCAGTCACGAGCCATGTGGCCCTGCCCGCCGCATGCATAGCACTGTCTTCCACTCGAAAGACTGGCTCCGCGCTGTGTGCCCCGCACTGCTGATCCAGTGTCCTGAGGTCATCTGCCTGAAGGTCTGGTCTGCCTGGACCCCTGAGTCATCCGTTGACTGCCTGCTGCAGATGACTCTGCCACGTGCCGCCCTGCGGTGGGTCTCGGCGCTGGTGTAGACTCAGCAAGGAAGCTCTCGATCAAAAGGGCCCGCTCCAGTACTCCTGTCTGAGTCGGTATGCTGAGGGAGATCAGCGATACCCTGATCTCGTGTCTCGAACCCTGCTCGAAGGTCCGGGCCCGGAAGAATGGGTCCCGTACCATGTCGGTCGAGTAGCGCGAGAGATCAGTAAATCTCGCCGAGTACTGAGCGACTGTCATGTTGCCCTGCCGCAACTAGAGAAGCTCCTGGATACGCACCGCACGAAGGGTGGTTGGGACGAACTCCGAGCGGAAGAGGCTCTCAAAGTCCGTCCAAAGAAGAGATGTCTCATCGTGTACCTGGAGCATCAAGCTCCACCATCTTCCTGCTGCTGCGTGTAGTAGGCTCACAGCGAGGATCACCATGAGGTCTGCTGGTGTCCTCACTAGCCTAAACACACGTACCACTGCCTCCAGCCAGTCCTCTGCTACCTGGGGATCCATCTCCCCGTGAAACCTGGGTGGTCGCTGGCGCTGAAACTCATGCAGTGCGCTGAGGCGACGTGCATCGTCAGCGGCTGGTGCTGGAAGTATCGGTGGCTCGACGGGTAGAGCTACCGCCGGTGCCACTACTGACAAAGGGCCCTGCACCGAGGCCTCGTCACTCGGTGGGCTGTTGTCACACTCGACTCTCGGAACCCTAGCTGGCTGCCGTCGTGGGGCCATCCTGAAAAGGAATCAGGTGCGCCACGGTCAGAACAGTATACCTGGTGAGCTGATATAAGTAATCACAAAGAAAACTTTGAAACACACACGCAATCGATGTTTTCGTGCATTAAGTCGGAAATCAGAAGTCAGGGTCCTGGTGTACGGATACGTCAGCCGCCGCACCAACACTGGACTCCCTGGACTGATAACCACACTCAATACGCTAAACAATATTTCTTCAAAAATAAAAGATTAGAGTTCGCGGTAGAACTGAACTCCTTTGATACCAATTTGTCACGACCCGCCCTCGGGGCCCGTGCCGTGACTACCCCAAGCCCGCCTTCCATAGGCCAGGGGCTGGCGACTAGCACCAAGGCATAATTCCCAGTAAAAAGGGAAGGCATTGCCTTTGAAAGTAAACAAACACCATAGAGTAAGCAAGCGAAAAGTAAAAACTAAGTGAAAACAGAGTACAACTGAAAGTGCGGAAAAGTAAATGGGCCAGTATACAAACCCAAACTGAAAGTAAAGTACAACTCGAAAGGGAAAACAGCAACTGTAAAGTAAAAGCCGCTACACCGAGCTGTCCACTGGAGATCCCACCTGAAGGGTGGGTACAGATAGCTCCACTGCTCCACGGGTCCCACCGTCCGCTCCGAGTACGTCCCGCCAAGTGGTCCACCTTCAGGTACCGTCCTGCTCTGCAAGCCTCTGCCAAGATCAACGCTGTCCGTCGTCTGCAACCAACACAACGTAGTGCGGGCATAGCCCATGCAGGGGTGAGTATAAGCTACTCAGTAGGGACCCCGAGACCCCTGAAGTTCTCTCAAAATCCACAAAGGATAAATCACAAGAAAGGTATAATCACGAAGTAACAACCGACACTGCTTAGGTATATGCCCATACATATACCTAAGTCATCGATTTCAAATATGCTCCAACCTCCGAGCCCAAGTACAACTCAGTCCACACAGGAAAGTAAACGTATTCCACACAGGAAAGAAAAACGTAATCCACACAGGATAGCACAATACAATCCACACAGGAAAGCAACAGGATTCAGCTCACACAGGTATACTTCTTCAAAGGACGATAAAGATGATCTCTGATCCATCTAATTCGTCGGAACCACGAAGGATCGATAGGTAACTAACCCCCGCAAAGACCCACACATGATCGGGCCCACACAGGACCTGTAGGCGCTGGTTCACACAGGACCGCTGAGCGCAAGGACCCACACAGGATCGGACCCACACAGGATCGGGCCCACACAGGACCTGTAGCACTGATCCACGTAGGATCGCTGAGTGCTGTAGTCGTCGTCGAATCCACACAGGATCTCAGTACTGTCGTCGTCGCAGTCACAGTAGCAGTAGCAGTAGCAGTAGCAGTCACAATAACAGTCGCAGCCAGCACTAGGGTTCCCGCACACAGCAAGCTCGTACAGGAGGGTCCGCTCCACGAGCCGAGAGGCTGATACATCAACCATCACAAAGTCCAGAGTTTATGTATCCAAAAGTTCCGTATCGTCAACAGGAACTCAACACAACAGACGGCGCGTCGATCGGACGCCCGGTCTGAGAGTTATTGGCTTTTTCGTCCTAGGAGCCTGGTTGGTTTTTAAGACAAAACCAACCCGACCGTACTCCACCTGTGTCCAAACCTCGGGCGGAGTATGCCAAAAGAACCGTCTCACTAAGAGGAACACAAAAAAGCTGACGGCACATCAATCAGACGTCCGTAGCTCAAGATATGAGAGTTTCCGCTCCGAAGGCCCGGTTGGTTTAGTGTACGAACCAACCCGGCCGAACTCAAAGTGTTCCGAAACTTTGAGTGCGATATACCGAATCGACTGTCTCGATCCAAGTATCGCAATGCCGCTGACGGTTCGTCGATCGGAGGTCTGTGGCTCAAGTTATGGCCAAAAGACCGAAATCGTCTCGAAAACGGGGGGTCCGGGTCCGGGCCGACCCCCCCCCCCCCCTGGGTCGTCCTGAACCGGGTCGACCCGACCCGGGTCCGACCCGGTCCGGCCTGGCGCTGCTTGGTGCCACGCGCGGGGGGCATGGCCCCCGCTTCCAGCTAGCGGCGCGGCTTAAGCCGTGCCTTTTTGGAGAACCGGCCCCCTTCGTGGGGGCCTGCTTGAGGGAAACCGGGGGGCCGCCTGCCCCCCTTAAAGAACCCCCCCCCCCCCTCATAAATGGGGGGGCATTTGTGATGGTCGGGGGAATTAAATTCCCCCAGTTTTTCATTTCCGGCCGGCCCACCTGGCCGGCCGGTTCTTCTTCAACGGACCGACAAAGCCGGTCCCCTTCCGGCTTCCGACACCGGCGGCCCGGCGAGCCGCCGGTCTTCCCGTCTCGCCGCGGCCCGGAACCAGCCGCGGTGTTCGTCGTCCGGCATAGTGCGACGGCACCGTGCCCCTCCGCCGCAGCCCCGCTCCGGCCGCGGCGCTTTCGGTTTTCTTTGACACGGCGCGACGGCGTCGCGTTCATGATGATCCTTCCACGGCGTGACGCGACTGCGTCGCGCAAAATAACCATGCGAATGTTCACGTGGTGCGACGGCACCACGCCATCTTGTTTCATCCGCAAGATAAATAAACAAGAACAAAGGAGGGGGAATTCGGCCGTGTTTGTGCGGTCCGACCCCCCCCCCCCCCTCTCGTTAGATGATAACTCTTAAATATTTAATCACAAGATTATCATTCTAGAACCAAGAACGAGAGTAAAGAAAAAAACCACAACAAACCCCTACCTTGGGTTCAAGTTCGAAGATCGTCAACGACCCGCGGAAGACAACGTCGCGGAGGTCGGGTGTCGTGGTAATCGTTCGTCAAATCCGATGACGAAGAGGTACGTCCGAAGAGGTACGTCGTTGGCGAATCTCCGTAAGCCGATGAAGGAAGTCCGAGGAGGAAGCGGCGTTCCCTTTCGTTGACACGGAAGGGGTCGTCAATCTTCGGATACAATCGGCTACGAATAAGAGAGGAACGGCGTTCTTCGTCGGAGCTCGAAGGTTCTTCGCGTTCTTCGTCAAGCTTGAAGAAGAAGAAGAAGAAGAAGGAGAAGGAGAAGGAGAAGGCTTCAAAACTCTCAAGAGGCTAGAGAATTCTAACCAAATAAAATAAGCTAAGAGCTTATTTTATTTACTCAACCAAACCTTTTTGAATTTCAAAAGTTTGAAAAATTTAAACAACTCAACCCAATTAATGAGCTAAGTTGTCAATTTCATTTAAAAGGGGAGTTAAGGGAGTTTTGAGAGGAGATGGAAAGTTGGGTTTCGTGTGGGCCCCACCACACTTAATCCTCCCAAGGGAGGTTAAGTGGATGTGGGTCCCACCTTTAACTTCCTTTGAGAGGAGTTAACCAACAAGTAAGAAAAATAAAAAGTGTTCCACATTTTTATTTAACTTTTTATAATTCTCCCAAAAACTAACTTTCGTCCCGCAATAAACGCAACTTCGGAAAAGGTCTCCTTAAGAGAATATCGGCGCTGCGATTTCATCGGTATCCTCGGATTTCAATTCCGAGCACCGGATCAAAAGTTAGAATTTCCCGCTCGTTCGTTCACTGAACGTACCCGAGCCAAACTTCGGAAATTGATTCCGGGCACACCGGGCCTCGGAATCTGGTGCCGTCAGAAACCGCGCTCTTGTAAAATTCCAAAGAAAATTAAGAAAAAAATTTCCCTTGAATTTTACGGGTCTTTACATACATGATCATATAGAGATATGAGTATATTTTATTTATATCATGCCAGACCCCTTGGTAGCTTGAGTAGCACTAATTTTTTTCTAGAGGATACTCTCTGCTTACATCTATGAAATAAGGATTTCATATTTGTTGTAAAAGAAACTAAGGCCTATAAGGTCACATATTTAGGCCTTTGGATAATTATTAAGTTGTGGACAAAATTTTTGTACCAAAATGAAGATAGTATTATAAAATCACATCAAAAAAATAATTTTGTTTGGATTCTCCAAAGATTGTAAATTTTTACATAAAGTCCTTATGAAATTTTAGTACAAGTGGTAGATTATTAGTTGTTCCCTAAAATATGTATGTTAATAAATAAAATTTAGGTGCAAGTATCTTCCTATATGGTTTCATTGGTTCTAATCTATTATGAATGGATTAAATGGATTCCATTATGAATGTATTTAATGTCATACCTTCATTAAGGCGATTTATTGAATAATTAAAATGAGAATAAATGTATGTTGATATGTTGAATATGGCCAGTTTAATCCCCTCAGAGGTAGGAGTATTTTATCTGATGCTTTTATAATCTTTGTCAAGCATATTCCATTGATGATTATAGATGGAGATTTTTATCATCTAGTTGCACAAATTTATGTAATTCATTTATATTTCAGGTTGATTATTTCATGTATAGATTACAAAAAATGTGTTTTCTTATGTTACTAAGATAATTTTTTGATCCCATAAAACACATCAATATAATCTCAAATGGAAAAACATATACCATGGAATAAGAGTGCTGAAACATGAGATAATAAATGTGATCCTTGGATCATAACATAACCATCTAACAAAGAAATTAAATATAATAACAATCATAGGAAATCATAACATTATGAATATAGATACCTATAATCATGTCCACATACAACTTTTTTGAATTTATCTGACCGCTAATTATGTCCACAATCAATCTTGTGAACATAGCTAACTGTTAATCAGGTCTACAATCAACCTTTTGAAAAAAAAAATTGAAGAAGGTGGTTCCTTAGTCAAAGAACAAAATATAGATTAATATTCAAAGAAAAATGTGTTACATGAGTCTGAAAGATGGAATATTTTTACAATCCATATCAAAAAAAGGGAGTAAATCAACATGAAGGTCATCCATCCTAGTTATGTCATGGTTAACTCCCTTGACAGAAAGACTGCTTGTAACCATGTTCACTTCACGAAAGGTATGAGTGACAATGTAGCTGATCTTCAGAAGTGATAGGAGGCAGTTTATCCAATAAGTAGTAAGCGTCCAGGCAAGATGCACCACACTATTCCTAATATCCTAGACAATAGTGGTCAAATCACTTTCAATCCAAATATTATTCCAACCCTCTTTCTTAGAAAAGGAAACTACATGGATCACACTCATCATTTATACTTCTAGAGATGATGTGATTCTGCAGATACCAAAGAAGCATCCAAGACTCTTTCCAAAGTGGTTTCTAAAAACATCACCATAACTCGAGGGTCCCGAATTTCCTTTAGAAGCGCCATCAAAATTCACTTTAATCCAAACTGGGAGAGGGGATTTCCAGAACACTTCAAAAGTACATCTATTTTGACAATATGTTACATCAATCTGAAGACATTGGAGGATACCAACATCTTTAACAATGGTTGCACAATTAACCTTTTGAATCAAGGTAGCTTCCCAAATGGCAATGAGAATGTGTGTCCAACCTGGATTTAGATTGGATGATTAATTATTATGAAGAATAGAATTTTTATCATACCAAATCAAATGGATAATCTCAAAAATAGTAGTTAAGAAAAGAGTATTCATTTTCAAAGATGTTTCTAAATCTACCCAATGCTTTATTTGTGAGCTGATTGAATCAATAAGTAACCATATGCAGTCAAAAATGTCAAAAATATTGTTCCAAAGAGCTGAAGTTGTAGCACAAGATAAAAAAAATATGGTTAGTATCTTCTCTAGTTTTGTTAGAAATATGACACTTAGAGAAAAGATGAATCCCAAAAGATTAAAGACAAACCTCAGTTGGGAATCTATTGTGAGCAACACTCCAAACAATAGTAATCCTCAAGGGTTTAATCCATGGTTTGTCAAAAAAAATTAACCAACAGAAATTATTATCAAAAATTTGAATGTTGTGGTTGTAATAAAAATTGGATACTAGTATGAGATTATGATTAGGTTCCCAAATTAGAAAATCTTTAGAATTAGAATAGTGATAATTTTCAATAACATGAATAATGTTATCAGGAAGACAAAAATTATTATAATTCAAACCATCCCTGATAGTACAGTTGTTGTGCTTGTGTAGAATATTGGGAGGAAACATGGAGATTAAAGGAACACCATTCCAGTTTTCTAACCAAAAGTTCATGGAAGAGTCAGTAATAATCATCCAATTAGAGTTATTCATGATTTTATTAAAGGCTTTCCTAATGTAAAACCAAATGGAAGATCTAATATAATTCATAATGCATTTGTTTAATGTGTCAAGGAATCCTTTTTTTCAGAAAATCAATGGAATCAGAGTTATTGTGAAGAAGATTCCAAGTGATTTTATATTTTAAAGAATCACTAAATAATTTAAGGTTTTTAATTCCTAGAAAGTCCTTATCTAAAGGTTTACAACAAGTAGTCCAAGTAATGGTCACAAGTTTCCTTTCATGAGTGCTTCCGGTCCAAACAAAGTTTTTTATATAAACATTTATTTTATTAAGGAGACCAGTAGGAAAATTGTAAACCATCAATGAGTATACCATATTAGATATAATTTTAGATTTGACAAGATACATTCTTCCAGCCATAGATAGGGCTTTACCCTTCCAAGAGGAAAACTGATTATTGAAAATATCTAACCACTAGTCAAGTTTATGCTCAAAATTGTGAACATAACTAACCACTACTCAGGTCCATGGTCTATATAACTATCTCATGAGATATAAAATCTTAACTAATTCATTTCAGGGAGATATAAGACCCAAAATATTAACAATATTTATCCATGTATATGTGTACCATATGAAATCAATCATTTATCATATCATAAAGGACCCATGGAAAGAAAAAATGGTTTCATAACATTTCTAAATATTATCACATAAAATTAATTCAAGAATTAGATTGGTTAATGCCAAAAAACTAAATCACACAAAATGAGTTTTTCATGAATGAATTTATAAGTTGATTCATAAAATTTACTCCATGTGGAATAGATCCTTTAAGATAAATAGGAATGTTTCATTGAAATCATAAAAAAATATTTCAAAAAAAATCTCAACCTTGTTGTAAAAATTGAATCGAAAAGTCACTTTCAAAAGTAATTTTAAAAAAGGTAACATTAAAAACTTTTTAAAAAACCACTTTAAAATAAATCCAAATAACAGGGAATTCAAAATAAATAATGATTAATTCAATAAACATGGAGTTGAATATAAAAGATACATTCATGAAAATAATTGCATTTTTAATATTTTAAAATATCATTACTGATACCCACATCATTTAAAAGAGTAATAGTGATTCCTTTTTTAAATAAGTAAATATAAATATGAGGGTAACATGAGAGAATACATGTTTGGGTTATTAAATTAAAATAGAAAACATTTAGGTAAATAAAGGATATAGATATAGAGGAAAATATCTTATAAAGAGGTTGTGAATTATTTTGAACAGCGACATTTTTTTATAAGAGAGAATTACATAAAGAATAATAATTTTATATTAAGATGTAAATTCCACAGAAAATTAGGAAATATAATATAATATAATTATAGGATATAATAAATAAAATCTTGTAATATCATAGTTAAAGAGGTGAGATTATGAATTAAAGAAAAGAGTCGAGTCTAAAAAACCCCTTACCTTTACTCTTGACTTCCATGAAAGTGATTTACCCTCCTATATAATAAACATAAAAATATTAAGAACTTATTTAATAAAATTATTCATATCTATAACCTTTTATAATCTTAAATTATAATCATTATCCACACATATTTTAGTTACTTATAATTTTTTTTCTTCATCAGATGTTAATAATTTTGTTTGTTTGATACTATATTCGTAATGGCGATATAGATCTTTATTATTTAATAAAAAGTTCATTATACCGTTATTTGTTTAGGTACTATAATTTATATTACAAAATGATTTTTTATATTCTAGTTTTATTCCATGAGATTTTAATTTTTCATTTGTGAAGATGAAATTAGTGATGAGTTTGTTTCTGTAATTTTTAATGAATGAATTGTGGTATCTTAAAAATGAGTTAAATATTAATATTACCATTAAATAACCAAAAAAATATTATTTACATATTAATACCATATTATATCAGTAATTAATTTCCTATAACCATCAATGATAATATTTATATCATCATTAATATAGGTGGTTAAATCAACCCAAACAAGAACATGTTATAACCAATGGATGAGTATGAAAGTGAATTTATAATAATATACTTATTAAATAAGAATAATGGTATTATTTATCTTTTATTAAATAGATAAATCAAAAATTAGAAGAGTTGGTTGTAGAATTTTAGATATGAATCTATTGGTTACAAAGAAAAATTGTTTGTTCTCTTAGTATGCTTGTTTTTGGTGGTTAAATTTATAATGGTCACTTATTGTTAACATTATTAATAGACTACCAAATTTATATACTAAAAATATTAATCATTTCATAAATATATTTTTATTAATTAAATCCATTTTTTAACTATTCATGAAAATTTTTGATGAAAAATGAAATATGTCGTTCATGGAGGTGGTAGTATACATGTAACTTGAGCAGTGTTTTCATTTTTCAACCAGATGGAAGGGAGATGAATAATGGTTTTTACATCAATATAATAAAATTTCAGTATAATAATGATACTATTTTCATTTTAAGAGTATGGTTAGAATAGTTTTAGATGAGTTTGGATGGTAAAAATAGATATGAGAAGGAAGTGGATAATACTCATGTTGATAGTTTGAATCTTCTCTTAAAGGATACTTTAGAAATGGAGTACTCGGGACACTTAATTGATGAAAATGGGTACCAAAAGTGTAATAGTATTATAGGAGAGGTAAAATGGGTATGGTTTTAAGAGTAATTATATGATTAATTATGGATTAAATTGGGTGTAAGTGATCTCCTTTTATATGTGAAAAAAGTGGGAATTTTCCTTGGAAACTAATGTTATGTAAGGGATAAAGATA
This sequence comes from Viscum album, assembly GCA_963277665.1. NCBI lineage: Eukaryota > Viridiplantae > Streptophyta > Magnoliopsida > Santalales > Viscaceae > Viscum > Viscum album. The sequence goes on along the minus strand of OY728138.1, from coordinate 960,495,182 downwards.
AAATCACATGACCATTAGGTGAGTTATATGAGGAAAGTTTGGTGAAACATATTGGTATGAATTTCAAACCTAATAAATTACTTAAAAAATATAACATCTATATTTTCCATGGAAAGATTTGAAATATATCTAGTAATATTTTCATAGATAGAAGCTGAGACGGTGTAAGATTCTATGGCATGTTGATCCTAGAATTGATATTTTAAAAATATTCAAAAATTTAATATCATGTGCATGTAGTTTTCCTAAAAAGTATAATAATTCCGGAAAAAAAGCCTCATATTTGGAAACCGAGGTCTTCATTGAAATAATAATGTGGGTTTTATCCTATGCATGGCATACCTCTTATGTGCTTCGAGTGTTTGACTTGGGAACCATTGTTGGTGGATAAATAATTAAGTAAATTAATAATTTATTTAATTTTTTAATTAAATATAAAACCAAGTTTTTTTTTTCAATACTCCATTATGGAACATTGATAGGGTTATCATCATAACCCTGAGAATTTAAAGAGAGTAATAGAGGAGATCATTGGAAGAAAATGATGGATCGGAGGACCAGATCGATACCACAGGTATTGTCTATGCCAATGGAGTTAAGGGATATCACCAAATACTATGATGGATGATTTTTCTTCATCAGTGATAGGTCCAAAATCAAGGTTTTAAATTTGATTTATGTGGATTTATTCCCCCACCAATTACCCCATGATGAACACGAATCAAATCCACCAACATGGTGATTTGTAGGTCGATCATGCTTGTCGTTTCGAGATTATTTCATCTTGGTGTTGGGAAAATATTTTTTTTTATTATCATTACTCTTCAATAATCATTGTAATGGAAACAAATCAAGGAAAAACTGAAAATTATTGAGGTTAATTCCACTTTGGTATTTTCTATATTTCTATTATATTTCATTTCACGTTTATTGCGGGTAATTTACCTGTCCCTCAATTCAATGAATACCCAATATTTGATCATTACGTGATAGTTATTTGTAATAGTGGATTGATACCATTGATACGGATTATGGTCAAGGCTAAAATCAAGGATTAATGACATCTGAAGATGAATAGAGGTAGATCAGACTAGTTTGTAGGTTCTTAATTCCTTATTTTAGAGTGTGGTGATTCCATTAGTGATGGTGGTGTTTTCTTAATCGAAACAAATGTCTTGAATGAGATGTCTAGTAAATTAAAGGCTCTGATATATAGGATTTTCAATCCCCAGATTATATTGGTAGTCTATTTGGAGGTTATGGCATCCTGGAAAAACATGGAGAAATAAATAAATCTTTTTGGAAATACCACATTACACGGTGTATAATCTGGGGTAACACATCATGTGGGTCCCTGGATGGGGTGCTAGGGTTTCCATAGAGAATAAAAATATCACACATTTTGTGAAACATGTTTCCCTCCATGTGACCTAATGATAGAAGCCCAAATTTTACTATGGGAGTATATGGACATAGACATGGCCAGGTACACGAGAACTAGTAGAGTACATGGGAACCTATCAATACTCAGACACAACCAAGTACACAGGCACGACTAAGTGTACACGGGAATTTCTAGGTGTAAACAAGTATAGACAGGTGTATATGATCATGGGTAGGTTGAATTCTAAGTTCCAAATTGACCTCTACACATCATGTACCCCTAAGGGTCACTCCATGTATATTGATTTTTACATGTCATGTGAGTTGGCAATACATGGGAAGACTAGAGGTTGGAAAGACACATCATGTACCCTTAGTATCCATGTACTCTCTCGTAATATGTTTAGAGCACTTTATTTATTCATTATAGACCAGAATCTATTGAGTGTGATAACTTAGCCCTTTCCCATAATGGTACAATGTGGCATTATATCCTCAATATAGGACTTTGATCCCCTCAATGGGTTTATTCTTGGATAGAGTTTGATGTATCATACTCTGGGATCAAGGTGGGATCCTCTATCATTCCTAGGTGGGGATCATGGTATCATCATGACCACCATGAAAAGAGTGTCGATCCCCTATCTATAAGACTGATCCAGTAGGGTTTCTGGTGTCCCCCAGTATCCCTCGGTGTGACCCCTACCAAGATGATGATATCTTCAGAGATCTAATGATTAATTCTTATACAAGACCTAACAGTGATGACCTCTTGGATGAGCATCACTAGTATAGCATGGATCATGGAGTGGATTCTCTAGGGATGAGTATTTACTTGGATCTTAGTGTAATGTCTTATAGCTAGTAGTATTTGTTGAGACCACTTAAGAGAAGTTTTTTGTTATAAGTATATCTAGGTTTTTTTATTGTAATTATGTTATGAGATGACTACTATTCGTGATTTATGTTTGGTTATTTTTGGGTGTCCTATTGGGTATTATTAAAATCACCCCTACATGGGATCTTCCCATACATTTTATGTATTATACAGACAAGAAAACTTTTAATGATGTCTTGGGAGGACCATGAGTGGGAAGATCATAGTTATAGGCTAGATATACCATGGTGTATACCGCTTTTTCACATGATAGCAATCTCCTCATTCTATTTAGGATGGAATCTTTTCTAGTTTTGGTTGGGATTTTATTTTCCCCCTTATCAATTTCTAGTACTTATTTTCATACTCTAGTTTGGGATAGATTTTATCAATGCATTGATGGTATCATTTATTTTTACTTTCTCAACACTGTATTGGCTTAGATATGTGTGTGTGTGTGTGTGTATTTGGATACTTTTTCACATGTGTGGGATATGCCTACTCAACATCGGTCTCCTACCCCTATCCTATTAGAGGAGGTCTTGGTGTAGTCACACTCAGCTTATCACTATCCAGGTGGGCTTCGGTGGGTCGAGTCATGATAGATTGGTATCAGAGCATGGTTATACCTTAATACCAAAGAATATATTTTTGACTATCAATGAGTATTGGTTTGGGATTATTAAAAATAGTGTTAAAGTGTTTTGAGTTCAGAATTCAAACCAGATAATCTAGTGTTGGTGCGGTGACTAACATATCCAATCACTGAAACTATGATAATCTACTTTTTTTATAAAATCAAGCACAGTGGCTCTAATATTAAGATAAATAAAAATGACAAGAGTCTAAAGGAGGTTATTTTACACTTATCCCTTTTAAAGATGAAAAAATATCACTAGGAAGAGTTCTAGAGTAAGAGAACACCTCATCAGTCACACCTTTGTTGGAAATACCATCAATGAGGAAGTCAGCTTCATGATAGATGTGTATGATGATGTAGCTAATATCAACTAGCACATCCAAATAGTTTTCCCATTCTATAGTCAGATTCCATGAAAGATATACCACACTCATCTAGATAGCTTTAACAATGTTAGTAGAGTCACACTCAAACCATATGTTGTTCCAGTTTTGGTTCCTTGTATAACAAACAACCCTGATAAAACCATTCATTTTAGCCTCGAGTGCATTGGCATAGCCACAAGGTCCATGGATGGAATCAACCACATCTCCATTATGATCTATGAAAATGACTCCATGACATGAAAGCCCTAGGTTTCCTCTTGATGCCCCGTTAGTATTGCGTTTAATCCATACATGGAATGGAGGAGATCATAAGGATTCAATATTACCACAGGGTTTAGGGAATTTCCCTACAATTTCCAGGCTTCTAAAAATAGATAAATCCCACATTGTGTTGTTACATTGAGTGGTGTGAAGTTTATTTTCATGTCGAGCTGCATCCATGATTTCAGCAATAGCATATTTGGAATTAAATTTTTTTCTTCTCATGAAGATGTTTATTATGGGTTCTCCATATAGTATATAATATCTCCACACAAGCATCTCAGAAGAGTAGAGTAATTTGGTAAGAAAAATTCATTCCAAGGATATGAAATAGAATCTCCTGGAGGGAGGAAAAATGGAAGGTATATACCTCAAAGATCTCAAATACAGCTTTTTAGAGAGATGATGTAGTCTTTCAGCACAAAAATAAGTGATAAAAGTCCTACCTATACTAATTTAAAAGGATTAACTTGGAGAAAAGATAAACTCCAGCCATCTAAATGTTATCATCAACATGGACTTTATTGAGAGAAAGCCTCCAAAGGAGTGTGAATTTTGATGGAGGAAGCCAATTTATGTTAAAGGTTCTAATCCAAGTCTGGTTTCCATGAATTAGCTACATGTAAAAGTTATTGGAGTCCATAATACCAATGGGGGATGGCTCCAAAATTAGCATGCCCAGTTGATTAAGGAAGTGATAATTAGAAATAGCTTCAATGATGTCTTTAGTGTGTCCAGATTTTCCACCTACTCCTTAATATAGCTGGTGTGGTCAATATCTTGGGTACTGGAGTTAACCCTCTCAATCAAATGAGATCCCATATAGTTTTCATACCAAAATATCATATCAGAGTCCCTATTATAAATCCAATGCAAACACATGTGAATTATGTGGAAGAATTTCTTAAGACTGGTCCAGATGGAGGACTCCATGTATCTCGAGTTTCCTTCAATCATATTTATAAGAAATATGGATATTAGGAAGGATAAATAATTAGAATTATTATTGAGTAACCTCCATAATAATTTATCATGAAGGGACTTATTGAAGAATTCCATATTTTTTTTTTCAAGTCCATATAGACTATTAGGCAAGTAGCATTTTTTTCAAGAGACTATGATGATTTTCCTTTCTAAACTACTACCACTCTAGACAAAGTTCCTCATCATTGATTTGATGGTTTTAATCATAGAGGCAGTCCAAGAATACATCATAAAATAGTAGACCATCTTGAATACTACCACATGCTTAATAATAAAAACTCTTCCTATGATTGATAAAGCTTTAAATTTCCAAGAAGAAAGATTTATTCTTATCTGACTCATAGTATCATTTAAATTAGAGGACCAAGGATTTACCTAGAATAAGGGGACTACAAGATATGTAAAAGTAAGATGTCCTTCTTGAATTCCCAAATTATTGATGATGGAGGATTTCTTTGGAGATAGAATACACTTTCCAAAGTAGATAAATGACTTGTTCCATCTTATTTTAGCCCTGACACACTTTCTTAATGAAAGAGAGCACTCTTGACATTGTTGATGTTCTTATTAAGTTCTTGAGTATATATGGTAATATCGTCAGTAAAAATATATGTGATGGAGAAGATGGCACTGATAATATTGGATGAGGATGCATGTGTGTTGAGTGCACTTCATGAGTTTCATAGGAAGTGGCATCCTAGGTTTTAGTATGATCCATACCCCTAGGTAGGTGAGTAATGGATATATTCACTCTCCATAGTTTATCCCATGTGAGTTTTCCTACAGACCAGATGGAAGTCCTCACAGCGAGTATTCGTCAAGGCTCCTCTGGGAGATGGTGGATTTTGGTGGCATATTCACATGATGATAATGCTCCCTCCTAGTCATATTTCAAGTGACTCTTTAGGTAGTATTCATATCCTTCCACATTGTGATCAATTTTTATCCAAGATCTTCTGTATTTACAACATGGCAGTTTTATAGTGGAGGAATATTCGACGAGGCTTAATGATATCTCATGGTACTCCCTATATATGGTGTGATATCTATTCATAAAATTATATATATTTTTTTAGGTATTATGGAAATATATAATTTCTTTAGTTTTATATCTTTACATTTACACTTATGTTGGAGTGCTTAAGAAATCCTTAGTTGTGGAGAGATTCCAAACAAGGAAGATGTCGATAGTGGGTGCTGGTAGTGGGAACCCATAAGTTGAGACCTTGATAGTAGGTATTCAATGACAGTCACAAAGATCTTGGAATGCCATATTATTTAAGAGACAATCCCAAGATGTAGGATATGTGGTTCAGGTCTCTCATTATGGATCAAGTTAGCCGAGGGAGAGGTGGTGCTTCTCATGCGATGGTCGGGGACATCTCGCTCGAGATTGTTCGACCCATCATATAGCTAATAGAGAGATAGTCTATATACCACCTAGAAAAAGATATAGGTAGGAGCAGGGGGGTTCATAGGTTAGATTATGTGGCATATGATCATTTATATTAGCAAGAGTTAGTGGTAGGTTTGACTAATTTCCACCACTACCCCCAGGTGGTCCATGCTAGGCTCAAGGATATGGTGGTCAAGGGAGGGGACAGCTGTAGGCAGTGGAGGCCTACGACCCCAAGTCTCCTGGCGTGATTAGAGGTATGATATTTGTATTCTATAATTTATATAAATTACTAATATACATGTGTGTGAGACACTCTTTATTGCTACTTCTCTAGATTGATACTTAGATATTTTGTTCAATCCCTTGGCTCGACCCTTGTGCTTGGAGACTTCGACAAGAGGTGACTCAATGATCACACACTTTTTTTGATAGTGTGATATGAATACTAGAGGAAAGATCTTCATAGGGATATCTTTATAGAAATAATGAGGCCTTACAACATCATCTTATGTATAGACTCATTATCCATAGTTCATTTCCAGATTAACTATTTTAGGCAGAGGATACGACGTATCCACAGAGGCAGAGGAAGGTTTTCCATCATAGGTGAGAAGGAAACCCAGAAATAGTAGGATGATCTCATTAATAGGAGGATATATCTGATTACTCACCCGTTTTCTTGTATTGACCTTGTATTAGTGGATTTTATTGGCTTTTAGTTTTTTACAATTGTGATGGAGTATGTGTATGTATTCTCTAATGACATGTTAGGATTACCTTCCCACCAATAGATATAATTTTTTATGGGAATACACCATAGGATAGCCCTGATATCTTTTCCAGAATATCGGATGGCTCTTATATATTTTCTAGGGTTAAGGTTGTGGTTGGAGGACTTATAGATTAAGGGATTTGTGAGACCTAGTGTTTCCCCTAGGTAGCTATAGTGTTGTTCTCCAAGAAGGAGGATGAGATCTTGAGGTTGTGTGTGGATTATTGGTGCCTGAACTAGGTGACCATGAAGAATAAGTATCCACTACCAAGGATTGACTACCACTTTGATTAGTTTATATAGGTGCGATGGTTCTCAAAGATTGAACTTGGATTATGCTATCACCAACTTTGAGTAAGGGGTGTGGGTATATTGAAGACACTATTCTAGTGTCTCTATGGTCACTATGAGTACTTAGTGATGCCTTTTTAGGTGAATAACTCTCCAGTAGTTTTCATAGGACTCATGAACTAGATCCTTCATCCTTTCTTGGACTGGTTTTTGGTGGTATTCATCAATTGTATCCTAGTATACTCAACATATGAGGAGGAGTGTATGAGACAATTGAGGACTTGAGGATGGTTCTAGAAAAAATTTGAAAGAAATTTATTTATAGGAATATCTCAAAATTTCAATTCTAGATTCAGGAAGTACAGTTCTTGGGACATGTCATCTCAGGTAATGGTATAGTAGTGTACCCTGTGAAGGTTGAGGTAGTCTTAGCTTGGGATTCACCCAAGAGCCTGAAAGATTGCTGGAGCATCACTAGGATGAAAGACTAATACAGAATATTTTTTCTCGATTTCTCTAGGATATCAACACCTTTTACAAATTTTACCTAGAAATGGAATCCTATCATATGGATGGAGAGGTTCCATCAAGCCTTTCCAGAGTTGAGGCAAAGATTGATGAGTACCCCCATATTGAGTTTTTCAGAGGAGGGTGTCGAGTATGTAGTGTACTACAATTCCGCATTGACCAAAATTGGTTGTGTACTAATATAGTGTTAGGTTGTGATCACATATTGGTCTTAGTAGTTGAGATTTTACAAGTAGAACTACATGACACATGACCTTGAGTTTGCAGCAATAGTCTTCACCTTAAATATTTGGAAATACAACCTTATGGGTGAGCAGTTATTGTCTACTCTTACCACAAGACTCTCAAGTATATCTTTACTCAGAGAGATATCAACTTGAGATAAAGATAATGGCTATAGTTCCTCCAAGAATATAACTTTGAGATATTATTTACTCTTGGGAAGGGTAATGTGGTAGCAGATGCTCCCAGTAGGAGATATTTCTCATAGTTATTGACCAAGGATTCAGAGTACTAAACCTCATTGTAGTTATCCATAGTGGAAAGGATGGTGCTTTATATCTACATTATATTGTTGTTGACCCAAGTCTTCTAAAAAGTGTTAGGGAAGCTCATCATGGAGAAACAAACTATGGGAAATTACATGATCAGATAACTATAGGACATACTCCTGATTGATTTTTTAAATTTGGAGAGAATGTCATCCTTTTAAGAGGGTAGACGATGGTACCAGTGACGTTGCAGTATAAGGTGATGAGGGAGTTTCATACATCCCCTTTGGCAGTACATCTAGTTGTGGAAAATATTTATCTTGACCTTTGAAGTTAGTTTTGGTGGATGGGCAAGAAGAATTGTGTAGCATAGTTTGCCTCTAGATGCATCACTTTTTGGAAAGTGAAGGTTGAGCCCATGTTCCTATGGGTTTAGCTCAACCCCTTGAGGTGCTATAGTGGAATTGGAATGGGATATCTATAACAACCCAAGGATTTATTAATGGAAATTCCTTTCATATAAATATGTCATCAAATCACAACATAATGAACAATTAAGTTCTATGTGACCTTTAAATGTAAGTTTTTCACTTTCGTGATTTTAATTTCGAAAATCTAACATGCACGGTTGCAGTCAGTAAGTTGTTTGGAGTCTGATAAGAAAAACATAATTTTTGGTGAATAGTAACATACCCTTATGAATAGTAACTTACCCTTATGAATAGTAATATACCCTAATGAATTGTAATATTACCTATGATAGTATAAATATAATATTCGAGTAAAATTATGATGTACTTATATTTTAGAATAAGTAAATGAATGTTTTAAAACTGGTTTTTTAACAATCAATTATGAGTTTAATTAAATACTAAAATAATCATATTTAGAAAACTATTTTTGAAAAATGGATTTCATTTTTGGATTCTACACATCAAAAAATGGTTAGGGTGAATTTTTTGATATTTTTCTAAAATACTTGAATTTTTTATGAATAGTAAAATATGAAAATTTATGATAAATGCTAAATAATGGATTTATTGAGTCATTGATGATGATCTGCTGATTTAAGCCTAGTTGGTTCAAAGACACATGAATTTATTTCTATTCTTGATCATGTAATAATCACTATTTCTGATCTTTAGGTGAATTAATAAACTAATGACTAAAAAATTATGAAAACCCTCCTCTCCTCCACTATAACCCCCCCCCCCACCTCACTCTCTCTTCTCTTCACTCCTCTCAAGCTTTATTCCTTGCCAATATTCTTACTAAATATCTCCCTAAGATCCTCCCCCACGTCCAAATCCCCCTAGTCTCTTCAAAATACCAAAACCTCTCCTCTTTAAAAGGTTCTCAAAGCAGATAAACTCAAGAGGTAAATTCCTCTTTCAAATTCTTTTATTTTCTTTTAAGTTATTTTCTTTTCTTATTTATTTCCTCACATCCCTTCACCCAAATAGTTTGATAACTCCAGTAACATACATGTGCTATAATGTTTTTATACTAATTTGATATTTCATTATCATCTCTCCTTACCTGATCTTTTATTTTAATGAAATGAAAAAACCTTTTGAGATGTGTAAATTTAACACATTCTAGGACAACGATTTATTAATTTATTTTGTCATATTTAATTCTGTTCATGAAACCATCTGTGTTATGGTTGAACCAGATTATTATATATGTAATATATCCTTGTTTTGGTTCTGTAATTCTTTTTACTAATGGTATTATGGTATAAATCAAAACATGTTCATTGTAATCAAGCCCACCGATTAACCAAAATGGTTATCCGTAAGGTTTTATATAATAATTCAACTTCTCTCTAAGTAAACAAATTAAATTTGAAACCATGTAATCTCTTGTATGTTTACTAATATCATATAACTTCAATTCTGGACAACCACTTTCATCTTTCATGTGTATCCAAACATGAATATAATCAAACCGGTCATTAATAAAAGTAAGAAAACAAGCCCGAACAATGAAATTTAACTTTATAACCAATCAAAAAGGAATTTAATGAACCAAAAAAGGTTATAATAAATAAATTAAATATAGAAGAGGTTATGGAATTTTTAATTAATAAACCTAATTTGTTTATTCTGGTCATTAATAACAAGTGGTGAACACTTTCGGATTTAAGGTAAGGGATCCTCTCCATTTCACTCTTAATCAAGATTGTCCTCTATGATATTCCTTTTTATGTGTAAACCAAAATTATGGGGTATGTTTTTGTACCTCCCCCATACTTCCCTCATTATGTATAATTGATGAGAAACCCCTTTTATCTTTCATAAATCCCTCTTAGGTACACCTGACACCATGCCGATATACCGTATTGAATTTTACCAGAACCTTCTTTGTTCTTTCAGGTTGCCTTATCTTTCATTATATGAAAATGGAGTTATCTTATCTTTTTATGTACATATTATAAATGTTGTATAGTTATAAAAAATCATTTATGAATACCCTTTCATCACTCTATTTCAGGGATATACATGTTTTTAAAACATTCCCTCCTTAGAACTTTGGATAAGAAAACTTGTTTTAAGGGAACTTTCCAAATTTTTACCCAATTTAAAGTGAACTCTATACTCTATTTTAAGCAACCATTGTCTTTATAAAATAATTATTTTTATTATTAAAACCTACTTGGTTCAATTCTGGTTTTATATAAAAGATTTTCCTCTTTTCTATTTTAAAATCTCTATAGTATCTTCCTTAAAACCGCACAAAAATGTTTTAATGCTAATGTTTCTCAAATTAATTTCTTATATGTTGTCACTTATGTTTGACCCAAATTACCATGTTATATTACTATTTTACCTTATGAAATTCTATGTATTTTCTAATCCCTTTATTTTATGGACACTTTCATGATATGCTTCTTGGTTATGATTTATGTCATGATTGTGGTACCCAATTCTTTTCATGGGTATCCTTATGTTTATGTATGGTTGATTATGTATGATTATTTATGTGGCAAGAATATTCATGAAAATTTTGAGAGGGGTGTGCCTAGATAGTTCTCCAATTTATTGGGTAAAATTATGTCTGATGAGATACGATGTGAAATGGGATTCACGGTTAGCCTTGACCCGTACTAAAATGGGAAACGGGGTTGACGGTTAGCCATGAACCATACTAAAATGGGAAATAGGATTTGTGGTTAGCCTTGACCTATAATAAAGACATGTTTTATGATTATTCCACATTTATATGATTCTATGTTTATATGATCCCATGCTTATATGATATGATTTCATATGTTCCATGCTTTGTATATCATTATGTTATGCCTCATAACTCATGTGCTTAAGATATATCCTTATGTTCATTACCTTACTGGGTTTTCTAGCTCATCCCTTTATTCATGTGTTCCCCAGGGTACCCTATGAAAATGTAAGGGCTCAAAGGAAGTTATGAGATCTTTATGGATATTAAATAAAGAAGTGTTTTTTATCCCCATGTTTTATGTTTAGTGTACCTAGTTTTCCAAGACACTAGACTTAATGATCCTTGTCCTATACTCTGATGTATAATTATGCTTAAAAACATGTAATTCTATGTGAAAAAATATTGGGTCTCTATAGTTGGTATCATAGGATGGTCTAGTTATTTTTTGAGATTAGGAATAGATCACCTTAGTGAAAACCTTAAGGATGAGACTAAATATTAGAAAACATTCCAAAATTTTGGTGAGTATTGTGTAAGTGGTTTATCAAGAAAATACATCCCTATTTGGATATGAGTAGGTATAGGTGGATCTATCACAGATGTATCTAGGGATAAAACTTGAAAACATTTCTTTGAGCTAGACTCGAATGGGAAATGGTGCACGACAATGGGTCTTGTTGTACTCTTAGTTACGACACTTCTGGGGGATATGCTTTGGTAGATTTATGAGCTTAGTACAATCCATTATTAAGGGAAAAAATCCCATAAGAATATAAGTTATGAAATAGATCAAGTATAACCTAGTTTGAATCATAGGTAATCAAAAGTTAGGATATACTTCTCTGTTACAAGTTTATCCTTTTATGTTCAAATTTCTGTTTTTATGCTCAATAGATAAGTATTCAAGCCCTCTAATTATACATTATTTTTCAAGAGTTATTGGTGGGAAATAGAAGAACACATTTCAACAATCAATGTAATAGGAAATATGAGTATTTTCCTAATGATATGCCTAATATGACAGGAGTGGGTGCTCAAAACTTCATGATAGCACTTCCTCCATTGGCTCGAGTTATAAATTATAACTTGAATCATGTGGAATTCCATCCTCATCCAAGGAAAGAGCAAGTTGTTGCAGAATCCTTCATGTAGAAAAGACCTCCCATGTTTAAATGATCTTTTGATCCCCTGCTCATGGAACAGTGGATTAACTCCATTTAAAATATATTCTCCATCCTCCAGTGCTCGAATGAAGAGAAAGTTGTACTGGTGGTCTATAGTTTTTAAGGGGAAGATGATCAGTGGTGGACATTGATCAAGAATGAAAAGTACCAAGAGGAAATTGATTCCATGGATTTGGAGGAATTCAAGAGAATTTTTTTCAATAAATATTTTCCTCGAACCCTATGTCTCAAGATGGAAAGAGAGTTCCTTGGACTCAAGAAGAATGAATATGAGTCCATTGGGGCATATGAAAAAAACTTCACAAGGCTTGAAAGGTATGCCTCTTGCTTTATCATGAACACCGAAACAAGGTGGATCAGCTTTGTGGGGCCAGTTATTTCTCTAAGGTGGAACTTTGGTCGGGATATCACCAATTAAAGGTGAGGAAGGAATATATTCCCCAGACTGTCTTTCGAACGAGGTATGGACACTATGAGTTCATAGTGATTCCCTTCGGACTCGCTAATGCTCCAGAAATTTTCATGGATTTAATGAATATATTATTTAGAGATTGCCTCAAACAATTTGTGGTAGTCATTATTGACAATATTCTGATATACTCCAAGATCAAGGAGGAACATGAGGATCATTTGAATGTTGTGTTAAAGACTTTGCGAAGGCGGAATTTGTATGAAAAATATAGTAAATGTGTGTTATGGAAGGAGGAAGTATTATTCTTGGGGCATGTTATCATCAGCAAAGGGATATCTGTAGACCTTTCCAAGATAAAGTCATTTGAATAGTGGATTAGGACATCATCTTTAACGGAGATCCATAGCTTTTTGGGTCTAGCTGGGTATTATCGATGATTTGTGAAGAACTTTTCATGATTGTCAAACCCAAGGACAAAGCTGACATGGAAGGGAGTAAAGTTTTTCTGGACTCAGGAATGTGAAGACTATTTTAAGGAGTTGAAAAAGCGGCTTATCACTACACCAGTACTCACACTTCCAATAAGTGGATAACTCTTTGTGGTGTAAAGTGATTCTTGAAGGAAGGGATTAGGATGTGTGCTGATGAAAAATGAGTAATTGATAGCCTAAACATCAAGGAAACTGAAAATACATAAGCAAAACTATCCCACGCATGATCTGGAGATGGTGGATGTGATCTTTGGGTTGAAAATATGGTGGCATTACCTCTATGGGGATAAGTTTGAGATATATATTGATCACAAGAGTCTCAAATATATATTCACACAGAAAGAGCTTAATATGCACCAGTGAAGATGGATATAGATCATCAAGGATTATGATAGCTCAATCCACTACCATCCCGTTAAGGAAAATATGGTGGTGGATGCTCTAAGTAGAAAGGATCTTGAATCTTTATCAATGATGAGAATTGAAAAGGATCTAATCTTCTTAGATTTGTAGAGGATGGACATGTAAATCATTGAGGGAGGAACATCATCAATTATTTCTCAAATTATTTATCAACCATCTCTCATAGAGAAAATAAAGGATGCTTAAAGAAAAGATGTGGTAATTATAAAAGGGGTGAAAGCTATCAGAAATGGGAAATCCTAAAAGTTTAAGGTGGATGAGGAAGGAGTTGTATGATTTGGGTCATGATTATGTGTACCATCTGATCCATAGATAAAGAATGGGATTTTGAATGATGCACATAGCTCGCCCTTCTCTTCCACCCAGGGAGCACAAATATGTATCAAGATCTCTGACAAAACTTTTGGTGGGACAATATGAAAAGGGATATTGCTAAATATACATCAAAGTGCCTAGTATGTCAAAAAGTGAAGGCTAAGAGGAAAAAGTCTGAGTGGATGATGCAAAAACTACCCATACCAACATGAAAGTGGGAGAACATTACCATGGACTTTGTCACTGGACTTCCAAGGACATCTATAAGAAACAATGTAGTATGGGTTATTGTGTATCGTCTTAGAAAGACAGCTCACTTTATCGAAATTCAAGATGAATTCTCATTGGATAAACTTCCATGGATTTACATAAAAGAAGTGGTAAGGATGCATGTAGTACCACTGTCAATTGTATCCGATCATGATCCAAGATTCACCTCAAAGTTCTGGAAAAGTCTCCAACATGATCTAAGAACTAAACTTAACTATGGCCTATCATCCTCAAACTGATGGCCAATATGAGCAGACTATTTAGACATTGGAAGACAAGTTTAGAGAATGTTCTATGGAATTAAAAGGTGGATGGGACCAACATCTTCCACTGGTTGAATTCTTCTACAATAACAATTTCCACTCGAGCATCTGAATGGAACCATATGAAGCCTTTTATAGGAAAAGGTGCAGAAAAACAGCGTGTTGGGATAAAGTCAGTGAGTGTAAGATGCTAGGAACTGAAATGGTTGAAGAAATGGTGGAGAAGGTGATAACCATTAATCAGAATATCAAGTAAGTCCAAAGTCGATAGAAGAGTTAGGAAGATAACCATTGATGATACCTTGAGTTCAAATTTGGATACATGGTATTCCGACACATATCTTTGTGAAAGAAGGTCATGAGATTTGGGAAGAAAGGAAAGCTAAGTCCCTGGTACATCGACCCCTTCGAGATCCTTCATCAATTTAGAGTTGTGGCATATCGATTGACACTTCCGCCTACAATTTCTAAAGTACATGATGACTTTCATATATCTCTCTTAAGGAAGTACATACCAGAAACTTCACATATACTCTCTTTGAAGGTGATATGGTTGGAGGATGATATTTCTTATGAGGAGAATCCAGTGAAGATCTTGGATTGTAGTGATAAAGTTCTACGTAACAAGACTACTCACTTGGTCAAAGTACTATGGTGGAACCAAAAGTACAAAGAGGCAACATGGGAACTAGAGGAGGAAATGAAGAAAAAGTACCCGCACATGTTTACGGCTTAGAATGTAAAAAAAAATCAAGGGAGAAATTTCATAAAGGGAGAAGAATGTAACAACCCAATGATTTATAAATGGAAATTCCTTTCTTATAAATATTTCATGAAATATCATCATAATGAACTATTAAGTGAAATGTGAGCTTTAAATGTAAGTTTGTCACTTCTGTAATTTGAATTTTGAAAATCTAACATACACAGTTGCGATTAGTAAGTTATTTGGAGTCCAATAAGAAAAAATTAATTTTTGGTGAATAGTAACCTACTCTTATGAATAGTAACATACCCTTATGAATAGTTATATACCCTAATGAATAGTAACCTTACCTATGAGAGTATAAAGATAATATTCAATTCAAATTATGATGTACCTATATTTTAGAATAAGTAAAGGAATGTTTTAAAATTGGTTTTTTAATAATAAATTATGAGTTTAATTAAATATTAAAATAATCATATTTATAAAACTATTTTTGAAAAATTGATTTCATTTTTCGATTCTACGCGTCAAAAAATGGTTACAATGAATGTTTGGGATTTTTCTAAATTACTTGAATTTTTATGAATAGTAAAATATGACAATTTGCGATAAATGAAAAATAATGGATTTATTGAGTCCTTAATGATGAACTGTTAATGTAAGACCAATTGGTTCAAAGACACGTGAATTTATTACTATTACTGGTCATGGAATAGTCATTATTTCTGATATTGAGGTAAATTATGAAACTAATGATTAAAAAATTATGAAAACCCTCCTCTCCACTATAAAAACCCCCTTCACTCTCTCTTCTCTTCACTCCTCTCAAGCCTTGTGTTTTGCCAATATTCTTTCCAAATCTCTCCCCAAGATCCTCCCCCATGTCCAAATCCCCCTAGTCTCTTCAAAATACCAAAACCTCTCACCTTTAAAAGGTTCTCAAAGGAGATAAACTCAAGGGGTAAATTCCTCTTTCAAATTCTTTTATTTCTTTTAAGTTCTTTTCTTTTCTTATTTCTTTATTCACCTCCCTTCACACAAATAGTATGATAAATCTAGTAACATACATGTACTGTAATGTTTTTATGCTAATGGGATATTTCATTATCATCTCTCCTTTCCCCATATTTAATTTTAAAGAAATGAAAACATTGTTTGAGATGTGTAAATTTAACACATTCAAGGACAACGGTTTATTAATTTGTTTTTTCATATTTAATTCTGGTCATGAAACCATTTGGGTTATTGTTGAACCAGATTATTATATATGTAATATGTCCTTGTTATGGTTATGTAATCCTTTTTACTAATGGTATTATGTTATAAATCAAAACATGTTCATTATAATCAAACCCACCGATTAACCAAAATGGTTATCACTAAGGTTTTACATAATAATTCAACTTAACTCCAACTAACCAAATTAAATTTGAAACCATATAATCTCATAAATGTTCACTAATAGCATATAACTTCAATTATGGACAACCACTTCCATCTTTCATGTGTATCAAAACATTAATAAAAGAAAACTAGTCATTAAAAAATCAAGTAAGAAAACGAGCCTGAACAATGAAATTGAACATTATAACCAATCAAAAAGGTCTTTAATGAACCAAAAAGGGTTATATTAAATAAATTACATATAGAAGAGGTTCTGTAATTTTTAATTAATAAACATAATCTATTTATTCATGTCATTAATAACAAGTGGAGAACACCACTGTATTAAAGGTAAGGGATCCTCTCCATATCACTCTTAATCAAGATTGTCCTCTATGCTATGCCTTTTTATGTGTAAAACCAAATGATGGGGTATGTTTGAGCATCTACCCCATAATTTCCTCATGATTTATAAGTGATGAGAAACCCCTTTTCTCTCTTCTCAAGCCCTCTTAGGTACACCCAACATCATGCTGATATACCGTAATGAATTCTACCCAAACCTTCTTTGTTCTTTTGGGTTGTCTTATCTTTATTTATATAAAAATGAAATTATCTTATATATTTATGTACATATTCTAAATTCTGTGTATTTATACAAAATTAATTTATTAAGACCCTTTATTTACTCTATTTCAGGGATATACATGTTTTAAAATATTCCCTCCTTAGAACTTCTGATATGTAAACATGTTTTAAGGGAACTTCCCAATTTTTTACCCAATTTAAAGTGCACTCTATCCTATATTTTAAGAAAAAATTATCTTAATAAAATAATTATTTTTATTATGAAATCCTTATTGGTTCACTTCTGGTTTTATATAAAATATTTTACTCTTTTATATTTAAAAAAATCTCTAGTATATTCATTAAAACCGCACAAAAAAAATTAATGATAATGTTTCTAAAATTCATTTCTTATATGTTTTCACTTCTGTTTGACCCCAATTACCATGTTATATTCCTATTTTAAATTATTAACATCCATGTATGTTCTAATACCTTTATTTCATGGAAACTTTCATGATAAGATCATTGGTTATGATTTATGTCATGATTGTGGTACCCAATTCTTTCCATGGGTATCCTTATGTTTATGTATGGTTGATTATGAATGATTATTTATGTGGAAAAAATATTCCTAAAAATGTTGAGGTGGTTGCACCCAGATAACACTCCAATTCCATGGGTAAAGTTAAGCCTCATGAGATGCGATGTGAAACGGGATTTTCAGTTAGCCTTGACCCGTACTAAAATGGGAAACAGGATTGGCGGTTAGCCTTGACCCATACTAAAAAGGGAAATAGGATTGGCGGTTTTCCTTGACCCATGATAAAGACATGTTTTATGATTCTTACACATTTATTTTATTCCATGTTTATATTATATCATGCTTATATTATATGATTTCATATGTTCCATGATTTGGATATCATTATATCATGCCTCCTAACTCATGTGCTTAAGATGTATCCTTATGTTCATTCCCTTATTGGGATTTTTTTCTCATCCATTGGCTCATGTGTTCCCCAGGGTACCCTATGCAGATGTAAGGGCTCAAAGGAAGTTAGTATCTCTTTATGTATATTAAATAAATAAGTGTTTTTTTAGCCCCATGTTTTATGTTTTATGTACCTAGTCTTCCAAGACACTAGACTTAATGATCATTATCTTGTAATCTGATGTATAATTATGATTAAAAACATGTAATGTTATGTTAAAAGGGATTGGGTTGCTAAAATATCTATGGACTTCATGATGGTTCTTCTATGGACTTCTAGAGGATATGATTTTATCTGGGAAATCGTAGAGTGATCACCAGTTCATCCCACTTCCTAGCTATTTGAGAGTAGAATTAAAAAAGAGAGCTTGATATTACTTTATGTGCAGGGGATAATATTAATCCATATATTTCCCTCAAAATTAATTTCAAACTATGATTCTCACTTCACCTCGTGATTATGGAGATTATTATAGGAGGAATTTGGGATTTAGTTGCATTTGAACATGGAATCTCACCCCCAGACTGACAGCTAGACTAAGCATACCATTTAGGTTATAGTGGAATTTTTGTGGGACTCCATTTTAGAATATGGACATATTTTTGAGGATCACCTTCCCTTGGTGGAGGTTGCGTACAACAATATATACCATTCAACAATTGGTATGACACCATTTGAGGATTTGTATGGGTGACCCTGTCAATCACCACTATGATGGTCTTACCGAGGAGACTCAACACTCATTGGACCATAGTTGGTGTGAACTATGACTGAGAAGATCCAGGTCATATAGGATTGGATGAATACAGCAAATAGATATCATAAGTCCTGTGTGGGATGACAGTGGAAGACTTTGGATTTTAAGGAGGGAGACCATGTGTTCCTGAAAGTCTCACCTCAAAATGGATTGTAGAGATTTAGTTAGAGAGACAAGTTTTCTTTGAGGTTCATTGGGCCCTTACAGATACTTCACATAGTCAGAAAGGTGGAATACCACTTGGATCTATTTCCATAGTTAGATCATACACATGACGTCTTCTACATGTCACAACTGAGGAGGTATGTACATGACTCATCGCATGTTATCAGCTGGGGTGAGATAGACATCAATGATTGATCTATCTTTACAAAGTACCCAGTGGGGATAAAGGATTGGATATATAGGATCATCAATGTGATATATATTCCCTTAGTCCATGTACGATGGTAGCACATGAATCTTCAAGGGAGCACCTGAGAGTAGAAGACCCATATGTGAGCTCAATACCCACATCATTTTGAATAGTGATTTGCACTTTTTGGGATGAAAATATGTAAGGTGGGGACAATTTAACATATATTTTATTTCCATGTAAATATTTTAAATATATCTAGTAATATTTTTAGATTAATTCATTGAGACGGTGCAAGATTTTGAGGCCCTATAATCCTAGAATTGATATTTTAAAAATATAAAATATATTATATCACGTGCACATAGTTTTCCTAAAAAAGGGGGTATAAAATATGAATGGAGGCTTAGATCATAAATCTAAGTTATTCATTGAGTTCTTAACGTGAGTTTTACCCTAATCTCAATGTAA
This sequence comes from Viscum album, assembly GCA_963277665.1. NCBI lineage: Eukaryota > Viridiplantae > Streptophyta > Magnoliopsida > Santalales > Viscaceae > Viscum > Viscum album. Next base: position 960,475,392 of record OY728138.1, on the reverse strand, counting down.
ATTTTGTGTGTGTCTGGTGTTCATCTTAGGCTCCATCATGGGAGGATAAATAATTGAATAAATTAATAATTTATTTAATTGTTTAATTAAATATAAATATAATGTTTCTACTATAAATACGCTATTATGGTAAATTTTTAGAGTTATTCACATAACCTTGAGAATTTAAATAGATCATTGGAGAAGATTGTTGGTGGACAATGATGGATCAGATGGCTATATCAATACCGCAAGGATAATCTATGCTAATGGAGTTCATGGATCTCACCAATGACTATGATTTAGGATCATTTTTTATTAGTGAGTGATCTGAAATCAAGGGACTACATTTTATTTAGGTTTATTTATTCCCTATTGATTATCCCATGATGAACATGAATCAACTCCACCAATAAGGTGATTCACAGGTCGATTATTCTTGTAGGTTCGAGATTATTTCTTCTTGTGATTGGAAAAATATTTTGATCGATTGTTATTAATCTTTATTTTTCATTATAATAGAAACAGATCGAGTCCAAACTAAACACAGTCAAGGTTCGTTCCTCTTTGGTTATTTATAGATTTATCCCATGTTTCTTTACATGTTTATTTCAATAGATTTCCTTTTCCCAGGGTTCGATGAATACTTAATATTCGATCATTGTGTGACCATTCTTAGGCACAACGGATCGATACCATGGGTATGAATTGAGATCAATGATTCATCATATAATAGAATGAATGGGGGTAGATTGGACTAGTTCATAGGTTCCTCATTCCCTGCCTTGGAATGCGATGACGAAACAGGAGACGATGGTGTTATATAGATCAAATAAAATATCCAAAATAAAATCTACGATGACATAAATGCTTAGATAGATGGGATTTGTAATCCTTGGGTGATATTGGTGGTGAATCCTAAGGTGATGGTGGCATGGATTTATGTAGATATGGAACCACAGTTTTTTGTAAAACCCACATTACATGGCATATAATCTAGAGTTAAATGCCTTGTGGGGACCTAGCTATGGTGCTAGGTTTTCTGTGGAGAAGAAAAAGACCACACATCATGTTACACATGTAACATGGCATTTGACCCAATTCTGGTGGTTTGAAATGTACTCCAATAGTATATAGGCATGAAAAATTCCATGAACACATGCACAAGTAATGTATATGGGCATGAATTGATACTCAGACATAGCCAAGTACATGGGAATGGCCAAGGTGTACACAACCACAGCTAGGTGTACACAGATTGGACCAGGTGTACACAAGCTTGGGAAGGAGTCATGTTAAGTTTCAGATCAAATCTGCACATCGTGTACCCCTAAGTGGCATTCTCTATATATTGAGGTTTACATTCTGTGTGAGTTAGTGATACATGCACAGACCAGAGGCTGTCATAACATGCTATGTACCCTTAGTACACCCTTTGTACTCCCTCTAAGGATGTTTAGAGCCGTTCATTTATTTTGTATAGATAAGGTTATTTTGAGTGAGATATCTTGTTCCATTCACATGAGGGTATACTGAATCATTACATACTCAACATAGGATTGTGACCCCATTTGTGGGATTATTCTTTGATAGAGTTTGATGTATACGCCTGTGGGACCATGGTGGGATCCTCTATCATTCCTATGTGTGGTTCGTGGTATCATTATGGAAATCATGAATAGGGAATCAATACCCTATATAGAATACTAATCTATTAGGTTTTTTGGGTTCCAAAATAACATTGGGAATGACCGCCTGCCTGGATGGTGAGGCCTTAAGAGATCCAGTTATTACTTCTTGGGAAGAGACCAACGATCATGACCTCTTTGATGAGTGTCACCAGAGATAGCATGGATTGTAGAGTGTATTCTCTCGAAATTATTTTTACCTTATAGCCTCGAGAAGTTTCATGTGTTTGAAGTATTTGTTGAGAATAGTTTATACAAGTTGTTTGTTATGATTATATCTATGTTTGTTTATTGTATTATTGTTTTGAGATGACTTCTCTTGATGCTTTATGTTTAGTTATTTCAGGGTGTCTTACTAGGTATTTTTATACTCACACATTCATGGTCTCTACCCACATGTGTTATGTCTTATATAGATGAGTGAACTTTTAACAGAGTCTTGGGAGGATCATGAGTAGGTAGAGCGTGGTTTTGGGCTAAATAGACTAAGGTGTATACTGATTTTGCATTTGATAGAAGTCCCCTCCTTCTGAGTAGGTTGGACTCTTTTTTGGTTTTTTTTGGATTTTATTTATACCCTTATCACTTTAAAATACTTATTATTATAATCTAATGAGATACAGATACTATGCATGCATTTATGTTATCAGTTGTTTTTACTTTCTCATCATTGTATGGGATTGGAGATATGTGTGTGTCTACAGGTACACTAGGCTAAGGCCTCCTATGTGTTGGATATGCCTACTAGGTGTTTATCTCCAGTGACTAGACTATTGGAGGCAATCTTGGGGTAGTAACACTCAACCAATCACTATCTATGTGGGCCCTGGTGGGTTGGGTCATGAAAAAAAAGGTCTAAATGACAAGTTAATTTAGCAGCATTTGAGCCTAATTAATTTACCAATTTTTACACTTATTAACAAGGAATAAATATTTATCATGGTAATTATTTTTTCACTAAAAATATAAAATGAACCTTATTAGAAAATTTTTGAGGTGATAAATCCATTTAATTTAATTCAATTTCTATATATGATAAAATTAAATTTTAAATTCCAACATAATATAAAGGAAAAAATGTTTTTCTAGAAAAATGACTTTTTATACATTAAGTGATTTCCATTAATATTTCCTATAAATTACCAATTACATGAGTGATAATATTTTTTTACATATTTAAAAATCATATTTTATTTATAAAAAGGGATCAATTTAATTTTTTAAAAATTTACACAATGTTTATAAGAATAATTATTTGAAAAATAAGTGTTTTACTATGTTAACTAATATTTACTCTAGTATAATATTTTCATGTTAAAAATGAAAATGAACTTATTAAAAAATTTGTATATCCTGATTATAATTATTAAAATCATTTTAGTACACTCAATTTTTATATAAGCATGCATAATGCATTAAATCATCATTTAGAAGAAAAAAAATGTATTTTTAAATCATAATACAAGGTGAAAATATTTATATTAACATTAATTTATTTTTTATATATATTATTAATATATTCTATCTTATTCAATAGTGATCAATTGGTTTAAAAATACACAATATATATAAAAAGCATAATTCATTGAGAAAAAGTATTTTTATCACTAAATTATTTTAATCCTAATTATTGGAGATTGATTACTTATTCAATAAAGATTAGTTAAGTTTTATATATACATTGGTATTAAAATATTCCTTTGAATTTTATAAATACATCAAATCATTCTTTCAAAAATAGTAATAATACGTAACACATAAATATATATATATATATATATTAAAATAAAATATTATATTTTTATTTAATTATAGAATTATATTATTTTATATTTATTAATACAATTTACAAAAACTCAATATACTTATTGGATACATGCATACCCAATGGCCCTATATCCAATTACCATGTTTCAAATGACCATATACCCATTCATAATAGCTATATTACTCCCATTACTTTATATAAATTCATTCCATTATTACCTATTAAATCAAACTTCTCATTAATTTTCATTTTTGATTTCGCAACATGATTTCTCCTTGGATGATATGATTTCTCATTGTAGTTTTTTTCATTAATGGTGATTCTCGATGGTGAAGATGGTCTAGGGGATTTATTAGTTATAAAGGTATTATTCTTTTCTATTTATTACCCCATTTTCATTTATGCACTTTTAAGGGATGTAATCATCCATGATTTATAATAGTACATCAATAGAAATACATGGTTCCATGTGCTTTTGTTATAATGTTATTCTATGAATAAATAAATTATTGTTAGTTTGATTTATATATTGTATAGATTATTTCTTAATCAATTTAAATTATTTTATTATAGATAATAAAACATAGTTTATAATTATAGAAATGTAGTTTAACAAAATAAAGTATTTCCTAAAACATGGGGTGTTACATTTTACCCCTTAAAGAAATCGCATCCTCATAATTTTAATTATCACCTACTAATAAAAAGAGATAAGGGTAGCTAAAAGATATACATGACTCAAGATATAATTTCTAATGAAATATATACCTTATTATAATAGGTAATACTATGAAACACATCTTTCCCCTCATAATAAGGCATTTCCCCACTATTGGGTTTCTATCTAATCATATGAACTAAATACCCCTCATGATTGCATATTAAAACCCATATAATGGAATTAATTTTTCTAAACAGTTCAAACTCATCGTTTCACTGATATATCATTATAGTTTTATTTGAAATATGAAATTTGATTTCCCTATTTCATTCATAAATATTGAGTCTGTGTGGAGAGATCCAATCCATTTTCAAAATAACATCAAATTCATCTAAAGGAATAATAATAATATTTTTATATATCATATTTCCACAAACTTCAACTTGGGATTAAATAATCACACAATTGTAGGTTTTCTAAGATAATTTGATATCAAATTATTGGGGTGGTGATTTAATGCACTTAGGAAACTTACAAGAGATAATGGAGTGGTTAGAACCATAATACAATAAGGAATCCAAAAATCAAGAATAGAGAATAATTTCACCTTAATTATCATGATCCACTTTAGCATTAGTCATTTCATACGTCCTTCCTTGTTCCCTTGGTCTTATAGGTTATTGATGACTATTATCCTCATTAGACCTTGAGTTTGGGCATTGATATGCCTAATTATTAAACTCCTTGCATTTAAATCATAGAATCTTTAATGGTACCTTAAAGCAAACATTATTCTCCTTTATCATGTTAAATGGACTCTTTATTTATACTTAGTAGTTTACTACTTAATGACTACTTTAACACAAATAAAACATCTTCCAATTTATTTGAGACATGTCACTGGCTACTTCTCCCCACCTTATTAACATATAGAAAATCAAATCTTATTTCCTCCATGGTTTTCATTACTTAAAATTTCATAAAACTAAAATTTTCTCTTATTTGGTGTGTTTTTTTATTCAAGTTGGTTCAAATTTTTAATCATAACTCAAGATAGTTGGTTATTCATAACCATGATATTTCTCACTCCAACTCATATCTCATTAAATTGTTCATTAGGAAAACCATCACATTATTCATGGAACCCATTATTAACTTAGTTCCTATGAGCATCACCCATTTTTAACTCATGCATGACATGAATAACCTATCTTATGAGTCTCTATGGTTTTAATCTAAGTTATCCATTTCCATAATTTTATTAGGTTTTCTAGCCCAAAAAATTATATATTACATCAGAAAATTCAAATTAAATCCTGCATTATGGTTCTTGTAGATCATGTGATGAACCAAATTATATCTTCTAGGAGTTTCAAATTAGGTGTTCAATAATATGATATAATAACTTCCTTCAGTGTGTATAGTGAGGACCACTTATTATGCCTAAAGTAATGATCAAGTTAATACCCAACTGACCTTTTTTAGGGTTATTACCCATAGGTGCATCTATACTTGATCCATCATCCACTCAATTTTATATTGATAGGTATATAATTTATAGGAAACCAAACACTATATACTATACCAAACTTTTAGGATTTTTTCTTATATCTTGGATAATTTTTAAGGTTTTCACTGATTTTTTCTAGTCTAAATCCCAAAAAAAAATTAAACTAATCCCAAAAATAAAAATAAAAACCCTTCTCTGACACCAACCAAGATAACTCATGATAAACATGAATATTTTTGACAATAATTCCATTATTTTAACATTGCATCTAAAAAGTACTCACTTAACCCCCTAACCCATAGTTTTAATATCTTTGGATATTAGCTACATGAAAATATTATTTCATATAATTTTGAATATTTATCTATAAAGGCACCATAATAGACCTTATTCTAAACATCTCATATCTTATACTCCTGGGAAAAAGTGAAACATAATAAGAGCTGAATTCAAATGCACAATAAAGGAAAAACTTATCAATGAGTCATAAAATGGTTAGACTATAATCATATGATAAAACATGATCATGGGAGAAATATCTAACAAAAATAACATAGAACAATAAGAGTTTCCCATAATTCAATATATAAGGACATGTAATCTCAAATGAAAAAACATATATCGTGGAATAAGAGTGGGGAAACATGAGACAATAAACGTGATCCATGGAGAAAACATAAGAATATAAAATAGAAATGTGGAATAAGAATAATAATTGAAAATCATGATAATATGAACATAACTAAGACCAATCATGTCCAAAAAAACTATTATAAACCAAGTTAACCACTAATTAGGTCTATGATAAATCTTGTGAACATAACTAAAAACTAGTTTATTCCATGCTCAATATTTTTTATATATCTAACCATTAATCAGTTCCACACTCAACATCATCGTATCATGAGATATAAAACCTTAACCAATGAATTTTAGGGTGATATAGGACCTCAATTGTTAATAATAATCATCTGTAACCATTTGTTCAACATGAAATAAATTTTTCACTATATCATAAAGTACCTACGGAAATAAAATTGGGTTTTATAACATTTCTAAATAGTATCATATAAAATTAATTCAATAATTATACCGATTTATACCAAAATTTCAATAACCCAAAAGGAGTGTTTTATAAATGAATTTATAAGTTGATTCATAAAATATAATTCCATATAGAATAAATAATTTAGATATAAAGATAAAATTGGAATTGAAATCATAAAAATATATTTTATAAAATATATTCAACTTTTTTGAAAAAAATATGAAGTTATGAGTCACCTTAAAAATAAATTTTGGAGAAGGTAACGTAAAAATCTTTTTAAATAACCACTTTAAAATAAATACTAATAATGGATCCTTTAAATTAAATAATGGTTAAGTTAAAAAAGGTGGAGTGGCATAAAAATATTTTTAAAGAACCACTTTAAAATAAATCCTGATAATGGATCCTTTAAATTAAATAATGGTTAAGTTAACAAAGGTGGAGTGGAAGACAAAATATATGATCATGAAAATAAATCCATTTTTAATCATTTAAAAAATATTTATTGAAACCCATATTATTTAAAACAGTAATAAAGATTACTTTTGAAAAGAGTTAAATATAAATATGAAGTTCAAATGAGATAATTAATTTTTGTGTTTTAAAATAATAATATAAAACATTTATGTAAATAAATAATACGGATATTGAGGAAAAGATATTCAAGAGAGCGTAGGAATTATTCTTAACAACGTCATATTTTTATGAAGATTAAATTCCATAAAGAAGAATAATTTGATGTTAAGATGTAAATTCCATATAAAAAGGAGTAAATAAAATATAATATCAATATAGGATATAATAAAACAATCTTGTAATATAATAGTCAAAGTGGTATGATTATGACACAAGGAAAAGTATTGAGTTTAAAAACCCCCTTACCTTTAATCAAGACTTCCATGAAAGTGATTTTATCTCCTGTATAATAAACATAACCATATCAATAACTTATTTAAGATACTTATTCATATCTATTACCTTTTATACTATTAAATTATAATTATATCTGTATATATATAAGTTAGTTATAGTTTATTTTTATCATTAGAAATTAATAATTTTGTTTATTTTGTATGAACTTGATATGTAGATATTGATCCTTTTTATTTGATAAAATTTTCATCATTACCATATTATTCAAGGTACTAGAATAGGTATTATCTAATTATTTATAAGTTTCTAATTTCATTCCATGAGAGTTTTAGACATGATTCATGGAGATGAAATTAGTGATGATCTTTTTTTGGTAATTTTTAACTGATAAAAGGTGGTATATAAAGGCTCAGATCCTTATATCTCATCCATTTGCTTGTTTTTGAAGCCTTTGGTTTTTAGAGAAGGCCTGTAGTAGGTTTTCTGGAGTTTGGGCTGAATTTTGGAAGTAAGAGGATTTCACATTGTGAATTTTTGTTCACAACGTGAGTGAGCAGTTCACAACCTGAATAGGAATTCACAGCCTGTGGATTGATGTTTCATATGGTGTGGTTTAGGATGTGAACCATAGGTTCAAAATGTTAAAGGTTAAATTAATAGATACTTCTATCCCTAAAAACTCACAACTTAAACTGATCCAGTTTTATTGGATCAAGATAGTGTGTTTTTTAGTGGGTATTAAAACTCGACCCATTCACGATGTGAATGACCTATTCATTTGTGAATCTATATCTGGAAGTATTCCTATAAATCTAATCAAACCTTCACTTTTTCCTAAAACCCTTCATTTTCTACCTAACCCTAGGAGACAAATGGTTCACTTCCAAGGATTTTTTAATCCCTTTCAATTTAGTTTTATCCTCGGCTTCCTGGGTTCGATCTATGATGATTTGAGATGATTTTACCTCTTTATCTTGTAGTTTATTCTCTATTCAGTGTAATTTTTTTCTCATTCTATATTTACATGATATATAGGATAATATAATTTGTTCTTATGGAGATCCTTTGTTGTTGTTTAGTGCGGTTGTAGAACTGTACCCTTATATGCATGTAGAATTATTATGAGAGATGTGATCATAGGTTTTCTCTTGTTATTTCATTATCATTTAAGAAGGTTGAAATACTTGAGTTATTGAATTAGTTTCTTCTACTTGTATTTACATGGAATCATAAATTTATCATACTTTATCTCTTTTGTTAATAGTGTAATTAATCCTAATAAATATTAAACCAGATTAAATAATGAATATTTGTTTGGATTGTAGTTATTGTATGTGTTTCCACTATGATACACTTTGCCTCTTATTTTACTAAATATTTTGATATTTATTTTTATTCTAAGGTTATCATGTTTTTTATGTTATGGTTTAATATGATTGATATGATGAATTTGGTTAAAGAACATAAAATCGATAATTATTATTGGATAAAGAATTAAAGAGGTATGTTTAAATAGAACCATTTTTTATAATTATATGGAAATTAAATTTATTATTGATGCATGTTAAATGATATTTTTATTATCTATGTTAATGGAAATTTTCTAAATAATCTAAATCGATTAATTATTATTGATTAAATAATAAAGAGGCATGTTAATTTAATTCATTATTCCTTATAGTTTACTGAAACTGGAAGTGGTGCTTGAAATCATGTTTAAAATATTATAGTTGATGATAGATGATGACATATGTTACTTGTGGTTGTAACCATTTATAAGTGAATTAGTTAATACAATATGATAATGAACCAGTCATCTAATAAAGATAAATGTTTGGGGTTGAGCATTCTTATTTTCTTATGAAGGCTAGATTCCTAGGTTTTTAAGACCTATATGTGCTATTGACTTTTTTTGTTGTTTCCTTTCTTCCTTTTGTGATTTCTCTATATTTGATCCTAGTATAGGTAATGTTTTAGTGATACATATGTAGGTAGGTCGAGGTTTGTGGAAGTAGTTAGCACCTGACATGGAAGGATTCATGGTGATATGCATGGTGGTGTCGGGGATGACACCAAGAGTGATGGTTCTGGCTCAATATAGACTTTCTAATAATTGTACTACAAGTTGGGATGATTTTTTTATAATAAATATGGTTGTATTTCTAGGTTTCTTTTTTTTCATTCCTTTCCCCACTACTTGAAGCAACTTGTTGTTCTTGGATTATGCATCTCTTTTATGGTATCTTTGAACAAGTACAAAATTGCCTATAATTATGTAATATTAATGCTTAAAAAAATTCTACCCATGAGGTTGGTGACTTATTGGAATGATGATGATAAATCTTGTGGAACCATTTTAACGGTTGTTTTATGCATATATGGCATGGATAATGGTTAGATTATGGTAGGAGGTCAGGGTTATTGATTCATTATTCAAGTAAAGTGGAAATGGTTAATATTAATAAATGGATTATGAATTAATTAATATAATTTTGAAAGTTTAATGGAATGAAATAATTGGAAGCCTTCTTTTTATTTTTGTTCTCCAATAGGATATCTAGTCACCAGAATTTGAAAACAATCATTTTTAGATGATAATTGCAGTTAAGATTAAAGGTATGTAGTTTCCCATAGTGTGGTTATGAGCTATATATATCCTATATGTTATTTTTTTCATAATATAACCCACCTATTTTGTTAGGGTTACTGAAACCTAGTGGACTATGGGTAGGTTTTTTCCCTAACATCCAAATTTTCAAAGAATGTATGGTTAACTACCCCCTCTTGATCTTCTTCCTTCTCCAAGTTGTATTATGTGTTGGTAATCATGGTGGTTACCTTTCCCATATATGTGTGTATAGGTATGTAATTTATTGTGGTTATTTAACACACATGTATCTCCAGATATAGTATTATATACAATATTATAGGTATGTCATGTATGATTTGTAATGGATTGAGATACAATACTCACCATATGGGTTGTGGAGGCTCCTGGAAACTACCTAGTTACTATCTTGAGATGAATATGGAATGATAAGATGATTTTATTCATGTGGTTCATGTTATGTGATGAAGAAATTTTTTGATTCATGGGGTGATTATTATGATATAGTTTCCCATGTGTTTTTGGGTAAGCTTTTTTCTTTTAGAGTGAGATGGCTTAGGGTGTATGATATTGGGAAAGAGCATAAAACTAGTGGGTAACTGGCAGTGGGGAACCTTATTTGTTATATATTTGATATTATTATGATTACTTGTATATGATACTTGGTAATTGATCCATGGTTAGTCTGGGAACATAACATACCTATTTAGGTGATGAGTTAGCTTCACTTTTTGTTCACTGGGCTTTAGTATGCTTTTTTTATCTTTTTTGTGAGAGGGTATGAGGAGGATCTTACTAAGTATACATGTTATGTTCACTCTCTATACATATAAATTATTTTTCAGGTTAGTAGGATCTGATTTGTGAGTGGGTTGGACTCTACTAGCTCGTGGGTTTTTCAGGAGTTGTTTGGGATTTGAGGTCATTTTTTGGGGATTTTATTTTTTGTACTTTTAGTTTCTTTTGTATTTTTTCATTTTTATGAAATTACATGAATATATTGGGATCTATATTTAATATTTCTATAAGCAAGAGTTATTGGGTTTTTCTCTCTTATCTCTTGTTTCTCAATCTTAGAAGGTAATGCCTTCCATTTGTGTGAATGATATACCCTCTGTGCTTATTATAAACCCATGCCCTATTGAAGACAGTATTAGGTAATCATTATCTCCCTTCTCTCATTTTCAACCTAGTATTGGTACATTTGTGGGGAGGGGTCATAATAGAGTGGTATTGAAGGTTTAAGTTGAGTGATAGAATAAATTTTGGTAGTAGGAATTTTTTTAGACTTTAGGGGTTGGTATGGAAATATTTTTATTCAGTCCTAGTAAGTGATTTGAACATGGGAGACTAGTTAGGATAGGAGAATTTAGGTCCCCCTATGATCTGATGCATGTAACATTAATTTTACTAGGCCTACTAAGTGAAGTGATACAGGTTTCGGTGTAAATAACTAGGAAATTATCGTGCATCATTCTTCTTTTCTCCTGTGTTTGAAATGGTATAAACTTTATATTTGGTTGAACCATAAATAAATAAATAAATAATCTTAAATATTACATATTCCAGGTTTAGGAATCTATAATAGTTTTTTCTTTTACAAGTATGGATTGAGTTTGACGTCATATTCTAGTTTATGCTAAATATATTTAGATGGAAGTTCTGGCAGATCACCTTAGGGTATATTTCAATGATATAAAAACATATAGGAGGACACTCCAAGAGTTTCGTCACTAGATTCTATAGGATTATAATGGGTCTCTTTCAGATGTAGTGATAGAATACTAGTTATAGGTTGTGGAGATAACCCTTAGCTCGATCTGTACTTAAAAGGATCTTTGGGTTTCATTAGTGGTGATGATTATGTATGTTGGAGCTTTCCAATGGTGTTTATTATTCCTTAGGAATTTTGAAGAGTCGGATATCTCATGGGATAAGTTTCAAGACTAGTTTCAAATTGAGTTTCTTTCCTCAACCATAATGGTGGACATTTACCAAGAGATTCCTACCCTTTGATAGGGTAACTTCAATGGGAGGGAGTATAGGATCAATTTTAGGACACTTATTTGATATTATTTGGACCTTTTTCTAGATGAGGAGGCTAGGGTGAGGCATTTTTAGGAGCCTTTATGTCCAGTGACCCAGCACTAGGTCACCCTGTTTATGCTACCGACATATCTCGTGGTTCTAGAAATAGTAGAGTTCATTAAGAGTATGTTAGAAAAGAGTATATCATCATGAGATGGGAGTCCTTAAGATTCCCCACATAATGAGCTATAGTCTAGGGTTCCTAGTTTTCCTAGAAAGAAGAGATTTCAGACAACTGAGGTATGCCCCAATCCTTATCATTTTGTTTCTCCAAGGGTGGTGGATCTCAGGACCCTTACAAGGGATCAAACACATGTTTTTAATGTGTAGGTTGAGGTCATCAGTAGTGAGAGTAACCAAACATTAGGAGAAAGAAGTGTTCAGTAGTTTTTTCAGTTTATATTACTCTATTGTGGAATTTTAAGTTGAGGCAATAACAACATGGTGCTATAGCTTTGGATCATCAGAGAGGACATGAGGTAGGCAGAGGATAGCCCTGTGATGCTCCTCATCCTCATAGATTATATCACATCCATGAATGTGTTCATCATTAGGGTTAGATAGAAATTGAATAAATTCATGTACAATTGTATTCCCTGGACTTTCTTGAACCATGTAGTCCATATGTCATTTGAGGTACCCTTTGATGGTTTTATACTTGGGTGCATGAATTATTTGATTTAAAAGCTACACACTCCTTCATATCACTTACGCTAGTTTGTGCTTTGGGAATTAAGGTGGAGAGGGTTCCATTTCCCTTGGTTTTGACTACACTAGTTGTAGGTTAATATTAAATGTATGAAGTATGTAAAGATTGTGAGCTAGTGATGGGGTAGCATCACTCTTGGTTATACTTCCTATGTTTACAAATATAAACATACAATATCATCCTCATCACAGATTTGTTTTATTCAGTGTAGGATATCATGGATTTATTCTGGAGGAAGAATTTTTGTTTTTGATTTTTATTGAGATTCTACCATGTTTTTTGGTGAACTAGGCCCTCAAAGTAGTCAGAGGTATATTATATCCTAATCTACCTTGATGGATGAGTTGATGTTGAGTTCATTTGAGGTTCAACTGATGGTTCTTCTGAGGATTGTGGAAGAGTACATTGATGTCTTTCCTAAGGTTGTTATAGAATTACCCCCTCGATGGGAGATCAAGTTTGGGATATATATATATATATATATATATTCTTGTGTTTCTTTGATTTCAATGTATCCATATACGATGGTACATTCTTAGTTATGGAAGAGTACCCTGATGACTTTCCTAGGAAGGTTATAGCATTACCCTCTTGATGGGAGATAATGTTTGGGATAGATCTATAATCTGAAGTTTCTATGATCTCAATGTATCCAAATATGATGGTTCATTATGATTTACGAGAGATATGGGAGAAAATCAATGATATTTTAAGTGAGGTTTTATTCAGTATAGCATTTCACCTTGGGGTACAATAGTTTTGTTCATAAAGGAGGCTGATGGTAGTATTCTTCTATGTATTTATTATCAATGCTTGAATCATGTGATAGTGAAGAACCATTATCTACTTCTGTGAATTGGTGATTTATTTGATAATATGAAAGGATATATTTGGTTCTCAAAGATTGGTCTCTAATTGGTATATCATCATTGCAGGTAAAGGATGAGGATATTATGAAAATTTCCTTCTGATGACATCATGGAAATTATGAGTTCATTATAATTCCATTTAGTGTGATGAATAATTTAGTAGTGTTCATGATCTTGATGAAAATAGTGTTGTGAGAGTTCTTGGGTTATTTTATAATGCTTTTTATCAATGTAATTCTTGTGAACTCCATATATGAGGAGCTCACAGAGAATATTCAGGTAGTTTTGAGATTTCTTCATCATCATTAACAATTCAGGAATCTATATAAATGTGAGTTCTAGGATTTTGAATTTTTTATAGGGAATTTTGTGTCCTGTAATATATTAGTAGAAAACCCTTTAAATATTGAGGCAATTGTTTCTTGGGCTTCCCCCTAGAGTGTTGTAGAGGTGCAGAGTTTCATCAGTCTTATAGGCCACTATAGGAGGTTAGTACTTAAATTATCTCAGATTTTGACCCCTTTGACAGCCTTGACTAGAAAGGATCAGGAATTATTATAAATTGAACAATTACTTATAGCTTTGGAGTATCTAAAGGATAAGTTTTTCAATTCCTAAATTCTTCATTTTATAGAAGAGAGATTTTAGTTTGAGGTTTTTTATGATGCTTCATGTCTTGGATTGGGTAGTTTCATGATACATCATGGGTAAGTTATTTCTTATATATCACAGAAGGTATGTCCCCATGAAAATAATTATTCCACCCAAGATCTTGAGTTGTTTTTAGTTGTGTTTTCCTTGAATTTATGGAAACACTACCTCATTAGTAAGCATTTTTTTTGTTTTCACAGATCACAAGAGCCTAAGGTGTGTCTTCTCCCAATGTGACATGAACATGAGACAATGATGGTGGATGGAATTCTGGTCATAATATGACCTAAGATTTATATACACTAAGAAAAAGTAATATTATGGCTGATGTGTTGAGTAGGAAGTAACGTAGTGATGTCATATGTGAATCTGGAAATTCTTAGAGTGTGGGGGAATATCTTTCTATGATGAATATTAATATGGAAGAGGTTGGTGGAAGAGGATTATTTTATAATATAATATCAAATTTTTATTTTGTGTAGTAAGTGGTTGAGTCCTATCTAGGGGATTATTAGGTTTAGTTCTATAGATACTGAGTTTTCTATGGTGATGTCCGCAATGGATGGTTTGAGGATGAACAACAATGAGTGTTGTTCTAGGAGAGTATTTTTATTCCTTTAGTGATTCATGACGTAATTCTCCATGAGTTCTATAGATCACTCTTAGAAGTAAATCCTGGAATGAAGAGTATGTATCATGATTTGAGATGTTAATTTTGTGTCAAGGGTTAAAGCGTGTGGTTTTAGAGTTTGTGTCTTGATGTTTATTCTTTCAGAAGGTGAAGGCAGAACATCATGTTCCCAGTGGTTTTCTCCAGCCATTATATATTCCTCAATGAAAGTGGGAGGACATATCGATAGAATTATTCACTTTTTTACCTTGATATTATGGATTTCATGATTTTGTCTGAGTAATAGTGGATTGTTTTACAAAGTCATCTAACTTACTAGCAATCAAGGAGTCAAGATTATTGTATGATTGGTAGAGGTAGAATCTAAAGGAGGCGGTGTGGCTCCATAGATTCCTAAGGAAGATCATCTCTAATCATGATCCTCGTTTTAAATCTAGGGTTTGGAGAGGTATTTATCATACTTTCGGCTCTCAATTATTCCATAACACTGCCTTTCATTCATAGACAGATGGTCAGATAAAGCAGGCCATCTAGACTCTTGAGAAAATGTTACTTACCTATGTCATGGATTTTCAAGGTTTATGGATGAGGCGTATACCTTTTGTTGAGTTTTCTTAAAATAATATTTTTCACTCTACTATTGGTATGACACCATTTGAATTGTTTTATGGACAACCATTCCATTCTCTATAATTCTAGATTAGGGCCAGAGAGTTAGAAATTATCATTCTATAACAAGTGTATAGTACTATATAGATGCTTCAGATGATTTATGATAGGATGAAGGAATTATGGATTTTCATAAGTCTTATGATGATTATAATAGGATACCTATGGATTTAGATGTTGAAGATTGTTTTTTTCTAAAAGTTTCTTCTTTTCATGGGTATTGAAGGTTTGGTCATGGGAGTATGTTTTCTCACTAGTTTTTTTGTCACGACCTGACCCTACCTGGCCTCGAGCCGCAACTACCCCAAGCCCGCCTCCATAGGCCAGGGGTTGGCGACCAGCACCGAAGGCACAATAACTCGGGGAGGCCTTTTCCTAAGTAACTGTACACACACATGCAGCAAACTTAATGAAAAAGTGCAGAGTAAAAAAGAAAAACAAAGTACCAACTTCTATAAATAAACCAAAAATGTGCATCGACCTCTAAACAGTACAAAGTATAAGCTGAAGGTAAACTGTAAAGGAAAAAGGGCAAAACATGCGCCCAACCAAAAAAGTTCCACAACCCGGCAACAGGTAAACAAAAGCAAACAGCTAGGAGGTTCCCACGCCTGGAACCCGACTATGACCACTACACATGGTCCAAGCTTCCGAACTCCTAAGCTCCACTGAATTCATGACCAACATGTCCATCATCTACAAGGGCACACCAAGTTCGGGCAAAGCCCAAGCAGGGGTGAGTATAAAAATACTCAGTAGGATACCCTGAAGGCTCGAGGGAGCAACAAAGGGGGTACCAAAGGGTGAGAAGTAGATCAAACAGGGGAAAGTAAAGGAGTACAATCGAGAGTGCAGTAAAGAGTACATCAAGAAGTGCAGTAGAGTATCAATAGAGAGTCCAGCTCAACCCAAAAAGAGGAAGGAGGTAGACTCATCCAGAAACAAGGAGCTATAAATGGTGAGAAGGTGAACTTCTCATCGAGTCTTCACTACCTATAGCAGAAGAGTAGACTCATCCTACCATGAGAAGCTAGACATGAAAAGCACATGGCATAACCCGCACGTCTTCACCTCTCCAGGAAGGAGAGTAACCAAATCCCAAGAAGTGGGTACTGTAACAAGGTATATACATATCGATATGCTCAATCAAGAAGCCCAAACAAGATCGTAAGGGGATCTCCATCCTATAGCTCATCCCAAGAAAGTGAGTAGCCAACAATCCTAGAAATAAACACCATCGATGCCCAACATCCCACACATCTTCCCCAAACTGCAAGTCAAGGGGCTCAAATCACCGCACCTTGACACTATCTTCTTTGGGCGGCACTGACTCGCCCGCACTGTTTTAGGTCGCATTGCAAGGACGTGTCTTAGTGGTTAAGGTTCCCCTCGTACTTGAGAGTTCTGGGGAAAGTCAAACCACACCTCGTCATTGCCCCGCAGTCGAGAGGTCTTCTCAAAGTCAAAGTCGTCACATCCCTGACCCGTACAACCAAAGGTCTCACTTCGGTAATCACGGAGACAAGCCGCAGACTAGCCTAGTAGAAAGGACTAATTCTGAAAGAAGTCGTCGGGTGTCCCACTACCCAGTCTCTACTGCATGGTAGACCATAAGAGGTCATCGGGTGACCCACTGTCGAGTCTCTGCTAGAGGGTAGATCCTAAGAGGTCATCGAGTGACCCACTGCCCAGTCTCTACTAGAGGGTAGACCCTAAGAGGTCGTCGAGTGACCCACTTCCCAGTCTCTACTGAAGGGTAGACCCTAAGAGGTCGGCAGGCGACCCACTGCCCAGCCCTACTGAAGGGTAGACCTGGAATACATCGACAGTCGACCCACTTCCCAGTCTCTGCTGGAGGGTAGACCTGGAAGAAGTTGACAAGAGACCCACTACCCAGTCTCTACTAGAGGGTAGACCTGGAAGAAGTCGACAAGCGACCCACTTCCCAGTCTCTGCTAGAGGGTATACCTGGAAGAAGCCGACAGGAAACCCACTTCCCAGTCTCTGCTGGAGGATAGACCTAGAATACGTCGACAGGCGACCCACTACCCAGTCTCCTCTAGAGGGTAGACCTAGAAGAAGTCGATAATGAGCAACCCACTGCCCAGTCTCTGTTGAAGGGTAGACCTAGAAGAAGACAATGAGCAACCTACTACCCAGTCTATACTGGAGGGTAAACTCAGAACTCCTCTGGCCATCCCTACTGAAAACAACCCCCTGAGTAGAGGATTGGTGCCCGTTTAAATTATTGGTCACACCAGAATCCACAATAACCCTACTAGTCTAAACCATCGTTAACAGAAGGACCATTTGCGCCACGAGAGGCCAAAGGTATGTAAATTAGAACATGGCACGTACAAGGGTCCCACACAACGTGTGTCCCTATGTTATCTCTGAACCAATCACACAAACGTCCTTGGTTACAAACCACAACATGTACCTCCATACATTCTCATATACTCCCAGAGTATACCACATTCCCAGCCCAAAGGCTATCGTGCTCAAGGCACCCAACATCAACACGAAGGGAGAAAATATAATTTCGCCAACCTGCTTCCTCCATGTCCCTATCATGGCCAACCACATATCTTTAGACATCAACATCACCCACACAGGAGTGAATGCGATCTCACGCCAAGGGTTCACTACAAACACAGTAGAAGAACCGCCACAAGAGCACCTTTCATATCTCCACATTTAAATGAGTTCTCGAAGGAGTCTCTGTACATCTAAATGGATCATACCATTGTAATCCTTGTGGAAAAACATGCGAGATAGACTATTTACTCACCCCCAATGGATATCCGACGAAAATGTCACCAACACCGCTTTACGCCTGAACAGCGTCCTGTGATCCCGAGCCTCGGTCCCAAAAACAGTCGGGTTCATCGCACCATTACGATCCCCTCGGGAAAAATGTCAAAAGGACTGCTCACTTGAGTGGAACGGATATCCGAAGAAAAAAAAGATGCATTCTGACACACCGCACATGAGCAGTGCTACGTGGGACCCACACCCCGGTCCCGAAGCACAACGAACGGATCACATCGCTGCGATCCTCTCAAAAAATTACACAAGATGGACTATTCACTTGTCCAAACGGGAACCCTGTGATAAAGCTGGAAATCGCCGCCAACTCCCAAAACGGCCCTCGTGGGGCCCACACAAGTGTGCTTAATTAAAGCGGGCAGATTGCGCTATTGCAATGCCCTCGAAAAAAAACCCAGAAATGACTGCTCGCATGCCCCGATCGGACGTCTCATGAGAAAGTGGTAAAGCACTGCACGCAGCTCGAAAGACGGCCCGTGGGTCCCACGTCTCAACTCCAGTTTCAATGCCCGAAACCACCCTGGAAAGCTTCGCCTCAGCGCCAGAGACCCAACGCCTCTGACGGCGCTCAAATCGGACGTCGGATGTGTCTGCGCCGCTCAAAACACGAACCCCCTGAAAAATGTCGAACTACTTAAAGGCGTGTCGCGCCTCCGAGGACCCTCATTTCGGGAATTAAAAATTCCCGAGACCATCTAAAAATTCTCGTCTTAACACCAGGAAGGCACTTCCGCAGACGGCACACAAAACGGACTCTCGTAATGAAAATTACGGGCATCCGAAGAGGGGGAACGAATCCCCTTGGGCTGGACCGGCTGGTCCGGCCGGCCTGGGCCGGCTGTGGACCGTGGTCCATGCACAGACCGTCCATCATGGTCGGTCTCCCCTGCTGTGTGAAGACCCGTGGGACGAGGGACTTTGTCCCCTGCCGCGACCCCATGGTCGCGTGCCCCGGTGGCTCGGCCTTGCCGCCTGGAGCCGCCGCCTCGCGCCGGCGCCCTCCCTGCAACCGCCTGCTCCGCTCAACCAAGAGCCCCGACCACCTCCGCTGAAGATCGTCTGCGCTGCCGCGCTGGGAGCCCACCTCCGCCTCCTGATCTCACCGGAAAAAAAATAAAACCGCTGGAAAATTCAAAAAAACCCACGAACTTCGACAGACGTTTGCGAACACGTCGGGAATCAGATTTTAAATCCGAAAAGTGTGTTGGGGAGATCGGATCAGCCTCTTCGCAACCATAGACTTCTCTCAAAAATTCGACCGCATAACGACACTATAATTGGGATTAAAAGGGGGTTTGGAAATTAAAAACTGAAAACAACGACCGCCTACCTCCGAGGTCGTAGCCCGGAGCTTCGCCGCACGTGCCGCTACGGCTCCCACTGCTCCACACCGCCTTGATCGGAGGAGGGAGGTGGAGTACGAGGTTGAGAGGGAAGGGTTGAGGGTGAGGGGGTTTCTCTAGGGGGAATAAGGATGGATGGTAGAGGGAGATAAGAGTTAAATAATTAAGCTCTTTTTAATTAAAAACTCGACCCCCAAAATCACCCGCGTCCAAAACCCCTGACGTGGTTAAAGCCAGGCCACGCCTAGGGTAAACACCACCTCCCAAGTACAACGGATGTCTCAGAATTTTAATCTGAGGCCCCATTCAAAAGTTATAAAATTTAATGATCGAGGCCGCTAAATTACCAAAATTCCCCTAGGGCCATCTTTCACAGAAGTCCCGCGCCCGCCAAAGTTACACCCCTCCTAGGGTAAATGGAACGTTATGGACTCAACGGTGCCCTAGGTTTTCCAATCCGAACCACCATTTAAGATATACTTGAATTTAACCATTAAAAGAATAAATTTATTTATTTATTTATCCATTTAACGTTCTGATAACAGGCGAGGGGTCCCAACGTCCCGCGCCGACATGATTTATGTCATTCCTAGGGTAAACACACCATTTCGGACTCATCTGTACACTCAGATTTCTGATCTGAAGCACTGTTTTGGGGTTATCTCATTTATTTGGCGTGCCTAGTGTGAACGCACTAAAATTTTAATTTCGGCCACACCGGGGCTCAGAATCACACGCCGTCTGGAGGCACTGCTCTGGAATAACATCAAGAATATTCCAAAGTCTTTTATAGAAAAAACATGGATCTTAAATCATTCCCTCCTTCAATCTTTTCATCCTCGAAAAGAAAAACAAGGGAACAACTCAGGGTACTAAGCCCACACCTGGCTCTCCCGTACCCAGAAGAACTCTTGCACAGTCCTGCGCCACCGCACACAGACCAAAGGATTTGATCTGTTCACGCGAGGTCGGCCCTTGTTGATGACATTCTTAGAATCACGCACACATCTCCTCATGTGATCCATGCGGGAGTCGTCGGGCACCCACTCCTGACTTTGGGGTTAGGGAAAGGTGATAGGGAACCTCACCATCCCTTTGCACGGTCTCAAATGGTCCAAAGGACCTCGAGGGTAGCTCACCTCCTCGACCGAACCCCTACGTCGCACGTCGCGACTGGAATCACCGCCCGCACCTGGAATAAGGCACGGTGATTCCCTCCTTCAGAATATCCATATGGTGGAATACCCAAGGATATCTAGTCATGCAAGATTTCATAGTCGATGTCTCGCAACCAAGACTCTCTTACACGCTCGGAGAGCGAATGAGTTGACACCATCGACTAAAGAAAAGGTCCTAAGCCTTTTACCTTACCAACACAGGGTTACACCGACGCCCCACGCCACCCTGGTAACACCCCAAACAAGTAGCAGGGATAAAATCATTCCACACAGAGTCTAAAAATTCTACGGCAAGAAGTAGAAGAGTCGTAAAGCGTACCTCTTGTCACTTCATGATCTGTAGGATCGTAGACAACCAAAGCTCGTGGTTGTCTATGGTCTCAACTGCCAGCTTTCAGAGCCTGACGTGGACTGCCTAGTGGTGATGGGAAGACCTTGTAAAGTTGTCCCCCACTACCAGCTCCTCCCGCTCCTCTGCTAGAACCACCTCTCTGGGTGCTACTCCGATCACGATGTTCCCTCTGTCGTGGTGGTGCACCTGTTGCCTGCCTGATATTCTCAGTGCGCCTGGTCGGGCAGTCTCGTGCCAGGCGACCTCGCTCATCGCAAGCATAGAACTGACGCTCTCCAAGATACCCTAGTGCCCACCGGTGCCACTGTGGTGTATGACCACTCTCCTGAGTCTGGTTGTTAGAAAGCCACCTGCGTCGAGGTTCTGCTTGCCGACGCTCGCTAGCTGTGAAAGACGTCTCAGCTCCAACGTGCCTACTACCACTACTAATTGTGGAATGTGAAAGGAATCTTTCTGTCACCAACGCCTACTCTAGCACCCCGACATAAGTGGGAATGCCCAAGGGTACTATAACAGATTGAATCTCTCAGCGGAGACCCTTCTCAAGCTTCCGTGATCGGAAGTTACCATCATGGACCAAGTTTGGATAAAAGTTTGAACGGTCTGAAAAACTATCCACGTACTCGGCCACCGTCATCCCTACATGCTGAAACTACAGGATCTCCAGAATCCGAATGGAGTGTAAGAAGAAGGGGAAAAACTCCTCACGAAAAAACAACTGAAAGTCTCCCTACGAAAGCAACGACTCGTCAAGAAACCGAGTCACCAGACTCCACCAACGCCAAGCTGCTCCGTGGAAAATGTTGGCAGCCAAAGGCACCATAAGATCTATCGGCATCTGCACAATCCTGAAAAGATGAAATACTATCATAAGCCAAACCTCTACTACCTGAGGGTCTGGCTCACCACTGAACCTCAGTGGTCTCTGCCGCTGGAACTCGCGAAGCGCGCTCAACCTGCGCTCAAGATCAGTATACTATGCTGAAGCTGTCTGCTGCTCACCAGGTGGGGGTGCTGCTATCAGCCCACCTAGAGAAAGGGGCTCGCATGATGGGTCTCAGACTGAGGCCTTGTAGCTCACAAGGTCGTTTTCATGCACCAAAGCTGGTATCCTGGCTGGCTGTCTTCGTTGAGGCATCCTGAATATTATCAAGGAGTGCCACGATCAGATGAGCATATATGTATATACCAATAACAACAATAGGGAGATGACTCAAGAAGGAAATTCAAGACTCAATCCTATGTGATGCACAAACCAATTTTCCCTCCAACAAGTGTCTCAGCATGCCGAGTCAACAAGCTGGTTATTAGGGTCTTGGTGAATGGATACGTCAGCCATTGCACCATCACTGGACTCCATAGCCTGAGATCCGCTCTTGAGACACGTTAACACGGTTACCCTAAATCCCAACCAATTCCTTTTTAGGGACATCCAAACAACGTCCCAAGGAACGAACCACCTTTGATAGAACGTTTTCATGACCCGACCCTACCTGGCCTCAAGCCACAACTACCCCAAGCCTGCCTCCATAGGCCAGGGGCTGGCGACCAGCGCTGAAGGAACAACAACTCGGGGAGGCATTTTCCTAAGTACCTATACACACACATGAAACACACTCAATGAAAAAGTGCAGACTAAGAAAAGAAAAGCAAAGTACCAACTGGTATAAATAAACCAAAAATGTGCATCGACCTCTAAAAAGTATAAAGTATAATCTGAAGGTAAATTGCAAAGGAAAAAAGGGTAAAACACGCACCCAACCAGAAAAGTGCCACAACCTGGAAATAGGTAAACAAAAGCAAAAAACTGGAAGGGTCGCACACCCGGAACCCAACTACGACCACCGTACGCGGTCCAAGCTCTCGAACTCCTAAGATCCACTAAAGTCATGACCAACATGTCTGTCGTCTGCAAGGTCACACCAAGTGTGGGAAAAGCCCAAGAAGGGGTGAGTATAAAAATACTCAGTAGGATACCCCGAAGGCTCGAGAGAGAAAAAAAGGAGGTACCAAAGGGTGAGTAGTAGATAGAACAGGGGAAAGTAAAGGAGTACAACTGAGAGTGTAGTAAATAGTACATCAAGGAGTGCAGTAGAGTGTCCGTAGAGAGTCCAGCTCAACCCAATAAGAGGAACGAGGTAGACTCGTCCAGACACAAGGAGCTGGAAATGGTGAGAAGATGAACTTCTTGTCGAGTCTTCGCTACCTATAGCAGGAGATTAGACTCATCCAACCACAAGAAGCTAGATGCGGAAAGCACGTGGCATACCTCACGCATCTTCGCCTCTCCTAGAAGGAGAGTAACCAAATCCCAAGAAGTGGGTACTGGAACAAGTTATATACATATCCATATGCTCAATCAAGAAGCCCGAATAAGATCATAAGGGGATCTCCATCCCGTAGCACAGCCCAAGAAAGTGAGTATCCAACAGTCCAAGAAGTAAACACCATCGATGCCCAGCATCCCGCACGTCTGCCCCAAACTGCAAGTCAAGGGGATCAAATCACCACACCTTGACACTATCCGCTTTGGGCGGCACTAACTCGCCCGCACGGTTTTAGGTCGCGTCACAAGGACGCGTCTCGGTGGGGAAAGTGCCCATCGTACTTGAGAGTTCTGGGGAAAGTCAAACCACACCTTGTCACTGCCCCACAGTCGAGATGTCTTCTCAAAGTCAAAGTCATCGCATCCCTAACTTGTACAACCAAGGGCCCCGCTCTGGTAATTACAGAGACAAGCCACAGACTAGCCTAGTAGAAAGGACTAATTCTGAAAGAAGTCGTCGGGCGACCCACTACCCAGTCTCTACTAGAGGGTAGACCCTAAGAGGTCATCGGGTGACCCACTGCCCAGTCTCTGCTGGAGGGTAGACCCTAAGAGGTCATCGGGTGACCCACTACCCAGTCTCTACTGGAGGGTAGACCCTAAGAGGTCGTCGGGTGACCCACTGCCCAGTATCTGTTGGAGGGTAGACCCTAAGAGGTCGTCGGGTGACTCACTGCCTAGTCTATACTGGAGGGTAGACCCTAAGAGGTCGACAGGTGACCCACTTCCCAGTCTCTGCTGGAGGGTAGACCTGGAAGAAGTCGACAAGCAACCCACTTCCCAGTCTCTACTGGAGGGTAGACCTAGAAGAAGTCGACAAGCGACCCACTGCCCAGTCTCTGCTGGAGGTTAGACCTAGAAGAAGCCGATAGGTGACCCACTGCCCAGTCTCTGCTAGAGGGTAGACCTGGAATACGTCGACAGGCGACCCACTGCCCAGTCTCTACTGGATGGTAGACCTAGATGAAGTCAACAATGAGCAACCCACTGCCCAGTCTCTACTGGAGGGTAGACCTAGAAGAAGACAATGAGCAACCCACTGCCCAGTCTCTACTGAAGGGTAAACTCAAAACTGCTCTGGTCATCCCTACTGAAAACAACCCCCTGATTAGAGGATCGGTGCCCGCATAAATTATTGGTCACACCAGAATCCACAATAACCCTGCAGGTCTAAACCATCGTTAACAGAAGGACCATATGTTCCACGAGAGGCCAAAGGTATGTTAATTAGAACACGGCACGTACAAGGGTCCCACACGACGTGTGTCCCTATGTTATCTCTAAACTAATCACACAAATGTCCTTGGGTACACACCACAACATGTACCTCCAGAAATTCTCGTATACTTCCAGAGTATACCACATTCCCATCCCAAAGGCAATCGTGCTCACGGCACCCAACATCAATGCGAAGGGTGAAAACGTAATTTCGCCAACCTTCTTCCTCCATGGCCCTATCACGGCCAACCACGTCTCTTTAGACATCAACTTCACCCACAGGGGAGTGAACCCAATCTCGCGCCAAGGGTTCACTACAAACATAGTAAAAGAACCACCACCGGAGCACCTTTCATATTTCCACATTTAAATGAGTTCTTGAAGGAGTCTCCATACATCCAAAAGGATCATACCATTATAATTCTCACGGAAAAACATGTGAGATAGACTATTTACTCTCCCCCAATAAATATCTGATGAGAAAGTGGTAAAACGTTGTACCTAGCTCGAAAGACGGACCGTGGGTCACACATATCAACTCTGGTTTCAATGCCCAAAACCACCATGGAAAGCTTCGCCCCGGCGTCGGAGACCCAACGCCACTGACGGCGCTCAAATCGGACGTCGGATGTGTCCGCGCCGCTGAAAACACGAACCCCCGAAAAAACGTCAAACTACTTAAATGTGTGTCACACCCCTGAGGCCCCTCGTTTCTGGAATTAAAAATTCCTAAGGCCATCTCAAAATTATTGTCTCGATGCCAGGAAGGCACTGCTATAGATGTCACACAAAACGGACTCCCGTAATGAAAATTACGGGCGTCCAAAGAGGGAGAACAAATCCCCTTGGACTGGACCGGCCGGTCCGCCCGGCCTGGGCCGGCCCGCGCCGGTCATGGACCCACGGTCCATGCACAGACCGGCCCTCGTGGCCGGTCTCCCCTGCTACGTGAAGGCCCATGGGACTTGGGTCTTTGTCCCCCGCCGTGACCCCGCGGCCGCGCGCCCCGGCGGCTCGGCCTTGCCGCATCGCGCCGACACCCTCCCTGCAACCGCCCGCTCCGCTCAATCGCGAGCCCCGACCACCACCACTAAAGATCGGCCGAGCCGCCACACTGGAAGCCCACCGCCATGCTGGGAGCCCACCGCTGCCACCTGAGCTTTCCGGAAAAAAAAATAAAACTGCTGGAAACTTCAAAAAAAACCAGCAAACTTCACCGGACGTTTGTGAACACGTCGAGACTCGGATTTTAAATATGAAAAGTGCGTTGGGGAGCTTGGATCAGCCTCTTCACAACTACATCCTTCACTCAACAATAAAAAAGCATAACTACACTATAATTTTGATTCAAATAGGGGTTTGGAAATTAAAAACTAAAAATAACAACCACCTACCTGCGAGGGCGTAGCCCGGAGCTTCGCCGCACGTGTCGCTACCGCTCCCGCCGCTCAACGCCGCCTTGATCGAAGGAGGGAGGTGGAGGAGGAGTTTGAGAGGGAAGGTTTGAGGGTGAGGGGGTTTCTATAGGGGGAATGAGGATGGGGGGAGAGGGAGAGAAGTGTTAAATAATTTAGCTCTTTTTATTTAAAAACTCGACCCCTGAAAACACCCGCGTCCAAACCCCCCAATGCGGTTAAAGCTAGGCCACTCCTAGGGTAAACACCACCTCCAGAGTAAAATGGAGGTCTCAGAATTTTAATCTGAGGCCCCATTCAGAAGTTATAAAATTTAACGATCGAGGCCGCTAAATTACCAAAACGCCCCTGGGGCCATCTTTCACAGAAGGCCCACGCCCGCGAAAGTTACACCCCTCCTAGGGTAAACGGCACGTTCCGGACTCAACAGTGCCCTTAGTTTTCCAATATGAGCCACCATTTAATATATACTTGAGTTTAACCATTAATCGAATAAATTTATTTATTTATTTATCCGTTTAACATTCTGATAACGGGCGAGGGGTCCCAACGTCCCGCGCCGACATGCTTTATGTTGTTCCTAGGGTAAACACCCCATTTCGGACCCATCCATACACTCATATTTCTTATCTGAAGCACCATTTAGGGGTTATCTCATTTATTTGGTGTGCCTAGTGTGAACGCACTGAAAATTTAATTCCGGCCACACCGGGGCTCGGAATTGCACACCGTCTAAAGGCACTGCTCTGGAATAACATCAAGAATATTCCAAAGTCTTTTATAGCAAAAACCAGGTTCTTACATTTTTAGGCCTTTTGAGGTTTTGGTTCATGTTGGAGTTGTCGCATATCAGATATAAATTATCCAATGGATGAGCTAGATTCATGATGCATTTCATATGTTGTAGCATTTACACTATCTTCAATATGACTCTAAAATCATCAATTGAGGTAAGATCGACATAGATAATGATGTGACCTTTGAAGATAGACCTATGAAGATTCAGGACCTCCAAGATAAAGTATTTCTTGGGTGTTCTATTCCATTGGTCCATGTTCTGTGGCACTACTATGGTGTAGAGTAAAGTTCCTGGGAATGTGAACCACAAATACATGATCCGTATACCAAGTTTTTTATGCTTATATATTATTTTTTATTGATTTTTTTTGGGTATTTGTTTTTATATATCTTAGAATATGGTTTTCTCTCTTCCTTCATGCCTTTTTTGTGTCCTTTCTATTGTTTGAGAGGTATCTCCCTCAAGAGATTTTTTGGGAGATTATTTTTTATGTTGCATATTTTTGTTCCTTGTTTCTATAAGTGAGGTGGTTGTTCTCCTAGGATGGTGATATTTTTTAGAGTTATCTCATGGGGTGGTTGTTTGGATGACCCTTCCTCTTTCCCTTCTCTCTAGGTTTGGTTTTAAGTTCTTGTTTGAAAGGTATCTGATGTAAGGGACTATATCCTTATATCTAATCCCATTGTGTGTTTCTAAATCCCATAGTTATTTGAGGATTCATAGAGAATGTTTGGTGGAGTTTATGGGTTGAAATATGGAAATAGGAGGAGCTCATTATTTGAATTGTATTTCACAACATGAGTGATCATTTTTCAATCTGAATAGGAATTTAAGGTTTGAGGAGGGGTGGTTTGCAAGGTGTAATTCAAGACATGAACCATGGGTTCAAAACATGAGAGTGAAGGATTGGATATGATTAATGTATCCTTTAAAACATAAAACATGAACATGAATTTTATTATGTGTACTGATGCATGTTTATTGGATCAAGGCATTGTATTTTTTGGTGGGTCTTAAATCACAATCCATTTACAGTAGAAATAACCCATTCACACCATGAATCTGCATTTGTAATTATTCCTATAAATATAATCCAAATTTTTATTTTTTCCAAAACCCTCCATTTTATCCAGAATCCTAGGATACTAGAGGTTCTCTTCCAAGGTGTTTTGAATCCCTTTTAATTTTATTTGATCATTGGCTTACTGTGTTTGATATATTATGATTTGAGGTGTGTTCCACTCTTTATCTTATAGTTTATTTTCCACTCAGTATAATTTATATCATGTTCTATCTTTCTATGCTATAGAATATGATATCCATTATTCTTATGGAGATATTTTGATATTTTTTTGTGCGGTTATGTTGTAGCATCCTTGTAGGGTTGTAGAATCCTTGCGGGAGAGATGATCGGAGTTCTATGCTTGTTGTTTCATTCTCATTCAATAACATTAAAGGACTAGAGGTAGGGCGTCCATTTATTATCCTTGTTTTTATATGAAATCAAAAAAAATCTTAATTTATCTCTTTTGGTAATGGTGGAATTAACCTTAATAACTATTAAACAATATTAAAAAATAAATCTTGGTTTGGGTTATAGTGATCAAATGTGTTTCCACTGTGATTCGGTTTGCCTCTTTTTTTTCTAGAAAGTGTTCTACCTATTTTTATTCTATGGTTATCATGTTTGTTTATTATATGGTTTAGAAAGCATGATATGATGGATTTGGTTAAACAATGTAAAGTCAGTAATGCTTTTTGAGTAAAGAATTAAAGATGCATGTTTAAATGTAATCATTTATGATAATTTGATAGAAATCAAATTTATTATTTATTAATGTTTAAATGATATCTTTGTTCCATATGTTAATGGAAATTGTTTAAAGAATGAAAATTTTTTAATGCTTGTTGATGAAATAATAAAGAGGTATCTTAATTTAATTCATTATTCCATATAGTTTGTAGAAAGTATAAGTGATTCTTAGAAGCATTTTTAAAATCTTGTAGCTATTGATAGATGATTACTTAGGTCACCCTTGGTTATAACCCATGAAAAATAAATCGATTAATACAAGATGGTGATAAACTGGTTCTTTGATAAAGATAAATTTTTGGGGCCAAGCGAACCCATTTTCTTGTGAAGGATGGATACGTTGGTTTTTAGGGCCTAAATACCCTATTAACATTTGTTTTTGTTTCCCTGCTTCATTGTGTGATTGATCTGGATGTGAGCCTAGGATGTCTGATGGTTTTGAAATACATGGGCAAGGAGGCCCGAGTTTGTGAAAGAAGTCAGTGCCTGATATGGTATGATGAATGGTGGTGTTAGGGATAACACCTAGACTAATGAAATAGGTTGAAACTGGGATTTCCCATTGTTGTGCTAAAATCTAGGATGCTTGTTTAATAATGAATCTTTTTAAATGTATGAATAGCTGGGTTTCTTATTTTTATATTCCTCTCCCCACTGCTTGATGTGGATAGTTGTGCTTAGATTATGAATCTCTTTTATGGTAGCTTAATAAGACTCCTTGATTACCTGGAGTTATGGAATGTTAATTATTAATAGATATTTTAACGTGTGGGTTAGATAATTGTTATAATAATGATGATAAATCTTGATTAATTATGTTAATGATTGGTTTATGCCTAGAGGGCATGGATTTTGGTTGGATTATTCCAAGTGGAAATGGTTATCGATTGGTTGTTCAAGTAAAGTGGAAATGGTTAATATTAATAAATGTATTATGAATTAGTTATTTTCATTTTTAAATGTTAATAGAAATAATTAATTAAAATACTTTTTGTAATGATTGTGTTCTTGTAGGATATGTAGTCTCTGGTAGTGGCAGTCGGGTGTTCACGAGATGATAACTGTAGACAATCTTAAGGCTAGGTAGTTTCCTATAGTGTGGTTGTGAACTATATATATCCTATATTTTATTTGTTTTCATATGATACCCCATCCATGTTGATTGGGTGAAAGATTCCCAGTGGGCTCTAGGAGGGTGTTTTCCTTAACATCTAGGTAGGTGAGGAACGGATGGTTGTCTTCCCCCAAATACCCCACTCTCTTCTCCTGGTAGTTATACATGCTAGTATGCAAGATGGTTACCTTTCCCATATATGTGTTTAGAGGTATATAATGAATCATGGTTATTTCACACACATGTTTATCCAATTATAGTATCCTATGGATTATTATAAGCATGTTGTGTATGGGATGTGATGACTTGAGGTATAATACTCAACATACGGGTTACAGTAGCTCCTAGAAACTACTCGACTACTATCTAAAGTTGTATATGGGATGATGAGATGATGTGATGCAAGGGGTTCATGGTATGTGATGATGAGATGTTATAATACATGGGGTGCACCTTATTCTATAGTTTCCCAAGTGTTTTTATAAAGGCATATTTATTTTGGAGAGAGATGGATTTGGACATATGACATTAGAGAATATTGGAAAACCAGTGGGGAATCGATAGTGGGTACCTTCTTTCTAATATGTTGGATATTATTATGATTAATTATATATCATACTTAGTGAGAAATCCATGGTGAGGTTGGGAACTTAGAATAAATTTTTTGGTGATGATTTAGCTTCACTTTTTGTTCATTAAGATTTAGTATGATTTCTTTATCTCTTTTAGGAGAGTCTCTTAATAGTATCATATTGAGTATATATGTTTTTCTCACCTTATGTATATATAAATTATTTTTCAGTTCAGTAGGAGTTGGTTGGTGAACAGGATGGACTCTAGTATCTATGGGTTATTTAGGATCTATTTGGGCTTTAAGTTCACTATCAAGGATTTTCTTTTTGGTACTTGTAGTTTCTTTTATAGTTGTTCAGTATTATGACATTACATTCTTGTATTGGGGTCACTCTTTACTTTTCTTATGAAAATGATTTTTTGGGTGGTTCTATATTATCCCTTATTTCTCAATCATATAGGGTAATACCTCCCATTTTTTTGTATGATATACCCTTAATTATTTTTTCCAACCCATGGCCTATTGGATTTTGGATTCAGGCTTTATTATCTCCCTTCTCTCATTACCGGCCCAGGAGTGTTACCTTTTGGGGGTGGTAGTCATGACATGGTCTCTTAAAAATGAGTTAAATATTAGTATTAACATTAAAAAATCAAAAAAACATTATTAAAATATTAATATCTTTTTATATTAGTAATTAATTTTTCATAACCATCTTTTCTAAAAAATTATAGCATCGTTCATGTAGGTGGTTAAACTGAACCAAATAAGAACATGTTATAAACAATGGATGAATTTGGAAGTGGTTTTATTATAATATCATTATTCCATAAGTATAATGATATTATTTAGGTTTAATTTAGGGAATAAATTATAATTGATGGTAGTTGGATAAATAAGTTAAGATAAGAAGCGTTTAGTAATAATCAATAAAATGTTTTTTCTCTTAGTATGCTCGTTTAAGGTGGTTAAATTTATAATGTTCACTTATTGTTAATATTATTAATAAAATGACTAATTTATATATGAATAATCTTATTCATATCATTAATATAATATTTATTAATTAAATACATTTTATAACCATCCATGAAATGCGATGATGAAAAAATATATATTTTTCTCATGGATGTGGTAGTCCACATGTAACACAAGAGACATTTTCATTTTTTTGAATGGATGGGAGGGAGATAGATAATGATTGTTCCATTAATATAATAAATGTTAAGTATAATAATGATATTAATTTCATTATATTAGTTTTTTTAATAATATCGTTGGATGGTGGATGATAAAAATAGTGAATAGAAATTTTTGGAGTGTATAATACTCACATTAAGAATTTGACTATTCTCTTCAAGGATCCTTTGGAAATGGAAGACTTTGGGAACTTTATTTTATCCTAGGGATTACAAAAGTGCCATAGAATTATAGTATAGGTAAAATGGTTTTTATTTTAATAGTAATTATAAGGTTAAGTGTGGCTTTGAGTAGGTATAATTAATCTCCTTTTATAGGTGAAAAATGCATTTTCCTTAGAAACCAATGTTAAGTAATGGGTAAAGATAGATTCATATGGGATTTAAGTCATTTAGGTGTGGAAACATTTATGAGAAATGTTAGTATGAATTAGTAACCTAAAAAATCTATTCTATAAGGAATAAGTGTCAAGTTAATTTAGAAAAATATTATTCCACTTTAAGTTTCCCATTTTTACCCTTATTAACCTTGAATAAATATTTATCATAGAAATTATCTTTTTACTAAAAATATAAGATGGACCTTATATAAAAATTTAGACATGATACATTTTAATTATGACTCAATTTAATCAAATTTAATTTCTAAATATGAAAAATTAACTTTTAAATTAAAACATAAGATATAGGAAAAACTGTTTTTGTAAAAAAATTCTTTTATAAATTAAGTTTTTTTTAAATCTTATTTCATATCAATTAAAAATTAAATGTGTTATTATTATTTTACATATTTAAAGATAATATTATATTTATAAAAATATATCAATTTAATTTATTTAAAAATTACACAACATTTATAAAAAAAATTATTTTATCGTGGTAACTAATATTTACTTTGGTAACTTATTTTTATGTTAAAAACTAAAATTAAATAATTAAAAATTTAAGATACACTAATTAAAAATATGAAAACCATTTTATCCAACTCAATTTATAGAGTTGATAAAAAAGTAATTTTAATAAAATAACACATAACACATAAAATAGTTTTTAAAAATATATATATTTTAAAATCCTAAGAAGAATTTATTTATATTCCATGGAAAGTGAAAATATTTAGATTAAAATTAATTTATTTGTATATGTATTATTAATATATTCCACATTATTCAATAGTGATCAATTGGTTTATTTCAGTAATTAATATGGAGTCTATGTGGAGATATCCAATCCACTTCCAAAATCACATCAAATTAATCTAAAGGAATAATAATAATATTTTCATAAATCACATTCCCAAAAACTTCAAATTGGTATGAAATAATCATAAAAATAGAGGTTTTATATGATAATTCAATATAAAATCACTATAGTATTGATTTTATGCACTTAACTATAATCCGATAAGACATAAACATATATGGAGTGGAGGATAATTGCACCTTAATCATCACAATTCACTTCAGCATTAGTCATTGCAATGGTTCTTCCTTGTTCCCTTGGCCTTTGAGGTTTCTAATGTTTATTATCCTTGTTAACCCTTATGTTAGGTCATCTAATTGCATAATTCCCAAACTCCTTACATTTAAAACATTGAATTTTTAGTGGTACCTTAAGAATAATATCATTATATGTCATCAAATTAACCAAAATCAAAATTTTTTATTGGTATTTGATTGCTTGATGACCTCCTTTACCACAAATAAAACATATTACAATTCCTTTGATACATTTCCTTGGGTGTTTATTCCCATATTTTTAACATGTATGAAATTTAATATTCATTCCTACATGGTATTTATCATATAATATTTCATGAAAATCCATTTTTATATTACTTTATGTGTTTGGGAAATTCAACTAGGTTTAAATGGTAAATCATAACTCGAGATAGCTAGTTAGATATACCCACAATATTTATCACTCTATCTATTATCTCGTTTAGTAGATTATTAGGAAAATCATCACGTTGTCCATGGATTACATTGTTAAATCAATTCCTCTGGGCTCCATCCACTACTTTAAATAAAGGAAATTTTATGTATGATAATACTTAAAAAAATAAAACTAAAAACATAGAAGAAGTAACTCATAAATGGTATGAATAAATTAACTTAGGAGACTCTATGTTTCAATATAGGTTATCCATGGTCATATTACTATTAGGTTTTCTAACCTAAAAATTTATGTATTGCA
This sequence comes from Viscum album, assembly GCA_963277665.1. Classification (NCBI taxonomy): domain Eukaryota; kingdom Viridiplantae; phylum Streptophyta; class Magnoliopsida; order Santalales; family Viscaceae; genus Viscum; species Viscum album. The sequence continues at coordinate 960,441,284 of OY728138.1, read as the reverse complement.
TCATCAATTTAAATTTAAATATTTTATAATGGTTTACAAATAGCATTTGAATAAACCAAATCATATCCCCTGGGAGTGTCAAATTAGGTGTGTAGTTATAAGATACAATAAATTCTTTCTAGTTGTATCGTTAATATCATAACCTAATGCATTGGGGCCCTCCTGGACAATGGTAAGCCAAGTGTGACACCCCAAGCATGGATCCAATATCCTATGGGATGGTGACCGGTGTTGAGTAGCCATATCACACACCTGAGAGGTATTAGCCTAAGGTACCTATACACATGAACACATCTCCAAATACCCATACATTACTAAAAGGTAAAACACAACAGATACCATAATATATGTATAACATCTATCCCACATCATAGTATGAAAAAAGTACTGGAAAGCATAAAGGGTAAAATACAAGCATATCAAAAATAATAAAAGAGGCCAACCTAATAAGTAGGAGGGGGATAATATCTAATGAAACACCTGGTAAAACCATGGTATTTCTAGCTCACTAAACTCTACATCCTCCTGGTCATCCTAGGATTTCATCAAACATAATGACTTCTACATAAGACATGACATTTATAGGAATATTCCATGAAGAGGTGAGTATAACAATACCTAGTAGGACACCCCAAAAATCACCAAGAATAAGAAATCAAGAAACTAGTAAACTCATCAAAATGGTATATCAATAAGGATATAAGATATATCAATAAGAATAATAACCCATATACACTCATAATAGACATCAAATCTCAAAAAAGTCTCAACCATACTACCATCCATAGGATTATTCTCAAGGATTTCATGTAACACATTTCTGAAAGAACTCACTCCAAGATCCATGTTATCACTTATGAAACCCATCTGAGAGGTTGTGCACATTAGGCCTTTCTAAAGAATTAATCACTGGAACTCTAAATATCTTGAAACATAGATAGGGTGTTTCACCTGGGGACTTTGGGGTATACCAAACCCTACCTATAATAACCCAATAAGTACGAGATCATACACATGCATGAGTTTCTCATGATGATTCCTCAAGCCTCGCTTAGGTAAGATGAAGGAATGATAGAGGATCACACCCCAGGTCACGTGGATGGATTCTCGAACTCTATCCAAGACTAATTTAATAGAGGGTATCAAATCATATTATTAGGATTTAATACCTCATTATACCATCATGGGTATGTTCCAAGGGAACAAACCCAACTTAAACTAGTCCATACTGAATAATCATTGGGCCTATACCTTCCTCATAGAAATTACACAGCATGTATTAGGACTGCACGATGTGTATTTTCTATCCCCGGTATACCCATGTCCTGCCACCTCACATGAAATTTCCTTACCAATATACATGGAATGTCCTTCAGGGGTACACAATGTGTAGATTTTGGGCCAGCACTCAGTGTGTGCTTCCTACCTGAGTCTATGAACTCTAGTTGTGATTGTGTACTTTGGGTGTGTGCACGTACTATGGTCATGCTCGTGTACCTGGTCATGTCCAATATCAGATCCATGCCCATGTACTCTGTTCATGCTTTTTTTCTATTCATGTATGTTCCCATGTACCCCTAGGGTACATGCTGAGCCTCCAACCATGGTTTACAAGGCATGTGATAGGTGTCACACACAGTGTGATATTTTCCTCTTCTAGTAAATCTTAGTGTCGCAAGAGGGGACTACACAGTGTGTGTTCTTCTAGAGTACATTCTATTTCATAGATATTTTCATAGAAATTCCATATTGGTCCACACATGATAATTATACCACATACACTATAAATTCCACCACCAAACCCATTGGTAAACGTAGATTCAGGATCATCCATGCTTGGCTAGTATTGGTGACTTTAGACACCTGAATCCCATCATAAATCATCTCCCATCACACCATTCCATCACCACATACCAAACCAAGAATCAGTAAACATCGATATAATTATGATCCACCTCTGATCATCCACCATTATCATCACACCTTGATCACTCCACCGATTGTGAACTCAAACCCACAGTGAGGATTCATTGCACCAAAGAACGCCACACAATGATCATTCATTATGTATTGGTCGAATCACCAACCAAAGAAAATATTGGTGATGAACATACAAATAATAGGGGAATAAATTCACAAAAAAACAAGAGGAATAAAACTCATATATTATTTGGGTTGGCCTCATTTCATTTTAGTTATAAAAATGAATGAAGAACCAAAATCGAAATGACATCCATTCCCCAATATCCCAGGAAGATATTCCCACACCTGCAAAGCATGATCAACCTGAAAATCAACATGTTGGTGTATTTTATTCATATTCATTATGGGATAATAAAATGGGGAATAAAGCAATGAAAAACAACCAACCTACCTCATGTTTGGATCAATCACTAATGAATAATAGTCACACATAACAGTCATTGGTGAGATCCATAAGCAACATTGGCATATCGATTTCCAATGCATGATCCAATATCAATCCTCTAAGGATGATCCTCAAATGAATCCTCTCTCAATCCCTAGGGTTATTCAGCTAACCCTAGGGATTTTCCAAAAGTGTGTATTTAAATAGTAGGAGGCTAGCCCTGGAAAAATAAATTATTTATTTATTTAATAAATTTACTAATATTACCATGACCACTTTTTAACCAAAATAGGATGTTGAAAAAGTTTATGTCTCACCTAGGGAAAAACCTACATTCTGGATCAAATGGAGGTCTCTGATTTCAAATCCAAGACTCTATTTGAGAGTTATTTCATTATTTCATAAAAACTACATGCACATTATATATTATATTTAATTTTTTATTTATATCAATATCTATCCTACCTAAGCTTATAATCCCATGTTAACTCAGTGCCTATAAATATTCCATGAAATGTTTTAAATCCTTATAAGGAAAAAATAGAGTCATTAAATTCTCCCCAAATCATGGATTTTTGTCCCGAAAAACAAAAAACCTACAAAAATAGGGGAGGATACTGAGGTCACATCTAGGTCTCTGGATCCAATGTGCTCTCTTGAATATTTCTATGTTACCTCTAAACACACACCAAGGGAATCACTCACCCATGATGGATATTCTCCTTACAATCCTCAATCTATACTAGTTACTCTATAAATGTATCTATATACTCAATTTCTAGATTAACCTAATTGATAAAATGTGATGGGTTATTCACATACCTTCTAAACTATGGAATGTGGATGATTTCATGTACTTGTTATAACTATGGTGGTAGGTCCAATTTTTATGCTAACTTTCCAACCCTATGTAGCATTTTGAAAGGGGAAATGAATCTTGGAGATAACTCTTTTCCCCAACCAAATCTTTGTAATCTATATTGAGGTGGAACCTTTAAGAACAAGTGGTCTCCCTCATCAAACTCCAAAAGCCTCTATAATCAGTATGCATAAGAATTATGATGAATATAGGTTATTCTCATCCACTTCTATATGACCTACATTGTCTCTTCCATCACTCGCACTAACTATGGGTATATGAGTGTAGACTCCCCTAGATTATTCCAACACAGTGGTAACCTATAGGTTATACCATAAAAGGCCTCAAATGGTTCCATACCAATGGTGTAATAGTAGCTATTATTGTATGAAAACTTCACTAAGGGTAATTGATCCACTTAACTACAGATAAAGTCCAACATGAAATCCCCCAGCATATCCTCCGGAACATGAATGGTATGCTCAGTCTAACCATTGGTCTAGGGGTGAAATGTTGTTCTCAAATACAACTGAGTCCCAAAAGACTCCTAAAATACTCTCCATAATCATGATGTGAAGTGGTCATTATGATCTGAAACATTTTTTTAGGGAACTCCCTGAAGTTGTACAATCTATGAAACATAAATATGTCCCAAGATCTCAAATTAACTCTACTATTAGAAAGATAGGAAGTGGTCTGACTTGGTGAGTATATCTATGATCAACTAGGTGGAATTGATTCCTATATACATTCATGGGATTACCCTAATTAATTCCATAGATATTCCATCCCACTTCCACTCTAGAACCTCATGGGTTTGAGTTAAACCTGCTAGAACCTGTTGCTCATCCATCACCTTCTAATAGGTGTGGCACTAAAAGAAATACTATACTATATAATTTATCATCCCTAATAACCAAAACTATTGTTGAAGGTATTGGTAAATATTTGAAAAACCTATAAGTACCACCAATGTGGATTTATGAAACCCCCTTAAAACCACCTCACATAATGTCACTAGTTCCATCATCCATCCTCTGAATAGGATGATGTGCTCCCTAACATTAGAGAATTCATCATGAGTACATATGGTGTATATTTGAATATGAAAGGTCTCATAGTTGATATCTCTAAGATGATCCTCCCTAACATGTTATAGAAATAATTGGGTAACATCTAAATACTGTAGGTAATTTAAACCACCCTCATCCACTAAGGAAAACTATAATGAGGCTAATTACTCTGAAACATCAATCAAAAAATGTGAACAATATCTCCTAGTGAGAGAATCTTCCACCAAATTCCCCTTCCTAGGATTATAGACTATATATAATTAATAATCCTATAGGAACTCTAGCCATCACCTCTACCTCAATTAGAGGTCCTTCTATGATAATATATACTTGATACACTTTTGGTAAGAATAAATGATAAATCATCCACCCATAAGGTAGTGTCACTGCATCTTCAAGGTGAATACCACCACAGCCAGCTCTGGATTGTGGGTCACATAGTTCTCATAAGGTCTCAGCTATTAGGACCCATATACAATCACTACCTAACTCTATATTAGAACAAATCCAATCCTAGTCTTGAAGACATCAGTGAACACTATGTAATCGACACCCTCCTTGGGAAGTCTCAATATGGGGGGTGCTCGTCAACCTCTATCACAACTTCTGAAAAGCCTATTGAAACCTCTCCATCCAAATAAATGGTTCCCCATTCTGAATTAAAGAATTAAAATGTTTTTATATCCTAGATAAATCATGAATGAATCTCTTATAGTATACTACCAACCCACGAAAGTTTTACACCTCTATCATAATCATAGGTGGCTCCCAAGCTAGAACTAACTCGGCCATTGTTGGATCCACTGTCTCACCCTATTCTGAGATTATATGTCCTAGAAAATGGACCTCTTAAATATATAACTGACACTTCAAGATATTCCCATAAATATGGAGCTCTCGAATTATGTTCAGGACCATCCTTAAGTGTCTCGTATGCTCCTCCTTAGATGCCATGTACACTAGAATTTCATCAATAAAGACCACCTAAAAATGGTCTAAGAAAGTATGAAATATATATTTCATGAGTCCCATGAACACTATTGGGGAATTATTCATGCCAAAATTCATCACCAAGTACTCATAATGATCATTATGACATCAGAATTCCATCTTCAGCATATCATTGTCTCATACTTGTACATAGTGATAACTTGATATGAGGTCAATCTTCAAGAACCATATTACCCCTCTCAATTGGTTGAAAAGGTCATCAATTCTTATTATTGGATACTTATTCTTCATGTTCACCTAGTTCATGGAACTTTAATCCATGAACAACCTCAAGAACATGTATGTCTTCTTGGTGAACAACATTGGGGCTTCTCATGGGGAAACATTGGGTCTGACAAAACTATTCCACTAAAAGTCTTCCAATTTTTGCTTCAGGTCAAGAAGATATATGGGAGTCATCAAATATACTAAAATTGATATCAAGTAACTCATTGGGTTAAAGTATATGTATAATTATACCTCTTAGTATGGAGGTAAGCACGGAACTTCCTTAGGAAATACATCCTCATACTCCACCACCATGGAAGGAAGCTAAAATACAATAGCATCCTCTTCTCCAATGGTGATACTATCCAACTAATGAGTAATTAGAATTTTCATCTTATGTATGATCCCATATTGATCTACATGGGTTTCCTTCTCACCCACAATGGAAAACCTCATCCCATCATCATGGACACACCGCATCCTCCACCTAAAATAGTCAATCTAGGAATAAAATATTGATATCTATTACATGACTAAATTGACATCATAAGGCCTCATAACTGATACAAGGAAATCACATACAAATATCCATCCTCTAAGAGTCAGATCACACTATCGAAATAAGTGTGTAATCATTAAACCCATTCTAGTGGTAGTCTACAAGAATAAGGGTTGATCCAATGGTTCAACTAGGATCTCTAAGTCTTGAACCATAGAAGTGGAAATAAAACAGTGGTTTTTACATGAGTCTATTAGTAGTACATATAAAGTATAGAATACATAGATTTTACATCAGATCATCCTAGTAGAATCTGGTTCAAAGGACTCTAATTCCTACAGCAATCCTTATCCCTAACCACCATCACCCTAAGCCTAGCATGGACCACCTGGGGGTGGTGGTGCTAAAAGGTTAAATCATATACCACCTTTAGCTTCTTTCCCTACTCATCTACCACATTTTCTACCTAGAAAACCTCCCTAATCCTAACATTGTCTCTATATGTGTATTCCATCAACCATATCTCTATCAGCAATGAAATAGGTTAGAAAATTCCATGTGATATTTCCCCAACTATCTTAATAGAAACATCACCTCTCTCTAGGATAACTATAATTATATTGAGATCCCTAAACTATAGACCCTATATCCTAATATTGTATCTTAAAGCATATTTCATGCACATATCTCTATGCTTGTCATTGTTTACTAGATACCAAGGTCTCAAATATTATATTCCCACTATAAGAACCAATTTTTGTCATCTGATCATCGTTAGGACCACCATCTAGTCTGTAGGTTTCCTCACAAGGTGGAAAACTCAGGTAACTGCCACTAGATTGTCCTTAGCTTCCTAGGGGTTTGTATCACCCGAAAACCAGGGAGGTAACTACCTCTAAAACTCATAGAGTGCACTCATCCTATGCATATCCTCATCTAGTACTTTCAGTACAACCGTCTACTCAACAAGTAGTAGTGATATTGGAAAGCCACCCAGAGGTACCACCACCTATACTTGACCCTATACTGAACCTACATCACTATAAATACCATCCCCATTATCCCTCTATGTAATCCTAGCTATAAATAATTGAATAGGCATCCTAAAATATATAATATGTACCATGTTCGAAGATCATATCTCGGGAGTTGACTCAAGAAGGACATGGAAACCACAACTCATTCCTATATGATGCATGTACCAATGGTTTCCATGAAACTAGTTACTACATTTACCAAGTTAACAAGTAATTTATCTATGTCCTATTGAATTAATACATTGGTCATCACACCAACACTGTGTTGGAGTTTGTGGCCTAGAACCAACTACTTTGTACATTATTCATTAATAAATACCTTATCACATCTTGATTGTTCTTCAACATGACAATTCATGTGATAATTTCATAAGGATAACAGTTGCATTAAAGGGTCGTAATGGATCTCTTCTATAATGAGAACCTAAAAGTTCTATAACACTGTTCTTGAATATATGTTCTATGGCCAAATGATGTTATTTGAGGGACACAAATAATACAAGCCATTAGGGACGAGGACTCATAAAATTTTAAGTAATCTTATCATGGTGTACGCCCTTGGTAATATCTAGGAAGATATTATGAGAGCGAGACCCACTAATAAGAAATCCACATTTCATAGTGTCATTAGATGGTCCTATCTATGGATGTGTGTATTGGTCCTTAGACTTTAAGATTATTATTAATGGGTATTACAACTCATGCACTTAGATGTATTGACAAAAACTATGATGACACACTGTTTGTAGCAAGGTAGGATATGTTCGGTGCATCATGAGTAATCATGCATTAATAGATAATGCGAGAAATGATTTGTCCCTTTTGTTTCATAATGGAAGTAGATATCTTAGGCCCTTTGATGGAATTAATATGGCCTAAATAAATCCATGTCCATGGTAATGAATGGGTGAGTTCAATTTCAAAAGGTAAAAGAAATAATAATCAAGCACATGGGTTGATGGCACTAGCATGAAACCCACTTTATTTGAGATATTGAGACAAAGGGATTACATTACATGGTAAGCATTCGTAGGAGGTGACATGTCATTGAGGCGTTAACTTATTTCTCTGTGGGAGGCTTGGTGTGTTGTTAGATGCTAACCTTGGACTTTAGGCGGGATCTGCCTAATGCCACTGAGAAAGGGGCCTAGAGGGTCACACACTAAGTATGTCTAAGTATATCAGTTAACTATTAATTTAACAAGTTTAATAAAGATTATTTCCAATTTTGGTTTCAAAATTATTCAAGTATGTCTGATCATATTTATTTCAAAACTAGTTATTCAAGGGAATGTATTATGGGTAAAATAATATATTTATTAACGAGTAATGCAGTGATATTTATTTTGAGAAATAAATAGCCATTATTCAAGGTCTAATAAATGTGGTGGAGGAAATAAAGAAAATGGAAAAACAAAAATACACACCATGTATATTAATATACAAGGCATCTAATTTTTCTAGATATTTGTGAGAAGTAATATTATTTATTTGATTAAATAATATTAGGTGTAATTCGTTGGGTGCATGTCAAGTAATAATAATAGTCAACTATTATTATTAGACATGGGGTATTACTAAGAATTAAATGAAATGAATAAATTCTTTTGGGTAATTAATTCATTTTATTATTCTAAGTAATTAAAATCCCAATTATATAATTCTCATCAGCCTATCCATTTTTTGGGGGTTGTGCATAATGGATCTAGAGAAATCCCTTAAGAAAAGAGAAAATTATTTTCTTAAAAGAACACTCTCAATCTACGAGAGAGATCCTTCTCTACCGGATCAAGTAGAGTTCTTTGCAAGAAGCTCTCAAGGCGATCAAAGGCGGACATTGTAAGCGAAGTCTCTTCCGTGATAGCACCCGGAGATCCCTTTGGTGACATCTAAAGATACATGGATCATGTGTGGATCACCGCTAGAGGAATCCTACACTTGGATTCTATGATGCAATGATGGATCACATAGGATCATGACTAAAAACATCAACAGAGAGAGAATTACGTCAAGGTAATTCTTGTCTTTTAATTAAATTGATTATAACCAACATATGTTGATCCTCTCTATGGTTCTAGGACTCCCTTTCTTTTCTTTCGTTCTTTATTCTATTCTGAGGACTCAGTGTTTTATTATCATGAAGGATCTCAGATTGATCGTTGTTAATAGAAAAAATTAGTTGGTTACACCTACCAATGCGCTTCCGCTGCGCCTAGAACCTACAAGTGGTATCAGAGTAGTAATATTGTTAATTATAATTATTTAGTTTTTCGTTGATGATTTATGAATTTAATAATTTAGTTGTTTCAATTAAATTTAATCCTTATGAAAATATGAATCTTGAGATATGTTCCTCCTCTCTCATTTCTCATTCACCTTACAAAAATGACATTTTCTTTTAATTTTGATTAAAATAAAATAGAGGATCACATTAAAAGGTTCCAAACATTCATGGTCGTATAACATCAGAACACACGGGGTGTATTCAGCAGTACATGTTGTGTATTCAAGATCAATTCATCGGACCGGTCTTCTAAATCCGGCTATGTGTTGGAGTCTTTATAAGTCTTAAATGACTCCATGTGTTGATCAGGAACAGGTAGCACGCGGTTTCCGGATTACACGTCATGTGATCCATTGGACACGAAGTGTAATCCCTTAGGGTTAGGGTTGGACCGTGTACCCCATACACGGCTTGCCCGACTAGAAACTGTGTAAGGTAGATACTACACAGCATGTGTCCCACTAAACACACTATGTACTCTGAAGATTTCTGAAGTACATCTACACAGCATGTCCTCGGGCGTGTACTTTGGATGTATGGTGAACAAAAGTACACACCATGTAGTCATAACTACACACTGTGTACTCATCCAAATTACATAGATTTATTAAAATTTATTATTATATTATACAAACCCTTGAGACATGTACCATAGTGTGGATATAAAGCTGAGGCACAACACGTGATAGGTGTTTTATATATATATGTTTAATTTAATATTTGTGTAATGTTTATTTCTACTCATTAGGTAGTTTTGAATGGGAATTCATCGAGTTCCATCCAAGGTACAATTTACATACAAAGATAATTTTAAATGAATTTAATTGTTTAAAATTATGATGGATGAGAATCTCAAGGAAATTTAGAATAAGGGTTTAAGATAAAAGGATTGATTAATTAAAGATAATTAATTGATTCAAGCATGATTTATCTTAAACAATAACAATTAAAGAATTGAATGCTAGTTTTATTTATTAGTAAATATTGTTGTATGTGTGGATGATCATGAGCTAGACCAATACCTTTGTATGTGAATGGTTTCTTTTAATTTATTTATTTAAATTAAATATGTTGGACTATGAGCCTTCTCCTCATTAATATATAGGGCATGCATTCCCAAGGTTTCTTTTATGTAAAACCATGTTTTACCCCTCACCTGTGATTGAGATAAAAGTATATATAATGGATGGAGCTCCCAAGATTGTGGATGCGGCTCATGTTAGGATCCAAGATGAAACCATTCCAATGAGATACAAAGGTGGACAGGTGGAAAGCTGTAAACACGAACCCAAAATGTTCGAGTTGTTTATCTTCTAGGTCTTGGATTAGTTTATCAATTGGTAGATAAACTAACCAATAGAAAAAGGTCATGATCTTACTATTTATTTTATTTCTATCAGTTGTGTGGTTTATTTATTTTGGGTGTGTTGTCCCGATCACACAATTAATGAATTAAACAATCATGAAATATAGAACTAAAATAATACTGGATTATGCATAAATATTATCTTAGACATAGTTAATCACTTAAGTATGTCTCAGTTAATATTAAAAAGCATGTAATCAAAGATAATAGAATGTAAATTTATGTATAAGGATAAAATCCCTCAAAGAAAATATTAAGTCGGTATAGCCTTCCATAATCTTGGTTAGAATCGAACCATAGTTCAAAGTACTTGACCAACCCTAGTTGGGGTGCTTTCAATTATAGGGGAATTCTAATTAAAGGTTTTGGGTTGACATGACTTGGTTCACATCAAGGGTTTTACTACCACAGTAGGACATGGTGTGACCAAGAGGCAAAGGTTGATGAAATCCAAAATAAAAGGATTTCAGGATTGGGGAGTCCACTCAGCGGATCAAGGACCTGTGAGTTAATGCAGTTGGAATTTGGAATGCCTACCTAAAACCCATCAAGTTTCTTGACCAACCCTATTTGGGGTAATGCAATGGGCAATATGAATCCTTGACACTAGAATATTTAGGCAATAGAATATTCCAAAGTCAATCATGAGGTCTATTAGATCTCGATAAAATAGTGGGAGACTAATAAGTATTAAATTATTTATTTTTATCAGTTTTATCACGATAAAGTACTAAACCTTTTGTAATATTAGTTTGTATAAATGGAAAGAAAAATGACTTCAAACATATCATTGAGAACCATACTCGAGAAGCGAAACCTTCTCACCAGCACCAATTTCTAGGAGTGGAAGAGGCGTTTACGCGTTATCCTTCACCACAAGAGAAAATTGTATGTGCTAAAGGAGTCTATTCCAGTTGCACCTGGAAAAGAGTCCAGTGATTAGGAACTATCTCTCTATATGAAACATATTTATGATTCCACATATGTCCAATGTTCCATGCTATCGGCCATGTCTAATGAGCTCTTGAAGCAACATGAAAATATGGACGCGTATAGCATGATGTTTCACCTTAAGGATCTCTATCAAGAGAAGGTGAGACATGAGAGATATGAGATCTCCAATGCTTTGTTTACAACTAAGCATAGAGAGTTTGTGCCAGTTGGGCCTCATGTAGTCAAGCTTATTGGATACATTGAACTCCTGGACATCTTAGGGATTAATTTCCCATATGAGTTGCGTACAGATCTCATCCTATCATCACTTCTCAAGACCTTGTCTAGCTTTATTGTCAACTATAACATGAGTCATAATGAGAAGAGTCTATCGTAACTTTTGACCTTAATTCTCCAGGTAGATAAGGACATGGGGAATGACAAACTCACAGTCCTTATGGTGAATAAGAAAAGGAAGGACCAAGAAAAGGGGACAAGGACTTATAAATGGTTTGAATCCCCCAAGCACTATCACTCTAAGAAGGGGAAGATCCAGAGGCAGGGAAAGGAACGGGAGGAAGTGTTTTTTTCTTGTGGTAGGACAAGCCACTAGAAGAGGAATTGCACCCAAAAACGTGGGGACACAAAAGGTGCATTCATTATTGAGTGTAATCTTTGTATTTCTACACATTGGGTATTAGATACAGCTTTTGGGGATCACTTATGTATTCAAATGTAGGAACAAAGTAGATTTAGAAAATTTTCCATAGGAGTGGTGGATCTTTGAGCTTCCAATGGCGCAAGGCTAGATGCATTATCCATTGGCGATTACCACCTCTCATTGCTAAATGGGATAATTTTGGTTTTACATAACTGTTATTATGTGCCTATTGTTACCAAAAACATAATTTTTGTATCATGTTTTGATATGGGTGGATTTATTTTCAATTTTGGAAATAAGGGTTACTTATTTTATAAGAAAAATGTATTTTATGGTATGGCACATTTAAATAATGGTTTTTATGTATTAAATTATGAAAACCAAGTGTTTTCAATCGATAACAAAACAAACTCACATGACTCATACAACACCCAGTTATGGAATCACCATCATGGTCATGTAAATGAGAAGTGCTTGACAAAGATCAGCCAAGATGGTTATTTAGACTCTACTAAGCTAAAACCACTTGATAGATGTCACACTTGTTTACAAGGTAAAATGACCAAGACATCGTTCAGTGGATAGGGTAAAAGGGGAATAGATCTTCTAGGATTAGTTCACACAGATGTGTGTGGATAATTTCCAGTAGAAGAAAGAGGTGGATATTCTTACTTCATTACTTTTACTGGTGATTTGAGTAGATATAGATATGTTTACTTAATGAGGTATAAGTCAGAGTCCTTAGAAAAATTAATAAATTCAAGAATTAAGTAGAGAATCATCTTGGTAAGATGATAAAGAAACTTCGATCGGATCAAGGTGGAGAATATCTGAACTAAGAGTTTATTGATATTCTATGGGAGTCTAGGATTCTATCTCATATCACTCCTCTTTATACACCACAGTGGAATGGTGTTAGTGAATGGAGGAACCACACCTTGTTGGACATGGTGAGGTCAATGATGAGTCATGCAGATCTTCCATTATACTTTTGGGGATATGTATTACAAACTGCAGCATACACATTAAATTGAGTACCAACTAAGGTGGAAAATTTAATTACCTCTGAGAGATGGAATGGAGGGAAACCCATTTTCTCACAAACACATGTATGGGGATGTGAGGCATTTGTTAAGGCCTTCTCAAGCAACAAACTAGCACCCTAGGGCATGAGGTGTATCTTTATAGGATATCCCAAGGAAAAAAAGGATATTACTTATATAACCCTTTAGATAAGAAAGTGATTGTCCCTAACTAATTCTTCTTTCTTGATAGGGATCACATCCTCAAAAAGGATAGTGGGAGCAAGATTGACTTCAACGAAGTTGATGCTCAGGATACACAGGAGTTGGTACAGGAACAAGTTCTATAAGTCCCCATGGAAGAGGTTCTAGAAATACAAGTACTATGTAGGAGATCAAGAGAGGTAAGGGAACTAGTGATATTTGGTTTCTGAGTCACCGAGGATGGTGAATCATTATTTTTGGACAATGATGAACCTCTCTCCTACAAGGAATTAGTAGAAATATTAAAATTTGCAAGATGGCTAGATCTATGAATTATGAGATGTATTCCATGTATCAGAATGAAGTCTGGGTTCTAGTCGATGATCCAATTGATGTAAATCCTATTGGATGCAAATGAGTATTCAAGGGAAATATGGACATGGAAGGATAAGTTAGCACCTATAAAGAAAGGTTAGTGGCTAAAGTATTTAAACAGTGTCAAGGAATTTATTATGATGAAACCTTCTCTCCAGTTTCCATGTTTAAATCCATAAGAATCATACTTTCCATAGCATATTACCATGACTAAGAGATTTAGAAAATGGATTTAAAAATAGAATTCCTTAATGGTAACCTTTAGAAATATGTCTGTATGACACAACCAGAAGGGTTTGTGACACCAAGTGAAGCCAAACGGGTTTGCAAGTTTCAGAAATTCATTTATGGATTAAAGCAAGCATCTAGGTCATGGAAAATTTTATTTGATGAATCCATAAAGGAATTTGGTTTCATTAATAATGAATGTGAGCCATGTGTTTATAAGTAGTTTAATGGGAATGTTTTTTTTATCCTAGTAGTATATATTGATGACATATTGCTTATTGGAAACAATGTACCATTATTATAGTCAGTTAAGGACTGGTTGAACAAGTTTTTCTTCCTGAAGGACTTGGGTAAAGCAGCATACATTCTATGGATCAAGATCATTCGTGATAGATCCAAGAGGCTTCTTGGACTAAGTCAAAGTACATAAATGGACTAGATACTAAAGAGATTTAGTATGGAATAATCCAAGAGGGGATTGCTTCCAGTGTCACATGGACTACATATTTCTAAGAAAATGTTTCCTCAGATACAATATGAGAAAGATAGAATGAGTAAGATCCCATACGCTTCATCTATAGGATCCATCATGTATGCCATGTTATTTACCAGTCTTGATGTTGCCTATGCACTGAGCATGGTAGACAGATATCAAGCAGATCCAGGAGAACAACATTGGACTACTGTTAATACTATCCTTAAGTATCTGATAAGAACTAAGGATATGTTCCTGGTGTATGGAGGAGATGATGAGCTTTACATCATAGGGTATGTTAATGCTGGTTTTCAAACAGATCAGAATGATCTAAAGTTGTAATCTGTATATGTTTTTTGTCTCAATGGAGGAGTTGTGAGATAGAAGAGTTCAAATCAACCAGTTGTCATCGATTCTACAGTAGAGTCTGAATATATAGCAGCTTCTAATGCATCCAAGGAATCCATATAGATTAAGAACTTTTTCTATGAGCTTGATGTGGTGCCTAGTAGTAAAGATCCTATCACATTGTATTGTGATAATACTACAGTGGTGGATCTTGAAAAATAACCAAGGTCACATCAACAGACAAAGATCATACTCCAAAAGTATCACCTCTGGATGGATTTATATCAAAGGGGTAAAGTTTCAGTGAGTAGAGTGTCCACATAAGAGAATGTGGAAGACCCCATTACTAAAGTCATATCTCATTAGAAGCATGAATATCATGTGAGATCTAGTGGGTTAAATTTTCTTAGTAGTTGGATCTAATACAAGTGAGAGTCTGTTGGAGTTGGTGGCCTAGAACCAACTACTTTGTTCTTTATTCATTAATAAATACCTTATCACATCTTGATTGTTATTTTGCATGACAATGCATGTGATAATGTCTTAAGGATAGTTGTTTCATTAAAGGGTCATAGTGGATCCCTACTATAATGATAACCCAGAAGTTCCATAACATTGTTCTTGAATATATGTTCTATAGACGGATGATGCTATTTTAGGGACATAAATAATACAATACATTAGGGGTGAGGACTCATAAAAATTTGAGGCATATTCTCATGGTGTGTGCCCTTGGTAATATTCAGGAGGATATTATGAGAACGAGACCCGCCAGCAGGAAATCCACATTTCATAGTGTCATTGGATGTTCCTATCTATGAACGTGTGTATTGGTCCTTAGACTTTAAGATTATTATTAATGAGTATTATAAATCACTCACTTAGATGTATTGATGAAAACTAAAATGACACACTATTCAAAGATAGGTGGGATATGTTGGGTGCATCATGAGTAATACTGCATTAATAGATAATGCGAGAAATTATTTGTCCCTTCTGTTCTATAATAGAAGTAAATATCTTAAGACCTTTGGTGGAAATGGAATGGCCTAAATAAATCCATGGTCATGGTGAGGAATGGGCAAGTTCAATTCTGGAAATTCAAAAAAAGAATAATCGAGCACATGGGTTGATTGCACTAGTATGCAACCCACTTGATTTGAGATATCGGGACAAAGGGACTACATTACATAGTAAGAATTAGTAGGAGGTGACATGTTATTGCGGTGTTAACTTGTTTCTCTATGGGGGCCTTGGTGTGTTTATAGACGCTAACCTTGGAATTTAGGTAGGCTCCTCTTAATTCCACTAAGAAAGGGGCCTAGAGGGTCAAACACTAAGTGTGTCCAAGTATCTCAGTTAAATATTAATTTAACAAGTTGAATAAAGATTATTTCTGATTATGGTTTAGTAATTATTCAAGGATGCCTAATCAAATTTATTTAGACACTAGTTATTCGAGAGAATATATTGTGGGTAAAATAATATATTTATTAGTGAGAAATGTAGTGATATATATTTGAGAAATAAATAACCATTATTCAAGGTCTAATAAATGTGGTGGAGGAAATAAAGAAAATCGAAAAACAAAAATACACACTATGTATATTAATATACACGCCGTGTAATTTTTCTAGGGATTTGTGAGAAATAATATTATTTATTTAATTAAATAATATTAGGTGTAATTCACTGGGTGCATGTCAAGTAATAATAATGGTCAAATGTTATTATTATACATTGGGTCTTACTAAGAATTAAATGAAATGAATAAATGCTTTCAAGTAATTAATTCGTTTTATTATTCTAAGTAATTAAAATCTCAATTATATAATTCTCATTAGCCTATCCATTTTTGGGGGGTTGTGCACAATAGATCTAGAAAAATCTCTCAAGCAAAGAGAGAATTATTTTCTTCCAAGAACGCTCTCAAGCTACGAGAGAGATCCTCCTCCACCAAATCAAGGAGAGCGCTTCGTAAGCGGCTCTCAAGGTGATTGAAGGCGGACATCGTAATTGAAGGCTCTTCCGTGCTAGCACCCAGATATCCCTTCGGCTAAGTCTATAAATACGTGGAGCACATGTGGATCACCGCTAGAGGAATCCTACACTAGGATTCTATGAAGCAACAATGGATCACATCGGATCGTGACCGGAAAAATCAACAGAGAGAGAATTCTATCAAGGTAATTATTGTATTTTAATTAAATTAATTATAACAAACATATGATGATCCTATATATGGTTCTATAAATCCTTTACTTTTATTTTTTTCTTTATTCTATAGATCCAACGTTTTATTATCGTGATGGATCTCAGATTAATCGGTGTTAACAGAAAAAATTTAGTTGGGTAAACCCACCAAGGCGCTTCTGTTGCACCCAAAACCTACACACTAGATTCCTTATCCTATGATCCAAACCTAAAACACTTTAATAATGTTACCTTGGTTCCCAAAAAAATCCTCATAGTTATAAAATCTTCAAATTATGGCCCCAAGATAGAACCCCTATAATACTACTCTATCATAACCCGACCCACTAGGGCCTGCTTGTTCGGTGGTAATCCAAGTGTGAAACCCCAATACCACCACTAATAGTCCAAGGGTTGGCTACCAACACTAATTAGTCATATCACACACATGGGAGGCATTATCCCGAGGTACCTATACACACACACACACACACATCTCCAAATACCCTTACAATATCGAAAGGTAAAATACAACTGATACCATAATTCATGTATAACATCTATCTAATATTATAGTATGAAAAAAGTACTATAAATCATAAAGGGTCAAATAAAATCCCACCAAAACTGATAAAAGAGTGTAACCTACTAAGTAAAAGGGGACTACTATCAAATTCAACACTGAGTACAACCAAGTTCTATCAATATCACTAAGCCCCAAATAATCTTAGTCCTCCTAAGACTTCATCAAATGGAATTTAATCTATATAATATATTATATGTGTGGGAAGATCCCATGCAGGGATGAGTATAACAATATCTAGTAGGACACCCCGAAATAGCCATTAATAAAGCATCAAGAAGTTATTTATCTCATCAAAAAGGTATATCAATCAGAATATGAGACATAAAAAATAAGAATAATAACCATGATATACTCATAACAGACATCAAGTCTCAAATAGGTCTCAAACATACTACCTTCTATATTATTCTTCTTAAGGTTTCAAGGTAAACCTTTTCTATGAGAACTCTTTCCATGATCCATTCTATCACTGATGGTGCTCATCTAATAGGTTATTCTTTCCAGGAATCACCAAAAAAGTACTCACTAGAACTCTAAAGATCTTGATACACAAATAGGGGATCTCACTCAGACCTCTAGGGTATACCGAACCCTACTTGGAATAACCCACTAAGTAGGGGATCATATTCCCACATAATTTGGTCATGAAGATTCTTTAAACCCTTCCTAGGAAAGATGAATTAATGAAAGAGGATCACACCCCAGGTCACACAAAGGAATTCATAAACTCTATACAAGACTAATCTTATATAGGGGATCACAACCTATGCTCAAGACATAATGCCTAATTGTACCCTCATGGGGATGAACCAAGGGTAATACACCCAACTAAAACTAGTCCATATGGAAAAATTGGATTTCCTCAACGTACTCTAGAGAAAGTACATGTTGTGTATTGGGAGTACATGATGTGTCTCCTCTTCCCTACGTTTGACCATGTATTTCCATATCATATGGAATTTCCTTATCCATATACATGGAATGTCCTTCTAGGATAAATGATGTTTAGTGTGAAACTTGGCACTTGGCGTGTTCCACCTGCCCAAGTCCATGTACTCTGTATATACCCATGTACTTTGGGTTGTTCCTATGTACTTTAGTCATGATCATGTACCTAGCCATGTCTGAATACCAATCTGTGTCGATGTACTATAGTTGTGCCCTTGTACTTAGTTGTTTCCATGTCCTTTTATCCCTAGGGTACATGAAAATTCATCAACCATGGGTTACACGACATGTGATAGATATCACACAATGTGTGATATCTTTCTCTATACATAAACTCTAGTGTCATAGGATGGGACTACATGACATGTTTTATTCTAGAGTATGTTGTGTATTTTATATTTTCTTAGAAATTATGGATTTTTCCTCACATGATGCCTACACCACCACTTCCATCAATTCCACAACTATACCCTCTAGTAAATGTGGATCTCTGATCGGCCATGCTTGGTCATTATAGGTGACCAGATTTTGGCCACCCTAATTCCATCGTGAAGCATCTCCAATCGTACCACATCGTCACCTCACACCAAACCATGAATTGGGAAACACCATTCTAATTCTGATCCACCTTTGATTGTCCACCATCATCATCACACCTCAATCATTCCCTCAATCATGAACTTGAATCTATTGTGATGATTTATTGTACTAAATAATGACCACGCAATAATTGTCCATCGGGTATTGTTCGAACCACCGAAAAAAAAATATTGGTGATGAACATGTGAATAATGGGGGAAGAAATTAAAAAATAAAAAAGAGAAATGAACCTTTGATGTTGTTTAGGTTGGACTTGATTATTTTTTGTTAGAATGATGAAAGAAGATAAAAAATTAAAATAGAATCAATTCCCCAAAATCCTAGGAAGATAAACCCACACCTGCAAAGCATGATTGACCCATGAATCAATCTATTAGTGGATTTTATTCATTTTCTTCATGGGAAAATAAAACAGGGATTAAACCAATGAAAAAAAATCACCCTACCATGGGTTTAGATCGACCGTTGATGAGGAATGGTCACATGTTGTAGTCGTTGGTGAGATCCAAAATCACCTTTGGCACACCTTTAGAAAAATCATGATCCACCATAGATCCTCCAAGAACACTCCTCTAATGGATGCTATCTCAATCCCTATGGTAATGTGTCTAGCCTTAGGGATTTTCTGTAAGTGATTTTAAATAGGAGGAGATTAGTTCTAACAAAATATATTAATTAATTATTTAATTCATTTACTAATCCATCCATGACTACTTTTTAACTAAACTCTCGATGTCAAAAAAGTTATATTACGCTTATGGTAAAACCTGCATCTATACTTTAATATCATGTCACGACCCGTCCTCAGGGCCCGTGTTGTGACTACCCCAAGCTTGTCTTCCACAGGCTAGGGGCTGGAGACTAGCACCAAAGGTGTAAATCCCGATAAAAAGGGAAGGAAATGCCTTTATGAAATGCAAACAAACACACAACTAGATTACAAGCGAAAGCAAACACTAAGTAAAGGAATAAGACAAGTGTGCTGAAAGTACAAAGGGGGCCGGAAATACAAGCCCAACAATAAAGTACAAGGAAAAGACAAAATAACAGGAAGGTGTCAAGCTACTCCTGGATCATCCTCCGGAGTTCCTACCTGAAGGGTAGGTACAGATGGCCACCTCATCTCTCTGTGTCTGTCTGTCACCTCCGGGTACCGTCTCGTCATGAATTCCACCTCCGGGTACCGTCTCGTCGTGAAGTCCACCTCCGGGTACCATCTCATCGTGAAGTCCACCTCCGGGTACCGTCCAGTTCTACAATCCTCAACCACAATTAGTGTTGTCCGTCGTCTACATCCAACACAACAAGGTGTGGGCATAGCATGTGCAGGGGTGAGTATAACGATACTCAGTAGGGACCCCGATACCCTCAAGGTATCACTAAATCCAACAAGGATAAACCACAAAGAAATATCTCAACAGGTAACCTTTATTTAGGTATATTCCCATACATATACCTAAGTTATCAAGTAACCCATCTCAATCATGAGGAAAACACAAAGGTCAGTGACTCAGCTCAAACCATGATTTTTATTCATGATGACGAAAAACACGGCTTCTGGAGAACTCCTCCTCTATCGAGTACAGTAGTCTTGTCACGACTCTGAGGTATCACTCACTAAACTTAGACTGCTGAGGTACTCCTCTTGTCGAGTACCGTAGGTCTTCCACCTCACAAATTAGTGCTCTTCCACCATGGGTCTGCCACCTCACACAGTAGTGCTCCCCCTCATAGCCTACAGAGGTACTCCTCCTGTCGAGTACCACAGGTCTTCCACCTCACAAAGTAGTGCTCCTCCACCATGGGTCTGCCACCTCACAAAGTAGTGCTCCCCACTGGGCTATGCAAGTCACTTCGAATCAAATCAGACAAGCAGTCACCAGGTCTCAGCCAGCTACAAGGTCACCGTACTCCGTATGCTCGCCTCCAGGAGGATCCTCTCTACGAGCCACTGGTCGATACTCCAAGTATCACAAAGTCCCATGAATAAGTATCAAAAAGTACCTCCTTGTCATAGGGGTCTTAACGCAAAAGACGGTGCGTCAATCAGACGCCTAGTTCGTGAGTTATTAGCCTCTTTGTTACGGGGACCCGGTTGGTTTCTATACAAACCAACCCGGTCGTATCTCAACTATACCCCGAACTCCCATGGGGTATACTCAAAGGGACGGCTATGCTCCAAGAGTACCGGTGCTACTGACGGTTCGTCAAACGGATGTCTGGTGCCAAATATATGGCCCAAGAAGGTAATGGGCCAGTAATAAGCCCGGGTCCGGTCCGACCAGGGAAGACCAACTCAGCCTAACCCAAACTGGGCCGACCTAGTCGGGGTCGACCTGGTCAGACTCGCTGGGTCTGACCCGGCCCATTGGGTGAGTCAGCCCGCTATGTTTTGTCCCGGTCCCCAGGGCCCGGCACAGCGGACCGTGAGGGCGGTTCGACCCGATAGTCACCACGTAGGTGGCTAGGTAACTCGGCCCGGGAGATGGGGCTGGTTCGACCAGCGACATCACGGGGGTGTCGCGGGCCGGTTTAGCAGGCCGGTGACCGGGAGGCCAGCAGGCAGACCACGCGGGGCGCGGGCAGATCGGCTGGGCTCCGGGCTGGCCGCGGGTGCACCGGGCAGGGCACAGGGGGTGCTAGGTAGGGTGGTGAATGTCGAGCAGCGCGCGCGGGCGTGCTGGGTAGCACGCAAGGTGTCGCGGGGACACCGGGGTGCATCGGGCAGGCCACCGGCAGGGGCGCTGGGGGCACCGGGCAGGCCGGCAGCAAGGACGCGGGGCGCCGGGCTGGCTGGGCAGCACGCTGGGGGGCGTCGGGGTGCACCGGCAGGGCGTCGGGGTGTGCCGGCAGGGTGCCCGGTGCACCGGTAGGGCGTCGCGGGTGTGCCGGCAGCACGCCGCGGGTGCACCGGCAGTGCGCCAGCAAGGGTGTGGGGTGCCGGGGTGCGCCGGCAGGGCGCCACAGGTGCGCCGACAGGGACGCGGGGCGCCGGATGCGCGCCAGGTAGCCGCGGGGGCGGTGCAGTTCACGAAGGCCACAGGTAGCGAGGCCTTTGTTCACCACCTTCGTCGTCGTCACCTCATTGCCATGCCATTGTGGAGTCATCACAAAAAGAACAACGGAGGGGTCGAGCCATGTTGGTTTGGCCCGGACCCTCTGCGTTTAGGGTGGTAGCAATAGGTTCCCGCAAGTATGAAGCACAAAAACCACCGTTCTTCGTTTTTAGAGAAAGGAAGAACATGGGAAAGGTTCATACATTAAATAAAATAAAACCCCTACCTCTTGCTCGTCGCTCGTTGGCAGAGTCACGGAAGGAAGATGATGAAGACCGTCGTTCGTCGCGTCCGCCATACGTCCCCAATTCCGAGCTACGTCGGTTTTTTGACGATGTTGCGGAGGATAGTTTTCTGGGGAAGGAAGGTCGAAGAAGAATTGCGTAGAAGATCATCGTTGGCGTTCTTCACGTTCTTCGTTGGAGAGGATATGATTTCCCCAAGTGTTGGGCGTCACAATACTTTACCAGCGCTTCGTCGCTTGGTGAAGTCGTCCCAAAACCTTCTCCCAAACTCCCTATATATAGGATAGGGGGAGAGGTATATAACCATCGTGGAATTTATTATGGTTCATTTATTTGGAACCTTCCTAAATTTCAATGATGCGGTTACTTAATTTAAAAATGGGGTCAGGCGAATTAAATTGTGTTGGCGCAATTTAAGAGGTGTGTTCGCACAAATTAAGAGTGGAGGATGCCAAAAAGTTTCCCCCACATATCCTGCGTCAAAACATATGACACGAATTAATTTTATGTTGACACATAAAATTAAGTGACAGCAATTAATTTCACGTCGACACATAAAATTAACTGAAAACAATTAATTTTATGTCGACCCATAAAATTAATTGAGTGAAATTAATTTTGACGTCGACATATAAAATTAATTGATGGGGGGTTTGAGAGGTTTCCTCTCCCTCCCCATTAAATGGGAGGTTAGGGTGTGGCGGTTCTACCACCAACTCCCAAGTGGAGCTTCTAACCACTTTATCCGCACTGCATGTGTTTGAAAAAATAAAAAAAAATTATTCACTTATTTTATTTTATTAACCCACGTAAAGCCCCAAAAAATAAATTTCATACACGATCATACGCCATTGAGATGAAAGTCTTCTTAAGCGAATATTGGCACTGCGAGTTCAACGGTACCCTCATAATTCGATTCCAAGCACCGGTTCAAAAGTTATAAAACGTCACTCGTACTTTTACTAAACGTACCCGAAAAAAAGTTCGGAAAATTATTATCAGTCACCCTCGACCCACAGCGGTCAAGGTTAGGCTCTTCCTAGGAGAAACACGCCCCAACAAACTCAACGGTACTCTCGGGTTTTTAATTTGATTTACCATTTAGAAGTTATGAATTTTACAATAAAATAATTGTCATTTAATTATTTTATTTACGGCCAAAAACTAACTTTCTCAGGTGGCCCGTGTTGGCCAAAGTTAGTATCTTCTTAAAGAAAGCATACCCTCACGAGTTTAGTGGTGGTCTCGGATTTTTAATTCGATTTACCATTTGTGAGTTATAAGCATTTGAAAAATAAAATAACTTTATATAATTATTTTATTTAAGGTTATTCCATTTTTGGGTTTTCTCACAGGAGGCCTACGCTGACTAAACTTAAGTTACGCCTAGGGTAAAACCACCATCTTAAGCACAACGGTGCCCTCGGAATTCTGATCCAAGTAACTGTTTAAGAGTTATTCCACTTTTTCAAGAAAACTGCTTACGCACGTTAATTTAAGCTTAACAAAACTTCAGAAAATTATTTCAGGCACATCGGGCCTCGGAATCAAGTGCCGTCAAAAACTGCATACTCGTAAAATTCCAAATAATTTAAGAAAAAAAATTCCCTTGAAATTTACGGGTCTTTACATTACTCCCACCTCAGGGATTTACGTCCCCGTAAAGCTACAACACAAACTAGGGAAACTAAAGGAGGTACCGAACACGCATCTGATCCTCCTGCTCCCAAGTGCTCTCCTGGAGGTTCTCGTGCTGCCAACGAACGCGCACTAGAGGAATCAACCATCCACGAAGGACCCGCTTCTGTCGATCCTTGATCTCCACCGGAACCTCCATGAAGGTCGCCCCGTCATCGATATCCATCTCCCCGTGATCGATGACGTGGGTTGGGTCGTGCACATACCTCCTCAGCTGAGATACGTGGAAAGACGTCAAGCACCCGGTGCAACTGAGGTGGAAGGTCCATATGAAGCATGGAGATAAATTTCCGCCCTGGACAAATCTTCGTAGTCTACATTTAGTTGAGACTCGTAAGAAAACGTGGTCGCCATCCTTGAACTCCAGTGGTCTCCGTCTCCTATCAGCATAGGACTTCTGTCTGCTCTGTGCAGTCTTCATCCGCTCATGGATGATCTGCACCTTCTCCATCGTAGCCTGCACCATCTCTGGTCTTACCAGAGCTACTTAGATTTTCCCTTTTCCAAAAAAGAGAAATCTTGTCTCATCCTCTGGATGAACCACATTCTTTGCCTAATACAGTCAATCCTGACATGAACGGTACATTTAATGTCTTGGATGACATCGTAATGCCTCGACGCTACTACCAAGATATCCAACCGTCACTCTCGCCTCCAAGGGTTGATTCACACTATCGACATCAGTGTGTGGTCACTGGGTCTCCTCCAGTAGGAATCTCAAAAGTGAGGGTCAAGTCAACAGTTTTAACCGGAACCTCTCAGTATCAACCACACAAAAGGGAAGGAAAGAAAATGTCACAAGGAAAAATGTCTTTTATTACTGCAGCTCAAGTACAAAGACACACAATAACCACAAACAACAACATCATGGAAACTAGAAGCACCAAGAACAAAGGCCTCCATGCCTGGAACTAGTCCCGCTCCTATCCCCATGCTTCCATAGCTCCATAGTCGTATGCTTCAGCTGCCTGAAATTGTTCGCTTCCATGTCTACCTGTTCCCTGTGGTTAGGGTGGACATCCTGGTGGTGGTGGTGGCAACACCTCGAAGCGTCGTCCACCTCCAGCTACATGGCCAGCTCCCCTGCCTCGGTCTCCGGCTCCTTGTGATCCGCCTCAATCGAACCTCTACATCTGCCTGGGAGGTCCTTCATTTATCTGCTGATCATCCGAGCAGTGGTTCGGACAGTCACGAGCCATGTGACCCTATCTGCCGCACATTTAACACAGCATGGCAGGTCTGTCTCTATCACTCCCCTTGGTGCCTCGCACTACCGACCCTGAGTCGTGCAGCCGACCACCTATAGGTCTGGCCCTCTTGGACCTCTGCGTCATCTGTCTACTGTCATCTACAAAAGACTCTGTTGTATACCAACTAGTAGTGGATCCTGTTACTGGAGACTGCTCAGCAAGGAAACTCTCCACTAAGAGGGCTCTCTCCAACACCCCCGTCTGCGTCGGGATGCTTTGAGAAACAACTGAAGCTCTAATCTCTCGCTTGAGCCCCTGCTCGAAGGTCTGGGCCCTGAAGAATGGGTCCTGTACCATATCAGTGGAGTAGAGCGAGAGGTTGGTGAACCTTACTGAATATTGCGCCACTATCATGCTACCCTGCTGAAGATGCAGTAGCTCCTGTATACGCACCGCTCGAAGGGTGGCTGGTAAAACTCTGCATGGAACAAGCTCTCGAAGTATGCCAACAAAATTGTCACCTCGTCATGCATCTGGAGCATCAGGTTCCACCATCTGCCTGCTGCTTCCTGAAGGAGGCGGGCAGCAAGGATAACCATAAAGTCTGCTGGCATCCCTACTAGCCTGAAGACTCTCACCACAGCCTCCATCCAATCCTCAGCCGCATGTGGGTCTGTCTCTCCCCGGAACCTGGGTGGCCTCTGGCACTGGAACTCATGCAGTGCGCTCAAGTGGCATGCATCGTCTGCTACTGGGGCTGGTGGAATCGGTGTCCCAATGGGTGGTAGTACTGTTGGTGCCTCCACTGGTGCCTCAACTGCAAGAGGGTCCTGTATTGAGGCCTCATCACTTGGAGGGCTGTCAGTATGTACAACTCTCGGGGATCCAACTGGTCGTCCTCAGGGAGGCATCCTGAAAGGAACAGATGTGACACGGTCAAAAGACTATACCTAGTGAGCTGACCTGATTTGAGCTGATTTAAAGGAAAAATTTTGAAAACACACATGTAATCAGTGTTTTCATGCACTGAGTCAGAAATCAGAATTCAGGGTCCTAGTGTATGGATACATCGGCCATCGCACCATCACTGGAATCCCTAAACAGAAAACCACACTTGGTATGCTTAACACTATTTCTTCACAGAAAGAAAATATCAGAGTCATAAGTTATGTGGTAGAACTGACGTCCACTGATACCAATTTTTCACGACCCGTCCTCGGGGCCCGTGCCGTGACTACCCCAAGCCCGCCTTCCATAGGCCAGGGGCTGGCGACTAGCACCAAAGGCGTAAATATCGATAAAAAGGGAATGAATTTCCTTTATGAAACACAAAAAAAACACACAACCAGAGTACAAGCGGAATCAAACACTAAGTAAAGCAATAAGACAAGTGTGTTGAAAGTACAAAGGGGGCCGGAAATACAAGCCCAACAGTAAAGTACAAGGAAAAGACAAAATAACAGGAAGGTGTCAAGCTGCTCCTGGATCATCCTCTAGAGTTCCTACCTGAAGGGTAGGTACAGATGGCCACCTCAGCTCTCCGTATCCGTCTGTCACCTTCGGGTACCGTCTCGTCATGAAGTCCACCTCTGGGTACCGTCTCATCGTGAAGTCCACCTCTGGGTACCGTCTCCTCGTGAAGTCCACCTCAGGGTACCGTCCAGTTCTACAAGCCTCAACCACGATTAGTGTTGTCCGTCGTCTGCATCCAACACAACAAGGTGCGGGAATAGCCCGTGCAGGGGTGAGTATAACGATACTCAGTAGGGACCCCGAGACCCTAAAGGTCTCACTAAATCCAACAAGGATAAACCACAAATAAAGATCTCAACAGATAACCTTTACTTAGGTATATGCCCATACATATACCTAAGTTATCAAGTAACTCATCTCAATCATGAGGAAAACACAAAGGTCATTGACTCAGCTCAAACCATGATTTTTATTCATGATGACGAAAAACATGGCTACTGGAGAACTCCTCCTCTGTCGAGTACAGTAGTCCTGTCACGACTCTGAGGTTTCACTCACTAACCTTAGACTACTGAGGTACTCCTCTTATCGAGTACCGCGGGTCAATTGTAACACCCCCAAATATAAAGGGTTAAATGGCTAAATGATATGACTCATGTCAACAAGGTGCACCTTCCTTTTCGGGAGCCTGCCTGGTTAGAACTCAACAGTTAAGCGTGCTTGGTCTGGAGTAGTGATCAGGATGGGTGACCTTCTAGGAAGTTTCCCAGGGTGTGTGTGAGTGGGGACAAAGCACACTGTAAAGGAAAAGTGTTGGCCTATGGGGACTATCATTAGTCAAATGACTCGTTTAGGCATGTGGGTGGACCCTGGGGTGGGCCCCACGTGTTTGTGGTGCAACTGGGCATATCTGGTAGGCCAGGACCTGATGGCCATGTTAAGGCGGGGTGTCTGTGCTGTCACCGGGACTCGGTTGTGGAATAACTCTTACGCGGGTTAAGTTAAGCTTAACAAAACTTCAGAAAAAAAAAATTCGGGCACACCGGGCCTTGGAATCATGTACCGTCAGAAACTACATACTCGTAAAATTCCAAAGAATTTAAGAAAAAAAATTTCTTTGAAATTTAGGGGTCTTTACATTATTTGTCACGACCCGTCCTCGGGGCCCGTGCCGTGACTACCCCAAGACCGCCTTCCATAGGCCAGGGGCTGGCGACTAGCACCAAAGGCATAAATCAGTATTCAGGGTCCTGTTGTATGGATACGTCGGCCGCCGTAACAACACTGGACTCCCTGACTACTGATTTACGCCTTTGGTGCTAGTCGCCAGCCCTTGGCCTATGGAAGGCGGGCTTGGGGTAGTCACGGCACGGGCCCTGAGGACGGGTCGTGACAAATTGGTATCAGAGGAAAACACAAAGGTCATTGACTCAGCTCAAACCAGGAATTTTATTATCGAAACTTTAACTGCTGAAGAGCTTCATCTCAAAAAGTTATAAAACGCCACTCGTACGTTTACTGAATGTACCCGAAAAAAAGTTCAGAAAATTATTATCAGTCACTCTCGACCCACTGTGGTCAAGGTTAGGCTCTTCTTAGGAGAAAAACGCCCCAAAAAACTCAACGGTACTCTCAGATTTTCAATTCGATTTACCGTTCAAAAGTTATGAACTTTACAATAAAATATTTGTCATTTAATTATTTTATTTACGGCCAAAAACTAACTTTCTCAGGTGGCCCGTGCTGGCCAAAGTTAGTATCTTCTTAAAGAAATAATACCCTAATGAGTTCATCAGTGGTCTCGAATTTTTAATCCGAGTTACCGTTTATGAGTTATAAGCATTTGAAAAATAAAATAACTTTATTTAATTATTTTATTTAAGGTTATGTCATTTTTGGGTTTTCTCACAGGAGGCCTGCGCTGACTAAACTTAAGTTACACCTAGGGTAAACCCACCATCCTGATCACAACGGTTCCCTCGGAATTCTGATCCAAGTAACTGTTTAAGAGTTATTCCACTTTTTCAGGAAAACTGCTTACGCACGTTAATTTAAGCTTAACAAAACTTCAGAAAATTATTCCGGGCACATCGGGCCTCGGAATCAGGTGCCGTCAAAAACTACGTACTCGTAAAATTCCAAAGAATTTAAGAAAAAAAAATTCCTTGAAATTTACAGGTCTTTACATAGCAGCCTTGGATTTTTGATCTGGTCCTCCCCGAACCTCAAAATACAATGAAAACCCAGATCCTAACTCTAAAAATATTCTCTAAAATATTTTAATGTATTACAAGGAAAAAATAGATTCATTATAGTGAGTCCCACTTATTGTGCACCAAGTGAAGATAGTGTTAATACCCAACCAATGCTTTTCAGGGTTATTACCCCTAGCTATGTTAATGTTAGAGCTTGTATCCATACAAATATTTTATTTCTATAATATCACACACTCTATAATTTACCAAAATTTTAGGTTTTTCCCCTATATTTAGACTTATCCTTAAGGTATTCACTAATTTTTTCTAGACCCAATCCTCGAAAATAACCAAGATAATCCCTAAAAATACCTAAACCCTATTCTGATACCAACTAAGATGTACCAATATACACATGAATATATTTTTCAATAATTCCATTATTATAACACTACATCTCACAAATACTCACACAACACTATAACGCAAAGGTTTAGTGTCTTTAGAGATTAGTACATGAAAATTTCATTTCACATGATTGTGAACATTTATTCATAAATTCCATGTACTAGAACTTATTATAAATGTCTCATACGTTATACTCCAGGGAAAAGGGGAAACATAAGAAGGGGTCAGTTCAAATTCTTAGTAAGTGAAAATCTTATCTATGAGTGATAAAAGGGTTAGATCATACTAATATGAGAAAACATGAGCATGAGAGAAATATCTGATAAAAAAACATGAAACAATAAGAGTTGCCCACAATTCAAGATAGAAGGACATGTAATCTCAAATGAAAAAATATATTCCATGGAATAAGAGTTCAGAAACATGATAAAATAAACATGATCTATATAGTATAACATATTCATATAATATAGAAATTTGGTGTAAGAATAATCATAGAAAATTATAACATTATGAACATATCTACCCACAATCATTTCCATGCACAACTCTTATGAATATAGTTAACTTCTAATTAGGTACATGATCAATACTATAAAAATTGATAACCATAAATCATTCACATGATCAAAATTATGAATATATCTCACCATGAATCTGGTTGACGTTCAATATCATGAACATAGCTAACCACTTATTTGGTACACACTCAATATTATTATCTCATGATATATAAAACCTTAAAATATATATTAGAGGGAGATATAAGACCCAAAACATCAATAATAATCATTCATACATATGTGTTCCATATAAAATCAATCATTCATCATATCATAAATAACCCATTGAAATAAAAATGGTATTTTTAACATTTCCAAATGTTATCACATAAAATGAATTCAAGAATTAGATTGGTTGATACCAAAAAATAAATCACCCAAAAGTATTATTTCATAAATATATTTAAATTTTAATTTATAAAATAAAAGTTTATATGGAATATATCATTTTTGATAAAGAGGAAAGTTTGATTTTAATCAAAAAAAGATATTTCATAAAACATTTTCAACCTTGTTATAAAAAGATGAAGTTACGAGTGACTTTAAAAATCCATTTTCAAGAAAGTAACACAAACACAATTTTAAAACACCACTTCAAAATTAATCCCAATAAACTGTACTTGAAAGGAAATAAATTTTAAGGAAAAAATATAGAGTATAAGTTAAAAGATATGATTATGAAAATAAATGTATTTTTAATATTTTAATTTTTTATTGAAACCCGCATCATTTAAATGAGTAATAAAGATTAATTTTGAAAATATGTAAAGATAAAAATGAATTAAACATGAGATAATACATTTTTAGTATTTAAAATAACACTGGAAAACATTTTTTTTAAAAAAATATGGATATAGAGGAAAAGATAATCGAGAGAAGATAATAATTATTATTAACAACATTATATTTTTATGAAGAAATAATTAAATAAAGAAGAATATTTTGATGTTAATATGTAAATTCCCCATAAAAGAAGAATTAAATACAATATAATGTCATCATATGTTTAAATAAAACAATATTTTAAGATTATATTCAAATAGGTATGGTTATGACTCAAGGAAAATAGTTGAGTTTAGAAAACACCTTACCTTTTCTATTGACTTCCAAAAAAGTTATTTAACATCTTGTATAAAAAACACAAACATAATAATTTCAGAATATTATTCATATATAATGAATTTTATACTATTATATTATAATCATTACCCCCATATATATTATTTAGTTATAGTTTATTCTTATGATTGGGTGTTAATAATTTTTTTCATTTTTTGTGAGCTTCGTAATGAAGATATCAACATATTTATTTGATAAAAATTTCATCATTCCCAAATTATTTAAGGCACTGTAAATTATTTTTCATAATTATTTATAATGTTATAGCTTCGTTCCATGATATTTTTATTTATAATTCTTGAAGATGAAATTTATGATGAGCCTGTTTCAGTAATTTTTAACGAGAAAAAGGTGGTATTTCATAAATGAGTTAAATATTAAAATTACCATTAAAAAACCAATAAAAAATATTTATTAATTAATATCATATTATACCAGTAATTAATTTTCCATAACCATCCATGATAAAAATTTATCGCATCATTTTTATTGGTGGATAAACCGACCCAAACAAGAACATGTTATAACCAATGGATGGGTATGAAAGTGATTTTATTATATTATCATTATTCTTTAAGTATAATGATATTATTGAGGTTTTTTAAAAGACATAAATAATAATTGAGAATATTTGGATGAAAAAAGAAAGATAATAAGTTATTAATTATAAAGAAGAAATCATTTTTCTCTATGGTATGCTCGTTTTAGGTGGTTAAATTTATAACGATTACTTATTATAAATATTATTTATATAATGACTAATTTATCTTTCAATAATATTAATTATGTCATAAATATCATATTTTTCATTAGATAAATTTTTATTAGCATCCATGTATGATGGTGGTGATAAATAAAATAAATCATTCATGGAGGCGATAGTCCGCACATAACACGAGCTCCATTTTTATTTTTTGAATAGATGTGTGGTAGAGAAATAATTGTTTTTACATGAATATAATAACATTTAAATATAATAATTATACTAATTTTTTTATATTATTATGGATATAATAGTTTTGGATTAGGGTGGATAGAAAAAAATAGAGAAGAGAAAGTTTGAGAGTGGATAATACCACATTGGGAGTTTGAATCATCTCTTGAAGGATACTTTAGAAATGGAGGAATTGGGATTATATATTTTAGATAAGGTGTTCCTAATATGTAATAGGATTATAGGATTGGTAAAATGGTTAGGGTTTAAATATTAATTCTAAGGTTAGTTGTGTCTTGATGTGGGTGGAAGTGAGCTGCTTTTATAGGTGAAAAAGAGGGACTTTTCCTTGGAAATTAATGTTATGTAAGGGGTAAAGATTTTTGGGACCACTTTGTGTATAAGGTTGTATTTTTTGTCAATAGTTTTAAATGAAGATAAAAATGAAGGAGATCAAGAAGTACTCCAATGAAATGGAGGAATGGAAATTCAGATGATTTTTGTACTGATCATAAGTTCAAAGAACACGTGTCAAAGGTTACACATTGTTTACAATAGTGCAGAATGGGGAGGTATAATCCATCTGAGGATGCTTAAAGAAGAATGGGTATTTGATGAAGACCATGAAATTCTTCATGATTTCATGAGAACAATTCCATATCCTACTTGAAGAATTGAATCATATGTTTTTCATGAAGTAGAGAATGACGGTTGAAGAAGAATACAATGTGCAAGGGATTGGAATTATGAGATGGCCATGCACTTCACATTGTATCAAAATATGATGATGCTAAAGCTGATCTATCAAAGGATATATATCATGATAGTGGAGTTTTTTTTAAAAGAAGAAGAGTTGTTAAAGGATACAAATCACCGAAAAGAAGTGTTTTTGAGGTGATCGTGCTTGTTGAAAAAGCAAACAAACGACATACAATTTTGTTGAAAAATGAGATTTAATGGTGGAATGTCGAGTTCAAGGAATGTGGTTAATGATCCATGTTTGATTCAAGAATTTCAAAAAAGGAATGGATGATCTGGAGGCGGTACAAAAAGAGCAGATACAAGGTGGTGCCGTTTTTCAGTGTTTGCCAAATTTTTGGACCTGAAAATTTACAAATGAAGAAAAATGGTTTTTGGAAAAGATACTTTTTTGTCATTGACCAGAAGGAGAGGAAACTTGTGCGCCATATGTTTTTCAAGATTAGAACATAAAAATATGGTAAAGGGATAAGGGCCACGTAGGTTTTGGGTTGGTCTCACAGGTGACTTGTGCACCGAGAAAGGACTTGTGTGCTAGTACATAGGAGGATTGGAAAGTTGCGCGCCAGATGTTTTTCAAGATTAGATATTCAAAATATGGAAAAGGAAAGAGGTTCGCATAGGTATTGGTTGGGTCACGCAAGTGAGTAGCACGACAGAGGCTAGGGTAGATGAGCTGCGCGCTAGAACCTACATGCCGAGGGAAAACTTACACGTCGTCACACAAGGTATCTGAATGCCTATAAATAGAGGATCACCCCTCCTCATTAGGTACGAAGTTCAAGACTTAGAGATTTTTCGAGCTCTCGTCGCACAGGTGGTTGAGCCGCGCAAGTGGTAGTTGGGTCACGCAAGTGGAGGCTGCGTGCCGGTTGTTGGTTGTGCGCCCAAGGCGGTTTGGGAGAGAAAGGAAGTGAGTCACGTAGGTTTGAAGTTGAAGGAGGTGGTGTCGTGCATGTGGTTTGGTGATACATGCACGCCAGTTTGGACTTACGCGCCAAAGACCTGTGCACCATATTGGGACTTGCGCACCGGGCTTGGGGAAGAGCTCCAGGTGTTGTTGGAGTACGCACGTCCTTTTGGGGCCGCACGAAATCTAGAATATTTCTTGATACCTTCAGTGCAACAGATAATGTATTAATTTGGGAAGAAGGAAGAGCAGTGAACAATTTGGTTTTATGAATAGAAGTGGTACCGCACACACATGACTGGTGTTTAACACCCTCGTTGTGCTTTGCGAAGAGAAGAAGAATGGTTCGTGCAACTAAACTCAGATCTGCATAGAAAGAGGGGATTATATCAATACACTTAGGTGTCAATATTGGGAATCAAAGGAACAGAAGAAGAAGATTTAGTGCATTCAGTTATTTCACTAAAGAAGAATATTGAATAAAAAAGAGCATCAACTCAGTACACTGATGCAAGCATTGTCTCATGCTGAACAGGAGACGAAGACTTCAATGAAAATCTATTGAAGAGACTTTCACGTCTATAAACTGAGTGTGACTTCAGCAAGGGTAGTGAGCTAGGGGGAGTCAACGAGAGTGACCCGAGGGAAGCAGTGAGCTATACCTGAATCTTTATAAAGGCAGTGAGCCTGGGACAAAGTGACTATGTCGAAACCTTTGTAATCCACATCTAGTGAAGTTTAGTAGAATTTGGTACGAACGACAACTTTTCGGCATATGATCCTTGGACGTAGCCCTTAGTGGTGAACCAAGTAAAAATTGTTGTGTCATCTCTTTGCATGTGAATGTTTCATTGCTAATCATATCCATCATATAGGTTTAACTAGTTCCTAATAATGTGGGAACAAGATCCATAACTTTAAAAAGAAAAATTTGACACCCTGATTCACCCCTCCCCTCTCAGGGTGTCCCGGGGTCCTACAAAGATGAAATCACAAGGTATTTAAACCACACTTATCATTCTATTTCATTTTTGATTTCACAACATACTTTCACCTTTGATGATATTTTTTAACATTATAGGTTTTGTTCCTTTAATGTTGATGACTATAATCCAGGGTTTCCTAGTTATAAAGATATTATTATTTTCTATTTAGTGTCACATTTTAATTTGTTTACTTTTAATGGATTTAATCATCCATGGTATGTAATAATCCATAATATTCAATACATTGTTTCATGTAATTTTTTTTAATGTCTCTAAATTAATGAATAAAGTGTTTTTAGTTTGATTCATATCATGTATGACTTATTTTCTAATCAATTTAAATTATTTTTAATGAATAGAAAAACAGAATTTATAATTAATGAATTGTGGTTTAAATAAGTAAAATATTTTATAAAATATGAGGTGTTACATTTTACCCACTTTAAATAAATTTTGTTCTCACAATTTTAATTATCACATACTAATAAAAATAGATAAGGGTGTCTAAAATATAGAAATGAATCAAGATATAATTTCTAATGAGGTATATAACTTAATATATTATGTAAGACTAGGAAACACATTTCTCTCTCATAATAGGAATATCCTCGATATTGATTTTATATCTAATAATTTTACCTAAATACCATTCATGATTGGGTATTAAAACCCATATAATGGAATTAATTTTTCTAGAGATTTCATAATTATCCTTATAATAATATATGGTTTTAGGTTGATTTGAAATATAACAAGTGATTTCCCTATTTTGGTAATTAATATGGTGTCTATGTTGTAGTATCCAATCCATTTATAATATCACATAAAATTCATATAAAGTAAGAATCATAATATTTTCACTAAGAAAATTCCCATAAACTTAAAATTGGGAAGAAATAATTATCAAACTATAGGTTTTCTATGATAATTCAATATAAAATCATTGGTGTGGTGATTTTATTCCCTTATAAAACATCCTAGATATAATTGATGAACTAGAAATATAATATAATAAGACATCCAAAAATTTCGAGTGGAGGATAATGCACCTTAATTATCATTATCCACTTCAGAAGTAGTCATTTAATTGGTTCTTCCTTGTTCCATTTCTCTTGTAGGTTTCTCATGCCTATTATCCTCATTATCCCTCAGTTTAGAGAATATATTTACATAATGCAGAAAAATTTTCCATTGAAAACATTTAATTATTTGTGTTACCTTAGAAATAACATCATTTTCCTCCATTATGTCTACTGTACTATTCATTTTTCCTTGGTAGTTGACTTCTTGATGACCTCATTTAACAGAAATAAAACATATTATAGTTTCATTGATACATGTCCCTATGTACATCTTCCCATATAATTTACATGTAGAAAATTGAACCTTTTTTACTCGATGGTCTTTATCACCTGAACATTCATGAAACTCCATTTTTCTCTTATTTCATGTTTTTTAAAATTCAACTAAGTTTGAATAGTTAATCATAACCTGAGATAGTGGGTTCGGAATAACCACAATATTTTTCACATTAGATCTTATCTCGTTAAATTTTTTGTTAGGAAAATCATTACATTGTCCTCAGTACCCATTGTTAACTTGGTTCATCCTGGCTTTACCATTTATATTAAACAAAATAAAATTGAGTTAATTGATTACTTAAGAAAATGAAACTATAAACATAGAATAAGTAACTCATAAATGACATGAATGGCCTAATTTATGAGTGTTTAGGTTTCAATCTATGTTATCCATGATCATATTCATATTATTTTTTCTAACATAATAAGTATTTTATTTCATTATCAAATTCCATTTAAATCCTTTATCATGGTTTATAAAGAGCATATGGATCAACAAAATCATATCCTTTAAGAGTTTCAAACTAGATTTTTATTTGGTACCACTTTTTGTGAACTGATTGAAGAATGATTTAACACCTATCCAGCCTTTTTCAAGATTATTAACCCTATGTGATTCTGTGCTAGAGCCTATATCCCCTTGTTTAAATTCAGATAAAGATTTAATTTATATTAAATCACACACTCTATATTTTACATAAATTTTTGGATGTTTTCCTACATTTAATATTATCATTAAGGTTTTAAATTATGTTTTCTACTCCAAGTACCAAAAAAATAACTAAAATAATCCCCAAAAAATTACCAAACCCTGATCTAATACCAAATAAGGTAACCCAGGATAAATATGAATATATTTTAAAATAATTACATTATTTAACATTATATATCACAAATACTCACACAACCCCATAACCCAAATGTTTCATGTATTTATAGATTAGCAACATAAAAACATATTTCACATAAGTGTGAACACTTATTCATAAATTCACCATACTAGACCTTCTTATAAACATATCATAACTTATGCTCATGGGGAAAATGGAAACATAAGAAGGGGAGATCTCAAATTCTCAGTAATATAAAATCATATCTATGATTCATAAAATGGTTAGATAACATGTATATAAGAAAAAATGATCATAAAAGAAATATATGATAAAAATAATATGGAACAATGAGAGTTGTCCACAAGTTAATATTGAAGGAAATATAATCTAAAATGAACAAAGATACACCATTGCATAAGAGTGTTGAAAAATGAGATAATAAATGCCATCGATGGATCATAACATAAACATATAACATAGAAATATGGGATAAGAATAAGTATAGTAAATCATAACATTGTGAACATAGCTACCTGGAATAATGTTGGAAGAAAACTCTTATAAACATAACTAACTGCTAATCAGTTCAATGGTCAATATTGTGAACATATCTAACTATTAATTCCTTATATTCTCAATATTGTGAACATATCTAACCACTAATCAGGTTTTTTCTCAATATTGTGAACATAGGTAACTGTTAAATAGTTCCATGATCAATATCATTATCTCATGAGATATAAAACCTTCACCAATGAATTCGAGGGTGATATAAGACCCCATAAATTAGTAAAAATCATGTGTACATATGTTTTCCACATATAATCAATCATTAATTATATCAAAAAGCGACCATGTAAATAGAAATGTGTTTTGTAACATTTCTAACTAGTATCACATAAAATGATTTCAAGAATTAGATCGATTAGTACCAAAAATTAAATCACCAAAAATTTTTATTTCAAAAAGGAATTCATAAGGTTATTTATAAAATATAAATCTATAGGTAATATATCCTTTTAAGATAAATAGGAAAGTGGGAGTAAAATCATAAAATAATATTTCATAAAATATTTTTGCATTGTAGTGAAAAGAAAAGGTTAAGAGCCTCTTTTAAAATTCATTTTCTAGAAGGAAACATGATTTTTTTAAGAAACACTTTAAAATAAATACCAATAATTGATACTTGAAAGTATATAATGTTTAAGTAAAAAAAATATGGATTTTATGATAAAATATATGACCATGAAAATATATTTATTTTTAATACTTTAAAATATATTTATTAAAACCTACATTGTTTAAAATAGTAATAAAGATTAATTTTAAAAATATCTGAAGATAAATATGAATTTCACATGATATAATACATGTTTGGGTTTTAAAATAATGACAAAAAACTTTTTTGGAAAGAAAGAGTGTGGATATGGAGGGAAAACTTCTAGAGAAGATGGGAATTATTCTTAAGAACATCATATTTTTATAAAGAAATAATTCCATAAATAGTTATATTTTGAAGTTAATATGTAAGTACCCATCCTCAAATAAGTATTAAATGCAATATAATATCATCATATTATAAAATAAATAAATATTGTAATATTATATTCAATGAGGTATGACTAGGAATCAAAGTAAAGAGATGAGTCTAGAAAACCCCTTACCTTTACACTTGACTTCCAAGAAAGTGATTTAAACTCCTATATTATACAAATAACCATCTTAATAACTTATTTTAGAACCTTTTTAAAAAATACTACCATCTATACTCTTAAATTATAATCATTCACTACACATATGTTGGTTAGTTATAGTTTATTTTCATCATCAGGTGTTAACAATTTTGTTTGTTTTGCATGAGTTTCATAATGGAGATATAGATCCACATTGTTGGATAAAAATTACATAATTAAAATATTATTTATGTTATATTAATTTATGTCCTATAATTTTTTAAAAAGTTCTAATTTAATTCCATTAGAGTTTTATTTTTGATTCATGAATATGAAATCAGTGATGAGTTTTTTTTAGAATTATTTAGCGAAGGAAAGGTGGTATCATAACAATGAGTTAAATATTAATATTACTATTGAATAAACAAAAAAATTATTTACATATTAATATCACATTACACTAGTAATTATGCTTCTATAACCATGTCTGATAAAAAAATTAGAGCATCATTCATGTTGGTGGTTAAACTGACCCAAACAAGAACATACTATAACCAATGGATGAGTTTAAAAGTGATTTTATTATAATATAATTAATTCATATATATAATGATATTATTTAGGTATTATAAAATAGATAATTTAATATTTAGAATATTTTTATGAATAATTTAATAAAATAAGTTATTAGTTACAAATAATAAATTGTTTTTCCTCTTGGTATGCTCATTTTAGGCAGTTAAATTTCCAATGATCACTTATTGTTAATATTATTAATAAAATGACTAATTTATCTTTAAAAAATATTATTCATGTAATAAATATAATATTTATTCATTAAATAAATTTTTAAAACCATCCATGAATGTACGTGATAAAAAATTAAACATGTTATTCATGGAGGTGGTAGTTCGCATGTAGAACGAGCAATATTTTTATTTTTGAAATGGATGGGAATGGGATAAATATTGGCTGTTTTATTAATATAAAAATAATTAAATATCCTAATTATACTAATATAATTATATTATTATGGTTATAATATGTTTTTAAGGGTTGGATGATAAAAATATGGAAGAGAAAGTTGGGGAGTGGATAATACTCACGTTGAGAGTTTGAATCTTCTCATAAAGTATCCTTTGTAAATGGAGGACTTGAGAAATTTTATTAAAGAAAAGGGATGCCAAAAGTGTAATATAATTTAAGGGAAGGTAAAATATATATTTTTTAAAGATTAATTATAAGGTTAAGTGTGACTTGAAGGGTCACAAGTGAGCTCCTTTTATTGGTGAAAAATAGAGACTTTTCCATAGAAACATATTTTTGGTAAGGGGTAAAGATGGAATTACATGGGAGTTAGCTGATTTAGGTGATGAAAATTTGGTGAGATGTGTGGATATAAATTTAAAACCTAAAAAATATATTCTAGAAGGTATAAGTGTCATGTTAATTTATTAAAATTCGATCAACTTTAGGTTATCCATTTTTAACCTTATTAACCTTAATATATTAACCATGATAATTATTTTTTTACTTAAAGTATAAGAAGACCCTTATTAGAAAATCTAAATATGATGAGTCTGAATTTTGACCCAATTTAATCTAATTCAATTTCCAAATATGTGAAAATTGACTTTTAAATTAAAACATAAGATATAGAAAGAATCATTTTTGTAGAAAAATTCCTTTTATACATTAAGTGATTTTTATTATTATTTACTATCAATTAAAAATTAAATGAGTGTAAATATATTTATGTACATATTTTAAAATAATATTAGAGTAAAAGGATCAATTTAATTTATTTAAAAATTACACATTTTTTATAAAAATAATTCATTAAAAAATAATTGTCTTATCATGGTAACTATTATTTACTTTGGTAACTTATTTTTATGTTAAATATGAAAATTAAATTATTATAAAAATTTGGATATGATGATTAAAAATGTTAAAAATATTTTATTATAATTAATTTTTAAATTTGATAAAAATTAATTTTAATATAAGTGTAAATAACACATAAAAAGCATAAAAAATTATTCATATTTCATTCCAAGTGAAAATATTTAGATTAAAATTAATTAATTGATTTTTATATATTATTAATATATTCCCTATTATTCAACTATGATAATTTTTTTAAATACACAATATATAGAAAGTGTATAATTCTTTGAGAAAAGGCCTTTTTATCAGTAAATTATTTTATTCCAAATTCTTTGACATTGATTACTTTTTTAATAGGTATTATTTAAATTTAATCAATACGTTGGTATTAAAATCTTCCTTTGAATTTTATAAATACATCAAATCATTATTTTAAAAATAGAAATAATATGCAACACATAAATATGTATATTTTTTATAATTAAAAATTTTGATTTTATTTCATTATAGAATTATATTATTTTTAATTTGGTACTACAATTTA
The DNA here is from genome assembly GCA_963277665.1 of Viscum album. Lineage (NCBI taxonomy): Eukaryota > Viridiplantae > Streptophyta > Magnoliopsida > Santalales > Viscaceae > Viscum > Viscum album. The sequence continues at coordinate 960,400,170 of OY728138.1, read as the reverse complement.
CACAAATTCAACATACCTATTGGATACATGAATACCCAATAACCCTATATCCAATGACAATTTTCATTTTTCCAATGACCCTATTTTCAATGACCATATACCCCTTTATAATGGCTATATTACCTCCCATTACCTCCTATAAATCCATTCCATTATTACCTATTTAATCACACTTCCCATTCCCTATCATTTTATATTTCACAACATGTTTTCTCCTCTTATGGTGTTCTTTTTAATTATAGGTTTTGTTTTATTAATGGTGATTCTCAAGGGTGAATATGATCTTCTGTAGTTCCTAGTTGTAAAGATATTATTATTTTCTATTGATTTTTCCTTTTTAATTTATACACTTTAAAGGGTTATAATCATCCATCATATTTAATGCATGGTTCATGTACTTTTGTTGTAACATCCCTCTATGAATGAATAAAGTATCATTTGTTTGATTAATATTTTGTATGAATTATTCCCTAAACAATTTTTATTATTTGGAATAAATAAAAAACATAATTTAGAATTATAGAAATGTAGATTAATGAAATAAACTATTTCCTCAAAACTAGGGTGTTATAGATGTTGGGTCCATGGAAAACTTCCAAACAACTGAAGTTATCCCCTATAACTTACTAGGAAGAAAAAATTACCATAATGAACTTTTGTTAATAATGTATTAGAACATAGAAGACCCACCACACCTAATTCATCATACTGAAACACACACTCAAAAACATAGTTATACAAGAAATTTCAAAATAAAACTAAAGAAATTAATAAATACAAAGGGCAACACAAGTATTTTATGTGGTTTAGTCATAATCCTAATCCATGGGGGATACACTGCAAACTCTTTTATTTAATAAATGAAGGATGATTATAATATCTTCCAAAAGTCCATTAAATAAATGTTCCCATCCTACTATTTAAATTAGATCCCATTTGGTGTAACTATTTCCACAGTATTTTGATATTCATTGAGAGTTTTTACAATTATATCATATCTTTTTATTCACCTCTTTATTTGGTCAAATACATCCATTTCCTTAACTTCTCTTTTATATGAATAGTGTTCACTTTAAGAAACTATATATTTTACTCTTATGTAAGTTTTTTTTGTATCGGTACTCCCTCTATAATTTTTTAAGGGTAAATTTTGATTCTTTACTTCTGACTAACATCTTATGGTTTCCCAAATTCTGAAAATCCAGTCCTTATCATTTCCACAACACTATCACCATCGAAACTTTAAAAATCAACCCTAAAGAATATCTCCTTATATTAGCTATAATTCCATAGATGGAAAATGGTTTTCACATGGAATAACCTAACAATATCCAACTTGAGAATCATTTTTAGGATTCAACACTAAGTCCTCCATCATCATTCACAAACCTTCTTTATTTCGTAATCTTTCCTTTGAAAATTCATGATTCATCCACCATGATTCTGGTTATCCTATACCAAATGAGTTGAAAAACTACCTTATCACATCTTATAGTACAAAAATAATCATTATATCCATTATATTTAGATCTCTATCCATCTTCCATAGATCAAGTACTTTTTTCTCCAATAACTTTTGGAAGAAGAGACAATTCAGTTTAATATACTTTGCCCTAAAATGAAACATCGGATTATTAGATAAGTGGATCACACTTTTTGAATCGTAAAATAAAAGTGTATCTTCCCACTTTATACTAAGATATTCTAATATCCCATTGAACTAAATCAAATCCTTCCCATATTTCATTAATGAAATTTAATATATTTTTTATTTTTGAAAGTTTAACTATCACTTGAAGTTTAAACATCCAAATCGTAGTGATTCCACCAAAATAGAAACACATCCCATAGTGATTTTTTGAGTATTTATATTTCATATAAATTCTAAATCTGAAAACCAATACAATGTTTCATCCTTTCAAAAATAGTGATAAAACAATTTGTAACCTTTTAGATACTAGGGAATCCACTACACCACTTTCCATTTCTCTCTTATAGGATTTTCCATGAATCTACTAACTACTCCCATTACTTGTGTAATGTATAGTAGTGTACAAACCATTACACACAGCAATATTCCAACTGATGATGTGTAAGGAACCTTTTCCATGTAATCCTCCACTACTTCCATTCATGATGCCTTCTCTTTTATCAACTTGAAATGTTTGGATAGGGGAGTGGTAACTAGTTTCTCTTTACTTATTCTAAAATGTTAAACCACCATTTGAATATAGTAAAACTATTTTAGGGATAAAGTTCCAAAATTTAAGTCCCTTATGATACTCCTCTCAAATACCCATTTTGTTGAACTAAAATCCTTAATCTATAATCTTTTGTACAATTCAGCTTTTAGATCATCAATTCATCCCTTTACCAGACTAGTAATAAAATTATCATCAACATGGATAAGTAAGATGATTAAACTCCTATCATCAAACAGATTATATTAGGAACATTGATCTACATTTCTCCATATGAACTTTTATTTTTTCATAAAATCATTGAACTTGTATTACATCTTCTTTGGTTATTTATTTAATCTATAAAGGATTAGTTTTAGCTTTCACACAAGATTTTTGTTTTGTTTATATATGAAACAATCTATTTTATTTAGGTATATTTATTCATCTAAGTCTCTATAATTAAATGTGGTCTTCATTTCCAACTATTCCAGATGTAATCCTTTCATGAAAACTATATTGAACATTATCTGAATAGTATTTTGTTTAATAACTAAAGAAAATATCTTCTAAAATTTAATCTTTAATTTGTTGAAAACCCTTTACAATAATCCTTTACCTATACCTCCATCCACTATATGATTCTTACTTCAGTAGACAAAACCATTTATTTTAAAGTAATCTCTTCCTAGTAGGTTTTTCCACTAGCACTCATGCTCTGAACACATATATGGAATCCTTCTCCTCTCTCATGTATAACTCACACTACCTTGAGTCTTGTAGACCTCTATCCCCTTCTAATCTTCATGGATCTCTACTATTTGGGATAAGAAATTAGTGCAATTAAATTGTGTATCTATATTCTTAGAATTAAATCCTAGTATACCTTTATAACTAAATTTATAGATCAACTCATTCAATAAATACTATTTTGATAACTTTACCTTACAAAAATCTTCATCAAGCGTCTAATATACATGATCTCTCTAGTAATTCTAGACTTGAAAACACTATCAAAACTTGACTATCTTTCAAAACATTTTATGAACAATTTTATATTTCTAGAACCGACTTACTCACTAAATTTTACAAAACATATATAATATTTGGAATACTATTCATTCCAATATCAGCATACAATGATTTTTTATCCCATTAGTAACCTCTATTTAGTTATGATATTTCTAGGAGATATATTTATTAAAGATCACATTTCAGCTTCTAAAATCCTTCCAAGAGATTTTAACCCAAATCAAAAATCAAAAATCTTCATCTTTATAACCTATAAAGTAACATGCTTGAGACTTAGTCTTTATATTTTTCCTTTCCTTAGAATCAACATAGGAATAAGTGAGTGAAATGAATACTTTGATATGAGAAATTTTAACATTTATTTTGGATCAACATGCTTCTAAAAGTTCATTCCCTAATAAATAAGGACTTTTGTTTATCAAATAGGCCACAAAACTCATAGCTTCCACCCAAAACACCTTTAGAAAACCAGAATGAATCCCCATGCTCATTACCTTCTCAAATAACATATAATCCATCCTATCTGTGACTCCATTTTCTTTTAGAGTACATGGTACTATATCTTTAAACCTTATGCCCTTCTTCTTGAAAAAAACCGTGAACTCTCTTCTTTGGTATTCCCCACTATTGTCAGACCTCAAACACTTTAGTTTGCATTTGGTCTCCTTTTCCACCATGGATGTTCATTTAATTAGGTTCTAAATACCTTAAAATTTTTCTTGAGAAATAATTCCCACACCTTCCATGTTGCATCATCAATGGAGGTAACATAGCATAACAACCCTCCATGAGGATGAACTAGAGATAGACCTCATACATTCATATGAACCAATGATATCTTTCAATCCTTTAGTATCTTACTTTTCATTTAGAATGATACCTTCTGTTACTTACTAAGGATTCATTATTCACATGTTTTGTACTTCATACTTTTTATTAATATTCATTTAGAATCTTCTCACTTATGTGAACCATATGATCACCCAATTTTTTTTATAATTTGTTTGTTTGGAATGAATTTCACCTTCTAAAAATTCTATTAGGTACAATTTTTTATCCTTTATGCCTTGGGACACCATTGTGGAATCGTGTGTATTAGGTAAAATGGTCTATACTTCATTTTTAATTTTTTTAATGCATTGTAAATTTCATATAGAAACAAGTATAATCAATTTTTCACATTGAAATAATGTTCTTCCTTAACCCTGGTATGTGTCTCAGTCCTTAAAACTCTAGAAAACTTTTGTTATTTTTCCAAATAGAAATATCACCATTTCCCATAATCTTGATAGATCCATAATTAAAAATATTTAACTTGATATATATTTTAGAATTATATTTTCTTATACTTTCTCTTTCAAATATATAGTGAAATGAATCTCAATAGTCTATTATCCAATAATTAATTGAACTGAAAACGCTCAGTAAAAGAGCACTATTATATTTCAATATAGGATTTACATATGCACTTTCAAAATATTATATTTCAAAATTAACCCTTTGTTCATTTCAATATTTACTTAGGTAAACTTTTTACCCACAATTATAACACATGGGACCTCATTCAAAAGATCTTCCATGATTATGACTTCTTCTTCATTATCCTTTCTTATGACCCTTCTATGAAATTAAATGTATAAATTTATTATAGATGCCTGGATCACCCTTTTATAAATTTCCTCATTGAGAATTAAATTTACAACATTAGTAAACACTGGGTTTAACTTACATCTTTACTTGTTTACTATGGAAAATATCATATCCCATGATTCTGAGAGTGATGAAAGTTAATACCCATTCTAGATCTTTTAAGTTCACCTTCAACGATTCCAACTGAATTTGAATGATATTGAATTTATTAATGTGGTTATCTATTGGTTTTACTTTTTACATTATCATGGTGAATAACCTTTGAAATATGAAAACCTTATTTATTACTATCAGCTTCTCAAACATATCAGATTGAGTCTTTATGAGTTCTAAATCTATCTTCACCTCACAGATGTTATATGCCATGTTCTGGGATAATGACATCTAAATCACTATAAGAGATTTTTTATCCAATATTTCCCATTCCACCTTTTTTATTACTTCTAGATTAATACCAGTCAATAAAAGATCAATATCCATCTATAGTAGAAAATACTCTATCTATATCTTCCCAAATCTAAAATCCTTCCCATCAAAATTATCCACCTAAGACTTACCCTTATCCAATATCATTTCTTCCAAAAATAGTGAACACCCACTATATTTTGAAACACATAAGATAGATTAGTAACTCCTTAATAGAATTGTCCTACAAGGATAAGGTAAGAATGGTGATTCTGAACCAAGCTCTAAAATACCTTGTCAAGGGTTTGATCATATAGATCTCTATAATTAAAGCTTCAATACTACTTGTTAGGTCTATAAAAAGCTTCTAGACACCAAAATTTATCCAATAGAACTTACTAGTTAAAAATAAGCACTAGAATGAACCCATGATAATGACATACAATAATATATAAAAAACTATACCTAAGTCAACACACTATAACACACGCTCGAAAATAAACTCAAACAAAAATTTCCAAAAGAAAATGAAAGAAAGATACAATGAAAAATAATAACACATGTATTTTATATGGTTTGGAATTAGTCTTGATCCATGAAGGGAATTTGTAAACTATTTTATTCAAGAAATGAAAAATTATTACAATATTTTCCAAAATTACATAAACAAAATGTTATTTCACTAATATTTAATTAAGATCCCAACCGGTGTATCTGGTTCCACTACCTTCTGATCTCCACAGTGAGTGTGTGCACTTGGATCCAATCTTCGTGATCATCGTTTTTCTTAGTTAATAACATTAAATTCCTTAACTCCTCATTACAGTGAACAGTGTGCACTTTTAAAAATTCTATAATTTAATATTGCACAAGTCCTTAAAATCTATTCATTCCCTCCATCTGATTTATTAAGGGTTTCTATCAACTATATGATTCTAACTAAAATAGTTTGGTCAGAATTCTTTTAGACCTTGTCACTACTACTCCACCATCACCATTTAAACAATAATTAGACTTCTGTAATCTCTCCTTCCATTAGTTCTAGTTCCTTTGTTGTAAATTGGTTTTCACATGGATGAACCTACCAATGGGTTTATCTGAAGTAAGGCATTGGAAAGGTGCGAACAAAAGTGAAATTGATTCAAATATTTTTAATGGAACATTATAATTATTTGATATTCCACCAAGGTGAAATATTATTGGATGTAAATGGATATCTAAAATGAAATTTAATCCATATGAAACTATTAATAAGTATAAATCTAGATTGGTTTCTAATGGGTTTAGACAAAAGGAGGAAATAAACTACATGGGAACTTATTCCCTAGTTGCTTGTGTGAGTACCATTAGAATACTAACCTCATTGGATTTTTTATTTGATTTAAAAATTCATCATGGAAACCTTGTAGAGGATATTTATATATATTATCTAGAAGGATTTTTACATTTTATAATGATCTGAATTTTAGTAAATAGGTTAAGTATTTGTATATACTTAAGTAATAACCTAAGCAATGACATGAGAAGTTTGATAGGATAATTCTATATTTTGACTTTAAATTAAATAAAAGAGATAATTATATATACTATAAATCAATAGGTGATTCTTATGTTGTGTTACGTTTTTAAGTTGATGACATTCTTTTATTTGGGTACAATATATTGGATTTTGTGCCATAGAACCAACTAACTTTTTACTTTGTATTACCATTATATATGTATATGTATTACTTATCACATAATTATTGTTATTCTACATGAAATTTATGTGAAAAAATCCTTAGAATATTCACCACACCAAATGATTATAGGTAGTTCCCTATTATAATGAGAATCCATAGATGTTATAACTATATTCTTAAATAAATATATCCCATGGTCTAGATATATTTTTCTAACGAGAAACAAATAGTGTTTAACTATTAGGATTGGGGGTTCATAGGTATTGAGACTTCTTCTTATGAAGTTCTCACTTTTTGATCACTAAGAAAGGGATATCCTAAGGATAAACCTAGAAATAATAATTCCACAAGGTTTATGTATCATTGGATATTCCTATCTATGGATGTGTTCATTTTTCCTTATACTTGATATCATTATTAATATGTATCATGATTCACATACTTAGATACATTGAGAAAAACCATGAAAGCATATGGTTTATATAAGGTCATATGAATCGAGTGAATTATAAATGATATGAAATTAATTTAATGGTCAAGAAAGGAACTGTCGATTATATATTAATGAAAGAACATATCATTGGCCCTTTTATTGAAAAAACACCATTTGAAAAAAATCCATGATCATGGTTGTTTATAGAAAAGTTTGTTTTGGAAAGTTAAATAAAATTAAATCAAGTATATATGGTGATGATAAAATTATGCATCTTGATTGATGTGATATCAATTGACAAAGTGATTATATTATATTATAACATTCATTTGAAGGTTGTTGTAGTTTCTACATTAAATTCTTTCTCTATAGGTGCCTTCATGTGTTTCTAAATTCTAATCTTGGACTTCAAAAAAGTTCATATATTTCCATTGATAAATGGAGATAGAGGGTCACACAATAAGTATATATAGTATCACATTAAAATCTATTAAATTTAAACTTAAGAGTAAATTTATTCACTGGTTTTCATAATAGTATTTATTTTATTAAAAATTGATAACATAAATTTAATCATTAGGTGTTAGAATTTAGAATATATAAGTTGAATTTTATCTCTAGTTTAATTATTCAAAAATAAATAAATGTATATTTATTTATTCATAATTTTAGTGAATAAAATAACAAAAATATTTATTGAAGTTATGTGAATATTTAAAATAAACATTAATTTAAAATTTTAGTGAATATAATATTTTATGGAATGATATGGATTGAGTTTAATGATATGATAGAAATGATATATTTTATTTAATATCATTTAAATAATATTAATTTATTTATTTATAAATAATATTATAATAAACACATGTCATGAGATATAATAATAAAAATATTTTTACTATATTTTGGAATGGGTATTAACTTAAAATGGATAATTAAATAAGGGTTATTGTGTAATTATCATTATTTAATCCTATGTATATATTCTAAAATATATAAATTTTAAACTAAAATGTGTTGAAACAAAAAAGGAAACATCATATAGAATTATCTCAAGCCCTATAGAGAAATCATATCTTCCTCCCTCTCAAAAATCTATAGATATAACAATATATCATTGTTGTGATCAATGATAAATGGTGTAAAGCACGTGTTTCTTCCACACTGGCACCGGGAGTTTCAAGAATCTTGTTCAAATACTTTTAAACCATGAATTAATAAATATAGAGGAATAATCGATTGGATTCTTTTCCTCAACAACAACATCATAAGAGAGATAATGAAATCTTGATTAAAGATATTACCACCGAATTTTAGTTAATTATAAATTAAATGTGTATAATCCTTCTATGAGATTTTGGAGATAATTTTTCTTGTTATTTTGAATTTATCAATTTATTTTTCAAGAAAATAGGTAACATGCACCTTGTGTGGAGAGAAACATGTGACATGACATATACAACCATCTTCATGTCATGTAGTTCATGTCTTGACATGTCTGTGGGTTGCTATTCTATATGTGGTGTAATTAATACCAGAACATGATGATTAATTTGTGGTGACACATCGTGTACTTCACATGAATTCTAGTAGTACACATCACATACATTAATGGTGTATCTTTTGGTCACACATATCAAGAAGACTGTATAGTTTTACCATACGGAATAATACACTATATATGTCGTGACACACTATATGGAGTTACATGTAATGTAGTTTATGGAAAACGATATGTACATCATTTAATATATTAATTTCCAAAAAATTTATTTTAATATTATTTTAGAAATACAGATCATATATCATTTTAAGTACGCATCCGGTACTTAATTAGTTTTAATTAAAAAATTAAATTTATTAAATTTACTTGATAATAATTGATGGGATTCTAAAAAAGTCTCAGCAACCATAAATTAGGAAGAATTTAAGATTAATCTATAATTAATTAATTAAATGGTTTATTAATTTATTAATTTGAGTCAATTTATCTTAATTAAAAAGATTTAAAATGAATGCTAGTAATACTAAATGTTTTTATCATTGCATATTGTCAATGATCATGAGCTTTGATCTACCTGTGTATAATTTGAATTTATTTATTTAATTTAATTATTTATTGTAAGGTTTATTATGGGATAATTATTATTAAATCAAATATGGTGATCTATGAATCATCCCTCCCAAATATATTATGTATAAATCTATATGTCAATGGATTATTTTATGCAACTCTAGACCCCCAATACCATTCACCTATGTGTTGCTATACATTTATAAAGGATAGAGTTCCCTGTAAGAGGAGGAAATTACAATTTTGAGATGAGATAGATCCAAAAAAGGAGATGCATTGGATAATGGTGAAATACTAAAATTTTATCCAAGTAAAGTCTCTAAGAGTTATTTTCCCTAGGTTCATGGTTGGTTCTTCACTACTTGATAAACAAACCAGTAGATAAAATATCATGATAATTTCATATATTTGTTTTTTTATCAATGAATATTTATTTATTTACGAAATGTATGGTTTATTTATATAATTAAACATCATTTCATATTATAAATAAATTAACGAAAATAATTAAATAAAATAAAAATAAAGTGTATATGATAACTTATATGGGTAAAATCAATATGCAAAAAAAATTAATAGGCATAGTTAAATATTATGTAAGTCTTATATAAAAAATTAAAAAACATGTAAATGATAAAATAAATGATATTTATACATATTTTACCGAAATCCCTCAAATTAAAAATCAATTCATCAAAACTCCTTTTATCACTTGAGTTGGAATATAAACATAGTTTAAAGTATTGGTTTAGCCCTTGTTAGGGTACTTTAAATTATCAAGGAGTTCCAATAAAATTATTGGTTTGAATTAACAAATTTATCATCAAAAGAAGTTGATCTAGAATGATTTGGTGAAACTTGGAGTCAAGTGTTGAAGAAATCCGAGTATAGGGTTTCAAGGTGGTGTGTCTACTCAACATACCATGGAGTTATGAGTTAATGTAGTTGGAAATAAAAAAATATACAAATACCTTTGATTAATTTTAGAAGGCCTCTGTATATGTTTAAATAAGGGAAATATGGGTCCTTAACTCTAAAATATTGAAGCATCTAGATATTTTAAATCCAATAGTGAGTGATGTTGGGATTTGATAAAATAGTGGGAGACTTAATTAAATCATTAATTAAGTAATAATTAAGAATAAAAATAAATTACTAAATTGATATTACATTTATTTTAGATGATGGAGAGGCACACCACACTCACATTGTATTCACTTCTGGAGAAATATAGTCACTTTACTATAGAAAACTTACAGGAATGATACAAGTGCCCATGCATTGAACTATGCTATGAAAGTAATTTATATGTACGAGGGTCCTCTATTCCCACTAATTCTTCTAAGGAGGAAAGTGAGGAGGAGAAAAATGTATTATAGAAACACATGTATGATGCATTGGATGTTTAATGCCTCTTTTCATCATCTTTAACAATTTAGATTCTAAATCTTCACAAATATATGGATTCTTACACTATGTTGATTTATATCTATGATCTTTTTTAGGATAAATCAAGAAAAAAATAGGTATGAAATATCTAAAGCACTATTTACATGAAATCTAATAGAATGAGTCCTTTTCACACCTCATATAGTCCAGATGATTGGTTACATTGAACATCTAAAAATTCTAGGATTCAAACTACCCAAATAGATGTGCACAGACCACACTTTCTCTTTAATTCCTCCAATATTATTAAGTTTTGTTCCTAATTTCAACAAGATAAATATAGATAAAATTCTCTAGAATATTGTATATTTGATTATCCAAGAAGATAAATACATGAAGCAAGATAAAAATTTTGTTCTTATGATGAAAAAAAATGAGAGACAAGTCAAAAAGGTCTAAGGTAGGTTCTAATACAAAGATGTCGTTGTAGTTACCTTCTAAGAAGAAAAAGGAAAAAATAGAGGCTAAAGAGTAGTATGTTTTGTGTTTTTTTTATGGTGAGAAGAGATATTGGAAAAATATTTTCACCTTAGTATAGAAGTAAGGGTAAATTTTAGTTATGCTCATTATTGAGTGCAATATTTCTATTTCTATAAATTAATTATTAGATACAACTTGTGTTTCTCACATTTGTATCAAAATAAAGAAATCAAGTAGATTATGTAATATTACTAAAGATGAGGTGGATCTATGAGATATAAATAAATCAAGGCTTACTATTCTAGATATAAGAGACTACCATCTCACATTGCCAACTGGAATGGTTTTAGTTTTGAAAGTTTTTTATTATGCACCTAGTATGACAAAGAACATATTTTCTACATCCAGTTTAGAAACAGTAGGTTTCATATTCAAGATTATAAATAAAGGATTATATTTTTATAAATATTTAATATGATATGGTGGAACATATAAATATTGGTCTTTACATACTATAATATGAAAATTAAGTATTGGAAATTGATAACAAAATAATTTCACATGACTCTTATTACACCCAGTTCTGGAATCATCTATTTGGTAAGTTAAATCAGAAGCATTTGACAAAATTATATCAAGAATGGAATTTGGATTCATTTCAACTAAAACCCTTATATATATTCCATGATTTATTATAAGTAAATATTCTAAGGTTTATTTTAGTGGAAAGGGTGGAAATCCATAGTTCTTCTAGAATTAATTCACAAATATGTGTGCGAAACTTTCTAGTAGAATCTATTGGTGGATAATAATACTTCAATATATTTACTATTGATTTTGGTATATATAAACATATATACTTGATGAGGTATAAGTTTTATTCCTTAGAGAATTTTAAGGAATACAAAAATAAAGTATATAATCAGTTTGGTAGGAAGTTAAATAAACTATGCTCGGATAGAGGTATGGGATATCTTAACCAAGAATTTATTGATTATCTAAAATAGTTTAGGAAATTATAACAACTCACCACTCCTTATACACCATAGTTGAATGGTGTTAGTGAAAGGTGGAACCTTACAATGTTAGGCATGGTAATATCTATGATGATACATGGAAATCATCAATTATCCTTTTAAGGATATGCATTAAAATTATTAGAATTCACACAAAAACATGTTTCAACTAAATCAACATATTAAATCCCACATTAGTTATGGTTTTAGAAGAAATCCATTTTATCACATATACATATATGGGGGTGATAATTTTTTGTTAAAGATAATTCCAAAAATAAACACGTATCTTGAGGAATAAATTTTATCATTATAGAATATCCTAAAGATACAATAGGATATTATATATATGATCCCTCAAATAGAAAAGTAATCATAGAAAGAAATTACATGTTTATGGAAAGGGGTCATATCTATAAGGGATATAGTGGGATCAATAAATACTATAATGAATTCTAGGACCAAGATACATAGGATTTGGCATAAGAAAGAAATCCATAATACATAGTGGAAAAAATTATTCAAAAGACACTCTAATTATATAGGTGTACTAGATAGGCTAAAGAACTAGAGAGATATGGTTTTCTAGCCACAAATAAAGGTGAAATATTATTAGTAGAAAATAATGAACTTATTATATATAATTAAGTAATAAATAGCTTAAAATTTTCAATGTAAAGAATATATTAATTATGAAATGGATTCTATATACTACGTAGAGGATAATGGAGCATGCATACACCTAAGGGGGTGAATTAGGTGTCACTTTTTATTGAGTATTCTTTTATTTTTAAATTATCAGCTCTTATACTCAAGAATTTATCCTAGTTAAGAGATATGGTTCTATTATTTTATACATGAACCTCACCTCAATATATAGATATAGAATAGATAAGAACAATAACATAAGAGTTTTTTACAAGGTTAGCCTCTATCATAGAAAACCTACTCCTTCCCATTAACAAATATGGATGATTCAGGAATTTTATTATTACTATAAAATTTTATTGATTATAAGTGCTTAGTAATTAGCACACAAGGTTTGAACAGGTTTCATCGACTTTTGTTTGTTTTCTCACATAACTCAATCTTCCCAACTAGATGTTGGTATTGTTTATAATAGAACCACAAGTTATTCAAGGGTTCTTCTTAAACCAACTTAATATGCCTTCAACTTCTAGTATATTATAATCAATACTTTATGCATTTTTTTCTTATTCTCCACTTGGTATCATAGTGGCTTGGAATCATAGTAGATCTTCTATTTTTGAGAGTCTTGATGCATAGGATGAAATAATAACATCATAAGTCTCTTCCCCTATTATTTTTCACTATATAGGAACTCTTAGATCTAGTGGTACTCTCTTTATATGATACTCATAAAATATTCAAATGAATATAGTATCATATTATACTTCTTCTACCAGTTGAGATATATTTAAAATTTATTCATCAATGAAGTGTTTCTCAAATCTTAATTAAACACTCATTTTTGTCTCATGCATGCATATATATATTCAAAGATAAATATCATGAATATCTAATAAATATAATTTTCATAATATTAAAAAAAATTATTCTCATGAAATATTGGTAGACGATCCTCATCTTTGAACTCATTTTCTAAAAATATTTCCATGGTTTGTGATCCTTGAATTCTCCCGCAAATTCAATCATTTAAAACTAATATTATATAATATCTCCTAAAGACCCAGATGCACTAATCCACATGATATTTAAATTATCTTTTACTCGTCATATACACTATAAAAGAATAAATATACTAGAACTCGACTTTGAATTACTCACAATATATGGAAAATTTTCAACTATCTCTTTATTTTAAGTTCCCAAAAATCTTTATGTTTTATATCTTCATGAGTTTCCTTTTTTAATAATTGTACATTTACCACATGGAACATATATAATGATAAGATTGTAAAATGTTTTATCCTTACACACATCATAATAGTAATAATATAACCCTTAAGAACTTCCAATGTATGGGTAAAATAACTTTACCCTTATGAAACTCACATTCACCCTTACACAGTATATAAGATTATACTTACATGATTTACGTATTACTACTTTATGGTGTAACCCTTCTAGGATAACCAAAATGACCAATGAAAAATAACCATGATGTGGTCCTATTTTTAATATAGTGTGGAACTCATTTCATTCTTTATCGCAACATGCTTCTCGATATATCTCAAAATGTATAACCATTTTTTCAAATAATTGTGATGTTTCTTCCATAAAGAATAATGAATTGGAATCATCTAATCTATAACATGGATTGATATCCATAAATCATGAATGGAAGTTCTCATGACTACCACATGCATGTATCTTGGATTTTTCTTCACAATCTTCTCTTCTTCTTCATGAAGCCTTGTAGAGATTGTGATACCTCACTGATTCATGTAAAATATATGTAAAGATTATATGTAACATTTTCAAAAAAAATTGGGTGCCTGAGTTTCCTACTTCATGAAAATCTAATCATGGAACTTCCTCATTGTTCATACAGACTCACTTTATTCTTTTCATAATTAAAGAATCTCATAAACCTTCTTCTTCTCTTCACGTGAATGGATGCATATATTGTTATTCTTGCAGTTGGTCTAGATGTTACAGTATTCATCATGGTTAATCAGTGTATTCAGTTGGTAAATCTCAACTCACATCACAAAGTTGATCTTTTCTTCATGTGGTTAGTTATCTCATGGTATAACCTAATTTATACATGTTGTCAGTCTTGTTTTCATCATACGATTAGTTGGAAATCATGTGGTCTCTCATATTTCTCATGGTTTATACAAACTATCATGAAAATAATATATTTAATTGAAATAATATAGTAAATTTCCTTCTTGAATATTCAATTTTCATAGAGACACCTGACATGTAGATCCCCTAAAAGGAAAAATGTGTAAGATGTTGTAAGTGGCTCTTTAGCATAGATCTTATCTTACTTTAACATGTCATCCAGGATTACATTTATATAGTGTATTGTTAAGATTTACCCTTCCATGGATAAAACATTTACCTTCACATATCGTTACAAAACTTACCTTGGTGTAGATATTTTACCCTTATATGGATAGTAGAATTACCTTGACGTAGCAAGGTGTTACTCATGCATAGAACCACAACCAGTACCTTAGTGTAATGAGGATAATTAAATTTATATAGGTATACATAATTCATAGTTTAATCTTATCTTTCTTTATATTACCTTAATATAGGTGTTATAATTCATTTTTTACCCTTACATAGGTCAAACTGACCTTGACATAACCTTCAAATTCCCATAATTTCATTGATGCAAGTTGTGTATTTCACAGTTTTCCTTGACACAGCTCACTATTTTAAATTTACATATCCCTATAGAATTATAAATTTTTTAATTTAAATCTAGAACTTATGTAATCCATATCAAATAATTCTAAACACCTTAAACCAATCTCAAATCATTTCTAAATAATCAAGTAAATTATCAAAATAATTATAATATTTACAACATAATTTTGAATGGGTCCTCACAACCTCATCTTACAGTGTTCCAACACACAATAAATCCTTTAATCTCATTTAAGATGGAATCCTTTAACTTTCATAAAATTTTAAAGAAAAAACTTCCACATTAATTAGTATATGTTATTAAACATTAACAATATCTCATCATCAATCATCATATTTTTTCTCAATGGTGTTTTTTCTTTAAATATTCCAAGTATTATCTTCAATTTATAGCCTCAATATTTATTTTCCATTTATGATGGAAATTTATTTTTATAACATTCATTCCTTATGGTAAACCTTCAATCCATGTATATTTACATATTCATACCTTTATTTTGGAACCCTTTTTTCTCAATATACTTGGGTTATTCGTGTCACTTCCAAGTAATTGTCTTTTTCCACACAAATTTACATCATCATACTTAAGTTGGTCATAATTATTGATAAAAAATACAATTATTGATCATGGTCTCTTTAATGTCCCCCTTTGTATCTATTTTCAATAACATCAAAATCTTTTAAGTAAATATGTGTCCATACAATAATTTTCATCTACCCCTTATTGATAAAAATAAAAGGAAGGAATAGGAACTCATTTTTATTAAACCATATTATCTAACAACTTCTTATTTTCAATTCAATTTGAATTAATTAGAAGAAGGATTGGAATCACATGTTTTCTTAGTGATGAACCTTTTGTAAGACAACTCTCAATATATATATTCTAAACAAATATAGAAAACAAGAGTGAATAACCAAGGAATTCAAAGGTGTCCATTAATCATAATACATGTGATACCATTCTCAGTTATTCATTTTAGAGGTCGTAAAATTATATTTTTCAAGAAAATATATAACATGTACAAACTTCAACAAACACATTATAAATATAAAGTATAAGCTATATAAATCCCCCTTGAACTTACTTTTCACATCAACCATCACTCTCCCTTTATAATAAATATAAAATAATCAAGATAAGGGTAGAATGGTGTAATTAGATTACCAAAACTTCTATTTTAAAAGGATTTGTCCAAAAAAATTAAATTATCATGGATCTTAGATTGGAAGCACCTTATTTATGTTTTCTCCCCCTCAAGGGATACACTCACTTATTCTTATTCATGGTGGATTACTTCCTCAAATAATATATAAGATATCCCTTATTTAATATTCACTAGAATGAAATATTCAAACTTTCTCTAAATCTGAAATACTGATTCTAGTCTTATTCTTTTCAGACTACTATCAGGTTATGACAGTTTACTCAATTCCTTACTTCTCCTTTAATTCCCTCAATTAAAATTATACAAGTACCGTATAAAATATTAAGGGAATAATATGCAACTCATTTTTCCTCAATGTGAACAACAAGGTTAAAAAAACATTATCAACCAAGTTTCACTTTTCTATTCATTATTTATGCTAACACATTTGGATTTTCACTTTTTAATTTCCTTGGGTAGCATGGACTTAATTTTTATTTTATCTTTCTCTTTAGTTAAGATAGTCTTCGTAACCTTAAAAGAAAGATTAGTTTGATTATTTTCATCTTGCTCCATCCTAGATTTGGGGCTTCTATGGTTTGTACATACTAACATGTTGTGTTAGCAATCAATGGCCTTATTCCCAAACTTCCAATAGAACCTGCACCTACCAATAAATCTCTTTTTTTTACTTTTAAATGAATTTTTTTCTAATTTACATGCTTACTATTTTTTTGTGTGAATCTCAAACCTTTGGGAAATATTTAAGGGGGGTTTTTTCTTGGAAATTAAAACCTCTATATTTTATTATGTGGGGTTTTATTGGAATTTTTATCCCTCTATATTTGTATAGTTTTTATTCAAAAACCGTATTGTCATGAATTAGACTGGGTCAACCTGACCCATCACCTGATCTATCCCGCAACAAGGCCTCAAGAGTGCCTCCCCATATTCCAGAGGCTATCAAATAGTGTTTTGGGCCTAAAAGGATATAGTGGGAAGATTATGACCTCATATAAGTGTGTAATAATAGCAAAAATAGACTAAATGTAGAGGAATCCATGAACATCAAAGTGTGCATAAATAAATAAATAACTAAAAAAACTATAATAAATGGAATGTTACACATAGAATCAAGGAAAATAATATAAACACTAGACATGCACTAGGTTGACCACATACAAAATAAAATAAAGGAAAATAAAAATGCAAGTCTCTAATACTACTCTGAGTTGAACCACATACCTAGTCTCTATGACGGTTTAACAACACCAGCATCAACCTCAGAATCCACACGGGTAGATTTTCTTGAACATACCAAACTAGGCCTCTACTCAATCAACTGCTTCATGATCTACCTAAATTAATGCATAAGGTCTACACGTACACTGAGGTACACATATAGGGGGTGATAAATAAATCTCAGTAGGCTAACCCCAACGGTGGTCCTAACATATGCTATCTAACATGTTCATAAAACATGCATTATGTAAAACCTACCCGAATGTGATTATTATCATAATAGAAAAAAAAATTAAAGAAAAAATCAGGTTTGGGTTTGACACCCATAGGTAAATGGAAAAAACGCGATGAGTGATCTCGGTGTCTCTGGTGGTTCCACCATTCTACGTTCGTGGTTGGGTTGTTTGATCTCATCCTATATGGCAGTATTCGATCCGAAATGGGAAATGGTGACTATGGATTTCAAGAAAAAATCTCAAAAATATGAAGTTCCCCCGGTGGAAAGACCGAAGGGGATTTCTTTTCTTGAAGATATTAAAGGCTCGGATCATTGCAATGCTACTGCGACGAGATCCCCCCTTTGAAAGAAACTTTAAGATGGCAAGTTCATTGTGGAAGCAGACCCTGAATCACTTCATAAATGGTCACATCTCTATAAGTATTCGATCATGGGATGCATATTCTATCTTAAAGGTGACTAGCCTTGGTCCAACCTAGATCTTAAATCGTGGATTGCACTCGTCTGGGGATTCTCTGATTGGAAGTTGATTCCAATCAGGAAGGGATACTTCCATATGATTCTCAAAACTCAAGATGAGATTGATCGTGTTTGGAGGTTAAGAAATATACAGTTAAAACCTAGAGTTTTTCAACTCTCTGACTGGGACTATGCTTTTAACCCGAACACCTCTCGGAATACTATGATTCAGATATGGGTGCGGCTTTATGGTCTCAATTGGTACTTCTGGCATCCAAAAATCATCAACGATATCGCCTCTTTCATAGGTACGCCACTTAAGATTGTATCAGCGTACTCTGAATTCTGAAATTGGCCTCTATGCGAGGGTCATGGTTGAAGTCGACATCGCTTCCAAACTCCTGGAGACCATTTCTTTTAACGTGAATGATTTTAGAACTGAAATCTGGGTGGAATGCGAGCGAATTCCCCCATACTGTGAGTACTGCAAGATCGTTGGTCATTCCTTGTTGAAATTCCTGGTCATGAAGAGTCTGGTTGTACAAACATCTGGAGACGGGTGGACCGAGGACAAGAGAAAGAAGAAGATAAAATCCATGCCTTCTGCTGCCCTGGAACATCCCAAAAAACCTTCGGAGGTCTGGGTCAAGTGTTCTAATTTCCCGGGTGAGAGATCGAGGGTCACCTGGGCTGATCAGGTAGAGGAGGAAGAGAATGCTGCTATCGATCTTGGAATTATGGAATATATTGAGTGGATGGTGTTAGAAGTTTCTGAATCCTTGCATGATGCCTCTGCTCTGTTGATACTTGAATTGATGGATCAACCACTGCCTGTGAATATTTCCCAGTAGCCTTAGCGGTTGGATGATCCCAAACATGTAGTTCATCTGAATACAGAGATTTCAATGGCTTCACTTGCAGCTCCTATCATGAATTCTCTGGATGCTACACAAACATAAGCTCATCATACCAATTCTTCTCTGCGTAACAATCTTAGTAGGGTTTCTTATTCAGATTTATTCACTACTGATAGGGTGTCTGCATTAAATTCAAATTCAAATGATACAAACAATATGGAATCACCCCATGAGGCTGTCGAGATAGTAGGCATACAGGCCAGTCCTATGCTGCCTACTGTTCCTCAGAGCATTGTATTAAAAAATGACATACATGGTGATCATATCATCACTCATAGTCCTTCTAAATCACCTGATAGCATCAATTATGTTAATAACTCATGTCTTTCTAACAATTTGTCTGCTTTTGATATGAGAAAATAGGACATGAAGACACCTTCGGCCTCCTCTTCAAAGCTTAGAAGATCTAAGAGGAATAAGGGATCGAATGGTCATAAGAAGAAAAAGGGTAGCTCTTGCTCCAAAAACAGGTCTTAATGGATGTTATTTTTTGGATTTGTCAGGGTATAGTAAACCCTGACACTCTTTCGGTTCTTTAGAGAATAATTTTGACTCATAAACCAAAAATCTTGGCTCTTGTTGAACCAAAAACTAAATTTTCTGTTAAATTTATTCATCTTTCTACTTCTAGTTATAAATTTCTTGGTGCTTACAATAATGGAAGTGCTGATGAATCTCTTTGGATTTTTTATCACAACTCTTTGCAAGATGTTAATGTTTTCAACTACTCTGATCAAATGTTCTCTTGTGATTTTAAACATGATCGCTTGCATTTTTTATGAACCCTATATATCAAGATCATAGGCCTCTCTGGCATGATTTATCTACTTTATCTATCTCCATACATGACCTATGGTTGGTGATTGGAGACTTTAATGCTATTCTTTCTCCCATTGAGAAGCTAGGCCCTCCTCATTCTCATATTTCTTCTAGAGATTTCAGAGCCTCGATAGAGGATTGTAACCTGGTTAAAATCAATATCACAGGTGCCAAATTCACTTGGTACCAAAGACATTATAATAAGGTTGTTATTAGAAAACTTGATAGAGCTCTTGTTAATACCTCGGCTCTCAATGCATGAGATTCCATTTCTAGCATCACCTTACCAAAACTAAACTCGGATCATCATCCTATTCTTATTAACTTTCACTCTAAGAGAGACAAACCCAATATCCCTTTCAAATTTAACAATGCCTGGTCGAAAGTTTTGGATTGGTCTCACCTCATTCAATGTTGTTGGGAGTCTATGTCTCATCATTAAAATGATTTTTCTTGTGTTACTAAGATCAAGAAGCTTAAGCAATGTCTCAATAGTTGGTGTGGGGATAAATCTAAACAAATTGACCAAGAAATATCAACCCTTGAGAACGATCTCAATCAAATTCAAAATATCTCTACTAACTCTGACTTCTCCTCTGATCCCCAAAATGAAATAAATGTCACTATGAATCTCAATTATCTTCTAGTGTTCAAAGACAATATTCTCAAACAAGTCTTCAAAACTAAATTGATCTCAGATGGTGATAGAAACACCAAGTTCTACAATTCCCTTCAGAGGTTTAGGAAGGTCTGCCACCCTTTATCCTTCCTTAAAGACAATGAAAAGCTCTATGACTCTGAACATGCCATAGCTAATTACGTGGTCAATTATTTTGACAACATCTTTAATGGGCCAAATATAAATAAAAATATCCTACCTGGGATCATTCTGACCTTAGTCAATGATGATGATAATATTTTTCTCTTGAGTACTTCTCTTGAACATGAAATCAAAGCCACTGTCTTTAGCCTCAACCCTAACAGTGCTCTAGGTCCTGATGGTTTCAATAATGGTTTTTTTCAACATCACTAGGAGGTTGTCCGTTCATATGTTTTCAAGCTTGTTAAATATTTCTTTTGTTATGGTAACTTCACATATGGTCTCAATGCCCAATTCCTTACTTTAATTCCAAAGGTAGCCAATGCCTCTAAAATTCATTTATTCTGACCAATTTCCCTCATCAATTCCCTTTATAAAATCATTACAAAACTCTTTTCCAATATACTTTTCTCTCTGTATAGAAGAATCATATCTTGGAATCAATTTGGGTTCATAAAAGGTAGGTCTATACAGGATTGCATTTTCCTTGCTTCAGAATGCACTAACTCTCTTAATAAATCCTCTAGAGGAGGAAATATTTCCATTAAACTCGACATTAGGAAAGCATTTGATACTATTGACTGGAGATTCATTTTCAAAGTCCTTCAGAGTTTTGGTTTCAATGATGTCTTCATTATTAGGATAAACTCCCTTCTCAATTCAGACTCTATTTCTATCCTCATCAATGGATCCCCCAAAGGATAATTTAAATGCTCAAAGGGGGTTTTCCAAGGTGATCCCCTCTCTGATACTATTTTTTCCATTGTAGAGGATTATCTTAGAAAACTTATTACTGGCCTTGTTCTTCAAAACAAACTCAAACCTATTTGGGATTCCATAAATCTAAATGTTCCATACCATCTCATTTATGCTGATGATATAATTTTGTTCCTTAATGGAAGCAAAAGAAATATCCTTAACCTCAAAAATTCCTTATCTCACTATGAAGAGGTTTCGGGTCAATCAATTAGTTGGAGAAAATCTTTTATCTTCTTTTTAAAAAAATTCCCTCCCACTAGAAAAACTCATATCATTGAAAGCCTTGGTATTAAAGAAGGATCCATACCCTTTACCTACTTGAGAGTTCCCATATTTTGGGGCAGGCCTAAATCCATGTATTTCAATGCTATTGTCGATCAAGTTACTCATCAACTTTCCTCTTGGAAGGGGAAATATCTTTCCATGGCTGGAAGGATCTGCCTGGTGAAATATAATATTGTTTCAAAAATGGTTTACTCACTGATGATTTACAAATGGCTTGATATTATCCTCAAGAAAATTAATGTCAACATTAAAAACTTTGTCTAGACTGTTAGTATTATTGAATAGAAACTTGTTACAATTTCCTGGTCTACCTATTTCAAACCACTTGAGAGAGGTGGTCTTGGCATTAAAAATCTCAAATTTTTTAATGTGGCTATTCAATCTAGACTCACATGGAGACTTATCAATAATAAATCTAATTCCATGGATTTTATTAAAGATAGAGTCCTAGAGAATCTTAAAAAGGTAATTTTCACTATATAAACTCCTTGATTTGGCCTTCCAGTAGAAGCTCCTTTTTCAACATCATGCAAAACTCTAGATGGATGGTTATCTCGGAATCTTCCATGAGCTTCTAGCTTGACAATTATACTGGATCCCCTCTCATATCAATGTTACCTCTTAACACTTATCTAGATAGCATCAACTGTACCATAATGGTATTCTTGACTCCAAAAATTATTACAATCATTTCTTCACTAACTCTACTTCTAATTTTTCTTGGTTGAAGTTTTTTGATAAGACTTGGATTAAACCCTCAATACTTGATCTAGTATGGTGTATTGATCATAATTGTATTCCTACAGAGGTTTACCTCCAATCTTTTGGTATCCAGCTCTGCTCTAAATGTCACCTTTGTCATCAACATAGGGAGGACATTAATCATTTATTTTTTTCATGTGCTATGACATCTTCTCTTTGTAATTTTATTACTGACATTTTTTATTGCATATGGTTATGCTCTGACTCTATTTTCTCTATGCTAAAACGGAATTTGGATCATGAAACTTCATGACAAATCAATAATCTATTCTTATCCACTGTTGCTGAGCTCCTCTATGTTATATGGTATGAAATATATGACACTATTCATAATAATTACTCATTCAATCTTAATGTTGGTCGCACATGAATTCTTATTGCCATTAGGGATGTTTCCATGCTTTAGAAAGCGCATTGTAACAACTTGGTTGGTGACCTTATGATCCTGCGACATCTTAGAGTTTACAGAATCTTCCCTCAACTGAATATTTCTTTCGAGGTGTTCTAGAAAGCCCCACTTCCTGGATGGATTAAAATTAATGTTGATGGTGCCTCCAAAGGAAATATGGGACCTACGGTCTTTGGGGTCGTCTTTAGGGACTCTCTTGGATAGTGTCATGGTTGTTTCTATGGTAGTTGTGGCTTTGCCTCCTATCTTGAAGCAGAGATGTCGGATGTGATTATGGCTATTATTTTTTTTAAGAAAAAAGGCTGGAACAATATCTGGATTGAAATTGAATCCACCACCATTGTCCAAGATATCTGGAATGGTGTGGTTCACCTGGTTTGGCCTCTTATAGCTCGCTGGATAAATTGCCTTAACTCATTTCTGGATCTCTGATACATCACCACTCATACCTATCGAGAATCGAACACTATTGGATGATGGTCTTGCTAACAAGGGAATCAACTAGAACATTAAGTGGTGTGATTATTTTCCAGTTGATCTTTTCCCATTCTATGAAAAAGATTTTAATAAAAATCCGTCTTTCAGACTTTTGTAGTTCCTTTCCTTAAGTTTCATTAAATTTTGTCTTGGTCTTTGACCAAGACATTACCTTTTAAAAAAACCCATAGGTAAACTACTCTCACTCTGTCCCTGGCTAGAGGAATTGTGAAACATAACCCATGTAGCCACAACATCAAGTGTGTATTTTTGATCAAGAAGGGGCTTCAAAGTCTAACGTAAGGACAAGAACACATGTTAGACCCTGAGATCTAATCCTAGGAATCAAAACATCAAACTCAAATATGAAGCACTAAGAATCCGATGGTATGATCTAAACTGGCGGTAGGTACACCCTATTGACCTCGGGGTACACTACCAAGCCCATAATTCCTATAGAACATTATGGGTGAGCGAACCTTTTAGCACATCATCGAGCTACTTGAACAGACCCATACCTATAAACCAGGCCCCAAGACTGAAATACCCTCCAGGGTCCACTAACATTATCCCTGGGAAAATAGGTAAGCTAAAGCGGTTTCACTTGTCCAAATTGTCTATTATCTCCTTAGTCCCACCTCACAACAAACAACCAACCAACAAAGGAGATAAATAGAATCGAACTCAGGGGATACAGCCAGTCTAATTATATCCCAAAGGTCTCCTCTCTCACATATAGTCCTGAATAATAATATCCTCAAACCTCCATGACACATCTCAAACACTAGAATTAGCTAACACCCGCACCCTCTAACCAAAACTATAGAAACCAACACTGTCCATATCATGACCAACCAAACAATGTAAAACCACCATGATTCCCAAAATTTTGATGCAATAGGATACCCCAAAAAGGATCTCCTCTAGAAAACCACAGCTCAGGTCAGAAAACCTACAAGGGGCTCCCCAGAAAACCAAATCTCAGACCACATCCACTCAAAGGAACCATGGTTGGTCCCCCAGATCAAACCCACAGAAAACAAACCCATAAGAGAAACCCCATGCAATAACCTTCCAAAAAGGGAATTCCCAAGAATAGGCCCCTCATACCAATCTAAAACTAGGATAAATAGAAACTAAAAGAACCATACATCCCATGATGTTGAACTACCCACAAGGCTTCTACTGGTCCCAACCTCAAGTGACCAGGCCTAAAACTCAAGCAACTAAACTAATGAACCCAAACACAAAGAAAATCGATTATTACTCGTAGAATCTATCCAAAAAACCTCAAAAAACTCAACTAGAATCCTCAAAATAAAGTGTTCAATAAGAACACAACCTCACACAAGCCTAACAACTGATAACCCAACCTCTGAAAGCATTCTAGAACCACACCCTCAAAAGAATCCTCCCAAAAATGCAAATAGTTAAAGACACCATCCAAACGACCTCTAAATTCCAAAATGATTCCAAAATTGTAATCTACAAGGGAAAACACTCAGAATATACTACTCACAAGTCCTATTCTGATTGCAAAGCATAAATAAACCCAAAATCCCTTTGCTAGAAAAGTACATGATGTGTTCTTTTAAGTACATAGTGTGTACTCTCAAAGATTCTCCTAGCCATGTACTTTTACATGGCCAAATAAGACATGGGTTTTGGTCATATATAAGTACATGGTCAAGAAATACATGGAGTATGGTCGTGTACCACTACAGGGGGTGTCTGCCCGAGTACATGACTACACGCCCAAGCCCACTACACAGTGTGTGCCCCTGGTACATGGAATGTAGTCTCAAAACCTCATATTCCCATAATAGAAAGAAAACTTTACATGTGTTTATCTAAACTACATGTTGTGTGATCATTATTTCTTGAATAGAAATCACTTTGAATGCCCTGAAACCCCATGATTCACTCAAAAACCACATGATCAACCCTCTAAGGGTCCCCAATAACCCAAAAATAAGATTAAAACATAAAAAACTACTATATTAGGATTTGTGGTGAAACCAATAAAAATTTCCAACATTTAGAAAAAATCTAGTTGATCTTTAATCTGATTCACATCCTGAAGCAGCCACACAATGATCTATCACGACCCAAGCTCAATGGAAGCGCCTCCTTCTCCCTCTCTACCTCTTATCTCCCTCTCCTCTCCCTCTCCTGTATTTAAGCCAAAGGAAGACTCAGTGGGGGGTGTATGTTACACAGAAAGGTATAAAGGGATCAAAAAATGAGAAAATAAATAAAAAAGAAAAGAAAAAGAAGAGGAAGAGAGACAATAAAAGAGGGTATGACCCGAACTCAACACTTGACATGAGGTTATGCCTCGACTAGGAAAAATCCCCCATCCCTGACTCAACCAAGAATCTGAAATTATTATCCAAAACTATGAAAAAAATATCACCAAACAAACATGTGTGAATAAATAATATTTAATTAATTAAATATTAAATATTTGGCCAAAATTTGAATAGCCTAGAATTCTACCAAACTCATGTACTAAGGTAAAAAACCTATTATGAGACCAAAATATTGGTTAGAAAAATTATTCGAGATATCCTGATAGAATAAATTACCATTTTTACCTCAAAATCTATATGAGAGAAAAAAAATTAAATTTCTCTTATTTTCCTTAAACTATCATGACATGGTTTGTGAAAATCTCCCCACCATAAATGTTTCTTGCCCCCGAGAATCCTTGATGATTAACCAGCTATCATGATTCACCCCAAACACTAGCACTTACAACACTACCATGAACATCCACTGACTGGTCTCATAGCATCAAAATCACCCCCAACACGAGGGATATTCAAACTTGACCAATCTAATTCTCCCCACCATAGGAGTATCCATAATTTATCCCCTCAAACAAGAAAAAAACTCTATGACCCATGATCCTTACACTACTGAACATAATGGAAATACATGTCCAAACCACTCACACCAAAGTGCCAACATGGAAAAAACAACCATCTCCCATTCCCAACACACTAGGAATGGAAAAACCCACACTGAACAAACCTCTTGAAATAAAGACCACAACCCACGATATCCTATGGTTCACTCCCCACTACAAGGATTCCTTAGGACTAAAGAAACTCTCAGAAAAATCACACGGCCCAACCGGCAGTTCTCTTAACTAGCATGCGCATGCCTTCTAAAAAAGTATTTATTCTAAAAATACACAAAAACACTACTCCCCTACTCAAGGTAGAGTGATGTGAAAAAACCATCTCATAAACTCTCATTCTCAAATCATTTATGACTTAATTAATCTAGGATTACAGGCTTAAACCCATTGACCATGCTCCTCATGTAGTACATTCCCAAAAAACCAAGACACCCTCAACACTCCTCTTCTAAAATAAGTCATCTCCCCCATGCTGCGATCCACCAACATGACCACCCTCGACATGGGTGTCAAACTAAGACCACAAGCACCAAAAAAAAACTTCTACTATGCTACCTATATCACAACCAGAAACAATAGGGCCAAGCATCCCACCAAACCTACCATCTCAACCATCCACAAAACCATAAAACCAAGAGCACTCCCAACACTCCACCAAAAAAAACCAAGCCAACATCATCCTCACCATATAAATTTTCAGGGCCACCATAACCTTAGGTAAACTCAATCCCAAACCAAGCATCTCTTGGTCATCCGTGCCTTAATCGGGAAACCACCGCCAATAGCAGTAGGGAATACCAAAGCTTACACAAAACCATAATGGATTCCACACATCCCTTGATGAAGGAAATGTATATTCACCACAATAGAACACCACACTAAAGGATCCACATAACTTTTCATTAGAATAAATACTCTTATAGTTCATTTGAGTATAATTTCACCAATTACTTATATGAGAAAACATTGTATAATAAATTGTTGACACTTTAAACAAATAAACCTACATCATCATTAAAAACACATACAGATAGGAATATGCATCCTTTTATCCTAGAATTATTCATGAACACAAGCCTCTTACCATTAGGAAAATATCCAAAAACACAGAAATCATAAATTTTTCAAACACAAGGACATCACTCGAGGTGAAAATCAAAAAATTATAACAGCATAAACCAAGAACAGTAATTCCACAACCCTGGTAACCAAACTTTCCTACCAAAACAAGTGTTAATTATGAAAAAAAATGATATCCATCCCAATTCTGACACATTCCTAGATCTCTTGTTTACCAACTCCTCAGCTAGTATGAAAAATAAATGAATTCTATGATACCATTTTTTCAGGAACTGACCTGGGTCAACCCATCCTATCACTCAATATGGATTGAAACAAATCCCCAAATGTGCCTCCTTATATGCCAGAGAATACCAACTAGTGGTGATGGAATAAAAAGATATAGTGGGGAGACTATTACCTCATATTATAGTGTAATAATTATAGAAATAGACTAAACATACAAGCATCAATAAACATCATATTGCACATAAATAAT
Organism: Viscum album; assembly: GCA_963277665.1. Lineage (NCBI taxonomy): Eukaryota > Viridiplantae > Streptophyta > Magnoliopsida > Santalales > Viscaceae > Viscum > Viscum album. The sequence continues at coordinate 960,371,638 of OY728138.1, read as the reverse complement.
TAAATAACTATAATAAAATATAATATTTAATACAAACTCAAGTAAAATCATACAGACACTAGTTACCCACTTGGTTGACCACATATAGAATACAATAAAGTAAAATAAATACACAATTATCTACTACTACTCTGGGCCGAACCGCATACCCAGTCTCCATGATGGTTGAACAACTCCAACACGAACCTTAGACTCCACATGAGAATATCTGCTCGAACATGGAACACTAGGCCCCTAACCAATCAACTGCATTGTGCTCAACCTGAAAGTATACATAAGGTCTACATATACAGTGAGGTTCATGTGTCAGGGGTGAGAAAAAAATCTCAGTAATCCACCCCAACATTAGTCCTAACATCTCCTGTTATAACATGTGCATGAAAAAAAATCATATCTAGTCTAGTCGAATGTGACTATCAAGATAATAGATAAAAAAATGAAAAAAAGAAACAAAAGGGATAAAAAGGAAAAATAAAAAACCTCAGGTTCTAAACTGACACCCACATGTAAAATAACTTCTCTCTAGACAAAACCAGATGAATTGGAAAACATGGATCATGTAGCCACAACATCAAGTGTGTCCACCTGATCAATAAGGATCTCCAAAGTCCAATGCAAGGACAGGGACACATGCCTGACCCTAGGATCTCATCCTAGGTTTTAAAATACTGAATGAATCTATCAGACACTAGGACTCCAATGGTACGATATGAATAGGTGATAGGGACTCCCCATCAGCCTCAGGGTACACTTCCATGCCCAAAAGTCCTATAAAATATTATGGGAAAATGAACCTATCGGTGTATCACCGGGAAACCTGAACAGAACCAAACCTATAAATCGGGCCCTGGGATCATAATAGCCTCTATAGTCCACTAACCTTATCTATGGGAGAACATCCAACCTAAGGTAGCTGTAATCATCTAGATAATATATTAGATCCCTAGCCCTACCTCAAAACAACCAACCAATTAGTAGATGAGAAAAACAAACTCAAACTTAGAGCCTATGTCTGGTCCAATGATATCCATAATGTCTCCTCTCTAATATATAGTACAGAATAAGAATATACTCAAACCTCTAAACCACATCTCAAACACTATGGTCAGCTAACACCCACACCATTTAACCAAAACTATAGAAACTAGTATCATCCATCTCATGACCAACCAAACACAGAGAAACCACTATGTTTCCCAAAAACTCAGCACAACAAGACACACTACAAAGGGTATCCTCTATCAAACTAAAGCTCAAGAAGGACACCCTACAAGGGGCTCCTCCAAAAAAACCTAGGCCCAAGCACACTCAAAGGAACTATGGTTGGCCCCATCCCATACCCACAGAAAACCTTTCCAGAAGGGAAACCTCAATAAATAACCCACCTAGAAGGGAATTACCTAGAATAGGTCCCTTAGAATTATCTCAAACCAGGCCCAATAACACCCAACCAAACCATTCATCCCATAATTTCAAACTACCCACAAGGTTTCTATTAGTCCCAACCTCAATCCATCGTACCTAAACCTCAATAAACCAAACTAAATATCCCAAATATAAAGACACTCAATTCCACCCCCCTAGAATATATCCAAAGTACCTCAAACAGACTCACCTGTAATCCTCAATCCAAGGTGATCAATAAAAACACAACCACACATGATCCTCACCACTCACAACCCAACCCCTAGAAGGATTATAGAACCATAGCCTCAAAAGAATCCTCTAAAAAAATAAAATAATATAAAACACTATCTAGATGGCCTCTAAATTCTAAAAGGATTCCACCATTGTGATCTATATATAAAAACACTCTGAATAGACTACGCACAAGTCCAATTCTGACTCTAGGGCACAAAGACACCCAAAACCCCTTTGATGTAAAAGTATACGGCATGTACTTTTGAGTACATGGCATGTAATATAAAAGATTATAATATAAATATAATTCTACATGAACATCAAATACATGGGTTTGTCCATGTACCAGAACATGGCCAAAGCATACATGAGGTTTGGTCATGTACCACTACACGGGGTGTCTGCCCGAGTACATGGCCACAGGCCCAAGACCGCTACATGGCATGTGCTTCTGATACATGGAGTGTAGTCTAAAAACATCATCTTCTTCAAATATAAAGAATACACAGTGTGTGTTTCTCTAAACAATATGTTGTGTGATCATAATTTCTTGAACAAAAATCCTTATGAACTCCCTAAAACCCTCTAATTCACCCAAAAAACACTAGATCAACCCTATAAGGGTCCCCAACAACCCAAAAAAAGATTAAAACATTAAAAAAAATACTCTATAATTATTTATAGAGAAAAAAATAAAAAGGGACAACCTTTAGGAGGAAACTTCCAATGATTCAATTCGATTCGCATCTCGCAGCACTCGCATGACAATCAGGCGTGACCCAAGCTCCGCGGCGGAGCCTCCATATCCCACTCTCCCCATTCTCTCTATCTCTCATAACTCACCTCTATATAGACTAAAGTAAACCCAAATGGTGTTCATACATGATACATCAAGGGAGGAAAGGAGAAAAAAAATAGAAAAAGGATAAAACAAAGAAAAAGAAAAATAAGAGTGAATAAAAGGGGGTCTGACCCAGACCCGATGCCTGGCATGAGGTTATGCCCTACCTAAGAAAAAAACCCCATCTCAGACTCAATAATTAAGTTTTAATTTAGATATGACACTCTGAATAGAATATATCACCGAACAAACATGCATGAATAAATAATATTTAATTAAATAAATATTAAATATTCGGACAAAATTTCAAACGACATGGAATTATACCAAACTACTACCTTAAGGTAAACACCATATTTTAGGTACCAATGACATGGTTAGAAAAATTATCTAAGATCTTATGATAATATAAATTACCATGTTTCTCCTTGAAAGACACCTGAGAGAAAACATTCAAAGATACCCTATTTTCCTTAACTTGTCACAACATTGTTCGTGACATGTATAACCAATTGAGACAAATTTATTATAAATATATTAAACTAGATAATAGGCTACTGTTTTATATGCACTAGAGGTTAATTCTTCTCAAAATTATTTTTATTTTTTCTTACCATCACCTTGAGTATTACTTGATATAAAACTCATTTATGATGTTTTTATGGCAGTATCTCTCTTTATTCCAAATTATTGAGAACTTTTAGCTAGTTTAATCTCTAAATTTATCTACTTTACTTCCAACTCAAGTAAATTCATGTTAAAGGTGAATTATTCATCCTCCAGTGATCTCAATCTACCTTCCCAATCTCTATTCAACTTCTCTATCTAATCCTATTTCTTTTTGTTTACCCCTATAAAGATATGTCAGTATATTTTATTCTTTTTTATTTGATCTTTAACTAAGAATCTTTTGTATTTTTAGACATCTTGTATAGATTTTCTAAATAATTTATCACTTATTAAAGAAAAATTTATGTTAATTCATTCTCACAGTCACTTATTTGAAAATCTTCTTCAATAAAGAAATTCTTTTCATTACAAAGAGTCATAGATTGTTTATTTTATTCCAAGATATTTGTGATATAATTTCACTTTCATAATTTCTTTCTTAGTTTATCTTATATTGTCTTTACTTTTTCTTATAGTTGTTCATTTTTATCAAGTAATCCTTTGATAAAACAATCTATATATAAAATCACTTCATCAGGAATATTCTCTACATGATTAGAAATTTTAGAATAGATCACTTTAATAGTTGTAATAGATAAATATTATTTATATTTTTCATATTTAAGGGTTTATTCTTCAAAAGGATCACTTTAGATTTATTTGATAGAGAAGGTATTACCAGTATGATAAAATTCATGTGGTACTTTATCCTTCTTGGAAAGATTTATTAACTTGTTTTCCTATTTTTTTCTTATTATTATTTAATGTTTTGGATTAATCCTCTACCTCTATTATAATAGGTATAGATTCTAAATTCTATATTTGAGTCACTTCAAAAATTTCATGATATCTTCATGTTTTATAAACCATTAAAAATTTATTGTAATTAAAAAGATCCAATCAGAGGAAAACATGGATTTTATTTTATGCCTATTGTAGATCCAAATGAATCATGTAGAAATCTAAAGGGTGGGGTGAATCAGGGATCACCTTTTTATTGATTTTTTATTTTATATTTAGATTATCCCCTCTTATACTCAAACCATTATCTTGGTTAAAATATATTAATCTATTATTAAATTCATGAACCTTACGTCAATATGTATATAGAGAATAGGTAAGGACAACAACACGATAGGTTTTTACAAGGTTTGGCTCTATTCTGAAAAACCTAATATTTACCATGATCAGATATTATTGAGTCTCAGATTTTATTATCATTATAAAATTAGGGTGGTTTCAAATGCATTGGAATTATCACAAAAGGGTCATGTAGGTTTTCTCTACTTCCCATTGTTGTCTCACATAGCACAGCCCTCCTGAATAGATGATGGAGTTGTTTATACTACAATCACCAATTCTCCAAGGGTTCTTCTCAAACTAATAAAATATGTCTTTAACTACATGTATGTGATCAAAAATAATTCATGTACATTATCCTTTTTCTCCCCTTGGTCTCACTATGACTTGGAATCACTGTGAATATTCTTTTTTGATACTCTCAATGCATATGATAACCAATAGTAATAACATCAGTCTCTTCCTCTATTCTTATTTTTCACTACATGTGAACTTTTAAATCTAGGTCTCTTCTATTTCTGAGATACATAGAAAATATTCATATTGCTATAGTATTATATTCTTCTACTTCAACTGGATGAAATATCTTCCAAATTTCTTCATCATCGAAGGGTTTCTCAATTCTCAATTCAACAATAATTTTTTTATCCTTCATGAGTATATATATATTCATAGAGAAATATCTTGAATGTCTAGTAAATATTATTTTCTAATATTTGAACATTCGATTCTCCTAAAATCTCAGTATATGATCCTTATTTTTTTAACTCTTTTCCTAAAAATACACAAGTTTCCACGTGAATATTTTCATGATTTGTATACATTGAATTATCTTACAAATATGGTAATTTAAAACAAATATTATATCATATCTCCTAAATATTTTGTTGCGCTACTAAAAAAATATTTGAATTATTATATCCGCACTATCTCCACAATCAAAATCGTCATTTAAAAATCCTGAAACTCGACTTTGAATTCCTTGATATATATTGAAAGTTTTCAATTTTCCCTCTATTTTATAAGTATATAAATGAAATGAAAAACTAACATGTAGAAAAAATGAATTTAATAAGAAAGAGAGAAAGGAAGGAAGACCAACTGTTCTAGAGAGTTCATGGTGAATCTATATTTGTTCTCTAAAAATAATTCTCAATATTGTATCCATTGTAATGATCGAGACCTTTCACACTACACCCTTATGTTTTAATTGTTATTATCCCACACTAAAACCTCTACATGTGGGATAATACTCCTCTAAAAGTTAGATAGGATACTTCTTCACTGACCAACATTATCCAAGTCAAACTTTACTATATGAATAAAATAAATATTTAAGGGAAGGATTATTTATGAATGAGAAAAAATAATCATATTATTAGAGAAAGTAAGGTAACTACTCATTACAATCTATTAAATAACAATTGAAATTCTTATAATAAAATAATGAGAAAAATTGAAGAATGAAAAACTCAATGATTTAACTGATAATTTCTTTTAAACAATAGTCAACATTCATTATTCTATTTTATAGATATAATAAAGTTATAGTGGGAAAAAATAAAAAAAATAGATATAAAAGAAAGAAAACTGATATATATTAAAAATATAGAAAATAGTTATAGTGGAAAACCCTAACTAATCCTAAACCAAAAAATCAAGAATGTTTTTATAGTAGAGGAAATATAATTTAAATATGAAGTGTATATTTATCCAATTCAATTTCATAAGAACTTATCATCAAATGATTACATTCTTCTTGTGGTGACGTTATTTCCTCCCTCTTTCTTCCAAGCAGCAATAGCAACAAATTATTTTCCTCACATGTATGGAATGAATAGTAATAGGTTTCCAAATGGATTATCCATATTTAATTTTTCTTTTAATACACCCATAACCTTCAACTATTTATCATCATTTTAAATGAGATAACATGATATATTGAAGAGGAAACAATATTTACACATAAAGACCATGGGATGATGGCTGCAATGAAAGATTCACCATGTTGTTCTTAGTGTTTTCCTATAATCCATGACCATCATCTTCCATGATGTGCTATAGATTATCTCCTAGTTTCATAACCACCATGGTTACCATATAACTTAGTGAAATGGTTGGAATAACATTTCTATATCTTTGGTCTTCTTTTGATCTTTTAGCCAAATGATTTTCACAGTAATAGTTCTCTTGATTATGCTAACTGTGGCTAGGGCCATGATGTAGTGAAAATATTTATGTTGTTTTAAAGGAAAAACACTAAAATAGATATATCCTTAGTATAATACTTTTAGTTTCTATTATTTTGGAAAAGTAAAACATTATACATGAGAACTAAGTTGAATTTCACTAAGTGAAAAATATTATGTATCCCCAAAATATATTATATATGGAACTTTCCTCAAAAATATCTTCTGTATGAACCAAATAAAAAGTAAAAAAAATTAGGTATCATAAAAATCTTATGCATCCTTAAAAATAATTTTCAAGCTCCCTCATACTCAAAAATAAAATGTTACATATCACTTGGGCCATAGTAAAACCTTACATTTTTTCAAAAAATGATACGCATCACAGGGGAGCATCAAAATGTGTTATTCATCACTACTGAGACATGGAAAGCTGTTAATAATGGCATAAAATGTTATGAATGACACCAAATTAAGTTTTTAAAGTAAAATTTTGTATGTAATATCCTAAAATGTTATGTATCACTAGTAAACCCAAGGCTTCCATTTTTCACTAATTTTCAAATATATTACATATCAACTTTGTAGTGCTTTAAAACCTTACACATCTTTATCCTTTTCAAACTTCTTCAATGAAAACTAAAAAATATTATTTATGAAGATCAAAAATGATACACATTCAAGACATAGATAAAACTCTACCCATTCAAGTTCAAAATGGAATTTTTTCAAAAAAAAACATAAATAAAACATGGATTTTTCAATTAATACTAAAAATAAATGAAAAAAATTTAGATCTTTAATAATTAATCCATTTTCCAAATTAAATCCAATTTTTTTCTTAAAATATAAAAATTTAACCATTATCTATAAAATGATAAATTGGTTGGAATTAAAATAATGAATTATATAATAAAATATATAAAAATATGATCTTTATTTATCTCCCACACTTAACCATTCCACCCCTAGGAAATCATCTATACTAAGGTCAAAATAAAATTCACAAGATATAAATGAAAAAACTAGTGAATTATCACCCAAATAAAAATAATTAGTTCTACATGGATATCAATTACTTAAATAAAAATAATAATAATAAAAATACATTCAAACTAATATTATTCTCCAAGTGCAAGTCATACCTACCTCCCAAAAAAAGTATTTCTCTCTCACTCAAGGATTTTTTTATATGAATATTTTCTCAGTCACACGGCATCCATGATCTCTATAGTTTGGTTTTATTATTAGTATATACACTAAACATAGCCATGAATGTGTCAACCATGATGGATTTTACAAGGGTTTTTCTATGGCTGAGGGTTTTCTGGTTTTAATTGTAAAAATATTATAGAAAAAATGAGGTTGGTTAGACTCTAAATTCAAGTAAATGCTTGAAAATAGTTTTTCTAAAGAATGGTTTAATCCTCGCTATATTTTTAATTATAAACCTCTAAACACCTCTTTATTTCTATTAGGTAGTCCATATTTGTAAAATTTCAACTGGAATAATATTTTTCATATATCTTCCCTCATTAAAGAAATTTTGTTTCCTTTGATTTCAAGTCTATAATTTCAATAAATATTTGAGTTTCTGAGGTAAAGGGAGGCATCTTGAACTTAAAAAAAAGTTTTTTGATCTCCCATACCAACTTTGAATGATATTTTAGACTACCCTCCATATTAAAAAAAACTTTCCTCCCCAAAACAACATAAAAATTTGTAGGATATTTCTATTTAAACTCTAAACAGATTCATCAAATGATGAAACACAACATAGCCTAAATCCCCCTACCCCATATTTGAGTTTGAAAATAATCATGCATTTGACTTCTAAGAAAGGTGTAAAATAGATAAATGACTACTAATGTGGCTACATAACAATTTAATTTAATGATTCTAGGGGCTTAAGAAATATCAAATGTAAATGAAGACTAAAATATGAGTTACATGAAAAAGGTGAAAGTCAAAATGGTTCCTATATAATACTTTATACATTCCATAAACACTAACAACTATGAGAAATAGAAAAAAATTATGAATCTCAAAAACATGACTCAAGATTCTTAATAAAAATATACATGTAAATAATATCTAAAAAATGTTTATAAACCTCTCAAGTTATGAAATATATTAATTTTGGATAGTACTGGTGCATATGATTTTCACAATCAATCAAAATTTATTAAATGAAAAAAATGAGAATTAGAGAACAAATTATATATCATAAATCATTCAAATCCATTAAATGTTCAAATAAAGTGTTTTTTAAATAATAAAAAGTTGGTTTCATTTTCCAATTGCAATAAAATTAAGCTCAAGAATATTTAAAACACTCCAAAAATTAAAACAGAAACAAAACATGTCTAACTCTATCTAACCATATTTTAAAAACCTATAAAAAAATAGAAAACACACAAAAATTACTAAATTAGGTTGAAATACCCCCCACACTTATTATATAACTACTCATAATTTAATTTCAAATATAATTAAAAGATAAGGGTAGGGAAATCAAAGGGAATGAAACATATAGCCTGAGTTTATTTTTTTAGTGTTAGCCTTGAGTTAAGATTTTAAATCCTACCACTTTAAGCCTAAAAAAACAAAAAAAAATAATAAATTTATTGGAATAAAAAATAAATAAAAATGAATCAAAATACAGGAAATAAGGAAAGGGATAAAATCTTGGTTTGGACCCCCAAGTGGGTATTATTTTTTTACTTCCTCCAGTTGGTAGTTCTAGTGGGTTATCTATAATATAATGTTGGGTGTGGTTTCTTACTAATAAACCACCAAAACTTATTCTTTCATATTCTCTTCAACGTAAAATTGTTATATAGTAATTCATGTAGAATTAATGTTAGATCCATCCCCTTGGAAATGTATCACAAATTACATGGTAGGGGGAGGAAAAAACGGGTCCTATACTTTTACTAACACTACTTATTTGGCCTCTTTTTTAACATCCATGGCATGCTCAATTGTTTTTTTATTAATAATTTCAGAAAATATGAAGTTAGTGAAAATATAAATTTGAATATAATTAAGACAATATAAATCAATATAAAAATATCACCCTTTAAGTAGTTCATCTTGGAACATTATTTCTTCATGTGAGAACACTGGGAACTCTATCTCAGTAGGTGAATCTTCTTCTTCATCATCACCCTCTAAGGTAATCCAAGCATTACATGAATCTAAAAATTCAAAGAAGAAGTAATTAATAATAAATTCATTTTAAAACAAATTAAATAGAAATTTGTTTATGAAAATATCATCTTCGTGAATTATCTCGAATTTAATTTCTATTTCAATGGTGTGTACCACTTGGAGTTAGGTTTCCATTGATAGAAATAGGTAGTTATCATGCCCCATATTCAATTAAAATTCCACATCTTTAGTGGTGCCTTATTCCAAATAAATTAGAGGTAAAATTTTGCTTATTTTTTATTCAAATATGGGAGGAACATTTGGAAATTTTTTACGTACAAAATTAGACCAATATTCTTCCAAATCATGTTGATCTTACACATGTGTATCAATTTGTGTATATTCTTCATAAAACACTTATAGAAATGTTTGAGATATGTCAAATGATAGATCTTCAAGTTTATTACTATAGGAATCCTTTAATTCTTCAGGTAGTAATATAAGTGGAACAAGCTTCAATTCTTCTTCACCGTGATTTTATTACTTTTCCAAGCTTAAATATTTTATTTCCTTGAAAAAGGTGAAAAGTTTATCCATTTTCTTTCTCACTTATTCAAGAATTATAAAATTATTCTCTATTATAATATTTGAAGACTCTTTCCTACTGGATTCCTCAAATTAGTTACTAGTCCAATCATATGAATAATCAATATTAAAGTCCATCTTTCACTTAATAAATGAAATATATGAAATAAAAAACTATTTTTTTGGTTTTTGAATTTATTATTTTTTATCTTTTTATGAGAAATATTGTTTTTAAGCTATTAGAATCCCCAAAAACAAAACCAAATTTATGTAGGGATTTTTTTACAAATTCCTAATCTGTAAATTTTTATTTTCTTAAGAATAAAGCATAGTGTGAATCCTAGGGTTGATCTTAAAAGTAGTCCACTCACATAAACTTATTTTCTATTATCACTATTTATAACTAAAATATACTACTAAATTTTATACTAATATAGTGGGGGTTATAAATTTATATGATATATATAATTATATAAATACAATAAAAAACTAATATTTATACAAAATGACTTTATTAAGAAAAAATAGAAAGAAATGATGAGTTTCTATTATATGGAATTCACATGAAAGATATCCTTGTTCAATAAAAAAATATCAATATTTTATCCAATTTAGCTATCAATACCCATCACATTAAACCTTCCTATTTGAATTGTTATTATCCTACACCAATACCTCTATATGAAGGATAATACTCTTCCTAATGTAATCTAGAAGACCTTTTTACTTACCAACACTATCCAAGTCAAACTCCACCAAATTAATTAATTAAATACAAAGTGGAATAAATATAGGAATGAGGAAGAAGTATCACTATGGTAGAGAAAGTAGGGTGACCACTCACTGTAATTGATTTAACAACTATTGAAATTATTAGAATAAAATCAATATAAATATTGAATCACAAAGAACTCAAATCAGCCACTAATAATTTCTTTCAAACAATAAATGATATTAGTTCTATTGAACATGATAATTTTTTTGAAGAAGTTTTATAATTGGGGATATTTTTTGCCTAAATTGTGTGATAAGATAAATTGAAGAATAATTGGATATGATTAGTGTGCTATATTTTATTGTAAAAATATAAATAATGTTCAAAATAAAATGTTTAATGATAATTAATTTTAGTTTAATTTCACTCCATATTTTTAGAATGATTTTAATAAATTAGAAGAAGTTATTAGGATGAATATTGGAGTTTGAAGGTGTTTGAAGATGAAGTGAAATCACTACACTCTGGAGGTGCATGAAAATGGACATGAAGACTCTTTGGGAAGATAAAACAATAAATTTTTACATAACATGGGTGTTTTGGTTGGTTGTCTACCATGGATCAATGGAGATATTTCATGGTGATTTATATAACACAAAACAAAATAGATATGGGGAGTCCTATAGAAAAATAGGTGTTTCACAATTCATTGTGGAATAGAGTTTTACCTATGAGAAATAGTTAGATATACTATTACTTGGTGGTCATAATGGTGGAATATTGAAGATTTTTTTTTAGGAATAAAAATAGGGATCACCACACCATAGTGTATCTATGGTGACCATTTTAATAAGTATTCAAAATTTTAAGGCATTTGTCTCTAGAAGAAATAAATTAATGTGTCGTCTAAAATGGGGATCAACACTCTGTGTAATAAGTATATGTTTGAAATAAATATACCTATTGAAAATATAAAAGAGTGAACATGAAAAGATGTTGGGTGTTTTGAAGAATATCTTCAAATTGGTTCAGTATAGTTAGACCAAAATATTGTGCAACATGTCATGGTGATGAAAGTTAAATCTGTGGGTAGAAGAGAGTTCTAGATTTGAGAGTATCTGATTACATGGCTCTGTTTTAGACTCAAGAGACCCTCATACTCAATATTTTAAGTTTTATAACTTCATTAATAATGACTAAGTGATATAAAATAATCCAATGGATCAAAAATAATTAAGATAAGTTTAAGAGTTTGTTGAAGGTTTGAAATTGAAATTGAAATTAAAATTTTAATGGGATACTGCTTCTATGTAATAAAAAGAATAACATGTTTTTTTATTTTGATTATTATAGTAGAACACATAAAGAATATAATGGATGATACTATGTGATATATTAAAGAAATATTATATAGATTATAAGGTAGAGGAAGAGATAATATTGTATAAAATAGTTTTCATAAAAATAAATAATAATAAGATAGTACTAGAAAGCAGGGAAAGTAAAAGAAGATAGAGAGAAGAATGATGAGTGATTTATTGGTTTTTGCGTGTAATTATTATAGTAGTGACATGTGGTGATGAATAAGGAATAAGTATTACTTTTTCTAATAGTGAAGAATAAGTGTGGACATACAAAAATATTATTAAGACACATTCATTAGAGGAGAAGAATCATCCATGCCTCAACAATACATGATGGTGGTATATTTTTTTAGGATACTTTTAAGGAGTTAGAAGTGAAAATTATTCTTGTATCATGATTAAAGTATATACCATTCTCTTTGTGTCCATGATGATTATACTAGTATATTATATGGTATTGGGTGAGTCTAAATCATGGTTAAAGATTAGCCTTCTCGTTTTGAGAGGTAATACTTATACATTAAGTATCTATGTTTTTTGATTTCCTCTATATGTGTGAGTTAATAAGTGATATCACTCACTCTAAAAAGTTAGGGGTGTTGATTTCGAAAGAAATCATAAAAAGGAAAAATAGACTAATTTTTATTAATTCACTCCCCTCTTAGTAAACCTATATAGTTTCTAGGTACATCAATTGGTATCAAAGCACCAAATTTCCCTCCAAAGTTTACTAATTTTAAGTACGATACTTATAAGTTTTTTTAACTTAGTTGGTATTTAAGTTATTCTCTCTCTTTTATAAGTGAAGAAGTGTCCAAGTTTCTTTATTGAATGTGTTTTTTGGCGTTTGTATTTTTATATAGATTTTTATATTTATTATAGATAGTATTAATTTGGTGAACAATATGGGTGTTCTCATATTTTATAGAAAAAATTACAATATTTAGAATGAAATAAGTATACCCTACTGAATTTAATTGAGTATGGATGTTTAAGATATTGTGACTAATAGATTTTCTATAATTACACAGGTATCGTCTTTGAATTTGGATGCTATGAAGAATTTAGATATTGATAGACATGCAATGAATTCTATTATGTCCTCGCTTTTAGAAAATTAAGTTTTAATTTTTATGGGGATTATGAATTCAAAAGTAATTTGAGAAAAGCTATAAAATATCAATGAAATCAACGTCAAAGTTAAAAGGAATAAATTACAGATTTGGTGACTCAAATATAAATATATTTTTATTCTTAAAGGTGAATATATCATTGAATTCTTTACAATGGTCAATGAGTTGGTGAGCACTATAAGAGGTTTTGGTGATACACTTGAAGATTCAATAGTTTTTTAGAGGATAATTTATATCCTTCCAAATATATATGATGTCAATGTATTAGATCAAGAGGATAGTGATATTGATACACTTCCTCTAGATGACTTACACAATATCTTGGTTTCATATAAGATGGGAAAATAATACATCTAAAAGAATAATGGTTTATATGAGAAGGAAATATCTTTTAAATTCATGAATAAATAAAATCCCTTTAATGTAATTATGGAATTTAAAGAACATGAAGATGAAGTTGTAAGTTCATACTCAGATGAATATTTTTATGTGAAGTTTTATAATCTCATGTCACTCATTTCAAGTGGTTTCTAAAAAGGAAAAGGTAGATTTCATGGTAAGTTTCCATTGAAGTGTTTCAACTATGGGGGTATTGGATATTTCACTACAAATTTTCCAAATCTAGAAGAATATAAAAGTGAAGATAAAGAGGATATGTCCCATAAAGTTTCAAGAAACAATTCCAATAATTTCATAATAAGTGTGTTTTCATAAATATGATCAAGAAATGAATCTTATTATAACAAAAGGTAGATTTAAAGATCTAAAAATTATGAATCAGCAATTGATGGTAGTGAGATTAGTTGTTCCATAAGTGGTAGAGGTGAGAAGACATTCATTGCTCTTGTGGATTCCAAACATTCATGTAGTGAAGTTGGCTCAAAGGAAGAATAATAGGTTTCCTCATGTAGTGATGAATAATTAAATGAATATTAAATATAGTTAATGTTGAAGAAGGAATTGAAAAATAGTTTTTTGATGTTCTTTATTTGGAAAAATAAAATAATAGACTGAATAATGCATCTAATAATGTGGAATTTGATAATACTGAATTTAAAATAAAGGAGGATGTGTTTCTCCATAGTGTTGAATAAGTAAGATAATAACTAACCAAGGAAAATAATAAAGTTTAATTTTTAATGAGATTATTAATTCATTGGATAATTATCATATATCTCTTAAATTATATTTAGTGGAGAAATAATATTATATCAAAAATTTCAGGTATAATTTTCATAATTTCAAACATGAATTGGTAGATTATTCAAGGCAAGAGAAGTAATTTGTATCTAAATTTAGGCTTAAATATTATTCTAATAAAAAATTATTTCAACCAATTATTATTAAAGATAATGAAATATCTATATAAAATTTTTAATCCCAACATAAGATGACAATATTGAAGAAAATCACATATGAAAAAAAATGTTTTATTATATAAAGACTTAATTTAAATGAAAATATAAAATTGTATGTGAATAAAAAAATTAGTGAAAAATAAATTCAACAAAAAATTATCATGTTTAGAATATTCTATAATTTTATTTCGTTAAATGTAGTTCATAATGTCTTTCATAAAAATGAATTTTAGAGAAGTACTACTGCTATATAGATTAGCATTTTTGGAAGAAGTTTGGTATTTTATGGTCATGTTTTGTTCTATGGGGGATATGGGAATGTTTTTGAGATATTTATGGTTTACCATGAGTATATTTTAGTCTATTAATTGTGATATAAGGAACACGTGTATAGGGGAAAACCCTTGTAAAAAACAAAGTCAGGCAATATATTATTTAACAATAAAGTGGTAGATTGAACAACTACTTTGATAGATTGAATGAATTGTATGATAGATGTAACCAATAAGTTAATATTTTCATAGATTTTATAATTACCTTATTGGATTAGAATATTTACAAATAGTATTCTAAAGGATCTCAAATAATATATAAGAGAAAGAAAATGGTGAAGAAGAAGATGCCTCACAAGAAGAACAAAGAATTTGTGCAGCCTATGGAGATTGTTGAATCTAAAATTAGTGGACAAATAAGTCTACTAAAAAATAAATATAAATAATTCATATCAAGAAAAATTTATCAGAGAAATAATTATGTGGAATATGCTACCATTTTTGAACAATAGTATTAAAGTTTTAAAGATGAAGAAATAAAGTGTAGTAAGAATAAATAGTCTTTGGCATGTCATATTTCCAAAGTAAAGAAGAATAAGATCTGTACTCCTAAACTAAAATTGGAGTTGAATAATAAATTGGCTGATCAAATTGTATGTCAGTAAAAGTGGTAGTTTTATACCAAGGCATGGAGGTTGAATAAGAATTCTCAGTCTTTATCCATCAAAGGCTATGGTATTTTTGTTATATCCCCTCTTTCGTCTTGTTCTTTGGATCTTTTATTGTCAAAGTGGGGTAACAATATAAATATCTCTATGTTTAATCCCTTAATAAATTCATAAAGGTGGGGATATATAGAGGTATTAATCTATTTATATGTGTTTTTTCTAAATTGGTGAACAATCTCTTATTTAGGGGGAGAATATATTTGGAGATAGGTTTTAAAAGGGGTAAGATATGAAGTCAACATGTGAATTATTCTAACATGTTTCATGAGAATTATTTTTGTAACCTATTATAAATAATTTCAAGGGAAAGTTTTGAGAAATAAAATAAGAGTTTGATTTGATACATAATTGGTATCTAGATGATTCTTAATAGATTTTACCAAGTGGTATCAAGGGATAAGAGAATATGATTATTCAATTGGTCTCAAGAGCATCAAGGACTATAAAGAAGTAAATGTAGGTCACTATTATGTATAACATGATTTTATTTTTCAATGTTATTATATCTTACACTTAGTTCACTCACATATAATTATAATTATTCAATGATTAGTTATTTCTATGTGTGATGAGTTTTAAAGTGATTTTGGTTCCTCAATTTCCAATAAAAATCAAAGGGGGACATTATTGAGCCTCGAAATTGTTATTAATAAGTTTGTTGATTGGGAGATATTATTGTGTAGAAAGGTTTTAATTAGAAGAATTTAAAAATAAGTAGATATAATTGATGTGTTTTATTTTCATTTCAATATATAAATCATGTTTAAACTTAGGTTTTTCATGATGATTCATTTGAGGTGAAGATCAATCCATGGTTTTGGAAAGATTTTAAGAACGTGGAAGATGTTTTAAGGTTAAAGAGTGGATTTGGAAAGTGTTTAAAGAAGAAGTTACATCCCCAACCCATGGAGGTACATGAAAATGTGAAAGGATACATCCTGGTAGAAATAAAAAAGTGAATTTTCATAAAAAATGAGAATTTTGGTTGGTCATGGTATAAAGAAGAAGTTCTATATATGTCATAGAGAAATGAAGACATGCTGTGGTTCTCTATAGAACATAACACAATATAGAAATAAAGTTAATTGAAATATAATGGGAATTTCATAATTAATTATGGTAAAGAGTTTTATTTGTGGTAAATAATGAGCTAAATTATGTCTTGGAGTTCATCATAGTTTCATATTAAAGAGTTATTTTCTGGTAATCAAAATGGTGATCTTTATGGAATGGTGAATCGATAGTGACCATTTTGGGAAGTAATCAAAACATCTAGAATTTGGTTACTAGAAGAAATAAATGGTTGGGAAGTCAAAAAAGGGGATATAAACACCATGGAACAAGATATAGTATGAAATAAATGTACTTGTTTGAAATAGAAAGGAGAGAACATGTCATGGTTCTGGGTGTTTTGAAGAATAGTTTCAAAAGTAATGTCGGACCAAAATAGGGTCAAACAAACTATGGTGAAAAAGATTAAAGTTGTAGTAAGAAGAGGGTTATATATTTGATAAGATATGATGATGTGGTTTTTTTGACTAAATAGCTCCTCATACTCAATCTTTAAAATCATTTAGATTTATAAATGGTGATTGAGAAATAAAAGATGATCTAATGGCTCAGAATTAAGTAAGAGAATTTGAATAGTTGGTTAATGGTTTGAATTTGAATTTTAAATTCCAATTCAAATTGGGTGTTTCTTCTATGTAAGAAAAATAAGAACAGAATCTTTCATTTTTAGTGTTTTGGTAAAACATTAAGATAATATAGTGGATTTTGATGTGGGATTTATTGAAGAAATATTGTGCAACATAGAAAGAATAGGAGTAGAGAGTGTTATATATAATAGTTTTTAAATAATTAAGGAATAAAAAATAGTACTTGTAGGTAGTTTAATTAAAATAATAATGGGAGAAGAAATAAGAGCATATTATTGGTTTGTGTGTGTGATCATCACAGTAGTGACATGTTGTGAGGAATAAGGAAGAATCCACACATATTCTAATAGTAAATAAAATGTAAGGGATAACTATAATATTATCATGAGATAATAATTTGAGGAGAAATATCATCCATACCCTAAACAATATAAGTCAATAGTGAATTTTTTTCAAGAGACTTTCTGGGAAACAATAGTACTGATTATTCTTATATCATGGGTAAATGATATACCATTCTCGTTGTATCCATAATGATGATACTAGTGGATCAGATAGTTTTTTTGTGATTCTAAGTCATGCTTAGGATTGTCCTTCTCATTTTGAGAGGTGAAACTTTTATATTGAGTGTTTATGTTTGTTTCTTTCCTTAGTGTGTGTGAGTTAAGTGGTGAGATTTCTCACTCTAATAAGTGATAGGGGCTGATTTTGAAAGAAATCATAAAAAGGAAAAATGGGTGATTGTTCATTAATTTACCCATATATTAGTGAAAATATATTATTCTTTACTACCTTATGTTCTTTATTTTCATAGATATAATTAATTTATAGTTATAGAACACAAAAGAGAAAATGAGAGAGAGAAAAGAAACAAAACTAAAATATATTAAAAATGTAGAAAACTATTATAGTAGAAAACTCTAACTAATCATGGGATAAAAAACTATGATTTTTTTTATAGTGAAAGAAATATAATTTAATAAGTAGTGTGGCTTTAGTAAGTTTGAGTATTTTGAAATTAATCTTCACGTGCATGGATTTTTAATGCAATAACATTATTTTCTCCCTCTTTCTTCCATGTGGTAGCAGCTGCATCTTTTCTTCCCCATGTTCATGGGATGAAACGTAGTAATTTTTCATACAGATTCTCAAAATTTAATTTTTTTTTAATCCATCCATGGCCTTCAACAATTGATATTCACTTTAAATGATATAAGTTTTCCAATAATCATGAATATCCACTTACAAAGAGCGGTCTATATTATCTCCCAATTTATCAACCACTATAATTACAAGAATTATCAATGAAATGTTTAGAATTTCATTTTGACATCTCCCATTTTCTTTTAATTTGTTATCTTAATTATATTTACAACACTATTTCTCTTGAGTGCTCTGACCATGGATGGTTCCACAACAAGGTGAAAATATTTATTCCATTTCTAATGCACCACACTGAAATATATATCTCCATGGAACATATATTTTCATTTCTCTATTTTTTTTGTGGAAAACATTATATATGAGAACTTAATTTAATTTCACTAAGTTAAAAATATTATGTATCTTAAAAAGATATTATGTATGGACTTTACCATAAAAATGTCTTATATATACACCAGAGGCAAAGTATAAATACTTAAATATCATAAAAATCTTATTCATCATTAAAAAATGTTATGAAATCTCCCCTATGGAAAAGTATAAAATGTTACATATCACCTAGATTGTGAGGAAAATCTTATGTTTTGTTAAAAAAAATTACACATCATTGGGTAGCTTCAAAATATGTCACTCGTCACTATACATTTATGAAAAAAATGTTCCGTATTAAATAAAAATTTTATTCATGGACATCCTCTTCAGTTTTAAAAGTCAAATATCACACATAAAATCTTAAAATTTTACATATCATTAGCAAATATAAGAGTTATATTTTTCTAATTATTTTTAAATATATTATGTATTAACCGTTAAGTGCCACAAAACCTTACACAAATCAATCATTTCTCAAAATTATTTACAAATACCTCATAAATATTACGTATAAATCTTAAAAACCATGCACATTCATAACTCAACCATAATCATTCCCATTCAAGTTCAAAATGAAATTTTTTTCAAAAACACAAATAAAAGTATGGATTTTCTAATTAATACCATAAATGAATAAAAAATCTTAATAATTCAAGAATTTATCCATTTTTATTATTAAAATAAATTTATTCCTAAAAAAGTGACATTTTCCCATAAAATAATAAACTGATGGGAATTCAAAAATTGAATTAAAGAATAAAATATATGAAAATATGAGATTTAATAATTATATTAATGTATTACTATAAATGATATGATCATTTAAACACTTATAACAATCTGATATGTTTTAGAATCCATAAATAAATCATTTTAATGATTCATAACCAAAGAAAATTGATCGGAGGACATAGAAGTGAAAATAAACTCGATATTGCATATCACTTATCTATAATATAATGTGAAAGATACTAGTCATATGCTATGATAGAATAATCTAAATTCCCAAATTGAGGGTTACTACTCTAGGTATATCGTATAATATGATAGTCCCATTTTAGTGCATTTGAAACTTATTGATTATTCTTGTACTAAATAAAATCTAATCGATCCATTGATATGGGGCTTAACATTTTCGTGGTTCAAAAAGTTTGTTTGGGGGTTGGGACTAAAAAAACATTATTCATATATCATAGAAACCCAACCCAATGATTTAATATCCCACAAAGTAGGTTCAATGTGGTATAAATAGTTGAAGATTTAGGGGTACAGTGAAAGCATTGGATGAGTACCTAATTTTTTTCATTGATATCAATGAATAAAACCTGAAGAAATTAATAAACACAACCCAAGATCTTCTATATAGGATATTTTATATTTAATTTATAATTAATTTATAAATTAGTATTACCATGAGAATGATAATCCTCTTTTCAATGTTCTATTTCCTCACTCATTGAGTTGTTAATGAAATAGAGAATCCAAGTGAGAATTTCTATGGGTGTATCTATATGTGATATATGAATTTTCAATTGAAATTTTTGGTATTCCAAGTACTAACATGGAGGAACCAAGTTCTTAAAATCATATTATTTTGATCACAATAAGTAGTTCTCCTTTGTTATTGAGAATGAAGGTGTTATGATGAATCAATCGAGGGTTTGAGAAAATTTTAGAGAGAATATCTCTATTATGTAGAAACATCACACATGAAAAATGATATGTTATGGATTTTATAATCAGGGTTAAACATTTTAAAATTTCCCAATGGACCTTGTCTAAATATTTAATATAAGTAAAACTCAATATCAAGTATTATTATTATTATTATTTATATGACATGTGTTTATTTAAATAACCTTTATTAAATGAATAAATTAATATTTATTTAAATGATATTAAATGTAAATCATTTTCATTTAACCATTAACTCAACTCATTTATTATTCCATGGTATATAATAAATCCTTGATTAATAAAATATTTATTCATTTAAATAAATAATATTCATTTTATAAATAAATAAATATTATATTCACTAAACATTAAAATGAATATTTATTTTAATATTCACAAAACTTAAATTAATATTTATTTAATATATTCACTAAAATAGTGAGTACATAAATATTTATCCATTACCTTGTGAAAAATAAATAGGAATTCAACTCATATATACTATGCTCAAATGTAATGTGATTAAATTTATACAATCAATAACACTTAAATAGTTATTATTACATAATTCAAGAATAATATTTATTCTTAATATTAAATTTAGTTAAATTTAATGATACTATTGATACACTTAATGTGTGTCCCTCTAATACCCTTTCTCAGTGGTGTTAGGTGAACTTACCTAAACTTAGAGATTAACTCCTATCAACACATAACGGTACCCATAGAGAAAGAGTTTAAGGTAGAAACTAAAACAACCTCCCTATTAATTGTATTATGTAATATAACCCATTTGTGTTCTAATATCACATCAAGTAGGATGCATACTTTTTTCATCACCCTATATTCTCGATTTATCACTCTTACTTTACAAAATAAAATCGTCTATAAATAACCATGTCTATAGATTTCATCAAACAATTATATATCAATCAAAGGTATAAATATCTCATCTTCCATTAATATGTAGGGTAAAATACTGTCTTAACTTATTCAATTAATGTTATATCAATTATAACACATAGAACGTATTCTACCTCACTATAAACATATATCATCATGGTTTTCATCCATACTAAAGTATCCAATGGATTTTTGGTTTGTTGTATTTATTGAAAATAATTTTGAAGACTCCTAATATATTTTTTAAGTTAGTTAGAAAGTTTTTTAGATTATTTAAATATTCTTGAGATGATTATATGTAGTTTTAATATTTTTTGTATGTCCATAATTTGTTTTTGTATGAGTCATTTGATGACTTCATATGAGTTATTTTTCATTTTGGATTGAGTTTTTGAAAAATTAATAGGTAGTGTATGTGTCACTCATACTTGTGTGTGATTCATTTTTTATCTATGTATGAGTGATTTAAAATGTGTATACAAGTCATTGAAATGTCATACAAGTGGTTCAAAATCTATTTATGAGCCATTAGAGTTTTATATGAGTGATTTAAACTTGTGCATCATTCATAGTTTCTTTATATGAGTTATCTATGCATGTTTCATTCAAATATGCATATGAGACATATGAAGAACCGTATAAGTTATCCCTTTATGAAAATAAAAAATATGAGAAATTCCCAATTAAATATTATGATGTAAAATTTGAATCATATGATGTTTATGATAGTTTTAATGTTTTAAAACATCATATTTAAAATTTAATTCAAATTTTTTTGTTAGAAATTCAAATGTTCCATCACTTTTCTCAACTGATTTATTTTTTTTCTAATTTATGTATATGAAAAATAGATATGTTGATTAAGGTTAGAAGGAATTTTTTTAATTTAAGTTTGATGATGCTATATTGTTTTATAATTTTATAATCACCCAAAAATAATGTTTTGATTCAATATGAGACTTCAAGAGTGAAAAATATTGTGTGTTTAATTATTTTTTGATACTTTGTGTTGTGAAGAACCAATTTAAGTTGCAATAAGGTTGAAGAAAATGATAACTGAGGATGATCCAATTGAAATAAAAAGGAAACCACTATATGGTATTTATAGAATTCATAAATAAATTTTATTTATTATTTTAAAATGAATATAAAATTTGATGTTTTCCCATGATTTTTTATTTATTTATCAGATGAAAAGAACATAGGTTATTTTTGGAATGCGCCATGAAAGGACGTGGGTGACTGATCCACATAACATTTTTGCTGAGGTTTACTCAAAATATCATGGGTGAAAAAAATAGTTATATGATTATTGTGATTTATATTAATAGGCTCAAGACATCTTGTAAGATACTGTTTTGGTCATAGTAAAAATAGAATTAAATTAAATATTTTTGCCTATACAAAGGGGTGTATCAAAGAGAGGGAATATTTTAAGATTTAGAAAAATAAATTAATATAAGTCAAGAAATCACACTAATGATAAGAATTACATGAGTTTGAATATAAGAGGATTTGGAGATTTAAGGATCTATGTGATCAAAATTTTAGTACTAAGAAGAATCAATACTTTAAGGATCTTTAAATACTGAGAAAGAACCAACTAAGATTTCATATTTCCCTCAACTGGTAAATTTTGTTATAAAATTTCTTAAATAGGTGAGTTGTATCCTTTATAAATATTTCTAAATGATCAAAGAGGATGATCTATCATTTTTTGTTTAAGAAACCTAAATATGTTGTAGGCCTTTCTCAACTAGTGTTATTTGGTTTTTACTATAATCAATGGGCGCCAGTATAAAATATTATAATCATTAGGATGTTATTGAAACTATAGGTGAAATATGATACCTCCTTAGCCACTATAATTTGGTTTTATGATTATAGTGGAAAATATGTATCTGAGATAGAAACAAGACATAGTAAGGATTATGATCTCCCATTAAGGATAAACTTTGTAAAAACATTTTATGCCCTGTATTATTTCACTTTTACTTACATATTTCATGTTTGGGTGATTATATTTTTGATATGATCAGATCTTAACCGATCAAGATGGTTTATTTAAAAAAAATTATAAAAGAAAAATGTACCACTGATTCATCCCCGCTCTTCTCAGTGGTGTACCCACTTTAGGAGACCTTAAATTGATATTAGAGCATTGGTTTACCTCTCTCAGATCCTCTATCTTTGTATTACATATAATATAAACTCAGTAATTATCAAGGTTGTATGCACCTTTGATGGAGAAAATTTTCATGAGTGGAAGAACATAATGTTACTATACCTTATATCACTTAGTTTAAAAGTGATTTATGTAACAATTTTTGGATTTCTATCAATTAAAATGGGATATAATAAGAAATTTATAGATAAAATAAATATTGAGGTTGATGGAAATTCTAGAAATTCCATTCTCATGTATCTTTATAAAAAATCATAAAATTCATGGGACATCAAACTGAAAAAAAAAATATGGAACAAACTTGAGAGTATATATGATGTCAATATCCAATTCAAATAAGAAAATTTAAAAATATATAGAAGTGGGTTTGAGTATATCAAAATGGTATAAGAAAAAACCATTGATGATTAGATAACTAGATTCAATGAAATAGTGAGTAACATTAGAGGCTATATAGAAAAGATTGAAGACCCAACTGTTGTGAAGAAACTCATTAGAAACTTCCCTAATAGGTTTGATACTAAAATATCATATCTAGAATATAAATAGAATATTACCTTATACAAGTTTTGCAATATCCTCAATTCGTATAAAATGATAAATTTATCTATATTTAAAAATAAAGTAAAAGAAAATATGGATTGTAAATCCATGATAAATATCAAATTGAAAGAAGATTAACTAAAATAATCTGATAAATATGATGATAAAGATAATATGGATAAATATTTCAAGATAATCATGTTTATTATATCTAACAATCTAGGGAAAGGAAAAGGAAAGTATAAGGGAAAATTCCCCTTAAAATGTTTCAAATGTGGAGGTGTTGGGCACTTTTCCACAAACTATCCAAATAAAATGAGTTATAATTATGAAGCTGGTGATAAATCACAAAAACCTTAAAATAATAAGTAGAGGAAGAACTCAAAATCAAATAACAAATAAATTGATTACAAGAATAAATTTCTAAGAATAAAATGAATAAATTTTATAACTAAATATAAAGAATAAGATACTTCATACAATAGCCAATCTGAGTATAAAGCTTCTAATAAGTTAACAAATTTCATGTAACATATTGTAAAAAATTAAATTTCCTCAAGTAGTAAATAGGAAACAGGTGAATAAATCTGTAAGGATCACATGCTCAAATCTTAATTACAATCTTGACTTGAGTATAATACAAATATCAAGAAGAAGATTAAATTATTTAATAAAGGAGATGAAAATAATTAATAGTTGAATGTATAATTACTCAAAAAAGAAAATGAATTTATTAATGAGCTCCATAAATCTAATATAAAATCTATTAATAAAGATAATATCATAAAATATCTTGAAGAAAAAAATTATGAAAGAATATGAGCTGGGAAAGTTCAAATCCAAGTACCTTACAGCTAAGAAATAATTTAATAATATGAAGTAATATTTAAAAAAAATATTTAGAAGTCAATGATAAAGATTTTAAATAAACTGAGAAATCTATCTCAAGAAGTCAGGTTAAAATTATACCTGAAAATATCAAAATGTTAATTTTGTTTTAACTAATAGTGCGGGTCTCAATTTCAATTATAGAGAAGTTTGGGATAGAAATAATGTTGGGAAGCACTATTCTAAATTTGAGTAATAAAGGAGAAACCTAATAATATCTTCTACTCCAATAATGAACCAAGATCAAGGAAATTCTACATAGTAGAATTAGAATTCTAAACAGTATATTTCTGGGTAGAATTTCAATTATAACAGAAGATTCAAATTAAATGGTTATTACTAGTGTTGTAAGATTTTTGTCCAAAAATATTATACTTTCTGGTAAAATATATATTTACTTGGTAGAATATATGAATAAGGGGGGAGAAATTTTGAGATGAATAAAAGTATAAATCAAAATAAGAAGTTGTAAACACTATTAAATCTAATTTATCCATACAAAAAATATTCAAATTTCTAGATAAAATTTGTAGAAAATGTGATCTACAAGGAAGTTATGATGAGAAATTTTTGATAATTCTTCTTGGCCAAATTCCATATAAATAAAAAAGTGAAATAAATTTAAAATATGACTTAGGTAGAACACTCATGTATTATTGAGGTTACATTGAAAGCAATTAAGAGAGAAAGGCCATAGATCCTTAATAGTGGTTCTTACTCACACATAAATAGAGACACTAAAATTTTGAATAATTTTGAAGAGTGAGAAGATGAGTGATATTTTAAAATTAAAGTTCCCTCAAAATAAAATTTGTTGGAACTACTAAAATTGAATCAAAATGGATTATAAGAAAATATGTTCTTTACATGGAAGGGATGAAACACAATATTATTAGTGTGAGATAACTATGTGATGATGGGAATGAGGTAGTTTTAAAAAAATAATGCATCATGAAAGATTCTATAGATGGAAAAATTATTTTAAAATTTGAAAAAACAAGTGGAAATTTATTCCATATTGGTTACCCAACCAATACATGATATATGAGTGCCAAATATGAGAATGAATTATGGAATAGGATACTTGGCCACATTGGATAAATAAACATGTGTAAACTATCAAAGAATGAGTTTGTGAGGAAACTTCCCAATAATATAAGATAAATATAATCTATTTTTGATACTTTTCAAAATGTTGAAATGACTCAATAGACACACACAGGAGTGAAAATTCAGTCCACTGGACCCCTTATACTAATTCATTTAGATGTGTGTCGCCCAATGAGACATAATCCAACCAAGGTTGATTTATATTTCATTAAATTAATATATTATTACAAATATATTTTCAATAAATCATTCATGAATAACAAGTATAAATCTATTTAAATGATCAAAATATTTAGAGTATTAATTGAGAAAGAACTTGGATTTTACATCATAAGGGTGAAATCATATAATGGGAAAGAGAATACATGAAATGGATTCAAAATTTATCTTTCCAAGAATGGGATAAATAATTAGCATAGAACACCATAACCCCCCCCCCCCCAACAAAATTGTGTAGCTAAAAGGAAAAGTATAATAACTATTGAGATGGGAAGGACTATGCAAGGTGAGTATAAACTTTCAAATTATTTCTAGAGAGATGTTATTTTCATAGTAGTTCACATTAAACATGGATATTTTTTAATACATGAGACCCATATGGAATTATATGTGATTCGATAAAAAATTAGTCCAACTTTTAATTACTTTAAAATATTTTTAAACCCATGTTTAATGAATATTAAAGAAACAAATCTAGGAAAATATAGAAGAAAATGCGGAATAATGCATCTTCATGAGCTATATTTAAAATGGAAGTGCCTACAAATGCTAAAAAAAGTCTACACAAACTTATTAAATGTTTTTATGCTAGAATAATTTAAAATTAGAGAAAAATAGATGTTATTCTTGAGTAAGGGGATGAAAATGTTGAATATAGAAACAAGTGGATTTTAGAAAAATAGATTGAGGAAGAAGCTTGAAATGTGTAGAATACAGTTGAAGTTAATTCAAATATAACTAGTGATGAAGATGAGACTACTAAGAATCATAGATAAGGAAATCCAAGATTTAAGAATAGTGTTTATTCTGAAAATATTATTGGCATTCATGATACACCTCTCCAAATAAGAAGGGGGTTGACATTGGAAAACCAAACTTCACTCATCTATCAAGTTGAACCAAAAATTGTATCTGAGGTAGTTGAGCATGAGGAATATATCAATGCTATAAATGAAGATATTGATCAGAAATAAAAGAACACCACTTGGGATCTAGTTCCATTAAACAAAAAAATTTGATTGGAATTAAGTGGTTTTTTAGAAATAGACTCGATGAAAATGGATAAGTGAAAAGAAACAGATAAAGGATGGGTTTCAAAGGATAATCCCTAATAGAAGGAGTTGATTTTGATTAGTTATTTTCACCATTAGATATACTTAAGACCATTGGGGTGTTCTTGGAATTGGGGGTATATATATATTATAAGATTTATCAAATGGATGTGAAATTTTCCTTCCTTAATGGTGATCCTGAAGAGGAAGTATTCATTAAACAACCTAATTATTTTATCATTGGTAAATATTGAAACATGGTGTGTAGGCTTAAGAAGGCTTTGTATGGATTGAAATAGGCCCCTATAACTTCATATGCTGAGTTAGATGGTTTTTTGAGAGACATGATATTTTCAAAGGGAAAGGTTGATATCAACCTCTATGTGAAGTTGATGTCTATAGGAACTCTTATAGTCATTGTGTATGTTTATGACATTATCTTTACATGTGATAAATAGTATATTTGTGGATAATTATCCATGGAGATGAAAATATATTTTGAGACATATATGTTTGGTGATATGACTTATATTATAAGATTTTAAATTGTTCAAAGAATTGATTATATTTTTCTATACAAAGAAAAATATGCCAATGTACTATTAAATAAATATGTAATGGATTATTCTATGGAAATATCCACACCTGTGGTTGTTAGAACTAAAATAACCAAGAATGAGACTGAAAATAGTGTTAACCAAAAGTAATTTAGAAAAATTATTTACATCCTTCTCTACTTGATAGCTTTAAGACCATATATAGTTTATACTATGAATCTATGCATAATATTTAAAGGTAGTCCAAAAGAGCCTCATATGTTCGCAGTTCAAATAATCTTGAGATATGTCAAGAACACACAACACTTTATCCTAGTATATTAAAATAGATCTAACATCATGTTATAGGGATGAATATACATATATTAGGTAGGTAATTTCCCTAATAGTAATTCCACTTTAGATTGATCATTCCTTATTGGTAAGTATTATGTGAATTTTTATAGCAAGAATCAAACTTTAATAACACTAAGAAAATATAAATCTGAATATATAATAGCTGCATATTCAAGTACATATATGTTATGAATAAAAGTGCATCTGGTAGATTTGATAATTTTATTTGATAATCTAATAAATATTTCTTATGATAATAAAATTGTTATATATTTTTTAATGAACCCATCTCAACACTTAATATCCAATCATATTGACATTCAATTTAATTTTATTAAAGATAATGTGGTAAATGGTGATGTGAAACTTGAATATATTTACACCAAAGATCTAATTTCATATATTTTTACCAATAAAATTCCAAGAGATAGGTTTTATATAATTGAGGAATAAATCTCATGTTTATCCCTCTCCTATCACATGAGAAAGTGTGAAAGACCAATCCTTACAATGCTTTGGATTATGTTGTCATAGGGGGAGAGAAACTACTCAACTATTAATAAATGGTACTCTTATTTTTCAAAGGGATAGTGTTTTATTTTTCAAATAAGGAGTGTGATATTTCTTTAACTATTTTAGTCTAAAACTATGGATATTTATAAATAGGGGGTCTATGAAGTGATGGAGGTGTGAAATGGTAGTGCAAATTGATGGAGATAATATCTTATCACTTTTCCAAGAATTTATTATCACCGAGGGATGGAATTTTCTCAAAAAAATTACCTTATCTAGTAGTGTGCTGTCAATAATTTTTTATAATAGAAAATATATGATTTGATTATTCATTTTCATGATATGTTGAGCATATTAAAGCTGAAAGTGTTGAGTTAAAGTTGCAAACAAAACCAAAGGGGAAGATTAAAGTATGGAATGAATTTTTGGTGTATTTTATTTGTTTAAAATCATGATGGATAGTCTTGAGATGTTTTAAAAGTTAGTTAGAATATTTTTTATATGATTTTTATAGCCTTGAGATTATTTGAAGTAGTTATGTGATTTTTTAGGGTAATTTGGGATTTTGTTTGGAAGTTATTATTTGATTATTTGTTTTCATTTAGGAGTCATTTTATGAATTCATACAATTCATTTTCATGTTTAATTGAGTTTTTTGAAAAGGTATAGGCAATGTATATGTCACTTAAACTTTCATATGGGTCATTTTTTATGTTTTTATGAGTGAGTTAAGATGTGTGTGTGTGTGTGTGTCATTAAACCTTTGTATGAGTGGTTCAGATCTGCATACGAGTCATTATAGATACACACAAGTTATTTAATGCTACATGTGATTCATGGTTATTGAATATGATTCATTTATGTATGCTACATTTAAATTTTTGTATGATTCATCTGATAAACCGTATGAGTTGGTCCTTTGTGAAAATCCAAGTTTTCTAAAGATGGAATGAGAAATTCCAGATTAAATACTCTAAAGAAGAAACAGAATCAAATGGTTCTTAGTTTAAAACATCACGTTTAAAATTAGTTCAAGATGTTTTATAAGAAATTAAAAAGGGTAATCTCAACTCTCAAATATTTTATTTTTTTAGATTTATTTATTTGAATATTAGTTATCGTGATGAAGGATGGAAGGAAGCTTTCAAATTTAAGTGTGATTATGCTATAATTTTTTATAGTTATATAATCATATAAAATCATGTCGTGACTCAATATTAGACTTAAAGAGTAGGAAAGTTAGTGTGATTAGTTTTTTTGTTCTATTTTATATTATGAAGAACTATTTTATATTGCAATAATTTGGAGGAAAATAAGAACTATGGTTGATCAAATTGAAATGAAAATGAAACCACTATTGGATATTTATGGAATTCATAGATATTTTGTTGAGAATTTTTACATGGATATTGTTGTTTTTTCAATAGTTTTTATTTATTTATTAGCTAGAATGAAAAAAGTTCATTTTTAGAATGTTTTATAAAATTAAGTAGGTAAATGATCCACATAACAAGTTTGGTGAGTTTCTCTCAAAATATCATGGGTGAAAAAAAAATTATATATGATCATTGTTCTTTATATATATAGGATTAAGACATATTGTGAGATATTATTTCAAGTATATTGAATATGACATGAAATTAAATTTGGTTACCTAATCGAAAACTTGTATCAAAGAGGTAGAATATTTTGTAACTATGAAAAATAAAGTATAGGAAGTTGAGAAAGCATGCTAATGAGAAAAGGAAGTGGTTGAATCTGAAGCAAAGAGGCTGTAGAGATTTGAAAAACTTTATGTTCAAGATTTTAGTACTGAGAAGAAGTATGCCTTTAAATATCTATATGTAGTGAGTGAGAACCAACTAGGTTTTCATATTTCCCTCAACATATATCTTTTTATATCATGTTTCTGTAATAGGTGAGTTGTATATTTTCTAAATATTTATAAATACTAAAAGAGGAGTATCTAATATATATTTTTAAATCAACCTGAATTTTTTGGTTGTCTTTCTCAATAGGTTTCATTTTATTTTCACTATAACTATCTAGATCCAGTAAAAAATATTGTACCCAGTTAAATATTCTATAAACTATAGATGAATAATTATACCTCACTATTAACTATAATTTGGTTTTACAATTATAGTGGAAAATCTATGTTTGGAATATAAACTATATACAAAAAGGATTAGGCTCTCAGATTGAGGTCAAAACTTTAAAAATTCTATATGAATTGTGTTCATTTACTTATGATTACATATATCAAGGTTAAATTCTTATATTTGAGTGAGGATCATATATTAACTAGTCATAAGGGTTTATTTCAAAGAAAAATAAATTATAAAAGAAAAATTCACCACTAATTCACCCTCCCCAAGTGATAAACCCACTCCTAGGTAACTTCACATACATCAAAGTATGTGATTCATGATGCAAATTAATAATATTATCAAGTATAATAACCAATAAACATGTTCAAGGATAGGAATATCCAATGATATATAAAACATGTAGAATTCTTATTGGCAGGTCTATCCTCATAACCTCCCTACTTGGAGATCACCAAGCGTGAACTTTATGAGAAGAAGTCTCAATTTCCTATGAGCCCCTAGCACTTGATAGTAAAATATCATATGTTTCCTATCAAAAAAAATATTATCTATACCATAAGACATATTTAAGAATATTTTCATATCATCCCTAATTTTTTATTATAGTAGGGAACTTTTGTAACCTATTAATGTAATGAATACTATAAGGACATCATCACCTTAATGTTACACAAAATAAAAATCAATATGTGATAATAATATGTATATTAATATTCTATTATTTGAAAGTATAAATTTATTTGGCTTTAGAGAACTAACTCCAAAATAAATAAGTGTTGGGATGGATAAAGAACCTATATATATAGATTGATACATATGTATTTGAGTCTATACCCTAGTAACCTTAAGGTGCTCAACTAAAAGTTATTAGGATTTGTTTACTATAAATGGGATCAAGACTGTTATACATGATATTATTAGAACATCCATGTAAATGTTAAACTAACCGATTTTTGTTTTGTAAATAGAGTAATTAGTTTTATTACTTTAATGAATTCATGATTCAAGATCAAGAAATGTATATAGAATGTTTCACTTCTAAATATTTATTCTATAACTAGTAGCATGTTGTTCCTAGTTGACGTTGACACATTAAGAGGTTCAAATTCAAGGCATAGTCTATTTGATTATTTGAATATCAAATATGGTTAACTTAGGTAGAGGTTCAAACTAGAAGGTTTCCCTTCTAAAATAATTCTATATAAAAATAATATAACCTTTTCATGATGAATTTTTGTGGGACTGTTATAATAACTTGTAATGAAGATTGTTAGTGGAGTCAAAATAAAATCCAAGATATAGTGAGTGAAAATTAGAGTACAGTTTTAATTTTTAATTTGGATTGATAATTAACATTTATAGACATGTTTTAAATGTTAAAATGGATGTTTCCTAGGAGTTATCTTGAGTATAAGAGGCCTGGATTGATTTTTAGGGGTTCAGGTTTTTGAAAATTATAGGTTGGTGGATACAGTGAGACACTAAGTACCCATTTATATGGAACCAGGTAACTAGTGGAGATTCCAGTGGGAGATGCTTTCTACATGGGTCTACCTAGTGTCCATTCCTAAGAACCTAGTACCCAATGGGTGAATCGGTTGGCTGGTGTTGGTGGATCGGGTACTTGGTGCTTCCCATATCCATTTTTCTCTTTTAGGGGTTTTAATTTTAAACCCATTATGGGGGTTCATTGGTTCTTGGATAATGAAGAAATATGGAGGTCATCCCTTCCTCATCATCTCCTTCTCATTTATCACACTTTAATCCTTAGTATCTAGGGGCATTTTCTTTAGTGATTTGAGGTAGGTTCTTCTTCTCTCTTCCTCTTTTTTTTCTTAATCCCCCCCATGTTATCTAATTATAGAATATTAGAAGTAGTTATTAGGTATTGATTCCATCATAGCACAGTGGAATCATCTCGTATGATCGGGATTTGGTGTGGATTGGCTAGAGGAGGCTCCAAGAAGATGAATTTTTATAGTTGTACAAAGTTTCACTTGAGGTATGATACTAACTTAATTTTTTTAGTTTTTTTATTAAATTATAATTAAATTGGTTGATGAATTGATAATAAGTGTTAGGGGTTTGTTTGGTAGTGGTCATGGGGGTTTTAGGAGTGATATCCACCCCCTTACTCAAGGTTTTGGATTTTTTATGTTGCTTGATGAGTTATTATATGATTGTGCATAATTGAATTAATTTTGAAACTATGATAATTAATTATAATTTTATTATAATTAATTTAAATGATTTTTCATAGATTTGGGGCCTCATGGATATGGTCGATGGATGGTATGGGCTTAGATGATCTTAGGAAATTGTGGTTGATTGTTTCTAGAGGGGATAACTTCTTTTTAAGGTAGGTGGTCCCTAAATACTCCCAATGGTTTATGTATTATTTCATGTGATGTGTGATTTGTGTCCTTTACACCCATGTATTATTTCCCTAAAAATAAATTGAATTGTTTTCCCTTGATCAGTATGTGTTGGGTAAGTATGTCTAGGGTCATAATGGACCCTCTAATTGTTATTCCTTAATGCCTTGACCATTGATGGTCATAGGCTTGAACCAAAGTGGTTTAATTTATACTCAAGACCAATTAAGGATTCCCTTGAGTTATGATATAATTAATAGGTCCATGATTATGTGTCTTAACCACTTTGGACATAGGAGAGTTGTGTGATTGAGAGAGAGGTAGATGTTAACCATTAACTGGAATGTTCCTTTCACTACTTGAGAGTAAGTATATATAATTAGGGATATTATTTCCATTCCATTTGATGTAGCTTTATTTCTTGACCATTTATGGATATGATGTTAAAATTAAATTATAGAAAATTATGACCTTTATAATCAATAGTGATGTTTCTTTGGCAAACTATAATGTTGAGGACCTAGATTATGTACCCTTAACCTCTCTTGGGTGGGAGAAGTGTGAATCATGTGAGGATGACTTGAGGCTTGACCAGAATGGAACATTAGTGTTTCCTAGTTATATTTTTTGGTTTATAGGATTGACATATGGGGTGAGTTATTCTCCCCATTCAAGATTTTGGTAACTGAGTAGGTCATACCATGATTATGTATGTGGATATAGGATGGATGTGTAAAGAATGATCTAGCTTAGACTTGAAGTGAGTTGTATGTTATTCCAACCTAATTGTACTTTTATTATAAAGATTTTCCTAAGATATTAAATATTTCATTATGTTTTTGTGTTTATATTGTGGGAATCTATGTCTAGTTGTGTTATTTTTTCTATGAGGTGGATGAAATGACCTTTACATGATATGTTTATTAGAGTGTGGAACAACCTGCCCATAAACTCTGATACTGCCTACGGCTAGGACATCAAGCCCACTTGTGTCAATGATTCCCAAGGTGTGGGAAAACATGCCCAATGTGATATTTTATTGTGTGTTATGGGAAACATTTCCCACTAACTATATGATAATTTGATCATGGATTTTATTACCATTTACATCACGTGATGTTGTTAAGGGATGTTATGCCCGTTATGAAATGAGATAATGATCAGGATATAATACCCATTATTGGGGGGGATGTAATTCCCACTACGTTAGGGAATGTGATGCCTAATTGAACTTTATGATAATGGGGATGGGATGATAAGCTTGATTACCTATTATTACCATGGAAGTGGGATATACTACCCAACTTTTGATACTTCCGTAGAAGGGGATGTGATGATTATATGTGTATGGTTTTATATGGGATGTGATTCCATTATTATTGATGCAACCAAGGTCTAAGGGTGATTTTCCTTCTTGTGAGCTACTCATGGCTAGGGATGTTATGCCCTCTTATGATGATGTAGTCAGGATGTGATGATTGTTTGTATATTTTTACTTAGGGATTCTATACTCATGGTTATGATTTTGTTATCAATATGTAATGCCCATATATTACTTATTATGACATCACAAGGATGTTATACCCACTATTTTGGATATGTTATTGGGAAATTTTTTCCATGTATTGATCATGATACTATAACAAGATATTATTCCCATTGACTATGACTTAGGATGTGATTGTTGATCAGTGTTTTTGTGATATGTTCAGAGACACACCAAAACTAGCTGAAGAAGGTATTGGTTACACCCAGGTGGTTATATAGCACTTGTGGCTATGACATATATACTATTGTTTCCATTGATCATTACTTTTATTTTACAAGCATATGACATTATACATGAACTTTCTTATACTATATATTTTTAGGGACACTATTGGTGGGGGCTTATTAAATTTTACTCACACCCTAATTGGGGACCTTACTACCTGAGTCATGGCTTCAAGTGCTGGTTTTTTCAAGGGACTATTTTGGATGGTTTAGCTATAGAGATAAACTGGAGTTGGTAGATGGGACTAGGTAATGACTCAAGACTAGTTTGGTGGGTGATCTTGGATTTTAGTTATTTATAGACCTTTTTATATATGACCATCCAATAGGTGGTCATGTTCTTTATGTATGATGGTATGAAATTGTAGCTACTCATTTGTTTATAACATGGGTGATGTTATTATTGTGTATGGAATTTATCTATGATGTCCACCTTTATTATAATTTTATATTTTGGTAATTTTTAATAATATTTTTTCACTATGTTTTATGACTATTTGTACTAAATAGGGTATAGCCTCCCCACTTTATACATAGACCCTCGTCATCAGCCACCAGCCTTTGGCAAACAGGGATGCACATTTGAGGTATGTGGAACATGATTTTTTCATAGTGAAGGAAAACTGGTTTAGGGTAGATACAATTCTAATTGACCAATTATGAATCAATTAATTTTTCCAATTAATTTTTATATTAATTTTTAGTCAATTAATTGTGATATTAATTGGAAATAAATTAATTGGTTCAAATAATAAATTATAATTATTACATTTTGATAGAAATATTTATTTTATTTTTGGAAAAATCACAATTTGTGACTTTGAAATCCATAGATAAAAGATAGTGATTTAAACAATTAGTTTTATTAAAAATTATTCTATCAATTTGTAATGACTGAAATAGTTGAATTATTATATAACTCATTAATTATCATAACTAACAATTTAATAACTTTAATAATCATAATAGAAAATTGGATTAATTATTATAATATAAATTTTAAATTATATAATTAAATATGTTGATTTTGGGGCAATATATAGAGTGCATGACCTCCCAAAATAATAATCTAGAGTTTAAGATTTTTACCCATGATTTATTTGTGAATTTAAAAATATTTTTAAGTGATATACAATAGATTCCACTAATTATGATCTATATTGTCTTATCTTATTAGAGGATTTTTTGAAACCCAACGCAACATAGCGAGGCAATTTATTCTTCAAGTAAATTTGAGTTTATTCGAAAATTCAATCAAGAATTATCCCAATAAGTATTCATCAATCCTAAATTTTACTATTTTATCCTATAATAGTTTTATTACATTATTTTTTTTGTTTTATTAATTTAATTAGTTTGATTAGATTAATCAAATCTATAACTTACAATCAAGTGTATGTATTTTCCAATAATATGAGTCAGGTTATGTGAGTTATTAGGGATATATGATTAAAGGGGTTAGGTTATGCATGTTATTTGGGTTAAATAGGTTAAATGAGATAGAATTTGATTTATTTTTATTAAATGGGATAAGTGAACCTTGTTCGTTTTGATCCTTTTATAACTGATTCATACCAAATCAACCCATTTACATAAATAGGTTATGTTAGGATTAAATTAGTATAGGTAAAATAAAGGGAGAATGAAATTTATGGAATAAAAGATGGAATAAATGTCAAATAATGACAAAAATGCTATAAAATTATAGTGGAGGAACATATTAAGTTTTTTAATTTAAAATATTAAATAAGATGACTCAAACACCCTCTCATCAAATTTTGTCCATCAAAGGTGCCTTCACCACTTCACCCCAAAAAAATTGTTCACCCTAATCATTCAATCACCATATCCTTCTCCCAATAAAAACCTTAGTTAGTTTCATTCTTACCCAACTAGAATCCAAACTCATCATTTCCATAATCCCACCTAAGACCATAGCTGGTCGTATCCCTTCTGATAGATGCCTCTCTTACCATAGATGGTGAGGCACATCCTACACCACAATTTGTGGCTTCCTATCAACAGATTTGGATTAGTGTCTCCAATAAACTCTGTATAAGTCATGAATTAAAGATATAAACATTCCATGACCTCCTTTTCTACATGAAAAAAAGTATTCCTAGACTATGGAGATATGTTTTTCTATAAAAAATCCCACTATTGGCCTAGTTCTACATGAGGCCAATTTTTTTGTAAATTGTATTCCCCCTACATAGTTTTTTATTTAGTTTATTAATTAATATTAGAAAAAAATAAAATTTTTTAGTTCTATTATGGGGTAGAGGAGGCTTAAATTGAGAGAAAGGTATCCTTTAGGTTGATTAAATTCTGATATGTTTTTAATATTTTTAAAATATATGATTTATTCAGTTTGTGAGTGAATTTTATTTTTCTATATAATTTTCATGGAAAAAATTTAAAAAAAATGTGTATATAAAAATTTTAGGGATGTTGAAGTTTTTATATTAGATTCAAGTTAAAAAATTTATAAAACTCAAAAAGAAAAAATATAATGTGATGGAAAAGGAAGAATGAGATGTTGTAATATTCAAAAGAGTTATATATTGATCTATTTTAAATTGTATATGTTCACTAAATTTATATAAAGATGTTATAAATTATATTTTTATAGATAAAATGTCAAAATAATTAGTGATACAAATGGTATTTGTTGTATTTTTGGGTTTCAAATGACAAAATTTGTTGAGATATATTTTTGAGAAACATGTAGATGCCTTTGACCCTTGAACTTATAGTATAAATTTTATAGGTAAGGGAATTGATATTACTATGATAGATATAATTTAAAATTAGGCATTTATTTTTGTAGGGAGAACCATCATTTTGGAAAGATGGATAAAGGAGTACATATAAGTGAAAAATGTTTACATGGGAAAGTATTTGACCAGTCTAAGGGAAATGTTTTTTGTAGGTGTGTAGGGAAAGGTATTTGTTATGAAATTTATGTTAATTGCGATGGGGACATTGTTAAATCTGATTTCAATTATTTTTTTAATGAAATAAATATCAAGATGTTTTACGGATATCAAGATAAAGTTAAATAATGGTATTTGTAAGAATTTTTTTGATAGAGCTTAATTATGAAGTGAATTTGTAAAAGAATTCAATGTACAAGGGATAAAGGAAAATCACATGGGTATATGTTTGATGGAACTAGTGGTATGTTTTAAAAAAATTGAATATTATTATATATTTTCTTATCAGTTAATAAATTTATGTTATTGATATTAATATATTGATACTTTATTTTAGTTATTTTTCTTCCTTTACTTCCTAATTAGGTAGATTTATAATTATGACAATCAAACTATTTTGCAATTTTGGTATGAATTCAATGTGAAAAGTTGAGTCAAGTTGGAAAGGACTAGTAAAAAGATCATTTTATATACCCTAATGACTTCGATAGGGATCACTTTTCCTAATTAATAATTATTCACTAATCCATTAATGTGATAATGTTAAAATTCTATTATTTGTTATTGCAATGTTATAATTATAATTGTTTTTTATAAACATTCACTAGTGCTATCTTTTTTATGCTTTCTTTATGTTTTTTTTTGATTTTTCATGCTCCTATAATGTTTCAATCCTCGTGTTAATTTCATATTATGCTCTATTGTTTTATTTTTTATAAATTTTTCATTATTATCAACAAATTATTTCTTTTCAATTCCCTTGTCATGTTTTTTTATTTTATTCATAAAATTTTTAAATTATATAAGGTTAATTTAAAATAAGGAAATCATGTGTTAAAATTTGTAAATTATGTATTATAATGTGTAACTCCAAATCAACGACTTGTTATTTCTCATATCCCCTATGCTCTATCATCTATTATTTTAGTTGTAATGTTTTTTTTTGTATATTTTTCATTATTATTGATGAATGATTTTTTAAATTTTTGAAGGTTAGTGTTAATTTCCAAAATATGTAAAAATATGTAAGGTTTCTATTAAAATCTGGAATTTTTGTGTTAAAATTTGTAAATTATTTATTAAAATGAGTAAAAGGAAATTATTTATTTGTTAGTTATTGTGTTCCCTATACTAATTCATTATATTTTTCTATAAAAATGTTATATTGTGAAAGATAAGTGTTAAAAGATGGAATTCTCATGTTAAATTCTAGAAGTTATGTGTTAAAATATGGAAATAAAAATTTAGAAACTGTATTTTTTTTCTAAATCAATATTATTTTAAAATGGTTCATTTTTATTACATTTTCCTTTGATATTTTAGAATATTTTATTTTTAATATATTTTTATGTTATGGGATAAATTATGGAATCTTGGTGTTAAAATGATTAACTGTAGGTTGCTATCTTTTTAATATTTATACTCCCTTTCTTATGTCCTATATTAATATTTTCTTTGATTTAAATATTAAAATGTGGAAATTTATTACTAAAATATGGAATTTAAATGTCAAAATATAGAAACGGTGTGTTAAAATATGTAAACCATGCATAAAAATGAGATACTGAAAATCAATATTATGTTCTTCCTTGCATTATCTTGATTCTTGCATCTAGTATTTTTTTTATGAATACATTTTATTTTCATTTATGAGTGATTTTTTATAATGCATGTTTTTATTTTTTTCATACATCTATTAAAATCCAGATGGTTAATGTGAAAATGTGGAAGGGTGATATTAAAAAATGGAAGTTGTGTGTTAAAATATCTAAATTATGAGTTAAAATGAGTAATTGAAAAATGATATTTTATTAGTCACTAATTTTATCATATTAATTCATTTTCTATATTGGTATATGTTTTTTTCATAAAAAAGTTAAATTTTGGAAGTTAAGTATTAAAATATGGAAGATAAGTGTTAAATTCTCGAAGTTATTTGTTAAAATTGTTGGAGTCAATGCCCTAGAATATACCTCATAAGTTTTTACAATTGAAAAACACACCCAGTCTATAGGGATGTGTCATGGACGTGGGTAAAATATGTTACATGATGTATTTCCCTTATACATACCTTATAACCGATTATACCTTCTGTGATTAATTTGATGAGAAAAAATATAATTGTATTATTAAACATAATCAACATTTTTCTAGGTGTCATTTATTGACTATGCATGCCATGTGATAGGATTATTAATTATATATTAAATTAATTTTCATGTTTCATTTTGAATTACAAGATTTTTATGGTCTTTAACTATAGTGTACTCCATGTGTGTTGATACCATTACATGCCATATAATTTACATGTGTCTGTATGTCATTTATTAATAATATATGCCTTAAAATTAAATTCCATGCTATATATATAGGATTCCATGTGAGTACATAAAACAAGGACTCTTTCAGGTAGTTTGGATCGGTACATGTTATTGCCTCCAAGTACACATGTGTACTTTATTAATTTTAAATAAAATTTATTTATCTAATTTTTTTAAAATTATGGATTATGAAACTTTTCAGGATGGTTTGGATAGAATTAATTTAAAATTGAATTAATTTATTAATTATATAATTAAATGAATTTATTTGATTCCTTTTATCTTAATTAGATAATGAATTATATTTAATAATAGTTGGATTAAAAATGTATGTTCATTACATATGTGTGGGTGATTATGAGTTAAGACTAGACCTATATGTATAAATGGTTTATTTAATTTATTATTATAAATTAAATAATATCTTGTGTGCCACCCACTCCTCTTATTATTTAAGGGTTATTATGCTCATATTTTATTTTATGTAAACCCATTAACAAATCCTTTGGTTACCCTCACTTTTGTGTGAGTAATTCTTATGTAGTGAATGGATCTCCCAGTTGAGTGGAGATGATTCTAGTTTAGAGCTGAGACAAAATCAATCTAGTAGATTCATAGGTAGATATATGGTATGTTGCAGTGTGAACCAATTTATGATTCAAGGTGTTATTCCCTTTGGGTTGAGGGGTAGTTTATCATTCATCAGATAAACTAACTATTAAAAAATATCATAATCATACCACTTTATTATTTTATTTTTATCTATTTTATTTTTAATTATTTTTTAATTCATTATTATGATTACTTAATAAATCAATTAATAAGCATACAATATGGATTTAAAATAAATTGGACTATGTGTAGATTTTATCTAGACGTTGTTAATCACTTCAGTAAAATCCACTTAATATTAAAAAGCATGTAATAAGATTAAAATGATTTATTTATTCATAAAGATAAAAAAATAACTAGGATAAAAATATTAATTTATTTATATCATACACTACTTGAGTTAATATTAAACCATAATTCAAAATGATTTATCATCCCAAGTCAGGGTGCTTTCAATTGGAGAGGAATTTTAGCTTAAGTTTTAGGTCGACTTAACCTAGTTTACATCAAGGGCTGACTACCCAAGAAGGAATTATTGTAACTAGTAGAAAAGTTCAGAGAAAATCCAAGTCCAAGATTTTAGGACTGAGGAGTATACTTAATAGATCAAAGAGATGTAAGTTAATGTGGTTAGTAAGACCCACCTACCTAAATACCTTTGGATAACTTATCGGGCCCAATTATGGGTTATGATAAGGGATATATGGATATTTTAAACTATAATATCCAAGATATAAGATATTCTAAAATCAATGTGTTGGTCGGAGTGGATACTCAAGAGGGGGTGAATTGAGTTCCAATAAAAATTTCTGTTACAAATATTTCTCTTAAAATCCCCCAATTTAAAAACAAAGTTAAACTGTAGTGAATTTATACATATTGTAAATGTTCAATTAGTTTCTCAAAGATTGATTAGGTCTTAGTTAATTTAATCTGAAGATTAAATTGACTTTTGAAACTAACATACTGGTTTTCAATAAGTATAAACACTTGCTAATTTAACTATCAAAGTAACTTTAAAAAAATTATATATCAAAGTAGTTAGCAGCGGAATATGAAATATATAGTATACTTATGACTTAAACTAAAATGCACAGCAAATGTAACCAAGAGGTTCTGTCTCAAGCCGAGTCTTAGTCCTCTCAAACAATTTATATAAATTTATCCACACCCTGGATTGGGGTAAACAACAGTGCAAATACTATCCAGGTTCAAAGACCTCTACCACAGTTCTACGTGGAAAAAAAAACAGCTCACAGCTGTCCAAGTCTTACTCAACCTCTACCACTATCCACAGTGGGATACAAGGGATTTATAGAGTTTGAATGAGGATTTAAGAATCCTCCAGCTTAGCTCAGGAGACAGTGTGTGTGTAAAATAAACAGGGTACACACACTGCTCGAAATGTAAATAAAATAATCACTATAGTAAGTATAAAAGAGTTTAGAAAATCTTTAGTGATTGGTAGTGCAACTCTGGACTCGTTTAATTGGTCAGAAAAGCTTCTGAGTCCTTCTCTGGTTTTTTTCTGAAAAACAGAGTGTCATTTTTTCCTTGGTTCCAAGTTCAGATTAGCAGCCTGAGTGTATTAAGTGTTTGATGTAGTTCGTCACTCAATATGTAGCTTATGTTCTTCTACAGAAATGAATTGCTTCGTGTATTTCCAGTGCTCTCTAGGTATGGATGTAGCCTTTTCGTTTTTTTGAATGCACCACATTTCAATGCTGTTAAGCCCTTGTCTTTTTCACCATTCTTATGCCTTCTTAGTTCCTTGATTCTCTCTTGTATTCACGCTCTTCTAGCTAGATCTTTATCTTCCCTTTTATAGCTTTCAGCTCTGGTAAAAAAGAATGATTACTTTTTGCATGGGTACTAGGTACGGTTCCCTGACATGCCAATAGATATCATTAAATAACATTAACTGCATTAAAAATATAAAATGTAACCGTTAGCTTAATAAATAAATAATATTGAGAGTATAGGGTTTGACTGTTTGGTCAATAATTAGTATCCTTCTATTGGTAGATGTGTACGGTGGTCAATCATTAGGGTTTGACTTTTTGTATCAGTGACCTTCCATTGGTACCTCTTTAAACTTGTATCGGTAGCTCCTGATATCGGTAGCTCTTACTCTGTGTATCGGTAACTTTTGGTATTGGAAGCTTTATATACCAGTGACTTCATTCTATCAGTAGCTCTTGATATATCGGTAGCTCTACTTTGTATCGGTAGCTTCATTCTGTATCGGTGACTCTGTATATTGGTAGAATAAGTACCGGTAGCTCTATATCAGTAGCTATACACAGATCAGTGACTTAACAATTATCTGTTTTATGCAAAACATATCCGATTAGGTTAGAGTAACTTCAGAACTCATATAAATATGGATAAACATTTATTAACATATTTCAAGGATTATTTTAATATTATTATCAGATAGAATGTCATAGATTGAGAAAATTAGAATATAGATAAACATTAATTGGGATTTTCAAGGTATGTGAAAGCATAGTTGGGATTATCAAAATAGGTGAGGTAAACACAATGGTTAGGTCCATTGGGGTTTTGATAAAAATAGTGGGAGATTAATAAATTTAAAATTTATTATCTAACTTTTACAATTCAAATAAAGTGAAAAAATTATGCTCTTATTTATTTTAGAAATGGAAATCCATATGACTTCAACTATATCACTATGATCTATAATAGAGATAGATAACCTTCTCACTAGATTGAATTTCTAGGTATGGTATAAGATCTAGGTCATTATACTATACCATTATTTGAAATTATACATATTTGAAACCCATATTCTCAATTCACTTACTAAAGAGTCTAGTGAGGAAGAAGTATCTCTCTACTTTAAACATGTGGATGATGCCAAAAATTTCCAATGTTTCGTGATATTGTCCATATATAGTGATCTCGTGAAGTAACACAAAAAAATATGGATGCATATAGAATTATGTCTCACCTTCATGTTCGTTATCAACAGAAGGTGATACAGATATGATATCTCCAATGCACTATTTTCATGTAAGATTAGAGAGTTGGTGCCACCTGGGCCTCATATTGTCAAGATAATTAGATACCTAGAGCACTTAGACATCTTTGGAT
The DNA here is from genome assembly GCA_963277665.1 of Viscum album. Taxonomy (NCBI): domain Eukaryota; kingdom Viridiplantae; phylum Streptophyta; class Magnoliopsida; order Santalales; family Viscaceae; genus Viscum; species Viscum album. The sequence goes on along the minus strand of OY728138.1, from coordinate 960,327,488 downwards.
TTAATATCCTTGGTGATCTATACATAAATCTCATTTTATTCTAACTACATAAAGGCTTCTCTAGTTTCATTATGAATTATAATATGATAAATGGTTAGAAGACTCTTTAAGAACTCTATACTTTTATTTTACAAGTTGATAAAGACATGGGCCATGAAAATATTATGGTCTTTATAGTGAATAAAAGGATAAAAATGGTAAAGGGAACCAAGACTTGATCTAAGTCTAAGTATCTTGAGAAAAACCCTTCCAAGAAAAGTAAGATACAAATATAGGTGAAGGAAAAAATATGCGGTGTTTTTTTCATGTGGAAAGCAATGCCACTGGAAGAAGAATTGTACCTATTTAAATAAGCAAGATAAAGATAATGGTGAGTTCATTATCGTGTACCATCATTCCATATCTACATATTGGGTATTAGATAAAACTTTTGGTGCTTAAATCTATATACTAATATTGAAACCAAGTAGATTATAGAAGATTGTAAGAGGAGAGGTGGATCTTCAAGAAACCAAGGGATTACAAATTACTTCTCTAGATATAGGATACTGCCACCCTATATTGAAAAAATGGATTATCTTGGATTAAAAGATACCAAATATTCCCAAAAACATAATTTTTGTATCCTTACAAGAAACAAATGGTTTTATTTTCAATTTTATAAGTAAGTGATGTTTCTTTTAAAAAGATAATATATATTATGATATGACACATCTAAAAATGATCTTTATGAATTAGATTACAAAAACCAAGTAATGGAAATTGATAACAAATAAAGTTTTCATAACTCATTTCACACCCAGTTATAACATCACTGTCTTGGTCAAGTAAACAAGAAGTATCTAACAAAGATCTATCAAGATGGTTATTTAGACTCTTTTGAGCTAAAACCACTTGGCATATTTCATACTTATTTACAAGGAAAAATGACCAATCACCCATTTTCTAAAAAAATTGAAAGATACATAAATCTTATATAATTAGTATACATAGATTTTTATGGATATTTTCTATTATATGCTAGAGGTGGGTATTCTTACTTCAAAACTTTTACAGATGATTTGAGTAGATATGGTTATGCCTATATAATTGGGTATAAGTTTAAATACTTTGAGAAATTCAAAGAGTTTAATCATTAAGTAGAGAATAAACTTGGTAATAATATAAAAAGATTTGATATAATATAGGTGGTAAATATCTTAACCAAGAGTTCATCAAATTTATATGGAAGTATGAGATTCTATCTAAACTCAATCCAACTTATACACCATAGTTTTTCAGTGTCAATGAAAGGAGGAATTGTACCTTATTTTACCTGATATAGTTGATTAAGATTCATGTAGATCTCACATTATCCTTTTTGGGATATTAATTACACACTATATCATACACACTAAACTAAGTGCCAACTAAATAATAAAATCAAATTACTTGTAGTGGAAATAAACCCTTGTGGTCACATACTTGTGTATGGGGTAGTGTGAAATCTATTAAGGCCAATTATGGAAACAAACTAGCACCATGGGGCATGAATTTTATATTTATAAGATAACCTAAGTAAAAAATGGGATATTAACCATATTACCTCTCATATAAGAATGTAATTATGGAATGAAAATTTATATTCCTTGATAGGGAGCATATCTCTAAAAGAGATAGTGGGAGAAATATTGAATTTGATGAAGTTGATGCTCATCATACACAAGAGTTTTTGAAGGATTATATTTCATAGGTCACTATGGAAGATGATGTTTCTCAAATAAAATTATTTAATAAGAGCACCATAGAGATTAAAGAACCGTAAAGATATGATTTTATAGTCACTGAAGATGGTGACTCGTTATTATTTAAAATAATGATCTTCTTTTATATAAGGATCCAGTAGTGTAACACCCTGGGTTTTAAGAGCCGTTATTATTATTATTATTATTATTATTTTAAATAATGTTTATCTATTCTTTCAAAAGGATTGAAACATAATTAGAAAATGTGCCCTGTAAGATATAAACCAATCTAAAGACACTTTATTCATTCATAAGTAGGAAATTACAATAAAATCATATAAAACTAAGTATTTTACACCATGGATTATTACTAACCATGGATGAATTACATCAATTAAAATTGAATAAATCAATATGAAACAATATATTGAAAAGAATAAAATCTTCATGACTAGGAAATATTCTATATAATCTTCAACCTTGAGGATAAACAATATCCAAAAACACCTATAATGAGGAAGAGAACTATAAAAGGAGAAAGAATTATGAAAAATATATAATGTGAAATAAGAATTGTCACTTGTGAATTGAGAGTGAAATGAACAAATGATTTAGTAAGTGTTGAGACCAAGCTGGTGATGAAGGTGTTTTTCATTCATGTGTTTTCTTTTGTTTTTAAGAAAAGTTTTTGGAAATCACTGAACTTTGTTTCTAGAAAAAATTGTGAAACTTTTGGTTTTTGAAAGAATCGAACTCACATTGTTCATCATAATGAGGGTATAGTATTGGTAAATATCGTAATGAGGAATTGATCAGATTCACTCTGAATCTGTTATTAAAGAAGAGGTTCTTTTGATGTAGAATCGAAATTACTATGATTACGATGTTTTAATTGTGACAATGCTTTGCCAATTTGTATTTCATATAAATCATAAGTTGAATTGAGAAATTATGATTCAATCTTGATGGAAGAAAGGGGGACTGGAAGAGATTATATGGATTAGAAAAGGATCATATCCATATTTATCGTATCCAGGTGGTAGAAAGAAATAAGTGATACTGATTGTTTTTCAAAACAATCATATATGGGTGAAAGAAAAGTAAGAGATGTTGTCGATTAAAGAGGAGGTGTTTTTTTAAAAAGTAATGTTGTTTTAAAATCTGATTTTTTTTTAAAAGGTGATGATATTTTAAAAGGTGGTAATAATTTAAAAGGTGGTACCAATTTAAAAGGTGGTGTCGATTGAAAAAGTGGTTTCGATTAAAGAGGTGGTGTCGATTGAAGAAGTGGTGCTGATTGAAGAATGGATTCCAATATAAGAGTAAGATATGGTGATGATTATTTTTTAGAATGATCATACCCAAAAAATATTGTATTCTGGAAAATTTTATCTAGTCCAATCGTATCTAGAATGATCATACCCAGAATTATCATACCCATAAATGATCATATTCTAGAAAATCATATCCAGTAAAATTGTATCTAGAATGATTATACCCGGGATAATTGTATCCAAACCAATTGTATTCAGAAAAGGTCATACTCAGGTTGAGAAGAAATGAATGTAGCTAGAATGAATGGAAAGTTATGATACTTTATAATACAATTATGAAAATTCTAAATCTATTCTCAAATGAATTTAATTTCATGAAGGAATTCAATATACAAGCACAAGTTTGTGAAAGAATGTTTGTATAAGTGGGTCAAGAGAAGATAAGGAGAAATGATGTTAACAATGTATTCAACCATTTCAAAAGGGTTGAATTACTTTTTAGGTTTCTAACTGATTCAGGAGAAGAGGAGAAGATTAAGGCTTTAATCTCAAGTGGGTCTAGAAAAAAAGAGAGTGAGATTGATTAATGAATTATCAAGGGGGAGATATACATTCAATTGAAATATTTTGATTCAAATTGGTTCTAAGAATCATATTCATCAAATCATAATAGTATCTATTTATTTATATATTTGTTTTCAATTGATATAGATCTTCGTATTGAATAAATTGTATTGAGAAAAATCGAGATCATGTATTAAAATCATACTTATGATTCAAATGAAAGTTTCAATAAGGAGATAAAGTTTGAATAAGAATTGATAAGTTTCTAGAAGTGTTGAAAAAGTTAAAATGTGTTTGATATTTTAGGGGAAATTGAAATGTGGGTAAATTTCTGTGAGCGTGAAACTTTTTTGGGATTCACGCCCAAACCTTTCAAGGGTTACCTATAAAAGGAGAATTACTTTGTACTTTTTAACCACTAGTACTATTCACCTCAATAGAGAGAGAATATATGAGTTTTTTGTGAAAGAAAGTGATACCATTTTACTTTTTATTGAATACATTTTGACGGGGAATAAGACAATATCGTAATTTTGTATTCGGGTGATCATCATACTCAGAATTCATCATAATAAGTGGATCATTGTATTTGATTTTTCAATATTGTATTTGGATAATAATTGTATCAGGATGGATTAATTAGCTTTAGAATTTCTAAATTGGGATTCTCAGACTGAGGAAGTATTGTATTCTGATTTAAAGTGGTGCCGACTAATTTCTATTTTATTTTATCTGAAAATTGGACTTGAAGAATTGTTTATCAAGAATTATACTTGGAGGAATTAGACTAGGAAAATCAGACCCAAGAAAATCGGACTCAGTTTTCATAACAAAGTCCAGGAGGTTCTTATCTTTCTTTTGGGTAAGGAATTGAAGAATTGTATTTCAATTGAATACATTTGTGGAATTTAAAATAATATCAGGTAACATTAGTTGTTACATAAAAATTGTATTTCCCTATTTGTGCTAAGAGGGTGAAAATTCACTTTTGTATCATCTTCAAAGTGTTACATGATTGAAATGGAATATCCTACTTTTTGTAATCCAATTATTGTTTTCTAGTGGATGGTATGGTATTGGATTGTCTCCAAACCACACTAAGTACATGGATATTCATGTTGAACAGAGAACCTTGTAAATACCTGTGTTCCTGTGGATGTGTGTTTGATTTTTTTTCAATATATAATTGAATATTTAACATGTTTGAAGGTTGTTTCAATTGAAATGAAACATAAAAGAAAAATAGTATCATTGATTCACCCCCCCCCCCACTCTTAGTGATACAATACACTGACTAGGCACTTAAAGTAAGTATATATATATAAGAATAAAATACGGTCATTATAAATATGTTCATTACAAATATGTCCATTTAAAATATGGTCTTTGGTCATATTTCCAATAGGTATACTCAAGTTTTGTATTGTTAATTAATAAATTTAAAATAATATAAATCACAAAGAAATAAAAATATGATATCAAAATATTATAAATATATATTTAGGTAATATAAATATTAAAATAATTATTATTAAAATATAATATGATGTAAATATAAAATTCAAATAAATAGTTAATCTCAATGGAGTGATAAAATTAAATTTTACAATATAAATAATTGATTTTAATGGTATTTTTTAAAGTGTGTTTAGTATAGAATTAATATTTCTTTTTTTTCTAAGAAATGTTTTGTTAATTATTTTATATTTTATCCAAATATATTAAATTGAAAAGTTATAAAATATTATATATGATCTAAAATATAAATATATTTTAAATTAAAAATGATATGAAATAATATTAAGAACACTTAATGTTTAAAAATTTCATTTTTCAATAAAAGTGGTTTTTCTTTATATTTTGTATCTTCAATTAAAAAATAAACTTATATATTTTAGAATATAAATCAGATAAAAATAAATTAATTTTTTTTATTTATAAGGTCAAAATTAGATTAGCATTAGTTTTTTGGATTTTTCGAAAAAGTTTTATTTTTAGTTAAAGCGTGCAAAAATGCCATTTTTACAAAGAATGTGACTTTTATGACATTATTAGTATATAAGTATGAATTGGTAATTTATGAAACATTTTTCTATGACAAAATATATATTTTATAATTTAATTTATAATTTAAAAAAACAAATTATAAACATATATTCTTAATTTTATAATTTATGTTATATTTATCAAAAACTTGTTATTAATAAATTATACATTTAGTATTTTAAAATAATTTTTTATCACTTTTAAAATTTTAATCAAACAAAATGTATTAAAAAAATTTTATCATTAGGTACAAATTTTATAATAAGGACCATTTTATTTTTGTACATAAAAGATAAATTACCTAAGTTAAAACTAGTTATCGTGGTAAAAACCAAAATGGTAAAAAAATGAGTATCCTAAGAGGTAAAGGGTAAAACATGTTAAAAAATGTTTTAATATATTTATTGGGGTGTGGATTAACCTTATAAATTCTCATATATGTTATTTATATATTTTTTATCCATTTTCATTGAGATTAAATTTCCATTATTGAAAAGTTTTGGGTATTTACAAAATTTACACTCCTTTTCACTTATAAAAGGAGCTCTCCTCTCTTTATTTACACTCATACCAAAAACCCATTATTTAATTCCAAAAAAATATCCAGAACACTCATAAAAACTCTTATCAACCTTAATGAGGTTTTTTTTTCTCAAAATAACATCCTTCAAAGGTTTAACTCCCTTTGTAAAGGAGATAATCCAAGAAGTCAGGTATAAGTTCCTAACCTCCCTTTCTCTTTTCTTTTTCCTTATATTCATCTATTCTCTATAAAATTTATTTTAAACATATAAAAATGATAGAATCAGTAACCTTATTATACTTATATGTCATTATAATAATTTTTCAATATTTAATCACCCTTTCCTTTTTATCTAAGAAAAGAGAAAACAATATTTGTGTGTGTGCTGATTACTGCCTCCACAAAATGTCATGTTTTGATTTCCTTAACCACATTACATGGATGATCCTAATATTAAATTTAATAAATAATTATGATATTTATAACATATTTTATATTCTTAAGTGATAAAATGTATTATTCATTTCTCCAGTTCTATGGAAAACGAAATCGTCAACCATGCATACTTGTAGACTACCGCCTCCATGGGACGATTGATTTCCATTTTTATTTTCATGACCTCTTTAAATGGATGGTCATGAGAATGATTTTAATAGATAAATATTATTTTTAGGATATTATTAAGATTATGGTATGATAAATTTTATAATTTATTAATGATATGATTAATAAAAAATTATTGTTAATTGAATCATTTAAAACAAGCATACTAAGAGGAAAATATTTAATTCAAATTATATAATATTTTTATATGAATGAATTATTATTATTATAATTAATTTATAATTTCTATATATCTCATTAATAAACACTAGTTGATGTAATTATTTGACTGGTGTAATGATATTTAAACTAAATCAGCTCATAATCATCCATCAAGCATGATATGTTCGTGTTTGGGTCAGTTTGACCACTTACTTGAACAATGATATGAAATTATATTATGGATGGTTATGAAAAATTAATTATTGGTATAATATGATATAAATAAGTAAATAATTATTTTTTGGGTTTCTATAAAATATACATCAATATTTAACTCATTAATTAATAAAATGTCCTTCTTAGGTTAAAAATCACTTAAAAATGTTTGTTGTCAATTTCATCTTCTATGATAAAGACTAAAATACTCATGAAAGGAAATTTAAAATTTATAAATTATTATAATTAATAAATTATAGTAAATTTAATAAAATTTTAATGATTAACTTTAGGATAATAATGAATAACAACACCGCTATTATGAAACTAGTACAAAATAATCAAGATTAGCAACACAAGACATCAAAAATATGTAATAACTAAATAATATAAATGTAAATAATAATTATAAATAAAGTTTATATAAGTTTAATTATATTAAAAAATTTATGAAATAGGTGATTAATATATATATTTTTATACAAGAGATTAGAGTGCATTCGACAAAGAAGGAAAACAAGGCAAGGTGTTATTTATCTCAAGTTTAATTTCTTGAGACGTATTTCTTAATGTGCACCATGATTAATTTAATATGGTGTGATTACTACCTAATTAATTTATTTTACCATATTCATGTGTTTTAATATCCATATCATGCACTTTCTTTAAATTTCCATTGATTCAAAATATCCCCAACTTGAAAGTGGTTTTGATAAAAATGTTACTCAAACCATAAGGGTTTCATTACCAATAATATTTTCAAATAAATATTGTTTTTGAAAGATAATACATCTAGGAATTTGTACTATTTATAAAAAAATCTCATTATTTATTTTTTATATTCATGGAATTTTATATTTTCCCTTGATATTTCAATTCCCATTAACTAATATTCTACCCAAAGTGTTTCTTATAAGTGGAACTAACCCCATCGTTTTTTTTCAGTTGTGAACCTTCCTTTTATATATCCTAATTCATTGGATGATTTTGAAAATTTAATTTTTTTATAGCTAAATAATTAATGAAGGTCATTTTATATGACTTTATATTCTTCAAAAAAAATTAAATATATTTTTAACATTTTTTGTATGGTTCACTTTCATCAGTGTAAAAATAATATCTTTTTAACATTTTACATGTGAACACCTATTTCCATCATATTTGTAATTTTATATGATAATTACTTTATAAGATTTAATGTTTTTAAAAAATAATTTCTTATTCTAATTTATTTATAAAATATTTCTATCTAAAAATTTTTCAAACAGATCATGGATATTTCTTATTTCCAAAGATATTTTTCCTAATGATCTTAAAAATTATTTTCATATAAATATGAATCCTTTAACGTAAATTATACTTGATCAAAGATATTATTGTAATGTAACCATCCACCTTATTTCTATATATATTCTATGTAATTTCATTCTCTTTAGGAGTAATTATCCATCAATTCCTGTATCTTACTTAATCATCCATTATGTCTGATCCTAGATTTTTACCCAATGCATTTCTATTGTAAATACCCTATTTTTGATTCATTTGATTGAAGGGTTTTCTCCTAGATTCCATAAATAGGTTTATTTGGTGAAATTATTGAATTAAATATATAGATTTTATCTATATGTTGTAAATACCATATGATTTATTATCTTTATTGAATGGTATTTACCTAGAAAGTTACTTGATGTCATTGTATATCCATTTATTTTCCATGGGTTTATCATGTTGTGATTATTGATGGAATTATTAATAATTTTCTTATGTGAATCCATTTGAAACCCAATTTCTTTCCATTGTTTCTATAAGATATTTTAAATAAAACCCATTTTCCTATGGATTATTTATGATATAAAAGTGAATGATTTTCATTTGTAAAGTTTTATGAAACCCATTTTATTTCCATGGGTTATTTATGATGTGATAAGTGATTGGTTTCAATTAGTGCTCATAAGTATATATGATATGGGTGGGGTGATATATATCCCTTCAATGTATTGGTTTAAAGTTTATATCTCATGAGATAAGTATTCATGAGTATATTTTAGTTTCTCATAAGCATGGGAACTGATAGTGTGGCTCATAAAAGTAATGTTCCCTATACTAATGTTTTTGGAAAATTTGTAAGATGTTTCATAGTTTTATGTGTGTTTGAATGAATGTGTTAAAACCTCATGGAATATATTTATTGACTCATGTTTCCACACTCTTTTTATTTATTCATTATGTTATTCCAAGTCATATGTCATGATTTATGATCTATGATTTATTGGGTATTAATTTTCTTATGTATATTTATTATACTCATATTCTCATAATATGTTCACTTATATTATTCTATTGTTATCACTTATGTTTACCCTTACTAAGCATTTGATATCACCTCTTTCACATATTTTTATTTCCTAGGTTATGATGATGAGTATGACTTATAATAAGTCTAGAAGGATTCTAGTGTGTCTCAAATGTTCACAAGTGCTATAAAATAATTTTTTTATATAACTAGTCTCTAAGAAACTAAACCTTTCAATCCTCAAGTTGTGTGACTATTATTAAATGTATAATTTAAATCATGATTTTATTGTATTATTTTTATTATATTTATATTGGGTCTTTATAGTTGGTGTGATAAGAAAGGTTTAGTTTTTTTTAGATATTAGAGAAGTTATTTTGAGAATTAAGGTTATAGAACCTTATTGGAAAACCATATAGATGGGTCTAAGTATAGGATGATATCCTGAAATATTACTAAATTCTTGAGTATGTGGTTTTCCTAGAAAATAAATCCATTTATGGATACTGGTAAGTGGATGTAAGATTTGGAACAGTTTTTCCTAGGGGTAATAACCCCGAAGAGGGGTTGATGGGTATTAAATCAACCATGACCTAGTGCACAAAAAATAGGCCTAAGTACACACTTGGATAGACACTCCTAAGGGATATTCATTGGTTGATATCATACTCTTTAATAACCATTTTGAAGGATTTATTTCCTTATTACTTTGATGGATTAGGTTGAGAAGCTTGATAAAACCCAACATAAAGTTAAATCATGATTGATATAGGTTGAACTAAAATATTTATAGACTAACATGATAGTGTCAAAGAATAATACATTTTAATGTTGAGTTTCTTTTATGATTAAGATAATTCCCCTTTATTATTAATGTTTCATCACTCATGCTAACACTTTTGGTTTTAGTAATCGATGGAACTAAAATGAACCATGGGTGAAAGAGAAGATACAGAGATTACCTTAATGAATAACCCATTAGAATGGGATATTGAGTGAGAAAATTTTTTATTATTCTAAACCATATATCAAAAAATATGATGAACAATTTGAACATAGTCAATGTACTAAACACACTAAAAAATAAGGATGAAGTCTCATAAAAGATCAATATATAAAGATGATGAAGGAAATAATGTTCAATTTTCTATATGTAAAAAATGTTAAAATATGAAATAAGGTAATTGGCTCAAGGGTATTTTAATATGCTTTAATTATGGAAGATGCGATCAATAAGCATAAAGTTATTGTATTAAAATGAAGAGCTTGGTTAGCATGATGGGAGTGGAAAACATGCATCCAAAAGCACTACTAAAATTCTAATGACTTAAGTGTGTAAAACTTTGAAATTATCTAAGTTAGTGTCATAATCCCAAGGATGATAAGGATGATAGGCATAAATAAGCACCATAACCAAGGGAATAAGGGGGTAATGTTCAATTACTACTAATGAGATGGATTTTGATAACTAAATCCTTCACTTTATAATTATGAATATAGGATCTTTATTCTATACAATTTGAGTTTCCTAGATTTTTTGTTCAGTATACCAACATTTTGTTATGTTATTTTATAAAATGAAATATCTAGTTATATGATGATTTTATTTTGAAATGTAAGTTTATAAGAATATAAATCTCATTATGGTTTCCTTATATGAATTTGACATAATTATGGTAATGGATGAATTACCCACAAAATTCTCACTATGAAAAATAGATGTGGGTAGCAATAATAGACAACAGTTTCTATAGGGAGATCTTAACATCACTGCAATAGTAGATGAAAATAATGAATCATATTTTCCATCATCCATCAATGCACCATCATCACATCTAGTCCCTAATGTTTCCATAGAATTTAAAATAATCATGCCAATAGTGGATGTATAATACAACCCCCTATACCACCACTATTAAAATAAGACATGGTGGTTAGGAGAAAAAGGATACTGCATAGTGACCTCAGTGCTAGGATCAGTTCAAAAATCAGGTTTTATTCCCTAGATCACAAGAGCCCATGCCATGTGTGAGAGAAATAGTTTGGGTCATGGAAGGCCCTTTTTTGTCACATGAAGATCCACCTAGAATAGATGTGGTAGGGAATCTATCCATTTCATACCTTTATCCAAGATAGTTTCAAAAAGTGGGTAGCATAAGGACTGGTGCAGCAAGCAGGTGAGGATATGGGTGGTTATATGTTGAAGCTAGTGATGCAAGTGAGGGATAATATTTAGAGGTTGTAGGCTAGTGAGGTGGAAATAACTACTCTAGAAAGGGTTAAGAGGGGCCTGAATGTGGATCTTAATGATCTTTATGATGAGGATCATTATTTATCAACTTCATCAACCTCAACTTTCCACCAGCATCGCCATGCTAAAGAACCATAAGGTATTATATATGGGTGTGTGCGGTGTGGCTATTATAAAAATAGGGAATCACATTTCATACCTTAAACCAATTTATGATAATTTTTCACTATAGGTATACTATGAACTCAAGGAAAAATTAAAATAAGTCTTAACACCAAACCATGAGTTGTATTTAACTAAAATGGGTATTAATAAACACAATATTTAGATTATACTTATTATAATTGAATCTATTTTATTGATACTTCATTAGAAAACTAAATCCTAAGTTATCTTATAGATACTCTTATATAACTTCATTAGTAAGTAATAATTAAAATTGTGAGGATGAAATTTATTTAATGGGGGGAGAATTATAACACCCCAGGTTTTAGGAATCATTATCATCATCATTATTATTATTATTATTATTATTATTATTATTACTGCTGCTACTGCTATTATTATTATAATTTTAAATAATGTTTCTCTATTCTTTTAAAAGGATTGAAATGTGATTAGAAAATGTGCCCTATAAGATATAAACCAAACTGAAGACACTTTATTCATTCATAAGTTGTACATTACAATAAAATCACATCAAACTAAGTGTTTCACACCATGGATTATTACTCATCGTGAATTAATTACATCCATTAAAAGTGAATAAATCAATAGGTGATAATAAATAGAAATGAATAAAATATTAACGACTAGAAAATATCCTCGATCATATTCATCCTTGAGGATCACTAATATCCAAAAAAAAACATATAATTAGTAAGAGTACCATGAAAGTAGAAAGCACTATGAAAAATCTATAATATGAAATATGAACTATGTCTTTCAAATTGAGAGTGGAATGAATGAATGATTTAGTAAGTCTATATATAGGAATGAAATATGGTCATTATAAATATGGTCATTACAAATAAGGTCATTGAAAATATAGTCATTTTTTATATATCCAATGGGTATACTGAAGTCATGTATTATTAAGTAGTAAATTTAAAATAATATAACTTATAATGAAATAAAAATATTATATCAAAATATTATATATATATATATGTGTGTGTGTGTGTGTGTGTGTTGCGTATAAATATTAATATCATTATTATTAAAATATGATATGATGTATATATAAATTAAAATAAATATTTTAATATCAATGGAGTAGTAATATTAAATTTTATTATATAAATAATTAATTTTAATGGTATTTGTTAAACTGTATTTGGTATAAAAGTAATATTTTTTTTCAAAGCACCATTTTGTTAAGTATTGTATATTTTATACTAATAGATTAAATTTAATACTTTTAAAATATTATATATGAACTAAAATATTGACATCCTTTAAATTATAAATTGATATGAAATAATATTAAGAACACATAGTGTTTAAAAACATCAATTTTCAATAAAAATATTTTTTCTTTATATTTTGTATTTTAACTTAAAAAATAAATTTATCTATTTAAGAATATAATTTAGATAAAAATAAATTCAATTTTTTTTAGAATTTAAAATTTATCTTATAATTTATTTTTGGATTTTTCTTGAAAAGATTGATTTTAGGTGAATAGTGCAAAATATTGTTTTTACAAATAACATGAATTTTATGACATTATTAGTATATAAGTGTGGATTGGAAAATTATGAAACCTTTTTATAAGAACAAATATGTATTTTATAAGTAAATTTTTATTTTTAAAAATGTTGTTTTTAATTTTTAAACCCATATTTATCATTTTATAATTTAAATTATATTTATAAAAAAATAGTTATTAATACATTATACAATTAGTATTTTAAAATTAATTTTTATCACTTTTAAAAATTGAAAAAAAAAATGGATTTCAAAATTTTTATTTATGTATAAATTATTTAACATGGATTATTTTATTTTTTGGCATAAAGGATAAATTACCTAGGTAAAAATAGTTATCTTGGTGAAAAAAATGGTAAAAATGAGTAACCTAAGAGGTAAAGGGAAAAATATGCTAAAAATATGTTTTAATTGAGTTTTTGAGGTTTGTATCAACCTTATATATTATTATCTATATTATTTCTGAATTTTCGTGTCATTTTACTTAAGAGTGACTTTCCATTATTGAATTTTTTTGGGTATTTACAAAATTGCCACTCCTTTTCACTTATAAAAGGGGCTCTCCTCTCCTCAATTAACCTCACAGAAAAAACTCCATTATTTAAGATAAAAATTTGTCCAAAAATATCTTAAACACTCATATAAACCTTAAGGATGTTTTTATATTCTCAAAAGACCATCCTTAAAATGTTTAATCCGCTTTGAAAAGGGGATAATCCAAGAAGTGAGGTATAAGTTCCTAACCTCTCTTTCCCTTTTCTTTTTTCCTTACGTGAATTTATTATTTCTAAAAATTTATTTGACCATATCAAAATTATAAGAGAATTATCCTTATTATATTGTTGTTTTATTATAATTATGGTACAATCTTTAACCACCCTTCCCCTTTTCCTTAAGAAAAGTGAAAATGGAATTTGTGTGTGTGCGGACTACCACCTCCATAGAATGTCATGTTTCATTTTCCTTAACCACCTTACACATATGGATATTATATTGAATTTAATAAATAATTATTATATTTATAACATATTTTATATTATAAAATTATAAAACATATTATCCATTTCTTCTTTTCTTATTTTCTTCTTTTCTATAGAAATGAAATCATTAACCAAACATATGTATGGACTATCACCTCCATGAAACGATTGATTTCCATTTTTTTTCATCACCACCTTAATGGATATTAATGAGAATTATTTTTATGGATAAATATGATTTTTATAGTATCATTAAGGTTATTTAAGGAAAATTTTGAGAACCTATTAATGATATGATAAATAAATGATTATCATAAATTCAATTATTTAAAACAAGCATACTAAGAGGAAAATCTTTAATTCAAATTATGTTTGATTTTCATATCCATTACTTATTCTTATAACTAATTTATAATTATGATATATCACACTAATAAACACTAAATTACATAATTATTCTATTTTTTAATGATGTTGCAACTAAATCGCCTCATAATCATCCATTAAGCATTGTATGTTCATGTTTGGGTTAGTTTGACCACCTACTTGAAAAATGATAGAAAATTATATAATGGATGATTATAAAAACATATTTAATATTATAATATCGTATAAATAATTAAATAATTATTTTTTCTTTGGTTTTAAAAAATATACATTAATATTTAACACATTAATTAAGAAAACACTCTTTGTAGGTTAAGAATCACTAAAAAATGTTCGTCATCGATTTCATATTCTAGGATAAAACATAAATTAATCATGAAATAAAATTAAAAAATAATAAATAATTATAATTCATACATTATATTAAATTTAATAAACTTATAATTATTAACTTTATGGAAATAATGAATAACTACACCGCTAATACGAAACTAGTTCAAAATGATCAAGATTGCCCACAACCGACATCAAAAATAGGTAATAACTAACTAACATAAATGTAAATAAAAATTATAAAGAAATTTTATAAAATTTTATTTATATAAAAAGGTTTTTTAAATATTTGATTAATATATTTATGTTTATTATACAAGATCTTAGAGTGAATTTGACTAAGCATAGAAACAAGGTATGGGGTTATTTGTCTCAAATTTAATTTATTGAGACATATTTCTTAATGTAATATAGTTTTATTAATGACTAATGAATGTATTTTACCATATTAATGAGTTTTTAAGAGTCATATTGTGTAATTTATTTAAATTTACATTTATTTAAAAGATACCCAACTTCAAAGTGGTTTTGATCAAAATGTTACTAAATCCCTAAGGGTTTCATTGACAATATTAGTTTTAAATAAAGATTGTTTTTAAAATTTAATACATATAATAATTTATATTATTTATAAAACCAATCTTCATTTTATTTTTATATTCATTGGGTTTTATATGTTCCCTCGAAATTTCAAGTCCCCTTGACTATATTTTACCCGAAGTGTTTTTTATAAGTGGAATAGATCTCCTCCCTTCTTTTTGATTAGAAACCTCCCTTTTTCCATATCCTAATTCATTTGATGATTTTCAAAATTTCCTTATCTATACCTAAATAATTTATTTATTTCATTCTCTATTACTTGATCTTCTATAAAAACTAATATTTTAGTTTTTTTCATATGGGTCATTTTCATCAAAATGTAAAAAGAATCCCTTTTTAATGTTTTTCATGTGAAAACCTATTTCAACTATATTTTTCATTTTATATGATACTTAATTTATAATATTTAATGGTTTTATAAATTAAAAATATTATTCTATTTTATTTATAAAATATTTTTATCTAAAATTTTTTCAAAAAGATCATGGATGATTGTTTTTTCTAAAGCGGTTTTTCCTAATATTCCTAAAAATGGTTTTCTTCTAAATCCACGTTATTTGGAATAGATTATACTTAATCAAGGATGTTATTCTCATGTAACCATCCACATTATTTCTCTAGATGACCTATTTAATATCCTTCACTTTTATAGGAATGATCTATCGTTTCCTTTTTTCCCTAATCATATATTATGCATAATCCTAACATTTCACCTGGTGAATTTCCTTTGTGAATACCATATTTTTTATTCATTTGATTGAAAGGTGTTCACCTAGATTCTATACATTAATTTATTTGGGTAAATTATTGAATTAAATATATACCCTTTATCTATATAGTGTAAATATCATGTGCTTAATTATATTAATTGAATGGTATCTTCTTAGAAAGTTACTTTATATCATTAGATACCCATTTATTTTCCATGGGTTTATCATGTTATGATTATTGATTGAATTATTAATGATTTACTTATGTGAATCCATATAAAACCCATTTTCTTTCCATGGGTTCTTTAATATACGTTGAATGAAACCCATTCTCTTTCCATGGTTTCTTTATACTGTAAAATTGAATGATTTTAATTTGTAAAGTTTTTTTAGACCCAATTTTATTTCCATGGGGTTTTTATGATGTCATAAGTATTGATTTCAAGTTTCACTCATAAGTATGGATTATGATGGGTGGGGTCCTATATCACTCTCCACTTCTTTGGTTTAAATTTTATATCACATGAGATAAGTATTAATGAGTATATTTTATTTTCTCACAAGTGTGGGCACTAAAGGTGTGTCTCATGAAAGTAATGTTCCCTATACTGATTTTTGTTCCAAAGTTGAAATATGTTTCACAATTTTATGATTATTCTCATAATTGTGTTAAACTCTCATGTATCATGTTTGTTGACTCATATTTTTGTAATATTTTGGTTAATTTATTATATTATGACAAGTTATATGCCATGATTTATGATTTATACTTTATTGGGTATGAATTTTCTTATGTAACTTGATTATACATATATGATAATCTTGTGTTCACTTGTGTTATTTGATTTTTATCACTTATGTTTACCCTTAATAAACATTTGAGCTCTCCATTTTCTTATGTTTTCATTCCACATGTTATGATGATGAGTATAACTTATGAGAAGTCTAGAATGAGTCTAGTGTGGCTCAATTGTAGAGAAATGTTCACTAGTGTTGTAAAATAAGATGTTTATCTAACTAGTCTCTAAGATGCTAAACCTTTTTATCCTCGGGTTGTGTGACTTTTATGAGATGTATTATTTAAATCATTATTTTATTTTACTATTTATGTTATGTTTAGTTTGGGTCGTTATAAGTATAAATCTAAAAAATTTAAAGATAGAAACAAGCAATGAATTTTAAGATATATTCAATGTATTAAAACCAAGTTTGGGTTCTAATCGATCTTCCAATTGATGTAAAGATCATTGGATTAAAATGGGTATTCAAGAGAAAACTCGATATAAAAGTTAAAGTCAATACCTATAAATCATGACTAGTGGATAAAAAGTTTAAATAGAATCAGGGAATTGGCTATGAAAAAACATTTTCTCCCATAACCTTATTTAAAATATATCATAATTCTAATTACTATATAATCATTCCATTATTATGAAATTTGGTAGAAGGATTTCAAAATATCCTTCCTTAATAGGAACCTTTAAGAAAATTTCTATATGAAATAACCAAAAGGGTTTGTGAATCCAGGTAAATTAAAAATGGTATGCAAGTTTAACATATCCAGTTATGGATTGAAGCAAGCATACAGGTCATAGAACATTTGGTTCGATAAATCCATAAGAGAAATTGGTTTCGTCAAGAATAAATGTAAACCATGTATTTACAAGTAGTTTAGTATGAGTGTAGTTATTATCCCAGTAGTATATATCAATACCATATTACTTATTGAAAATTACATACCAAGCATACATTCAGTTAAGGATTGGTTGAATAAGTAATTCTCCATGAAGGACATAGGTGAAACAACCTATATCCTTGGTATCAATATCATTTTTGATAGATCCAAGAGGCTTCTTGGGCTAATTCATGGTACATACATTGACCATATACTAAAGATATTTAGTATTGAATAATACAATAGGGGATTATTTCCATTATCACATGGTATACATCTTTCCAAGAAAATGTATCCTCAGACACAACAAAAAAGAGAGAGATTGAGTAAGATCCCATAAGCTTATATGATAAGATCAATATTGTATGACATGTTATGTAATAGTATTATTGTTTCTTATGCCTTGATCATTGTAGAAAGATATCTAGATGATCCAAGTGGATAACATTGTTTAATTTTTAAGGCTATCCTTAAGTATCTAAGGTGAACAAAGGATATGTTCCTGGAATATGGAGGAGATGAGGAGATCTTCATTATGGGTTGTATTGATTCTATATTTAAAATAGATCATGATTATTTGAAGTCAAATTCAAGATATGTCTTTAGTATCAATAGATGAGTTGTGAGATGGAATATTTCAAAGTATCTAGTTGTCACCGATTCTATAACATATTTTGAGTATATAATGGATTCTGATGTAGTTCCTAGCTATAAAGACCCTATCACATTATATTTTGATAATAATTCATTGGTGTCTCTCAAAAAGGAGATAATATCACACCAATGGATAAATAAAATACTTCAAAAGTATCACCTCTTGAGGTATTTTTATCAATTGGGTGAATTCATAGTGAGTAGAGCTTCCATGAGGGAGATGTGGTGGAACCCTTTATTAAAGCTTTATCTCAGTAGAAGAATAAATTTCATATGAGAGTTAGTGGACTGAAGGTTTTTAGTAGATTTCTTTAGTGAAAGTTAAAGTTTGTTAGAGTTTGTTCCCTAGAACCAACATCTATATATTTTATTATTACATTTATTCAATGCCTTTTAATATTAATAAATTTTTTATCATAACATGATTATTATTCCATATGACACAGTATGTGATAATGTCCTAAGGGTAATTGTCACACTGAATGGTTATAAAATCTCCCCACTATTATGAGAACCTAGAAGTGTCATGATAGTATTTTAAATTTATATTATATATCCATATGATATCATTTGATGGGATAAAAATGATATAGAAAATTAGGTGTTGAGACTCATAGGAATTTTTGAAACTTTCTCAAGGTGTACGCCCTTGGAAATTTTTAGAGCATAATATTATAAGAAAATGAACTGCATTAAGAAATCCACATTCATATATGTAATTGTGTGTTCCTATATGTGAACATGTCTAATGGTCCTTATACTTTAATATTATTATTAATTCATATCATGAGTTTCATTATTTGATGTATTGATGAAAACCATGTTGATATATTCTTGTGGTGTGGTAGGAAGTGTTGGGTGCTTCATGAGCAATATTTCATTAATGAATAATGTGAGAAAGAATTTTTACCTTAAAAATTTTGTGGAAGTTGATTTCTTAGGACCTTTTATGGAAATGCAATTTCCTAATTAAGTTTATGACCATAGAAATTTATCAGAAAGATTATTTCAAAAAATTCAAAGAAATAGACATCAAGCACATAAGTTGATGACACAAACATGAAACCTACTTGATTAGAGATATTGTGATAAAGGTATTATATTAAATATTTTGTGTTTATATGTGGTTATTTTAGTTGTGGAATTTAAATTATATATCTATGTGTTCCTTGAAGTGTTTATAGATGTTAACATTGGACTTTAGGTGTAACAACTTAATGCCACTATGAAAGTGGCCAAGAGGGTCATATAAAAATTGTATTTGAAACCTTAGTTAAGTTCTATATAAGTTTAGCGTGTTGAATAAATATTATTCATGTACATGGTTTAATAAATATGTATGAATGATTGATCATAAATATTCAATAACCAGTTATTCGAGAAAATATATATGTGAGTTGAATATTTAATAAATATTTATTTTATATTTCAGTGAATATAGTATTTATTCATTTATCATTGAATAATGTTGTGATGTTTATTTATTTAAATAAATTGTCATTATTCAATGTCTGATAAATATTGAGGTGGATATGGGAGAGTTAATGAACTATTGATAAAAAGACATATAAAATATTATTTGAATAAATATTTATTTATTTATTTTGGAAAAATAATATTTATTTTATCCATGAGTTTGGTGCATGTCAAGTAAATAATAATAATCTTATTATTTTTGACATAGTTTTTTTCAAGGATTTAGTAAATTAATAAGGTCCTAGGTGTAATTATTATTTTTCTAAACCTATATCAATATAAAATCGATTATGTCATTTCTAAACCTAATCATTATTTTGTAGGATGAAATTATAAGAGAGAATTATCTCAATACCTTTAGAGATTTTATCCTAGAACATTCTTAATAATAGAGATTGATTCTCCTATAAAACCCTCCCAAGACTAGACATATTAATAAGAGTCTTTCTACCCAAATAAATTTTTATTGTGATCTTCAATGAATGATGAAAGCATTAGAATATTCCATGCTAGAACCTAGCGATTTTTATTATGATGTTCGGAGGATCTCGGTGCATGTGTGGATCACTATTATAGGGATTCTATACATGAATCATCTCACCACAATGATGGAATGAAAAATGTAGCATATAAATTCATCAATGAAGAAATAAATTCAACGTAAATTATTTCTTATAGAACCATAAAGGTATTATAAGTACACTATAATAGGGGGTTAAGTGTTGTTTAAAAACAACTAAAAAATTATCCTCCTAAAAATATATGTGTAATGGTATTATGAATAAATGATAAACCCATAAGTTCAAAGTAAAATTAGAGTAACAATATTTAAGTATCTATATTTCATAATTACCGATGAATTTTTCATGCACAATGGAATTATAAAAACTATAGGTATTTTAAAAATAATGTTGATAAAACAGTTAACACGTCATAATTAAAATCAAATAATAGAGTATAGATTTACCAATCAAATACCCTTAAAATTTGTTATAAAATACTCACTTTTAGACCAAAGTGAATAATATATATGTTGGCCTAATTTGAGTTACCTGTGACTTTAAACATATCATAAGGTATATACTTCTTAAATCCTAAATCTTGGATCTATCTTATTTACCCTAGAATCCCTTGATCATCCTGATTGATATTTACCAAAAATAAAAACGAATATATTTCTTTACCATCTACTTTGACTAGTATCTTAGTGCTTCTACTATAATAATCAGTAGCTCAATTTACCTAATACTTTGACCGGAATCACAATTATTCTACTCCAATTATCTCAATTTACCAACTACTTTAACCAGTATCTCAGTTAAAATTAATACAACTGTAAATTCAAGAAGCTTTTATAATAAGCACTTAAAAAAAACTCAAAAAAAAAAAAAGAAAATTAGAAGTACAGTAGTCAATAAGAAGTTGAATACTTCAAGTAACTGTAACTATTAGAGTATTCTTGTATCACATATGTGTCTTATGATTCATGAGGTGAAGCTATATTTATGATCAATTTTGTAATGGTCATATTCATCATATATTGGGGTTATTTTTTATGGCATCAGCAACAAATTATTTTTCATCTTCCAATGGACATAGCATCATTCTATATCTATTGATGAGTTAGTTTTTCACCACTAAAATGACTTATAAAACTAGTAAAAGTAATCTAGGTTTCATTATTAATATTATATATTTCTATGAAAACCTTTTTCATTATTACATAACTACTTAGGTGGTCTGATTTTTATAAATCATTACCATTGGTATTTCATTAAACCTCAAGTTACTAGAAATTTAGTTATCAGTATTATATATTTAAATCATTAAAGATAAAAAAAATAAACTTAAGTTGAATAAAATATTAAATGAAGTGTTTCATGGTTTTAAAAACAAGTTATATAAAGTGAGTCAATGACTCAACAATCTCTCCCTTTTTGAAAAACACAAACATATAAATAAAAAATAAAAATAAATGTAAATTAATCCCTTTATATCTTTAGATGAAGATATCTTAATTTCTTTCTTTGGAAAGATCTTCATTTTTGAAAAACAAAATTATCCCCATTTGGAAAAAAATATATATACAAGTAATGCTAATTTTATAATATTTTAAGAAATTTATCTTCCTTTGGAAATGATTTTAAATTGGAAAAAAATAGATTCTAGTAGTTATTATTTTAAAATATTTTTTAAATAATTTATCCCCATTTAGAAATGATTTTAATTTTTTAAAGAAATTAACCCCCTTTTTATTTTTCTAAAAGAAGTTTTTGAAAAAAAAATGGAAAACTTATGCAAACTATGTTTCACCTCATAAAGAAAAAGGGAGAAATAAATATAAATATTTTATAAATATTAAAGCATTCATCGTGTAACTTTAATATAAGGAATAACAATATAGACAAGTCCAAATATTAAAAAAACATCATCAAGATAATATTGGGAAAATGTTTATAGATTAGAGTTACAGAGATACAAGTAATTATAATTTAAAAAAAACAATGTTTATTAATTGATTTTTCAGTCATTTGATTCATCTTATTTATGTATTTATGTTTCTCATTTAGCATATCATCTTGAACTTTGAACATCTGATCAAACTAAGATACTTTAGTTGAAAATCTATCTTCATGAGATTTTAATAGATGATTCTATGTGGATACTTTCTCTTTTAATAAAAGGATATTTTGGATCTTCTCTTTTAATTTCTCTTTCTTCTCAACAAACTTTAGATTATTATCCATTATCTATTGTTTTTGGATTATAACTAGATTATTCAAATCTTTAATAGACGAATAGATTTATTCAACTTTTATTTCAATATCTTTCAAAACATTTTCAAGAATAGTTAATTTCTTATAAATAATATAATATTTTTGATGAAGTGAAATGGTTTTCTCACCAATAGCATTGACATCCTTAACTTGATATTTAAATATTTTAGTGAAGTTCTTCAACTTATATTCACAAAGATAATATTCTTCTCTATATTCCTTTAAGTATTTTGGTCAGAGAATGATGGAAAAAGGGGGGTGAATTTCTTTTTAAAAAATAAAACAATAAATGAAAATTAAAAATTAAAAATAAAAAGATATTGATATTATGATATAAAATATATGGTGATATCATGAAGTAATTTAATATTATCAAAGTAAAGTGTAGTATAAATTAAACATAAATAGAATAGAAGAAGTATAGAAGTAAAAGGATAAGGGACACATTGATAATAGAGTTTGGAAATAGCACACAAGGTGTCCCTATGTCTCATCCCCTCAAGAAGGATTCAGAGGGTTTTATAACCCCTCTATTTTAATAAAGACCAAGAACCAAAAAGTCCCATAATTTTGAATGGATAATCAAGAAACCATAAATCCTTATTTTAAACTAAACTACAAGAACCAAAATAACCCTTGATTTTTTATGGAAAAAGAAAGAAACTAATTATGAGAAGGAGGGGGTAAAGTGATGGTTTCCATTTTATAAAACTAATTACAATGTCATCTCAACTCTCACTAAAATATTAAAATATAAAATAAGGTGAGATAGAGAGGTAAAATTTACAATTAATAGAGAGATCCAAGGTGGTATAAAATAAATTAAAAATTCTCAAAAGAAGAAGAAGAAATAAGGCACAAATAAATATAGAAAAAGAAGTTTGGAGGCACTTAAATAATGTTGATGAAGATCATGCCTTTTAAAGGTGCCCATTAGAGATCTCAATTTATATCAAGAATGTACTCTTGATCTTATTTGGGAAATTATAATAAATATTTGAACTTTGAAGAGCATTGGAGATTATAGAGGAATCATTGGTTGATAGAGATCAGAGATTTTTTCATTGGAATAATACTTCATTCAGATAATGATTCAGACCTCCCTTTTCCTCTATTTATAACCTTCTAGGGTTTTATGGTAGTCAAATTTCAAACCAAGACATTAAGATCCAAGTAAATTCATTTAAGACAATAATAAATATTCCTCATGATGTTTTGGAAAAACACTACTGACTAGAAACTCAATTCCATTGGCTAGCCAGGGTGTAAGGTAGTAGGTATTGTGGTTCTAGAAACTCCATCAGCTAGTCGGTGAGACTCATACAACTAGCCAATGAGCCTGCTCCAACTAGCCAGTGGAGCATTGCTGGCTATGGGTGGTTCTATTCAATATGTTGTCTATCTTGTGTACTACTAGCAGCTGGTTAGTGCTTTTTTATATAAATGGATTAAGAAGAGTACCTTCAAGCCTACTTTGAGGACCCCTAAAGTCCAATTACCTTTCTAACACTATAACTCAATAGAAACACTAAAAATAGACTTGAAACATGTTATAAAAACATTAGAGTGTTTATGATCATTAAAAAACTATACTATGAGAGTCAATAACTCCCCCTTTTTATGAACATAGACACTTGATAAAAATCAAGATAAGAAAGAGGGAAGAGATTAAAAAAAGGAGTTACCAAATTTTCATGAAAGCAATTCTCCCCTATTGGTATTTTGAAACAAAGATCTCCCCCATGATGAATCACTTTTTGAATTGAAACATTCTTTTATTTTTTTCCTATATTTTGAAAAATTATCCACCTTTTTTATTATTAAAAAGAAAATTACAAATAAATATGGTTATAAAAATAAGATATAACATGATAACCTTTGATGAAAACATTTTTAAAGGTCCTTCATGCATAAAATAAAACATGATAAAAACATGCATAACATTAACTAACTCCCCTTAATAAAATAAAGATACATTAAATCAAGGGGATTTTCAAAATTTTCATGATTCAATATATAAAGAGATAAAAAAAAAATAAACTCAAGAAACTATGTATATATTAACAATTAGACTCAAGATAAAAATAAGATAAGACACGAGAAAAAAACTCATTTAAAATATAAAAAAATTGAATACAAGGATTTTTAAAACATTTATAAAGATATTCAAAGAATTATGAAAGATTTGTAAAGAATTTTAAATATCATTCTATGTGATATAAATTTAAAACATGTTTTAACAAAATATTTTTAGGAGCACTTTCTTAGAAAAATATAAAACATTAAGTATATGCTTCTTGTAATTTATAACATTTCAAAATCCATGGATTTTTCATTATTGTATAGCCACCATATGATATTTCAAAAAGTTCTTGTGGAAAATCCCTACATGATATCAAAATTGAGTACATTTTATTACCCAGACTTTGGGTCCAATAGTGTTAGCTAAAAAACAATTAGAAGTTGAAATAATTTTGGATCTGCTAAGATTGGATAATAAAGATTTGGAAACCCAGACTTGTTTATTTTTTTGAATAATATTAGAAGAAATTTATATAAACTTATGTCTTCCATATTATGAATTTTTAAAATCACACACCAAAATTAAATGCCTAAATTTTTTATAATATTTTCAAATTTTATTTTGAGAAACACCTTTCACAAAAGTAGAATTATTTAAAGATATTACATTATTTGAAAAAATGAAACTATGATTATTTCTTTTAACATATTGAGAACCAAGGATCATTTTAAAAAAAATTCACCATGATTTAATTTTAAAATACAACTTTTGAGATCCATGATTTCAGTTTTTAAAACTTCATCATATGGTTGATATTTTAATTTTAAAACCAAATAATATTTTTCTTGTAAAAGGGTATATTTTTCATTAGAAAGTTAATTTTTATCATTTAGACCTTTTTTATATTTATTATAAAGTTCTTTATATAAATAAAAAAAGTAGATAAAACTATTTTTTAGATGATCATGATCATATTTTAGGTCTGTATAGCTTAAGGGACTTAAAGTGGAGGGAGAGAAATAAGAAGAGGTGGTAGAAGGTTTAGAATTTAAATTTATATTTACCTCAAACTCTTCCATGATACATTTAGTGATTGACTAACTTGAGTAGGATGAGTCCATGGAGTCATATATTATACTCCAAATAGATAATTTAAGGTATTTTTACCTTTATTCTTTTCTTTTAATCTCTTTTTTAGATTGGGAATTCCAATATTATATGACCCTTTTGGTTGTATTCATATCATGTCACAATAAAAACTTCAATTCAATATTTATTTTTGGAATTTTGGGATTATTTACTCTTCTTTAAAAAAAAGTCCTTTTTGAAAATAAATTCAATTTCACCTTCATCATCAATGTCACTTCTGGAAAAATCACCATCTTTGATTCCTTTAAAAGCTAGTTTCTTCTTGGTTACCTCATCTCCTATCACTTATTTTACTGGTTGGAATTTCTTGGTGATTTCGTATTTCATGAGAAATACGATGACCTATTTCACCACCATTTTATTTACATCCTTGTCTTCTTGGATGGTCATGACTTTGGGATACTAAGAGCAAGGTGAAACCCATAGGATTTTCTTTACAAGTGTTTTTGTAGACAGATCATCACTAAGATACTTTCTACCATTTCAATGTTAGTAAACATCATAAATATACTCGTATTGGATTCATTAGTATACATATAAAATCTTTCAAAATATTATCTAAACATAAACAATCTAGTTTATTTAACTTTATTCATTCCTTTATGTGACTTCTTAAAATTCTCAAATTTCATGGATGGTTTTAAAAGTACATATTTACTTGAATTCATTTTGATCTAAACCACAATAAAAGTAATTAATAGCTTTACTATCTAATTCAAAATAAGAAATGTCTTGGGGATTCCATTTATCTTTAGGTTTTATTGTAGGATTATAACCATGAATAAAAAAATTCCAAACAAGATATCCAATACTTATAATAAAAATAGACATGTAATTTTTCTAATATGAATAATTTGAACCATAAAAAAAGTTGAATGAGTATAATAGGTAGATGCCATCATAAAATCATAATTTTAAATCATTAATATTTTAAAAACCAAATCTAAATAAATTTTTTAACATAAGATAATTTTTGATAAAAACTCAAAATATTTCACTGATACCAATTGTTGGTCAGAGAATTATGGCAAGATGGGGAAATTTTCCTTTCAAAAAATAAAATAATAAATTCAAACAATGAATTAAAAAAAAGTTTTTTATATGATTTTATAAAATATATTGTGATATGATTCGAGCATTAAATATTATAAAATAAAAGTGTAGTGTAAATTAAAATAAAAAATGAATAGGAAAAATAGATAAGTAAATTTGGGAAAGTAAAAGGAAAAGTGACACTTTGATATCAGAGTTAATTAATAGTTCACAAGGTTACTCTATATATCCTTCTCTCAATAATGTCTGAGAGTGTAATATAATCCTTTGGTTTAAATAGAGACCATGAACAAAAATGTCCCTTACTTTTGGATAGAGAAGCAAGAAACCAAGAACCCTTAGTTTTAATGGAAATAAAATAACCAAAAGAACCCTTTATTTTGGATAGAAAAATAAGAAACCAATTATGGGAATGAAGTATAAAAATAAATAGTTTTACTTTTTTAAAACCTATTACAATACCCTCTCAAATATCACTAAAATATTATAAGATAAAATAAGGAAAGAGAGAGATAAGTTAAAATTAAGAGAGAGATTCAAGGTCTTATATAAGAAAGTAAAAATATTCAAGAGAGGAATAAGAATGAAGACACAAAGAAATATATACAAATAATCTCTAAGTCACTTGAATAATGTTAATTAATATTATTCCATAGAAAGTTTTCCATTAGATATCTCAATTCCCATCGAGAATTTACTCTTAATATTCTTTGTGAAAGGATGGGAAATATTTAAACTTTAAAGATATTTGGATATTAGGGATTAATCCTTGATCTATTGAGATTGAATAGCTTTTTTTATGTGTAATTAATTTTTATGATGATCCAATCCTCCCTTGTTTTATCTTTATAGCCTTATAAGTTTTTTAGGTGGTCCAAGGTCAAACCAAGTCATTAATAGTTTATTCAATCCATTTAATATCATAATAAAATCACCTCTAAATGTTCTATAATGGAATCATAATCTAGTTTCATGATGCCACTGACTAAATGGTATGAGAAAATAGGCACTATAATTCTAGAAACTCCACCATCTAGCCAGTGGAGTACTGTTAGTAGTGGGTGGTTCTGTTTAATCTACCCACTGGATGGTGCACTCCTAGTGGCTGATAGTGCTTTACTGAATAAATGTATTTAGAATATTTCATTTGAGCCTAATTTGAGAACTCTTATAGTTTGGTAACCTTTTTATCACTATAACTCAAGAAAGACACTAAAAACAGACTTAAAACAGGTCAGAAAAATATTAGAGTGTTTGTGATCTTTAAAACAACTATACTATGATATTCAACAATCTCACCCTTTTTTATGACCACAAAAACTCGATAAAAATTGATATAAAGAAGTGGTAAAAGATAAAAATTAATGACTTACCAAATTTTCATGAAAAAAAATTCCCCATTTGATATTTTGAAACAAATTTCTCCCCCTTGATGGAATAATTTTTGAATTGAAACATTATTTTATATTTTTTTTTAAAACTTACAGAGTAAGAGGGTTAGAGAAATAAGATATAATATGATGATTTTTTATGATTTTTTTTAAAGATCGTTCATGCATAAAATAAAACATGATAAATACATGAATAAAGTTATCTAACTCACCCTTAATAAAATAAATACACATTAAAGTGAGAGTATTTTCAAAATTTCATGCTTCAAAATTAAACTCATAAAGCTATGTAGATATTTAAAATTAGCTTAAAGAACAAAATAATAAAATACATGATAAAAAAATCCTTTAAAATAGAAATTTTTTAAAACAATGATTTTTGAAACATATATAAATATATTTAAAAAATTATAAAATATTTTCAAAAAATTTAGAAGATCATTCCATGAGATTGACATTTAAAACATGATTTTAAAAAAATATTTTCAAGAGCACTTTCTTATAAAAAGATAAAACATTAAGTATATGTTTCCTAGATTTTGAAACATTTACAAGTCTAAGGATTTTCCTTTATTTTATATCCCCCATATGATACTTTAATGAGTTATTATGTAATAGTCCAATAAGATATCAAAAGTGATTTCCTTTTGGTACCCAGATTTTGGGTCCAATAGTGTTAGCTAAAAAAATTGGATCAGAAATAATTTTGGGTTCACTGAGAATGGATAATAAAGATTTGGGAACCCAAAATGATTATATATTTGAAGAAGATTATAATAAATATGTATATAATTAGTTCTTCCATATCTTTAATTTTTACAATCACACTCATAAATTAAATTCCTGAATTTTTAAAAACATCTTAAAAATTTATCTTGAGAAACACCTTTCACAAAATTAGTATTTTTTGAAGATCTTAAATTTTTTGAAAAAAACATGATTATTTATATTAACACATTAAGAACCAAGGATTATGTTAATATTTTGTTCACCTTGATTTAATTTTGAAAGAGATATTTAGAGATACTTGATTTCAAATTTTAAAACTTCAACATTCAGTTGATCTCATAATTTTAAAGCCAAATAATTTTTTTCTTTTAAAAAAATATATTTTTCCTTATAAAGTTAACTTTTATCATTAAAATATTATTTATATTTCTTATAAATTTATTTATTTAAATAATCAAGTTGATTAAAATCATTTTTGAGTTGATCGTGAGCTTATTTTAGGTCTTCATAGCTTAGGTAACTTGAAGAAGATGAAGATAAAGAAGAAGAGGTGGTATAAGGTTTAAAATTTAAATTAGTACTTACCTAAACCTATACTATGAAACATTTAGGGATTTAGTTTCTTTAGGAGGAGGATTCCATGGATTCATAACTTATACTCTAAGTATATACTTTAATGGATTTATTACCTTTATTCTTTTATTTTAACTTATTTCTATAGATTGGTAATTCTATACTTATATAACCATTTTTGTTGCATTCATATCACCTCATATCCAGAACTTCAATTTGATATTTCTTTTTAGAAAATTGGGATGATTTCTTCTTTAAAAGTTTTTTACCTTTTTTATAAGTTGTTCAATTCAACCTTCATGATTAATGTCACTTCTAGAATAATCATCATCTTTTATTACTTTAAAAGCGAGGTTCATCTTGGTTTCCTTGAATTTCATTGCTTCTATTACCTCTTTGTGTTTCGTGGTGATTTCAAATGTCATGAGTGATCTGATGAGATCTTAGACCACTATTTTCATTATGTCTTTAGCTTCTTCGATGGTTATGAATTTGGGAGCTCGGAAGCTAGGTAAAATCCATAGGATTTTCTTCATAGGGTTTTCTATAAACAAAACATCACTGATATACTTTTTACCAGGGAAAAAGTCATTAAACCTTATAAACATACTTATAATGGATTCATTAAGATATATATAAAATATTTTAAAATATTTTTTAAACATATCTAGTCTAGTGTATTTAACTTTATTCTTACCTTCATGTGTGAATTCTAGGAAAATATAAATTTCATGGGTGGTTTTACAGGTATATATTTTATTTAATTCATTTTGATCTAAACCATAATTTATGGAATTCCTAGATTTAACATCTAATTCAAAATAAGTGATGTATTAGGGGGTCCATTTATCTTTTGGTATGGTTGTAGGAGTATAACCATGCATAAAAATTTTCCAAATGGATATCTAATGTTTCTAAGAAAAATAAGAATGTGTGTTTTCCAATATGAATAATTTAAAACCATCAAAAAAGGTGCTTGATTATAAAATGTAGATGCCATCATAAAATCATACATTGAAAATAGTTAAGATTAAAAAAAATATATAAAAAGAATTTTTAAAATAAGATAATTTTTTATAAAAACACGAAGAACACCTTTGATTCCTATTATTGGTCAAAGAATGATGACGAGAAAAGGTGAATTGCCTTTTAAAAAATAAAACAAAAAATTCAAAATAAAAAAATTTTAATACGATGATATAAAAGATATGGATATATCATGAAATCATTCGATGTTATAAAAGTAAAGTGTGGTAGGAATTAAAATATAAAGTGAATTTTCAAAGCATAAAAGTAAATGAAAAAATGTAAAAGGAAAAGGGACACTTTGATAATAGAGTTCAGCAATAGCATACATGGTTCCCCTACGTATCCTACCCTCATGAATTCTTGAGGGGGTTATATAACCCCTTGGTTTTAACATGGACCAAGAACTAAAAATTCCCTTGATTTTTAATGGAAAATAAAGAAATGAATAACCCTTGGTATTAATGGAAATCCAAGAACCAAAAGAACCCTTACTTTTTGATGGAAAAAAGAAAGAAACCAATTTTTAGTAGTGATAAGAGAGATGGTTTTACTTTTGGAAAACCCATTATAATATCATCTCAACTATCACTAAAATATTAAACTATAGAAGAGGATGAGAGAGTGAGTGAGAAGTTAAAATTTAGAGAGATGTCTAAGGGGTTATATAACAAAGTAAAAAAGGATCAAGAGAAGAATAAAAAATAAGGAAAAAATAAAGATATGATAAGAATCTCGAAGGAACTTAAATAATGTTGATGAAGATCATGCCATATAAAGGTACTCATTGGTGATCTCAATTACCATCAAGAATATACTTTGTTGGGATGATTATATAATCCTCCCTTTTCCTCTATTTATAGCCTTATAGGGTTTTGGGGTGGTCCAAGGTTGAGCCAAGCCATTAAAAGTTGATTCAATCCATTTAAGACCATAATAAATGTGCCTTAGAAAGTTTTGGAATGGTTCCACCAACTAGTCACCCAAAGCCACCAGCTAGCTAGTATACAAGGCAGTAGGCATTATAATTATGGAAACACCATCATCTAGCTGGGGTGCCTCTACCGGATAACCGATAGAGTGTTATCAGCTATGGGTGGTTCTATTCGATCTACTGGATGGTCGATGCACTCCTAGAGGCTAGACAGTGCTTCACTGTAGAAATGGATTAGAAAAAGGTCCTTCAAGACTAATTTGAGAACTCCTAAAGTCTATTTGCCTTTATATCACTATAAATCAATAGAAACACTAAAAACAGGATTGAAACAGGTCATAAAAACATTAGAGTGTTTATGATCATTAAAAAAACTATACTAAGACAGTCAATAAGATATTATTTAATTTTGTATATGGAATATATTAACTGAATTTGATGAGTTTTTCCTTTTCTACTTTTGGATGAGTTTTTAGTTCTTTAACATTTTCCAAATAGAAAACTTTGATTTCAATTAGATCATCATTTAATTCATTTATATCATCAATATTTCTATCATAATAAATTGATGAAGAAGTAATCAAACTTGTAATTTATACTAATGAAACTAATTTTAAAATATATTTTTTAGAGGGTGATGGTGTAATTATAGAAGAAGTGTGAATAGAATATTCAAGTGGAGATAAATATTATATTGAAACTTTCTTATCAACTATATTTTCAATAGAAATTAATTTTGATAAATATTTTTTTGGTGTGACTTCTATTTCAGTAGATGGAGGAGGAGCAACTTCCTGACATTAAACTATAGTTGACTGAGCTTCATCTATATTAACATGCGATGGTTTTTCAATTGTACTTTGAGTAATCTGATGAGGTGAGGATAAAGATAATTATTTTTCTAAAACTTTAGAAGTAACTTCTTTTCCTTTACCTTCAAAATATAAATTTCTCTTCAAATGTTATTTAGAAACATATTCCTTAATCCTTACACCTAGAACAATGGATTTAAAATTTTATGATTTATTTAGATTAAAGGTATAGTTCTTATTATTTTTCTCTTCCACCAACTTCTGATTAGTTTCTTTTCTTAAATATTTAGCTTCAGGCTTATCTAAACCAAAGATTGGTTTTCCTATAGATCTTTCTTCCTTCTTCTTTTTTTCTTATTCTTCTTTTTATTTCAGAAAACCACTATGGGAATCAATAAAATTCTTAATTCACTCATCTAAAGTAACATATTATCTCTACAATGAAATTTTTGTTAATTATGATTCAGGTTCATATATTTTTACTCTCTCATTCTAATATAAAGATAAATCTTCTTTTACAGTTTCAAATTCCTCAAATGTTTTTAATTTATTTTTCTTAGGGATTTTATTTGAAAAAATAGCTACAAAAGATTTCATTTTAAATGGAATATGAACTTCCTAAATTTGAGAATATACAACTAATTTTTAAATATCAATAGAAGAAACTAATGATGATTTTTAAATAAATATTTTTTCTTTGTCATCATACATTAATCCTATCCTTGAGATTAAATTTTCCTTAATTAGATTTTCTTTCTTTCTTTTAGGATGAGTTTTATTCTCTACATTTTATTCCTTTTTAAAATTTACAAGAACCTTGTCTATAATCCTACTATCTTGTAAGATCTTCATCTTAACTATTCCATTTTTAATTTCTTAAATGTAATACCTAATGAACTTAGTAAGATTAAGATTTTAAAATTTTACAATTAAATCTAACAAATATATATATTGAATCTTGATAGTGTCTTTATTTCCCTTTCTAGGTAAAATAAATGATATAATCCATTGAAAAACAATTCTTACTTAAGTTAACTGATATCCTATTTTATTAACTTTTTCATTGATAACAAATATATTCTTTTCAACTTCAGATTTAACAAACTACCTGCATACTTTCGGTAGTTTGTGGGATACAAACAAGGATTATTCTTCAAATGATACTTCTAGAAATTTTTCAAAATTCTATAAGGTTAAACTAAACTTACAAACAAAGAGAACAAAAGTAACATTCTTAACCCATTATTCTTAATAAAATTTAGAAGATATATAAAACTCATGAATCAACAAAGGTTAGTACATATCATGTTCTTCCACTGTAGAGACTAGATTTATCCAACCTTGAAAGGTGATAATATCCTTAATCACAAACTCGTAATTTTCAAGAAGATCTGAATCAATCACCCTTTCTATGATTATTTCTTTGGATGCAAGTTATATGAATGATACTATAATCATATCATAAGATGGGTAAAAACTTTCTAAAAACAACAAGATATTCACTTCTGATAGAAATTAATGTGTTCAACAAACATTGGTTATACCTCTTTATAAAGGTATCTTTAAAATATGAATATTCTACTAATATCTTCTTAATCCAAAGGCTCAGATTGAATTTTACCAACACACATTGTGTCATGTTTATTTTTAAAGGGTTTATTTAATTTTTAAATTTCTGATTCTTTAGTAATTTAAATAAAATTTTAAAATCTAGGTAATTAAGAAATATTTTGAATTTAAAATAAATGAAAAACACTTTAAAATTTAGATAAAAATAAAACTCAAGTAAATGTATAACAATTTCTTAAAAATATGATTAAAATATAAAACTTCCTAAAAATTCAATGAACTGGAAATATTGTCTTAACAAATTTTGAATTTAACTTCCATTAATGAACATATTGATCTTATTATTTGGAATATGGTTCCATAAATGTTTTGTTATAAGATTTAAGTTATTATTAAAATTAAAAATTGTTTAAATTTTAGCAAGAAATAATTAACAAATACCTACCCTAAATAAAATTAATAAATGAAATGTATTAATAAAACTCAAAGTAATGTATTTACAAGAATGCAAATAAGTAATACTGGGGGAACCAGTGATAGGAATTTGAATATCGGTGCGTAGAAATATAAATCATATGAATTATATTTTGGGTAGATAGAGCTCCTTAGTCCTATAATAATTATGAATCAATATATTTGAAACACATGCTTTAATTTTCTTCTAATGTTCAAAAGTAATAATATTTTTTGAAATAAATGCATGATTTTGTATAAAATATTAAACTCTATTAAGTGAATGATTTTTCTTCCAATGACCTCCTCTCTGATACATAGTACCGAAGGGTGGTCATTTTGGAATAAAAGTTCTTTTCTAGTAGACTGAACTTCCATTTCTTTTATAACCTAAACCAGATAATGTTTCACTAAGTCTCAATTGATTGTACATCTTCTCAAACTCCTTTCTTCTAGTTTTAAAATTAATTAATTTTTTATAATATTTTTATCTCAGAATTTAGTTTGATAATAAAATTATTTTCTTAGGAAAAGTCACACTTTTAGAATTTTATTTATTCTTATTCAGTTTATCTTTCTTAGGTTCTTCAGATGCTTTGATTTACTTTTCCATTTTAGATTAACACTAAGTCTTGTAATTTTTTCATTCGAATTTTCCATTTCAGAAATAATTTTTCCATTATCCTTTATTATTTCTATTAAATTATCTTTAACTTTTAATAAGCTCACTTTTCTTTCAACAGTTTCACCTTTAATCTCAATGTATTTCTCATATAGCTTATAGTACATATCTTCTCATTTATTAATATATTATCTTTTTTCATCAATGTTTTTAGGATCTCTTTCATAATTGTATAAACTATATAATTATAATTATAAGTATCATTTTCATATACAAAAAAATGAATCTATAGTTAGAATTTTAATGGCTTCAGCAGTTAATCTTCCCATAAAAAATTTTCTATTTTTTTAAGTGGTATAAAATCCAAATATTTTTCTATTATTATTACTCTCTTTGGATGAACTATCTGAAGTGAAATTTATTTAACTTACACTCCATATTTTCATTACTTTTATAAGTTTCTTTCTTTTCTTATTAGAATATTTTATAGAATATTTTCTTTTTTTATTTTTTAATTTAGGACAATTAGGTAAAATATGAACTTACTTTCTACATTTGTAGAAAATTAGTTCAGAAATATCACTCCTCTCTTTTCCTTCCATTGAATAATTTATTTTGAATTTTTTTAACATTATTCTTTCTAAGTTAGAAAGTTCACCATAATTTAGTTCACACTCACATTCTTTATAAAATTTTCTTTAACAGTTCTTAGATGTTATAGTTTTATAATTTTTAGTACTTGATGTTATGGTGGTTATAAAAGCAACACCATTATTTTTTTCTATTATCTACATATCTCTTCAGATAACTTTCATATTGTATAAGAGTAGCAATTAGGTTATCTAGACTTAGTTTGATAATATGTTCTTTATCATATATAGTTGTTTTTTTATACATATTCTTTAGGTAAAATTATTATGACCTTTTCAGAAAGTTTATCATTAAAAAAACTTTTTATATAGGGGTTTGAAAACTATTTACTATTTTCATGAATCTTTGATTCATTTGGAAAATTTGTTCACTGGGAATAAAATCAAAGGCTTGATAATCTACTCTTAACTTATCTCTCTTATTTTTAGGAAATTATAAAGTTTCAAAATGAGTCACTTAAATATTTTTCTATATTCCATATGAAATTCGATATGAAGAAATTTGACTATATATATTTATTTGAATATAACATAAAAATGTATTTTTGACTCTAAATATTAACTTAAATTCATTATTTTCTTATCTTAAAAATTTAAAAATTTCTTTTTCTAGAACTTTATTCTCTCCAATAATCATTAGATAATTTTCAAATACAACATTTATAATGTAGGTTTCCATTCTATCTCTTCAATATTCATAATCATTTCTATCAAAATTAGGTGGTTTGTTTGGATTGTCATTTCTAATGGATCCAACATGAATACTTTTCATACTAAAAAATCCTTACACGCTATTAGGTATAAGGAAATTGAGGAATGAAAACCCAATTAAGTAACAAAAAATCGGGAAATGGAAATATCAGGTTCAGTCTCAAATTTTGAGACCTCCTCTGATACCAAATGTAGGATTATAAAGGTATGGTAAGCGCACTATAAGAGGTTTGGGTGAATTATAGTTTAAAATGAATGTATAATTTTCATCCTCCTGTATATGTATAGATATTATGAAAATTTGATAAACCCACAATATAAAATTAAAATCATAGAAACAATATTGAAGTATTGATATTTCATAATCACCAATGAATTTAACATACAAATTGTGGTTATAAAAACTATCGGTATTTTACAAATAAATTTTGATGAAATAGTTAACATGGTGGAATTAAAAAAAAATAATTGAGTATAGATTTACCAATAAAATTCCCTTAAAATTATTATAAAATCCTCACTTTTAAACCAAAGTGAATGGTAGATATATAAACCTGATATGAGGTATCCATGACTTTAAACCTATCTTAAGGTATCCACTTATTAAATCTTGGATCTTGGCTCTGTATTCCTTACCCTAGAAGACCTATATTAATATGATCATTATTTACTAACTGAAATAACTAATAGATTGGTTTACCTACTACTTTGTCTGGTATCTTGTTGTTTCTGCTATAAAAACTAGTAGCTCAGTTTACCCACTACTTTGATTGGTAGCTGAGAGCTTTTAATAAAAAAATTGGTAGCTTGATTTAACCGATACTTTAACCAATAGAATATTTAATATAAAACAATAATAAATGTTAGAATCTTTTAAAATGAAACCTCTCAAGAACAATCTTTTGAAAAATAGTCAAAAAGAAAGATAATTAGAAGTACACAAGTCAATATGAAGTTGAATACTTCAAGTGATTATAACACTCAGAGCATTCTCATATCACATGTGTTTCATATAATCCACAAGTTATAACTCTATTTATAATCAATTATCTAATATATGGATCTTTCATATCTCGAGGCAGTTACAACGACATCAGAAGTAGGTTATTGTTCATCTTCTAATGGACTTAGTGTATTTCCATATTTACTAATGATTTGGTTCGAAACTTCTATAATAATTCATAAAACTAGTGAAATTAATCATGATTTCATTATTCATATTACCATTTTTTCATGAAAACCATAAACTTTTGTTTTTATATAATTCCTTAGGTTATCTAATTTTTCATAAATCAATACCATCAATATTTAAATAAACCTCATCTTATCAATAATTCAATTATCATTTTTATATACTAAAATCATTAAAGATAAAAAAACATAAAATTAAATCAAATATTAAATTAAGTATTTTGTGGTTTTTAGAATAGTTAAAGTAATGTAAGTCAATGAATAAACATTTCTTCATCCAAATAAATTAATTTTAAATTATATGTGATGATCATGTATTCTTGGTTTTAGCATAATAGTAAATTAATCTTTGATTTAATTCCATTGGTTGTGAAATTCTTTGTTATGTAGATATTGGATTATTCATTGATTAAAACAAAAAAAAACAAGTTAGCCATTTCCCAATAAGTGCTTCCACTATGCCTGAAACCTTAAAAATTATGGAAATAAAAATATATGAACTATATATTCATTGTTCTCATTTTATCCTATTTTACAATGATTTCATTTTATTATATTTTCCATTATTATTTATAATTGGATTATTTTTAATCCATGTTTCATGCTTGGTGTTATGTTCTGGAATCTAGGTGTTAAAATGAGTAACTGAAAAGTACATATTTGTTAGTCCTTATGTTCACAATATTTTATCCCACCTTATTTTTTTAGTTTTTGAATCTAAAAGGTTATTGTTAAAATCTAGAATCCAAGTGTTAATATTAGTAACTAAAAATCACTAAATTTTTAGTTGTGTTTATTTCATGTTATTCTCAAATGTTTTATTTTTTTATATGGTTTTCATTTACATAAAAAATGACTTTTAATGCTATTTTTATGTCTATTTGTTCATATATTTGTTGAAATAGGGATGGTTGGCATTAAAATTGAGAATGTTGGTGTTAAAATATGGAAGATTAATTTTAAAATTCATAAAAACTTCATGTTAAAATTTTTAAACTATGATTTGTTGTGTGATAGGTTGCTATTAAAATTTAGAAGTGGGTAGTTTTATAACTTAGATGATACTTAACATTTTTTTTGTTTGTAGTTTTTTAAATTCAGTTCGTATATTTTCATAATTTTTAACTTTTGTAAGATCAGTGTTAAATTTTATATGACCGATGTTAAAAAACTAAAATAATTTCATTATATTATGGAATCAATTTATTAAAATATAGGATCCCATTATTAACATATTTCTTATAATTATTTATTTTGTGATATTAAGGTACTTTGTGATGGATACATGAAAGGTGTAAATAAGAACCTACATGAACTCATTATATCTCAAGGTAACTTATTAGAAGAACCCTCTAATGTTGAAGTAAGAACAATAGATGATTATGAAGAGGAAGAGGAAGAGGGATAATATAAAGATGATTTAGAGAAGATTAAAGAGGTGTTTGAGGAGGTAGAGGAATTTAAAGAGATAGAGGAAGTTGTATAGGAAGATGAAGAGAATTAATAAGCAGTGGAGGTGAGTAAGTAAATTGATGAGGAAGAGGGGAATGTGGTATATTATAATGAGGAAGCTCGAGAGGAAGTGGATAAAGATGACTTTGAACCAGAATTGGGAGGCTTATATAAGGGCTTGACTCTAAGGAGGTCACAATAAAGGTAGATTAAAAAATGGTCACCCTATATTTTTTTAGCCTATTAGAGGTTAAAGTGACCTTATAAAAAGGTTTATGATTGGTGAACCTTTGGAAGTAATCATGATATCAAAGAATGGTAGTCTCTTATCAGGTTCATATTTTACAAATTGGTAGTTTACTCAGCTGTGTTTGGTGAAGTTATGAGATTTTGTTTGTATCTGGAGTTTTTTTTTAAATTTTAATTACCATTTGACTAAGGTAGACTGTATTTTCATAGGCCTCAAATAATGGATAAGAAAAAATGTTTATATCTATGTCATTTTTAGTCAATTATTCTTT
Source organism: Viscum album (assembly GCA_963277665.1). NCBI lineage: Eukaryota > Viridiplantae > Streptophyta > Magnoliopsida > Santalales > Viscaceae > Viscum > Viscum album. The sequence goes on along the minus strand of OY728138.1, from coordinate 960,287,671 downwards.
CATAAAACTCATTGGTATTAAATGAATCACAATATTGAAATCATATATAATGACCATGATTGAAATAACATTTATAAATGATCAGAATTTATCTAGAATAGGGTCTATAGACATATTTGATCCATTATTCATGAACTAATTTCATACATATATTGATCTATAAAAAAATTTGTATTACATCTCATATCATGTCATCACCAGTTGTTGTAAGACAATATTATATTTGGTAAATCAGATTGGAAAGTGACTGATGTTTTTCTTTATGTCATACCTAACATTGTTGGGTATTACATAGTAGAGTGTCAGATCATTTTTCCCTCATGTTACTAAATGGTCATTGGTTTTTATTCAATGTATACTAGGCCACAAAAAAACTACATTTTCTTAACTCTCTTAGTACAAAATCTAGTGATATTGAAAGGTGAAAACTATCAGGATTGACATTACTTCAACTGAACACTCTTTTTTTATTAGAATACTTAATAATTTAATTCCATATAGTTTTACTACCTTGTTATTATGTTACGACATATTTCATGATAGTACTGATCTTCTCCATCAAAATAAAAAGTTATGTATTAATCTATTCATCTATAATATAATTGGTAAAATAAGTTATCAACTATTATATTTTATAAATCCATTAATGTTATTTAATAGGGTTTCTTGAAGGAGATGAATGATTATATTGATGTATGTATTTTAGTCTTCTTTATATATGTGGTGGTCTATATAATATTTATATTTTTTTCATGATATATTTCAAGAATTAACTTTAAAAAAATGGTTGACTTAGTATGGTGGATGGTGAACTATCACAGTAATGCAACAAGGTTAAAAAAAATTATGATGTTATCTAGTTGAAGGCATTATTTGAATAAATTATGTATTAGAGATAAAAATTGAGATTGGTTTTGTGGGAGAAATTAAATTTTGTATTAGAGATAAAAAAATTGACTAATTTGGTGGACTCTTTATTGTATTTGTTTGTTGGGAACATGGATCTATTAGAAAACTTAATACAGATATTTATATCATCTGTATTAAAATTTTAATGTAAAATAATTTTAACTATATTCTTACATAATTTTATACCAACCACAAAAAATTTAACAATTTATGGGTAGTCTGTTTTTTAGGTAGATGGTTGTATGGAAAAACCTAATTCATAGATTTAAAGAGAAACTTGGATTGAAAATTTAAAGGTATGTCACATATCTTAATAATTTCATTTTTATTTTCTTAATTAAACATTAACACCATTTCACATGCTACAAGGTGAACGATTTTGGATCAATTTTTTTCAAAATGTTCACAAGATGACCAAATTGAAAGTAATATAATTTTAACTCAAATTTTAAATGAAATTTACATAATTTTAATTGTATTATTCAATAATTTAACACTGATTACTATTAATTTAACACTTTTTGGATAGTATTATAATTATGTTGATTTGTTAAACGAATCCAATGAAACTAAGGATTAAAAATAACATAGTTTTTTCACAATATTCATGTTTAAATTGCCACTAATTCAAATATTTATACTCCAGTTTTCACTAGTAAAACCTATAAGGTTGGTATAAAAAACTACATATTATGTCATCTAAAATTAATGACTTTGTTGAAATGTGATAATTTCATTCATCTTTCTGACTGCATAAATGAATTTTTAAGCAGTAGTGATTACTCACAACTCATCATCATTGCAATTAACCCAAAACCATAAGAAATAAAAATCAATAGGATTTAAATAACAGAACCCCACATTTCAACCACTAGAAACAAGAAATAATATTCTCCCATAGAAATAGATTTTAATTTTTCCATATTTCTATCAAATCCTTCTTTAATATTCCCTTCATTAAAAATAGACTTCATAAAACAATTAGTATTCCCCCTGTTAAATACAACACCAAACATGATTTTTTTAGGATAAAAGAATTAGTCACACCTAATAATCATTGTAATTAATTAAAACCACTAAAAAATAAAATTAACATAATTTAAATTATAGTATCTCCACATTTTAGTCACCATAAACAAAAATATCACCCTCTCATGGTTTCCACATCAAATTTGATTGGGATTTTTTAACCTTTTTTATGTGTTTCCAACTTGTTTACCAAACAAATAATGATACATCTTATTATTTTGAAATTGAGACTCAATATGATTTTGATATAGTCTAACCATGAAGATGGGAAGTATTTGGTGGATTCAAAATTTTTTGATTCATATAATCGGTATATTTCAATGCATTTAGATATGTATAATCATTTGTTTCAACTCTATGCATAACCTCGAGATAAATATTTTCTTAGGTGATAATAAGATAATAGTTTTCCACAAAATTATTCAAGTTAAAATGTAATTTTCTTATTATTTTACATGCATGATCATGAGGTATCCCACTCATTTTACATGTTTGATAAGTGTATTCCCAAGTAACTAGTTGTACACTCATTTTCCATGTTTGAAAAGTGCATTCACTAGAGGGTCCACTAAGTGTGCGAGCCTCCTCCCTATTTGATGCACTAAACAGATGACATCCGTTATCAGGACAATCAACGAGTGCCACATTTATTCGTGCATTGGGTGTGTGCATCGATATGAACTTTTTCTTGGTAATTTGATTATAAATTCCACAAATTAACATTTTATCACCATGTGTATTTTTTTATCGTGATGTCGGAGTAATTTTTCCCATATCGGGATGTTGACTGAATAATTTAAATTATTGTGCATGTTATGTTGACATTTTATTTTGTGTCTAATTTTTCAATTGAAATCATTTTTTGTTGAATTTTTATCTAATTTATATTTCCACTGAAATTATTTCTGAAATTAAAACTAGTCATTTTAATTCTTATTTGATTTGGAGATACTGATAAGGTTATCCATTTTGACCGATTGTAGTGAAAATAGGTCATGTAGAGTTGTGAGAAATGAGTTGTTTCATTTAACTGATTGTTTTAGTACCCAAATGAATCTCCTAATTTATTTATGACACTGTAGAATGAGACTTTAAATAAAATAAGTGATATAAAAATTATCCTTTAAAAAGGCTTATATTTTTGGGACTGGTGATAATTTGGAAGAATAAATATTTAATCACAGAAAATATATATTTTTCATGGTTGTACAGTAGTTTAATTAGAACATCAGCATCCTATACACACCTTTTTTGTATGACATAAGCATAATTATAATTATTTTTACATTAAATTCACTTTCTCATACCAATTGATATTTTTTATAATAAAATAAAAAAAACACTAAAAATATAATAATCAAATTAGAATTGGTGTGTGATCAACTATGAATCTCCTTGAGTGAGATAACCTTGGACAACCACTGTGTTGTACTAGGAAATAACTTATTGCTTTTTCACTACCCTATGACAAGCATGTCAAAATTTGGTGCCATTTTTGGGGATCCAAGCAGTTGATCATTCAATTTTTCTAATCACATTTTTAAATAATTTCATTTTTTTATAAAAAAAAACTCTTAGTTTTTTTCTCCCATGATGTATTCAAATTAAACTTATTTTTAATGGTTAAATTACTCACAAGTTCAAGATAAATAACAAGTGGTTACAATGATATAAAAGACCAGCTGCAATGGATAAAAGAGAATCTATAAGAGATGAAGAGCCAAATGGAACAAATAACTCATGATTACCAAGAGTAACCCAAACCTAAGACAATGGTGGAAAATATTTCCTCACTCATTTTTCAAATAAAGGAACCTAAGGATAAAATAATGTCTAAAGATCCATTCCATGCTACTTAACCATTACTTTAGAAGATTCGAGAAGAATATTTGCTTACTGATACACATATAAGAGATCAACATGATTTGGATGGATTCTAAAATGAATATGAAGTGTAATATAATATTAAAATCCTTAAAAACAAGAAGCATTATCACCTATTTACATGTCCCTAGACTTATAAAAATAAGAAACCACCTAGGTGGTGAAATTTAAAAGGGAAGATGGAGGATCCTGACTGCCTACCTTTATCTAGTGAAAATCAACTCCAAAATGAACTTTACACTAAATAAGAGATTGAAGTCAAACCAACTCTGGGAGTTGGCCTTTTATAGAACTCATTTTTAACTAATTTTATTATAACTGAATTAAGTATCACCCCCACTATTTTGAGTTTTCATATTCAGGAAACTCATGATTTTCCTTGGAGGAAGACGATAAACAAGTAGATACACCTAATAAAGAACATGTGGATCTCTCGAAACATGTTGAAAACTTATTAGAGGGATTACATGATGATATCCAAGTGTATTTTCTAGAGTAAAACAAGACTCAAGATGTTTATATTAAAGGGGAAGAATTTGATATTGATTCTTCATGTTTTAATTTTGTTCAAAGAAAATGAAATTCTAACTTTCCCTTTGATTATTACATTGATGAAACCTATATTAAGAAATCAATTGAGATTGAATAATAGTTTGTGAAAGTGACAAGAAAGAAGAAGGAGGACCCATACTTAATCCTAGACCCACCATACAAGTTTTATCTCATTTCTATGGGGGGGGATTTGGTGTACTCTATCTATGGAGTCCTCAACACAAGAAAGAATAAATATGGGATGTAAGGAAGAAGTGTTGGTGGTTCAAATAAAAGAAACTCTACCCATAATATGATCTTGGATAATATCTTGTATTGCCTTTTTGGAGGAAATCAAAACCCAAGTCCCACTTTGGGGATCATACCAAGACACATATTTCTTTTACTTTCTAGTAATTTTGATTTTTCTTTCTTATGAGTTAGTGTTATGAATATATTAGGATGCATCCCAATACACCTCATTATTTTTTAACTTTAATGAAATGGTCCTTACATTTTAATGAGTAATTTTATTTTATAGGTCCATAATGATGGAATAAGACATCCTAGCAGCAATTTTGGGATGAGATAAAGAGCTTCATGAGAAAGGGGAGTTCACTTTTATTTTTATCTTTTAAACTCTCTATAAATTCATTTTTGAGCTTCAAAAGATAATTTTCATTCCCACATTTAGACTCTCTACTTTACTTGACTTATCAAGGGGACATGAGCTTCTTAGGAATCCCATGATTCCATGTTTTAGATTTTAATGTTAATGGGATTGAATGATTAAGATAGAAAATTTAATGATTAGAGTGAAGCATAGGTATTAATTTGATGAATCATGATTTGAGGGAATTGGTTGATTCGTATAGATTAAATTTCCCTACCATTTTCATACTTTGAATTTCTGAAATTTATATGGATTGGTTTATTATTATTAGTCATGCCATGAGTGACTGTTCAATTTCATATGTTTCATTCCTAAGAGGATTTATAGACATAATACTTTCTAATTATATCTTAAGTGTATTTCTTAAGAAAACTTGGGGTATTCCAACTTCTAGAACTTGCATTGAAATTTTTCAAAGTTACGATTATACAAAGTCACATTTAATATTATTGGGGACTTTTTATTAATTTAGACCATATACTTAAGACCACCTTTTATATTAATCATTATTTATCCTGTATAATCCATGAATAACCTTGTTAGTAATGAGCCACATTACAAGCCAATTATATTCCTTCCTTCTCTCATCCTAGTGTTTTGCATGATATTTTAAAGTTGAAGTGTTGGGGTGAGAGAATTCATGGTGGAAGTAATACACTATAATGTAAGGAATAAGTGTGGGGGTTCTCTATTGGGTATTGGTAAAGTTTCATGTAGATTCTTTTTACTTTTATTGTTTTTCATTCTTGAGAAAAATAAAAAAATAGGGAAAAAATAGAAGAAAAAAATAATGGGTTGTGTCTTAGGAGAATAAAAAATCACTATTATTAAACCGATAATGTTATCATATGGGGTTATATGGTGGATGTGAGATTCATTCCAAGAATAGATTTTGAAAAAAGTAAAAAAATATGAGAAATTAGTTTGAAAAAAAGAAAAGAAAAGTAAAGAAAATTCAAGATGGTAAATCATTCATTAACCTTTAATTGTTTCGTGACATTTACTTTGATCTTGGGAAGTGTTGTCACTTTTTTAAAGGGGGGAATTAATTAAAATTTTCTTTTGATATCATACAATATGATTTAGAGTAAACCTTATTTTTTAGCCTTAAAGTTTTCACATCTATACCTACCAACCTTAAGCCTTAGAGTCATCAGATCCTTAATTACGGGTCTTCATGATTTCATGTGATTTTTGTCTTTACACAGTAAAGAATATAGATCCTTTGAAATCTTATAGAAAGGAGAATATACTCATGGAATGAGCCTAACTCTACTTGAATTTATACCATGAGTTATGAGAGAGTAAAATAATTCAGTGTGAGGTAGATTACAACTTAGCATGTTTAATAATAATAAATTTATAAAATTGAATGGAAGAAAGGAGAAGATTCACATTTCTAAAGGTAAAAGGTAAAATATTTGGGTTGATAAGTCTCTTTGAAAAGTGTGAAGTTAAATTGATATACTATGTGAAACTTCAAAGTTTATTTTCACATTGATAATCATTTTTTTCATTTCATTGAAATTTGAATATTGGTAACATGGTGTTCCTCTTTAATTTATTGTTGAGATTCAATGATTGAGGAAAAATATAGTTCAAGTGTGGGTGTATTTTGTTAGTTTTTGTGTCCTGAGAACCAACTTTTTATACTTTGATTACATGAATGTACACTTATTATATATTTTTCATTGTTCTGCATGACTATAATATAATAATGTCCTGGAATATTTGTTGAATTAATAAGGTCATGTAAGATCCCTGCTATGATGAGAACCTTGAAATGATATAACAATATTCCTAAATAAAGTTCTACGGTTGGATGACATACTATGATAGGACACATGGTATACAAACTATCATGTGCGAGTACTCGTAAGAAGATGAGACTCTATCTCATGGAGTTCGCACTTGGTAATCTCTAAGATGGGAGATTATGAGAACAGACCGGCCAGTAGCAATTATGTATGTCTTGGTGTCATCGAACATTACTATCTATGAGCGTGTATAATGGTCCTTGGAATGGAATATTATCATTAACTCATTTAATAACTCACGCACTTAGATTTGCTGATGAAAACCATCATGAAGATAGTTGGCGGGAATTAGGGTACATTGGGTGCATCATGAATGACATGTTGTTAATGTATAAGTTGAGGAAGGATTTGTCCCTTCCATATTTGTGGTATTAGATATATCGGGCCCTTTGATTGAAATAGAACTGTCACCCAAATTCCATGGCCATGGTGTAACGACGAGTTTATTTCTGGAAGTCAAAGAATGATAGATCAAGCACATAGGTTTATGACACTACCATGAAACCTATTTGATGAGATATTGATACAAAGGGATTAAATTACACGGTAAGTGTTCGTATGAGGTGACACATCAATGTGGCGTCAACTTATTTCTCTTGGGTGCCTTGACCCGTTTCTAGACAGTAATCTTGGACTTTAGGCAAGCCCGCTTAATGCCAATGAGAAAGAGGCCTAGAGGGTCACACACTAAGTATATCCAAGTATCTCAAGTAGAATAAAGATTATTCCCATACATGGTTTAATAATTATTCAAGGAATCCAAAATCGTTTTAATAATGGAGGAAGAATAAAATGAAAACAAGATATACACGTCGTGTATTAATGATTACACACCGTGTAGTTTTTATTTTGGAAAGGAAATGAAAAACAAGTACACACCGTGTATTAATGATTACACGCCATGTATTTTTTCCAGTCGTAATTTTGAGGAAATAATATTGTTTTATTAAATGATATTTATTATAATCAGTGTGGGCACATGTCAAGGAATTAATTATTCAACATGGGGTTTTCAATAAGAGTTAATGAAATAAATAAAATGTGTAACGTATTTATTTATTGTCATGAATCTATAACCTCAAACCCGGTTATAAATATCCTCACAACCCCAACACTTTTCCTTAATCGTTGTGCACAACAATTATGGAGAATTCTCTCAAGACCGAAAGAATTCATTCCTACAAGAACGCTCTCAAGACCGAGAGAGAGATCCTCCTCCATCAGATCAATGCGATCTAAAGTGGACAACACAAGCAAAGGTTTCTCCACGCTAGCACCTAGAGACTCCTTTAGAGACGTCCAAAGATATGTGGTGCACATATGGATCACTGCTAGAGGAATCCTACACTTGGATTCTACGACGCAACGACGAATCACATCGGAACATGATCATAAATATCAATGAAGAAAGAACGCCGTAAAAGGTACTTCTTTTCAATTAATTAAATTAATTATAATCAACCTATGACGATCATTAGTTGTGGTTCTGGTACTATTCTTTTTTTTGTCTATTTTTGTTATTCGATCCGTGGATTCTGGCATTTATCGTCATATTGATCTCGAATTTATCATTGCTATTTGAAAAAAGGCCAAGTGGGAACATCCACCCATGAGCTTCCACTACGCCCGGAACCTTCAGTTGGTATCAGAGGGAGGTTACAATGTTGATTATAGTTATTTAATTTATGTTGATAATTTACACATTTATATTTGATTCAATTCAAGATAAATCGTTCTATAAAACTGAATGAACGATATATGTTCTTCCTCATTTGTTTCTCAATTCACATCACAGAAATGACCTTTTAATTTTAATTTTGATTAAAATAAAAACAAGGAACACATATGAAGGATCCGCTCTTTCTGTCTGTACAGCACAAGAATACACGGCGTGTAGTGAAAACTACACGCCCTGTACTTAGGTTCAACGAACCGGTACTGGTCCGCCAAACCACACCGTGTGAATTGAGTATACCTAAGTATTTATTACACCATGTTGACCAGAACTGAATGGTGCATGGAGACCAGAATACACTCTGTGTATGTTGAATAAACACTCCGTGTAGTCCGATCCGACCCAGGTGAAACCATGTACAAGGAGAATCTGCGTACCGTGTACACAGGATTTCCAGGCTGGTAACCACGTAACAAGGAAGTACATGTCGTGTTATATTAATCTACACTCCATGTACTCCAAAATTTCCAAAGTACAAAAAACAAGACAAAGCCCTGGCGTGTACTTTGGATAAAGGGTGAAAACAAATACACACCATGTAATATAGACTACACGCCGTGTACTTTCCAGAAATAGAATTTCACCAGGTTTCCTCCAAATTACAAATACCCATACAAGGAATATGGATGAGAAGAATCTCAAGGAAATTCAGAAAGGAATTTAAGATAAATAATTGATTAATTATAATATCATAGTTAATTTAATTCAAGCGCGACTTATCTTGAATAATAGAACAATTAAAAGAAATTGAATACTAAATATGTGTAAATTTCATTGCATGTTATGGATGATCATGAGCTAGACCAAAGACCCTTTATGTGAGTATGGTTTCATTTAAATTTATTTAATTTAAATTTTTTGGCATGCGAGTCTTCTTCCAATAGAATGTAGGGTCTGCATGCCCATGGTTTCTTTAATGTAAAACCCATGTAATGGAGGATCTCCCAAGCCAGAGGAGACGGTTCAAAATCTGAAGCTAAGGTGAAACCAACCCAAGTAGATACAAAGGTGGACATGTGGGAGCTGCAAAACATGAACCATCGGGTTCAAGGTGTTTTTCCCTAGGTTAGGGTTATCTTATCAAAACCACTAGATAAGATAACCAATATAATCTCATGATCATGCCATCTTATTTTATTTTTGTCTGGTTGCATGGTTTATTTATTATGTATGTGTTGCCGTGATCATATAGTTAATGAAATAAACAAGCATGCAATGATGGAATAAAATAAAAACCGGACTATGCGTAAACATTATCAAAACATGGTTAATCACTTAAGCAAGAATCACTTAATATTAACACGAATGTGATAATGTGAAACTACTCATAAAGAATAAAATCCCTCAAATACCAAATTAAGTCAGACCAAGCCTTTAATTATTTGATTAAGGGCAAGACTCAATAAAACTATGTGTTTGGCCAAACCTTGTTGGGACACTTACTTTTATAAATGAATCTCTTATGAAAGTTGTAGGTTGAATTAAACATTTTACATCAAGAGAAGTAGCCCTTGCTAGAATTGTTGTAAAATGGAGGCAAGTGTTGAGGAAATCCAAGTCAGGATTTCAGGATTGGGGAGTCCACTCAACAGATAAAGGAACTGTAAGCTCATAGTTGGAAAATACCTACCTACCTAAATACCTTCAAATAGCTTGACCAACCCTTTTTGGTGTTATGAGAAGGGGGATATAGATCCTTGCCACTAGAATGTCATGGAAACTGGACATTCTGAGTTCAATGGTGAGGGCCATTGGGACTTGATAAAATAGTGGGAGACTTAATAAAATTTTATTATTTCTCATAAAATGTAATCAAAAAATCACTGATAAATCTGCTCTTTTAATTTGTAGAATCAATATGAAAAACTCGTCAACCACATTTTCTCTACGATCAATTATGTATAAAGACAATATCCTCACCAGCAGTAACTTTCAGGAATGTTTTAGGTGCCTTTAGGTTATCCTATGCCATGAACTAAAGTTTTATGTGCTGGAGTCCTCACTTCCTGATTCGTCTACCCAAGGGGCGAGTGATGAAGGTTTCCAGGTATATGATCAACATTTGAGTGATGCACTTGAAATTAAATGTTTGATGTTGTCATCAATGTCTAGTGAGCTCATGAAGTCTCATAAAGACATGGATAACTATAGCATGCTCGAGCACCTCTGTGGTCTATACCAGGAGAGAGAAATATGGGAAAGGTTTGAGATCTCTAAGGCTCTATTTCAGAGAAAGCTTGGAGAGGGTGCCCCGACTGGGCCTCATGTAGTCATGCTCATTGGCTACATTGAGCGCTTGGAGGTTCTAGGTTTTAAACTCCCTGAAGAACTGGGTACCGATCTCATTCTTGCATCACTCCCCCAGAGCTTCTCTAACTTTATTGTAAATTTCAACATGAACAACATTAAGAAGTATCTATCTGGTCTTCTTATACTCATTCTCCAAGTGGACAATGATATGAAGCTTAAAAAGCCTTATATCCTTATGGTTAATAAAAGGAAAGGTAAGGTGAAGAGATTTAATCCCAAAGCTTCTTCAAGGCCTTCCAAGAAAAGGAATATCAAAGGGGAGGCAAGAGAATAGAAGGCTGTTTGTTTCGCATGTGGCAAGAAGGGCCACTGGAAGAAAAAATGCACCCATCCAAGGAAGCAAGGGGAATCTTTAGGTGTGTTTTTTATCGAATGAAATCTATCTGTTTCTAACAATTGGGTATTAGATACTGCTTTTTTCTCACATCTGTATCCAAATACAGGAACCAAGTAGATTCAGAAAGATTGACCGAGGTGAGGTGGATATGCGAGCAGCCAATAAGCCAGACTCACTGTTGTAGCTATCAGAGACTACCACCTCACATTGCCTACTGGGATGGTCTTTGTATTAAAAGGATGTTATTATGTACCCTCTGTAACCAAAAACATTATTTCAGTATTCATATTAGATATTTATAGATTCATCTTCAAATTTGTAAATGAATGTTGCTACTTTTATAAAGATATCATTTGTTTTGGTAGGGCACATTTATATAATGTCCTTTATGTGTTAGACTACACAAACCGAGTAATGGAAATTCGTGACAAAGTTAATTCACATGACTCATACCACACCCAACTTTGGCATCACCGGCTAGGTCATGTCAATGAGAAACTTTTGAATAAATTACATCAAGATGGGTATTTAGATTCTTTCAAACTAAAACCACTTGGTGTATGTCATGTGTGTCTATAAGGCAAAATGACCAAAGACCCATTTAGTGGGAAAGGTGAAAGGGATAAAGATATTCTATAATTAGTTCACACAGATGTGTGTAGACCATTTCCAGTTGAAGCAAGGGGTGGGTTCTTGTACTTCATAAATTTTACTAATGATTTTAGTAGATATGGATATATTTACTTAATGAGGTATAAGTCAGATTTTTATGATTGGTTCAAATAATACAAGAATGAAGTTGTGAACTAGCTTGGTAAGAAGATTAAGAAACTCCACTCAGACAGAGGAGGAGAATATCTTAATCAGGAATTCATTGATTTCTTACGGGAGTTTGGGATTCTATCTCAACTCACTCCTCCTTACATTCTTCAGTGGAATGGTGTAAGTGAAAGGAGGAACCACACCCTGTTGGACACTGTGAGATTAATGATGAGTCATGCGAGTCTTACATTATCCTTTTGGGGATATTCATTACAAACAGTAGCACACATACTAAACCAAGTACCAACTAAATCGATAAATGGTATTCCATACGAGTTATGGAGTGGATGCAAAGCCATGTTATCAAATTTACATGTGTGGGGTAGAAAAGCATTTATTAAGGCCTCTTCAGGTAACAAACTTGCACCCCAAGGTACAAAGTGTATCTTTATAGAATATACCAAGGAAACAAGGGGATATTACCTATACAACCCCTCAGATAAAAAGGTTACAGTGGAAAGACACGCCATATTACTTGAGAGGGAGAACGTATCTAAAAGACATAGTGGGAGAGAGATAGACTTCGATGAAGTCGAGGCTCAAGATACATAGGAGTTGGTACAAGAACATATTCCACAAAGCCCTGTGGAAGAACAATATGTTCCAGAGACACAAGAACTACATAGGAGCATGAGAGAGGTGAGATAACTAGAACGATATGGTTTTCTTGTCACTGAGGACTGTGAATCATTATTGAAAATGATGATCCTCTTTCCTAAAAGGAAGCAGTTGAAGGCACAGACGTTTCCAAGTGGCAAGAAGCCATGAATTCTGAAATGGATTCCATGTACCAAAACAAAGTATGGATTTTGGTATATCCTCCGGTTGATGTAAATCCTATTGGTAATAAATGGGTATTCAAGAATAAACTGGAAATGGAGGGACAAGTCGGAACCTATAAGGCACGACTGGTTGCAAAAGGTTTTATACAGTTTCAAGGAATTGACTATAATGAAACCTTTTCACCGGTTGCAATGCTGAAATCCATCAGAATCCTATTAGCCATTTCTGCTTACCATGACTATGAAATTTGGCAAAATGGATGTCAAAACAGCATTCCTTAATGGGAACCTCTAGGAATATGTCTACGTGACACAACCTAAAGGGTTTGTGACTCCAAAGGATTCCAACAAGGTATGAAAGTTGCAGAAATCTATTTATGGATTAAATAAAGCATCAAGGTCATGGAACATTTGTTTTGATGAAGCCGTAATGGAATTTATCTTTGTTAAGAACGAATGTGAGCCTTGTGTATACAAAAGGTTTAGTGGAAGTGCAGTCATTTTCCTAATAGTATATGTTGATGACATATTGCTAATTGGAAACGAAGTACTTGTCTTATATTCAGTTAAGTAATGGTTGGATAAATGCTTCTCTATGAAATACTTGGGTGAGGTGGCATATATTCTTGGGATCAAGATCCATCGTGATAGATCCAATAGAATGCTGGGCCTGAGTCAAAGTACATACATTGACAAGATACTGAATAGATTCAGTATGGAATAGTCCAAGAGGGGATCATTGTCAGTGTCACATGGCATTCATCTTTCCAAGAAAATGTTTCCTCAGACACATAAGGAAAGAAAGAAAATGGCAAGGATCCCTTACGCATTTGCGATTGGGTCAGTCATGTATGTTATGCTATGTACAAGGCTAGATGTTTTTAATGCATTAAGTGTGGTAGGAAGATATCAAGATGATCCAGGATACCGCTATTGGATGGCATTCAAGACTATCCTTAAGTATCTGAGGCGTACTAAGGATATGTTCATGGTTTATGGAGGAGATGAGGAACTAGTCATTATAGGATATATAGATTCTAGTTTCTAAATTGATCAAGATGACATGAAGTCGCATGCTAGATACATCTTCAGTTTTAATGGAGGTGTAGTGAGCTGGAAGAGCTCAAAGCAAGGTGTGGTCATAGATTCTATAGCAGAGTCCGTGTATATCGCAGCTTCTGAGGCAGCTAAAGAAGTAGTATGGATGCGAAGCTTTGTCCAAGAGATGTATGTAGTACCTAGTAGTAAATATTCTATCACACTCTATTGTGATAATACTGTAGTGGTGGAACTTTCAAAAGAGCCAAGGACACATCAGCGGGCAAAGCACATACTTCGGAAGTATCATCTCTTGAGAGATTTTTCTCAGAGAGGTGAAGTTTCAGTGAGAATTATTTCCATGGAAGACAACGTGGTGGACCCCTTAACTAAATCCTTGAATCAACAGAAACATGATCATCATGTGAGGTCAAGCAGACTAAAATTCATAGGCAGTTGGCTCTAGTCCAAGTGAGAGTTTGTTAGGGTTGGTGTCCTGAGAACCAACTGTTTATACTTTGATTACATGAATGTACACTTATTATATATTGTTCATTATTATACATGACTATAATATAATAATGTCCTATAATATTTGTTGAATTAATAAGGTCATGGAAAATCCCCACTATGATGAGAAACTTAAAATTCTATAACAATATTCTTAAATAAAGTTCTATGGTTTGATGACATACTATGATAGGAAACATGGTATACAGACCGTCGTGTGCGAGTACTCATAAGAAGATGAGACTCTCTCTCATGGAGTTCACACTTGGTAATCTCCAAGATGGGAGATTATGAGAACAGACCCACCAGTAGTAATTCTGCATGTCTTGGTGTCATCGAACATTGCTATCTACAAGCATGTGTAATGGTCCTTAGACTGTAATATTATCATTAACTCATGTCATGACTTGTGCACTTAGATTTGCTAACGAAAATCGTCATGAAGACAGTTGGTGGGAAGTAGGGTACATTGGGTGTGCCACAAATGACACATTGTTAATGGATAAGTAGAGGAAGGATTTGTCCCTTCCATATTTGTGGAAGTAGATATCTTGGGCCCTTTGATTGAAATAGAACTATCACCCAAATTCCATGGCCATGGTGTAATTACGAGTTTATTTCTGGAAGTCAAAGAATGAAAATTCAAGCACATAGGTTTATGACACTACCATGAAACCTTCTTGATGAGATATTGAGACAAAGGGATTAAATTACACGGTAAGTGTTTGTATGAGGTGACACGTCAATGCAGCGTCAACTTCTTTCTCTTGGGTGCCTTAACCCATTGCTAAATAGTAATATTAGACTTTAGTCAAGCACGCCTAATGCCAATGAGAAAGATACCTAGAGGGTCACACAGTAATTGTATCCAAGTATCTCAAGTAGAATAAAGATTATTCTCGTACATGGTTTAATAATTATTCAAGGAAGCCTAAATTGTTTTAATGGTGGAGGAAGAATAAAATGGAAACAAGATATACACGTCGTGTATTAATGATTACACGCCATGTAGTTTTCATTTTGGAAAGGAAATGAAAAACAAGTAATTATTTTTACCAAGTAATTATTGTTTTATTAAAGTATGGATGATTTTCATTTGAATAATTAATTTAGAGAAAAAGGAATTGAAAATGTTTAATTCAGAAGTTTAATCTTGATTATGAAAATTTGGAAGTTTTTGTTTACCCTTGCGCATGGACTAAGGCCTATGTAAGGGTAAAATGTGTTCTACCTATATTCAAGAAGGATTTCAGAAGCTGCATATGGATAACCCATGGATTTAAAAAGATACTTAAGGGTAACCCATAGATTTCAATCACTACATAAAGTTAATCCAAGCATCGCGTAAGGGTAACTCATTTCTTTCATGTGCTATGTAATGGTGCCCTCAATTTTTCAAGTTCTTTGTAAAGTTAAGACATGCTATGTAAAGGTATGAAAGGTTGTGTAAGGTTATGGGGTCATTGCATAAAGGTAGCCCTAGGCTTTTCATGTGTTGTATAAGGGTAACAATGTTTTTCTTAAAGTTATGTAAGTGTAAGACAGGTGTTGTGTAAGGGTCACTTGGCCTATAAATAATAGTAACTTTGAGTTCCTAAAAGATTCTATCATTGTTTCCGATCAAAAGCATCACCTTCAGTCCACTGTTGTTGTCACACCTTAGTTTATCAGACTACCACTGAAACATCGTTTCCACCATTGCTATGTCGTAGGGATCACTATGGATACCATTGGAATCTCAGCCAATGCCTCTGTGAAGGCAATCAAAGGTGATGAATCCCTACATCATGTGATACTATTTAGGTGTTGCTACTTCCATCTCCTACCTCCATCTCCTACCATTGGGATTCAATTGTCATGTGCACCCATCACGTCCTTCCACCACATGCTACTATCAGGATGTGAAACCACCACCATTGTTATCAACACAATCACTCTGCTATCACTGGTTCTATATTTGTGATCCTCAATCCTTGATGATATCTCTATCAAGATTAGGTTTAGGCACTCCCATTTGATAAGAATGATTGACGCCACCTGATCCTTCTACATTGAAGATAGAGGTACAAGCTTGAAGCATCTATTTAAAAGGGATAAAATCCCATATTGCACACATGGGATAGGGTTTACAAATAGAATAATGAAATGGGTATTCCCTTATCGTGGAAAGTGAAGCTAAGGTTTACAAGGAAAATAATAATTTCTAGGAATGTAGTGAAACTTCTGAATCAGTTATGTAGAGAACATTGGCTATATTTCACATCGGCTATGTGGATTGACTATGTAGAAAAAATGGTAATGTGGATATGCTATGTGGACTTTCACTCCACAAATTTGACTATGTGAAAATGATAAATTATATAATTCACTCAAAATCAATCGAAACCACATCAGCTGAGCTCTATCTCTTCTCAAAAACACTTGTTAGACACATGCATCTAAGCTTGATTTGAAGATTAATGGAATTTCCACATGGAGATTACATACCAATATGATTGAATGGTATGCCTTGTAGAAAATGAATATATTTTAAAATAAGTATTAAGGTAGTTTTAAATATAGATATGAAAAAAGATGAAGATATGAAAATATGGTCGCATACTCTCTCTCTATCTCTCTTCAATAGGAGAATTTAAAAGGATAAATTCACATGGAATTAAAAAAGGAAACATTGACCTGTTAAAAGGGAGGAAGATTCAAAGATTTAAAATAATTTTTTTCATATTCAAATACCAGGAATTGGGATGCCAATGTCTAAAAATTTATAGGTCATGCTACTGGAGAGGGGATCGACCGTTCGACTAGGAATCTGGTTGAGGATTTTGTTTTCTTTTCAGATGTAGTTTTTAGTTTTATTTTTGTTGTAACTCGTATGCATATTCTAATCAAAGTGTTCTTTTATTCTATTCACTATCTCTCTCTCACTCACTTTATCTTTATCCACTGTGAACTCTTGTACTCACGATGATGAGTAACTAACCCAAGGAATATCTTAAGGGAGTAATCTGATGCTTGTTCCAGAGGCCATGTTTTATTTCTACTTTGGGTTAATCTAAAGATGATTTATAGTGGGTGTAAACCTCATTGTGGTTATCTAAGGATTAACTTCTCATTATATAACCATTATCCCTTGATTGAGGGTATGGATGTGCAGTGTACTTGGTGATTTTTATGTGCATCGTGAATTCATGATTGGGGTAGAAGAATGTATGCACACATATGATGGAGTGAGTTTACTAAGTAGATTTTAAATAGGATATTGAAATTTCTTCTTGAAAAACTCTCTTGGGATAACTTCCTTTCTTTTCTTATAATAATTCATTCTACATTTCATGAAATATTCATAATTTGAATTAGATTTTCATTAAATTCACTTTCTCATCCCCATTGATATTTGTTCTTATAAAATAAAAAAAATAAAATTGAATTAGAATTAGTGTGTGATCGACTGTGAAGCGTATCAACTAAGATGACCCTGGTCAGCCGCTATGTTTCACTATGACATAAATTATAGATTTTTCACCACCATACAAAAAGTGTGTCAGCATGCCAAAATATAAGGGAAAACTAAAACTTTAACTTCAACAATCAGATAAACAAAGTTAGGAAAAATAAATCCAATAAATAAACCACCATTTAATACCAATTTTTAGGCCTAAGATGGGCTTAGGTACCCTGAGAGGGGGGCAAATTAGGGTCTGGATACTTTTCAAACTTCTTATTTCCCCAGTGGATCTTGACCTATTAATTATAAGGGTCGCTTCTTTTTCTCTGAGTGTTTTTGTTGATTCAATTACTTATCCAACCATTATATATCAATTTTTCTTTTTATTGTCTTTATCAACTATATATTATGATAATGCACAAAAATTAAAGAAAAACAAGCAAAAGGACACATGGGTTTTTACTTGGTTCACCACAACGGGATAGTCCAAGGAGCATGCTACCAAAATTATGTTACTCCACTAAAATCAATAAGCTCGCTACTTATTTCTTGAGGTTAGGTCACTCATGCCTAGTCTCAATGCCTTAAAATGGTTTGGGGTAGATGAACTATCTCTTTGGGGTCACTTCTCTCATAACTTACCTTTTTACTCACTAATTCAAAGGAAAAACAAGATTAGCTCACAAGAAAAGAATAGTATCACCTTATTACTGTAAATGCACCAAATGTAAGATGGGTTCCTTTGAATCTCTAGTTTCTCATTCACAAGTTTGATGTGAATATCACCTGGAACATCTTATTTCCATGATATGTCATGTAATCTCTTTTATTCATTTCCAAAATGATTCTGGAATTCCCTTATTCACTGCAAAATAGTGAAGTCGTCTTTTTCTTCTTTGGAAAGTTCTTTAATTGATTCCAAGTTCTCTTATTATTTATCCTTTTCTATACAGTAATAATTCCACCTACTTCTTCTTTAAAATTTAGATCTACAATGTGCACAAAATTCATCCACTTTCTCTAGAATGACTACATGGAGTTTTAGAGAGAAATCGTCTCTTTCCATTCAATCCAATGGTTAGGATTGAATCTCCTTTTACTAGGATCATGTCTAGTGTCCCATATAATTAATGGGATATTAATGCACTATTAAATCTAAATTAGTCACCTAGAAATCTGCCAAAACTGACATCTTCTTGAAACTACTTGGATGAAACACGGTATGATGTTCTATAGTGTAGAAATATCTTTTATGCATTTATTGAAGTGCGGTCACTTCCAATACAATGCAACCTTAATTTCAAAAGGCTTTACTATGGTGTGGTCTAGCATACTACAGTATGGACAGTTGATCAGATCAACAAAACTCATGTATGAACTACTCCATTATACCATGATATCCTTCTTGATTATACCATAATTTTTGGTCTCTAGTTCTTTTAATGCTTTATAATCCACGATCATAAATCCTCCATCAATGTGGTTGACCCTCCATTCAAGAATAACCACATAGATCATTCATTTTTTGATAGATTTATTTTTCCTAAAATCTACCCTTGTATTCACGCACAGCTACTATGATGTATTCATTATCCTTAAATTTAAAAAAACACTATAAACCCATTTTAAACATCTCTTATGGCACAAGCCATGTCTTTGTGACATGTGTAAATTATTTGTATATAAACTTCACTAGGAATGCATCGTTTTCTACTACATTGTAGCCCTTACATCCTTGGATTTTATTGCGGTGTAGTTTCCTATATTACCAAATAACCCCTATAGAAATAGATATCCTCAAATTCTTTAACTATATTAAATTCAAACCTTCTATAATGCATGAAGTTACTATAGCATGGACATATTCTCTTTTAAGAGGACTATGATGTAGCCATCTCTCTACATCATGGACACCTCAAATATTCTAATGGCACAAAAACTCCTCAAAACTTCTTCTATAACACCTCTATGCCATGGTTTATTTAGACATAGTGTAGACTGAGAGTTTTGAATCCTACATTGGGAATTCCTTTAGAATTCTCATAGAATATAATAAATTTCCTCCCTCTAGAAGCTCAGTTGAGTTAAACTGATGTTGGTTCTCACCAATTTCTTCTCATGTTTCCCCCCACATGAGAGGATAAGCATCACCTCTCATGACCTCGCCTGTATCATGGCCTTCCTTCACATGCACATGTTCCTGCACACACGGGTGCTCACATGCACACCCATGTCAACTCGCTCGACTATGTAGTGCCTGAGTTTGACCACCAGCTTGTCTAGAGGATGCTCGGGTGTTGGCCTTGAGTGGGATTCACCATGTTTTTTAACCCTTCCAAACATCATTGTGGCATGGCCATGGTGATTGCGGTGTAAACAAACTCTTGATATACCTTCCATTATCTTCTCTACAACGTAAATGATAGCACTATGGTGTAGAAGCACAACCTATGTCATTAGGTAGGTTTTGCGGCATGAGTTATATCTTTTAGATAGAAATTTCAATTCATAAAAATCCTTCAAACATAATTTACTTCTTAAAATTACATCAATTGGAATTCCTCCAACTTCAATATCATGGATTGAATGAATCCATAACTACCATCCATTTTATTATCAGCAAGTCCAATCTTGCATTGTCAATAACTCTATGATCACATATTGTCAACTCCATTCCAAACTCATAGGCATTTTTTTACTAGCAACAAGTCCATGATTAGATATTTTCATAAAATCATATTTTCAAAAAATCCACTCCAAACTCATTAAGGTTCAACACATACACTATATCAAAATGAAAATAACAAAAACTTCTTTTTGCAAATAATTTTTCATTAACTTGTATAAAACAACCTACAACATTAATGAATAAAAAACATTAAAACTCATCCTCAATTCATATTTATATACTATGAGTACATGTTTTTATAAAAAATATTTAAAATTATAAATGAAATTCTAGAAGTGGACATTAATAAATTTTCAGATATTACTAACCACAAAAAATAACACACAATGAAAAAATATAGGTGATTGGTTGATTACGGATGAATAACAAATTTAAAAGAGAGAAATATATGGAATGAGGGAAATGAAAGATTACCCAATTACACATATCTATTTGTGTAGGATTCATGCACACCAACCTGTGTAAAATCAGTTCACCTAGATCCATGTGAGTGGGAGTATGAAGGAATCTACAAGAGTTTTCATGAGATCTAAAGGAGGGATGTGTGGATTATGGGGACAAGGTTTTTTCATGACAACCAATGTGAAGTGTGGGATGTAGGTTGTTGTACATACTATAGAAATGATAGGTAATGTTTTTGTGTGGGTGAAAATAGTGGGACATGAATTGTGCATCGGGTGGGGGGAAATATGAGTATTTTGATCACTTAATATATATAGTATATATATATAAATAAAAAAATCCTCCATAGTTTTTTAATTTAGTAGTTCTAAATTAGAATTAAGTGGATATTTTGATATGTAAATGCCATCCTCCCTAACATAAACCCTACACAAACCCAAACATAGAATCAGAATTATGGCTGCCATTGTTTTTTTTTTGTCAATTTACTACTACACATAATCCCTTTAATAGCACACAAATAGGATTTTAAAAGTGCTAAAAAAGTATTGTTAATTTTAGAACTAATAGAGTCCAAGTTGGCTGCAATGTGTTGCTAATATAATAGCACAACCAGAAAAAACCAGTAATTTCAAACAATGCTATAAAACCAGTAATTTCAAACAATGTTATATACATTTAATTGATATCGTGAATACATAAATATATGCCCATGGTATATATAAATAAAAATTTCTATATACATTTCAAACAATTTTTTATATGATTACATTTACAATTATCCACCAAATATTAAAAACATTAATATTTCATCTTTTTATTCTAGTGATCCCCTCTCAAAAATGTCCACCCATGGTATCAGTTGCCGAACAAATCATCTCAACCCGATAAAAAGATTCTTCCTATATAAGAAAAAAAATATTATGTTAGTAATACTATAGAGAAAAAAAATTAATCATTAATATAAAAGAATACATTAATAAAATGTCAATATTTAATAAAAAAGGACACATTTGGAGTTATACTGGTTAAATCATGTGTCGTATTGAGGTGGAGTTTATTCCTACACAACACAAATAAGTATTGGATCTTTTTTATAAAATATCAAAACAATATGAATGTGTTCGCTTGATTCTGAGTATGTCACTTATTATTTTACTAAAATTAATGTCAATTTTAAATAATGACACATTTGGATTTATACCAGTCACATCATACATCAGATTGAGGTGTGGATGATTCTTACCTATCAAAAATTACTGATGTATCATTTTATCAAATTATTAAAACAATCTGAATGTGTTTTCTCAGTTTTTAGTATGCTAATTTTGTTTTTTTTATAAAATGTCATTTCAAACTAAAAACATGAATTATGAGTCATATTTGTCACATCGTGCATTGGTCTTATGTGAGACTATTTCATACACACCACAAATGACTTGTGAATCATTTTCCTAAATTATCAAGAGAAATGGAGTGTGTTTTCTTGGTTTTCAATGAATGAAATGTTTTGAAGTAAAATGTAAATTTTAAACTGATAATGGACACTTTTAGTCATGTCAGTCACACCGTATGTCGAATTGAGGTGTGGTTTATTCCTATATATCACAAATTACTCATGGATAATTTTACTAAAGATTAAAATAATCTGAATGCATTTTCTCAGTTTTCAGTATGTAACTTGTTCTTTTTACTTAAATTAATGTCAATTTTAAATAAAAAGACACACTTTGAGTGATACTGGTCACACCGTGCATCATATTGAAGTGTTTTTGACTCCTAGAAGTCACAAATGACTCATGGATCATTTTAATAAAATATCAAAACAATATGAATGTATTTTATAAATTTTTAGTATGTAACTTATTCTTTTTACTAATATTAATGTCAATTTTAAATAGACACTTTGAGTTATACCAGCCACAACATGAATCATATTGAGGTTTGGATGATTATTATACGTTGCAAATGACTTATAGATCATTTTACTAAAGTGTCAATACAATATGAATGTGTTTTCTTAGTTTTTAGTATGTTAGTTGTGTTTTTTTACTAAAATGTCATTTCTAACTAGAAACATGCATTATGAGTAATACTGATCACATAATGAGTTAGTTTGACTTGATACTGCTTCATACACATCAAAAATGACTTATAAATCATTGTACTAAATTATCTAGAAAATATGAGTGTGTTTACTTTATTTTTAGTAAGGGACACGTTTTAAACTAAAATTTCAATTTTAAACTGATAACGAACACTTTGAGTCATACTGGTCACACCGTGTGTCAAATTGAGGTGTGGTTGATTCCTACACGTCACAAATGAATCATGTATAATTATAATAAAGTATAAAAATAATATTAATGTTTTTTCTTGGTTTTCAGTATGTCACTTTTTTTTTACTTAAATTAATGTCAATTTTAAATAAAAAGACACACTTGGAGTCATACCAGTCACACTGTATGCCATATTGAGATGAGGTTGACTCATACAAGTCACAAATGACTCATAGATCATTTTCCTAAAATATCAAAAAAAATGAATGTGTTTTCTTTGTTTTCAATATGTACTTGTTATTTTTACTAAAATTAATGTCAATTTTAAATAAAAAGATACACTTTGAGTTATACCGGTCACACCGTACATCGAATTGTGGTGCGGCGGATTCCTACACATCAAAAATAACTTCTAGATCATTTTACTAATGTGTCAAAATAATCTAAATGTGTTTTCTTGGTTTTTAGTATTCCAGTTGTGTTTTTTTACTAAAATGTCATTTTAAAATGAAAACATGTATTATGAGTCATACCGGTCACATCGTGCATCAGTTTGACATGAGACTACTTTATAAACATCACAAATGAATTATGAATCACTTTCCTAAATTATCAAGACAATATGAATGCATTTTCTTGGTTTTCAGTGAGTGACACATTTTGAACTAAAATGTAAATTTTAAACTGATAACGGAAAATTTTAGTCATACTAGTTCCACCATGCATAATATTGAGGTGCGGTTGATTATTACATGTCACAAATGACTCATGGATCATTTTCCTAAAGTATAAAAATAATCTGAATGTGTTTTCTTGGTTTTCAATATGTCACTTTATCTTTTTACTTAAATTAATGTCAATTTTAAGTAAAAAGACACACTTAGAGTCATATTGGTCACATTATGCATTATATTGAGGTGTGGTTGACTCCTATAAGTCACAAATAACTCATGGATCATTGTCCAAAAATATCAAAACAATCCGAATGATCTCATTTTTCAGTATGCACTTGTTCTTTTACTAAAATTAATGTCAATTTTAAATAGACTCTTTGAGTTATACCAGCCACATCGTGCATCATATTGAGGTGTGGTTGATTCCTACACATTAAAAATAAATTATAGACCTTTTTACTAAAGTATTAAAAAAATATGAATACATTTGCTCAGTTTTCAGTATGTCAGATTTTTTTTATTAAAATGTCATTTCAAATTGGAAACATGTATTTTGAGTTATATCAGTCGCATCATGCATCGGTTTTATGTGAGACTACTTCATACACATCATAATTTACTTTTGAATCAATGTCCTAAATTATCAAGACAATATGAGCATGTTTTCTCAGTTTTTAGTGAGTGGCACTTTTTAAATTAAGTAGTCAAACATTTAATTTAGAGTATGTTAATACAGTAGAGAATAGATAATATTATGAGGTAAAACATAGTATATTAAAAAAAATCACCTTATCATTTAATTTTGAGTTGTATCCTCAAAGACCTATCTCTCACGAGCATGAGAATCTTAGAACAAACTACCCCGACTCATACAAATTAATCCACCTATATAAGAAATAATTCTTATGTGATTAACACTAAAAAGAAGTAAATTAAAAATGAATATGAAACAATTACTTATATGGAAGCCACATCTTCATTCTATTTGTGTACATTCTTCCATCGGGTATGTTTCCCATTCGTTTCTGAGAACATCTATATAATCTTGTGAATATGAGTTTTTCTGACATTCATATTAGTACTGGAAAAATATAAATAGACAAATGATTAATAAATATTTTAAATTAAATAGTAATTATCTTCAAAAATACCTCTTCAGGGATGCTATTTTATTCATAGAATATGATCTCTCTCATAAATTTACAAACATAATAACCACAATCTTTTTGATTGGTTTGTTTCGAACACTGTAGAAACATTGAAAAGAATAAGTAAATTTTTTTATATGTGTTTGTATTATGAAATATTATTATATATACCCTAATACTTGTCCGGACGTAGAACTTGTCTTGGTCCTTGTACTTAGCCCTTGGCCTCATTCCTTTTTTTAATGATATTTATGAACCACCCTATCATAAAATAATCCTCATTAAAAGATAATATAAATTATATAACTTGATGTTTAGTTATAAAATGTTGGATGTAGTGTATTACAAGTTGAAAAATTCCATCAAGAAGCACCACACTTTGGTATTAATAAGATTCTATCATCCGTAAGTTTTCTTTCAAACAATTTGGCCAGGCCTACCACACTTTCATAGGACTGGATTCATCTTTATTATATCAAAAATAACCACACTTTGAGAATTTTGTAAGTTATGTGTGGTCCTTTGGGAAATATTATACAGTCATTTGGGTAGGCATGTATTCTTTCATAGATCATATCCATCAAGCATAGCATTCATTTGGCATCATATGTTCAGATTGGGAGCTCATTATCTTTTGGGATCATTTCATTCAAGAGATCAATTAATTTCGTAAAACTGGTGTCACTCCATTAGTTTCCTACTTTAAAATTATATAGCTTCAGTATGGCTGAAAATGCTTTATATTTAGTGCAACCAGCATATAATGGCATCTTTGCACAACTCTTTAACTTCTCAAACAATTTTGGGAAATCACAAAGTTCATCTTAAATTTTCCTTGTAATTTTCTCAATACAGTCTTTATCATCATTCACATATGTAATTACATCCTTGATATAGTATTCTTCATTTTCCACACTTATAATCATATCAGATGATCCATAAAACTTAGTGTTATCCCAACCACTAGCTATATTCTCTTTTTCTCTGTGTTTATTTAAACATTTATAACTTAGATCTATTCCATGACAGATCAAGTGTTCTTCCAAATCCTCTGGACTAATTTTTCTTTAATAGAAACATCATAAACATGAAAAAATGATTTAAGAAGGGTTATATTCATTATCTTTTACAAACTTGATAAACTCTTTCATTCCATCTTCATACTCTTTTTTCAGACAATTGGCATCCATCAATTATTTATTCATATACATCCTATTTGATTTAGTAATAATAATATTTAACAAAATAAATACACAAAATGTGCCTTTAAAATAAGAGGAACTCAACATTTGAATGGTAGTTATTATTTCATTTTGTTGTCTAAGACTCATCCCTTTAGAAGCTAACAGCAAACCAGAAATAATATGTAATTGTAGAGGACTCCCCTAATTTAAACCATGTAGGTGGTGTTGGATAAAAATTAGGTTTAGAAGTTTCAATGGGGTTAAACATTAATTCACCTTTTGTGGTAGTAAGGTCATGATGGATATATTATGGGTTGGATAGAGTTAGTGACATTCCCTTTCCATTGTGTTATTATCAATTTAATTGTCTTCTCTATATAATGTAATAGTTTTCATAATTATATAAAAATCTAAACATAAAAGATTATGGAAAAACTATATTTTATATGTCCTTTGAAAACAATTTATAAAATCACACTTAAAATCCCATTAAAAAAACAACCATTTACACAAATTCCTCTTTAAAATAACATGCCCTTTTTAAAATAAATCAATCAGTTCCAAATACTCTTTCACAAATACATGCACACTTTGAAAACAATCTAAATTATTAAAAATGAAATCTATCTTTTTCATGTTAAATCATTTTCAAAAATTCCAAAAATATTCTCTAATTTTTCATAATTAAATCAACCACATCTCAAACATTTAAAATTAAAAAAAACCTTCTTGCAAGGAAATATTCACACATGGTTTCAAAAATTAATGCATTTATCAAAATCTCATTTTAATTTCAATACCAAAAAACCATGTAAAAATGAAAAGAGAAGAGAAACCATATTTAAAACATTTCAAAACCATTAAAATATTTTTCATTCCCTCGCGAATTTGTTTTTAAAATCAACTCACTCAATAAAATATCCTTTTCCATTCAAAGATATTCTTTTCTAAACACGAAACAAGATTTTAATTACTAAAATAGTATATTATATAAAACTTACATTAATTGGTATATAATGAACTATTAAAGTTTAAATGATTGGGGAAAACAGTATAAAAATGAAATTTGAGGTCAGACCAAAGATATGAAATCAATGAATCAATATATACCCCATAGG
Source organism: Viscum album (assembly GCA_963277665.1). Lineage (NCBI taxonomy): Eukaryota > Viridiplantae > Streptophyta > Magnoliopsida > Santalales > Viscaceae > Viscum > Viscum album. Next base: position 960,260,355 of record OY728138.1, on the reverse strand, counting down.
AACATGAATCTGACCACATATAGTTCTAATAAATGGAACACATACATAGATTGGGATCATACACAAGGAGAATATAATAGTTCAAGTTCATAGGATGGATAATTATTTCAAAGATCTTATCAAGGATGATCTGAATACACAGGTAATCACACTTCATTGGGAGTTATATAGGGTGTTTAAATCCACCATGATATAGAGATGACTATTGTGCTTTTCAGAAATCTCCAAATCATTCTAAAACCACTCCAACTCTTTAAAAAACCAAATCACGACAAAAAATATATAAATCTCTAGGAAACATTTTCATTGACATGAATCCTCTTTCAATGAATGAATATCTTTGCATAAATCATTCGGTATCCAATAAAATCAGTCATCGTCAATTATTCTTCAATAGATTTCAATAATATCAAACATCATCAATAACATATTTACTTACTGTAGTTAAAGATTAGGTGTTAAACATAAGCTCAAACTTCAAGAACAACAAGATAGGAAGGTCATAAAGATTCCAACAAAAAACTTCCTCCAATAGTTCTTATAATTACACATTAGTTCCCTAACCTCTAGGTTATCTAATAACTAATAAGAAATATTGATATATTCTATAAATTATACCGATATAGAAACCCAATACACGATGATGGTAACCCTGGGATATCATCCAAGATAACATTATTGGGTTTAACCACCAATTAGGTAACTACCCCATTATATATTACATATATCAAAAGGATAAGATCACTAACTAATGAAGGATTAGTAGAAATCCTACAAAATATCTTCCTCAGTAGAGGTAAAATTCACACTTTCTGTATTCATGAACAAAGGATGACCACTATCAGTAGGTGTCTCTATCCATAAGGGTCTTTCTAGGAGCTCTACTAAAACTATTAACCCCTAAAATAAAAACATTATAAGGGGAAAAGGTTCATCAAGTTTATATTTATGAGCATGATTATCTATGAAGATTACATGAATCGTGAATACAGGCTTGTCATTTATCCTCTCCTCTCAGTCATCTGTCACACAAAAACATCTAGATGTGGATTTTCAGCACTCTAGGTCTGGTGGGGATTACTTTAAGGTTGTAGATTGAGATAGTTTAAAGAGTTATCCATTTCTAGTTATTTTTATAATACCAAATCACTACTAACACTTCCTCCTAGAAAGATTTTTGAGCCTTCTATATGGAAGCACCTAACATCAAATCTACTCTCACCATAGAGATCCATTCATAGCATCACATTGGTTGTTCATAGGAAAGTAGTCCTGTTTTGAAAATTGAGGTGCATTACAATGAGAAAAGTCTCAACTGTTAAAATAACATATTGTATCTGTAATATAGTTAAGGAAAATAGGAGAAGTAAAACCCAAATATAAAATCTAATATCGCAAACCCTTCTCAAAATTCCAAGCTTATAAGAATCAATTTCTAATAGGGAGCAGTAAGTGCTCTATCCATAAACCTGAGTAGAAGCTCAAACTCTAATCACATTAGGATCGTATTTCCATGGGTTTAGATAAATATCAACTAATAATTCACTACATCATGAAAGGTTAATCTAATGAAAAAATTGGTGTTTGGTATATGGATATTCAAATTAAACAGGTATCATAAATCTCAAACTTCAACAAATCCTATATCATCTTAGGATTAGGCTCTCTATGAAATCTCAAGAGGCATCTATCATTGGAGAACAAATAGAATATCTAGACTACATATGCACAAATAATATCAAACATCTATTTAGACCGTTTGGAATTTACGGTCCGGCGATAGGGACGACGGGGGAAGTAGAGGTGGTGGTGACGATGATGAAGGCAGGGGCAGTAGAAGGGACAACGGAAGCGGAGGTGGAGGCGGGGGTAGTAGAGGCGGGGGTAGCAGAGAAGGGGCAGTGGAGATGAAGGCGAGGGCGAAGGCAGGGGTAGAGGCAGCAGAGGCAGAGGCAGTGGCGGGGACAGTGGGGGAAGGGGGCGCGGAGGTGGGGGTAGCGGAGGCGGGGCGGCGAAGGCGGGGGCGGCGGAGGTGCGGGCAGGGGCGGAGGCGGAGGAGGTGGAGGCAGAGGTAGAGGTGGTGGCGGGGACAGTAGAGGTGGGGGCAACGGAGGCGGCAGCAGCGGAGGCGGCGGCGGCGGAGGCGGTGGCAGGTACGGTGGAGCTCAACTTCCGTGAAAGCTTGAGGGTCAAGTGGTAAGTGGATATGTTAAGGTTCCGTTTATAAAAACGCGACAAGCTTTTATCAGTACTTTTTGGAAAGTGCTAATAAAACGTTCATTTATCAGTGCTAAAAATATAGCGCTGATAAAGGGTTATCGTTATCAATGCTAAAATAGTGTTGATAAAGACCTAATATTAATAAATTATTCATAATTATAAAATTATAATAAATATATTTATTATATTTATAATTATAATTATAAATAAATATTTATTTATTTATGGTCATAAATATTAATATATTTATTTTAATTTCATAAGTATTTAAATATATATATATTTATTTATTTATATTTATGACTATAAATAAATATTTATTTATTTATAATTATAATTATAAATATAATAAATATATTTAATATATTTATATATGTGTGTGTGTGTGTATTAATATATAAATATATATATTTATAAAATTATAATAAATGTATTTATTGTAATTTTATAATTATTTAAATATGCATATATAGATATATAAATATAGTTATAATAATAATTATAAATAAATAGATTTGAAAAGTATTTCTATATAATTAACAATTTATAATTATAAATTTAATAAAAAAATTCATTATTTAAATATATTTATTGTGACTGTATAAGTATTTATGAGAACATCGTGAGTTCATGAGTATAACATGAATTAATCATACGAGTTTCAAACATTCATAATGATGAATACATAACATATGCATGTGCGTGTCATCATAATATAGGTAATCTGAACATTTAGAATATAAGTCACAATCACGTCCACAAATAAACTTAATGATCATACATGATCAATTATACCTACGCATCAATATATAAACATAAATAATGAAAATTAATATATTATCTAATGATATATATATGTATATTCATTAAAGACATATATTTATTTTTTTATAATTATAATTATAAATAAATATATTTTAAAAAATATTTATATATAATTATAAATATAATAAATATATTTATCATTGAAAAAAATTATTGTAATTTTATAATTATTTAAATATATATATTGTTATACTTATAATTATAAATAAATTTTAAAAAGTATTAATATATAACTAAAAATTTATAATTATAAATATAATAAATATATTTATCGTTTAAATATATTTATTGTAATTTTATAAGTATTAATGAGAACATATTAGCTTAATGGGTATAACATGAGTGAATCATATACCTATTGAAGTATAAATCATAAAAAAACAAGCCATCAATATGGACAACATGAGTAGTAAATGAGGATGTAATGTGTAATGTCCCGTGTTTTGAACCGGATGAAAAAGAGAAGGAAATTAAATTTTTCCGTTAACTAGGCAGACCGGTTTTAAAAACCGAGTGTCGGAACTTTTTATTCCGATAGTCGACACTGCGGCGTTGATAGAATAAAAATATTAAGTTTATTTTATTGATACTCATGTTTGTTCTTTTAAAAAAATGAAATAACTCTCAAACGGTGCGTCGTATAAGAAATTTGATACCACAGTTAGGTCTGGAACGTCGGATTTACCCTAGGTAGGGTATAACCTTGATTCGTATCGGGTGTTTGGCACCCTCGCACAAGATAATTCCATCTTTATTTTTAATTAATTAATTATTCCGTTTTTTATATAATAAATAATTATTTTCTCACAAATGGTGCGTCAAATGAGAAATCTGACATCACCGATAGTTCTGGAACGTCGGGTTTACCCTAGGTAGGGTATAACCTTTGTGATCGGCGGACATTTGGTCATATCGCACCCGGAGATAATTTAATTGGGTTAAATATTTTTGTTGGTTGTTAGAAATAAGAATAATAATTTTATTATTAATATTATTATTTTCGTTGATGTCAACAAATGGAAATGCACTTTTATAATTAATAAATTTGTCGCGGTGTAAATAATAACTGGGTAATGTAATAAATATGATATTATTAATTGTTCCAATTAAATAGAAATGTGCAATCAATATTTATTTAATAATCATTATCCTTTTTATTAATGGTTGTTGTCATTAAAATATTAATGGTGTCATTGATGAGTTGAATTAAATTATTATTATTATTTTAATTATTGTTATTATGGTTATATTGAGACAAAAACATTGGTGTATATATATACACTACCACAAAACAGGGCAAGGGAAGCGCTGCCCTATATCAGCACTAAACAGAAAGTGCTGATAAAGGGGTATGCCTTTATCAGTGCTAGTTAAAAGCACTGATAAATATAACCTTTATCAGCGCTAAAATAAGCACTGATAAAGGTATACCCTTTATTAGCGCATTTTTTAGCACTGATAAAAGGGCACATTTATCAGCACTTATTTTAGCGCTGATAAAAGTTTTTATTCTTAATTTATATAAAATTATAATATTTATCAGCGCTAAAATAAAATCATTGATAAAACATATATTTATCAGCGCTGATAAAGAGATACCTTTATCAATGCTAAAAAATCGCTGATAAAATACCTATTTATCAGCGCTATATTTTATCAGTGCTTTTTTAGCGCTGATAAAAGTATCTCTTTATCAGCGCTGAAAAAGCACTGATAAATATATGTTTTATTAGCGCTTTTGTTTTAGCGCTGATAAAACATACCTTTATCAGCGTTTTTAACGAGCGCTGATAAAGGTTCCAGCGGTTTCTATTTAATAACCCTAACAGGCCCTCCTCTCTCGCACGCGGTAAATCTTTCGCAGAAGCTGAACCAGGATCCTCTTCTGTCGCAACTTCTCCTCATCCGCGCCTCGTCCTCATCTTCCTCCTCCTCCGACGCTGCCGTTGTTGGGTTTTGTTCCTCCGCTGTGACCACTGTTGTCTCCGACACCGTGACCGTCGTCGCGACCGCCACTCCCTCCGCCGCCGTTGCCTCCGCTGTCGCTGCCTCCGCCGCCTCTGGTCAGTGTAGGAGTATATATAATCATTAACTATAGATAATATTTATTCAATTTGAGGATTGTATTATTACAAACATAATATTGTTTTCTATAGTTGGATTTTGATGATGAACCTCTTAGGGATGAGGATTCGGTGTAGGGAATTGGTCTTGAGGTGGTACCTCTGGGTGGTTTTCCAATCCATCTGTTACCCATTGAGTAGAAGGTTATGACGACATTACAAGATGAGGATGTGAACAAGTTTATTGTTCTACATGTGTTTTAGAGGAAGATTCCTCCCATGTATTGGTGTGAGATAGACCCCAGGAAGTTGATGGTTGGCTTGATAGAGTCACATATGTTCCACACCTTGTGATGAAACCTCTCAATAAAATGGTGGTCTTAACGATAATTTTTTTTATGGTATTAGCTAGTCGATGGTTAATTATGGTGATGAATAACCATAATGAGATTATACTCACTTGGATGAATATTAAGTTATTTTTTGGGTAAATTCTTATCTAGACATGTAGTGCTCAGTCTGTATCTAAGAGATTCCGCACCTTCAGAAGAATATCATGACCTTCGTAGAGATTTCTCTGAGGTTAAAAAATCTTTCATATTATAAAATGGATATAGTTTGATAGCGAAGGAATGGTCATGCCTTGGATTTGTATAAGGGAAGCACTATCTATTCTTGAGTTTTGGTGTTATGACTGAGTTGAGGGACATGATCATTTGGATTCCTACACTTATTGATTTATAGCATGTTTTAATGTGACTATCACTATTGAACCTAGATGTATGGGTTTAGGATAATGAAGCATGGGAATATTCCTTTGGTTTTGGAATAATGTTGGGTAACTGGTGATCGTGTGGTGAGTTTTGGCATGGTGTGATGTTAAGATTAGAAAAGAGTACTAGGGGTGTCCCATTGAAAATATGTGTGTTCCCCCTAATTTTTTTCAAGATGTATGGGTAGGCTCATTGAGTTTGAATAGGGATATGATCCTACTCACTAGATACCACGTGTTGTGTTGAAAAGATTGTACCATGAAGTTTAAAGTCATGCGATTAGGATGTATGTGTCGTAAAAGGTGTGATAATAGAGTATTGATCAGGGCTAACTCATTTGGGATATGCTATCTAGAATAAACTTGGGTATTATTCCTAGTAAGGAGGACCTATTGGTCAGAGCTTACCCATTGTATGTTCATCTTTTATAATTTAAAAATTCTGTTGAACTCATTCTATCGAAGGTGGGTTCTATAATTTCTTGTTATCTTAAGGTGTGTTTAACCATGGTGTGGGTTGATTTCGGTTTTAGTGGGTTCTTGGGGTTTGTGGGATGTGTTAAATGGTGTACTCAGTTTTAGATTATTTTATTCTCATGAGTTTCCCCTATTTTATGTTTTCTTTTCAGTTGGAAATATCCTCTGTTGTGCGCCTCTCCTCTGCCACAAACACATCTATGACGTGTGCTTAACGACACCTTCGCGGTGAGTTTTCTCCTGGTACTCATTGATTTCCTCTTGTTCGCATGTTATTACTGTTTGATGTTGATTGTTATAATGTGAAATGTATGGGCTAAATGCCACGCTGAAAATAGTGGTCGTTGGTGGTCCTTGTTTGCGCACTAAATGAATTTCATGTTGGTTGGTTGTTGTTGAACATTTGTATATAAAAATTGGTAATTTACGTATACTTGACTTATGAATGAACGGCCCAAGATGATAAAACTTATGTGATAACCCCTTAATTAACAAACAAAATTGAATAAGGGATGCTTTGTAAAATCTAAAATTGTGATTGTTTGGTTTGTATGGTGTTGTGATTGTGATCACGATTGTGTTTTTGTATGGTGTTGCGGTTGTTGGCATGATTGATATTCCATTTGTTTTCCATGTTGTATTTCTTTCACCATTGAATATCAATCCAAACTTTACCCATTTCAATGGCACCACCACTTTGTTACTAGTGCAATTCCACTGAATCCTAAAAAACCACTTCTAGAGGACTCTATGAGACACTTTATGGTGTGAAGATGATGTTTTTCAGATTCTATATATTTTTAAAATACATGGTATGTAGTCTTGTTAAATGGAACATGCTTCACCATACATGTATTTCATATAGATTTTAATGCCAGACAACAGTTATCTCCAAAATTTACACCACATGACTCATCTTCTGACTCAAACTTGGAATAAGTTTTATTTTAAATGTTACATGTAATGTGAATGTAGGTCACACACAATGTATCTCCAAGACATATACTTTAGCATGAAACCATGTACATGCCATGAAATAATGGTAAAACCATATGATATGTGTTTTACTTCACTCACACCATGTATAGATACCATAGAAACTTGATGTGTATAGACTATACACCCCTAGTGGTCATGTAAGGACTACACACCGTGTATTCCACAAAAATGTGATGCATAGCCGGTGAAGTGACTCATTTTGTATCTAAAGTACACGCCTTTAGCTCAAGTTGTTCTATATGTCATGTATTTTCAAAGGCATCATGCAGTCTTTGTAAGACTAAGTTGGAATTAATTTGATATATGTCATATTAAATCAGGTATCTTATCCATAGACTATGTTCACCCTACTGGACACACCATGTATATGGATTTCACATGAGTTTAGAAATGGTAGTATACAACCAACCTTGACTGAGAAAAATCCCCCGTATATAGATAGAGTTCAAGTACTTTCACATGTTTTGGGGTGGGTTCCTCTATTTCATTATAGAGGCATTTGTACCGTGATTTTTTTTATAAAACCCAAACAATGCTACTTGATTAATTAAAACATAATATTAGGCAAGTTCGAGATCGAACCCATAAAGACGATGAATATGAATAAAGAATTGATGAATACCAATCGGTTGACAAAAGAGTATGAAGATGGCGTGAAAGAGTTTATCAAGTTTGCAGGAGATCATGCATGTGACCCTTCTCAAATCCTCTGTCCATGTTTATGTTGTTGTTATTCAAGACAAATTAGTCCAGAGGAGTTGGAAGAACACCTGATTTGTCACGAAATATATTGCAGTTATACATGTTGGAATAAACACGTGGAAAAAATGAATGTAGGTAGTGGCTCAGATAACACGGAATTTTATGGAAGATCTGATATGATTACAAGCGTGAATAGTAAATATGATCATATGGAGGGTGTGATTATAGATGTGAATGATGATGATGATCGTATTGAGGAAATGACAAGGACAGTTGAAGATGAACTTCGTGATTACCCAAAATTGTTTGAGAAGTTAAAGAGTTGTGCAAAAACACCATTGTATGCTGGTTGCACTAAATATACTGCATTGTCAGTCGTACTGAAGCTGTATAATTTGAAAGCAGGAAATGGGTGGAGTGACACCAGTTTTACGGAACTACTTGCTCTTCTGAATGACATGCTCCCAGAAGATAATGAACTCCCAAGCCGAACATACGATGCCAAACGAATGCTACGATTGATGGGTATGATCTCTGAAAGAATACACACATGCCCGAATGACTGTATATTGTTTTTCAAGGACCACAAATCACTTAAATAATTCCCAAAGTGGGGTGCTTCTCGATACAAGAAAGATGATTCTAGTCCTACAAAAGTTGTATGGTACTTTCCAATCATTCCAAGGTTTAGGCGCCTATATGGAAGTGAGGAGACTGCAGGACAATTGACATGGCATGCAGATACACAAATTAAAGATGAGAAACTATGTCACCCGGCAGACTCTTCTCAGTGGAAGAGAATTGATCACGAGTATCCTGAATTTGGAAACGAGCCGAGAAACCTTCATCTGGAATTATCTACAGATGGGGTGAAACCTTTTGGTTTTCAAAGAAGCAGTCATAGTACATGGCCGGTTATGTTGGTAAATTATAACTTACCATCGTGGTTATGCATGAAACTTAAATATGTCATGTTATCTATGCTTATATCAGGACCAAAACAACCGGGTAATGATATTTATGTTTATTTGGATCCATTGATCGAGGATTTGAAAATATTGTGGGATTCAGGTGTTACGTTGTATGATGATTACAAAAAAGAATATTTCACTTTGAAAGCCATGTTGTACGCGATGATAAATGACTTTCCTGCTTATGGAAATTTTTCAGGATATAGCATTAAAGGAACTCAAGGGTGTCCTGTTTGCAAACAAGGTACACATTCAATTAGGTTGAAACATTCATCGAAAATCGTGTTTTTAGGACATCGCAGATTTCTACCCCGACGGCATAAATACTGATCTTGGATGACATCATTCGACAGAAGTTCAGAAGAACGTACAACACCGTCTCCACTAACAGGTGATCAATTGTTTGAGAAGGTAAAATATTTGAACACTAATTTTGGTAAACCGTTTTCGAAAAACCTTATGAAAACTGGTTGGAAAACAAGATCAATTTTTTTTTTGAATTACCATACTAGAATTGTCTGTATGTCAGACATTTTCTTGATGTTATGCATATTGAAAAAAATGTTTGTGATAGTGTCATCAGCACGTTGCTAAATGTACCCGAAAAAATGAAGGATGGAATTAAGGCTAGATTGGATGTGGTTGAGATGGGAATACAAGAAGAGTTGGCACCAGTGAAGGGTGAAAAATGAACATTTCTTCCTCTTACTGCTTACACTCTTTCCAGGCAAGAGAGATATCAGTTTTTCAACTTCTTGAATGATGTAAAGGTTCCATAGGGGTATTAATCAAATATCAAGAACATCGTGTCAATGAACGATTTAAAATTAAAGGGTCTTAAATCACATGACTGCCATGTTTTGATGCAAGATCTAATTCCAATAGCTTTACATTGCATTTTGCCCAAGAATGTCTGCCATACATTAATGAAGCTCTGTTTCTTCTTCAAAGCTATATGCAATAAAGTTATAGACCCGATGAAATTGCCAACTATGGAAAGAGAAATTTCCATCATATTATGTGAATTGGAAATGTTCTTCTCACTGACATTTTTTGATATGATGGTTCATTTGATGGTTCATTTGGTGAGAGAGATTCGACTATGTGGTCCTGTACATTATAGATGGATGTACCCCATTGAACGGTATATGAAGATTTTGAAAGGATATGTCAAAAATCAAAGTCGGCCAGAGGGTTATATTGCGGATCAATATATTGTTGAGGAAGTCGTTGAATTTTGTACTGAATACCTGTCTGGTGTGGAAAACGTTGGCCTACCGAAATCTCATTACACTGAGTGACTTGAGGGTGAAGGAATTTCTAGAAGAGAGGTTTTCACAATCAATATTACAGATCGGGAGAAGGCTCGCCTTTACGTTTTTTATAACATTTTCGATGTTGACCCATATGTTCAAACCCACAAAGAAATTCTTAGGCGTTTGAATCCATCTAGGGCTGAAAAATGGATATCAGATACACATAATTTATAGTTTATATGGTGGTTTCAGGACCATATTTTGAAGCAGTTAGATGAAAATCTAGACTCAATTGCAGAACGACTTTGATGGCTAGCCGGAGGAGCAAGTGTGTATGTATTATCTTACAATGCTTATGCAGTTAATGGTTATACATTCTATACTAATGAACATGATGAAGACAGTACCATGCAGAATAGTGGGGTTACACTTGTGGCTGAGGCGATGCATGTTTCCGGTGCTAAGGGAAAAAATCCAATTTATGTGAATATGTCATACTTTGGCATCATAAAACGAATATGGGAGTTGGATTATACAAAATTCAAAGTGCTAATTTTTCAATGCAAGTGGTTTGATAACAGGAGTGTTGTTAAAATATATGAATTAGGATTCATGAAAGTTGATTTCAGTAAGGAAGGGGAGAAAGATGAACCATTTATAATGGCATCACAGGCATTACAAGTGTAACGACCCAAAATTTTGAATAAATCTTGTTTCCTAATTTTATGTGTTATTTTATTTTATTTTTATACTCAACAAAAATGTTTCATTTGATAACATGAGTATAATTAAAATGAGACCATTGGTTTTTGACTGTTATATGACCATTGGTCAATATGACCGCTAGAAACTAAACGTTTTGATTATTGTCTCTAAATACAAGTAATCTTGGTTAATTAATATAGAAAGAAGATTCGATGGCCTCACACAGTAGTCTTGGACCGATTGAAGCTCATCTAACAGAACTTGGGAAGGAGGTAGCACCACTGGGCTTTGTTCTGGACCAAACCCAAGCTGAACTTCATCGTGTAAAGCTAGAACGGGATCACCTTCGTGAGAAGTTCAAACTGATAGAAATTACTACTCGTGCGATGTTGGTCGAGCCTCCCTCGGATTCTCTAACCTTAGCACACCTTACACTTAGGTCCTATGCTGGTGTGATAAGGGTCTATGTAAGGAGACCGTAACTGCCTTGTGTAATCCTTTGTTTTAAATAAAAATTGGGATTTCTTCTTATGATGAAGTTTATGAATTTTCAAATGACCGGATAAATATAGTATGCATATTTTTGATGAATTTTAGAGAAAGGATATTTTAAAAATGATTATGTAAACCTTAAATAAATAAAAATGTGTAATGATTTTCAAAAAATGGTCTTCTACAAATATGTTCAGTACGGAATTTAGAGTCTAAGAAGATCAACTTAATTTTTGATGAATAGTAAATTATGAATAGTGATTTTATGCTTAGGATTAGTAATGTGACCAAATGGATTAGTAATCTCACTTAAAGAAAGTATTAATATAATCTAGGCACCTTGATTAAGTAATGTGATTCAATAAAATGGTTAAAAAACGCTTTCATAAATTATTATTTAAGTATTAGTTTTTTCGGGTGAATAGTGTTTTTTAATTAAAAATTAAATTAAAAATATTTAGAAAATTATTTTTATAAAATGGATTTCATTTTTGAACTCAGAGCATCGATATTATGTGAAGGTAATTTTTGGGGGTTTTTCTAAAAAAAATGAATTTTCGGTGAATAGTGTATTTATTTAAAAAATAAATTAAAAAGATTTAGAAAATTATTTTTATAAAATGGAGTTCATTTTTGAAATCAGAGCATTGATATTTGGTTAAGGTGAAATTTTGGGATTTTTCTGAGAAAGTTGAATTTTCAGTGAATAGTAAAAATACAGTTTTAGGGTTTTGGTATGTTTAATGACATCATAATTGTGTCATGATGATGTCATGAGATATTTTAAAGGATGTTCAACTAAAGATGATGAATTATTGTGTGGGGGTCCCCATGTGGTCTAACTCTATGGGAAGTACCATGGGAGGGCCCATGCTTTTGAGAAAACCACTTTTGAGGTGTCCCTTGGCCATTAATGCCTTGTCCCCTCACTTTCCCTATAAATACCAAGCCCTCCTCTCATCTTTTCGACTCCAAAACCATCTTCAACTAAGTTTTGGTCTCCTTAACTCCCAATGAGTCCTCCCAAGGTGACCCCAAGCCCTCAAGGTCCCAACCTTTGAGTTTTAAGAGTTACGTTTTAAGGTAAGGGATCCGACCTCTCTCTTTCTTTTCAAGTGATATTTTTTATGTCATTTATTTTATGCTCCATGTTATTATGTTGGAGGATGTTCTTTTATATTCATTATAATGTCCTTTTTATGTTCATATGATGAGAGACCCCCTCTTACTCTCATCATTTCATTTTATGAATGTTTAAGTGGCGTCGTTAGGCTGCCGAAATTTTTGTAACGGATTCTTTCACCCTTCTCATTTTCAAGTTCTATTTTCTTGTCAAGTATTTCAAGTTCATTTTTATTATGTTGGGGTATGATCTCTATATCTATCATACTGAACTCTTATGTTCATATGATGAGAGACCCTATTTGATCTTGTCAATTCATTTTTTGAAGCTTAAGTGACGCCATTAGGCTGCCGAATTTTTAAGGGGATTCTTTCACCCTTCTCATTCTTTTCAAAGTTCTACTTTCATGTCAAGTCTTTCAAATTCCTTTTTTTTATTGGGATATGATCTCTATATCTATAATACTTAACTCTTATGTTCACATGATGAGAGACCCTATTTTATCTTTTCAAATCATTTTTTTTAAGTTTAAGTGATGCCGTTAGGCTGCCGAATTTTCATAAGAGAAATCTAATTTTTGTCTTCCTTCCATGTTTTTCATTTCAAATGGTATGTCCTTAAAATTTCATTACCATGTTCATATATCTTTATTATTCTGCCCCTCTACTGTTTTATGGGTCATTTATGAATGTTGGACCCATGTCCCCTCTCTTTTCAATGTTTTCTAAAACCCCAAAACATAGCCGTTATGCTGCAGAATTTTCGTCTCAAAATGCCTCTCTCTTTTCTCAAAATTATTTTATGTTATAAAGTGAATACTCAAAGCTCTTATTTCTACAGGGGTATTCACATATATATCAAAATGTTCTATTTTAAATTCTGGGATTTACATACATGATACCCTCTCTCCCCTTCCGTGGGTTTAAAGTGACGTAAAGATCATGTCTTTAAAGCAGTTTTTAAAACGTTATAATTATGAAATGAAACCCATTTTTTTATGCTATATGGGTTATTTATGAAATGTTTGATGATGATATATGTGGCTCACATGATAATAAAGGCAAATTTAAGGGTGCGCCCTGATAGCGCTCCAATGCATTGGGTAATGATGTAACCACTAGAGATTACAATTTTCACAATACCTTGGTGAATAACCTTGGTAATTTTCAAATGACACCTCGGGGATGGACCTTGGTGATATGTTCATGATTGCCTATGTTAAATGTTGCAGCCACATCTTCAAGTTATGAAAAATGTTATTTTTATTATGATATATCTCATGATTTCTTTCTCATGCCTTAAAGTTCTTTTCATGACCTTATTGAAGTATCTCAAGTTCACATATAAAATGTTTCTCTTGTTTTCCTTACTGGGCCTTCTGCTCACCCTTTCTTTTGATGTATATTCCCAAGTTATGAGATGCAGTAATGAACCTAGGATGAACATGAGGAGAATCCTTTCAAGTGTTTAAGAAGAATGTTTTATGTTTTCATGTTTTAAGTTCCTGGTTTCCAAGACACTAAACCTTAAAGATCCTCGGTTTTGTAAAATGTAATGAAAGATTATGTGATAAAAAGGCGGGATGCTATAACAAGTATTTTATGTTCTAGACCCTGCAAACCGAAATTGGTCAATTGTTCTGTTATTGACCAAAACAACTGAAGGGTCAAATGAAAGTTCAACGGAGGATGACCCTTTTATAGGGACTTCACAATCATTTCGTAGTGGTCCCAATGTAGACGGCATTTTGTATGTCAGAGGAGACCACAATGAAGGGATTTACATAGTCGATAGAGGAGTCAAATCTCTTCAGCCTTTAAAGAAAAAAAGAGAGTGAAATAATCAGGTTATTTTTTTATTGTAATATACATTGTGTTACGTTATGTTATTATCTATTTGTTGCTGCTTTTATGTAATCTAAATTAAATGTTAAACCACTTCTACAGATAATGACTTCTGCACCTGCTGACACGCCCAATCCCGAGGCACAAAAGGTCTCTCAACCACCTGCTGGTGGTCCTAGTGCAGAGCAACAACAAGTTTCTCAACCAGCTGCTAGTGGTCCCAGTGTAGAGCAGCAACAAGTTTCTCAACCTGTTGTTGCTGGTCCCAGTGCAGAGCAACAACAAGTTTCTCAACCTGTTGCTACTGGTCCTAGTGCTGATGCTAGTTCTCCAAAGAAAGATATTGATGATACTTCTGAGGAAATGTTAGGAAATGAAACCCTGAAAGCGCAAAAAAAAACAAGAGTGTTGTAGTTTGACAATGTTAGCCAAAATCCTTAAGGAAAAAGAAAAAGGCATCAAATTTGATGTGGGATGGAATAAGAGAGGCCAATATATTAACCCCAACAAAGCCATATTTGTAGCTACATTGGAATTGTCACTCGGCAACGCGTGCCGATTGATGTACAGTCGTGGCACCATGTTGTCACCGGTCTGAAGACACTAATGTGGGAAGATATTATGGTAACATTATGATATTGTTTTTTTAATTTATTAAAATAAAATACTAAAACATTTACTTACTCTTCATCATCCATTGTAGAGTGAATTTATAGTAGATGCCTCGCACAAGGAATATGTATTAAGAGTTGTAGGAAGGATTTATAGAGGTTTCTACACAATTTTAACGAAATATCATCTTAAAGATGCTGAAGGAAAAATCAAGTCGCACCCACCTCCTCTTTATGCACACTTGATATCCCAAGGAGTGTGGGACGTGTTTATCAACCGTCGTGGGGAGCAGACTTTTCAGGTACATTATGTGGGGTAATACATTATTTGACGTTGCTTGTATTCATCACTTTGATTGATAGTTTTTTATTTATGAAACAAAAACTGAGTGTTGAAAATAAAAAAAGCACAGCAGAACCAGCGTACCCTTACCGTAAAGCAAGGTTGGGGTACGCTTCACTTGAGAAAAAATTGGTACGTCTTTTAAATCTACCGTACTACTTATATGTGACATAAAACAACATCATAACTATGTTTCTCTATTTATATGTAGATTGATGAATCGAAATTGAAAGCCAAATCCATCCCACGCCATGTGCTATGGAAGGAGGCTCGTTTAAATAAAGAGGGGATACTGATAGATGAAAACACACAAAAAATGTGGGAAATATGTGTAAGTATGACATAATATAAATTTGATTTGTTTTAAATCACTATTACATTGCAATGACTACTTATTTTTCTATATTTTCTATTTGACATAGTCATAGGAATCAACAACACCCGCACCAGATGCAGACATACTTTCAGCAGCCTTGAAGCGGCCAGACCAGTATGGTTGCGTCAAAGGTGTGGGTTTTGGGGTGACACCCCGAACATATTTTCAAAAACAAAAATAAGCGGACGATGAAAATGAAAAAAAATGGAAAAGCTGCAAGAAAAATTAGCTATTTTTCAAGAATAATTACAATACCAAAGAGAGATGATAGCAACATTTATGGGGGAGAGGAAAATAGAAGAAACAACTCAACAACAACCCGTGCGTGATGATCCTGCCCCCCCCCCCCCCCCCACCAGCTTTGAGGCAAGCCATTCCCCTAAAAAACCTGACTTAGATGAGGTAATCAATGTTTTAATAATTGTTTCTGTGAAATGTGATTCACATATACACTGATACCTTTCATGTACTAATATTCTATAGGGTGAAAATGACTGTGATTTATATCTAGCAACTCCCACATATCGCCTTGTAGCGAGGGCTACGGTGTTCAATACACAGAACGACATGCTACACAATAGATAGCTTCCAACAGATCATTTCAGAGTGTCAATTAATGTAGCTAATGAGCCTAGTGCCAAGCTACCTGTTCCAAATGACGATGACAACATTCATACGGTTGAACAAGATGTTGGAACATTCATCGCATGGTCGTCAGTTCTTGTAAAAAAACATGTCGACAAGGAGGTATCCATTTCCAAGTTATTTTTCAAGCTGGACCTTTAACATTTAATGAAAAAAGGTCTAAACCGATGAATGTTATTATAGAACGACAAATATAAGGGGGTGAAACAAAATATCAGCACAAAACTATCTCAAGGATCAACCAACTGATTGAAACGGTCTACTGAGAGAACCTTCACCCCGCCCGTTCTATATCCACAGTTAATATCATTGCAGGCTCATGTGGATACAAAGTTGATAGACAATAATGCTCACATAGTTGTTTTTGAAAAAAATATGTACGGAGAGGAAACATCATATTTCATTAGTGCTGAAAATGTAAATTAAATCCTCAAGTATGAATGGATAGGCGCCTCAGTTGTAAATGTATACATGAGGTATGTTTTCATTATTTTATTTTACAAAAGTTGATATACTCTGATAATAATGACTAAATACATTTTATATTTTTCTTAGGAATATATATGAAAGAAAATTGAAGGGATTTCCCCATGAAAAAAAAATTGGACTTGTTAGTCCTCACACCACCTCTTGAAAAGAAGAAATAGATTCTGATAAAGAGGCTTCAATAATGTCATCCCTGCTCAAATCGTTTGAAAACAAAATTATGAATGACAGATTCTTTTTAATACCAACGATGAAGGGGTAAAACTCTACAATTTAATCATATCAACTATATTTTCATTTCTTTACTTATTCCTTTTTGTATTTTTAGGGAGAATTGGATGCTGATTGCAATCAATTTGGATACTCCAAAGATTTATTTTCTGGATTCAATGCATGGATATCCAACAAACCGACCATGCATGATGGCGTTTGTTAATTTGTAATACACTATATCTAGCATTTTAAAAATAAAAATCTAGTTATATAATTTATGTTATCTTTTAATGAGGATTATGTTATGATAGGGAGGTGCATCAATATCGTCTAATGCATGGAATGAATCCAAGGCATAAGGATGAGCAAGCCTAAAAGATCTACAACTAGAAAAGTATCTGGGTATATATAATAACATTGCACTGTCCAAACACATATCAAAAAAAATTTCTTATTTTTGTCGATGTTTCTGCAATGTCCAAAACAAACAAACGGAAAGGAATGTGGTTATTATGTTTGCAAATTTATGAAAGAGATCGTATTTCATCAATAAACTAGCATCCCTGATGAGGTATTTTCGAAAATAATTATGAGTTCATTTAAAATATTTATTAATCTTTTGTGTATTTATATTTTTTCAGTACTACCATGACTGTCGCAAAAACTCATATTCGTAATATGATATAGATGTGTTTAGAAACGAATGGGCAACATACCTGATGAAAGATTGTACACAAATAGGATGAAGGTGAATTCCTACTAATGTTATCCATATATGATCATTGATATCTCCCTTGTTTACACTTAATGAGCATATATGGTAACCCTTTATTATGTTTTATATCCTTAGGTTATGAATAATGGTTTTAGATATGATTTTTCTTTCTAGTAAAGCATAACTCATTGGCTAAAAGTGTCTGATAACAGTTTCAAATTGACATTAAGTTTAGAAAACAACACTACTGTCATATGGAAAACTGAGAAAATGCGTTCGGATTGTTTTGATACTTTAGGAAAATGATCCATGAGTCATTTTCGAGGTGTACGAATCGACCGCACCTCAATCCGACGCATGGTGTGACCGGTATGACTAAAAGTGTCTGATACCAGTTTCAAATTGACATTAACTTTAGAAAACAACACTACTGACATACGGAATACTAAGAAAACGCGTTCAGATTGTTTTGATAATTTAGGACAATGATCCATGAGTCATTTGTGAGGTGTAAGAATCACTACAACATAAACAGTGTTTAGCGGCGGTTTTGTGGCGGCGGTTCACAAAACCGCCGCTAAACGTTATCCGTGAAAGATTTCGCGGCGGTTTTTAACAAACCGCCGCGAAACCCAACCTATTTTGAAAAACCGCGACGCTTTCCCCTCCCCTATCGCATACCCGTACCCCGATCCCCCTCACAAACCCTCCCCTCTTCCCCGATCCCCGTCCCGCTACCTCCGGCGACACCCGCGCCCTCCGGCGACACCCGCGCCCTCCGACGACACCCGCGCCCTCCGGCGGCCGCCGCGGCCCCCGAGCCCCCCGGCGAACCCTGCACCCCCCCCTCGACCGCCGGTGACCCCCGCGCCCCCGCGCCCCTCGCGCCCCCCACGCCCTCCGGCGACCGCCACACCCCCCGCGGCCTCCATTTTGAGCCTCTCCTCCATTGATTTCTAGAAATTTATTGAGGTAAATGCTTTTTTCATCTTGTTCATCCCCTATACTCTCCCCTACACCCATTATTTCTTATTTTATACTTATCCCATGAACTCTAGTAAATATGTTGGTGGATATTAGGGTATGATATGGTTCTAATATGGGGGTTTTATGTGTTTAGGGATTCTAGAGGGCTCCCCTTTTCTTGGTTGATATTTTCTATAAAAGTAGACTCATTTTAACTTGACTTCCACTTGATTGAGGTAGGTAAATTTTTTAAATTTCCTTTAATTAGAAGATCATTGAGTGCCTAATGTTTTCTAATTCCTTTTATTGTTAAATTAAATCTATATGCGGTAATAGTAGTGGATTTAAAAAAAATATCAAGTTTTTCTTACTTTTCATAAAGGTTTTTCAATAGTTTACTCATTTATAAAGTGATATTGAATTTCAAGTATTTAAAAAAATGTGTATATGGATCATTTAATGTTGATTTTAATTATTATGGTCAATTGGCCATGTTTAAGTCTTGGAATGGTAAAAGGTGTAGTTTTAAATAAAAAGTTTAAATAAAAGGTGGTGTTTTGGAATTTCAAATGATTTAAATGAAAAAAGGAAATTGATCCTTTAAATGGTTTTATGTATGGATTTCTATTATTTTCATTTAAATAAATTTTAAATAAATATTTCAAAATGGAAAAAAATGGCTTGCTATCCTGGACTAATTTTGAAAGAAAGTCATGTTTGTCACCTTCAAGGAGGTTTTCTCAAAAATGTACACAGCCCTTAGTCAAGGCCCTTGATTTTGTACTGATTGATACATATATATTTTTGTTACTGAGGAGAATATTTTATATCTTTATTATAGGAATTTTTTGTGAAATGGGGATGTTTCTTAAGATGGAATTGAAGGTGATGTGATATTTAGTTAAAGTGTTTTAAAATTTATTTGTGTAATGATCATATGACTTACTTGTTTCCTCACATACCTTGAGTTTTATCATGGGGATCATAGGTAGCTATGTAAAAGATCTATATGATTGTGACCCTACTGTATATTATTCATTGGCTAGGGATTACGTCCCAATTAGACCGAGTGAGCTAATGGGATAGATTTGTGACCCAATGAGACCATGGTAGCTCCCAAAATATTTAGGTTCACATGTATTAGGTAGTGTTCTGATTAGATATATCCAATATCATTCATGTTATACCCTAGTGATTTTCCCATGATACCAAGTATTTTTTATGAAATTAAAAAGGGTATTTTCATTTTCTTTTTCATGGTGTCCCCAAGATTGATTGGATTATGAAACCATTGTGTGTTTGTGTTTGTTACTCCTTATTCATTATTGGTTTAGTTATTTATTGATATTTTCTTTATTCTTATGATTTTATTTGTTTTATATAATGAATTAAATTATGGTGGATTTTAAATTGATTTTTTTTTCAAAGGAAATAAAATTTTATGTTTTATATTTGAGTTTTTAAGAAGATATAGATACATAGTAAAATATTAGTTTTGTTCTGAAAAAAAAAATTAAAGGTCTCCTATTTAAAGTTTTAAAGTAGTTATTTTTTCCTTATTTAGTTAAAAATGGATTAAATTTTTTAATATGTGATATTTGGTGTGATATTTTATTTGATAATATTACATGTGAGAAACTTATTTTCCTAACTGTAGTTTAAACTAGAATTATTGAAATTTCATATGGAATGAATTTCACAGAATCTATAGTAGAATCCAAATGGGAATGTTTTTTCTCACACCCTACATACACACTGACATGTGTATATAGTTATCATGTTTTCTTTTATGTGCCCAAACTATAATCTCTTTCGAGTTATGTTCACTTTGCTTTAATTAGGGATGGTATTTGTAAAACCCCATATCTATACAGGTGTTTATAGATCAAGGGAAACTTAAATTTTCAATTTAGTGGCTAAGTTGAATTTTGAAATGGGATTTAGAATCAAATTTTGAGTCTTTGAAAACCTCAATGGAGGAGTTTTAGATATGGTTGGAGGCTTTTGAGTTATCTCAAAGTATCATAGGAACCTTGGGAGAGGTCGGGTGGTAGATGTAGTCAAAACAGTTGTAGTGCCACCGGCTAGCTATTAGTGTCTGGAAATGCAAGAAACCACTTCCAACAGACACTAAATAGCTGGTGGTATTTTTAGAGTGGGGATAACTCTTTTTACCCCTTAATCTTTTGGATGGTGTAGCCAAATCTCCCAATTTTTTTCTCTCACACAATCTCCCAGCATTTCTAAAATATTACTTTTGAATAGCATGAATTGTCTTTAAAGTTTCCACATGATGAACTTTTTCCACATGAAGATCATGTAGTTAACTTGATTTAAAATGCATTATGATCAGTTTCGATCACACATCAAAGGGGTGTTGTTTGAGGCAACATAAATGTGTGATCGATGGTGTTATGATAAGTGTGTATCCCGATATTCTTATTGCTCCTAAATGAGGTGTTGACGCTGTCTCCTATGGACCAGACTTGTTCAGTTGGTCTGAAATGGTAAATGTGGTCAATGAATCATCTTTATTATATTATGCATACTTTATGGCCAATGGTTCATCTTTATTATATTATGTTTCTGTAATCTTACACTATCGTATATTTTGTGTAGGCACATTGTGATATACATGGATAAAAGCTGGATCACATTACCGAGGAACACATCTCAATATGTTAAGGGTTTGAATGGGTTTTTAGATTTTGCAATTTCTAATCGATCCGTTGAAGGGAGAATAAGATGTCCATGTCCTAAATGTAAATTTAGAACATGGTTGAAGAGAGATGAAGTTTATGAACATTTAATACTGAAGCAATTCCCTGAGCAATATTTGTGTTGGATTTGGCATGGAGAATCAAACAATACAGAAAGATTGAGGACTGATGTTAATCCACAGAATGAGGTCCCAAGTTCTTCGACAATGGAAAATGAAATGCAAAACCTCATAAATGATGCATTCGGCACTGCAAGACACCACTATGAGCATCAAAACATATCAGAACAACCAGAAGAGGGTGCTACAAATTGCAACGTGACAAGTGATGTTTCTGAGACTGTAACACAAGAAGATCAAGATTGTAACATATCATTGGATCCTCTTGATTCTGTGGAGCCAAATGTAAGGGAAAACTTCAGTGAGGAAAATGCATTTCATGATTTAGTTGCCGATGGAAATCAAGAGTTGTATAGTGGGTGTTTGAAATATTCAAAGCTTTCATTTCTACTGAAGTTGTACCATATCAAATGTCTATGTGGAATTACAAATAAGGCAATGTCCATGTTATTGGAATTGATTCGTGATGCATTTCCTGAAGCAAAAATCCCAGAATCGTTTTATGATATGAAAAAAGTTGTTAACAAGCTTGGTCTGAATTATACAAAAATACATGCGTGTCCCAATGATTGTATGCTTTACTGGGGAGAGGATTCAAGTAGACAGAATTGTAAGAAATGTTCTTCTTCTAGATGGCAGTCAAAGGGTGATGTTGGAAGTATGACTGAACATAATTTCATGGAGAAGAAGAAAAGGAACACACCTACAAAAGTTTTGCGTTACTTTCCTTTGAAGCCTCGATTGCAAAGATTATTCATGTCATCAAAAACCGCCGAACACATGAAGTGGCATGCTGTAGATAATAACAATGATGGGTTAATGAGACATCCACGGGATTCCCAATCGTGGAAGACATTTGATTCATTACATCCAGATTTCTCAGCTGATCCTAGGAATGTTCGATTGGGATTGGCTGCCGATGGATTCAACCCATTTGGGACTTTGAGTACGAGTTATAGCATTTGGCCAGTTGTTTTGATCCCTTATAATCTGCCTCCGTGGATGTGTATGCAACAAACATCTTTTATCATTTCGATGATTATTCCTGGAAAACAAATGCCTGGAAATGATATTGATGTATACCTGCAGCCTTTGATTGAAGAATTGCAGGAGTTATGGAGCAACGGTGTTGAGACATTTGATGTTTCTTCTAAAACAATGTTTAAAATGCATGCTGCTTTAATGTGGACCATTAGTGACTTCCCTGGGCTTGGGAATTTATCTGGTTGGAACACTTATACGGGTTTGGCTTGTCCCGTTTGTAACTTTGATTTCGAGCCCAAACGGCTACCTCACAGTAGAAAATGGTGCTTCTTGTGCCATCGAAGATTTCTTGATGCATCTCATAGATTTCGGCTGAACAAATCAAAATTTAATGGTTGCATTGATCGTAGACCACCTCCAAAGTTGTTAACCGGTTCTGAAATATTGACACAGCTTGAAAATGTTAAAACAGAATTTGGGAAGGTTCATCATTTGAATGATAGTGGAAAACGAGTGCGAAGTGCATCGTCAAGTGAAATCAGAACGCAACAATGGAAGAAAAAAAGTATATTCTTCAAACTTTCGTATTGGGAATTTAATTCTTTGCGCCACAATCTTGATTTGATGCATATTGAGAAGAATGTATGTGATAATTTGATTTTCACATTACTTAATGAGCATGGAAAGTCGAAGGATCATCTCAATGCTCGCAAAGACTTACAAGTAATGAACATAAAACGTGATCTCTGGCCAGATGAGAATGAAAAGTATGCTCCGGCCATTTTTTCATTGAAAAATAGGGATAAAGATACGTTCCTTCAAATTTTAAAGAATGTGAAGGTATCTGATGGGTATTCGAGTAACATCTCGAGGTGTGTTGACTTGAAGAATCGTAAGTTATATGGATTGAAAAGTCACGATTCACATGTTTTGTTACAACAGTTACTACCATTGGCATTGCGTACATTATTACCTGAAAAAGTTACTGCTGTTGTACTCCATTTCTGCACATTTTTCAGACAGTTATGTGAGAAAGCTCTACATCCATTTCAGCTGGACAACCTACAGGAGAGGTTTGTATTGACCCTTTGTGCAATGGAGATGATCTTCCCTCCATCGTTTTTTACTGTCATGATGCATTTAACTGTGCATTTGGTTGACGAAGCTAAATTAGGAGGCCCCGTTCATTATCGATGGATGTATCCAATTGAGAGGTATTTTATTTATATGTTTCCAGTTAAGTAAACATTTTTTGGCATTTAAATAAATGCATAATATTATTATTATTTTTTCACAGATATCTTGGGCATTTGAAAGCATACGTGAGAAATAAAGCTCAACCAGAAGGCTCTATTGCTGAAGGCTATTTGGCCGAGGAGTGTCTCACCTTTTGTTCCAGATATTTGGATGATATTGAGACAAGATTTACTCGAGTTGGACGTGTTGACGACACATCAAATCAATCTCAAATGCATCAGAAATCAAAAATATTTCCTGCTATTGGCCGATCAGTTGGGAGGACCTCATACGCGACACTAACAGAATTGGAATTATTACAGGCACATAGATATGTGCTGCTGAATAGTGAAATTGCAGATCCATTTATTGAAGAGTTGAGGATACAAACAAAGAGACGAATGAGAAGCCGAACACGAAATGAAAAAGATATAACGAAAGCTGTGAATAAAGAGCTGGTAGAATGGTTTGCACGACGTGTAAGTTTATAAATATTGCAATAAATACGAATATTACTTTGACACATACAATTTGCAAATCTATTAAATTATATTTTTTTTTTCAGATCATGAATACTGATACTCGAGCTGACTTTTCAGAAGATTTGAAGTTTCTTGCTAGAGGTCCTATAAAACAAGTTAGAAAGTTCAACGCTTATAATGTGAATGGTTTTAGATTTCGTACAGTCGATCGAGAAGTGGGTTTGAAAACACAGAATAGTGGTATTTTTACATTTGCTGAAGTGGAATACTATGGAAAGCTGCATGATATTATTGAATTAAACTACCACGGGCATTTTTCTGTTGTTTTATTCAAATGCAAATGGGTCGATTTTATCAGAGGTGTTAAAAGAGATTCATTGCAATTTACTTCTGTAAACTTCTCTCGCTTGATGGATGTTGGTGATCGTGAACTGCATGATCCATATATCTTAGCATCGCAGGCAAAAATGGTATATTATGTGAATGATGTTGTGGATGAAGGGTGGAGTGTAGTTACTCACGTAATACAAAGAGATTTGTATGATATGGGTGATGAAGTGGAAGATTTGACCTCTGCAATTGAATTTCATCAACAACAGGAAGCAGAATTATTTGTCCATCATGATATTGAAAATATTGGTCTAGCAAGGATGAATGAAGTGGATGAAGCAATGGAGCAGGAAACCGACATGATTGAAGGGGAAAATGATTGTATGTACAATTATTTATTCATTCAGCAACTACTTGTTTCATTTCTGTAGTCATTCATTATCATTGTTATATATATATTGTTTGTTAATACTGGGCATCTATTATCATTTTTAATTTTTTTTCTGCATGAATTTTTTGAAATATATATTCTGAACTTAATTTTATTTGATTAAATGACAGGAATGCCAAGGAAGAAGCGGTACACTATTCCTTCTTCTTCTGCGACAGATGACGATCCGTCTGTCCCCACAGTATCATCTCCCCCTGCACCATCTCTGACACCATCAGTGGATGCCTCATTAGGGGATGAGTCATCGCCTCCCCCTACAGGAGCTTCAGCAGCGGGGCAGCGACACGCCCACTCCAGTTCATCACGGACATTCTGGAGGGTCGCAGTCATAGGTACAAATTTTAATTAAATAAATTTATTGCATTTTGTTTATAGTAATTGTTTGCTCATTGCAGATGAAGACAATGAAACCGTGGAAAGAGACATAAAAAGTTCTGATGTTTGGAACATGCATGGCAAGAAGATAGTGGTGCCATTTGATTCTTATGGGGTCCCGACGGATGACGCCGCAGGTTTACTTGGTCAGATTATAGGTCAGCTGGCAGCGGAGCCCGTTTCCCTGCCTATTTCGTATGATGATTGGAGGCATATGCCTCCAAACTGGAAAAATGAAGTTTATGATTCTCAGATAAAGGTAATTTTATTACTTTATGGTTTAATTGAATGTCATTTTACTAATATATTCAAAATGAATTTCTGTATACAGATGTTCTTCCACTTTACCGTTGCTGATGTGATAGCACGGAAGTGGACATTGAAAAATCTTGGAAAAAAATGGAAAGATTTCAAATGGAGGTTGTGGTGTGATGTCAACGATTCTTCGTTGACCGTGCAGCAGATGTATGAGAAGATACCCAGTGGGGTACCGAAAGAACAGTGGAAGGTTTTTGTCGATAGACATCGTGATGAGAAGCGGATGGTATTGAAATATATATTATTATATTATCCTCATTTTACATTTATAAATGTACATGAAGAGGAGATAGACATTGAATACAATACTATTAAATTGAATTTTATTTATTTCAGGATCTCTCAAGAAAGAATGCTTCAAACCGGGCGAAGCAGGTAATCCCGCACACTGCGGGTTCAAAAAGCTTTTCAAGAAGCCGAATGTCATTGGTAATCTTTTAATTAGTTTAAATATTTATAAGATAATATTATCTATTTAACATATTTGATTGATGATTTATCTTTGTTTAATGCAGTCACAGAGTTTAGGGCATGAAGCATCCCGAACAGAACTGTGGCTGGATGTTCATAAAAAAACAGATGGAAGTTTTGTTAATGAACCTGCCAGAGAAGTTGGGGTATGAAGTCAATTATTTATTATAATAACTTAATATCAGTTTTTACTGTGTTAATATATATTGATATTTGATTTATAGGTAAAAATTAAAGAAAAATGGGATGCCAATCCTGGGCAATCCTACTCAGTCTCCCAGGATGACCCGGTTGGTCAAGTCCTTGGGAAGGAGCATCCTGGTAGAGTGCGCGGGATGGGTTTGGGACCCGTACCATCTGAGGTCTTTCGCATGCCATCAGGGATTTCGGCCTCATCCACTCCTGGTTATAGTCATTTCATACCTGAAGATGCTCAGAGGGAGATGTCTGCTCTACGAAACACAGTTCACCAGCAGGGGAATCAGATATCTGATTTGCAGAAAGAGTTGCTTGAAATACGTCAGCATATGAGCAGATATGCCCCCGGTGGTAGTGCATCGGGTAGTGGTGAGCAGGTAAATCACAAAAAAATCAAAATCATTTAGTTTGCAAACTTTTATTGGTTTTAATTTTTATTATAAATATGCAACAATATTTAATTTTCAATATAATGTTCTTACAGGTGGCAGCAAGTGGTAGAGATGAAGGTGGAGAGGGTGACGATGCAGCATCAGATGATGAGTAGTAGTATTGTTGATGTGTTGAACAAGTATGATAACAGTTGGTTTGTAGTAAAAGCATTTCATTTGCTGAAAATTATTTCTTTTTAGCACTCTAGTGTTGTTCTCTATGTATTAAGATGGTATTCTGAGACTATGTTTGGAGTAATTAATGTTTAATTATCATAAAATCAAGAATTATTACCCATTTTAATTGTAGATGATATATTACACCATTTAAAGGAATCTGATAGGTTTTTTATGATTAATATATGGTCTAAAAATCACCCGAGGTGGTTGAATGATGAGGTTATCTTGAATACATCCTTCCCTCATAGGTTTGAATACATCTGGTTTGTGGTTATATCATTCAGTGTTATAATAGAAGAAGATATATAAATGGGGCTCACAATATATATGATCTATGAATTCATATACTAGTTCTTAGATGTGTACATTCATGAAATCATTATATACCAATTGGAAGTGGGTGGAAGTCAAAATTGTGATGGTCACAATGTATCCCCAATATTAGGGAGGATATGTGATCATATATTGAATAATGATTTCATAACATTATATAGAAATCAAGGAGTCCAGTTAAATACATTATTAAGAATGATTGTACATGGATGAGGTTTTAGGACTCCCCATGATACCATAATTAATTGTTTAGAATGTAATTCCTATTTCATATCATCATTATTGGGAGGAATATGGAATCCCTCCATTACCTAAACTCTCTTTAAAATGACTTTCAATCCCCTAATCGATGGAAATCTGGAATTGAATTTCAATAAGTTGTGGGATTTTTTGGGAACATTAATTTTGACCTAGTTGCATTATGGGTGAATAAAACACCAATTTTTTTTGTTTTCCGATAAAAATATACATCATTCATCTGTTTTTGTGTATATATTCTATGAGTTGTGTTGGATGTTGTATACTTTTACATTGTGATGTGTTTATGTTTTGTTTTGATTCTCAAGGATGATAATTGTTTAATAGATTTTTGTTTTGAGGGTCCAGAATTCAAAAGTCACTCCCTTTACATTTTTCCATGTCTTGTTTCTACTAAAAGGAATTTTAGAGGTGTTTTAGAGTCTTGGTGAGAGTTATGTGCATTCAAAGGGTCACCATTCCATGTTGTTGGTTGTGGTGATGGTTGTTTTGGCCATTGGTTCTTGTAGGTTGTCTATGGAGATGGTTGTGTGATGTTAGGATACACCACAAAGAGTGAAATGGTATGGTTGGTTATGTTGTTGGGAATGGTGAATGGATGTCCACCCTGTGTAACATGGGAAATAGAATATGCACGGTGAAGGGAATTATATTGTTCATTTCACTTTTGGGTACCACCTGTGTAGCACGGGGAGCTAGGTTTAACCATGTCGTGGTCTTGGGTGTGGTGAGGAGAAAACAACCAATCTTTTTATGTTATGTCATAGTGGATGTTCATGGAGGGAATCGAGGGATCCAGCACACCTTGGTCCATTCCATGTTCTAGGATATGGTGGTGGTCAATTTTTTTTAAAAACACATGAAAGGCAGGAAAGAGATATGGGTGACTTAGATCTCCTTTAACCAAGGGAGACCACAGCATATTGGGATGTCTCCACACTATGGAGAACCCATTTGGGATTTCCTCTATAAATAGAAGGCACATATGGACTTATTTTGATTTTCTTTCTTCTAATTTGATATTTGGATAACACCAAATCCCATTGATTACCTTTTACCATCTCTCTTAATGTTTTTATCCTCTTGGATTGTGGATAATTGAGTTCCATTTATTCAAGTTTCCTTCTTCTTTCCTTTCTACCTTTTATTATTCCCAATATTTTGGGTGTTTATTGTTGAGAACCCCTATATTTTTGGTTGAGTTATGAGTGTGTTTGGGTGATGGGATTCTGAGGATAGGTTTTGGTGGGTTTCTCTTATATCCTAGTGAACTTGATCCTTTGTTTCTTCTGTTGCGATTATGGTTCTCCTTAAATCTCTAATTAAGGTAGGATATTTGAGTTCCCTCATTACTATTTTAAATATGTGATATTATAATACTACTATTTCATCTTGGGTGGAAGTTAAGATATTTCCTAATGAAAATAATTAATTGGATATATTAAAATTAATGGGAAGGGGTGATATCAAATGTGCTTTAGGTTTTTCATGATATTGCTTTTCTATGAATGTGTGTTGGTTGTTGTTTATTATGAATTGTTTTTACTTCTATGAAATTATTATTGTTTCTAAAATTTAATTTGATAAATCACCTCAAATTAAAATGATAATGTCTTTACTTATGGTAATTGAATTTCCTATCTGTAAACAAGGAATCATTGTCTTTTCCCTTTTCTTGTGAGGTTGATTTAATTTGATAGTTTGCATAATAGATGGAATTATGGTTATGGTTACTTTATGAGTTTGGATTATGGATAAGGTGATGATTTGTGATGCAAAAATTGTGGGTTGGATGTGTTTGAATTTTATAACATTGTGTCTTGTCTTGTTAGTTACTCAGTAGTTATGGAATTCTTGAAATGGTAAATCCTAGTAAATGAATGATGATGGATAAATTGGATAATTTTCCTTAAATTAGGTTGAAAAAAATGTAGGTCTTGAATATATAATGGATTGTAATTAAATATATAAATATGGTAAATGATTATGTAGGTGGTTGGTAATTGATGTAGTTAAATTGGAACTATGAAACTGGTGTATGGTTGTGTGCTTGGTTAGTGGGGCAGTGGTGTAGCAGATGCAACGTATTTTTTTTTTCCAGTTCAACGTTTAGCGGCGGTTTTAACCGCCGCTAAATGCCATACCTGTGAGCATTTAGCGGCGGTTTTAACCGCCGCTAAATAACCGGGAATCCGTTAGCGGCGGTTTTAACCGCCGCTAAATGATGAACTGGGCAGAATTTAGCGGCGGTTTTAACCGCCGCTAAATATATTATGTTGATATTTAGCGGCGGTTTTCACCGCCGCAGAATAGGCGCATCAAACGACTGAATTTAGCGGCGGTTAAAACCGCCGCTAAATAAGATACCCATATAACCGCCGCTAAATGAAGAAAAACCGCCGCTAAATGACGGACATACGACACATTTCTAAAACCGCCGCGGAATCGAAAAAACCGCCGCTAATAGATTGCCGACGCCAAACTTAGCGGCGGTTTTTGTAAACCGCCGCCACACAATATAGCGGCGGTTTAAACCGCCGCTAAACCGGAAAAAAACCGCCGCTAGGATCGGCATTTGTTGTAGTGAATTGATCACACCTCAATTTAACGCACGGTGTGACCGGTATGGCTAAAAGTGTCTGATAACAGTTTCAAATTGACATTAATTTTAGAAAACAACACAAATGACATATGTAATACTGATCAAACGCATTCTGGTTGTTTTTATACTTTAGTACAATGATACATGAGTCATTTTCAAGGTGTATGAATCGACCGCACCTCAATCTGACGCACGGTGTGACCGGTATGACTAAAAGTGTCTGATACCAGTTTCAAATTGACATTAACTTTAGAAAACAACACTACTGACATACGGAAAACTAAGAAAACATGTTTGGATTGTTTTTATACTTTAGTACAACGATTCATGAGTCATTTGTGAGGTGTAAAAATCGACCTCACCTCAATCCGACGCACGGTGTGACTGGTATGACTAAAAGTGTCTGATATCAGTTTCAAATTGACATTAACTTTAGAAAACAACACTACTGACATATGGAATACTGAGAAACTGCATTCGTATTGTTTTGATACTTTATTACCACGATCCATGATTCATTTTTGAGGTGTATGAATTGATCTCACCTCAATCTGACGCACGGTGTGACCGGTATGGCTAAAAGTATCTGATAACAGTTTCAAATTGACATTAATTTTAGAAAACAACACTACTGACATACATAAAACCGAGAAAACGCATTTGTATTGTTTTGATACTTTAGGAAAACGATCCATGAGTCATTTTTTAGGTGTATGAATCGACCTCACCTCAATCAGACGCACGGTGTGACCGGTATGACTAAAAGTGTCTGATACCAGTTTCAAATTGACATTAACTTTAGAAAACAACACTACTGACATACAGAATACCGATCAAACGTGTTCGGGTTGTTTTGATACTTTAGGAAAACAATCCAGGAGTCATTTTTAAGGTGTAATAATTGATTTCACCTCAATCCGACGTACGGTGTGACTGGTATGACTAAAAGTGTCTGATACCAGTTTCAAATTGACATTAACTTTAGAAAACAACACTACTGACATATGGAATACCAAGAAAACGCGTTTGGATTGTTTTGATACTTTAGGAAAACGGTCCATGAGTCATTTTTGAGGTGTACGAATAAACCTCACCTCAATCTGACACACGGTGTGACCGGTATGACTAAAAGTTTCTGATAACAGTTTCAAATTGACATTAAGTTTAAATACAACACTACTGACATACAGAAAACCGAGCAAACACATTCAGATTGTTTTTATACTTTAGGAAAATGATCCATAAGTAATTTTGGAGGTGTAAAAATCTACCATACCTCAATCCAATGCACGGTGTGACCGGTATGGCTAAAAGTGTCTGATAACAGTTTCAAATTGACATTAATTTTAGAAAACAACACAAATGACATACGGAATACCAAGCAAACGCGTTCGGATTGTTTTGATACTTTAGGAAAATGATCCATGAGTTATTTTTGAGGTGTAAGAATCAACCACACCTCAATCTGACGCACGTTGTG
This sequence comes from Viscum album, assembly GCA_963277665.1. Classification (NCBI taxonomy): domain Eukaryota; kingdom Viridiplantae; phylum Streptophyta; class Magnoliopsida; order Santalales; family Viscaceae; genus Viscum; species Viscum album. The sequence goes on along the minus strand of OY728138.1, from coordinate 960,228,583 downwards.
ACTGGTATGGCTAAAAGTGTCTGATACCAGTTTCAAATTGACATTAACTTTAGAAAACAACACAAGTGACATATGGAAAACCGAGCAAACGTGTTCGGATTGTTTTGATACTTTAGGACAACGATCCATGAGTCATTTGTGACGTGTAAGAATAGACCGCACCTCAATATGACGCATGGTGTGACCGGTATGGCTAAAAGTGTCTGATACAAGTTTCAAATTGACATTAACTTTAAAAAACAACACAAGTGACATACGGAAAACCGATAAAACGCATTCAGATTGTTTTGATACTTTAGGAAAATGATCCATGAGTCATTTTTGAGGTGTAATAATCGACCGCACCTCAATCCGATGCACGGTGTGACTGGTAAATCTTTTCATTAGATAAAGAATCAATATTTATTAAATGAGATAAATCATCCAAAACCATATTGATTTTACATTATTCTCTTTCATTGTTATCAGAATGAAAACATTTGAGTTTATCATTTCCATATTTTAGTTTCACATTTCCATATTAATGTATTCTTTTATATTAATGTTTTAATTTATTTCATTATTGTATTACTAACATAATATTTTTTTTCTTATATAGGTGAATTTTTTTCCTTGAGTTCGGATGCTTTGTTCGGCAACAAATACTGTGGAGGACAATTTTTGAGAGAGGATCACGGATATCAAAGGATGAAACATTAATGTTTATAATTATTATTGGATAATCATAATTGTAACCATGTAAAACATTGTTTGAAATGTATATAGCAGTGTGTGTTTTTTTATTCATGGTGTTAAGTAAATGTATATAGGATTGTTTGTCAAAATATTGTGTGCGGGTGCTGTTTTGTTCAGGTGTGCAGCTGCTATTTTGTACAGGTGCAGGTGCTGGTTCTGTAGGTACTGGTTCTGCAGGTGCTGGTTCTGCAGGTGCAGCTGAAGGAGCCTTTATCAACGCTATATTGAGCGCTGATAAAGGAAACCTTTATCAGCGCTATCTTGAGCGCTGATAATAGGTCCCTTTATCAGCGCTAGAAGAGCGCTGTAAATATCGGTGAAGATAAAGGGGGGGTCCCCTTTATTAGCGCTTTTCGGAGCGCTAATAAAGGGGACCCCCTCTTTATCTTCACCGGCATTTACAACGCTTTTCTAGCCCTGTTAATGTCAGTTTTTAGCGCTGATAAAGGCCCAATTTGTAGTAGTGATATGAGGTATATCTATATATATGGGATTAAATATATATATAGTTATATATACATGTGTGAGTGTATATATATGAATATGCAGATGTGTATATATATATATATAACACGTATATACATGGATGGATATTTATTGTTGGGTTAGATAAAATATTATTAATTACCTACATAAATGCATTTAACATGTCGACTTAAATCAAGTTGTGGACTTTTATGTTTTTAATATAAATCTTTAAAGTAACCCAGGGCGTGCGCCTACGCACCCTGTTGCGGGTCTCGGATAGCTATTAAAATTAATTAAATGATTGCTTAGACTTTCTGTAAAATATTACGTCGCGCCATAACACAGCGTTTCGGTTAAAAATAACTAAAAAGGATTAAAGGAAATTAATGAAATTTTAAAGAGGGAAAAATAAATAATAAAATAGATACAGTTGGAGAGAAATTAAAAATAACTAAAATGGGGTAAACTCGTTTTAATTATTTATTTCATTTCTTCACCATTTTATTTTTATTATTTTATTTATTTTCTTTTTATTTATTTTTCCTTTTCCTTTTCATTTTCCTTTTCCTTTTCTTTTCTTTTCTTTTATTTCTCCTCTCCTCCTCCTCTCCTGTTCATGGCGTACCCCTCCTCCCTAGGTGGTGCGTACCACCCCTGCTCCTCCTTCGAAAGACTGTAGCTCCTCTGTCTGTCATCTGTTTTCTTCATTGTCAAGTGAAAAGTAAAACTTAGGGAAATTATAACCTTGATAAAGTGGAATCGTAGGTTTTCGTTGTGTACCCTATGTGTAGTTCGTCGCGGAAGGATTTTACCATATTTTGGGGTTTTTCTAAAATCTTCTGTTTTCTTCCGTTTTAGGTCAAATCAAAGCTTGTCGTGGATCATAGGATCATATACAGCTATAAGGTAGGGTTTCTACTCTATTTCCCCCCATTTCGTTTCGATTTATAAAAATGCATCGTTGTGCCGTTAGTCGGTGTCTACCAGCTTTGTGAAAATTCACTCAGATTCATTAATTAATTTGCTCTGCCTAGTTGTTGCAGCCGTATTGATCATGAATTAATTTATTTAATTTTTTGCAATAAGGTCAGACACCCATTGGGGCGTGTCGATGTGGTTAGTATAATTTTCATTAGCCCAAACTTTTAATTTATTTAATTGCATGTGTGGCGCAGCCTATTTTTTGTTGCGTTCGATTTAAATAATTAATTTAGATTAATTATGAATCTTGAATTGTTGAATCTTTGGTAGTTGGTTGTGCTAGTTTATTTATTATTAAAAAGTTTCTTTATTTGTATGTTTTTCACAACCTATTTGTTGTGTTTAATTTAAAATAATTAATTTAGATTAATTATGAACTTTGGAATTGTTGGATCTTGGTAGTTGGTTGGTCCAATTTATTTATTTATTTAAAGGTGCATTTTTCTACTTATGTTGATGTGGTACCTTGCCTTGTGAATATTTCTATGCTGAAATATTTAATTTGCACTGTGTGATGCACGAGTGTACCTGTTTGGTTTCAAGCTGCAATTTCATATGTTGATATCATATGTGCTGCTATGAAAACATTAATTAAATTCAGGGCGGGGAAAGGAGGTGGGTCTCATATTAAGGGTCATACTTAGACCCTTCATTCCTGACGGTTACCTCTATGTGTCAGGGGGCGGTGTTCTTGGCTTTTCCGGATCGAGACTTCCCCGATCTTTCTAATACTTATGAGTGATACCAATTCCAAAGGGTCCCTATCAAGATGGATCTGTTGGTAATGTGGCTAAGCCAGCCTCAGATGACACTCGACCCCTTTTTGTGAGATTGGGACAAACTCAGAGTAAAGTCATGCCATGAGTGATACTTGGTCTTTCGAAAGATTGTCTTGGGCGAGCTCGGTGGTATTGGATAATTGAAGGATGTTCTGTAGCGATACCTTCGGGATGGGCTCAAACTCCAACTCTCAACTTGAACCTTAATAATGATGCACTGAAGGTTTATATTAATGTCGTTGTTAGTCTCTTGAGATTTGAGATATTTTCTGGTATGTTGAAGAACACCTGGTTGACACATGAATTAGACCATAAGTTAAATCACAAGCTTGGGGGTATGCCTCTTCCTTGTTTTACCTTACTGTTTCAAGCTTCATATATATGCATATGTGTACTCTATTTACAGGTACTCCTTTCAGAATTACAGCTTAGGCCGAAGCAGGTGATTAGGCACGGGTGCCACTTGGAACCCAGACTGAGTTATTTATTTCATTGCACTTAATAAATTGTCTGTAATTATTATATAATGGCACACTGCATTTCATTATTGCATGAAATGGAAAGGTTTAGACACCGCTGGTGTCGGCCTACTGTGATTTTATCTCACACCATTCTCGGGCGTCGTTGACACCTGTGTAGATTATATGTTTGCAGGTATTGACAAAGGGAAGTGTGTTGCTTCTGATTCTTGATTGATTGTTACTTCTTAGGATGGATACTGGAGCAGAGGACCGAGTCTTGCTTGTGATGCAGTTGTCGCACTTTGTTTCCTTTCTTTTTAGTTTTTTTTTTTGAAAAAAGACGCAATCATTAAAAATGAAGATCATCAGAAGTAAAATCACTTAACCATGAAGGAAAGTGGTCCAGCCAGAGCTGGTCATTGTCAGGAGGGCCAGATGCCACCACCTGATGGGCAGCCTTGTTTCCTTCCCTTTTGATAAAGGAGATGGTACAAATTGTAAAGCTTTGATGGAGAGATTGAATTTTCCTGATGAGTGAACCAAAAGGTTGGAAGCCGCCATCGTTGAGGTTGATAGCCTTGATAATGGTGAGACAGTCTGATTCCAGGTGGATTGCATCCCATCCGTGATCTTTAGCGAACAACATCCCAGCGAGGATGGCGGCAGCTTTAGCAACCATGGGTTCCCAAAGGACGTGGTGAGATTCATTTTTGGCTGTGATGGTCTGCCCAAAATGATCCCGGACCAGGAGACCAAGACCTACAGGTTTATCCTTGGGAAGAGAGGCATCCACGTTAATCTTGAGACTCCCTTCCGGTGGAGGGTACCAATGGGAAGAAGAATACGGGGTTCCAAAAGGCTTTTTTTGTCCAGTGTGATGTTGTCATCACTCAATCCATGAAAATGCCCGTTCGATCCAGAAACTGGGGGGCTTGATGATGTGGTTGAAAATGGCATTGTTGAACCACAACCAAATGATCCTGGACAAAATGCAAAGTGAGCCCGCTTTGGCTAGCGAAAAAGAGGATCACCATTGCATCAGAAGCGAGGGGAGGTCCGAGACCACGTCCAGTGAGAGATTCGTACAAGAGCCCCATTTGTGCCACACCTCCTTTGCCCCCGGGTATTGGATGATAACATGGAGGGGAGTTTCTGGGGTGTTCGGGCAGAAGGGCCACATCATGTCGCTGGAAATATGACAGAGGACGAAAAGGTCCTTGGTTGGGAGGGTGCTAGTGCATACCTGCCACCAAAAGTGGTGGATTTTGGGGGGGACATTGAGCTTCCACAGCTATTCCCAGGGCCCCCATCACCTCCGTCTGTCTGAGTATAGAGGGCGAGCCAATAGCCAGATTTTACCGTATAGGTTCCCGAGATGCCATTGATCCAGTAGAGATGGTCAGGGTCTGCATTCGGCACACAGGGGATACTCAGGATAAGCCTTTTGTCCCTTTCGTTGAACCACGAGTGAAGTCTTTCTATGCACCACTCATTCCCATTATCAGCAAAAAGGCATCGAACAGTGGCCCCTTCAAAGCCTGGTTGAGCAGGGGATGATGCCTGCACACCATCCATGTCAATCAGCCAGGGATCAGTCCAAATATTAATAGTTGAGTCATTCCCAATCCTCCAACCCAACCCTTTATTCAGAAGACTTCAGGATCCCCATAAACTTCTCCAGAGGAAGCTGGTTCGGGGTCCCAGAGATGAATCCTAGAAATCCTTGTGGGGGGAGTATTTTTCTCGGAGTACCCGCGCGCAGAGAGAGGATGAGCAGTTAATAATGCGACATCCTTGCTTAGCCAGTAGTGCATCATTAAAATGAGAGAAGTCCTGGAATCCCATACCTCCCTCCGATTTGGGTTTGCAGAGTTTATTCCAAGCGATCCAGTGGGTTTTATTCCTTCCATTGTTTTTTCCCCACCAGAAGTTAGCAGTGCATGAGTGGACCTGGTTAACGACAGTATCGGGAAGTTTGAACAGTGACATGAAGTAGCTGGGGATAGATTGAAGAGTAGCTTTTATGAGGGTTTCCTTGCCAGCTCTGTAAATTCTATTAGGGGTCCATCCAAGGATTTTTTTCTCGATTCTTTCCAACAAAGATGCGAAGATTTCTTTTTTGGATCGGCCGATCACCGTGGGTAGCCCGAGGTACTTCTGATGCTTCTCGACCATATGAATGCCTGCAGCGACACAGAGTTCTTCCCTTTTGGATGGTGGTACCCCCGAGCTAAAAGAGACTTACGACTTACCATGATTAATTGTTTTCCCTGAGGCCCTCTCATACTGGTGGATTGCATGGCCGATAGCAAGGCACTCATTATGGGTGGCTCTGGAAAAAAGAAGGCAATCATCGGCGAAAAAGAGATGTGACATCGGTGAGCTTGCACGACAAACCTTTTCCCCATGAATTGTATGTGAGGATGCTGCCCTGGAAATGAGGTTAGAAAAAATATCAGCCACCAAGATGAAAAGAAACGGGGAAACAGGGTCTCCCTGGCGAAGGCCTCGGGTAGGGGAGAAGCCTCTAGTAAGCACCCCATTAACATTAATACGGAAGGAGACCGATGAGACACAGTGCATGATCATATTTGTCCATTTTGAGTAGAAGCCCATTTTCAGCATCACGAATCTGAGAAAATGCCATTCCACTTTATTGTAGGCCTTGGTCATATCCATTTTCTATTCCATGGTTCCCCTTTTCGCGGTGGAGCATGTTTTCATAGAGTGTAACACTTCATGGGCCACAATAGCATTATTAGTGATCAGTCTCTTGGCCACGAAAGAACTCTGATTTTCTAAGATGATTTCTGGTAACCAAGGACACAGTCGATTAATAAGAATCTTTGAGAAGATCTTGTTAGATACATTGCAGAGGCTAATAGGTCTGAAATCAGAGACCGCAAGAGGTTTCTTAATCTTGGGGATGAGGATGAGGAAAATTTTGTTAATATCGGATAGGTTTGTTCTCCCCGCCCAAATGTTCTTCATCAGAATGCAGATGTCGGGACCAATAATGTGCCAGTACTGTTTAAAGAAGAGGGCGTGGAAGTTGTCCGGCCTCGGGGCTTTGGTAGGGTGAATATGTTTCAGAGCCAGAAGAATCTCATCATCTATAACATCATCGTTAAGTTGTTGGTTCATCTCCTCGGTGATCACGGGTAATATGCATTCCTCCACCTCAGCCGATATGTTAAGGCTTCCTGTTGTAAAGAGATCTTGAAAATAACTGGATATAACATTGTGGATTCCGTTAGTGTCATAGACATTACTCCCATCTGGGTGCGAGATGCAAGAGATAGAATTTTTCCGACTCCTAGCTGAAGCTTTATGATGAAAATATCGGGTGTTTGCATCTCCTTCTGTAATGTGGATGTCACGCGCCCGCATAGCCCATAAGCTTTCCTTGATACGTAGGGCGTCATCCAAGTCTCTTTGGGTGGCTCCGATGTTGGAAAGAGTACAATTGGATGGGGGTTGGTTGAGAAGGTTAGACAACTTTCTTTCAAGGAAATCACAGTGCCTGTCAGGTAGACAGAATTTTTTATTGCTCCAAAACCTCAGATCGGTTGCCACCTGTTGGAGGTTGGACCCAATGTCAGTTTTTCCACACTTATAGCCTGATCAGATAACATTTTTTCATTCACGGTCTTTTGACCAGAAGATTTCAAATCTGAATGGTTTCCTAACTTTAGTGATGCGGTTACCTTGGGTGCATTCAATGACAATCGGGCAGTGGTCCGAGCAATTGAGCGTCAGGTGTTCGATGTGAAACATTCTGAAATAATTCGTCCAATCCGTTGAGTCCAAAAATCTATCAAGGCGCTCAGCAATATGGGTACCATCCGTATTCCCCCTAAATCAAGTGAATGGGTTACCCGCGTAACCCAGATCGACCAAATCCGCACTAGAAATCGCCTCCTTGAAGTCTGACATCGACTTAGAGGGTCGAAGAGAACCGCCTCTTTTTTCCTTCTGATACAATATCTCATTAAAGTCTCCTCCGAAGAGAATGGGGCTTGGCAGATCGCGTCGCAGATTGCGAAGAAGATCCCATGATTTCCACTTCTCATTATGGGATGACCAACTATAGAAACCCACGAACGTCCATGGTGGGGTTTGGGCCCCATGGATTGTCGCCGCCACATGGTGTGGAGAGAAGGATAAGATCCTGACGTCGACATTGTCCTTCCAAAGGAGACAAATTCCCCCTGAGTGGCCTTGTCGGGACACCGGGAGGCAACCCTGGAAGCCCCATTTCTGAGCAAGAGCAGTAGTGTCCTTATTTTCCAGTATGGTTTCAGACAGGAAAACCATATCAGGATGACTTTGAGTGCAATAGCGCTGGAACATGCGAACCGTTCATGGGTTGTCAAGCCCACGACAGTTCCAGCATAAGATAATCATTTCTCTAGGCGGGGCTGGGACATACCCGCCTCCACCTTTGAGTCCTCTGGAATCATTGTGTCACCCGCCGCTTTCCACTTTTTTGGAAAGTTTTCAGCCAAATTACTTGTTTCAATTCATCGTTTAAGTTCCCCAGGTTTTGGGTTAACTATTTTCCCGTGTCTGTTTGCACAGTTCACCCTTTTCCAAGTTCAACGAGTAATTAGGCCTGATGATGTTATTCCCGTCATCCCCGAGTCACCTTGTGGAAAGATGTCTGACGTGGCCATGTCTGGATCAAGGTCAGGATCAAGTAGTTCGATGCACAATTGCTTTGGCTTTGGACTTTGATCAGGTGGGTCCAGATCTTTTGGAAACGGCTCTGTTGATGGTAAGACAGTGTCTTTCAGGAGGGTAATAGCTCTGTCTGGGTCGATGAAAAGCTTCTTCGTACGAATCTCATGTCTTTCCCTAGTATTGCTCGTGATGTTTAAGTCCTGGGGAGACCCTCCAGCCGCCCTCTGATCTGTTGGGCTATCCTCAGGGAACTCTGGTGGTCCAAACAAGATGACATTGTTATGCTCAGGTTCCGCCTGTTTAGTGTGAGCCATCATGAGACGGTCTCGATCCCTTAGTTTTTCCACCTCAGGGACGAAGGCATATCTTGACGTTTTGGCTCGAAGCCAAGGACCATAATGCAGAATGATATTGCCTAACTCGTTCTTTTTCTTTGCTTCACACGTTCTCTCCAGATGGTCAATGCGCCCACAGAAGTAGAAAATTATGAGTTTCTCGAACTCAAATGAGATCCAGGTATTAGAGTCATCGATTTTCAAGAACATGCCCCTCATCAGAGGCTCTGCTACTTCGACCCCAGCTTTAATCCTCACCTCGGGTCCCCTGTGGATTGGGTCGGAGCAGTCCCATTCAAGGAAGTGGCCAATGCGATCTCCAATTTCTCTCATAACTCGTTCCGTTCTCCCATGAAAGGGGATTCCTTTGATGCGTATCCAGAAGGGGGAACAGGTAAGGTTAATATGCTGGATATCATCCCCACCTTTGAATTCTTCCATGAGGAGGAGCTGATTGTCAAAGGACCGCGATCTACCTTTGAGGATTTTGTCTCTATCTTTTTCATTGAAGAACTCAAAAACCAGGAGGTTATTCTCTACTTCCTGAATAGCCACTCCAGCTTCCAGTTTCCATAGATTTTGGAGGGTGTTTTTGAGATCCCACTGATTGACTGAGGTTTTTTCCACAAATTTTCCGACAACCAGCAGCGACATACGTTTTGTCAGAACCATATCTTCATACCTCCGAGTCTCGAGCAACGCTTTTTCTTTGTCCGTCAAAGACAACTTCATCCATTGTTTCATTAGGTCGGCTTACATGGTGCGGATCACTTTGTTTGATCATTTTCCTTTTAATTTTGTTCTTTTTTCCCTGCACCTTGATTCTGCGACCAGTTTTGCCCACGCACCACCCTTGGGCAATCCACCTGTGGGAGGAGTATGTGAAGGTTTGTGGAGGTGCCCGTTTCTCTGCACTCCAACCAGCCCCAGCCCCAAACCTCTTCCTTCAAGGCCCGGCCTACAAAGCCTCTGTCCAGGCCCAGTCCGTTCCCACCGCGGGTCTCCTTCAGTCGCGCTCCGCCCTTTGCGTTCAGCACATCGCGAGCAGTCTTCGCGGCAAGGAATACGTTCCCTTCAACCATGACCCCCCCTTCGCGATCAGCTCTTCGCGAGCAGTCTTTGCGACAAGGCTACTGTGTTCCGGCCCTCGCAACCATCGCGACCCCGTTCTTCGCTCTTTTGAACCAGGGGGAAACGCACCTCGCGGACAGTCAAACGCGGATAAGTCGGGGAAGCGTCTGACACCCTAGCGCAATGTCGACGCGCACCGGTATCAAGATCGCGCAGAAAGAGCGATGCAAAACCATCACTGCGGATCAAGCAAGCCAACCGCCGACGTGCGCATAGTCAGATCCGCAGATGTATGCCTCCGCGAATCAGATCCACCGCCTGAGATCTCCACAAATCGGGAAGAACCTCGCCAGAAATCGTCGTCGATAACCAGATCTGAGCCGTTGAGAGTCGGAACGCCGCTGGAACCTTCTCGACGAAGCAGGTGTGGGAACCTCCCTTTCTGTTGCCGGATGCATTACCACGCCAGGGAGAACCGAGCAAAGGTCCGAATCTCAGAGGGGAGGAGAAAAATCTCACCTCGCACAATCCGTAGGGAAAAGGAAGATCTGGCCACAATCCAACGGAAGGGGCAGAGATCTACGCTTCAAAGGCGGGTTGGAGCAGGCGGTCGACCATCAGAAGACCAGCGAAGAGACCTTAGGATATCCCAGGACGGAGCTCTCACCGCGCGGGAGAGACTTTCACAATTTCCTTTTTTTTTAGTTGATAGCATGCTTGGGTTCTATTTTTTGTACTTTCAGTTTAGACATACATCATGACATGACATTGTTTTGTGAGCTTCCGCACTTGAGTATTATTCAATTGGATTATTTATAATGCTTATGCTGCAATTTATTCATTTATATGTTTCTGCTATTTGTTATTAATTGTTGTTTACTTCCGTTGTGATAATACCTATTACCTATGAGGGCATAGTCTCCCCCTCGGACACAAAAAAGCTCTCGCTGCTAGTTGGTAGCCTATGACGTTCGGAGAGATGCGCTTGAAGTCATGTAACCCACCGGTCCGACCACCGTCTTAGAGGTGAGCCGGGTCAGAACGTTACATAATGTATAAATGAACATTCATGATACACAACATATGAATGCAAATTATATTCACGCATCAATATATTTATTGATATATATATATATATATATATATATATATATATATATAAAGTATTTATGCATAATCATAAATATATAATTATAAATATAATAAATATATCTATTATTTAATAAAATTTATTATAACCTTATAATTATTTAACTATATATTTATTTAATTATAATCTTATAAATACTTTTTTAAGACGTTATATATATATTTGAATTATTAAAAAATATATATTAATTATAAACACATGTTTTCTATTTAATGTATACAAATAAACATTATTTTTAAATATAAATATAATAATTTTATATAAATTAATAATATTTTTTATTAAAAACTTTTATTAACATTAAAAAAAACGTTGATAAATGGTAGATTTATCACCGATTTTCGTTACGGTTGATAAAGAATTTATTTTATTAGTGATTTCTGATAATGATGAAAAAGTAGGACTAAAATAGATCATTAATTACATTTAAGGACCTCATGCATTGACATTTTCTCACTTTTTGATATAAAATTGACATTAAATGGATGTTTTGGTTATAGGCGGTGATTTTTCATTTTTTTTTTCACAAACCCGTCATTTTAAAGCCATCGGGGTAAGGAACTTATATATTTTAAAAAATACACACTTTCAGATAATTACGATCCTCGGACTCCGTGACTTCCATCGGCCCGATTTCACGCCGGCCGAGTTGGGGTGTTGCCGAAGCAGCTCGCCGTCTTTTCCCTTCCGCGTCATGCTATCTCATTCTCAATCGCCATGCTCGAAAGAAGAGCATTACGATGCTCCGATCCACCAACCTAATAAGCTACAAAACCTAGAGGAAGAGGAACCAGACGCAGGCCATCAATCGCAACCCCAATCCCAGAAAAACCTAACCCTAGAAACTCCCCGCCTCCCCAACAACGAGACTGAGGACATGGCTGATAATTCGGAGCCCGAAACACCTAAAGACTGCGAAGGAGTGCAGGATTCACAGGCTGCTCCGGACGGCGACAAAGGGCGAGCTGTCGATTCAGAAGGTACGCCTCTATCTCCGAGTAAAACCCCATTGAAAACCCCCCATAGCCCTACCTCTGGCCTCACCCCGGCGATTCGACCAACAACGGTGCCGCGGGGTCGATTTCATAAGCGGAAAGGCATATCTTATAGGAAGCGCCAGGCAGTTGAGGAGAATATCAGAATCCTGTGCGAGAATCTAAAACCCATTCGTTTCGTGCCTTCCAAACCCATCGATTTCTCGAAGCACGAGGATCTCTTGAAGCGGCTCAAGCTGTGGGATTTTGTTCATCTCGAGTTCGACAAGGAGATGCGCGCTGATCTCCTGGTCCAGCTGATCGGGAATTTCACCCCCAACATGCATTGTAGTTATGTGAACGGTTCACGAATTAATCTAGCTCGATCGCATCTGGCCCGTGCACTGATGCTGCCAGCGAAGAAAGAAAGGGCAAGTGCTCCCGAGGCGGGCCAAGCTGATGCCGAGGCGTTGCCTGAGGAAGCGGCGACCTTTCTCGAGGACTTCCTGTCAAACTGGGTGCTTCTGCACGATGATACGTGGATGATGCCGAGCGAGGTCGTGAAGGCTGCGGATATAGTCAAGTCGGGGCATCCAGAGAAGGTGAATTGGGCGGGGCTGTTGTGGTTGATGGTGGAGAATGAATTGGCGCGGGGAGCTCAGCTGGTCCATTGCTATTACGCTTCTCATCTGCTGTGCCTGATAAAATCCCAGAAGGGGAGCCTGTTTGATGAAGAAGTGCCCATGGTGCCTGGGGAGGTCGAAGATGGTAAACAAGTGGAACCAAAAGAGGAAGAAGGTCGTGGAAAGGTGGAAGCTGAAGAGGAAGGGGGCAGCAGCGGCAAGGTTGAAGATGATAGAAAGGAAAAAGACGGAGCGGAGATGAAGGAAGAAGTGGGTGGCGAGGGGGATGGTGTTTTGAGGGGTAGTCCTGATCAGTTACAAAGCTATGAAGGCGATGGACAGAATCTTGAATTGACATTAGGGCAGGACAGTGGCATGGTGGGTTTAGAAGAAACTAAGGAGGCAGAGGAGGAGGACACAGGGAAGCTTTTGGATGGGAAGGATGGCGAGATCTGGCAATATCTGCGGCGGTGCAGTCAAGAGGTTCAAGGTTTAGGGGCGGCTGCGGAGAGAACTAATGATGGACAGGGTGGGGAAGAGGAGGCAGCATTTACCTTTGCATCAGTGGTGAGGGAAGAGGAGGAGGACAACGACTTCAACCTGGAAGAACATCATCACAGCGGGCAGCTGCTGGAGCCATCCCCGGCCGATGCTGGCCCGTCCCAGTTCGGCAAACGAGTAATGGACCTTGAGAATGCTGATGATTCTCTTCCTCATGGCCTCAAGAGGCAGAAGATCGATGGGCTGTGGGAGCGCCGGCCGATGGATTTGCATTCGTGCCTGGAGGAAGCGCAGCAGTGGATTGAGAGGGCGAGGATGGAGAGCACGGCAAGGGACCAGGATCTGAATGTGCATCAGCAGGTGCTGCTCAACGAGCTGCAGCAGCGGGAAGGGTTGATTGCGCACATGAACCAGGAGCTGGGGAAGAAGCAGATGGAGATCAACCGGCGGGAGAGGGAGCTGTGTGAGATGTACGGGTTGCTGCAGGGGTACCGGAAAGCTCTCAAGAAGGTGGACAGGGACTTCACAGAGTACAGGCGGCACTACCCGGGGGCAGACGAGCCACGGTATGCCGATGTTGGAGGTGGCGGTGGCCTTGTGCTGAGCAAAGTAGAAATTGAGAAGCGACGGCTGAAGCTAGAAGAGGAAGCAAGGAAGCGGTCGGTGTTTGAAGGGTTAGCGGCAGAAGTGGAAGCCAGGTTTCGTAGGGAGCTGGAAACGCATCTGGTGGCGCTGAACGCGCTGGGCGGCAGGCTTGATGGTCTCGTGGATGGTTTCGCTTTTCTCAAGGATTTGTTCTCGAAAACCAAGGCTTCTTCAGGGCCACCCGCCTGTGCCTCTGAGGAATTATGAACTGGTAAAACTGTAATGGGCTAGGTGGACATGGAACAAAATGATGTGAATCAGTTTTTGTTCAAATCTAATGTTTGTTTTGGGGACCCTGAAATCTGAGAGGTAATATATCGAAAATGCAAACACAATGAATTCCATAGGTTTTCGTTTCCTTGGTTCACTTGTGTGCTGACAGTCTTATCTTTTTTATCATGATCATGGATATCAGTATCCACGGAGAGAATCATGATCCGAATTCTATAATGTTATGTATAGAATTCCAATAAAACCCTCCATTAGTGTTATGTTTAAGTCAAGGAACATCATTGATGGCCAAAATTTTAAGTAAAGGAACATCCTTGGTGTCATCAAATGTATCAGATTATGCCGATACATAATTTACTGTGTCACACTTACCCCATGCATCATTGGACCACATCATTGATGATCCATGCCATGGAAACAAACTAACACATAGTTTTTTTGGTCGATTGTTGGATTGTTAATTTATATTAGGTTGATTTTGTTTGGGTGCATTGCGTGGGCCGCTTCTTGCCTCCATTCATATGATTTGAGGTGTCTTTTGTCACCCTGGGCAAGTTTTCCAAGCGATTTATCACGATGCCTCACACATCATTTGAGTCATTGCTTGAGCTTGTCTCTTGAGAACTTGGTTTTCCAAGCCATTTATCACGATGCCCGCTTCTTGCCTCCATTCATATGATTTGAGGTGTCTTTTGTCACCCTGTTTGGGCAAGTTTTCCAAGCGATTTATCACGATGCCTCACACATCATTTGAGTCATTGCTTGAGCTTGTCTCTTGAGAACTTGGTTTTGGTGTGGTTGCATCAAAGATTTGATGTTTATCTCTTGGAGTTCTCTCTCTCTGTTTTGTTTGTTTTCTGTTTTGCACAGAAACTGAGTCCCCTCATTACATGTTTTAACTTCCAATTGAGTGGTTGTCCTTCGAAAAGTTGAGCCTTTGGGTTCGCACTTTGATATGGTGGTTGAATCGAGTAAAACTTTTGTATAGCCACATACTCCTGCTCAGTAGGAGGATTAAATCGTCTAGTGCGGAATTATGATTTATACGGACAACCAATGAGAATTAAACCCCTAACATCTAGGAAGTTAAAGGAGCGACAGAATCACTGTGTTAGGTCCACAAGGCTGAATACCCTGAGAGGGGGGGTGAATCAGGGTACGACTAATTTAAAATTAACGCTCGTTCTGATCTTGTTTCGCTGTTAAGCAAAACACTCTTCTCTCTCTTTCCTGTTGCACAAAATAAACATAAAGTAAATCATGCACATGACACAACAATTTTACTTGGTTCACCGCAAAAGGGCTATGTCCAAGGAGCATACGCCGACAAGTTGCCGGTCGTACCAATTCAACTAAACTTCACTAGCTGTGGATTACAATGTTCGGGCTAGATCACTTCTATGCCCAGACTCACTGCCTTTACAATGTTTAGGGTCAGCTCACTGCTTCCCCAAAGGTCACTCCCTGTTTCTCTCTCTCTGACTCACTGCCGGTGGAGAGGATCACCTTCTTCCTCTTCCTTTGCTCACTGCTCCGGAAAGGATCCACTCACAGTTTATAGACCTGTAGGTCTCTTCATTTGAATGAAGGAATGCACCTTCATCTGTGTGTAGATGCTCTGTTGAAGTACAACTTTCACCCGTAGATGAATATCTCTTTGCACCGAAGATATCAGACAAACTTCCAGCTTCCACGTAGCCCGAAAATCACTGCCGGAACCAAACCTTACTTGGCGCGCAAATCTAACTCGGCGCGCAAGTATCGGCGCATAGTCACAACGGGCGCACAAGTCCACCTCAGACACTTGCGCGACACAATCTTCCCCAACTCCAAACTTGCGCGACTCTCTTCCTTTTACGCCCAAACCAACATTGGCGCGCAACTGACAACCGACGCACAACTTCTCACACTGGCGCGCAACTTCTCACACTGGCGCGCAACTATCACCCTGGCGCGCAAGTCCCACCTGCGCGACCACACACACCACTTGCGCGACCACCACACCTGCGCGATGGAAGCTCTGATTTCTCAAAGTGTTGAACTCTGGGTAAAGAATGAAGAGGGGTGGTCCAGTATTTATAGGCAAATTGACCACCATGCGCGACGGCGCGCAAGTCACCTGCGCGACCCAGTCTCGGCGCGCAAGTCTTCTGTCCTTTTAGACACTTCCGCGGCCAACTCCCAAACTTGCGCGAACATGTTTCCTTAGCCATATTTTGATCTTCTGATCTTGAAAAACATATGGCGCACAAGTTTCCTATACTCCAAGTCCTCGGTGCGTAAGTCCCTTTGCCAAAAACACTTTTCTTCATTTGTCGATTTTCAGGCTCAAAAATTTGGCAAACACTGGAAAACGGCGTCACCTTGTATCTGTTCTTTTTGTACCGCCTCCAGATCATCCATTCCATTATCAACGTTCTTGAATCAAACATGGATCGTTGACTCAGCTCTTTAACTCGACATTCCATCATGAAATCCTCTTTGTCAACAAATTTGTATGTCATTGTTTGCATTGTCAACAATCACAACACAGATGTCCACTTTGTCAACAAACACAATCACCTCAAAAATGCTTCAATGATACCTTGAGAGATTTTTGCCCAACAATCTCCCCCTTTGGGTTTGTTGACAACTCTTTTATGGAAAGATACATCGAAAATTCTTCATCCGCCATTCGCCTCATTATGATTCTGATAGCGATCAAAGATTTACTCAACACATACTCTAAGCCCACACGGGCAATGCTCGGCGTGAGAAACAAGAGTAAATGAAAAGTTCATCAATGAATCACGTCATCTTTGACATCCACTGTTGACACCAAACTGATACCAATTTGTACTAAACTGATACCAATTGTTGAAGGACTTGTTGGAAGACCGATTTTGGTTGGAAATATTTTTACCACATTCCAACACCGCTCTTCTGCTTTTATCACGATCCTCAGCTGTCGTGATATCTATTCTTTGATCGATCACTTCTAGCATCGTCAGATTTTATACGCTCTCCCTTTCTGCTCACAGCATCAACACCTCTTTAGCCCTATTTCCCGTGTTGTCCAAGCTAAGCTCTGGCTAAGCACGTTCAACTAGCTTCAACTCCTCCTATCTGACTGCTCCACCTGTCAGCTTCTCCCCATATCATTCATGATTTATCAAATCTCCACATTGTCTCCCCCTTGAACAGTCACTATTTTCTCCCCCTTTGTCAACGAACCCAAAGGTCACTCCTTTGTAGTCTGTAACAGAGTAGAGAACAAATCAGAACATTAGGGAAAAACACATCATACCTCGGGGAGAGGGGGGTGGTTCCACATCTACACTATTTCAAGTGCGGGGAATCGACTGAACTCCCAGAGCCAGTCGATGCCTCTCAAAAGCTTCCTTGGGTAAGACCTTTGTCAGAATGTCTGCAACCTGTAGCTCTGTAGGCACATACTCCAACTTCACGATTCCCTGCTCAACCTTCTCCTTGATAAAATGATACTTTATCTCAATGTGATTTGTCCTTGAATGATGGACGAGATTTTTGCTAAGATTTATAGCACTTGAGTTGTCGCACTGGATTCCGATCGGAGACTTCACTTCAACTCCCATATCTTCAAGCTGCTGCTTTATCCACAATAACTGTGTGCATGCTTGAGTGACCGCAATATATTTAGCTTCTGCGGTGCTCAACGAAATACAATCCTGCTTCTTGCTTAACCAAGCAATACATAGCCCACCAAGATAGAATGCACCACCTGACGTTGATTTTCTATCATCTGCTGAACCGACCCAGTCTGCATCAGTATATCCCAATAACTCTATCTGAGATTTGTTAGTATATGTCAAGCCGAAATCCATTGTGCCCTGGATATACCGAAGTATTCTTTTCACTGCAATCATGTGGCTTTCCTTGGGATTACTCTGATATCTCACTGCTTGGCATGTGGTGAAAACAATATCAGGCCTTGTTGCGGTTAAGTACAACAGACTTCCAATGATTTGCCTGTATTCTGTGATATTAACTGCCTTGCCATCCTCATCTTTTGATAATTTCATCCTGGTAGCAACCAGAGTCTTCATCTCCTTGGAATTTTCCATTCCAAACCTTCTCAGGACCTCCTTGGCATATTTAGATTGAGAAATGAATGTTCCATTCATTCCTTGTATCACATGTAGACCAAGGAAAAACGTTAGCTCTCCAATCATTGACATTTCAAACTCATTTTTCATGAATTCGGAAAACTGTCTGCACTGAGCTTCATCTGATCCGCCAAAAATTATGTCATCGACATAAACCAACACCATCATCCTTTGATTACTGTCATTACTGAAATGGAGATTGTAATCAACTCCTCCACGCTGAAAACCAAGCTTCTTCAAGTACTGATCAAGCCTTGAGTACCATGCCCTTGGTGCTTGTTTCAGCCCATACAATGCCTTCTTCAGCCTGCAAACTTTGTTCTCATCCTCATGAATGAGAAAACCATATGGCTGCTCAATGTACACCTCTTCTTCTAGAACCCCATTCAAGAATGCGGATTTGACATCCATCTGGAACACTTTGAACTTTCTTTGCACTGCTATGGCAAAAAATAATCTGATTGTCTGCAGCCTTGCAACCGGTGCAAATGTCTCATCTACATCTATTCCCTCGATCTGGGAGTACCCCTTGCACACTAGTCGTGCTTTGTTCCGAATCACTGTGTCATCTTCATTCATCTTGTTGCGATAGACCCATTTAGTTCCGATGACATTCTTATCTACTGGCCTCGAAACAATCTCTCATGTTTGGTTCTTCTCAATTTGATCAAGCTCTTCATTCATAGCTTGAACCCAGTTTTCATCTTCAGCTGCATCGGAAAAACATTTCGGTTCCACCTGAGACAAAAATGATGTTTGCTGTAATGATTTCATTCTTCGAGTCTGAACTGGAGCTGTCTGATCACCAATGATATTCTGCCTATCAATTTCAGCTCGACTCTTTGGATTCCTTGCAGACACAGACTTTACACTTTCTTGTTCATCATCAGTATCTTCTTCCGAGTCAGCCTTTGCCACTTCTACTCCCCTTGTTTCGCTTACCTCATCATCACTTTCATCCAAAAATTGTTCACTGGGTCATTGAGCATTCTGTTCATTTTCGACTATAGTGACATCATTGCTCTCAACAATTTTTCCCAACCTTTTGTTGAAGCATTTATATGCTTTACTTTTCCCTGAGTAGCCAAAGAATATCCCTTCATCTCCTCGTGCCTCAAACTTCCTGTGATTTTCTTTATTGAGAATGAAACACTTACTTCCAAAGATTCGAAAGTATTTCAACGTTGGCTTCTTTCCGTACCACAGTTCATACTGAGTCTTCCCTTGCTTCGGACACAACAAAGACCTGTTCGAAACATAAACCGATGTCAAAACTGCTTCCTTCCAAAATTTCTCTGGTAGGTCTTTATCAATAAGCATCGTTCTGACCATGTTGTTGATGATCCGATTTCTCCTTTCAACCACTCCATTCTGTTGGGGAGTTCTCACTGATGAAACTTGATGCCTTATCCCATGTTTCTCGAGATAGTTTTCAACTTGAGTGTTTGTGAATTCTGTACCGTTATCAGTACGGAACTTCTAAATTCTCTGCCCAAGCATCTTTTCTGATTCCCTCCTATACTGCTTTATGCAACTGAACACCTCTGTCTTATGGGTAATAACAAATACCCAAGCCATTCTGTTATAATCATCAATGAAAAGAACATAGTACCTTTGCCCATTTATAACTCATGGTGAGATAGGTCCACATACATCAGCATGCACCAATTCAAGCACTCTAGTTGATTTCTGCTCCTTTGGTCTGTATGTCTTTCTGATGATCTTCCCTTGTTGGCAAGCATCACACATATGAGTGCGATCACGTGATAGTTTGGGAAGGTCTCTAGCAGCATCACACTTTACCAGATCTTCCATAGATGGTTGACATAGATAGCCAAGTCGCTTATGCCATAACTGGTTTTCTTCCTCTCTGGATAAGAGGCACATATCTTCTTCTCCACTTCAAGGTAGAGATTCCCTTTTGTCCTTTTTCCCTGTAGAACAACTGCTCCATCTTTTCCTTTCACAACACACATCTTCTTGATAAATCAGATAGAGTGCCCAGAGTCACATAGTTGACTGACACTGAGTAAGTTATGACTAAGACCCTCTACTACCAAGACATCAGCACGTCTCATTTCTTTGCCTCCAAACTTGCCTTTTCCTGAGCCAACAATCTTCAGGCCTTCATCATTTCCAAATTTGACAACTCCTTTGTCATATTTTATGTCTGTAACAAGATCCTTATTACTCGTCATGTGGGATGTGCAACCACTGTCAAGGATCCACACACCAGATCGATCTGATGCTTTAAGGGCAATCTCCGCTACCACGACCTTCTCATTTTTCTTCTTCTTGGTCCATACTTTTTCTTTCACACTCGACATGGATTGAGACTTCTGTTCTTTCTCAGAGTATGATGGACCAACCTCATCTTGCAAAGACGCAAATCTATTCTTCATTTTTAACTCACCTGTCGGTTTATTGATCTGCAGCTTGCGAACGTTTTGATTCTGCTTTGACACATTTCTCTGAATGGTCGAAGTACAATACCTAGCCATGTGCCCAAATCATCCGCACAAAAAACAGTGTCCTTCAAAATATGTTCTGGAAAACCGTTCTCTGTTTGGCTGCCACCACTGTTCTTGTTCCCTTTGATATCTCTTGGCTATGGAACACACATACTGTGAATGTCCCATCTTCCCACAACAATAACACCTGATATATGGTGCATTCCTTCGTGACACTTCAGCACACCGAGTTTCCACTTGGGATCTCTGAATATTCTGATTTTTCTTTGTGCCCAAATCAATCTTCAATTTTGGGACGGGTGCTTGCGGTCTGATTTCAATTTCCACAGATTTTTCTTTATGATCAAGCCCTGAATCAGCCTTAACAACTGAGCTCAATTGCTGCTTCTTCCCTGCTAAACTACTAGGCTCCGCTTTCATCTTCTCTGTCTTCTGAATGGCCTGCTTTTCTGATATCACATTGGGGGTCAAGAGTTTTTCTTGATCCTTAATTTTTTGTCGCAGACTGACCACTTCTTCTCCAAGCTCTTTGATACGTCTGACCTGCTCCTTTCCCGTGTTAGTCAAACAATCAATTTCTTTCTTTTGTTCCTCAATTTTAAGCTTATGCTCAACAATATTTTCTGATCTCTCTAGTGTTGAGGATTTTAGTCTTTCAATTTCTTCTAACAGCTCAGACTTTTCTTCATCCTGTTGTTGCATATAGAGTTTGGCATCACGAACCACTTTATTGGCTTTCTTCGTTTTGGCTCTCCAAACGTCTATCTCCTCAAGAGCTGCTTCCAATTCGGCTTCCATATCAACTCTCCCTTCAATTTCTTCTTCTTCTTCAGCGTCATCTTCTTCCTTTTTCTGAGAACTACCAAAAATCGCCACCAAGGCATTTATCCCACGATCTCTGCAATTTTCTATTTCCTCAACTTCTTCATCCTCAGATTCATCTGAACTTTCAAATTCTTGTGAAAGAAGATTCTTTTTCTTGAAGAAATTTATCTTGAATTGCTTCTTCCCTTTCACAAATGCTGAAGTCTTCTTCTTGGGAATTTCAACTTCATCATCATCATCATCTTGAAACTTCTTGGGGCATCTTGCCGCAAGATGACCAACCTTTCCACATCAAAAGCATGCTAGTGGAAGTTTACCTTTAAACTTTCCTCTTCCTCTTTGCAGATTTGAAGAAAGGAATGACATCACCTCATCTGTCTCTTCTTCTTCATTAGAATTTTCAATGGTGAGCTTTTTCATGGCCTTGAATGCCACCTCTTTGGATTTCCCCTTTTCCACAGTCTCGTTATCATCGTTTCTCATTTCATATGCAACAAGAGTGCTGTGAAGGTTATCCAATGTCAGTTCTTTTGGGTCTTTATCTTCCAAAACAGAAACTTTCGGATTGAACCGAGGTGGAAGTTTTCTCAATATGCGCTTCACAATTTTTATATCTTCGATAATTTCTCCAAGACCCCGCATGTCTTCTACCACAGCATTTACCCTGTCAAAGAATGCATCAACAGACTCATTCAGGTTCATTATCAGATCTTCATACTTGTTCCACAACACTTGCAGCTTTGCCTCTCTCACCTTTGTATCCCCTTCATATATATTCAAAAGCTTTTCCCACATGGCATGTGACGTTTTGCATGACATCACCTTTGTATAGATGAGATTGGAAAGGGATCCCCCTAAGACATTGATCGCTTTGGAATCAACATCCAATTCTCTATGTTCGGCTTCTGATAACACACCACTATTAATATCAGCGGTGATACCATGCATAGCTGCTGAAAACACATCCATTCCCAAAGATCGGAAATAATGTTGCATTCGATTCTTTCATATCTGAAAATTACATCCGTCGAAGATCAGAATCCCTTTATGATTAGTGACCTCCATTGAGAGAAGAACAACTTTCAACCTTTCCCTCTGATACCAATTGTTAGGTCCACAAGGCTGAATACCCTGAGAGGGGGGGTGAATCAGGGTATGACTAATTTAAAATTAACGCCGGTTCTGATCTTGTTTCGCTGTTAAGCAAAACACTCTTCTCTCTCTTTCCTGTTGCACAAAGTAAACATAAAGTAAAACATGCACAAAACACAACAATTTTACTTGGTTCACCGCAAAGGGCTACGTCCAAGGAGAATACGCCGACAAGTTGCCGGTCGTACCAATTCCACTAAACTTCACTAGCTGTGGATTACAATGTTCGGGCTAGATCACTTCTATGCCCAGACTCACTGCCTTTACAATGTTTAGGGTCAGCTCACTGCTTCCCCAAGGGTCACTCCCTATTTCTCTCTCTCTGACTCACTGCCGGTGGAGAGGATCACCTTCTTCCTCTTCCTTTGCTCACTGCTCCGGAAAGGATCCACTCACAGTTTATAGACCTGTAGGTCTCTTCATTTGAATGAAGGAATGCACCTTCATCTGTGTGTAGATGCTCTGTTGAAGTACAACTTTCACCCGTAGATGAATATCTCTTTGCACCGAAGATATCGGGCAAACTTCCAGCTTCCACATAGCCCGAAAATCACTGCCGGAACCAAACCTTACTTGGTGCGCAAATCTAACTCGGCGCGCAAGTATCGGCGCATAGTCACAACGGGCGCACAAGTCCACCTCAGACACTTGCGCGACACAATCTTCCCCAACTCCAAACTTGCGCGACTCTCTTCCTTTTACGCCCAAACCAACATTGGCGCGCAACTGACAACCGACGCGCAACTTCTCACACTGGCGCGCAACTTCTCACACTGGCGCGCAACTATCACCCTGGCGCGCAAGTCCCACCTGCGCGACCACACACACCACTTGCGCGACCACCACACCTGCGCGACGGGAGCTCTGATTTCTCAAAGTGTTGAACTCCGGGTAAAGAATGAAGAGGGGTGGTCCAGTATTTATAGGCAAATTGACCACCCTGCGCGACGGCGCGCAAGTCACCTGCGCGACCCAGTCTCGGCGCGCAAGTCTTCTGTTCTTTTAGACACTTGCGCGACCAACTCCCAAACTTGCGCGAACATGTTTCCTTAGCCATATTTTGATCTTCTGATCTTGAAAAACATATGGCGCACAAGTTTCCTATACTCCAAGTCCTCGGTGCGCAAGTCCCTTTGCCAAAAACACTTTTCTTCATTTGTCGATTTTCAGGCCCAAAAATTTGGCAAACACTGGAAAATGGCGCCACCTTGTATCTGTTCTTTTTGTACCGCCTCCAGATCATCCATTCCATTATCAACGTTCTTGAATCAAACTTGGATCGTTGACCTCGGTTCTTTAACTCGACATTCCATCATGAAATCCTCTTTGTCAACAAATTTGTATGTCATTGTTTGCATTGTCAACAATCACAACACAGATGTCCACTTTGTCAACAAACACAATCACCTCAAAAATGCTTCAATGATACCTTGAGGGATTTTTCCCAACACACTGAAACACTCCGGAGGTGGGGGGGGACATGTCTTGGAGATCTTGAGATGAAAAACACACGAGTGCTTATTGTAGGTTTCAGGCACAGCGAAAGCGTGCGATGGGTCGTGCCCAATTTTAGTTTTTGTCATGATCGATGATCAATCTGAGATTTACATTATGATGAACGTCGTAATCAACGGAATTTAATCAAAGAAAACATACAAATGAAAAAACGTTGAAACCAAGTGCAATATCATCGCATATTATTTATAATTAATTTATTCTATTAAAGAATTACATTGCCTGAATTATTTATTCATTGATGGATCTGACAATAGATTTGCATTGTACCATCGTTGTGTTGAAAGAATCAAGAGCATATTACCTCTAGCGGTGATCCACATGTGTTCCATAAATCTCCGAACGTCGCTGTAGGAATCTCCAGGTGCTAGCACGAAAGATCCTATCACTTACGTCGTCCACCTTTGATAGCCAAGAGAATCGCTTTCAAGACGTTCTCCTTGATCTCTCTAGACTTGAGAGTGGGAGATGGAGGAAGATCGCTCTCCGTTCTTTGGAGTGTTCTTGGAGAGAGCTTTTTAGGGCTTGAGAGGATTCTCTCCGGCTGTCATTGTGCACGACATAAAATGAATTGACTCTATTGAAAAAATAATATAATTCAGTTTAAATACCGTAAGAGTTTAGAAATAAATATTTGCACAAGTGCCCTTAAATATTTATTTAATCCCGACGATGGTAGGCCGATCAAAAAAAGAAATTTTCTCATCCACTGTGGACAAAATCTTGAAAAAGATTCAGGGTTGGTCTCTGAAAAGAATTTCTAAAGCAGGTAAAGAAACTCTCATCAAGGCAGATTTTCAGTCCATCCCAAGCTATATCATGTCACTATTCAAGCTTCCATGTGCAATAGTTGATCAAATTCACTCCTGCGTTACCAACTTCTGGTGGGGACATGTTAATGGGAGAAACAAAATTCATTGGATTTCATGGAAGTCACTTTGCGCCCCTAAAGTGGGCGACGGTATGAGTTTTCGTGACCTCAGACTGTTTAATGATACCCTTTTGGCTAAGCAGGGTTGACAACTTTTGACTCAATCATCATCTCTCTGTGCACGGATCCTCCGTGCAAAATATTTTCCTCACTCAGATTTTCAAAACTCCTCTCTTGGCCCTCGACCCAGTTTCCTTTGGAGAACATTTGGGGATCACAAAAATTACTTGATAGGGGCATTGGATGAAGGATTGAGGATGGAACGAAAGTCAACATTTGGAATGACCCTCGATTGATTGATAAAGACAGCATGCTGGCTACCTCCCCGACCGTTCATGGATCTGAGGAGGCCACTGTTCGCTGCCTATTCGATGATACTAGTATCGGGTGGTGCTTAGATAAAATTCACTCTTGGTTTAATGAAAGGGTTAAAAAGATTATTCTCAGCATTCCCTGTGTGATGGATGCATGATAGGATTGTCTCTTCTGGAGAAATGATATCTCGAGAGCCTATTCAGTGAAATCAGGATACAAACTTGCTCTTGATGCCCACATTGAGGATAAACGGGGGCTTTGGAGAATTCTTTGGCAATTGGACGTTCCCCCAAAGATTCGATACTTCTGGTGGCAGATTTGTACTCGT
Source organism: Viscum album (assembly GCA_963277665.1). Lineage (NCBI taxonomy): Eukaryota > Viridiplantae > Streptophyta > Magnoliopsida > Santalales > Viscaceae > Viscum > Viscum album. Next base: position 960,203,285 of record OY728138.1, on the reverse strand, counting down.
ATTCTCCCCACCCTAAATTTCCTTTCTCTCCTCCATGTCACGGACAACCGGATTTGTCCCCTTTCTTCAGAAGGTTTGGAACCCCCATATGGATGCTATCATCCACTGCCTAGGGGCTATGGAGGTTTGGAGTGCATGAGGATTTATTACGGTTCTTATATTGAATGCGGCGCCAGATCTCCTATCACTACTAATGATGTGGTCTTCCACATTCACGACTAATAAGGTCGCCTCACTGTGTGTTGTGGCTTGGATCTTATGGGTGAGACGAAATGATTTCATTTTTAATCACATCACAAAACCCTGTGATTTCTGGATCGAACGAGCAACCTCATGAATTGATGGATGGACTCAGGACCCTGAACAGAATGGCTTCTCTGAGTCTAGAGAGGATGAAGCTAGATGGTATCCCCCTCCAGAAGGGACCATAAAAATCAATGTTGATGCTTCTTTACCCAAGGATGTTTTTTTCGAAATCATATTGATGACCCAGGATCATCATGTTAAGATCATCGCTGCCAAACATGATTCAAATCACGCCTTCTGGGAACCTGTGGTCGCTGAAGCACACACTGTCCTTGCCGGCCTGACCTTTGCTAAAGATTTTGGTTGGAATGCTATACAAATTGAATCTGACTGTCTCAACATCATCAACGCCACCAACACAACTGAATTCGGTCTCCAATCTTATGACTTTCTCATCAAGAAAATCTAGACTCTCAGTCGCAACTTTTCGGCTTGCTCCTTCTCTTCATCAAGAGGGAGGGAAATGAAGCAACACATCATCTGGCTACTCACTGTTTACCTGGAGAGAATCACCTCTGGCTAGATTGCTTTCCACCATGGATGATTGATCTTGTTAATCCTGTTCTTCGTGATTAATATATCTTACTTCATTTGTCAAAAAAATAAAAATAAATAAATAAATATTATTTAATCAAATAATATTTAATATGTATCATTCTCACCAGACCTAAACACTCAATCTGTCATTCCTCCATAATATTTATCGGGTCTTGAATAACGACTATTTATTTAATAAATGCAACTACAAAATAAGTCTTTAACAATGCTAAAAATGACCTTTATCAACATTAGAGAAGCGCTGACTACTGGAGCAAGATGAAAAGCTCTAGGCTTTTATCAACGTTAAAAAAATGTTGATAAAAGAGCATGTTGCAGTGTGCTGCAACAACACATTGCAGCAACAGTGCAGCGTGCTGTAACAACACACCGCATCACCAAAAACACCATGAAATCAACAAAATCAAGTACGAATATAGAATTTAAATGAAATAAAATTTACAACAAAAAACCAAGAAAAATACACACACTATATTATAGACATTTCAAACATTGGTTTATACAATTACATAAGAACAAATTATTACATATATTAAAAAACAATAGTCTTCCTTTATCTTTTGAGCCTAACCCCCGCTCGAGCAAAAAACACACATGTATAAGAAAACAATTCTTATGTTAGTAATAATATACAGAAATAAATTAATAGAAAGTGTTAATTTTAAACTAAACTTTGAGCCATACTAGGAACACTGTGTATCAAATTGAGTTGCGGTTGATTCTTTCACATCACACCATTTATTGTTTGTCTTCAATTATTGTCTCTGTGAAAATTAATGAAACAAGTATCAGATAAAAATGTTAATGAAATTAATTAAGTAATAGCAGATAGAATGATGAGAAAACAATCAAGGCTTGTTTGCTCAGTTTTGGCAATGCGATGCGCATTTTAAACTAAAATTACACTTATATATTGAAAATATGCACTTAGAGTTATATTAGTTACACCATGCGTTAGATTGACGTGTGGTTGATTCATACACATCTCAAATGACTTATAGACCGTTTTCCTAAAGTATCAAAACAATCCGAATGTGTTTGCTCAGTTTTGAGTACATCACTTGTCATTTTTACTAAAATGTCATTTTAAACTGGAAACACACACTTTGACTCATACCGGTCAGATTGTGTGTCAGTTTGACATGATACCGATTTCTACACGTCGCAAATGAATTATGAATCGTTGTCTTAAATTATCAAGACAATTCGAGCGCGTTTGCACAATTTTCAGTAAGTGAAACTTTTTGAATTAAAATGTTGATTTTAAACTGATAACAGACACATTGAGTCATATCGGACACATCTTATATTGGATTGCGGTTTGGTTGATTCCTACACGTCACAAATGACTTATGGATCATTATCCTAAAGTAGCAAAATAATCCAAATGCGTTTGTTCAATTTTGAGTAGGTCAATTGTCCTTTTTACTAAAATTGATGTCAATTTTAAATAAAAAGATGTACTTGGAGTTATATCGATCATACCGTGCGTTAGATTGAGGTGAAACTGATTTCTACACGTCACAAATGACTTATAAATCATTTTTCTAAAGTATCCAAACAATATAAATGTGTTTGCTCAGTTTTGAGTATGTCAGTTGTCATTTTTACTAAAATTGATGTCAATTTTAAATAAAAAGAAGCATTTGGAGTCATTCCAGTCACACCGTGCATTGGATTGAGGTGCAGTTGATTTCTACACTTCCCAAATGGATTATAGATCATTGTCCTAAAGTATCAAAACAATCTGAATGCGTTTAATCAGTTTTGAGTATGTCACTTGTCTTTTTTACTAAAATGTTATTTTAAATTGGAAACATGCACTTTGACTCATACCGATCACATCGTGTATCAGTTTGACGTGAAAATGATTCCTACACATCAAAAATAACTTATGAATCGATGTCCTAAATTATCAAGAAAATCTGAGCCCGTTTGCTCAGTTTTCAGTGAATGACACTTTTTAAACTAAACTGTCGATTTTAAACTGATAACATACACATTGAGTCATACCAGAAAGATCATGTATCAGATTGAGGTACGACTGATTTCTACATGTCAAAAATGACTTATGGATCATTTCTCTAAAGTATCAAAACAATCCGAATGTGTTTGGTCATTTTTGAGTAGGCGGGTTGTTCTTTTTACTAAAATTGATGTTAATTTTAAATAAAAAGACGCATTTGCAGTCATACCGATCACATCGTTCATTGTATATAGGTACGGTTGATTCCTACACATCTCAAATGACTTATGGATCATTGTCTTAAATTATCAAAACAATCTAAATGTGTTTCATCGGTTTTGAGTACGTCACTTGTTTTTTTTACTAAAATGTTATTTTAAACTGGAAACACACACTTTGACTCATAACGATCACATCATGTATCAGTTTGACGTGAGGATAATTCCTACATTTCACAAATGACTTATGAATTGATGTCCTAAATTATCAAGAAAATCCGAGCATGTTTGCTCAGTTTTCAATGAGTGACATTTTTTGAACTAAACTGTCGATTTTAAACTGATAACAGACACATTGAGTCATACCAAACACATCGTGTATTGATTAAGGTGCGATTGATTCCTACACACCACAAATGACCTATGAATCATTTCTCTAAAGTATCAAAACAATATGAATGTGTTTTATTAGTTTTGAGTAGGTCAGTTGTCATTTTTGCTAAAATTGATGTCAATTTTAAATAAAAATATGTACTTGGAGTCATAGCAGTCACACTGTGCGTCAAATTGAGGTTCATCTGATTCCTACACGTCACAAATGACTTATGGATCCTTCTTCTAAAGTATCAAAATGATCGAAATATGTTTTCTCGGTTTTGAGTATGTTAATTGTTTTTTTTATTAAAATTAATGTCAATTTTAAATAAAAAGAAGCACTTCATACCGGTCACACCATGTGTCAGATTGAGGTGCGATTGATTTCTACACGTCCCAAAGTCTCAAAACAATCATAACTGCTAATGTGGCCATGATTTCCATTACCTTTCTATGTTGAACTGCCAACACTGCATATTGACTCGATGTTCTTAGCTGAAAAACCTTTCTCATTGTTGAAATCCAGAAGAGCATAGGAAGCCCATGTGCCCATTATATCATGAGAAGTCACCACAATGAGCACACAATCTTCCTCTACTCTTCTAGATTTCAACAATGAAAAAGTATTTTCGGCTTACAACATCGAATCAATATGCAGTGTTGGAAGTTTGACAAAGAAAGACAACAAAAATGGAAAACATGGTAACATTGGCAGAAAGAAACATTTTATCTCTTTTGTGGCTTATTGCAGATAGTTGAAAGAAAAATATGACTTCCCAAAAGTTCTGTGAAAAAAACTAAATAAGTATGAGATGAAAATGATAAGGAAATTAACTTAAAAATAATAGATAAAATGATGAAAAAATTAATTAAACTAGTAGTAGGAATTCACCTTTTCCTGATAATTGTATGCATCTTTGATGTATTTCCTTGTTGTCATTATCTCAGTTGTAGTCTCGATGTCCAATCCCTCACGAGCATGAGCAACTTCGAACAAACCACCCCAACTCGAACAAAAGAATCCACCTATACAAGAATTCAATCATTATATGAGTAATACTAAAAAGAAATAAATTAAACATAAATATGAAACAATATATTAATTCTATGAATAATGATTTTACTATGAAAATAGTATTGACCACAGAGATATGCCGATGGTAAAACAAGAATAATGATAAAAAAACACAAATAAATCTCGCTAAACAATCAATCAATGAGTGAAGAGGATGAGGAGAAAATAAGATACCTTGGATTGAAGCTTTGAATCGTCCGAGAGAAAGTAGAGATATCCTATTGGGTTCATAAAATATTCATTTGATATAATAAATAAATAAATACACATAAGATATTCATTATCAAAGGTGAAAGTTATAGATAATTCTAATAAGGGGAACTCAACATTTGATTGTTTCAAAGAATTTCAATATGCTTTGAAGAAAATGGGAAATTGAATTTAGGAAAAGAATTACTCCACTATGGTAGGTGTTATCCTCTGAATTCATCCAAAGGTGAAAATTATAGACAATTGTTATCCTCATCAGCTCATCTTTCGAACACTTATCATTGCATTTTGTTGTTTGGAACTCATCCTCCATCTTTTGTGGAAATGAACCTATGTTGCTTGAAATACTCAAAACAGTAGTCATCCGTATGATGACTACTACTCAGAGTAGTACAAGTAACATAAAAGAGATGGGGGATGAGTCCTAAGAAACAAATTGGAATAATAACTGTTCAGGAGATGAAAAAGAAGAGGTTGATAATTGTACTCCATTGTGTTCTCTAAAAGGGGTAATGCCTCCCATTTGTGAGAATTACATGGATGGTAATCAGATATTTCTAAGGGTGGAACCAAAAAGAAATATTAAAGAATGATATGTTTTTAGATGGATTAAAGTAAAACATATATAGTGTTTATTATATGTGCGATGAAATAAATGAAGTGATTTTTAAGAAGTATTAATGAGTGGGTTATCATTTCAAAGATGGCTATATTTTTACAAAGGTATAAAAAACTAGCCGAACCATTTTTTGATTTGGGGTTAGTAAAAATTTATGGTAATTGTGTTTGAAAGGGGAAATTGATTTTTGGTAGTGAAAAATTGATCATATTAGATAACGTGACAATTAAATATTGAATTAAAAAGGTGGGTTGATATATTTTTATGATGACAAGATAAAATTGATAGATATTTTTACTAATTAGAATGTGGAGATTGTCAATAATTAAAATAATGATGAAACACCATAGGAAATTAATGTTGAATTGAGTAGCATAGGGGGGAGCACACGAGGCTAAGGTAGACTCAAAATAAGACATTTATGGTGAGGAAAACGAAGAAGGATTATCAACTACAAGAAATACAAGCAAGAATGAAATCAATGAATAAAATGTCATTGGTGATCAGACAGTTTTGGTGAAAAATCAGAGTAAGACTCTACAAAAAACCTCATTTTTTCAATGTAGATCCTAAATCATTTGGAGAGGCTGACAAGGATGATAATTGGATCAAATCTATGCATGAGGAGCTTGATCCGAATAAGAATAGTGGGACATGGGTAAATTTTCCAAGGCTGGAAGACATAAATGTTATCAGAACCAAGTGAGTGTTCAGTAATAAACTCATTGACTATGGAAAAGTGGCTCAAAATAAAGAATGGATAGTGCACAAGGGGAACTCCTAGATCAAAGGAATTTATATTTATGATAAATTTACTCTCATAGCCCGGTTGGAAACTATTTGAATTTATTGGCTATTTCAGTGAAAATATAGTTAAAAGTATACCAAATGGATGTCAAATCTATGTTCCTCAATGGATTTCTTAAGGGGGGAGTATACATTGAGAAACTAGATGGGTTTATTATGAATGAAAATGAGAGAAATGTGTGTCAGTTAAATAATTCTTTGTATAAGATAAAGAATTCACTGAGGACCTTGTATTTAAGGTTGGATCAATACCTAAGAAAGCTTGGTTTTTAGCGAGGCAGAGTTGATCACAACCTCTACATCAAGAAGGAGAATGATTAAAGGATGTTGGTACTCATATATGTCAAATACATAATATTTGAGGATTAGACAAAACACAATGCAATTTTTTTATGGATCATATGAGGTACAATATCGAGATGTCTATGATTGGTGAAACGTTTTCCTTGGTTTATAGGTGAATTAAGGAAATCATAGCACATTAATTTCTCAATCAAAATATGAAAAGTGGTCCCCACATGATTTGCAATGGAATATTCCAAACCAATGACAACACTGACCGCTATATGAATGAATTTTTCAAAAGTTGATGATTGCAAAGAGGAAGATGTCATTGAATATAGGTATTGAGAGCCTATTATACCTCACAACAACATGAACCAACATTGGGTTTGATATATTTCAAGTTTCACAATAGCAATGTTGTCCCAAGGAGAGCCACATTCTATTGGGGGACACGATATTTCAATATATCTAAAAAACAATGAATTTTGGGTTGTTTTATTATAGGATAGTGCAATTAGAGTTGTTGGGATACACAAATGTGGGATGAGAAGGTTCAGTGGATAACCGAGAGAAAGAATAGATATCGAAAAACATAGATTTCGTTCGAGCCTTGGTTTTGTTCGATCCTTGAATCATTCAAGCCTTGGATTTGAGCCTTGGAATAGTTAGAGCCTTGATTCTAGCCTAGATTCGAGTTTGCATTCGATAATGAGGAGCGCCGATAGCAGGTGGATTCCGCGGAGAGCTTCAGATATCGCGATCTGGTTCATGATGGTTAGAGTTCTTAAAATAGTCTGAGACACTTTTATCAGCGCTTCTAAAAAAGCACTGATAAATATCACTTTTTATCAATGCTAAGTTAATAAGCACTGATAAAAAGAATCTTTATCAGTGTTTTTAGTGCTGATAAATACTTATAATACTTTTTTTTAAAAATTAATACTTTAAAAAAAGTATAATTATTATATATAACTATAATACTTATAATAATACTTTTTATAAAATACTAATTTTACAATTCTTTGAATATATAATTATTTATTTATAATTATATAAATACTTTGAAAAAATAATATTTATATCCTTATATATATTTATATAATTATATATATATATTTAACAAATATATATAAATATAAATATAGTAAATATATTCATTATTTAAATAAATTTATTATAAATTTATAATTATTTAAATATATATAATTATTTATTTATAATTATATAAATAATTTTCAAAAAAATATTATTTATTTATTTATAATTATAAATGTATAAAAATAGTAAATATAAATTTATAAATATTATTTTTATAAATATTTTTTACAAATATTTTTTTAACATTATTAATGAATATTTAATCTTAAGTGCATGCCTGTTAAAAAAGAGTAAAATTGAATAATAAAAAATGAGTACACTTTAACAATATTGAAAAAATATATAAGTTTGATTAATTAAATATAAATCATTAAAAAATGGATATATATTTTAATAAAGACGAATACATATTGAAAATATTAAATCATAGTAAATAAATAAATATAAAATAAATAATAGAAATCGATTAAATTCCCAAAAAAATATTTGTGTGTGTGCGTTGTATATTAAAATGCATTAATATTATGTACATGTGAAATCAATATAACACGGTTTATCTATGTTAAATTGAAAAATCAAACGACATTCAATTATATACATTACCTGATGCAATTAGTTAGTATTTTTAATTCATGTTAATTTTTAATTATAAACCATTATTCACTAAATGTATTACTATTTAATGTAAAACATAAATATTTTTTTAATATATAAATCATATTTATATACCTTTATATATATCTATATATTTAATATATACTATTTATTAACACTATCAATAATTATTTAATTAATAAAATGTTTAATATTTTTCTCAATTTACTTATTTTTAAATTTTATTTGTTTAATTTTCATTTTACATATATCTATATATTATATATATACTATTTATTAGTATTTATAATTTTTATATAGTATAATCAATTTATTCATTTTTATCAATAATTATTTAACTAATAAATTTTTTAATATTTTTTTAATAAACTCATTATTATTTTTATTTAATTATTTCATTTTACTTGAACTTTTATTAGTTCTAAAAAAACACTGATAAAAGAGTCCTTTATCAGCGCTAAAAATAAATCTTTGATAAAGGACACCCTTTATCAGCGTTTTTTTTCTAGCGCTGATAAAGGCCGACACTGTTAAAGACCTGTTTTGTAGTAGTGAAATAAATATCATTACATTATTCACCAATAAATAAATAAATATTATATTCACTAAATAAAAAATAAATATTTATGCTCAAGTTATATTCTCTCGAATAACTGGTGACAAAATATATGCGATCAAGCAAATATGAATAATTATTAAACCACATATGAGAATATTATTTATTCAACTTGTTAAATAATAAATAATAATATATTATTTAACTGAGATTCTGGAGACACTTAGTGTGTGGCCCTCTAGGCCTCTTTTTCAGTGGCATTAGGTGAAATTGCTTAAAGTCCAAGGTTAGCGTCTAGAAACACGCCAAGACACCCATAGAGAAAGAAGTTAATGCTGAAATGACATAATACCTCATACAGATGCTTACTGTGTAATATAACCCCTTTATCATGATATCTCTAATCAAGAAGGTTGCATGCTTGTGCCATCAACCTATGTACTCAATGTCACTTTCTTTAACTTTTTAGAAATCAAACTTGCCCATAGAACACCATGACCATGTATTTATTTAGGTTATATCATTTCTATCAAATGGCCTGAGATATCAACTTCTGTTAAAGAACATAAGAGACAAATCCTTGCTCACATTATTCATTAATGCAATATTACTCGTGACACACCCAACACATCCTACCGGCGGGTCTCATTCTCATAACATCATACACTGGATATTACCAAGAGCGTACACCATGAGAAGGTGGCTCAAAGTCCTATGAGTCTCCACCCTTGATAGCCTGTATCATTTGGGTCCCTCAAATAATATCATTTGACTATAGAACATATATTTAAGAATAGTGTCGTAACACTTTTGTGTTCTCATCATAGTGGGAAACTACTATAACCTTTTAGCGTGAAAAATACTCTTAAGACATTGTCACATACCATGTTACACAGAAGAATAGTCATGAAATGATAAGGAGTTTATTAATATTCAAAATTATGATTACAGTTTATTAAAAAGTACACATAAGTTGGTTCTAGGGTACTAACTCCAATAGGCTCCCACTTGCACTAGAGCTAACTGCTAACAACCTTCAATCCACTAGCTCTCACATGATACTAATGCTTCTGATGAGATAGGCCTTTAGTCAAGGGGTCCACCATGTTCTCCTCTGTGGGTAATTAGCTTACTGCAACTTCACCCCTCTGATAAAAATATCTCAATAGGTGACACTTCTAGAGTATATGATTTATCTGTTGGTGTGACCTTGACTCTTTTGCAAGAGACACTATTACAGTATTATCACAATACAATGTGATAGGGTCTTTACTTTTAGGTACCACATCATGATCCTGGAAAAAGTTTCATATCCAAACGACTTCCTTGGCTGCATCAGAAGCTGCTATATACTCAGACTCCGCTGTAGAATAAGTGACAACTGGATGCTTTAAATATTTCATCTCAAAACTCCTCCATTCAGACTAAAAAATTATCTTGACTATGACTTTAGATCATTTTTATTTGTTTAAAAACCAACATCGGTATAAAACCTGATGAACAACTCCTCATCTTCTCCATACACCAGGAACATATCCTTAGTTCTTCTCAGATACTTGAGGATAACCTTAACAACAAACCAATGTTGTTCTCCTGGATCATCTTGATATCTACCTACGATTCTCAATGAATAGGAAACATCAACTCTAGTACATTACATGACATACATGATTGATTCTATCACTGAAGCGTATGAGATCTTACTCATTCTCTCTCTCCTGTTGTGTTTGAGAGCACATTTTCTTAGAAAGATGTAAACCATGTGACATTGGAACCGATTTCCTCTTGGACTGATCAATACCAAATATCTCTAGTATTTGGTTAATTTATATACTTTAACTTGGTCTAAGAATCTTCTTGGATCTATCACGAATGATCTAAATTCATATAATATAGGATGCTTCACCTAAATCCTTCATGGAGAAACATTTGTTTAACTAATCCTTAATTGATTCTAAGACTGGTATTTCATTTCAAATAATTCATATGTCATAAACATATAATACTAGAACAACGACTTCATTTCCACTAATTCTCTTATAAACACATGGATCACGTTTGTTCTTGAAAAAACCAAATTCTTTTATGGATTCATTGAATCGAATTTTCCATGGCCTAGATGATTTCTATAATTCATAAATAGATCTCTGTAACTTTAAAATCCTTTTGGCATCACCTGTAGTAAAAAATCCTTCTAGTTGTGTCATATTGACATCTTTATGAAGGTTCCTATTAAGGAATGTTGTTTTGACATCCATCTACCAAATCTCATTGTCATGGTAAATGACTATAGCAAGTATAATTCTGATGGACTTAAACATGAAAACTGGTGAAAAGGATTCATCGTAGTCAATTACTTGATGTTTTTTAAACCCTTGAGCCACTAGCCTTTCTTTATAGGTATTTAATTTACCATTCATGTCCAGTTTTCTATTGAATACCCATTTTCACCCTGTGGGATTTACATCAACTGGCACATCGACCAGAACCCAAACTTGGTTCTAATACATGGAATCCATTTCAGAATTCATGGATTCTTTCCATATTGCATCTTCTAAGCTCTCTACTACCAATTTTTAGGATAGAGGTTCATCATTGTAAACCAATAATGAGTCACCATCTTTAGTGACCAGAAAACCATATCTCTCTGGTTCTCTTATCTCTCTTGCGCTCCTACGTAGTACTTGTGTTTCAGGAACTACTTCTTCCACAGGGACCTGTAGAATTTGTTTTTGTACCAACTCTTGTGAATCTTGAGCATCAAATTCACCAAATTCAATCTTGCTCCCACTATCCTTTTTGAGGATGTGCTCCCTCTCAAGAAAAATGGCTTGTTTGAAGACCATCACGTTCTTATCTGAGGGGTTGTATAGGTAATATCTTTTTTTTCCTTAGGATACCCTATAAAGATACACTTTGTTCCCTGGGGTGCTAGTTTGTTTCCATATAAGGTATTAAAAAACACCTCACAACCCCATACATCTTTATGTGACAAAACGAGTTTCTTTCCACACCATAATTTGAAGTGAATTCTATTTTCCACTTTAGTTGGTACTCGGTTTAGTGTGTATGCTGTAGTTTGTAATGCATATCCCCAAAAGGATAATGGAAGATCTGCATGACTCATTTTTGACCTTATAATGTCTAATATGGTATGGTTCCTCCTTTCACTAACACCATTCCACTGTGTTGTGTATGGCGGAGTGAGTTGAGATAGAATCCCAAAATCCTGTAAAAATTCAATAAACTCTTGGTTAAGATATTCACCACCTCGATCCAATCGAATCTTCTTTATCTTCTTTACAAGTTGATTCTCTACTCTATTCTTGAATTCCTTGATTTTTTCAAAGGACCCAAACTTATAACTCATCAAGTAGACATAACCATATCGACTCAAGTCATCAATAAAAGTTATGAAGTAAAAATACCCTCCTATAGCTTCTACTGGAAATGGTCTACACACATCAGTGTATACCAATCCTAGAAGCTCTGTAGCCTTTTCACCCTATCCACAGAATAACGATTTGATCATTTTTCCATGTAAACAAGCATGGCATCTTTCAAGTGGTTTTAGCTTAGATGATTCTAAATAACCATATTGACAGATCTTTTTCAAATGATTCTCGTTTACATGACCAAGATAGTGATACCATAGTTGGGTGTTATATGAGTCATGTGAACATGATTCATTATCAATTTACAATACTTGGTTTTTGTAATTCAATACATAAAGGCTATTATTTAAATGTGTCATACCATAACATATGCTGTCTTTATAAAAGGAACAACTTTTATTTACAAACATGAAAATAAACCCATTTGCATCTATTCATGATACATAAATTATGTTCTTAGTAACTGTTGGTATATAATAACAATATTTTAAAACCAAAATCATTCCCATTGTCAATGAATGTTGGTAGTCACCAATGGATAGAGTAGCCAACATCACACCATTATCATCTCTTAAATCCACCTCTCCTCAAGCAATCTTTCAGAATCTACTTGGTTCCTGCATTTGGATACAGATTTGAGTACCACAAGCTGTATCTAATACCCAATGTGTAGATATTGAAAGATTACACTCGATAATGAACACACCCTTAGCTTTCCCTTTCTTCTGGGTGTAGTTCCTCTTCTAGTGGCCTGACTTGCCACATAAAAAACATACTGCCTCCTTTTCCTTACCTTGCCTCTGGATCTTCTTCTTCTTAGAAGGATGGTTCTCGAGAGCTTTAGACTTGTTATGAGTCTTGGCCCCCTTCACCTTGTTCTTCCTTTTCTTATTCACCATAAGGACCACAAGTTTATCACTCCCCATGTCCTTATCAACTTGGAGAATCAAAGTAAGAAGTTTTGAAAGACTCTTCTCATTATTACTCATATTGTAATTAACAATAAAACTGGAGAAGGTCTTGGGAAGTGATGAAAGTATGAGATCTATATGCAACTAATCCAAGAATATAATCCCTAAGACGTCTAAGCATTCAATGTATCCAATAAGATTAAACACATGAGGTAAAACCAATACAGACTCTCCAAGATTAGTTGTAAACAAAGAATTGGAGATCTCTTATCTCTCTTGTATCACCTTCTCTTGATAGAGATCCAGAAGGTGAGACATCACACTATACGCATCCATGTCCTCATCTTGCTTAAAAATCTCATTGGTCATGGATGACATCATGAAACACTGAACATTTTTGGAATTGTTCAGATGTTTCTCATAGAGTGATAACTCTTCATCACTTACCTCATTACCAGGCACATTAGGAATATGTTCTTCTAGAAAATATAATTTTCTTTCATGGTGCAAGATAACGTGTAAGTGCCTTTTCCATTATTGGAAATATGTGCCAGTGATATGGTTATCCTTATCAATTATAGACCACAATGATATTTTTGATGTCATTTTTATTTTTGTTTTTACATGTAAGATGAGCAGAGATTTAGTACTTTATCTGATAAAATTCATAAAAATAAATAAATATTATATTTATTAATCTCCCACTATTTTATCAAAACCCAATATCTCTCACCATTAGATTTAGAATATCCTGTTGCTCAAAAATTCTAGTGGAAAATATCCATATCCCCCTTCTCATTACCCTAACTTTGGTTGGTCAAGAAACTTGAATGGTTTTACATAGGCATTCTAAATGTCAACTGCATTAACTCACAGTTCCTTGATCCATTGAGTAGACTCCCCAATTCTGAAATCCTTAAAAATGTATTTCCTCAACCCTTTTATCCCAGTTACACCAAGTACTACTTTGGTACTCAACCCTTGATGTGAACTAAGTTAAGTCAACCCAAAAATTCATGCTAGAATTCCCTGATAATTGAAATCACCACAACTTTGGCTAGTAAAGCACTTTGAACTATGGTTTGATTTTAACTGAAGTAGTGTAAGGATATAATAACTTAATATATAATTGAGGGATTTTATCTTTTATACATAAATTTACAATTATCATCTTTATCACATTATTTTTAATTTTAAGTATATTTACTTAAGTGATTAACTATGTCTTAGATATTTTTTACACATAAGACAATTTATTTTAGTTCTATCTTTAATGCTTGTTAATTTCATTAATTCATGTGATTAAAACAAAACATCAATAATGAAATAACTATGAAACTTTATAGAAATAAAATAATAAAGAGGTATGATCATGATATTTTACTAATGGTTAGTTTATCCAACGGTTGATAAACTAATTTTTGACCTAGGGAGAAAACACCTTGAAACAATTAAGGTTTGTGTTACAGCTTTCCACCCATCCACCTATGTATCTCTCTTGGATTTAGTTCACCTTGACTCCAAACTTGAACTACCACCACTATCTTGGAGCTCTATCCATTACATATGCTTTTACTCACACACAGGTGAGGGGAAAAGGGTTTACATAAAAGAAACCATGGGCACACAGGCCCATACATAATGAGATGATAGATGACACATAGGCCATAATTTTTTTTAATAATAAATTAAATAAAACCAATCACATACAAAGGTCTGATCTACTCTCACGATCATCCATATGCATGCGACAAATTACGCATTTAATAAAACTAGCATTCAATTATTAATCATTTTTATTTAAGACTAATCGCTCTCAAATAAATTAATTATCTTCTTTAATTAATCAATTCTTTTGTCTTAATTATCATCCAAATTTACTTGAGATTCTCATCCATCATAATTTTAAACAAATTAAATAAATTTATTTAATATTAACTATGTACATAAATGTACCTTAGAGGCAACATAGTGAATAGAATTTTGAATCTACCCAACATGAATTAATCTCATATACTGTTTACTCTTGTGACATATGGCATACACGACTTATCACATACTTTCATAACATGTACTATCAACTTAATGAGTACACAAATTACATGATTTTTTTGTAACATGTTATGCTTCAATGCACATAGATTAATATCTATAATATGAATCATATATTATATGTAGATATAAAAATTACGTAGAAATTAATTAAACATTATATATATATATATATATATATAAAACCCATCACATGACATGTCTTATCAACTTAATGACTACACACAAGCACATGTTGATAAGGTTTACAAAATATAATAAATTAATTTTAATTCTACGTAATTTGGTATAAGTACATGGTGTGTACAAGTGAGCTACACGCCATATACATCTCTCACCGTCTATTTGAGGCACACACCTATGGACTTGGTGTGTAAACCGTGCCTTGGAAAAATTAGATTACACAACATGTACAAAGGGTTACACGACGTGTGGTCTTCGAGTTACATAGTCACCAGTCAGGTAGGTCATGTATGGAAATACAAGGACCGTCTGTGACTTAAAGGACTACACTTCGTGTATGTGGGCTACACGGCGTGTACTTTAGCTGATCATATGCCAAGATGTCCCGGTCAACACATGGTGTAATAAATTAAATGCACCACCTAAAATCAATACAAATAGTTTGGATTAATTCCGAATTAATTCTTGGTGCATTGAACACTACCACATGACATGTAACTTTGATTACACGGTGTGTACTCTTGTGTTTTTCTATTAGAATCCTTGGCACCTCTAGATGAGATCATCGATCTTATTTCTTTTATAAAATTAATCAATTTGATTAGATCTATGAGAAACAAAATAGGAAGAAGCAAATCCCATAATTCATATTAAAAGAATGATTAAAATTGAATTGAAAACTAATTTAAAAATGTGTAAATCAATCAATGATCTTTAAATAATTATAAATAATTATGTGACTACTCTGATACCACTTGTAGGTTCCTGACGTAGTGGAAGCGTGCGATGGGTCATACCCAAATTTTTTTTTGTTATGATCGATAATCAATCTGAGATTTATATGATGATGAATGTTGTAATCAATGGAATTGAATCAAACAAAACAGACAAGGGACAAAATGTTGTAACCAAGCATATAATCATCACATATTATTTATAATTAATTCAATCAATTAAAGAATTACCTTACGTGAATTCTTTATTCATTGATGGCTCTAAAAATAGATCTGCATTGTACTATCATTGCATTGATGGAATCAAGAGCAGATTCCCTCTAATGGTGATCCACACATGTTCTCCAAATCTCCGAACATCACCGTAAGAATCTCTGGGTGCTAGCATGGAAGATCCTATCATTTGTGTTGTCTGCCTTTAATCACCACAAAAATCACTTTCAAAGAATTATCCTTGATCTCTGTAGACTTGAGAGTGAGAGGTGGAGGAAGATCACTCTCCATTATTGAGATCATTCTTGGATAGAGATCTCTTTAGGGCTTGAGAGGATTCTCTCCAACTGTCATTGTGCACAACACAAAATAAATTGGCTCTATTGGAAAAATAATATAATTGGGTTTAAATACTACTAAGGTTTAGAAATAAATATTTTCACAAGTTCTCTTTAATATTCATTTAATCCCTTACAGAACCCCATGTCTAAAATAATTATAATAATATTATTTCCTCGACATGTGCTTAACTTGTGAATTAAATTAAATATTACTTAAGAAAATAATATTCAATATATATCATTTATCATCAGACCTAAAAACTCGGTCCGCCATTCCTCCATAATATTTAATGGGCCTTGAATAATAACTATTTATTTAAAAAATAAATAGCATTTTCTTATTCTATAATAAATAAATAAATATTATATTCACTAAATAGAAAATAAATATTTATTAAATATTCTACTCACATTATATTCTCTTGAATATCTGGTGAAAAAATATATGAAATAAATAAAACATGAATTATTATTAAACCACATGTGAGAATAATATTTATTCAACTTTTTAAATAATAAATAATAATATATTATTTAACTGAGATTCTAGATATACTTAGTGTGTGACCCTCTAGTCCTCTTTCTCAGTGGCATTAGGTGAAGTAGCCTAAAATACAAGGTTAATGTCTAGAAAAATTCTAAGGCAACCATAGAGAAAAAATTTAATGCTACAATGAAAAAATACCCCATACATACGCCTACTATGTAATATAATCCCTTTATCAAGATTTCTCTAACCAAGAAGGTTTCATGCTTGTGTCATCAACCTATATGCTCAATGTCTCTTTATTTGACATTTTGGAAATCAAACATGTCTATAGAACACCATGACCATGGATTTATTTAGGCTATATCTTTATATCAAAGAACCTGAGATATCAACTTTCATTAAAGAACATAAGGGACAAATCCTTTCTCACATTATTTATTAATGCAATATTACTCGTGACACACCCAACATATCCTACCTCACCACAGTCACGTCATTACAGTTTTTGTCAATACATCAAAGTACATGCCTCATAATACTCATTAATAATAATATTAAAGTCTAAAGATCAATACACACATCTGAAGATAGGAAAATCCAATGAAACATATAAATGTGGATTTCCTACTAGCAGGTCTCGTTCTCATAATATCGTACACTGGATATTACCAAGGGCGTACACCACGTGAAGGTTCCTCAAAGTCTTATGAGTCTTCACCCCTGATGGCCTATATAATTTGTGTCCCTAAAATGACATCATCCGACTATAAAACATATATTTAAGAATAGTGTTGTATCACTTCTGGGTTCTCATCATAGCGTGGAATTGCTATGACCTTTTAGCGCAACAACTACTCTTAGGAAGTTATCACATACCATGTTACTCATAAGAACAACCATGATGTGATAAAGTTTATTAATATTCAAAACTATGAATATAGGTTATCATAAAGTAAAAAAAATTTGGTTCTAGGTCACAAAATCTAACACTTATGATTGAGTTTTCTGGTTTGGTTTATAATATTCAAATTGTAAGATCTCTTGTATAACACCCTGGACCAACACCAATCATACAACTCAAGTTGAGGACATAATATGACCTCAAGCGCTCTTCTTGATCTCTAAAAGTTTATGAAAACATAAAATAAATAACCATGCAACAACTTATAATTATCTAATGGGATTAATATATACAAATAAATACATAAAAAGGAATAAATAGTGAAAATACATCATTATCCCCAAAAATATCCTTAACCTCACACCACAAGACATTGATTATGCACATACACTGAGGTGTTCATGAATGATGTGAGTATGAAACTCAGTAGGTAAAGTTGGGAATACAGGATGGCCTGACCCAAACAGGAAGACCCGTCATAGACTCAATATTATGTGATCTACAATTTATAAACCTATTTTTTCATAGGCATAAAAAATTTAAATCCTAACCCATATAACTTGAGTATATGGTTTGAACGAGCCAACCCATATTTTTTATTTAACTTTAGATTTTTTTTAATGTTCATTTTTTTGAAGTGGCTTCTAGACCACCCACTTTACCATGTTACACCTTCTCTCTCCTACATCATGATCATTAATTGGTACAAGATTCAAGGGAATGTAAAGATCTTTAACCTTGGGGTAATTTTGTAGTATTGTTACATATTAAATTGTATTTGTGTATTTTAATCACTAAGGTCAAGAATTGTGAATTTTATATTAACTAATTTATTTTTTATTAAATTATTATTTAATTTTCCTATTTAATATGCATGTTTAATTTACCATAATTAATTGACATTTTGTTTATTGCATTTAATTGGAGGTTGTGAGAATTAGAACATGTGTACTTATGAATGAGGTCTCCAGTTTAGTTTATAATATTCAAATTGTAAGATCTATTGTATAACACCCCAACTTGACATTGATCGAGTCGAGGACATCATATAACCTCAAGCGTTCTCCTTGATTAATGGGGAGTGATTTACCCTAAAGTCATATATCAAATATTGATCAACAATGTGAAATAAATAAACAAGTATAACATGATGAATAACATTAGTGGAATCATAATAGAAGGATAACCACATCAAAGAAATAACCATGCAATAACTTATCATTCATGTCACATCATTTCATATAGTCCTACATAAAAAGGTTTATCTAATGGGATGAATATATATAAATAAATACATAAAAAGGAAACAAAAATTGTAGATACATCGTTATCTCCAAAAAAATCCCCTTGATATCTCCACAGGAACATGCCTCCACAACTCCTTGTCAAGCCATTACTAGATGAATGGCCTGTTATAGGTTCTTTGACCTTCCTTGCATCATGAGACATGAAGTTTTCACATACACTGAGGTGTGTATGCATGAAGTGAGTATGAAACTCAGTAGGTAAATCTAGCAATATAGGCTATCCAAACTCAAATAGACTGACCCATTATAGCCTCAATATTATATGGGCTATAATATATAGACCATTTTTTTCACTAGATTAAAAAATTAAAATCCTATCCCACATAACATGGTATGAATGTTCTAACCCATATTTTTTATTTAATTTTAGAATAGAACATTTTTTAATATTCTTTTTTTTGAAGTGGCTTGTGGATTAGACACTTTACAAGGTTACACATTCACCCTCCTTCTCCGCCATGATCATTAATTGGTACAAGTTGCAAGGGAATGTGAAGAGATTCAACCTTTGGGGGATTTTTTTGGTATTGCTTCATATTAAATTGTGTTTGTGAATTTTAATTACTAAGGTGGATAATTGAATATTTAATATTCAAAATTTTCTATTAATTAAGTGCTCATTTAATTTTCCTATTTAATATTTATGTTTGATTTGATGGAATTAATTGTAATATTATTTATTACATATACTTGGATATATATGTCATATTTAAATATATGAGTAGTGGAAAAGGGGATTACCCTTACACATCCCTCAGTTGTGGGAACCTTATA
This sequence comes from Viscum album, assembly GCA_963277665.1. Lineage (NCBI taxonomy): Eukaryota > Viridiplantae > Streptophyta > Magnoliopsida > Santalales > Viscaceae > Viscum > Viscum album. The sequence continues at coordinate 960,183,296 of OY728138.1, read as the reverse complement.
TCTCACGTTGTGCCATGGGGGGAAGTGTGTAAGGGGATTACCCTTATGTATCCCTCAACCATGAAACCATTTTGTATGCATTTGTAATTTTTGAGACCCTTACGCATCAGACTAGGAGACCCTTACCACCGATGTGATCATGTAGGGTGTGAGCCAATTCTCAATAGGGTACCACCAAGAGTTTTTTTTCATTCTTCTTATAAAAGAAACAAAAAATGCTAGTTTGAAAATAAATAGAAGAAAATAGTTTTTACTTCCTTTACATGTCATGAAAATAAATAAACATCACTTAAAGGTTAATTTCTCAAAACATTTCCTTTAAATAGATCAAAATCACGTTTTTTTACATTTAGAAATCCCCTTTTTGAAACTAAAACTTTTACACATCCCTCAAATAAATGCATAAAGTAAGGGGAAAACATAAATGAAAGTAACACCATGGAAATTCATGATTGAAATGAAAATAATAATGCATAGAAAAACTATGAAACTTCAAGGCTCAACTATAAAGGTATAAATTCATTATAAGTATTGATAATACAAGAATAAAACAACTCACATGATGAATAGGTAATAAATAAATAATAACATACAATAGATATCATGAGGTAACACTATAGGGACTAATGGGACAATAATCGATGTACCTAGGTGGGACCAAATATTGGTAGGTCTTACAGTCCTACAATCATCACCCAAATCACTCGCAGCTGGACTCATTATATACACACTCCCTAAACAGGGTCATAACAATACAACTAGGGGACACTAACTAATGTACAATCTCAACTAGCACATACCCATCCCTTGATTTCCCACTAATTAGCCTAAGGTTCCCCATGAACTAGATAAAGGAGGCAAGATTCTTTAAAACAATCATCAATAACATGATAACCACATATCCCAAGGAAACATAACACAATAACAATATCCATCCCACCTCCAACACCCATTTTATAAGATCCCCTAACCCATAAGCACAAACACAAGCATGAATCACAATTCATTCAATCATAAAACACATAAGCATCAACAATAGATTATAACGGGGTTCAACAAGGGTGTAACCAACAACCAAACAAATAGCATTACTTAAGGTGCCAACTAATATTTTTCTTTATACTTAGTAACTATATATATAAATTTTGGGAATCCATTTTAAAAACCATTTTAAAACTAAGTATAGATCTAAGGGGAAAACACAAATAACACCAAAACACAATCATAATCAATCCAAGAAATTCACTAAAATTTTTAATAATCCAAACACACCCCTTAAAAACATGTAAAAACTTTAACTAATAAAACAACCCACTTTATAAATCATATTTGATTCAAAACACCATGAATAAATCATATCACTTGAAGAAAACCATCACTAGAATTTTGTTAAACACTTAGAATTCATAAAACACCATTTAAAATAAAAGTTCTATTGAATTATGAAATCCACCCATTATTCCAAAAGAAAACCAAAAGAGATTGTGGAAAAAATTTGACAGATAATATTTCGATAACATACACTACCTTTATCTAGATTAGATTCAAGCTTAAAAACTCCAGAATCCAAGGAACTATCAAAGAAAAAATAATGAAACAGAAACACCTACCTCAAGTGGTGGAACCATCTTGTCTTAGATGAAAGCCACTAGAATAGGTCGCAAGAGGTACTTTATAATCTCTAGAAAACAAAACCCACAATTATTAGAAAAGACTAGCCTTGGAGCTCGACCAATATGTCCTCTAGGGTCAGAGAGGAAGGGAAAAAGGGAATAAACCAAAAATAGAGGGAGAGATGAGCCCTTACCTCTCAACCTACATGAAGATTCACTACAAAACCATAAAAAATACACCAAGGAGGAGAAATGAATCGGTTTGGAGGACCTCCTAGGAGACTCCCATCAAAATATGGAATAAAAGGAAGAGGCCCCCCAAATAAAAATAACTCAAAAATAAAAAATTACCCCTCCTTGAGTAGGTCGAATGTTTCACCAAACTGTGCAGTAACCATGAAATTTTTCACTATAAAAAACTATAGAGGTCACATAGTTTACTCACATGCTTTATTTCTATCTCATTGTTTATTTATATATTTGAAATTATTTTTTTTATATTTTTTCATATCAAAACTGTTATGACTTCATTAAGCACATTGAGAATCTTGAATATATTTTTTTGTTTTTCAAACCTATTTTGTGTTTTTTATTATGAATGTATTCTATATTACTCTTTTTAATCAATGTTGTTGATCTCTTTCTTGCTTTTTGGGATGATTATTTATATAGGAAAACCTTCCTATGATTTTTGAAATATATATAAGATGAATCTAGAAATCCAATTATCATATTCTGATTTTATTTTTTATTTGAATCACCTATACAAACTTGTTTATATTGTTATGAGAATTATACAAGCTTGATTATATAATTGGGTTTTCCACTACCATGTGATCTATTCCCAATTGTAAATCATTTGTAATTCCTCTTGTAATGGAATTGTATTTTATATATTTTTTTCATTTTTATTAGATTCATTTTTCATGAAACTAGAAACATAGACAACCTTGTTTGATTTTGTATTTTGGGTTTTAACTAACTAATTTTATGCCCAATGGATCTTGTTCATTTCAATAAATACTACCACATCAACGCAGTTGGAAAAAATTTATACCAAAGACAAAATGGGTATAATTTTTTATCATCAAAATTTGAAATTGATTGTTTGTTGCTATGATTTTTTTTGTTTCTTTTACACTGAAACATGATTTTATGTTTGTTTAACTAGGTTTATACCCTCTTTTGGTTGTAATTTTACAATCTGTGATTGATTTTTTATTCCTTGTTGTCTCCCCCATCTATCTGCATCAGTAGAGACCTTAGGTTGCTGCCTAGTTGTGTGTCTAAGATTTTGGGATAGAAGGGGTTAGTGAAAGGTTGTATTAGGTGAGAGTGTTGGTTAATAGTGAGGTGTGTGTAAGGGATTGTACGATTGTTTTTTTGTCTCATGTGTTTTTATCTATTTTACTTAGGAGTGATTTGGTATTTAGTTCTTGTTTTGTTTCACTATTTTGTATCCCAAATAGGGTTGGTGTCTCCAAGTTGTGACCTATTGTGACTGGTGATTGGGCTTGGGTAGTTTGGGAGTGTTTTCAGTGCTTTTTTTGGTTTCCCACCAAGCTTTTTAGATTTACTGATTAAAACCTTTATTGGTTTGGTATAGGGTTCCAAAGTATTAGGAGTCTTGTGTCACTATGAGAGATTGATCGAGATGATTTTTTTCTTGGTTGGTATCTAGATACCCATGGATCGCTGGTGTGTCTTGCATCTTAGATCTTGTCCTTGGAACCTTGGGGTTTTATGTGGTTTGCAGTGGTACCCTGTTACTAAGGAACTCCTTTATTAGCTTGGTTTATGCATTGTGATCTCCTTAGGTAGAGATTAAAAATCCAATTTTAAGGATATGTTTCTTTATTTCACCAATAGTCTTCCCGATAGTGGTCTTCAGACAGAGTGTATCAACTTGGAGTTGACAATGTTAGGTGTTTAGATCCTTTGTTTTTTCTAGGTTTAGGTGGAGACTATTTTTATGTGTACTATGCTTTCATTATGGTGTGCTTATTCACTTATTTTTGTTTTTCATGACTGTACTATTTTAAAATTGAGTTATTCTTTGTGAAATTTTTGAGTTTATTTTTCCATGGTTTTAGAGGATGGGTACTACTATGTTCCTCCTTGTGTTCTAGATACTAGTGATCTGGTTCCAAGTTTCCTCTATGGAAATATCTCAAAGGGAGACACAAGTAAGTATAAGTGTGTGTTCCATTTATGTTTATAATTGTTTAGTTTTGATCATGTTAATAGTTTTTTAGAATATCATTCAATCTGGGTTGCATGTTCAAGTTGATGCATGTTATGGGTAGTTAAAATGATAGTATGACCAAGGTCATATAACTCTTACACCCTTTAGCTTCTTTCTTAGGTTATGCTCAGATTGATGATTTAGGTAGTGTGAAATTATCATAAGGATTTGGGATTTAATTTTCAAGGTGGATATTACATAGTATTATTTTATATTAAATTGTGTTTAAGTATTTTACTTACCAAGGTGGAGAATTGTGAATTTAGTATACACTGATTTGTTGTTAGCTAAATACCCATATAATATGCCTTTTAAATATGCATGTTTAATTTTATGGAATTAATTTTCATGTTGTTTATTGCATTTACTTAGAGATATACGCTGGATCTAAATACATGTGTGATGGAAAAGGGGATTACTCTTACACATCCCTTTATTGCAGAACCCTTATGTCTCGCTCTGTGTTGTGGGGTGATGTGCACAGTGGAAAAGGAGATTACCCTCATTCTCTATTGATAGACCCTTATGTATGACTCTATAATTTTCAAGACCCCTATCCATTGGCCCAGGATACCCTTATGTATCAGCAAATTCTCCTTTGTGTGTTTTCTCCATGCATGTTATCACTACTATTGTTAGGGCAGGTTCCACGCCCCTTTTAGCTTTCCATCCACTGCTTGCTGTGTTTCCTCAGTGACATGTACCCACTCCTCAACCATAATTACTTAGTGGCCTCCTCAATTATACCAGTATCGACTAATTTTTGTTGGGAACTCTCTATTTTTAGATAAAACCCTCTTGGTTCGGCCCTTTTGTAGCTTAGAGAGTGAAGCAATGATGGTATATTCCAGGTTTATTGTAAAGAAAAGAGAGGGAGATACCCCAATGATGAATTGTTAGTTCTTCAGAGAAGGAGGTTCCAAAATTTGATCTCTTGATGTCCCTATCTAGTGATGTACTCCTGGTATGGAGGCCACTGGTCCTTGTTCTTGGACATAGAGGGTGGTAAATATAGAGTAGTAATGGATCTCGATGACTCCAAATATACCTAGATGACTTGGGATCTGGATGATGATGCTATCCTACAACACTTCTTCCTAGAGGAATAATATCATATATGAGGTGAGACTAAATCTTAGTAAGGGGGTTTGGTCCAATTTTCCCTTTGTTTTCTTTGATCCTATTCAATATGTATTGCTGGTGTTTCTTGGGTACATCGTGTGTGTTCATCCAGATTTGAGGAATGATTTTCATCCTCAGGCTCAGATTGGACACAATTTCTTGGTGTGGTGAGATCCTCATTCTTGGATAGTTTTAGTGGTCTTGTTATGTTGATACTTTCTTTCATATGTTATGCACTCTTTCTTCTTGTATAGTGAAAGCCTATTATGATATTTCCCCATTCACGTAGGCCAATTGGATGAAGCACATGAATCCTTCTTTCCATTTACTAATTTCCATTTATCATTTCATTAACCTATAATTCAATGAATGACTACTACCATATCGATATTTCTTTATTGATTTGAAAATATGTCGAGTATATTTGTTCATATAAAAATCGTTATGCTTCTATTAAGCATTTTTAGCATCTTGAATCTATTTTCTTATTTTTTAAAAATGTTTTATGTTTGTTGTTATAAATGGATTCTTTTTTTCTCTTTTTAATCAATGTTACTATCCTCTTTCTTAATTTATAAGATGATTATTTATATACAATAACTTTCCTATGGTCCTAGAGTTTTATACTGGTCGAATCTAAAAATCTAATTCTGTTTTTAGTTGAATCACATGCATATAATTGTTTATGTTTCTATGATAATTATGAAATCTTAATTATGTGATTGGTTTTCCACTTACATGTGATATATACCCTGTTGTAAATCATTTGTAATACCTCCAATGGAATTTTATTTTGAATATTTCTTCTTGTTTATTAGATTCATTTTTTATATATCTGGAAATATAAACATCCTTATTTTTTTTTCATATTTTTGAGTTTTAATGAATCAATTTTATACCTAATGGATCTTTCTAATTGAATGAATACTTCCACATAAATGACATCCGTAAAAGATATTTTTTAGCACTAGGGTGATCATAATAAACTTGGCTAAGAACATGCTCTAGGTTTAGCCAAGCACCTATGCTGTCATGGTGATCACTGAGAACATCACTAAGAATTGGTACTTCAGAAACCAGAAGTCCAAGCTCATAACCAACAATCTCTTCCTCCTTGATGGATCTTCTGTCCTTATCTCCAATAAGCCATTGGATCAGTAGGAATCCATGTATAGGCTCATCCATGTGGTCTGAACCCACTATGGTTCTTAAAACCAAGCCTTCAAATTCATGTATCAGGAAAATGATAGTGCCGAGAAGATAAGAATATCCAAATCCAAGGATTTCATGGCCATCACCAACGAGGTTCTCTATATCAGTATTACCATGTTGGGTTCCCTAGTCCTCATAATTTTCAAGCACCTCATGTTCTTTTCCACCCTATTATTTAAGAAGTTGTTCAAAAATGGGCTCAAGTCATATATCACTAACTTCAAGGTTTCCTTCAACCACCATCACATCCATAGTAGAGGGAGTATGATGATATATGAGTTGGAGAATAACTCCTGTAAGAGGCACATGTTTAAAAAAAATGCAATGGGCGAACTATGATTTTTAAGAATTCCCACTGGATTTAATTTAATTACCAAATATTATTTTTTAAAAATAAATATAAAAAATAGTCTATCTCATGACCCATATGGGCTAGACCATAAGGGATATAAATACTGGAATTTGTACCTATACCAATGTTTTAATTTACCATTGGTATAGGTTGGCATATACCAATAGTTTTAATAAACCATTAATATAAAAATTTCCTATACCAAGCCACACAAACCCTCCCCTTACACAAAATCAGTCCCCACAACCAATTTAACTTCATTTTCCCTTCGATCCTACTTTGAATCATTATTTTTGAAATGATTTTTAGATGAAATAATAAAGGTACGTTGCTTCCCTCCACCCTTTCTCTTACTGTATCCTCTTCCTTGATCATTTTCATTCCCTAGATTGAAAATGACCTAACCCAATAATATACTTTACATGTTTTTATATGATTTTGTAAAAGTGTGAAATCAATATAGATACAAATTATGAGTGGCCTATTTAAGTCAATATACTGCATTGTTTGTTTGGTGGAGATGACTCAGACCATGTCGGTTGAACATGGAATGCGTCATTAATTTTAAAGGTAAGAAATCAGATCACTAATTTGTATTCAAAATCATTGTTTGTTTCATCTAAATTTATATATGTATCTTTATGATATATATTAGAAGATAACCTAAAGTTTAAATTACTTTAGGGTACCAAAAAATTATTGTAAAAATATTATTGGAACCAAGTGTGTATTCTAAAAAAATGTAATAGAAGAGGTGAAGTGGTAAGGAATATGGAATGACTAGTTCAGGTGTTCTTGGAGACTTTATCAATTATATCATCCATCCTAGAGAAATAAAATTTTGTGTATTGAATTAGTTCCTTGGTTTTTTTGAATAATTTACATAATATATGATCATTTCTTGTGATATTTTCTTGAATGTAGTCAAGGTGCTAAAAAAATATACATCCCAGAGTCCTTTTTAGTTGATATTATTTGTTCTTTCACAATCATCCTTGGTTAAATTTTCTCTTGTGGATAAATCTAAAAGTTCCCCTAGATTCAAAAAATTAGATCTTTATTAATGCCCACTTGATCCTTTAGAGGTAAGTCTATTGTTTTCCTCTAACTTGAATATTCTGAATTTGAGAAAGTAAAATTATTTTCATGATCCCCATGCTGGTTGAATTTAAATATTCTTTGAATTATTTAATTTATAGCTTGGTTAAAGTCCCCATGATCTTACCAAGGAGTGTAAATGTTTTACCCCTACTAGATTGATTTTTTTTGAAATTAGATCATTTATACGTTTATTTTTATAAATTACTGTTTGATGGATTTGAAACTTATCCCTCAAAACATGTTCAATTATTTTCTACAACCAAAATCACGTGAGCTTAAGAAAGTGTCACTTCCCAACGGTCAATTTCCAAGGCCACTCAGGAGTTTTTCTTTTAATTTTATGGGTAAAGGGGTTATTGTAAGATCATAATTTCTGAATTGATTTTGGATTTTCCTGAATATTTCACTCGAGTGAGACTCATCTTTATTATTTTTTTTGGGATTTTGATGTCAATTAATCAATTTTCTTTGTAGTTGAGAATTATAGAAATGCAGTTCATGGTATACAGTGGAACTATAGGCCTTAAACTATATTCCTTTATTTTCCTTTTCATCCTCCAAAGTTTCAAATGACACTTCCTCCTTTTAGAATAACCATTTCCTTGCATTTTATTTCCTTTCAAGAAAGAAGGGAAACATCTCAAATAAGTCTACTTATCTATCAAACCCTTAAAAGATAATGAATGCACTACCATCATGAAATATTTAATAAATGTGTAGGAAAAGTTTTGTGGTGCACCAATGAAAGTTGATAATAGATTCAATTGTTTGTGTTTGATTATATACTCCCTTGATTTTGGTGATAACCATATGCTTGATTGACTCCCCAACACTTAGGGTATCCCAATATACTTTAATATTATTGAACTTGGATTCCAAATCTTCCTAGAAAGGTAGTAGTGCAATTGTCCACATCTAGTTCCAACCTCTATCATGCCATGACATGCTGCACAATAGCCATTTTGTGATTTCCCTATTTTCTTGTATTCATTTTCAATGCATACAAGTATTAAAATTTTAAAATGAACATTAAGACTTCATCTGGTCCAATATTTTCAAAATAATCTCCCTACCTTGAGGTAATTTACATGTCACACTCTAAATATAATCAATTAGAAAAAACCAAATAAATTTGACCTAAATTAAACCAAATCAATGAGAATTGAACTAAAACAAACTTAACCGAATCAAACATACATTTTTTTCAACTTAACAAAATTTAATTATTCCAACCCACATTAAATCAAATAAAATAGATTTAAATGAACACAAAAAAACTGAATTATACTATATTGGAACCCAATAAACCAAAAAAATGGAAACAAACCAATTAGAAAAAAAATAAATATGAATTGAACTAAAACAAATTAAACTAAATAGAAAAAATAGAACAGATAAAACGAAATTGACTTGAACTAAACTAAATCAAATAAACCCAACCTAAATTTAATGGAATAAAACCAACCTAAATCAAACTATACTAATCTAGCATGAAATTACCCAACCTAGCTCAACCCAAACCAATCTGAAATGAACTGAATTGAATCAAAATGAATACAACTAAATAAAATCAAATATAAAAGAGATAAATTGATTCGAACCAAATAAAATTGAATCAAAACCCATTAATTTATATAAGTTCAAAAATAACATAACTAAATTTAATATAAATAGAGATAAACTAGATCAAATTGAACCACATGGAATCAAAATGACCTGATCCATGATAAAAACATATTTATTTAGTTTTGGATTTTTTTATTATCCTAATATGTATTCAAAATAATAATGTATATGATGAATTTTCTCATTATAATTTACTATATTGATATTAATATATTTTTTTATAATAGAATGAATAGAAGTTTGAGGTATGATACTGGTCAAATCTCAACATAGTTTCAAAAGAAGTTGTATTTTTTTTAATATTTTCATTTAAAAATGCTTTAGACAGTGGTATTATACACCGACCTTATTATAATTATATTGAAAGACCTTGGTTAAGTTATGAAGAATTCATTTACCATATAACTAATGTTTTTTTTCAAAAAAAAAAATTATGTATAGTACCACAATAGAGATAAAAGAAAATATCAGACTATTAACAATCAAAATGAAAAGAGTGGTATGAAGAATTTTTCATTTGATTAGTCCCCATTTATTCATCACCACAATAAAGAAAGTATAATAATGTATAAAAAAATTTATATGAGTGCACTTGATGAAACTAATCAAAATTATTATGTTGAGAGAGTGAAAAAATTTATGGATGATGTCAGGACTCCAATATATCAGGCATGTAGTAAAATGAAAAATTTGGAATTTTTAATGCTACAATATCATAGGAAAACCATGTATGGAATTTATAATACTTCCATTGATTATCTTATTACCTTTTTAAAGTACTTAATTCCTTATGAAGAAGATATTCCCTCAAATAATTAAATTAAATTGAAGTTAATTGACCATAATGGATTTTCTATTAATAAAATTCATGATTTCACAAAAGATTAAAACTTATTATAGGAGTAAACCACAACCCTAAATGATTGTAAAGAATTTGGTACATCTTGATAGAATCCAAATGCATATAAAACACCATCTAATGTTCCATATAAATTAATGCAACATTTTCCATTGATTCCTAGAATCCAAAATATTTTCATGTATAATAAAATCTCAATAAATATGTGATGACATGATACTAAGTGAATTAAGGATAATGACGAGTTGGTTAATCCTTTAGATAGATTAACATTCTGAACATTTAATACGCATTATCCTAATTTTGAAACCAAGGTGTGAAATGTCATGTTGGATCTATCATGCGATAGTTTTAATTTGTTTGGTTAGAAACTTATTTTACACAAAACATGACTAGATTTCATTCACATTTACAACCTTACTCCATGGATGTGTATAAAAAAACAATTCACTTTATTGAGTATACTAATATCTGAAATTTCTGATCCTAGAAATTAAATAATTGTGTACTTGTAACCTTTAATAAAGGAGTTGAATCATCTTTAGAATGCGGGTGTGTGCACATATAATACTTATTTGGAAGAAATATTTTATATGTGTGCTTCACTTATGTGGATGATAAATGATTTTACTACTTATGTAGTGATGTATGGATAGAGTATGCAGGGAAAACTATCATGTCCTATTTATATAAATAATACATGATCTAAAGACTTAAATATCATCATTTTTTTAGATTTATGGTACATTTATGATTTTTTCAATGGATAATACATAAAGGAATAATTATAAAAGGTTTTTTAATATTATTGAGACTGAGAATCCACCTCAGTGTATATTTGGAACTAATGTTATTAATTAACTGCATGATATCAATTTTTCATTATGGAAAGGTTAACTGAAATATATAAAGAGGAATAAATTTTCAACTGAACCCAATTAAAATTGGTCAACTAATTTTTTACATCATTTTTTATATGTAATTAAAATTGAAATAAATATATTTGAAATGTTTCTTTTAATTTTTTTAAATTTCAAGGGAAATACCAATGATGATTTATGATATTTTAATGTCTTGCTGGATTGGGAATTATCCCAGAACCACATCCTGTCTGTATAAGTGAAAATAACTGGAAATTTCTCTATACTTCTTATGTGATGAAACATTCAGAGAAAAAATAAATTTATAGAAGAACTAGAGACTATCAAGTTTTCGGATGGATATTCTTGAAAAATACTAAAATGGGTCAATAGAAGAGACTTGAAATTAAAACCTCTGAAATCTAATGACTATCACATCCTTCTTCAGGAATTGATTTTAATAGAAACCATTATTTAGTGTCTAATAATTCAAGGGTGACAATGATTTTATTATGACACTTTTATAAAAATCTTTTTTCTAAAAGGTATTCAAAGTATTTCTTGATAACAATCTAGAAATATACACTATTAATTTTTGTGTGAGTTGAAGAAAATTTTTCCTCCATATTTTTTCACTTATATGGTGCATCTAACTAACTATTTTCTAACTGAAATATTTCTTGGGATAATAGTTTCATTTCTTTTGATGTATCTAACCAAAAGAATATGCACCCAATGAAGTCTTATATCTAGAATAGAAATCATCTTGAAGGTTCTATTGTAAAAGGTTACTTGGATCAGGAATGTATGGATTTCCATTCAATGTATTTGGATTATGTGAGCATGAGACATAACTGAACAATTAGAAATAAAGATGAGAAGTAAAAAAAATTGAGCCTACTTTTCCATCACCTCCCCAAACATATGAAATTAATTTGATAATATACATTTTATACATTGATCCTTAAAAAACATGAGACGATGCATCACAAATTCTTATTTAACTATGATTTATTTAATGACTATATCAAGTAAGTAATGTAAGGACCCATATTTCGAAAACCTTTTTCCTTTGTGTTCTTCGAGGCTTGGTGGATTTGAGTGGGTGTTAGGATTATTTTACTCTAATTATTCTAAGTTCCCTTATTATGGTCATTTTTTGGTCATGCGGTTGATTGACACGACCAGTTGTTTCCTCATGTGGTAGGTAGGTTGGGCATGCGGTCAGTTGGCATAATTAGTTGTTTGTTCATGTGGTAGGTAGGTTGGTCATGTGATCAGTTGGAATGTTCAGTTATTTTTTTTCACAAATAGTTGAATCAACTACATGGATGGAAACTACATGGATGGATAATCTATGTGAATAATCTATGTGGCTGGAACAGTTACATGAATAAGATAAATGGAGAGACCAACTACGTGAGTGATCGACTATGTGAATCATCTATATTGATGAATCAGTTACGTAGATGAATCTACTATATAAAAATGGTTATGTGGAGATTTTGGATATGTGTGGATTTGGGCTACATGGAATCAAACACATTGACTTTTTAGTCAGTTATGTAAAAAATGGAGATGCATCTCTTTTGGCGGCATGAATCATGGGTATTCATAGGCTGTTTCATTGAGGTTAATAACATAGTTAAATTTCTATGATGACTAAGGATATAAATGAGTCCTTTCATGTTTATTTTAATGAGATCCATAATAATTGGTTAATTAAATCTTTTATGATATTAAATCCCTATCATTTCATATTTATTAACTATAAAAATAAGGAAACTTCCCTTTGTTCCATCCTTCTTGCTTTCTCTTGAGACTAGAGGTCCCAAAGACCTTCCCTTGGAGTCATGGAATTGTATTATCATTGGTTTTAGTTTCTTCCAGCAGTGATACCATCTTGTGCACAACCTCTATTTTTGTGTAGTGAATAATGTGAATCTTCTTTCTTCTATGTAGGTAATCCCATGTTTCTCAAATTTGTATATTGTGTGGGAGGGGTTTAATTTTGTTATCTTTTGGGAAAATAGTTGCATCAGGTTTAATTAAGACAAGTTAATTGATTAAGTTAAATTGATGGGAATGGGAATGATTCACATTCTTTTATATCTTTGATATTATTTATAATATTGTGGATTGATGGGATTGATTCCACACTGAAAATCATGGCTATCAGGAGCCTTTTCTTGCACTGTAATTATTATGATATGGAAACCTTATTGAGTGTTGTGATATCACCCTAAAAATGGAAATTTGATAACCACTTATATTTGGTGAGGTGATGGTTTGTTTGGTCATGCTTTTGGGTCAGTGAGGTAATGGTTTTTTTGGCTGTGTTTTTGGGGTGGTGAGGTGATGGTTTTTTTTACCATGATTTTGGAGTGGTGAGGTGATGGTTTTTTTGGAAATGCTTTTGGGGTGGTAAGGTGATGTTTTGTTTGGCCGTGCTTGTGGGGTTGTGAGGCTATGGTTAGATGAGGATGATGAGCTAATTGTGATGTATGGTTGTGTTGTGCTGGATGCACATGTAGTGATGGAATTACTGGTTAATAATGTTCTAAATGGATTGGGATGGTTTGGTTAATGGGATGGAAATGGTTAATGAATGAATTAATAAGGATAAATTTGATTAAATGTGATTTATTCTTAATAATGAAATGAATGATATTGATAATGGAATTGATTGGTAGTGTAAGATGTGGCTTAAGACTTGTGTGGTGTTGTGCATTTAGAGGTGGAATAAAAAGTGGAGATGTTATGATTTAGTTAGTACTTTTTTGTGAACATATAAGTTAGGATTGTGTGTGGATTATGTGTATATTTTATGTTCCTTGTGATTTATATACACACCCTACCCACATTGATCACTATGTTCCAACACCCACATATTCACATGGGGGTGTTTTTTCCAACATCTCAGTGATGAGGATGGATGGATGGATACCCACTCTTTTTAACTCTTTATTCTAGGAAAGTAGATATGCACAATATTTGATGGCTATAGGTATTTTAGTGAACTAGGTGATGGCCCAAGTGTCTTTAGTTGAGATTTGATATGACTATTGTTAGGTCCACAAGGCTGAATACCCTGAGAGGGGGGGGGGGTGAATCAGGGTATGACTAATTTAAAATTAACGCCCGTTATGATCTTGTTTTGCTGTTAAGAAAAACACTCTTCTCTCTCTTTCCTGTTGCACAATGTAAACAGAAAGTAAATCATGCACATGGCGCAATGATTTTTACTTGGTCCACCCTCACTGGGCTACGTCCAAGGAGTATACACCGACAAGTTTCCAGTCGTACCAAATTCCACTAAACTTCACTAGCTGTGGATACAAGGTTTGGGTACAGTCACTCTGTCCCAGGCTCACTACCTTTACAAGATTTAGGGTCATCTCACTGCTTTCCCAAGGGTCACTCCCTATTTATCTCTCTCTGGCTCACTGCCGGTGGAGAGGATCACCTACTTCCTATTCCTTTTCTCACTGCTCCAGAAAGGATCCAATCACAGTTTATAGACTTGTAGGTCTCTTCATTTGCATGAAAAAATGCATCCTCAACTGTTGATAGATGCTCGGTTGAAGTTCAAAGTTCATCTATTGATGAATACCCCTTTTCCTCTTAAACACCAGGAAAACTACCTTTGGAAAGTACCTTCGCAAAGCACCCTACTTCGCGAGGCTCCCAATTTCACGAAGCTCAAACAAGCCTTCGCGAAGAACCTTCCTTTTCACGAAGCTCAAAATTTTATCGAGCTCAAACCATATAAAATATAAATACTTCACAATGCTTAGGCCGTTGTAGAGCTCAAGTCATCGTAAAGCGACTTCCATCACAAAGCTCACTGAGCCAACGCAGAGCACACAACTTTCGCGGAGCTAGAATAGCCTCCGTGAAGCTCTTCTTTCGCGAAGCACACTGCCTTCGCGAACTTCCTTCGCGAACTGAGAGAAAAGTATTTTCTCTGAAAATTCTCTCTACTTCTCTCAAGGGGGTCGGCCTCTATTTATAGGGGATTCCACCGACCCTTGAACTTTCTGTGCGAAGTCAATTCCACGTCATCTCAAATCGCAAATCTCCGAAGTTCCCACCAAAATTCTCTCAAAATCACGAAGCACCTCGGAAATTTTCTGATCGCGGAGCTCATCGTAATCGCGGAGCATCACCGTCAACATTATTTTGCACCTTCTCCACAAAGATCCCTCGCAAATCCCATCACCACCGCGATGCACTTCAACCTCTGCCGTTCGCGAAGCATTGACGTAATCACAAAGAATCACTGCCATCATTATTCTGGTCTTTGTGAATTCCAAACCATGAAGCCCCTCTTCGTGAAATTCATACCTTTGCCATATTTAAATATGATCTTCAAGGAAATTGAAACGCACGGCCGATTGTCACCTATCGACCGGTCAAGGTTCCGGTGCTCTGCTAATGTGTATAGCAGCACTCGGGTCGAATCCTCGGCGATGATACTTTGTAGTAGTCGTTTGTTTTTAGTTGATTGTATTTTGATTGGGGGGGTTTGTTTGCAGAGCTTAATTGAAATGTTTAATGAATTATGTTTAATTTAACAAGTTGATAAAGATTGGGGTGAGTTCATCATTAGGTTAGTTAAGCTTGTGATATCCTTGAGCTTTGCTTTATATTGCATTTAAATTAACACCCATGACACAAGATGATGTTGATTAGAATTCTTAAGTGTTAAGGCTTTAAACCAAGACTTAACTTAACTTAAGGTTATAATCTCAATCAGATCTTATTTATGGTTGTGTATTTATGGTTCCAATAATCCATGGAAACCACATGTTAAACAAAACAAGTCATTAATCCATGACATGTTAAGTCCAACATACACAATGTTAATTCAAAGAATATTCATCGAGCAGAAGCTCTCAATCACTTAACATACCTAAATTATAACTCACCCCAATGAGAGATTTACTCAGCCATTATGATGTTTATTAATCTGGTAATATATTTTTATGGTGATGAATTATAAAGAGAAGAAAAAGAAAGGGACAAGATAAGAGTAGTGTGCCGAACACACACACGAAATATTTTGAGAATCAAAAAAAGAATTTCGATTGAATGAGGAAGCAAGATAAGGTACTGTAATTTAAAATGATTCAAACTATTTTAAGACCATGAATATTATACTACAGAAGGTGGATGAGAATAAGAGATATTGAAGAAGAAATTTTCATTAAAACAGAATTACAAAATAAAGGACTTACAAAATTACAAAAATGAAGAACACAAAAGTAAGTGAAAAGAAAGAGAGGAGGGAAGGTCCCTCAAGTGTAAACTTGAGTATGGCAGGTCCTCCCAAGCCTTTGGAAAAGCTTTTGTCGTGCCAATATGATCTCCTCTCTTCTGAAATGCCAACCCCTCTCAAGGAGAGAATGAGAGAGTATTTATAGCCCAAGGAGTGGACTGTTTGCTTTCCCAATCTGTCCCTCCACTTGCATCGCCAATTGAGCTATTCAGACAGCCGAATCTTCAAATAGATACTTCTTCAAAGTTGTATACAATAATGTTGGCCGACTACTCTCAAAATTAGGAGTCATTTGGACTTAAGGATCAAAAGTTATGGTCGGTTGATTAAACAAACTTAAACTGTCCATTTCAATCCAGTCTTTTTGAAGTCCATAATGTGAAAGGGTTTTTGAATATGAATATTCCTTCAAATACGAATTGTTTATTCAACAAAGTCGGCCACCTATATCTCCTCTTTCACACTGAAAAATATCAGCTCGCTTGGATGATTACATCAGGAGATATGTCATGAATACTATACTGATTTTCATTCTCGGCCAGAATGGTGGGCTGGACTTCAAAGATTTATTTGGGCCCCTTTTACTTGGATTTGGGACATGAAATTTTTATCCAAGATTACATGTAGTGTCCCCAGAATTATGGTGGAGAGTTAAGGTTTTTGAACTTCTGGATTGAGCCCAGTAAATCAATCTTCATGAATAGTCCAGTTTCTTCACAGATTCTTTGGTCTTATTTGTGAGGACCATATGGCCCTTCAAATGGCAGAATTGGATCATGGTGCCTTCTAATGAAATGTTTTATATTGAAAGGAGAATCCTAAAAAACAAGAACCACACAATTTGGATCAGTATAGTGATAGTTATAAGTAAAACATTAAACTGACTCAATTTGACTACTTCTAAAAATGCTCAAATATTATACTTAATATTAAAACATTAATATTTCACACAAATTATGCACATTTCATATAAAATAAGTAAAGGGGGAATATAATAAGTCATGAAAATATTAATAACATCAACTCCCCCACACTTATATTTGCGCGTGTCCTCATGTGCAACAAATATAAAAACATGACAAAATCATTTTCACTCACCAACAAATATTAAAATTTTGTTTTCTCCAATCAGGGGAGGTTTAGACTATTTCACTCATCCATATTGAATTCCATCACAAGTTTGGTTCACAATAATGCATCAGAAACAATTAATTTTTTCATGTTCAAGGTTCGAATTAGAAAATGTAGGCACTCAAAACTTACTCCTCTCAAGATGATAAAAATGTATTTTAGGAGGTTCACTCATTCACCAACAAAAAGTGAAAATCAAGAGTTTGTAAGAGCTCTCAGCTTCCATTCCCAAATCTAATTTGTACAAGAATCAAGAGGTCTTTTAAGGGGTTTTTCAGTGGCTATGGGACGGTAGGTATATAATGTCTAAAGGAAAAGAGGCGTTAAAAACACCAACATGGAAAAATCAATGCACATTTTTTTGAAATTTGATTTGAAAGGAAATAGAAACACATATTTACAAGGGCATGAATGTGTGATGAATGAAAAGTGAGGGAGATAGAAAATGGAATAGGGTGAGATGATGGAATATGTACAACATGGAAGACTTCCAATAATGACACAATACAAGATGATTCAAGTGTTCTGTTTTCTTTTTTTGCTTTTTTTTCGAAAGTTGTGCTTGAAACAAGTCTCACAGTCATCTCCCAACCCATGTTTGATCTTCTCATGGAACAAATTTTAGTAGTTATAACACGATCAAAGGTTGATGATGAATGAATTTTGACCCACCCAAGACACAACCCATTCCTTTTTTTCATTTTTTTATAATTTTTTTTCATTTTTTTGAACACTTTTCAATGACTTTTGTACAAATAAAAATTACACATATACACCCCAAAGATCATAGAATTACAACCTATCCCCCACACTTGAATGGATGCTTGCCCTCAAGCATATGATGACACATTGGAAATCAATGAAAGTACGCCCAAAAATGAAGTCCATTCCCCCCACACTTAAATTTCAATAAATTGTACAATGAAAATCCATGAAGATGTTGGGTGGGACAAGGTATTAGGCTTGTAATGTGGCTATAAAAATAAAGGTTTTCATAGGCTCAAAGGGGATTTCAAAAGTAGGATCAATGTAAGGGTAACGGGAGGCTATTTGGCTATTCTGATTCTCATGTGGCTTAGAAAATGCCTCTATCATATTAATGCACACAAAAGATGGAAATTCAGCTCGAAGGTCCACAAACTCAAGACTCACAATCAGTGGTGAAGACACACAATGAAAAAGATGTCCATAGATGACCTTAGCATGAAGGCTAATGTTATTCCTCACGGTAGGGGAGAATCATTTTCCACCAAAAATTGTTCATTCAAAATGTTTGTTATTGACACAAAATTGTTTACCCAAGTTTGAGATAAAAATTAAATATATTTTAGTTTAAAACAAGCCTTTTGACTCCCCAAAATGGTTGGATAGAATTTCAATATTGGATGATGAGTAATTATGACACCCCTTTTGTTTTGTTAATTTTCATTTTTTTTAATTAATTTTTTTTTAATTTTTTTATTTTTAATGACACATCCACACAAAAGAGAAAATAGAAAAAAAAAGTTGTGGAAGAATGTTGTAAAAAAAATGAGAGGGAGAGAGGAAGAAGAAGAAATAGAGAGAAGAAGAGAGGGAAGAGAGATTGAGGAGAGAGAGAGTTAAAGGGAAAGAGGTGCCCCCTGGTTTGGATTTGGCGGGTCTCCATCTAGTGGTGGTTCTATTGAAGTGGTTGGGGTTTTGATGGAAGTCGACGTGGTTCCTGGATTGTGAGACCTCTCATGGTGATGCTTTAACCGATGTCCGTTAACCGTGAATGTTCTTTTTGAAGAAGGGTCTTGGACTTGCACTGCACCAAATGGGTAAACATTAGTAATAATAAAAGGTCCATCCCAACGAGAATTGAGCTTACCTGGGTGAAGTCGAAATCGAGAATTGAAGAGCATTACCTTTTCACCTTCATAAAATACCTTTAGAAGAATGTGCTTGTCATGGAGTGACTTTGACTTTTCTTTGTAGAGAATGGAGTTCTCATACGAATCGAGTCGAAGCTCCTCCAATTCAGTCAACTGCAACAATCTTTCTTCACCAGATTTTTCACAATCAAAATTACAAGTTTTGACAGCCCAAAATGACTTATGTTGGATTTCAACTGGTAAATGACAGGCTTTACCAAAAACTAGCCTAAATGGAGACATCCCAATGGGTATCTTATAGGCTGTTCGATAGGCCCAAAGTGCTTCACCAAGTCTATCGGGCCAGTCTTTTCTTGTGGGCTTAACAATTCTTTCAAGCACTCTTTTCACTTCTCTGTTAGAAAGTTCAGCCATTCCATTTGTTTGAGGGTGATATACAGTGGATTTTTTATGTACAACCCCATTCTTGTTCAAAAGTGACTCCATGGTTCTATTACAGAAATGAGTTCCTAAGTCACTTATCAAAGCACGTGGTGTTCCGAATCGATGGAAGATATGGGTTTTGAGGAACTCACTCACAGTTTGAGCATCATCTTTCCTAGTGGGTTTGGCCTCGACCCACCTAGAAACATAATCGACCGCAAGAAGAATGTAGGATAATCCATTGGAAGGGGGAAAAGGTCCCATGAAATCGATGCCCCAAACATCGAAAAGCTCACAGAAGATTAATGGATTTTGAGGCATTTCGTTTCTTTTGGAAATTGTGCCAAACTTTTGGCAAGTGGGACATGATTGACAGAACTCGTGTGAGTCCTTGAAGAGTGAAGGCCAAAAGAATCCAGAATCTAGGACCTTTCGAGAAGTCCTTTGTGGTCCAAAGTGGCCACCTCCAGGCATTGAGTGGCAGAATTCCAAGATGGAGGATTGTTCAGTTTCATCAACACATCTCCTAATTACCATGTCAGCCCCAGTTTTCCAAAGTTTATTATCTTCCCAAAAATAATGCTTTGAATCACTTTTCATCTTTTCTTTTTTTTCTTTTGAAAAATATTCAGGGAAAACACCGGAAACCAAGTAATTGACAATTGGGGCATACCATGGTAACTTTGGAGTGAGAGAGGAGAGGTGTTCAGTTGGAAATTCAGGATCAATTATTTCAGAATGAGAAGAATTAGAAATTCTACTCAGGTGGTCAGCCACAGGGTTTTCTTTTCCAGGTTTATCTTTTATCACAAGGTCAAACTCTTGGAGCATTAAAATCCATCTTATTAGCCTTGGTTTGGAATCACTTTTCTTAAGTAAGAACTTTAATGCTGAGTGGTCCGTGAAGATGATGATTTTGGCACCTAAGAGATAGGACCAGAATTTATCCAAGGCAAAAACCACAGCTAAAAGTTCTTTTTTAGTCACAGTGTAGTGTGATTGAGTTTCATCCAATGTTTTTGAGGTATAAAAGATGACATGAGGAATGTTTTCTCTTCTTTGACCAAGAACAGCCCCAATGGCCCTATCAGAAGAATCACACATCAATTCAAATGGTAAGGACCAATCTGGGGGTTGGATTATTGGAGCAGATGTGAGAGAAGATTTGAGTTCAATGAAGGCTCTCTTGCAAGCCTCATCAAAATTGAATGTGACATCATTTTGAAGTAAACGAGTGAGTGGGAGGGAAATCTTGCTGAAGTTCTGAATGAATCGCCGATAGAAACCGGCATGACCAAGGAAGGACCGAATGTCTCGAACTGATTTGGGTTCAGGAAGTGATTGGATCACCTCAATTTTGGCTGGATCAACTTGGATACCCTCTTGATAAATTATGTGCCCTAGAACAATCCCATTTGAAACCATGAAGTGACATTTTTCAAAATTCAGCACAAGGTTACACTTGACACACTTTTGAAGGACCAAAGAGAGTGAATGTAAGCAAGATTCAAATAACTCGCCATAAATGGTAAAGTCATCCATGAAGACCTCCATGCAATTCTCAATGAATTCAGAAAAGATACTCATCATACACCGCTGGAATGTTGCAGGAGCATTACAAAGGCCAAAAGGCATTCGCCTATAGGCATAGGTTCCAAAGGGGAAAGTGAATGTGGTCTTTTCATGGTCTTGAGGTGCGATTGGAATTTGGAAGTAGCCGATGTAACCATCAAGAAATCAATAGTGTGAATTTCCGGCCAATCTCTCAAGCATTTGGTCAAGGAAAGGAAGTGGGTAGTGATCTTTTCGTGTTTCAGCATTCAGTTTGCGATAATCGATGCACACACGCCATTTGTTTTTCACTCGAGTTGTGACCACTTCTCCATGTTCATTTGTGACAACTGTTATCCCGCCCTTCTTAGGAACGACTTGAATTGGACTAACCCATTCACTATCAGAAATTGGGTAGATAATACCAGCTTGAAGAAGCTTGGTAATCTCTTCCCTAACTACCTCAAGTATGAGTGGATTGAGTCTTCTTTGAGGTTGCCTAATTGGTTTGGATGATTCCTCTAGATGGATGTGATTCATGCAAAGGGCAGGGTTGATTCCTGGAATATCCTCTAGGGTCCAACCTAAGGAATTTTTGTTTTCCTCTAACACTTGAACAAGTTGGGACTCCTCAGTTTCAGAAAGTGAAGCAGAGATAATGACAGGGTAGGAGGGATCATGGAAAAGGAATGCATACTTGAGGTGTGAAGGAAGTGGTTTTAGATCAGTTTCATCCTTGATTTGAGAGCTAGACAAGTTAGGAGTAGGAGAAGGGATTCCAGATGGGTTTGGATCATTTTCCTCAACACTGTCCAAGGTATAGCAGTAGAGATCAGAGTTGATGTGGGATTCAAGAGAGTTTTCAAGT
The DNA here is from genome assembly GCA_963277665.1 of Viscum album. Lineage (NCBI taxonomy): Eukaryota > Viridiplantae > Streptophyta > Magnoliopsida > Santalales > Viscaceae > Viscum > Viscum album. The sequence continues at coordinate 960,161,196 of OY728138.1, read as the reverse complement.
TCCTCTAGATTGATGGAGTCTATGAATGAGAGGCCCACATCAACTTCACCATTTATGACTTTGTTAATCATGGTGCAGATTTCACAAGATCCTTTATCATTATAACATGAAGAACATGGTGGATTGGGGTTCGATTGAATCTTAGAAGTGTCCTCAAAAGCATGGATTGAGAATGCAGAGTGATCCTCAGATGGGTATCGCATGGCTTGGAAAATGTTGAACTTGACCAGTTGGTCACCGAATTCCATGGATAAGATGCCTGAATGGACATCAATCTTGGTTCTCGCAGTCATGAGGAATGGTCTTCCTAGAATTAGGGGAGATCGAGAAGAGGTCGTCTCACCTTCCATGTCAAGGACATAGAAATCAGCTGGGAAGATAAGATCATTGACCCGAACAAGAACATCCTCAATTATCCCCTCAGGACTGGTAGTGCTTCGATTGGCTAATTGAATGAAAACACCCGTTGGGTGCAAGGGACCTAGACCAAGGTTGGAGAAAATAGATTTGGGCATGACATTTATTGAGGCTCCAAGGTCTATGAGTGCATCATCAAAGTTGGAACTCCCTATTTGACATGGAACTGTGAAGGTCCCTGGATCTTTGCACTTCATGGGAATGGACTGTTGAGTTGAAACATTTTCAATGTTCCTAAGTTGCCTCTTATGGGTGCACAATTCCTTAAGAAACTTGGCATACTTAGGGATTTGTTTGATGGCATCTAAGAGGGGGATGTTCACTTCAACACGTCTAAACATGTCAAGCATTTCAGGATCAGGTTCAAAGGACTTCTTAGGCTTGGAGATGGCTTGAGGAAAAGGAATTGGGTTCCTTAGAGGAATGGAAGGAGGTGAAGTAGTGGATTCAAGTTCCTTTTCCAGCTTTTTGTTCTTTTCATTTTCTAGATCAACATCGAAATGGGAGGTAGAGCAATCAGCATGGGGCATAAAAATTTGCTTTCCCTATCTAAGTGAAATTGCACTTACATTACCCTTAGGGTTGGGTAATGGTTGAGCTGGGAGTTGGGATGAATTGGATGGTTGTTGCTGGCTAAGGTGGGATGCAAGTTGACCTATTTGGGTTTCAATGTTCTTGAGGCTAGAACGGGTGAAGGAAGCAAGATCCTCTACAGCACTTTCCCATGGTTGTTTAGAAGAAGAGGCTTGTCCCAAATTGGGTTGGCCTTGATTTTGGTTCTTGGGAAAGCGATTGTATTGGGTGGGGAATTGGGAAGGCTCATTAGGATAGTGGAATCCAGGAGGAGGATTGTTCCTTTGGGGTTGAGGAACAAAAGGATAAGGTTGATGGATGTTACCACCACTTTGACCATATTGGAACTGGTTTGGATTTTGATGAGGGAACTGAGGAGGATGAGAAATGGGATTACCATACCTCAGAGGTGGGTTAAAGGTAGAAGAGAAGGGCTCAGAGTGGGGTTGGTTGAAGTTTCTAACAAAATGACCTGATTGTTGAGGGTTGAAGTTTCGCTGAGCATATGCCGCATTGAGCTCCATTGGACTAGATGAATCAGATGGATCATCTTGAAGTTGTGGACATGTGTTAGTCGGATGAGTTGGTGAGTTGCAGATTCCACAGTTCTTGACAGGCCCAGTGAAAAGAGATTGTTGAGGAGAGGAGTTTGGGGCTTTGGAAGCCACAACTAGTTGACGCACAAGACCTGTAAGTTCACTCATCCACTCAGTCATTTTGTTGGGCTCTATGGATTGATTCTCTTGGGCTTGTTTCACTTGAGCATGTACTCGAGTATGGAATTGTTGCGTGTTTGCAGCCATGTTGCTTATGAGTTCTCGTGCAGCTGCAGGAGTTTTGTCAACAAGAGCACCGCCACTTGCGACATCAATGAGAGTTCGCTCCATAGCCAATAACCCCTCATAGAAGTATTGGATCAGGAGTTGGTCAGGGATTTGATGGTGTGGAAAAGTTGCCACAAGCTTTTTGAACCTCTCCCAATACTCATGGAGTGATTCATTAGGGAATTGACGGATGCCGCTTATTTCCTTTCGGATAGAAGCTATTCGGGAAGCGGGAAAGAACTTCTCAAGGAAAAGTCTCTTCATGTCAACCCATGAGTTTATGGAACCAGGTGGGAGGTAGTAGAGCCAAGACTTGGAAGAATCTGCTAGGGAAAAGGGGAAAGCTCTAAGCTTGATTTGTTCTTCAGAAACCCCTTGAGGCTTCATGGTAGAGCATACTACTTGGAACTCTTTAAGGTGAAGATGTGGATCCTCACCGGCTAGCCCGTGAAAATGAGGGAGAAGATGAATCAAACCCGATTTGAGTTCGAAGTCAGCTTCAATGTTTGGATATTGAATACCAAGAGGTTGGTAATTCATATCAGGGGCAGCAAGTTCTTTCAATGTTTGTTCCCTAGGATTGGCCATATCTAATTCAATTGGTAGGGCAATGATTGGTTCTTGGGTGATTTGGTTATCCCTAATGGTCCTCCTAATTCGACGAAGAGTTCTATCAATTTAAGGATCAAACAAATCCGAGGGATTGTTTGGAAGGCTACGGGGCATTCAGAGAGATTTTGGAAGAAAGAGGAAGACGGGTTTTTCTTTGTAATTTTTTCAGTTTATGATTTTTACGAGGAAGACGAGTTTTTCTTTGTGTTTTTTTTTTCAATTTTTTTTAAACTTTTGTTTTTTTTGGGTTTTTTTACAATAACCAGAAACTAATGACTACTTAAAGCACCATCCCCGGCAACGGCGCCATTTGAAACGAACGGCCGATTGTCGCCTATCGACCGGTCAAGGTTCCGGTGCTCTGCTAATGTGTATAGCAGCACTCGGGTCGAATCCTCAGCGATGATACTTTGTAGTAGTCGTTTGTTTTTAGTTGATTGTATTTTGATTGGGGGGGTTTGTTTGCAGAGCTTAATTGAAATGTTTAATGAATTATGTTTAATTTAACAAGTTGATAAATATTGGGGTGAGTTCATCATTAGGTTAGTTAAGCTTGTGATATCCTTGATCTTTGCTTTATATTGCATTTAAATTAACACCCATGACACAAGATGATGTTGATTAGAATTCTTAAGTGTTAAGGCTTTAAACCAAGACTTAACTTAACTTAAGGTTATAATCTCAATCAGATCTTATTTATGGTTGTGTATTTATGGTTCCAATAATCCATGGAAACCACATGTTAAACAAAACAAGTCATTAATCCATGACATGTTAAGTCCAACATACACAATGTTAATTCAAAGAATATTCATCGAGCAGAAGCTCTCAATCACTTAACATACCTAAATTATAACTCACCCCAATGAGAGATTTACTCAGCCATTATGATTTTTATTAATCTGGTAATATATTTTTATGGTGATGAATTATAAAGAGAAGAAAAAGAAAGGGACAAGATAAGAGTAGTGTGCCGAACACACACACGAAATATTTTGAGAATCAAAAAAAGAATTTCGATTGAATGAGGAAGCAAGATAAGGTACTGTAATTTAAAATGATTCAAACTATTTTAAGACCATGAATATTATACTACAGAAGGTGGAGGAGAATAAGAGATATTGAAGAAGAAATTTTCATTAAAACAGAATTACAAAATAAAGGACTTACAAAATTACAAAAATGAAGAACACAAAAGTAAGTGAAAAGAAAGAGAGGAGGGAAGGTCCCTCAAGTGTAAACTTGAGTATGGAAGGTCCTTCCAAGCCTTTGGCAAAGCTTTGGTCGTGCCAATATGATCTCCTCTCTTCTGAAATGCCAACCCCTCTCAAGGAGAGAAGGAGAGAGTATTTATAGCCCAAGGAGTGGACTGTTTGCTTTCCCAATCTGTCCCTCCACTTGCATCGCCAATTTAGCTATTCAGACAGCCTAATCTTCTAATAGATCCTTCTTAAAAGTTGTATAAAATAATGTTTTCCGACTACTCTCAAAATTAGGAGTCATTTGGACTTAAGGATCAAAAGTTATGGCCGGTTTATTAAACAAACTTAAACTGTCCATTTCAATCCAGTCTTTTTGAAGTCCATAATGTGAAAGGGTTTTTGAATATGAAGATGCCTTAAAATCCGAATTGTTTATTCAACAAAGTCGTCCACCTATATCTCCTATTTCACACTGAAAAATCTCAGCTCGCTTGGATGATTACATCAGGAGATATGTCATGCATACTATACTAATTTTCATTCTCGGCCAGAATGGTGGGCTGGACTTCAAAGATTTATTTGGGCCCCTTGTACTTGGATTTGGGCCATGGAATTTTTATCCAAGATGACATGTAGTGTCACCCGAATTATGGTGGAGAGTTAAGGTTTTTGAACTTCTGGATTGAGCCCAGTAAATCAATCTTCATGAATAGTCCAGTTTCTTCACAGATTCTTTGGTCTTGTTTGTGAGGACCATATGACCCTTCAAATGGCAGAATTGGATCATGGTGCCTTCTAATTAAATGTTTTATATTGAAAGGAGAATCCTACAAAACAAGAACCACACAATTTGGATCAGTATAGTGATAGTTATAAGTAAAACATTAAACTAACTCAATTTGACTACTTCTAAAAATGCTCAAATATTATACTTAATATTAAAACATTAATATTTCACACAAATTATGCACATTTCATATAAAATAAGTAAAGTGGGAATATAATAAGTCATGAAAATATTAATAACATCAGAAATACTATTTTTGAGATGCTCACCAACCTCCAAATTTTGGACCCCAAAAATTTGGCAAACACTGGAAAACGGTGCCACCTTGTACTGCTCTTTTGTACCGCCTCCAGATCGTACATTCCTTTGTCACCATTATTTGTCAACATGGACTTTCAACAACTTCTCGGGAACTCGACAATTTTCCATGGAAACCTGCTTTGTTAATAAACACAATCAACCCAAAAATACTGAAATGTTACCTTGAGGTATTTTTGCCCAACAATCTCCCCCTTTGGGTTTGTTGACAACTCTTCACAACTCTTCTCAGAATGATTTTCTGCACGTTGATACCTCACTGATCTCCTTCCAGTCACTATAACCATTTGCCTCTTGCGATTCTGATAGCGTTCAAGGATTCACTTAACACGTACTCTAAGCCCACATGAGCAATGATCGACGTGAGAAACAAGAGTAGTATGAAAAGTTCATCAATGAATCACTTCATGTCAGACTCCCACTATTGACACCTAACTGATACCAATTGTTTCCAAACTGATACCAACTTTTGGAAATGTTCTTACCACTTTCCAACACCAATCTTCTTCTTTTATCATGATCCTCAGCTGTCGTGATATCTATTCTTTGATCGATCACTTCTAGCATCATCAGATTTAAAACTCTCCCCCTTTGTCAATGCTCCCCCTATCTCGCTGCTCCACTTATCAGCTTCTCCCCGTATCATTCATGATTTATCAAATTTCCACACTATCTCCCCCTTGAACAAATCACTATTTTCTCCCCCTTTGTCAACGAACCCAAAGGTCACTCCTTTGCAGTCTGTAACAGAGTAGAGAACACATATTAGCACATTAGGAAAAAACACATCATACCTCGGGGAGAGGGGGGGGGGGGGGATTCCACATCCACACTATTTCAAGTGCAGGGAGTCGACTAAATTCCCAGAGACAGTCGATGTCTCTCAAAAGCTTCCTTGGTTAAGGCCTTGGTCAGAATGTCTGCAACCTGTAGCTCTGTAGGTACATACTCCAACTTCATGATTCCCTGCTCAACCTTCTCCTTGATAAAGTGATATTTGATCTCAATGTGATTTTTCCTTGAGTGATGGACGAGATTTTTGCTCAGATTGATAGCACTTGAGTTATCACACTGGATTCTGATCAGAGACTTTACTTCAACTCCCATATCTTCAAGCTGCTGTTTCATCCACAATAACTGTGTGCATGCTTGAGTGGATGCAATATACTCAGCTTCTGCAGTTCTTAATGAAATACAATCTTGCTTCTTGCTTATCCAAGAAATACAAAATCCACCAATATAGAATGCACCTCCTGACGTTGAATTTCTGTCATCTACTGATCCGGCCCAATCTGCATCTGTGTAACCCAATAACACTAATTGAGATTTGTCATTATACATCAGACCGAAATCTACGATGCCTTTGATATATCGAAGTATTATTTTCAATACAATCATGTGGATTTCATTGGGATCACTATGATATCTCGCTTCTTGGCATGTGGCGAAAATAATGTCAGGCCTTGTTGCGGTCAAGTATAGCAAACTTCCAATAATTTGCCTGTATTCTGTGATATTAAATGCCTTTCCATCCTCATCTTTTGATAATTTCATCCGAGTAGCAACCGGAGTCTTAATCTCCTTGTAATTATCCATTACAAACCTTCTTAGAACCTCCTTGGTGTATTTGGATTGAGAAATGAAAGTTACATTACTTCCTTGTGTCACCTTTAAACTAAGAAAAAATGTTAGCTCTCCAATCATTGACATTTCAAACTCATTTTTCATGAATTCAGAGAACTGTCTGCACTGAGCTTCATCTGATCCTCCAAATATTATGTCATCAACATAAACCAACACCATCATCCTTTGATTACTATCGTTGCTGAAATAAAGATTGTAATCAACTCCCCCACGTTGGAAACCAAGCTTCTTCAAGTACTAATCGAGCCTTGAGTACCATGATCTTGGTGCTTGTTTCAGCCCATACAATGCCTTCTTCAACCTGCAAACTTTTTTCTCATCCTCATGAATGAGAAAACTATCTGGCTGCTCAATGTACACCTCTTCTTCCAGAACCCCATTCAAGAATGCGGATTTGAAATCCATCTAGAACACTTTGAACTTTCTTTGCACTGCTATGACCAAAAATAATCTGATTATCTCCAGCGTTGAAACCAGTGCAAATGACTCATCAACATCAATACCCTATATTTAGGAGTACCCCTTGCACACTAGCCGTGCTTTGTTACGAACCACTGCACCATCCTCATTCATCTTGTTATGAAAGACCCATTTAGTCCCGATGACATTATTATCTGCTGGTCTCGAAACAATCTCCCATGTCTGATTCTTCTCAATCTGGTCTAATTCTTCATTCATAGCCTCAACCCAGTACTCATCTTCAGCTGCATTGGAAAAACATTTCAGCTCCACTTGAGATAAAAACAATGTTTGCTGTGATGATTTCATTCTTCGAGTCTGAACTGGAGCTGTTTTATCACCAATGATATTTTTCCTATCAATTTAAGCTTGACTCTTTGGCTTTTTAGCAGATTTAGATTTTGTTTCCTATTGCTCATCATTAGTATCTTCTTCTGAGTCAGCCTCAACCACTTCTACTCCCCCTGCGTCGCTTACCTCATCATCACTTTCATCCAGAAACTGTTCACTAGGTTGTTGAGCATTATTTTCATTTTTGACTATAGTGACATCATTGCTCTCAAAAATTTTTCCCAGCCTTTTGTTGAAGCATTTATATGATTTACTTTTCCCTGAGTAGCCAAGGAATATCCCCTCATCTCCTGTGCCTTAAACTTCCTGTGATTTTCTTTGTTGAGAATGAAACACTTACTTCCAAAGATTCAAAAGTATTTCAATGTTGGATTCTTTTTGTACCACAGTTCATATAGAGTCTTCCCTTGCTTCAGACATAACAGAGACCTGTTCGAAACATAGACCGATGTCAAAATTGCTTCCTTCCAAAATTTCTCTGGTAGGTCTTTATCAATAAGAATCGTTCTGGACATGTTGTTGATGATCCAATTTCTCCTTTCAACCACTCCATTCTGTTGGGGAGTTCTCACTGATAAAACTTGATGCCTTATTCTGTGTTTCTCGAGATAGTATTCGACTTGACTGTTTGTGAATTCTGTACCGTTATCAGTACGAAACTTCAGAATTTTCTGCCCAAGTATCTTTTCTGATTCCCTCCTATACTACTTTATGCAAATGAACACCTCTGTTTTATGGGTAATGATGAATACCCAGGCCATTCTGCTATAATCATCAATGAAAAGGATATAGTACCTTTGAACATTTATAGCTCGTGGTGAAATAGGTCCACATACATCAGCATGTACCAATTCGAGCACTCTGGATGATTTCTGTTCCTTTGGACTATATGTTTTTATGATGATCTTCCCTTGTTGACAAGCATCACATGTATGATCATGATCACGTGATAGTTTGGGAAGGTCTCTAGCAGAATCACACTTTACCAGATCTTCCATAGATGGTTGGCATAGATGACCAAGTCGCTTATACCACAGCTGGTTTTCTTCCTCTCTGGATAAAATACACATATCTTCTTCCCCTCTTACAAGGTAAAGATTTCCCTTTGTCCTTTTTCCTTGTAGAACAACTGCCCCATATTTTCCTGTGACAGTACAGGTCTTCTTGGTAAACCGTATAGAATGTCCTGAGTCATACAATTGACTAACACTGAGCAAATTGTGACTGAGACCTTCTACAACCAAGACATCAGCACGTCTGATTTCTTTGCCCCCAAACCTAGCCTTTCCTGATCCAATTATCTCCAGGACTTCATCATTTCCAAACTTGAAAACCCCTTATTTGTCATATTTTATGCCTATAACCAGATCCTTGTTGCCTGTCATGTGAGACGTACAACCACTATCAAGAATCCACACACCAGAACGATCTGATGATTTAAGGGAAATTTCAGCAACTACTTCCTTCTCTTCTCTCTTCTTCTTGGTCCATATTTTTGTCTCTATACTCGGTATAGATTGAGACACATGATCATTATCAGAGTATGATGGACCAGCTTCATCTTGCAGAGCTGCAAATTTGTTCTGAACTTTTAACTCACTTATCGGTTTATTGATCTGCTGCTTGCGAAAATTTTGATTCTGATTTGGCACATTTCTCTGAATGATCGAAGTGCAGTACCTAGCCATGTGCCCAAAACCTCCGCACCAAAAACAGTGTCCTTTAAAATATGTTCTGTAAAACCGTTCTCTGTTTGGCTGCCACCTTTGTTCCTGTTCCCTTCTATATCTCTTGGCTATGGAACACACATACTGTGAATGTACCATCTTCCCACAACAATAACACCTGATATAGGGTGCATTCCTTTGTGTTACTTTAGCACTATGATTTTCCCTTTGGAATCTCTGAATATTCAGATTATGTTTTATGCCCAAATCAACCTTCAATTTCGGGACGGGTGCTTGCGGTCTGACATCAACTGCCACAGATTTTTGTTTCTTATCAAGCCCTGAATCAACCTTAGCATTTGAGCTTTCTTGCTGCTTCACTCCTGCTGAACTATGAGACTCCTCTTTCATCTTCTCTGTCTTCTGAATGTTCTACTTTTCTGATATCACATTGGGGGTCAAGAGTTTTTCTTGATCCTTCATTTTTCATCGTAGACTGACCACTTCTTCTTCATGATCTTTGATACGTCTGACCTGCTCCTTTCTTGTGTTAGTCAAACAATAAATTTCCTTCTTTTGTTCCTCAATTTTAATCTTATGCTCAATAATATTTTCTGAGCTCTCTGGTGTTGAGGATTTTAGTCTTTCAATTTCTTCTAACAGCTCAAACTTTTCTTCATCCTGTTGTTGCATATAGAGTTTGGCATCATGAACCAATTTATTGGATTTCTTCATTTTGGATCTCCAAATGTATATCTCCTCAAGAGCTGCTTCTAATTTGGATTCCATATCAACTCTCCCTTCAATTTCTTCTTCTTCTTCAGCATCAACTTCTTCCTTTTTCTGAGAACTACCAACAATCTCCACCAAGGCATTTACCCCATGATATCTGCAATTTTCTATCTCATTAACCTCTTCATCCTCAGACTCATCTGAACTATAAAATTCTTGTAAAATAAGATTATTCTTCTTGAAGAAATTTCTCTTGAATTGTTTCTTCCCTTTCACAAACGCTGAAGTCTTATTCTTGGGAATTTCAACTTCATCATCATCATTATCGTTATCTTGAAACTTATTGGGGAATCTTGCCACAAGATGACCAACATTTCCACATCGAAAGCATGCTAGTGGAAGTTTCCCTTTAAACTTTCCTCTTCATCTTTGCAGATTTAAAGAAAGGAATGACATCACCTCATCTGTCTCTTCTTATTCTTGATAATCTTCAATGGTGAGCTTCTTCACAGCCTTGAATGCCACTTCTTTGGATTTCCCCTTTTCCACAACATCGTTATCATCATTTCTCATTTCATATGCAACAAGAGTGCTGTGTAGGTTATCCAATGTCAGTTCATTTGGGTCTTTATCTTCCAAAACAGAAACTTTCGGATTGAACCGAGGTGGAAGTTTTCTCAATATGCCTTTCACAATTTTTATATCTTCGATAATTTCACCAAGACCCCACATGTATTCTACCATAGCATTTACCCTATCAAAGAATGCATCAACAGACTCATTCGGGTTCATTCTCAGATCTTCATACTTGTTTCACAACATTTGCAGCTTTTCCTCTCTCACCTTTGTATCCCATTCATATATATTCAATAATTTTTCCCACATGGCATGTGATGTTTTGAAAGACATCACCTTTATATATATAGGATTGGATAGGGATCCCCCTAAGTAATTGATAGCTTTGGCATCAGCATCTAGCTCTCTACGCTCAGCTTCTGATAATGCACCACTGTTGATGTCAGCTGTTATACCATGCATTGCTGCTATAAACACATCCATTCCTAAAGATCGGAAGTAGTGTTGCATCTGATTCTTCCATATCTGAAAATTTTTTCCATCGAAGATAGGAATTCCTTTATGATTAGTGACCTCTATTGAGAGAAGAAATACTGTCAACCTTTCGCTCTGATACCAATTGTTAGGTCCACAAGGATGAATACCCTGAGAGGGGGGGGGGTGAATCAGGGTATAAATAATTTAAAATTAACGCCCATTCTGATCTTGTTTCTCTATTAATCAAACCACTCTTCTCTTTATTTCCTTTTGCACAATGTAAATATAAAGTAAATCATGCATAAGACACAACGATTTTTACTTGGTTCACCCTCACTGGGCTACGTCCAAGGAGCATACGCCGATAAGTTTCCGGTCGTACCAAATTCCACTAAACTTTACTAGATGTGGATACAAGGTTCGGGTACAGTCACTCTGTCCCAGGCTCACTGCCTTTACAAGATTTAGGTTCAGCTCACTACTTTCCCAAGGGTCACTCCCTATTTCTCTCTCTATCTCACTGCTGGCGGAGAGGATCACCTACTTCCTCTTCCTTTTCTCACTGCTCCGGAAAGGACCCACTCATAGTTTATAGACTTGTAGGTCTCTTCATTTGCATGAAAAAATGCATCCTCAACTGTTGATAGATGCTTGGTTAAAGTTCAATGTTCATCCACTGATGAATACCCCTTTACCTCTTAAACACCGGGCAAACTACCTTTGGAAAGTACCTTCACAAAGAACCCTACTTTGAGAGGCTCCCAATTTCACGAAGCTCAAACAAGCCTTTGCGAAGCACCTTTCTTTTCGTGAAGCTCACAATTTCACGGAGCTCAGACTATCGCAAAGCTCAAGCCTTCGCAATGCTTAGGCCTTCACAGAGCTCAAGTCATCGCAAAGCGACTTCCCTCATGAAGCTCACTGAGCCAACGCAGAGCACACAACTTTCGTGGAGCTAGAATAGCCTCCGCGAACCTCTTCTTTCGCAAAGCACACTGCCTTCGCGAACTTCCTTCACGAACCGAGAGCAAAGTATTTTCTCTGAAAATTCTCTCTACTTCTCTTGAGGGGGTCAGCCTGTAACACCCCAGGTAAATAAAGAATAAAGAATTTTCATTTTTTTAATATTTATAAATTAAATATTAATTTTACTTTAAAGGGGTTTCTATGTTCGATAGCGTACCCGATACTCAACAATGAGTTTCTTTGAAATCTTACGATGCACACTAGTAATATAATAATAATATTTTAAATGGTAGTTAACACATAGTCGTTGTATTGGCAGGAATGGATAGAAATAACTAAAATATGATTATATATGTTTTTTAAATGTTTTTACTTTTATCTAATAAAAGATAAAGGCTTAAAATATGGAAAGAATTCAATTTTAGGCGTATATGCCCTAGTTTTCACTAAAGGTTCACTTATCGCCTTTTGATGGCGAACCGTCATTAAATATAGTTTTGTTCACTCTTATACATTCTATTGGACCAAATAAAACTCTTCTTTAGAATTGGGACATAAAAATTTACTTTGTGTAAATTTTTGGTATTTTTCCGATAAAGTTCATTTTTTAATGAATAGTGTAAAATGTTGTATTTTAATTCAAAACCTCTTTTTAATCTAATTTATTTATATGATTAGATTATATTTTGAATTGGTTTTAAAGTGAAATTAGAATATATTTTTACCATTAAATCCAAAAGTGGTCGTTGGAATTAATTTCACTTTGAAATCGGACTTAAACTAGTGTCAATCTTTTGATACTTATTGTTTCATTAAAACACGCTATTTGCTCTGACAGCGGGATTTAATTATTAAATTAATTAATGAAACTTATATGTTTTGAATTCTGTAAAATGAAATTCATTTTTGAATTCAGAATATCAAATATATCTTAGGGTGAAGTTTTGGTATTTTTATGAAAAACTTCAATTTTTGATGAATAGTGAAACCACTAAGTGGTAGTTAAAGAAACTGATTTTTCGTTTAAATGAAACTTTGCCACTTCTGTGATTTTATTTTCAAAAATCCGACATAAATGGTTTTCATCAAGAAGTAAAATGTGGTTCAATGAGATTAAAATAATTTTTGGTGAATAGTAACTTTTAAGTTCTTAATCGCGATTAGAGGTAATTAGTGTAGTTTAAGGTAAAAATAATGTTTTAATAATATGAGATGAGCTTGACACATGTCCTACTCTTATTGGATGTGTCATGTCTGACCAAGAAAATCCATGGGTCAACTTGGGGACCCCATGGAGCCACTTTGGTTGGGAAATGACATAAATAACTTTTTATTTAATGTTAAAATTAAAATGACACAAACATGAGTTGTTTTACTAAAACAATTTTTAAATGGGGTTATACAAGTCATCTTTTTGACTATAAATATTCATTAGAAAGATAAAAAGATTTCCTACATCATGATATTTTTTTTATAATTTTTAGACATTAAATAAATTAAATTATTTATGACATCATGATGATGCAGCGATTACCTCATTAATAAAGAATTTAAATAAAATGAAATGATAAGAAGATTTCGAGCTACACTTACACACATCTACATATAATGGTTAAAGAACATACTGTTTCTGTGGTTGGTGAATTTCTGCCTCATGAAATGATGATTGTTCAATCTTCTTTTAAACACCTTTAATGGTGGCCATTAAAATGTCACTCTATTTATATATGATATATATTATGTTTATGTTTTCCTTATGCTTCTTTATTTTTCATTTGTAGTTTACCTTTATGGTTTCCATTGTGGGTAAACACGATAATTTCATTTTAGGAAGTGCGGACTACCGCCCCCTCAAAGTGATGTGATTCGTTAATGCCATATGTGGGACGTATAAAGGATGGATTTAAAGTTATTATATATGATTTTATACTATAATTATAATATACCTCTATATCATTATTATTTCTTTCCATTAATGTATGATATAGAAATGAAAGTAGCGTTCATGCGTACGTACGGCTTACCGTTTCCATGAACGGTGCATTTCATTTCTTATCCCCAAATGTAATGTACTATTATAAGTATATATTTATAATGGATATATATAATGTATGTTACATATAAATGATGAATATAATTCTGGAATTAAAATATACATACCTCTCATTTAGTTTTAATTCCATTAATATGACATAGAAATGAAAGTAGCGTTCATGCGTACGTACGGCTTACCGTCTCCATGAACGGTGCATTTCATTTCTTACCTATAAATGATTATGTAATATTATAAATAAATGTATATGATGGATATATATGATATATATGATATCCAAATCATGAATATCATTCTGGATATAATGAACCTTTGACCACACGAACAACATGTAATTGTAAGAAGTCCACTTTCGACTTAAGAACCAAATATCGACAAAACAAACATTATTAACTTAAATGATTACACAATGTTTATAACATGATAATAAGTGATATAAAAGTAATAATGAACTTGAATAAGGTTCTTAAGCAAGTAGAAATTAACTCAGGTTTATTATTCAGGACATTAAAGAACGATCGAGTCAAGTCGGACCCGAGGTAAGGGACTTCGTCTCAATCTCCTTTCATTGAGGCATATTTCGTTTTATACACAACTTTATTTTATACGGTGTATAAACCCATTTTACTTTTAATTTTATACAAAAGGAATCTTTTTTCTATGAAGCGTTTTATAAAACGACAAAAAGGAATGTTTCTTTTAACGTACGCGGTGACAACGACCTTTTCCGCCGCCTCGAGTATTATTTGGTCATTGGCTTCCTCAACAAGCCGTAATGTTTTTAAAATGAAATAAATACCATATAATCTTTTATGTATTTTGGTATTGAAAATGGTTTTTATAATGGATTTGTTATGTCAATATATTTATGTGATATATTGTGATCAAAGTGTTGAAATGTTTTCTTTCCATTATATTTGTTTTATGATTTTATATTGGTACTTGGACATTTGATGGGTGGTTACGTGATAAACCATATGACGGGTGGTGTCGTGAATACCAGGATGGGTGGTTACGTTATAACCTCCAATGCATTGGGTATGGAAGTCGGCCGTATGGCTATTCCATTAAGTATGTATGGAAGTTGTCCGTATGGCTATTCCATTAAGTGATATGTGTGGAAGTCGACCGTATAGTTATTCCACTTAAGTATGTTTATGTCCCAAGTTACCTTTATATGTTATGTGTTCTTTATATGGGTTTTATGGTAATCTTTTGGTTACAAAAGGGTAAGTAATGATCTTTTATTCAGTGAAGAGTTTTTACTACTTCATAAAGGTGAAAAGTATTACTTTGATAAAGTATACATGGTTTACTTTTTGTTTTGATAAACTAACAGTTTTTATTCTTTGTGTATCCCTTACTAAGATTTTTATGCTCACCCCAAGTTTTTTTTGAAATGTTTTTCATAGGACATAATGTGGAATAGGGTCAAGGATGGGATCAATGGAAAGTCATGCTATATAAAACATGGAACCAGACATGTTTCTTTTTAAGAGTTTTTTTATTCTATAGAAACTTGGTGGAAGTGTCTACTTTGTAAATCTTTTGAGATGTAATAGTTATGTTCTAATTCTCTAAAACTCTAAACCTAAAAAGATACTCAATGTGAATTATTCATTTAATTCAATATTAAGTAAGGTTTAAGGCCGGGGCCTTATAGTTGGTATCAAAGGTCGGTTTAGACAACTTTAGGAGTTAGAAAATTGTTAAATTATAAGTTAATTTATGGTATGACTGAAATGATATAGCATTTAAAGATTACCATGTTGCTTCGCCTAAGATATTTCTGTGTTAAGAATGGTTTTTCATAGAGGAAAGTGAACAGATTTTCTGGGAAGGCATACAGAGGGAAATGACCTTTGAAATCAGTATCCTGAGATGGTCAGAATCAGAACTAAATAGTTTGTTGCAGTAATGGCTCAGTTGACTCAGTTGAAAAATGTTGGTTGTTTTTATTGATGATATTTTGGTGTTTTCTAAAAGTAAAGAGGAGCATGAAAGACATTTAAGGGTTATTTTTCAAACCTTAAAAGAAAAGAAATTGTATGGGAAATTTCAGCAAGTGTGAGTTTTGTTTGCAACAAATTTCTTTCCTTGGTCATATTGTTTCTGAAGATGGGGTAACTGTTGATCCTGCTAAAACAAAAGTTGTTGAAGAATGGACAAAACCCACAAATGTAACTGAGATCCGTAGTTTTCTTGGATTGGAAGGTTACTACCGAAGGTTTGTTGAAATTTTTTCACAGTTATCTAGTCCAATGACTAAGCTAACTCTGAAGGGTGTTAAGTTTATCTGGACAAAAGAATGTGATGATTGTTTTCAGGAGTTGAAAAGAAGATTGGTGAATGCTCCAGTTTTGTCACTTCCTTTCAGAAATGGTGAGTTTGTTATATACAGTGATGCTTCGTTGAAGGGACTTGGCTATGTCCTTATGCAGAATGATCAGGTAATTTCTTATGCTTCGCGTCAGTTGAAAACTCATGAGGTAAATTACCCTACACATGAATTGGAATTAGCTGCTGTTGTTTTTGCTTTAAAAATTTGGAGGCATCATTTGTATGGAGTAAACTGTGAAATATATACTGATCACAAAAGTTTAAAGTATATATTCACTCAGAAAGAATTGAACATGAGATAGAGGAGATGGCTGGAATTAATCAAGGATTATGATTGTACAATTCATTACCATCCGGGAAAAGCAAATAAAGTGGCCGATGCTTTGAGTCAAAAAAGTAATGCTTCATTAGCAATGTTGCGTTTGAAACGTGATCCTTTGGTTAAGGATTTGATGAACTTTGGCATAGAAGTTGTTGGTGCAGGATGTTCTTCTGTTTTGTTTCAGGTATTAGTGAGATCTTCTCTATCAGACAGAATCAAGCAAGCACAAAAGCAAGACAGTGAGTTGCAGAAAAAGATAGAGCTGGTTCAGAAGGGTAAGTTTCCTGAATTAAACATTGATAATGATTGTGTTTTGAGGTTTGGGAAGAGATTATGTGTCCCTGGTGATTCACAGTTGAATAATGAGTTGTTATGTGAGGCTCATAGTTCCCCATTTTCAGTTCATCCTGGTAGTACTAAGATGTACAGGGATCTGCGGGAGTATTACTGGTGGGATGGAATGAAACGAGATATTGCTGATTTTACTGTGAAGTGTTTGACTTGTCAGCAGGTTAAAGAAGAGCGACATTTACCGAAAGGGATGCTTCAGCCTTTACCAGTGCCAGAGTGGAAATGGGAAAATATATCCATGGACTTTGTTGTGGGATTGCCGAAGACCCCTCGAGGTAATAATGCAATCTGGGTTATTGTTGATCGCTTGACTAAATCTACTCATTTCCTTGCTATAAGAGATAATTTTTCCCTAGATTAACTTTTCCATTTGTATATTAAAGAGATAGTCAGGTTACATGGATTTCCCCTCTCCATTTTATTTGACCGTGATCCCAGGTTCACTTCTTACTTTTGGAAAGGCCTTCAGAAGTCGTTGGGTACTGAATTAAATTTTAGTACAACTTTTCATCCGCAATCAGATGGGCAGTCAGAACAAACAATTCAGACCTTGGAGGATATTCTATGAGCTTGTTCGATGGATTATCAGGAAAATTGGGACCAACATCTTTCTTTGGTTGAGTTTTCTTATAATAACAGTTTTCATTCCAGTATACAGATGGCACCATTTGAGGCGTTATATGGGAAGCGGTGTCGAACTCTAGCTTTTTGGGATGAAGTGGGTGAAAGAAAGCTGATGGGACTAGAATTGGTAGAAGAGTTGGCAGAAAAAGTTCAGTTGATTCAGAAACACATGAGAACAGCTCAAAGCAGGCAGAAGAGTTATGCGAATAACCGGAGGAAGGATCTATCTTTCGAGGTAGGTGATCATGTTTTTCTCAAGGTTTCTCCATGGAAGAGTGTGATGAGATTTGGTAAGAAAGGAAAGCTGAGTCCAAGGTTCATTGGACCATATGAAATTCTAGATAAAGTTGGATCAATTGCTTACCGAGTGTCTTTACCTCCGAGTTTATCTCAGGTACACAATGTTTTTCATGTTTCGATGTTGAGGAAGTATATGCCAGATCCGTCTCATATTTTGAGTCCAGAGGTAGTTCAGTTGGAAGAGAACCTATCTTATGAAGAACAGCTGGTCCAGATTCTTGACCACAGGGAGCAAGTGTTACGGAATAAGGTAATTCACCAGGTAAAGGTTTTGTGGAAAAACCATATGGTTGAAGAGGCAACGTGGGAATCTGAAAATGCTATGAGGGATAAATACCCCCACTTATTTTGATAAGTGAATAAAATTGCGAGGACGCAATTCCCAAAAGGGGGGAAGGATGTAACACCCCAGGTAAATAAAGAATAAATAATTTTCATTTTTATTAATATTTATAAATTAAATATTAATTTTACTTTAAAGGGGTTGCTATGTTTGATAGCATACCCGATACTCAACAATGAGTTTCTTTGAAATCTTACGATGCACACTAGTAATATAATAATAATATTTTAAATGGCAGTTAACACATAGCCGTTGTATTGGAAGTAATGTATAGAAATAAATAAAATATGATTATATATGTTTTTTAGATGTTTTTACTTTTATCTAATAAAAGATAAAGGCTTAAAATATGGAAAGAATTCAATTTTAGGCGTATATGCCCTAGTTTTCACTAAAGGTTCACTTATCGCCTTTTGATGGATAACCGTCATTAAATATAGTTTTGTTCACTCTTATACATTCTATTGGACCAAATAAAACTCTTATTTTGAATTGGGACATCAAAATTTACTTTGTGTAAATTTTTGGTATTTTTCCGATAAAGTTCATTTTTTAATGCAGTGTAAAATGTTGTATTTTAATTCAAAACCTCTTTTTAATCTAATTTATTTATATTATTAGATTATCTTTTGAATTGGTTTTAAAGTGAAATTAGAATATATTTTTACCATTAAATCCAATAGTGGTCGTTGGAATTAATTTCACTTTGAAATCGGATTTAAACTAGTGTCAATCTTTTGATACTTATTGTTTCATTAAAACATGCTATTTGCTCTGACAGCGGGATTTAATTATTAAATTAATTAATGCAACTTATATGTTTTTAATTCTGTAAAATAGACTTCATTTTTGAATTCGGAATATCAAATATAGCTTAGGGTGAAGTTTTGGTATTTTTCTGAAAAACTTCAATTTTTGATGAATAGTGAAACCACTAAGTGGTAGTTAAAGAAACTGATTTTTCATTTAAATGAAACTTTTCCACTTCTGTGATTTGATTTTAAAAAATCCGACATAAATGGTTGTCATTAAGAAGTAAAATGTGGTTCAATGAGATTAAAATAATTTTTGGTGAATAGTAACTTTTAAGTTCTTAATCGCGATTAGAGGTAATTAGTGTAATTTAAGGTAAAAATAATGTTTTAATAATATGAGATGAGCTTGAAACTTGTCCTACCCTTATTTGATGTGTCATGTCCGACCAAGAAAATCCATGGGTCAACTTGGGTACCCCATGGAGCCACTTTGGTTGGGAAATGACATAAATAACTTTTTATTTAATGTTAAAATTAAAATGACACAAACATGAGTTGTTTTACTAAAACAATTTTTAAATGAGGTTATACAAGTCAGATTTTGACTATAAATATTCATTAGAAACATAAAAATATTTCCTAAATCATGATATTTTTTTTATAATTTTTAGATATTAAAAAAATTAAATTATTTATGACATCATGATGATGCAACGATTACCTCATTAATAAAGGATTTAAATAAAATGAAATGATAATGTAAAATCTATGACCTACACATGTCAAAAACCTATTGGATGGGTGGATTTATAACCCTTATCACCTTATCCTAGAAAAACATCAATGTGGGACCATTAAAATCCGAAACTCATTCTAAAATAAAGTAACATTTCCTTACTTTCCAAGAGTGCCCCTCCTCTCCTCTTATAAAAGGCCCCCACCTCTACCACTTTACCCACACTTCCAAAGACTTTGGCTCGGAAAACCCCTGCCCATTTTGTCTCTCCAAATCCCTATATTACTCCTTGAAGCCTCACTTTGGTCAGAAGTCTTCCCAAGGAATCCTTTGAGCTCAAATCTAAGAGAGTTACCCGATTTTAAGGTGATGTTTTCACTTGTGTTATTTTGTTTTATTTTGCTTCTCCAACCCCCTAAAATCTTTTATTCATTTATTTTGTAACAACTCCAGTATCTTAAATATACTAGGATTTTTTTATAAGAATATTTCGAGCTACACTTACACACATCTACATCTAATGGTTAAAGAACATACTGTTTCTGTGGTTGGCGAATTTCTGCCTCACGAAACGATGATTGTTCAATCTTCTTTTAAACACCTTTAATGGTGGCCATTAAGATGTCACTCTATTTATATATGATATATATTATGTTTATTTTTTCCTTATGCTTCTTTATTTTTCATTTGTGGTTTACCTTTATGGTTTCCATTGTGGGTAAACACGATAATTTCATTTTAGGAAGTGCGGACTACCGCCCCCTCAAAGTGATGTGATTCATTAATGCCATATGTGGGATGTATAAAGGATGGATTTAAAGTTATTATATATTATGTTATACTGGAATTATAATATACCTCTATATCATTATTATTTCTTTCCATTAATGTATGTGATAGAAATGAAAGTAGCGTTCATGCGTACGTACGGCTTACCGTTTCCATGAACGGTGCATTTCATTTCTTATCCCCAAATGTAATGTACTATTATAAGTACATATTTATAATGGATATATATAATTTATGTTACATATAAATGATGAATATAATTCTGGAATTAAAATATACATACCTCTCATTTAGTTTTAATTCCATTAATATGACATAGAAATGAAAGTAGCGTTCATGCGTACGTACGACTTACCGTCTCCATGAACGGTGCATTTCATTTCTTACCTCTAAATGATTATGTAATATTATAAATACATGTATATTTTGGATATATATGATATATATGATATCCAAATCATGAATATCATTCTGGATATAATAAACATTTGACCACATGAACAACATGTAATTATAAGAAGTCCACTTTCACTTAAGAACCAAATATCGAAAAAACAAACATTATTAACTTAAATGATTACATAATGTTTATAACATGATAATAAGTGATATAAAAGTAATAATGAACTTGAATAAGGTTCTTAAGTAAGTAGAAATTAACTCAAGTTTATTATTCAGGACATTAAAGAACGATCGAGTCAAGTCGGACCCAAGGTAAGGGACTTCGTCTCAATCTCCTTTCATTGAGGCATATTTTGTTTTATACACAACTTTATTTTATACGGTGTATAAACCCCTTTTACTTTTAATTTTATACAAAAGGAATCTTTTTCTATGAAGCGTTTTACAAAACGACAAAAAGGAATGTTTCTTTTAACGTATGCGGTGACAACGACCTTTTCCGCCCCCGCGAGTATTATTTGGTCATTGGCTTCCTCAACAAGCCGTAATGTTTTTAAAATAAAATAAATACCATATACTCTTTTATGTATTTTGGTATTGAAAATGGTTTTTATAATGTATTTGTTATGTCAATATATTTATGTGATATATTGTGATCAAATTGTGGAAATGTTTTCTTTCCATTATATTTGTTTTATGATTTTATATTGGTACTTGGACATTTGATGGGTGGTTACATGATAAACCATATGACGGGTGGTGCCGTGAATACCAGGATGGGTGGTTATGTTATAACCTCCAATTCATTGGGTATGGAAGTCGGCCGTATGGCTATTCCATTAAGTATGTATGGAAGTTGGCCGTATGGCTATTCCATTAAGTGATATGTGTTGATGTCGACCGTATGGTTATTCCACTTAAGTATGTTTATGTCCCAAGTTACCTTTATATGTTATGTGTTCTATATATGGGTTTTATGGTAATCTTTTGGTTACAAAAGGGTAAGTAATGATCTTTTATTCAGTGAAGAGTTTTTACTACTTCATAAAGGTGAAAAGTATTACTTTGATAAAGTATACATGGTTTACTTTTTGTTTTGATAAACTAACAGTTTTTATTCTTTGTGTATCCCTTACTGATCTTTTTATGCTCACCCCAAGTTTTTTTTGAAATGTTTTTCACAGGACATAATGTGGAATAGGGTCAAGGATGGGATCAAGGGAAAGTCATGCTATATAAAACATGGAACTAGACATGTTTCTTTTTAAGAGTTTTTTTTATTCTATTGAAACTTGGTAGAAGTGTCTACTTTGTAAATCTTTTGAGATGTAATAGTTATGTTCTAATTCTCTAAAACTATAAACCTAAAAAGATCCTCAATGTGAATTATTCATTTAATTCAATATTAAGTAAGTTTTAAGGCCGGGGCCTTATACGGCCTCTATTTATAGGCGATTCCACCGACCCTTGAACTTTCCGCACGAAGTCAATGCCACATCATCTCAAGTTGCGAAGCTCTAAAGTTCCCGCCGAAATTATCTCAAAATCGCGAAGTACCTTGGAAATTTTCTGATCGCGTAGCTCGTCGTAATCGTGGAGCATCACCGTCAACATTATTTCGTGTCTTCTCTACGAAGCTCCCTCGCAAATCCCATCACCACCGCGATGCACTTCAACCTCTTCCGTTTGTGAAGCATTGACGTAATCTCTAAGAATCACTGCCACCATTCTTATAGTCTTCACTAATTCCAAACCATGAAGCCCCTCTTCGTGAAATTCATGCCTTTTCCATATTTAAATATGATCTTCAAGGAAATCCTATTTTCACGATGCTCACCAACCTCCAAATTTTGGACCCCAAAATTTTTGCAAACACTGGAAAATGGCGCCACCTTGTTCTGCTCTTTTGTACCGCCTCCAGATCATCCATTCCTTTGTCATCGTTCTTTGTCAACATGGACTATCAACAACTTCTTGGGAACTCGAAAATTCTCCATGGAAACCTGCTTTGTCAACAAACACAATCAATCCAAAAATACTGCAATGTTACCTTGAGAGATTTTTACCCAACAACTGTGCTATGGAGAGGATTATGGCGGGGGTTGTGCATAGTAGGAGGATGGCATGAGATTTATGTCCTTCATGTTCATGATACCCTAATACCTTGGTATGGTAGTGGTTCTGATGTGATATACCAGGTCTCTTCAGGTGATATGAGATGTGACTGTGTTATGGGGTGGTGGACCAAGTGTTTATAGGCATGATGTGATGTGACTGTACTATGGGGTGATGGTACATGTTATTTAGAAGAGATATAAGTGCCAAGATGTACGAAATTGGGGTATGAGAGTGGAAAATTAGTGAGAAATGGGTGTGGGGGTACACTTTATCGATATACTTCATATTATGTTATTATAATTGGATTGTGTTATTTGGTGAGGGTGCCTTGGTAAGGTTGGGATGATTAGTTTACATGTTTAGGTGCTATTGGTTCTACTATTTACTCACAGGTTCATTAGTATGCTCTTTTCAAATGTGCACGAGAGAGTTTGGATTTTCTACTGAGTATAACTATATGCTCACCCCACATATATATAAACTATTTTAAAGATTATAGGAGGATTTAATGGACTGTGAAAGACATTACCAGCTTGAATGTTTGGATAGTTACTATGTAACTACCTTAGATTTTATTTTGGTGCTTGTTTTTGGATACTTTTATATGTATCTATTTTGTTTACACATGAACTGTGGTATGATTTTGGATTTATTTATATTATTTCATGGAGTTTCTTGTGGTTGATTCATCCTATCTATTAATATTATTTTATTATAGAGGCTAATGCCTCCAATATCATGAGATTTCTAGTCGGCAACTCGGGGCCTAGTGGAGGAGGGACATGGGGGTCATTATCTATCTTAATTCATTATAATATCTTTGGTGGGATGTGGTCATGAAAAAGTGGTATCAGCGGCTGATTTTTGAGAGATAGGATGGATTTTGGAGTTAGGCATAGTGAGTATTTAACATGTTGGTATGGAAACAGAGCCAGTTAACCTTGGTGTGTGACATAGGCTAGGGAGACCAGCTAGAACATAAGATTTTAGGCCCCCCTATGATTCAGTGCATGGATTGTGAGATTATTGAACATCCAATTGAGGTGGACTTTTTTTAATGGTAGAGACCTAAGATAGGTATATATATCACGATTACTTGTGTCCTTGTTTGAAATGGGTGGTTTTAGTTTTGGGAAAGTTGAAATAAGTTAAAATTAATTAAATAAATATTAATAAAATTCAATACTTGTCTCCCTATTCATATATTATTCCTGTTCATTTTCTACATGTAACTAAGGTAATAAAGGTTCATTAGGATGATCCAGTTAATCACCGGATGGTTGATCCAATTGAGGAGTATGACCAGTGGAAGAGAACATTTCATGACTTTAAATGGGAGACTTTGGAGAAGTATGAGGGAAATGTTTCTGATGTGGAGATATAGGGATGGTTAGAGGATCTTAAGATTAAATTTATTTTGATATGGTCCCTAAAAGAGTACTGGGTCCTGCTAGCATTCAGTCAAATGTGAGTATTTGTGCATTAGTGGTGGATGTTTAACCTTGGTGAGTAGAAGAAGGTAGATGCTTCATGGGTTGAATTCTAAAAGGAGTTTCGAGAAGAGTTCCTTCCATAGACCATGAATTTAATAAAGAGTCAAGATCTTATCTCTCTTAATCAGGGGATAATTTCATTATAAGAGTTAGATATCAGGTTCAATGACCTCTTGCATTTCTCCCCAAATATTTTTTCCCGATTAGGAGACCTTAGTGAGGTATCTTAAGGAGGAACTTGATCCTTATATTTAGTATGTAGTTACTCCCTTTATGTTTTTGTTGTATCTGAAGTTTTAGAAGAATGTGGAGGTTATCAAGGGGATTCAATTGTCAGGAGGTTTACCAAGAGAGTGGGGCTAGCTGGGTTTATCAAGGGTCATAGTTTCCAATAGCAGGTTTTAACCACAAATGCCTTTGAGGTTTCAAACTGGCATAGAGTCAACCTCAACAAATTCCTTTATAGACTTATGGGGATATCTTTTTTCATACTTTTCCTAGGTTCTTCAGGATAGTGTTATTTATCAGTGAGGTTTGTGGCCATCTCCAAAACTATCTCCTAGTGGATCCTCGAGATCAGTTTGGTGGAGGCGGACAAGTTTAGTGTTAGGATTATCAGTAGTTTCCAGTGAGGCCATTACAGAAGTAAAGAAAACATGTTTATGATCCCATGAGAGCAGTTGGAGTAGGTATAGGCTAACCTTATTATGTTTCTCATCTTTAGGGACCTCAACTCAAGCATATCTGTGGAGGTGGATTTTAGTAGAGAGGTAGAGAAGATGGGTGTGGTCATTTTCATGAAGTGGGGGAAGAAACACTAGAGGGTCTAAATATCATTAAAGGTATGGCCATCCTATCATCTACCCTTGTTTGTTCTTTTTTCGATTTATGATCTTCACACTCTTTTGTTTTACTTTCTCTAGTCTATGATCTAGGACTACACTTAGAGAGGCTTCCCAAGCCCCTGGTGTTGACTATGCCAGTTGGAGGCTGGAATAACTTTCTTGATGCGTGCTGGGGGTGTAGAATAATTATGGGGCCACATAAATACCACAGGGACATATTATTACTTTATATGTATCTATATTATGTCATCCTAAAATAAATTTATTTTATTCTGTGTGTTCTACTATCAATTGTTTCCAAAGGAGTGTCATGTTCCCAAATGTGGATAACTAGAATGTGGTTTTTATTGGCGAGTATAGTTTTTAGGTGGGTAGTAGAAGCATAAATCCCATTCTTTATTTTATGGATAATTTTTATATATAATTAGTGGGCCCTGGGATAGATAAGGTTCCTAGGGTTTTCAGGGAGTTTTTAGATGTTTTTCTTGAAGAGGTTGTGATGTTATCTCCTCGATGTGATATCAAGTTTGGGATAGACATATAGCCTAGTGTTTCTTCAATTTTGATGGATCCTTGTTAGATGGAACCCTATGAGTTATGGGAGTTGAGGATTTATATATATGATCTATTGAAGGAATGATTCTTATGGTCTAGTGGGTCACTATGGTGTGATCCGGTGTTATTCTATAAGAAAGCAGATGATAGTTTGAGGTTTTGCATAGACTACCAAAGGTTAAATCAGGAAACGGTTCAAAATCATTACCCTCTTCCAAGGATAGATTATATTTTCATTCAGCTAATAGGGGTGAGTTGGTTTTCTATGATCAATATGTGGTCAGGATATCACCAGTTAAGGGTTAAGGAGGATGATATCTCAAAAACTGCCTTTAGATATAGGTATGTGCACTTCATGTTTTTGTTCATGCTGTTTGGTGTCATGAATGAACTATATGTGTTCATGTGGATCATGAACTCAATATTCTATGAATTCCTAGACTATTTCATAGTTATGTTCATCAGTGACATATTGATCTACCTGATGTTAGAGGAGGAGCATGCTAATCATCTTAGAGCTGTCTTGCTGGTTTTTATATGTCACCAGTTCTATGGAAAGTTTTCCAAGTGAATGTTTTGGACATAATAGGTGCACTTCCTTGGTAATGTGGTGTCTCAATAGGGTGTGTCAGTGGAAAAATTGAAGGTTGAGGAATTTGTTTCTTAGGAAGAACCCAAGAATTTGGGGGAAGTTCCAAGCTTCCTTGGTCTTACAGGATATTACTAGAGGTTTATACCTAATTTCTCATGGATTTAATCCCCATTGATAGCTTTTAATATAAATCACCATACTTTTATCTAGATTGATCAATGTAAAACATTGTTTGACTATCTTAAGGAGAATTTATTCAGTTCTTTAGTGCTCTAATTTTCAGAAGAGGGGGTTATGTTTGAGATTTTTTGTGATTCTTCCCATTTGGGCTTGGGAAGTGTTTTAATGCAGTAGAAAGTGGTGATATTGTATGGGTCTATAAAGTTAATTCCACACAAGAATAACTATACCACCCATGATCTATAGATAGTAGTGGTTGTGTTTTCACTGAATTTGTGGTGACATTACCTCATTAGAGAGTGATTTTTAGTCTTCATGGATCATAAGAGTTTGAGGTATATGTTTTCTAAACATGATCTGAATATGTGAAAATGGAGGTGGTTGAAGATTATTTAGGATTATGATTTCGATATTTGTTACACCTCAGGAAAGGGGAACATTGTGACAGAAGCTTTGAGTAGGAATTCACTAAAGGATATTGTCTAGGAGTTTATGGATACTTGGAAAGTGATGGAGGAGTTTCCAACATTACACTTGGATATAAGATTTGTTAATGGTGGTGGTTGTTTGTTTCATATGATAGTGTAGTCTTCTATAATGTAGTTTGTGGATGATTCTAAATGGAGAGACTCATAGGCAGAGGTGATGCATGATCATGTTGTCCATGGCGGTGCTTTGGAGGGATGGTCGAAAGGTGGCCAAAACCTGATGTTGTTTTTTGGGAGGATATTTATTCTAGAATAAATGTGTGAGGTATTCCTTCATGAGTTTCATATATCACCTTTAGTGGTACACTTGGGGGTTTTAAAGATGTACCATGGATTGATGGTGTTGTTTTGGTGGCCTAGGATGAAACAAGTAGTGGTAGAGTTTATGGAGAGGTGTTTGGTTTTCCAGTAGGAAAAGGCCAAGAATCATGTTCCTAGAAGTTGGTTGAAAACTTTGTATGTTCTTGAGTGAAAATAGGATGATATATAAATGGATTTAATTATAGGGTTACCTCAATATTAGGGATTTCGTGATGCTATCTGGGTAATCGTGGATCAATTGAAAAAATTGGCCCACTTCCTAACAATCAAGGAGTAGGGCACCATGGATGTTCTGGAAAGGAGTTATGTGGATGATGTGGTGAGGTTATATGGATTTACAAGGTCCATTATCTTGGATTGGGACACACATTTTACTTCATGAGTCTAGAGGGGATTGCAGTATGCTTTTTCACTTAGTCACACCTCTACACCGATTTCCACCCTCAAAATGATAGAAAGATGGAGCATACTATCCTGATGCTAGAGGGTATGTTATGGGAATTTATATTAGACTTTATTGGATTTTAGGAATGAAAATTTTCCTTGGATGAGTTTTATTATAATAACAACTATCACTTATCCATTATCATGGCCCCGTTGGAGGCTTTGTATGGGAAACTATATCATTCTCCATTGTGATGGATGGAGGTTGGGGAGGTAGTAGTTCTTGGTCTTGATGTGGTACAAATCATGGTGTAAAAGGTTCAACTTTTTTATGATAGGATTAAAGTAGTTTAATACCAAAAAAAGACTTATTTTTATCATAGGTAGAGGCCCTTGGAGTTTGAGGTTGGAAGGCACATGTTCTTAAAGATTTCCCCTCAACGTGGGAAGTGGAGGTTTGGTAGGGGAGTAAGTTTTATCCTAGGTTTGTTGGACCCTTTTAGGTGTTAGGGTGAGTTAGTGAGGTGGATTATCATTTGGAATTTCCATCATGACTAGATAAGTTCCATGACATCTTTCATGTGTCCCGACTTCTTTTTCATCTTCATGATCACTCACACATTATTGATTGGGTAGAGTTGGATATCAAGGATGAATTGAAATTCATGGAGTGGACGATAGAGATCTAGAACCATAGAGATAAGTTGATGTATGGTTAAACCATAACATTGGTTTATGTGTTGTGGAGGCATGGTATCCTGGAGGATATTACTTGGGAGTGAGTGATGCAAATGCATGCCAAGTACCCAAATCTATTTTGAGTTTTTTTTCTCTATTTTACTTTGCAATGTGATATTGGATCTAGTATTCTTTATGAGGTGTTATATTTTTCTTAGTGAGTGATTTATGATAAAGATTTTGACATATAAAAAGGGGAGGACTTAAATCCAAATCAGGACACATTATACTTTAACATGATTGAAACTGTTTGGGTGAGTCAATGATGCCCATAGTGGATAGTATCTTGACACGAAGGATTTAATTCCCTGATTCTTATGTTTGGGGTAGTGTGGTTTTCTAGTTTTAGTGGTTATTGGTTTGGGTTGTGTGGAGGATGAGATGGTTGTACAAGTGGTTATGAGGAAGATAGGAGGCTTTTTGTTGGAGTGTTTGGTTGGTGGAAGAGTTTCAGTCATAACAAGATCCTTGAGAGGTATATCATGGGATGGTTATTTAGAACTTTCCTTTCCTATCCTTCTTTTCTCTTAGACTCTCAAGGATGATAATTGTTTGAGATGTATCTAATGTAAGGTCATATATTTCTAAAACCTTTTCCTTTTTGTTTTCTAAGGATTGGGGGGAGTCAAGAGGGTGTTATGGGTATTTACCATGGTTATTCTAAGTTCCATTTTTTGTGTTCATTTGTTTGTTCATGAGGTCGATTGGTATGGTCATTTATTTATTCATGTAGTATTTAGGTTGTACATGTGGTCGATTGGTGTAACACCCCTCCCCTACCTCATTGTCTTGAGGAGGCGGTGAGGGTTACTTGGCCTTAAGCGACGTTCCCAAGGTGCCAAAGGCTGACAATAAATGCTGAGGGCTTTGAGAACAAATTGGGGAACGATTTTCCCTTAAGACAAAACCAACCAAACCATCCACTATCAACACTATATAATGCATTTCAATTAAACAGCCAAACATACATTCCCAAAATACAACAAAGTTGTACCACAATACAAACCAAAACCAACACAACCAAACATGTCTACACCACATCAGAGTACAAGCGGAAACCAACAATCAACTCTACGAGCCATGACACCCCCACATCTCCACACCAAGATCCAAGCTCCAAGCTCCACCAAGA
This sequence comes from Viscum album, assembly GCA_963277665.1. Classification (NCBI taxonomy): domain Eukaryota; kingdom Viridiplantae; phylum Streptophyta; class Magnoliopsida; order Santalales; family Viscaceae; genus Viscum; species Viscum album. The sequence continues at coordinate 960,131,730 of OY728138.1, read as the reverse complement.
CATCACGATGAACCACTAAAGGAGGGAGATGACTTACCTTTTCCCACATCATGGTGCACGACATCTGAAAAGACACCAACGTGCCAAAGAAGGGGGTGAGTACTAAAACTCAGAAGGATTTCCCCAAATGAATTCCCTACACACGCCACTAGGATAAAACCGTTAGCACATTTATATAAAATAATTTATATAAAACAAATCACAAGTGAAACCATTACCATAAGCCAAACACACCCTTACCAAGCCATCTCACCCAAACCAAACCACTGAGGGAAAGCCAACCAAACATGCCACAAACCATTTCACCATTTACAAACTAGCACAAAATTTCCAACTTGAAAAGCAATGCACAACAAACAACTAAAATGTTGGGACTTCCACCCAACCCGTTCACCCATTCACACCAAAACAACCAAAACTGTGGGACTTCCGCCCAACCCGTTCCCCCATCTTCACCTAGCAGGACTTCCCGCCCACTACTTGACAACCCAAAATGGTAACGGTGGGACTTTCCACCCAACTCATTCACCTTTTATAGTGAGACTTACCACCCAATTCCACACAACATTTAAATCAAGAAAAACCAAGTATAAAACCCACCAAGGTCACAACCACAAGCAATCAACCAATTCCATTTCATATCAATCCACTTAAATAAATCACCCATTTATTGAAAACCATTTTCCATGCCAAAAAAAATTTCAATAAAACAACCCTTTTATTGAAAACCCTTTACATCAATCATTTTCACAAATCAACCATAACATCCCATTTTAAAATATTCATTTTAAAATCCACAACAATAACATTCCACCACAAAACCCTCTTTTCCCAAAAACCCCCAAAACATCACCTAAGGAATTTCTAACCAATTTTGGACATCAAAACATAATTAATTTCAAGCACAAAAAATTAATTGTAACCAAAACCATTAGCTCTAACCAAGTGGAGTCTAGAGAGAAGACACCTACCTTTAGGGTTCCCGAGAAATCGACCCACAAGCACCCGCACCTCAAATCTGGCGAACGCACCGCCGAAACCTCTCTAGATCCCTTTACCTAACATCCACAAGCCTTAAAAACATCATCCAAGGCAACCAAAACCCTAGATCTACACACAAAAAGTGTAGATCTAGAAAACCAAGAAATATAGGGATGTGGATATAGAGGAAAACACAGGGAAACCAAGAGGAGAGACTTACCTGGGAGAAACCACATTCAAACTGCCAAGAAACCTCTTCAAAATCCTTCCAAACCAAGTGGGAGAGCCCCTAAAACCCCTAAAAACATGAAATCCCAAGTGAGGATCGAGTGGGAGGAAGATTGGAGTGCTTTAGGTAAAGCCCGAGGGAGCCCGGACTTAAAAACACCAACTTTAAGTGGCCGCACGGTTAGCCCGCACGGTTTGGAAAACCGTGCGCACGCTACTGCCCCAAGAGCAAGGGTCCGCACGGTTTCCTCGCACGGTTTGGAAAACCGTGCGCAGGCCGTGCGAAGCCTACTATCTCCCCCTGCACGGTTTCCTGGAGAATCCGCACGGTTTCCACTAACTGTGCTCAAACCGTGCACCCACAGAAAAAGCCTTCAAAATCATCCAAAACCATTCCAAACTCTCCCAACCTCTTCCCAACTCATCCCATGCACTTTTAACACATAAAAAATACATAAAGAAAGGCCACATACCTCAAACCGGGGGTACTACATTCTCCCCACCATTGGAATTTCCGTCCTCGGAAAGTAGTGAACCCGCCCTTTGCCGAAAGAACTCGGTCCACTGCTCGACCATCTCTTTCTTCTGCTCCCAAGTCTCCTATTGAATCTGACCATGTTTCCACAAAACACGAACTAAAACGATGATTTTACCATGAAAGACTTTCTCTTGCCTATCCACAACCCGCACTAGCACGTGCACCAATGAAACATCCGGTTCTAGCTCAACATGATCCCATCGAATCACATGGTCATGATCTGGATGATATTTTTTCAACTTCGACACATGAAACACATTGTGCACCGCACCGAACCTAGGTGGAAAATTCAAATGATAAGACACCTCACCAACCCGTTCAAGAATCTCAAAAGGTCCAATATACCTCAGAGATAACTTTCCCTGCTTCCCAAATTGACGATGTCCCAACCTAGGAGAGATCCTCAAGAAAACATGATCACTCACCTCGAACGACAACAGCCGTCGACGATGATCCACATACGATTTCTGAAGACACTGAGCCGCCTCTATTCTCTTCCTGATCAACTTGATCTTCTCCTTAGTTTCCTGGATAAGGCTCAGTCCAACCATCGAGGAATCACCCATTTCCACCCAATAAAGTGGAGAACAACACGACCGCCCATACAACGCTTCAAACAGAGCCATAGGTATGGATTCCTGATAACTGTTATTGTACAAGAACTCCACCAACGACAAGTGATCCTCCCATGAGCTACCAAAATACATGACACAAGTCCGCAACATATCCTCCAGAGTTTGTATCATCCTCTTAGATTGACCATCCATCTTAGGGTGATATGCCGTACTCATGGTCAACTTAGTTCCAAGGGATTTCTATAAGGATTTCCAGAAATGAGATGTAAACATCAGATCTCTATCAGATACAATCAAAACTGGAACACCATGCCTCTTTATCACCTCCCAGATATAGATTTTGGACAGATCCTCCACCGTATGAGATTCACAAATCGGGATGAAATGGGCCGACTTCATTAGCCGATCCACTATCACCCAAACAGAATTGTGATTTCTGACCGTTCTTGGGAGACCTATAATAAAATACATCGCTATTTTCTACCACTTCCAAATAGGGATTAGTAAAGACTGCAATATTCTTACTGGCCTCTGATGTTATGCCTTTACCTACTGACAAGTCAAGCATATCGAAATGCAATCAGCCACTCTTCTTTTCATACTAGCCCACTAGAACTGCACTTTTAACGCTTTATACATTTTTTGAATTCTAGGATGAATAGACCACCTGGAACGATGATACGCCATGAGAATATCCTCTTTAAAAGCAACTGATACACCCATCCAATTCTGAAAACACAAAACTGAATCTTTATTCAGTTGCCAACCCTTAATGGTCTCCCCACCATTGAGTCTCAACCCCATGGTCACACACTCAGAATCAGATATTTGGGCCTTTCTAACCAGGACAACCAAGTCAAAAATCAAAAAAAAAAAAAATGGAAAGAAGACCGCTCTATCGCCCTGTTCCTCACATTCCAACCACATATCGGCTATAAACGACATCAACTGCCACTGGTCTGATGCATGTTTCTCCATCTGAGCATATGATTTTCTACTTAATGCATCTGCCACAAAATTTCCCTTACCTAGTGTGTAAATTAAGTCAAAATCAAACATCTGGAGATATTCCATCCATATCCTTTTCCTCAAGTTCAAAAACCTTTGTGAGGAAATGTGATTCAAGACCTTATGATCTATATATACCGTGAATTTCTCACTGAAGAGATAATGATGCCACACTTTCAAGGCATTGACCACTGCTACCAATTCCAAATCATGATTTGGGTAGTTCTTCTCATGAACCCTCAACTTCCGTGAGTCATACACAACCACATGATTCCCTTGCATGAGAACACACCCCAAACCTGATCCCGATGCATCGCAATACACCACGTACCCTTTTTTTGGTTTTGGAAAAACCAAGATTGGTGATGATGTAAGATGACCCTTTAGCTCTTCGAAACACTACTGATAACATTCTTTCTTGTCAAAGCTATCATCGGTGAATCCAAATGTGAAAAATCATGAACAAAACGCCGATAATACCCAGCTAGACCAAGAAAACTCCATATATCAAACACATTATTTGGCGGTTTCCACGATATAACAGGCTCTATCTTTTCTGGATCCATTGAAACACCTCTTTCAAAAATCACATGGCCAAGAAAACGAACTTCCCGTATCCAAAAGTCACACTTTGACAATTTGGCATACAACCGCTGATCCCTCAAGATCCCCAGCACTGTCACCAAGTGCTGCTCATGCTCCACCCTTGTCTTTGAATACACCAGAATATCGTCTACAAACACCACCACAAATGAATCCAGATATCTCTGAAATATCCGATTCATCAATTCCATGAACACCGTTGGCTCATTCGTTATACCAAAGGGCATAACCACATATTCATAATGGACATATCTACTTATGAAAGCTGTTTTAGGAATATCGTCCTTCCTTACCTGCAATTGATGATATCCTGACCTTAGGTCGATCTTGGAGAACCACTGTGCTCCCCTCAGCTGGTTGAACAAATCATCAATTCATAGAAGTGGATGTCTGTTCTTTATTGTAACTTGGTTAATTCTATGATAATCAACACAGAGCCTCAAAGTTCCATCCACCTTTTTTAAAAACAACACCGGTGCTGCCCACGGGGACGTGCTAGGCCAGATAAACCCCTTGTTTTCCAAGTCTTCAAACTGGACTTTCAATTCCTGAAATTCAGTAGGTGTCATCCGGTAATATGAAAGTGAGATAGGACTGGTCCCTGGAAGGAGATCAATTGTAAACTGCACTTCTCTTATATAAGGTAACCAATATAATTCTTCAGGAAAAACATCCATGAACTGATCCACCACTATCGGAAAAACACTCTGCTAAACACCATCTACCGATTCCAATGACAACACCGCCAAAAAGTATGATATCGTGCCCACTGCTGGTGCCAACAAACCCATTACACCCTGCCTTTCATGCCTCTCTCCTCTAAAGAGATGTCTCATGCCATCGTGTGTCATAAAAGCCACTGTCCACGCATTACAGTCGATGTGGGCCTTAAACACCACCAACCAATCCATTCTCAGGATTACATCATACCCATACATCTCAAGCACTGAGAAATTCCACATTAGATCAACCTAGCCCACAACGATACAACATGATCTATACAAGAAGCCTCAATACTCTCTTCGACCCAGAGGAGTTTTAAGTTTCAAAACTGAAGGCATCATTTCTACCCTTAAACCCAGAAAATAAACCATACATCCAGTAATAGAGTTACCACCATGGGAATAAGTGTCCCTCCTCTGCTTGTACCCAGCGTTAGAGTTCCCACTATTTCCCATGGGTACCATCATGCTTCCTCCACCCGGGGCTCCCAACAGATCCCGCTGATCCACCGATGCTCGATTCATCATCGCTGTGTAATCACTAATACATAGAACTGCTATCTTTGAATGGATCTCTTTCCTTAAACCATATTCAAAGATCCTTGCCTTCAACGACATGCTACCCGCCCCCTTGGGTGAAAACCGCACTAAGCTCATAAACTTAGCTGCAAACTCTATCACAGACATATGATCTTGCTTAAGACTTTAGAAATCAGTTGTGCTCTGAATTCTAAATGTATGTGTGTAAAATTGTTTATTAAACCATTCCTCAAAGCCTTACCACATCATAACCTGGTCCGTCCCCGCTTGGACTACCAACTCCCACCATTTAAGAGAAATATCTTCTAGCTTATACGTCGCTAGCTTTACTTTCAGCTCTACCAGTGTCCCCAAGAATTCAAAAATTCTGTTCATTCTGGACAGCCATGCCTCTTCCCTTTCCGGGTCCGAATCACCCCTAAAGATGGATGGATTCTGCTTCTGAAACTGAACCGCATGATTCACATGCCTGGGTTCATCGACTTTATTTCCACTTTCCACATCTTATAAATATTTCACTATACTTTGCACTAACTGCTGGTTCACCTGGGGCTCAGGTGCAACCACATTCTCATCAGCCACTTCCAGTTGGTCTCTACGACGCCTACCCGGTGCCATTACTATAAACAAAAAACAAAAAACCATGAGTCTCACTTCCGTAGACATCAAGAATTCCCATTTCACATCGCATTACACAACACTATCACAACAAGGCTTTTCACCTTTCCACCTTTTCCATGTTTCACCATTTTTGAAAATCATACCATTTTCAAAATACCAAATTTATTCAGATTATAATTTCACACATTTGAAAAACCATTTCTCAATTTAGACCATAAATCATTATGCCCAATGAAATATGCATCCTAGAGGGAAGTCATTTATACCATGCATGCCATGCTCATCTCATTGGCTACACCCACAACAATGAGATATCCAATTCCTATAAGTGTCTCCAAAACACTTATGTACCCAACTCCATGGTAACTTGAAGTTCAACATAAAAGGGTTATCTATGTCCTTTTATTCTATACATTCCAAGTTCTGACATTCCTATGCCCTGCTACCATCCCGACTCAAGGAATATACCACAACGAATGTCAACACCAAAACCAAGAATCAACTCCAAAGGACCGAACAAGCTGATACCATTTGTAACACCTCGCCCCTACCTCATTGTCTTGAGGAGGTAGTGAGGGTTACTTGGCCTTAAGTGACGTTCCCAAGGTGCCAAAGGCTGGAAAAAAATGCCAAGGGATTCGAGAACAAATTGGGGAATGATTTTCCCTTAAGACAAAACCAACCAAACCATCCACTATCAAAACTATATGATGTGTGTCAATTAAATAGACAAACATTCATTCCCAAAAGACAACAAAGTTTTACCACAATACAACCCAAAACCAACACAAACAAACATGTCTACTCCACATCAGAGTATAAGCAGAAACCAACAACCAAATCTACGATCCATGACACCCCCACAGCTCCACACCAATCTCCAAGCTTCAAGCTCCACCAAGACATCACGATGCACCACTAAAGGAGGGAGATGCCTTACCTTTGCCCACATCATGGTACACAACATCTGCAAAGACATCAACATGCCTAAGAAGGGGGTGAGTACTAAAACTCAGCATGATTTCCCCAAATGACTTCCCTACACACTTCACTAGGATAAAACCGTTAGCACGTTTATATGAAACAATTTATATAAAACAAATCACAAGTGAAACCATTACCATAATATAAACACACCCTTACCAAGCCATCTCACCCAAACCAAACCACCGAGGGAAATCCAACCAAACATGCCACAAACCATTTCAGCATTTACAAACTAGCACACAATTTCTAACTTGAAAAGAAATTCACAACAAACAACTAAAACGGTGGGACTTCTGACCAACCCGTTCACCCATTCACACCAAAACAACCAAAATGGTGGGACTTCTGCCCAACCCGTTCCCACATCTTCAGGTAGCAGGACTTCCCTCCCACTACCTGACAACCCAAAATGGTAACGGTGGGACTTCCCGCCCAACTCATTCACCTTTTATAGTGAGACTTCCCGCCCACTTCCACACAACATTTCAATCAATCCAAACCAAGTATAAAACCCAACAAGGTCACAACCATAAGAAATCAACCAATTCCATTGCATATCAATCCACTTCAATAAATCACCCATTTATTGAAAACCATTTTCCATGCCAAACAACATTTCAATAAAAAAACCCTTTAATTGAAAACCATTTCCATCAATCATTTTCAAAAATCAACCATAACATCCTATTTTAAAATCTCCATTTTAAAATCCACAACAATAACATTCCACCATAAAACTACCTTTTCCCAAAAATCCCCAAAACACCACCCAAGGGATTTCTAACCAATTTTTCACATCAAAACACAATTAATTTGAAGCAAAAAAAATTAATTGTAACCAAAACCATTATCTCTAACTAAGTGGAGTTGAGAGAGAATCCACCTACCTTTAGGGTTCCTGAGAAATCGACCCACAAGCACCCGCACCTCAAATCTGGCGAACGCACCACTGAAACCTCTCTAGATCCCTTTCTCTAACATCCAAAAGCCTTAAAAACATCATCCAAGGAAACCACAACCCTGGATGTACACACAACAAGTGTAGATCTAGAAAACCAAGAAATATTGGGATGTGGATCTAGAGGAAAACACAAGGAAACCAAGAGGAGAGAATTAACTGGGAGAAACCACCTTCAAACTACCAAGAAACCTCTTTAAAATACTTAAAAACCGAGTGGGAGATCCCCTACAACCCCTGAGAACCTGAAATCCTGATTGAGGCTCAAGTGGGAGGAAGATTAGAGTGTTTTAGGTCAAGTCCGAGGGATCCCGGACTTAAAAACACCAACTTTAAGTGGCCGCACGGTTAGCCGGCACAGTTTGGAAAACTGTGCGCTAACCATGCGCATGCTACTGCCCTGAGAGTAAGGGTCCGCATGGTTTACTCGCACGGTTTGGAAAACCGTACATAGTTCGTGTGAAGCCTACTGTCTCCCCCTGCACGATTTTCTGGAGAATCCGCATGGTTTCCACTAACCGTGCTCAAACCGTGCACCCACAGAAAAAGCCTTCAAACTCATCCAAAACCATTCCAAACTCTCCCAACCTCTTCCCAACTCATCCCATACACTTTTAACACATAAAAATGCATAAAAAAGGCCATATACCTCAAACCGAGGGTACTACAATTGGTACTCTCAGTTGTTTGTTCATGGGTAGGTAGGTTGGTCATGTGGTCGATTGACACGATCAGTTGTTTGTTCTCATGTCTAGTTGACTCGTCTATATGGATGGATCAACTATGTGAATCATCCATGTGACTATATTTGCTATGTGGATGGATCGACTACTTGAATTAGCTATGTGAGTGATCAGCTATGTGAATCATCCATATGGACGAATCAGTTACGTAGTTGATTCGACTACATGAAAATAGTTACATGGATATTTTGGCTATGCGGGGATTTCAACTATGTGGAATCAACCACATGGAGTTTTCTATCAGTTACATAAAAAACAACCACGTGAGTCTTTCATTGGTGTGAATTAGGGGAATTTAAAGACTGTTTCATTGAGGATAATTATATCCTTAAATTTATATGATGACTGAGGCTGTAAATGAGTCCTTCCATGTGGAGTTTAATAAGATTCACAATAATTGATTAATTAAATATTTTGTGATATGAAATACCTATCATTTCATATCTATTGACTCTAAAAACAATTAAACTTCCATTTATTCCTTCCTGCTTGATTTATCTAGAGACTGGTGGTCCATAATCCCTTCCCATAGAGTCATGGAATCCTTCTGTCATTGGATCGAGTTTCTTCCATTGGAAATACCATCTTGTGTGAAACCTTTATTTTAGTGCCTCAAATTACATTAAGATTTTTTCTTCTAGGTTGGAAATCCCTTGTTTCTACCTTTTGTGTATCTTGTGGGAGGGGTTTACTTTTTTTATCATTTGGGAAGATGGTTGCATCTGGATTATTGAAGATAAATTAATTAGTTAATTTGAATTGATGAGAAGAGGAATGATTCACATGATTTTATAGATTTGATATTATTCTTGATATTTTGGATTGATGAACTTGATTCCTTTATAAAAATCATGGTTTTTTGGAGCCTTTTCTTACACTATAGTTTTTGTGATATAGAAACCTTGTTGTGTGTTGTTGTGATATCACCCTATAAATTGAAATTTTCTAAACACTTATATTTGAAGAGGTAATGGTTTTTTTTGGCCATGATTTTGGTGTGGTGAGGTGATGGTTTGTTTGGTTTTACTTTTAGGGTTGTGAGTTGATGATTTTTTGAGCGTGATTTTGGGGTGGTGTGGTGATGGTTTGTTTGGCCATTCTTTTGGGATAACAAGGTGATGGTTTGTTTGGCTATGCTTGTGGAACAGTAAGGTAATGGATTGATGGGGATGATTAGATACTTGTGATGTATTATTGTGTTATTCTAGATGCCCAGGTAGTGATGGAATAACTAGTTTATAACATTATAAATGGATTGAAATGGTTTGGTTAATGGGATGGAAATAGTTAATGAATGAATTAATAATGAGAAGTTTGGTTAAATATGGTTGATTCTTAATAATTAAATGAATGGGATGGATAATGGAATTAGTTGGTAGTGTGAGGTGTGTCTTGTGGCTCATGTGGTGTTGTTCATTTAGAGGTGGCATCAAAAGTTGGGATGTTGTGAGTTTTTTAGTGCTTTGATTGTGAATCCATAGGTTAGGATTGTGTATGGATTATATGTATATTTTATGTTCCTTGTGATTTCTATATGCACCCACCCACATCGATCACTATGTGCCAACATCCATATATTCACATGGGAGGTGTTTTTTCCCACGTCTTGGTGATGAGGATGGATGACTGGCTACCCTCTCTTTCGCACACTCTCTTCTAGGTGAGCAGATATGCACAATATTTGATGGTCAAAGGTATATTAGTGAACTAGGTGATGGTCCATGTGTCTTTAGGTGAGATGTGATATGATCATGCTATGAGGAAGCTTATGGTGGGGATTGTTCATGGTAGGAGGAGGGTATGATGTTATTATCCTTTATGTTCATGATACATGACTACTATGGTTATGGAAGTGGTTGTGATGTGATGGCCCAGGTGTGTTCAGAAAATATGAGATGTAACCATATTTTGGGGCAATGGCCTAGATGTTTGCAGGTGTGATTTTATGTGACCGTACTGTGGGGCGGTGGTACATGTTATTCAGAAGAGATGGAAGTGCTAGGATGTATGACATTGGGTTGTGAGAGCATCTGATCACTGGGAAAGAGGCATGGGGGTAAACTTTATCGATATTATTCATATTATGTTATTATACTTGACTTGAATTATTTGGTGAGCATACCTTGTTGAGGTTGGGATGGTTAGTTGACCTGTTTAGGTGCTATTGATTCTACTATTTACTCATGGGTGCATCAGTATTCTCATTTCATACGTGAACGAGGGACCTTGGTTTTCCTACTGACTAAACCTATATGCTCACCCCACATATATATAAATAGTTTTTAGGTTTCTAGGTGGACTATGTGGACCTTTATAGACATTACTTGATCGGGTGGTTATAAAATTTCGGTGTTGATGACTTAGCTTTTATTTTGGTACTTATTTTTAGAGACTTTTACATATATTTATTTTATTTACACATTCATTGTGGGGTGATTTTGGGTTTATTTATATTATGTCATGGAGTTTCTTTTGGCTGATTCATCCTATCACCTGACCACGTTTTCTTATAGAAGGTAATGCCTCCTATATCATGAGTTTTTTATACCCTTGTTTCTAGTTGATAACATGGGGCCTACCGGCAGCAGGACCCATGGGTCATTATCTCTCTCCCTTCATTGTGGTATCTTTGGTGGGAGGGGTCATGAAAAGTAATTTGAACATGTATATGTTATCTCACATTACATAGTTTCATATATATATCTTAATTTTATTTATATTTTTTATATAGGGAATATAAAAAAATTATAAGAAGAATTTATTATTTGGTACCTTTGAGAAGGAGAGAGACTTTGTATAGTAAAAAATGTCCTATAAACAATTTACATTAAATCTATAAAAATAGTTTACATTTACACTGTAAACATAGTTTATACATAAACTATAAACATAGTCTGTATGCCTTGATTATGTTATTCCATATTTTGTTCCTTGTCCAACTTTCCAATTTGTATGCTCTAGTTACAACATGTCACCTCCTTTTCATTTTTTAGATTGACAATTAGTATGTCTTTATTAGTTCCTACCACCTTTATACCTTATATACATTTCTCATTAGTATTTTAAATCTAAACAAAATGTTCATTTAATTTCTATGTAGAATATGAAATATATTGAGTAAATACATAGGAAGAGATTATTTGATAATCATTACTACAAAACATGCCTTTAATAGTGCTAGTATTTATCAGTGCTATAAAAAACACTGACAAGTGAGATATTTATCAGCGCTAAAGAAAACGTTGATAAATTTAACCTTTTATCAACACTTTATTTTTAGCACTGATAAATATTTATTTCATCAATGCTTTTTTAGTGCTGATAAAGGTCCGAAAAAATAAAATGATATAATTAAATAAATAAAAAATAAAAAATTATTTTATTAAAAAAATATTAAAAAATTAATCAATTAATTAATTATTGATAAAAATGAATAAATTGATTATACATTATTAAATATGAAATATTTTATTAATTAGGTAATTATGATAATTAATTTTATTAAATTATATATATTAAACATAGATATATATTAATGTATATAAATATGATTTATATATTAAAAAATATTTATACACTTTACATTAAATATCCATTTATTTATTGAATAATAGTTTATAATTAAAAATTAATATGAATTAAAAATATGGACTAATTGCATAACAATCGACATATAATTGAACGTCGTTTGATATTTCAATCTAACATAAATCAAATGTGTGTTGTAATGATTTCACATATACGTAATTAATGCATTTTTATATACAATTCACACACACAAAACTTATCCATTTTTCAATATTGTTAAAGTGTACTTATTCTTATTTTATTCAATTTCACTCATTTTTCACATATATATATGCACTTAAAATTAGATATTTGTTAATAATGTTAAAAATATATTTCTAAAAAAAATACTTATGAATAAATATATTTATAAATGTACATTTACTATATTTATGAAATTATATATTTATTATTATAAATAAATAAATATTTTTTCAAAAGTATTTATATAATTATAAATAAATAATTATATATATTTAAATAATTATTAAATTTATAATAAATTTACTTAAAATAATTAATATATTTACTATATTTATATTTATATATATTTATTATATATATATATATATAATTATATAAATATATATAATGATATAAATATTATTTTTTAAAAAAATTCTATAATTATAAATAAATAATTATAAAATTGCAATAAATATATTTAAAAAGGAATATATTAACTATATATATATATTTATTAAGTATATATAAATATTTAAATTTTATTTATTTATTATTATAATTATAAATCCTTTATCAGTGCTTAAGTAATAAGCACTGATAAAAGCATCTTTATGAGTGTTTTTTTCACGCTGATAAAGATGAGGCTTTGTCAGTACTAAATAAAGCACTAATAAAATGAATATTTATCAGCACTATTACTCTAGTATTGATAAAGATTGATTTTATCAACAATTTTTTAGTACTGATAAAGACCTACCTTTATCAGCACTAAAAAATTGATGATAACTAGTACATTTATCAGTGCTTATTACTTAAGCGCTAATAAAAGTACTCTTTATCAGCACTTATTTGTAAGCACTGATAAAAGTTCCCTAATCTATTTAAAAAACCCTAACCATTTTTGAACCTATCGCAATATCAGAAGATTTCCACAAAATCCACCTACTAGTGGCACTCCTCCTCGGTGAATTGAAGCTCGAATCACACCACTTGACTACCTCCAATTGGTCGAACATCTCATCCGACATCCAGTGTTCGATTGTAGTTAGGGTTTCCAAAGAGGGTCTTGGATTTTCTTCAACCTTGCTAGGTAGGCCTTATGATATTCTTTGTATATTTTTGGTTTCATTTTTGATTTCTTCTTTGACGATGTCGTTATTTGTGGTCCGGTGATTGTATACTATTTTGATTTTAGATTATGAATAGAAAAAATTGTTTATGATCCATTATTTTATTGACTACCAATGTATGGACCCTTTAGATATATGGAGTTATTGGTTATATCTGATACTAAAACTTATATTTATTCATTGTTGTTTTACTGCTATGTTTTATATCTTCTTACTAAATAATTTTTTCATATATGTATATAAATTTGTAGAAAATTTCATGTATATTATTGTTTATTTATAAGGACCCGACCTTAAAAATCACTTAATATTGAATTAAATTAATAATTCACATTGAGCATATTTTTAGGTTTAGAGTTTTAGATAATTGGATCATAACTATTACATCTCAAAAGATTACAGAGTAGACACTTATACAAAGTTTCCTTTTTTTTACAAAACATGAACTCTTAAAAAAAAGAGTCATGTCTAGTTCCATGTTTAAGACAACATGAATTTTCATTGATCCCATCCTTGACCCTATTCCACATTATGTCCTGTGAAAAACATTTCAAAAAAAACTTGGGGAGAGCATAAAAAGCTCAGTAAAGGATACACAAAGAAGGAAAACTGTTAGTTTTTCAAAACATCAAGTAAACCATGAATATATTATCAAAGTAACACTTTTCACCTTTAAGAAGTAGTAAATACTCTTCAATGAATAAAATATCATTACTTACCCTTTTGTAACCAAAAGATTACCATAAAACCCATATAAATAACACATAACATATAAAGGAAACTTGGAACATAAACATACTTAAATGGAATAACCATACGGTCGACTTCCACACATATCACTAAATGGAATAGCCATACAGACGACTTCCATACCCAATGCATTGGAGGTTATAACTTAACCACCCGTCCTGGTATTCACGGCACCACCCGTCATATGGTTTATCACGTAACCACCTGTCAAATGTCCAAGTACCATTATAAAATCATAAGACATAAAACAAATATAATGGAAAGAAAACATTTCCACATTTCGATCAAAATATATCACTTAAATATATTGACATAAAAAATCCATTATAAAAACCATTTTCAATACCAAAATACATAAAAGAGTATATGGTATTTATTTCATTTTAAAAACATTACGACTTGTTGAGGAAGCCAAAGACCAAATAATAATTGCGGCGGCAGAAAAGGTCGTTGTCACCGCGTATGTTAAAAGAAACATTCCTTTTTTTCATTTAATAAAATGATTTGTATAAAAAGATTCATTTTGTATAAAATTAAAAGTCAAATGGGTTTTATACACCATATAAAAGAAAGTCTTGTATTAGAACAAAATACGCCTCAATGAAAGGAGATTGAGATGAAGTCCCTTACCTTGTGTCCGACGTGACTCAATTGCTCTTTAATCTCCTGAATAATAAACTAAAGTTAATTATCCTTGATTAAGAACCTTTTTAAAGTTTATTATTCCTTTTATATAACTTATTTCTATGTTATAAACATTATGTAATCATTTAAGTTAATAAAGTTCGTTTTGTCCATATTTGGTACTTAAGCCAAAAATGGACTTCTTACAATTACATGTTGTTCATGTGGTCAAAGGTTCATTATATCCAGAATGATATTCATGATTTGGATATCATATATATCATATATATCCATCATATACATGTATTTATAATAGTACATAACATTTAGAAGTAAGAAATGAAATGCACCATTCATGGAGACGGTAAGCCGTACGTACGCATGAACGCTACTTTCATTTCTATTTCATATTTAATGTAGTGAAATCATAATTATATAAAGTTATATTATAATTCCAGTATAATATCATATATAATATCATTAACTCCATCCTTTATACGTCCCACATATGTCATTAACGAATCAAATCACTTTGAGGGGGCGGTAGTCCGCACTTCCTAAAATGAAATTATCGCGTTTACCCATAATGGAAACCATAAAGGTATGCCATAAATGAAAAATACAGAAGTATAAGGAAAAAATAAACATAATATATATCATATATAAATAGAGTGACATCTTAATGGACACCATGAAAGGTGTTAAAAGAATATTGAACAATCATCGTTTCGTGAGGCAGAAATTCACCAACCACAGAAACAATATGTTCTTTAACCATTAGACGGAGGTGTGTGTAAGTGTAGCTTGAATGATTCTCATAACAAAATCCTAGTATATTTAGGATACTGGTTTTATTACAAAATAAAGGAATAGAAACCGTTTATAGGGTTGGATAAGCAAAATAAACAAAAGGACATAAGAGAAGACATTACCTTTAAATCGGGTAACTCCTCTTGGTTTGAACCAAAATGGTTTCTTGAAGAGATTTCTACCTAAGGTAAGGATTCTAGGATGAGCAGAGGGATGTGGAGAGATAAAATGAGTAGAGATTGGCCGAGCCAATGACTTGAGAGGTGTGGGTAAGGTGGTAGAGGTGGGGGCCTTTTATAAGAGAGAGGAGGGGCACTCTTGGAAAGTTATAAAATGTTACTTTATTATAAAATGATTTTCAGATATTAAAGGTCCCAAAAGGATATATTTCGAGTTTAAGGTGATAAGGGATCTAAATACACCCATACAATAGGTTTTTGACAAGTGTAATTCTTAGATTTTACATTATCTTTTCATTTTATTTAAATCATTAATTAATGAGGTAATCGCTGCATCATCATGGTGTCATAAATAAATTAATTTATTTAATGTATAAAAATTATAAAAAATATATCATGATGTAGGAAATATTTTTATATTTCTAATGGATATTTATAGTCAAAAATATGACTTGTATAACCCCATGTAAAAATTATTTTAGTAAAACAATACATGTTTGTGACATTTTTATTTTAACTTTAAATAAAAAGTTATTAATGTCATTTTCTTACCCAAGTGGCTCCATGGGGTCCCCAAGTTGACCCATGGATTGTTTTGGTCGGCCATGACACATTCAATAAGGGTAGGACATGTTTCAAGGTAATTTCATATTATTATAACATTATTTTTACCTTAAACTACACTAATTACCTTTAATCGCGATTAATAAAACTTAAAAGTTACTATTCACCAAAAAATTATTTTAATCCCATTGAACCACTTTTTAAATCCTAATGACAACCATGTATGTCATATTTTTGAAATTCAATTCACAGAAGTGGTAAATTTTAATTTAAACGAAAAATCAGTTTTTTAAACACCACTTAGTGGTTTCACTATTCATCAAAAATTGAAGTTTTTCAGAAAAATACCAAAAATTCACCCTAAGATATATTTGATATTCGGAATTCAAAAATGATGTATATTTTAAAAAATTCAAAACATATAAGTTTCATTAATTAATTTAATAATTAATTCCCACTGTCAAAACAAATAGCGTGTTTTTATGAAACAATATATATCAAAGGATTGACACTAGTTTAAGTCCAATTTCAAAGTGAAATTAATTCCAATGACCACTATTAGATTAAATGGTAAAAATATATTCTAATTTAACTTTAAAACCAATTAAAAATATAATCTAATCATATAAATAAATTAGATTAAAAAGAGGTTTTGAATTAAAATACAACATTTTCACTATTCATTAAAAAAATGAACTTTATCGGAAAAATACAAAAAATTTACACAAAGTAAATTTTGATGTCCCTATTCTAAGGAAGAATTTTATTTGGTCCAATAGAATGTATAAGAGTGACCAAAACTATATTTAAAGAGGGTTCGCCATCAAAAGGCGATAAGTCGACCTTTTAGTGAGTATTAGAGTATCTATGCCTAAAATTGAGTTCTTTTCTTATCTTAAGACTTTATCTTTTATTGGATAAATGTAAAAACATTTAAGAAACATATATAATCATATTTTAGTTATTTCTTTTCATTTCCTCCAATACAACGGCTACCTGTTAACTACCATTTAAAATAATATTATTATATTACTAGTGTGCAATGTAAGATTTCAAAGAAACTCGTTGTTGCGTATCAGGTATGATATCGAACATAGAAACCCATTTAAAGTAAAATTAATATTTAATTCACAAATATTAATAAATATGAAAATTTATTATTCTTTATTTACCTGATATGTTACATCCTTCCCCCATTTTGGGAATTGCATCCTCGCAATTTTATTCACTTATCAAAATAAGTGGGGGTATTTATCCCTCATAGCATTTTCAGATTCCCATGTTGCCTCTTCAACCATATGGTTTTTCCACAAAACCTTTACCTGGTGAATTACCTTATTCCACAACACTTTCTCTCTACGGTCAAGAATCTGGACTGGTTGTTCTTCATAAGAGAGATTCTCTTCCAACTGAACTACTTCTGGGCTCAAAACATGAGATGGATCTGGCATATACTTTCTCAACATAGAAACATGAAAAACATTGTGTACCTGAGATAAACTCGGAGGTAAAGCCACTCGGTATGCAACTGATCCAACTCTCTCCAGAATTTCATATGGTCTAATGAACCTTGGACCCAACTTTCCTTTCTTACCAAATCGCATCACACTTTTCCATGGTGAAACTTTGAGAAAAACATGATCACCAACCTCGAAAGATAGATCCTTCCTACGGTTATCTGCATAACTTTTCTGCCTGCTCTGAGCTGTTCCCATGTGCTTCTGAATCAGCTGAACTTTCTCTGCCAACTCTTCTACCAATTCTGGTCCCATCAACTTCCTTTCACCTACTTCATCCCAAAAAGTTGGAGTTCAACACCGCTTCCCATATAATGCCTCAAACAAAGCCATCTGTATACTGAAATGAAAACCGTTATTATAAGAAAACTCAACCAAAGAAAGACGTTGGTCCCAACTTCCCTGATAATCCATCGAGCAAGCACGTAGCATATCCTCCAAAGTCTGAATTGTTCGTTCTGACTGCCCATCTGATTGAGGATGAAAAGCTGTACTAAAATTTAATTCAGTACCCAATGTCTTTTGAAGGCCTTTCCAAAAGTTAGAAGTAAACTTGGGATCACGATCAGATACAATGGAGAGGGGAACTCCATGCAACCTGACTATCTCTTTAATATACAACTGAGTAAGTTGATCTAGAGAGAAAGTATCTTGAATAGGAAGGAAATGAGCAGATTTAGTCAAGAAATCAACAATAAACCAGATTGCATTATTACCTCGAGGTGTTTTCGACAATCCCACAACGAAGTCCATGGATATATTCTCCCATTTCCACTCTGGTACTAGTAAAGGATGACGCATTCCTTTCGGTAACTACCGCTCTACTTTAACTTGGTGAAAATTCAAACACTTCACAGTAAAATCAGAAATATCTCTTTTCATTCCATCCCACTAGTAATACTCCCGGAGATCTCTGTACATATTAGTACTGCCAGGATGAACTGAAAATGGGGACCTATGAGCCTCACATAACAACTCATTCTTCAACTGTGAATCACAAGGTACACATAATATCTTCCCAAACCTCAAAACACAATCATTATCAATGTTAAATTCAGGAAACTTACCCTTATGAATCAGCTCTACCTTTTTATGCAACCCACTGTCTTTCTTCTGCGCTTGCTTAATTCTGTCTGATAGAGACGATCTCACTGACACCTGAAACAAAATAGAAGAACTTCCTGCACCAACAAATTCTATGCCAAATTTCATAAAATCAAAAACCAAAGGATCTCATTCCAAATGTAGCATGGTTAATGAATCATTACTTTTTCAACTCAAATCATCAGCCACTTTATTTGCTTTTCCCGGATGGTAATGAATTGTACAATCATAATCCTTGATTAATTCCAGCCATCTCCTCTGTCTCATGTTCAATTCTTTCTGAGTGAATATGTACTTTAAACTTTTGTGATTAGTATATATTTCAAACTTTACTCCATACAAATGATGCCTCCAAATTTTTAGAGAAAAAACAACAACAGTTACTTCCAAATCATGTGTAGGGTAATTTACCTCATGAATTTTCAACTGATGCGAAGCATAAGCAATTACTTGATCATTATATGTAAGGACACAACCAAGTCCCTTCAACGAAGCATCACTGTAGATAATAAACTCAAAATTCCTGGAAGGTAGTTCCAAAATTAGAGCACTCACCAATCTTCTTTTCAACTCCTGAAAGAAATCATCACATTATTTTGTCCAGATAAACTTAACACCCTTCCGAGTTAGCTTAGTCATTGGACTAGACAACCGTAAAAATTTTTCAACAAACCTCTGGTAATAACCTGCCAAACCAAGAAAACTACGGATCTCGGTTACATTTGTGGGTCTTGGCCATTCTTCAACAACTTTTGTTTTTACAGGATCAACAGTTATCCCATCTTTAGAAACAATGTGACCAAGGAAAGAAATTTGTTGCAACCAAAACTCACACTTGCTGAATTTCCCATACAATTTCTTTTCTTTTAAGGTTTGAAAAATAACCCTTAAATGACTTTCATGATCCTCTTTACTTTTAGAAAACACAAAAATATCATCAATGAAAACAACCACAAACTTATCCAAGAACTCATGGAAAATTCTATTCATAAGGTCCATGAATACAGCATGTGCATTGGTTAACCCAAAAGGCATAACTACAAATTCATAATGACCATATCTAGTATGAAACACAGTCTTCGGAACGTCTACTTCTTTTACTTTCAATTGATGGTACCCCAAACTCAAGTCAATCTTCGAAAAATACTGAGCTCCCTGGAGCTGATCAAACAAATCATCGATATGAGGTAAAGGATACTTGTTCTTAACAGTGATGTTATTCAAGGCTCTATAATCAATTAAAAGTCTCATTGAACCATCTTTATTTTTAACAAACAAGACAGAATCACCCCATGGTGATGTGCTAGGTCGAATGAAACCTTTATCTAATAACTCCTGCAATTGCTTCTTTAACTCTAAAAGTTCAACTTGAGCCATTCGATAAGGGGGTTTTGAAATTGGTTTAGAATCAAGAACTAAGTCAACAGTAAATTCAACTTCCCAATCATGAATAATACCAGGAAACTCATCAGGAAAAACATCAAGATACTCATTTACCACTGGCACATCATTAATCTGAACAGTTTCTTTATTTTCAACAATATGTGCAAGGTAACATTCATTTCCATCTTTTACTAGTTTCTCAACTTCCTGATATGTTATCAAAAGAAAGGGTTCATTCTTGTACACAAACTGAAAATCTTTCTGAAAAGAAACATCTTTAGCTCTAAAGTCAATCTTAGCATGATAAACAGAAAGCCAATCCATGCCCAAAATAACATCAAACTCTACTAGAGGAAAAACAATAAGGTTTGCAGGTAGATTCTTTCCACACACAAGGATACGAAAGTTCTTATAAATTCTTTTTATCTCAACGTCCCCTCCGGGTGTTTTTACCATAAGTTCAGGATTCATATCTTGATATGGAATTACCAATTTACTAGAAAAATTATCAAAAATGAAAGAATGTGTAGACCCTGAATCAAACAACACATTGGCATAATCTGAACAAACAAACAGTGTTCCTGATACTACTTCATTTGATGGCCCAACATCTATTGAAGTAGTTGCAAAGGATTTCACCACCCCTTTATTCTTGTAGTCTGTCTTCTTTCCCTCAGTTGAGTTTTTTGTTAGACACTCATTTGCATAATGACCCATTTAATTACACTTAAAACATCTTACCGCTAGCTTTTCATTGCCTTCTTGATCCTATTCCTTACAGTTACGAGAAATATGACCAGAATTACCACACCGAAAGCACTTTCCAGACTTGGATAAACATTCTCCAGGATTCATTTTACCACACTTCTCATATGATGGATATTTGGTTTCCTACCTCCTTGCTTCTTTGATGAATTCTTCCCCTTTGCCTGCCAACTGGACCTCTTATTCTGTTGTTTGTCAAAGAACACCTGATCATCAGAAAACTCCATTTCCACCTTCTCCGCACATCGAAATTTTTTTTCATAACTTTTGAACTCACGAGAAGCTAAAGCCCTTCGATACTTTGGATTTAACCCTGAATAAAAACAGTTGATTTTACTATCAATATCTCGTATGAAATTTGGAGCATACCTTGCCAGTCGAGTGAACTTTGCTTCATAAGCAGCCACTGAGTCATCCTCCTGCCTCAATTCTAGGAATTGTTTTTCCATCCTAAGACGAACCACTTAGGAAAATATTTCTCAAGAAACATACCTTTGAATTCATCCCAGTGAAGATCATCAATCTCATCACTATCCCTGATATTTTTCATCATTGAACACCACTGATCAGCTTCACCTTCAAAACGGTAAACAACAAGACTAACCTTTTGATGTTCTGAACACCCCATGACATCATAAATCTTCTCCAATGCTTTAATCCACCCTTATGCTAGCACATGGTCAGATGATCCTCTAAATGATGGGGGATGTTGCCTCATAAAATGTTCCACCACTGGCATATTCCTCTGCAGTTGATCTGGCGAATCTCGTGTATGGATACCACCACCATTTATAGCCTGAGTCAACTGTGCCATCACTGCAACAAATTGTTCAGTTCCAATTCCGACCATCCCAGGTTGCTGATTTGGAAGGTTGTCTTCCTCTTGATGTCGTCCCAACATAGCTACCTTGTTTCCTCTATGGAAAACCATTCTGAACATAGAAATATCTTAAGTGAAGCAACATGGTAATCTTAAAATGCTATATCATTTCAATCATACCATAAATTAATTTATAAATTTAACAAATTTCTAACTCCTAAAGTTGTCTAAACCGATCTCTGATACCAACTATAAGGACCCAGCCTTAAACATCACTTTATATTGAATTAAATGAACAATTAACATTGAGGATCTTTTCGGGTTTAGAGTTTTAGATAATTAGATCATAACTATTATATCTCAAAAGATTACACAGTAGACACTTCTACAAAGTTTCCTCTTTTTTACAAAACATGAACTCTTAAAAAAAAGAGTCATGTCTAGTTCCATGTTTAAGACAACATGAATTTTCCTTGATCCCATCCTTGAACCTATTCCAAATTATGTCCTATTAAAAACATTTCAAAAAAACTTGGGGTGAGCATAAATATCTCAGTAAGGGATACACAAAGAAGGAAAACTGTTATTTTTTCAAAACATCAAGTAAACCATGAATATATTATCAAAGTAACACTTTTCACCTTTAAGAAGTAGTAAATACTCTTCACTGAATAAAAGATCATTACTTACCCTTTTGTAACCAAAATATTACCATAAAACCCATATAAAGAACACATAACATATAAAGGCAACTTGGGACATAAACATACTTAAATGGAATAACCATACGGTAGACTTCCACACATATCACTAAATGGAATAGCCATACGGCCGACTTCCATACCCAATGCATTGGAGGTTATAACGTAACCACCATTCCTGGTATTCACGGTACCACCCATCATATGGTTTATCATGTAACCACCTGTCAAATGTCCAAGTACCATTATAAAATCATAATACATAAAACAAATATAATGGAAAGAAAACATTTCCACATTTCGATCAAAATATATCACTTAAATATATTGACATAAAAAATCCATTATAAAAACCATTTTTAATACCAAAATACATAAAAGAGTATATAGTATTTATTTCATTTTAAAAACATTACGGCTTGTTGAGGAATCCAAAGACCAAATAATACTCACGGCGGTGGAAAAGGTCATTGTCACCGCGTACGTTAAAAGAAACATTCATTTTTGTCATTTAGTAAAATGATTCGTAGAAAAAGATTCCTTTTGTATAAAATTAAAAGTCAAATGGGTTTATACACCATATAAAAGAAATTCTTGTATTAGAACAAAATATGCCTCAATGAAAGGAGATTGAGACGAAGTCCCTTACCTCGTGTCCGACGTGACTCGATTGCTCTTTAATATACTAAATAATAAACTAAAGTTAATTTCTACTTGCTTAATCACATTTTTCAAGTTTATTATTCCTTTTATATAACTTATTTCCATGTTATAAACATTATGTAATCATTTAAGTTAATAAAGTTCATTTTGTTGATATTTGGTACTTAAGTCAAAAATGGACTTCTTACAATTACATGTTGTTCATGTGGTAAAAGGTTCATTATATCCAGAATGATATTAATGATTTGGATATCATATATATCCAGCATATACATGTATTTATAATAGTACATAACATTTAGAGGTAAGAAATGAAATGCACCGTTCATGGAGACGGTAAGCCATACGTACACATGAACACTAATTTCATTTCTATTTCTTATTTAATGGAGTGAAATCATAATGATATAAAGGTATATTATAATTCTATTATAATATCATATATAATATCATTAACTCCATTATTTATACGTCCCACATATGGCATTAACGAATCAAATCACTTTGAGGGGGCGGTAGTCCGCACTTCCTAAAATGAAATTATCGCGTTTACCCATAATGGAAACCATAAAGGTATGCCATAAATGAAAAATAAAGAAGAATAAGGAAAACATAAACATAATATATATCATATATAAATAGAGTGACATCTTAATGGCCACCATGAAAGGTGTTAAAAGAAGATTGAACAATCATCGTTTCGTGAGGCAAAAATTCACCAACCACAGAAACAGTATGTTCTTTAACCATTGGACGAAGGTGTGTGTAAGTGTAGCTTGAATCCTTCTCATAACAACATCCTAGTATATTTAAGATACTGGTGTTGTTACAAAATAAAATAATAGAAATATTTTAGGGTGTTGGAGAAGCAAAATAAAACAAAAGGACATAAGAGAAGACATTACCTTTAAATCAGGTAACTCCTCTTGGTTTGAACCAAAAGGGTTTCTTGAAGAGATTTCTGCCTAAGGTAAGGCTTCTAGGATGAGTAGAGGGATGTGTAGAGATAAAATGGGCAGATATTGTCCAAGAAAATGGCTTGAGAGGTGTGGTTAAGGTGGTAGAGGTGGGGGCCTTTTATAAGAGGGAGGAGGGGAACTCTTGGAGAGTTATAAAATGTTACTTTATTATAAAATGCTTTTCGGATTTTAAAGGTCCCAAAAGGATATATTTCGAGGATAAGATTATAAGGTTTCTAAATTCTCCCATCCAATAGGTTTTTTACAGGTGTAAGTCTTATATTTTACATTATCTTTTTATTTTATTTAAATCATTAATTAATGAGGTAATCGCTGCATCATCATGGTGTTATCAATAAATTAATTTATTTAATGTTTGAAAATTATAAAAAAAATATCATGATGTAGGAAATATTTTTATATTTCTAATAAATATTTATAGTCAAAAATATGACTTGTATAACCCCATGTAATTTTTTTTAGTAAAACAATACATGTTTATGACATTTTTATTTTAACTTTAAATAAAAAGTTATTAATGTCATTTTCTTACCCAAGTGGCTCCATGGGGTCCCCAAGTTGACCCATGGATTGTTTTGGTCGGCCATGACATATCCAATAAGGGTAGGACATGTGTCAAGATAATTTCATATTATTATAACATTTTTTTACCTTAAATTACACTAATTACCTTTAATCACGATTAATAAAACTTAAAAGTTACTATTCACCAAAAAAATTATTTTAATCCCATTGAACCAAATTTTACTTCCTAATGACAACCATGTGTGTCGGATTTTTGAAATTCAATTCACAAAAGTGGTAAAGTTTCATTTAAACGAAAAATCAGTTTTTTAACTACCACTTAGTGGTTTCACTATTCATCAAAAATTGAAGTTTTTCAGAAAAATACCAAAAATTCACCCTAAGCTATATTTGATATTCCAAATTCAAACATGATGTATATTTTACCAAATTCAAAACATATAAGTTGAATTAATTAATTTAATAATTAATTCCCGTTGTCAAAACAAATAGCGTATTTTTATGAAACAATATATATCAAAAGATTGACACTAGTTTAAGTCCAATTTCAAAGTGAAATTAATTCCAATGACCACTATTGGATTAAATGGTAAAAATATATTCTAATTTCACTTTAAAACCAATTAAAAATATAATATAATCATATAAATAAATTAGATTAAAAAGAGGTTTTGAATTAAAATACAACATTTTTCACTATTCATTTAAAAATGAACTTTATCGGAAAAATTCCAAAAATTTACACAAAGTAAATTTTGATGTCCCAATTCTAAAGAAGAATTTTATTTGGTCCAATAGAATGTATAAGAGTGACCAAAACTATATTTAAAGAGGGTTCGCCATCAAAAGGTGATAAGTCGACCTTTTAGTGAGTATTAGAGTATCTATGCCTAAAATTGAATTCTTTTCTTATCTTAAGCCTTTATATTTTATTGGATAAATGTAAAAACATTTAACAAACATATATAATCATATTTTAGTTATTTCTATTCTTTCCCTCTAATACAATGACTACGTGTTAACTACCATTTAAAATAATATTATTATATTACTAGTGTGCAACGTAAGATTTCAAAGAAACTCGTTGTTGCGTATCAGGTATGCTATCGAACATAGAAACCCCTTTAAAGTAAAATTAATATTTAATTCTCAAATATTAATAAATATGAAAATGTATTATTATTTATTTACCTGGGATGTTACATTATTGACTATTGATTTGAGGCACATTGGTGGTTCCCTAATGATTATATATATACTGACACCTTTCATGGACACCTTAGTGGACATGCAACTTCAGATGCTATTTTTTAGGAACCAATTTAGTGGAGTGATGTATGGCCCTCTATTGGTTATATATATCATAGGATCTATTTCCTCTTATAATTCACCATGGTCCTTAGTTTTCTTATGGAGCAGACTCAAAGGGGCCATCCCAAGTTAAGAACATGATGTTTTATCACATCAAGCCTTCACTTTTTGAATCACTATAGTGCCTTTAGTTCACGTTATGTTTGAATATCAAGTTTTTATCAATTTTATATTTCTTATAGACTATAAGTGTTTTTTATACGTGACATGTATGAGTGTCTATATAGATATTTCATCATTTATTTCCATAGTTTTTTATCTAAAAGGTATGTTTATATCGGGAAATGATGATTTTTGGTCTGCATGTCCATTGACCCCAAGGGTCATGCTAAAATTTTGTTCAACCAATGGTACTAATTGTTTCTATTTGGGGGTGGGGGACCAACTCCCATTTATGGGTTTTTTACACCCAAAGTTTAAACCATCCTTTAGTGACTTTGAGGTGTGTTAGAGGTCATACGATGATCTGAACTCATGTTGTTTGGGTAATTCAGGCTAGGGTCATTACACTATCCATCTTACAGTTTACAACTATAAAGTTTAGTGATAATATCATTTATTATGTGCCTTTATCTCCCACTCATTATCATATTCTTCAAGATGATTCAACATAGTGTATCCATCCATGTACTTATTTTATATCCTCATATTAGATACATAACTAATAACACGATTCATTAGAGATATGATGCATACCCTATGTTCTTTCTATATAAATCCTTCTCACCCTCACTCTCTCTATGTGGTTGATAATCAGGTATAAGAGATTCCAAAAAATTTAACTTCTATTCTTGGTATAATATAATGCATTAGTGTCTGTAATGCTTTTAGAAGTTTTCATTAGATATGATATTATCTTTCTCTAATTTATATCATAAGGAAAGTGATGTAGTCAAGTAAATTTCCATTATCTACAAAAAATAAAATAATATTTATTACATTTTGATAATTACTGATTATGATGTTATTAATGATTATATTATATCTCCCACCATTTTTTCAAATCCCAATAACCCTTATAATTGGATTTGGAATATCTGGGTGCTCATATATTCTAGTAGAAATGATCCATATTTCCCTTTATCTAAGTATTAATCCCCTCGAACCAAGATTTATTCCTTTCTTTCCAAATAAACCAAAATGCTAAAAAAAAGAATGATAGTTCTCCCCCTTTTATCATTAGTGTTATTCCTCAAACCATGAAACCACTGATCTAGTTGATTGAATGAGAGTTTATTATTATTGTTTATCATATTTGAGTTTCTTATGAATCCTTAATTTCCTATATTATATTTTCATTTTTAGTGGATTTAAGAAATATTTGATGTGCAGTAACTCTTTTCTTAAATTCAATTACCCATTTTCTTCAATATACTGAAATTCCTTGAAATAATCAAATGTCGAGTTTCCCTTATTAGAATTGTCTATAAATTTCACTTTTGATAATGAATATATTATTTGTATTTATTTATATATTGTATAAAATTAATCTTTTATAAACCTAATAGGATGGATATGAACTAAAAATGGATGCACGATAATCATTTTACAAATAAATTTGAATATGAAGTTAAAGAGTTCATCAAGTTTGCAAGAGAGCATGCAGGTGACCCTTCTAAAATACTCTATATGTGTTTATATTTTTTTTTATTCATGAAAAATTAGTCCTAAAGAGTTAGAAGAAAATTTGATTTGTCACAAAATAGATCAAAGCTATAAATGTTGGAATAAACATAGGGAAAAACTAAATATGAACATTGATTGGGATGATACTACCGTTTATGAATCATTTTATATGAATACCTTTGTAAAATATGATGGAGATCACATGGAAGAAATGATAATGGAAATTAAATATGACCTTCATGATTGTCCAAAGTTATTTGGGGAGTTAAATAGTTGTTCCAAGAAACCATTTTATACTGGTTATACTAAATACACAATATTGTCAACTGTATTGAAGTTATATAATTTGAAAGTTTGTAGCGGATGAAGTGACACCAATTTTGTAAAACCACTTAGTCTTCTGAAATTTATGACACCAGAAGAAATTAAACTACCATGATGAACATATGATACTAAATAAATGTTATGTTCAATGGGAATTATCTCTAAAAAATACATGCTTATCCAAATGATTGAATATTGTTTTGCAAGGACCATGAATCAATCATAAAATGCTCTAAGTGTGGTGCAGATCGATGCAAGAAAAATGAATCAAGTACTTAGAAATATGTATGGTACTTTCCTATAATTCTATGTTTTAGAAGATTATATGGATATTAGGAAACCACAAGATAATTAACATGGAATATAGATACAAGAATTAAAGATGGGAACCTATGTCATCCAGCAGATTATCCTCAGTGGAAGAAAATTGATTATGAGTTTCTTGAATTTGGAGATAAGTTGGGAAAATTTCATCTTGCATTATCTATAGATGAAATAAACCATTTTTGTGTATATATTAGTACTTAGAGTACATGGACTATCATGTTGGTAAATTATAACTTTCCACCATGGTTATTCATGAAGTGAAAATACATTATGTTGAATCTGCTTATATCTAGACCAAAGCAACCCAGTAATGATATTGATGTCTATTTGTATCCATTGATCAAAGATCTTAAATTGATGTGGGATATAGGTATTACAATGTATGATGCTCATAGAAGTGAATAATTCACATTAAGGGTCATGTTGTATTGAATTATAAATTAATTCCCTGCTTATGGAAATTTATCATGCTATAGAATTAAAGGAATGTTAGGGTGTCCCATTTGTGAAAAACACACACACTTAGTTCAGTTGAAACATTCCTCAAAGACTGTGTTTTTAGGACATCATAATTTTTTACCTTTTCGACACAAATACTGATCATGGAAGATAACATTTGATGGGAATATCAAACAAGGTACAACACCATCTCTAGTAATAGGCGATCAACTCTACAAAAAAGTAAAAAAGATTGACACTATTTTCGGTAAACCATTTTCGAAAAACATTACAAAATCAGGTTGGAAGAAGTGATCATTTTTCTTTGAATTATAGTATTGGAATTGTTTGTATGTCAAAAATTTTCTTGATGTCATGAATATAAAAAAATTTATTTGATAGTGTTATTGGCACATTAATAAATGTTCCTGAAAAAATGAAATATGGAATTAAGGCTAGTTTAGACTTGATTAAAATGGGGATAAGGGAAGTGTTGGCACTGATGAAGGGTAAAATATGGACTTTTATTCCTCCAGTAGCTTACACTTTATCTAGATAGGAAAAATTACAATTTTTCATTTTCTTTACTAGTGTAAAAGCTCTATAGGGGTATTCATCAAATATCAAGAATGTCATGTCAATGAAAAATTTGAAGTTACAAGGACTAAAATCACATGAATGTCATGTTTTGATGAAATATTTAATTCTTGTTTCTTTCTGTTGCATTCTACCTCAAAATGTACAACATATATTAACCAGACTCTGCTTCTTTTTCAAATCCACATGCAGTAAAGTTGTAGACCTGGAAAAGTTTCCCATCATGAATAAGGATATCACAGTCATATTATGTGAATTTGAGATGTTCTTCCCACCACCATTCTTTGATATAATGGTCCACATGATGATTCAATTGGTTAGACACATTAAACTATGTGGTCCGATCCATTATAGATGGATGTACCACATTGAATGGTATATGAATATTTTGAAAAGGTATGTAAATAATTGAAGTCAGTTAGAAGGTTTTATTGCATAATGATATATTTTTGAAGAAGCTACTGAATTATATACCGATTAACTATCAGATGTTGAAAGCATTAGTCTTCTAAAGTCTCATCATAGTGAATGCCTTATGGGATAAGGGATTTATAGAAGATATGTTGTTAAAATTACCTTAGAGTGGGAGCAAGTACATCTTTACATATTATATAATAGTGAAGATGTTGATCCATACATTAAATCCCACAAATAAATTATTAGAGATTTGAATCCATCAAGGGATGAAGGATGGATATCAAATAAACATAATCAATAGTTTATAGGATGTTTTAGAGATAAAATTTATAAGGAGTTATTTGAAAATACGAACTCAATTACTGAACGACTTCAATGGCTATCCAGAGGACCAAATGAAAATTTTATACCTTACATTGGTTTTGTAATCAATATTTATATGTTCTATATAAAAGAACATGATGAATTTAGTACGATGAAAAACAGTGGTGTTATGCTTGTGGATGAAGCGATGCACATATCTGGTTCCAAGGATAAAAATCAAATTTATGCAAATTTTTCATATTTTGGAATTATCGAACAGATATACGAGTTAAATTATAAAACATTTCAAGTGCTGCTTCACCACTGCAAATGGGTTGACAATATAAATGGAGTGAAAGTTGATGAAATGGGATTTTTGAAGGTGAATTTCAGTGTGGAGGTGGAAAAAGATGATCCATTCATAATGGAATCACAAGCAGTGAATGTATTTTATGTCTCTGATCCAAAAAACAAGAATTGGTTGATTGTCCTACTGAATACTAAAACAAATGTTGAGTCGGATGAAAATTCAATCGAGGAAACCCTTCCAATGGGACATCACAATTTATTCATTCTAGTACCAATATAGACAATGTCTTGTACATTATAGGGTACCACAAAGAGGGGATTTCGATTCTTCATAGAAGAACCAAATCCTTGAAAACTTAAAAAAATAAAGAGGGTTCAATGAGAAGGTAAAAGTGTTTTTAATATATTTTGTTTTTCCTCATAATATTATATGTTATCTACTACATTAACACAATCTAAATTAAATGTTTGACTACTGATGTAGACAATTTCTTCTGCACATGATGATATTACCAATCCCTTGGAAGAACAAACTATAAAGAAGGAAACCATTTGGAAAATGTAAAGGTAATGTTATGATATACTTTCTCTATTTTAACAAAAAAATATATAATGGAACATTGATTTAATTTTTATTATTACTTGTAGAGTTTGTTTATTTTAGAATATTTCTATCCATGTGCCTTTTCAAGAAGATAAATGCAACTATCTTTGCTCAATCATAGAGGAAATCTTGTTGTTTGTACAGTAAAATCATTGTCCATAGAATTAATGTATTGTTTCATATTTATGCTTAATTTATTTCTTTTTAGTATTAATCACATAATAATTGTTTTCTTATAAAGGTGGATTATTTTTTTTGATTTGGGGTTCTTTGTCTATATTTCATTCCTTTTTGCACCAAAACTTCCACATAATTCTTCTCCCTCAAAATCTTTTCACCCCTGTAGTGGTGTATTTATCACTTTTTTTCAAGTTACCTCCACTGCCTTTGCAAGAAGAGAAACGACACTGTCTCTACTCAATCAAAGAGATAATCTTGATGTTTTCATAGTAAAATCATTTTCCATAGAATTAATGTATTGTTTCATATTTATGTTTTTTTTTTTTTTTTTAGTATTACTCACATAATAATTTTTTTCTTAGATAGGTGGATTCTTTTGTTCGAGTTGGGGTCCTCTATCAATATTTTATGCCTCTATTCACCAAAACTTCCATAGAATTCTTCTCACTCAAAAATTTTTCACCCCTATAGTGGTGCATTTATCACTTTCTTTCAAGTTACATCCACTGCCTTTGCAGGAAGAGAAACGATGCTACATTTACTCAATTACATAGGTAATCTTGACGTTTTCACAGTAAAATCATTGTCCATAGAATTAATGTATTGTTTCATATTTATGCTTAATTTATTTATTTTTAGTATTACTGACATAATAATTGTTTTATTATACAGGTGGATTATTTTGTTCGATTTTGGGTTCTCTGTCCATCTTTTATGCCTTTCTACATAAAAACTTCCATAGACTTCTTCTCTATTAAAACATTTCACCCATGCAGTGTTGACATTTATCACTTTCCTTTAAGTTCCCTCCACTACTTAATCACAAAGTTAATATTGATATTTTCATAGTTTAATCAATATCCATATAATTAATGTATTATTTTATAGTTATGTTTAATTTATTTCTTTTTAGTATTACTCATAATAATTGTTTTCTTGTACATGTGGATTCTTTTTCTCGAGTTGATGTGGTTTGTTTGAAGATTCTCATGCAGTGTTGGTAGTTAAAAAAAATAAAGTCAATGGAAATCATGGTAACATTGACAATTATAATTTTTTGAGACTTTGGGATGTGTAGGAATCAGTCACACATCAATCCGACACACAATGTGACTGGTTTGACTCAAAGTACTTCTTTCTATTTAAAATTGACATTAATTTTAGTAAAAAGGAAAACAGACACACTCAAAACCAATCAAACATCATCATATTGTTTTGATACTTTAGGAAAATGATCCATAAGTCATTTGTGACATGTAAGAATCAACCACACCTCAATCCTATACACGATGTGCCCGACATGACTCAATGTGTCCATTATTAGTATAAAATCAACATTTGACTTTAAAAAGTATCACTCACTGAAAACTGAGAAAACAAACACAGATTTTTTTTTATAATTTAGGGTCTATATTCATAAGTTATTTATAATGCATAGTAATCTGTTTCAAATCAAACGGATACACGATGTGATCCGTATGAGTCAAAGTACATGTTTCAAGATTAAAATGACATTTTAGTAAAAAAGACAAGTGACATACTCAAAACTGAGAAGACAGATTCAGATTAATTTTATAATTTATTAAAATGATACATAAGTCATTTGGTATGTGTAGGATTCAATCACACCTCATTCTAATGCATGGTGTGATTGGTATGACTCTAAGTACGTCTTTATTTAAAATTGACATCAATTTTAATAAAAGAACAAATTAGCCTACTCAAAACCAAACAAACACATTTTCATTATTTTGATACTTTAGGAAAATGATCCATAAGTGATTTGATACATTCATGAATTAGCCGCACCTCAATCTGACACACATTGTGACCAGTATGGCTCAAAGTACGTGTTTTTATTTAAAATTGATAGCAATTTTAGTAAAAAGGTCAAATGACCTACTCAAAACTAATAAAATAAATTCAAATTGTTTAAATAATTTATAAAAATTATCTACAAGTAATTTTTTATGTGTAGTAGTTATCCAAAACTCAATCTGATACACAATTTGATCGATATGATTCAAATTATGTGTTTCAATTTTAAAATGAAATTTTAGTAAAAGAGAAAAGTAACATACTCAAGACTGAGAAAACACATTCATATTGTTTTGAAACTTTAGGAAAATGATCCTAAGTAATTTGAGATGTGTAGGAATTAGTCTCACCACAATACGATGCATGGTGTGACCGGTATGACTCAAAGTGCATCTTTTTACTTAAAATTGTCATCAATTTTAGTAAAAGGCCAACTGACCTACTCAAAACCAAGTAAATGCATTCAAATTATTTAATTTTTTTTGAAAATGAACCATAATTCATTTTTGATGTGAAAAAATTAAGCACACCTCAATTCAATACAAAATGTGATAGGTATGATTCAAAGTACATGTTTCAATTTTAAAATGACATTTTAGTAAAAAAGAAAGTGACATACTCAAAACTAAGAAAATACATTCATATTGTTTTAAAACTTTAGAAAAAAAAATCCATAAGTCATTTGGGATGTGTAGGAATTAGTCTCACCTCAATTTGACGCATGATGTGACCGATATGACTCAAAGTGTATCTTTTTATTTAAAATTGTCATTAATTTTTGGAAAAAGGATAACCGACCAATTTAAAACTGAGTAAACACATTAAAATTGTTTAAATACTTTAGTAAAATGATACATAAGTCATTTTGATGTGTAGGAATTATCCATACCTCAATAAGATACACAATGTGATCGGTATGAGTCAAAGTGCGTGTTTCAATTTTAAAATGACATTTTAGTAAAAAAGATAGGTGACACACTCAAAACTAATAAAACACATTCATATTGTTTTAAAAATTTAGTACAATGATCCATAAGTTATTTGGGATGTGTAGGAATCAGCTTCACCTCAATCTGACATATGGTGTGACTAGTATGACTCAAAGTGCATTTTTTATTTAAAATTGCCATTAATTTTAGTAAAATTAACAACTATCCTACTCAAAATTGAGAAAACACATTCATATTGTTTTTATACTTTATTATAATTATCCATATGTCATTTTTAATATATAGGAATTATCCACACCTCAATCCGATACACTATGTGCCTGGTATGACTCAAGGTGTCCGTTATTAGTTTAAAATCAACAGTTTAGTTCAAAAAGTGTCACTCATTGAAAACCAATCAAACATGCTCATATTTTCTTTATAATTTTTTACAATGATTCATAAGTCATTTGTGACATGTAGGAATCCTTTTTAGGTCAAATCGATAGATGATGTGATCAGAATGAGTCAAAAGTGTGTGTTTCTAGTTTAAATTAAATTTTAGTAAAAAAGACAACTAATGTACCTAAAACCAAGAAAACACATTCAGATTGTTTTGATAATTTAGAAAAAAAAATCCAAAATTCATTTTAGACATTTTGGAATCATCCACACCTCAATCTGATGCACGATGTGACTGATATGACTCAAAATACGTCTTTTTATTTAAAAATGACATCAATTTTAGTAAAATTAACACTTTATGTTAATTAATTTATTTATATTGTTACTAACATAATAATTTTTTTCATATACAGTTGTGTTATTTTTCTCAAGCAGGGGTGGTTTTTTCAGAAATTGCATGAGTCAGGTCAGGATTAAAAGATAAAGGAACATTAATGTTTTTGAATGTATTTAATAATTTTTATTTATGTAATTGTATAAACGAATGTTTGAAATGTCTATAACACAGTTATTTTTTATTTTGTTTTTTTTTGTAAATTTAATTTAATTTAAATCCTATATTGGTTCTAATTTATGGTGATATCTGGTGTGTTTTTGGTGTTGCGGTGTGCTATTACAACACATTACAGTGGTTCTACAATGTGCTATTGCAGTACACTACAATATAACCCTCGATGAAGCTCACATTTTCATATATTTTATACTGTAAATAATTGTTTATAATCCCACCATACTGTTATTTTATGAGTAATTGTCACATTTTTAGGTTTTAGTGGTATTTTGATCTTAAACACAAAAATGGTTTAATTTAGAAATTTGACATATTTTTATGACATGGGTATTTTGGGCATAAAATTTAAATTATTATTACAAATTGTGTGATTTTTTTTCTTCAAATCCTTGATTTATTTAATATAACTTTTTCTTCTAGATTAGGGGATGATTCGAGCATTTATAGGCCCGAAAAAGTCATTTAAGTTGGGAAATTTACTGGGCAGACAACATGGACCTCACCTCCGTAACGGAAGCATAACTCGGTTTACACACCTCCAAATGAATTTATTATAGTTGGAAATGAAATAGTATTCAATAAGGTGCATCCTTGATTAGTTTCAAGTCAAAATACTATAATTATGACATTATTTGAATGGTTCAAACATGTGAAAGATGAAACAACTCACTAGGTAAAAACGATTCCATTCAATAATTAATTCATACCATCTGAACCACATGTCCAAAATGTTTTATATTTTATGAAGAAACGAAAAATAAATAATGGAACAACTTTTATTAAGGCTCTAATGCTTTAATAATCAGGTTGGAGGGTCATAATGGCATGAGAATGTGAGGATGTGGAATCTAACATGACACATGGAAAGATTAAATATATCAGAGTAAAATGGACATAACTCTTTTTTTCAATTCTCAATGATGATAAAATATTTAGGGTGAGTGGGGGAGATATTATGGAACAACTTTCATGAAGAAAACTATTAAAAATTCTTCCAATTAATATATAATACATGCAAAAACATTTAAAGTATATTTTTGGAGCAAATTCTTTCACCCCCTCTCCCTATAAATATGTATCCCCAACCCTTCTCAAAATATTGGCATTTCTATGTGGCCATTTTCTATTGTTTTGTAGTTTACTTCCATTTTAATAGTATTATTCATTTTTAATATATTTTTCTCTTCTTCTTAATCTCATTCTCATTTATTTATCTTTTGTTTTCCACCTTGTTCTTCTCCACTGTGATCTCTTGTACTCGTGATCATGAGTAACTAAACCGAGGAAGTTCTAGGGGGATCAATTCGGTGTTGAACCCAATTCATTATATATTCATGTTTTATTTTTCTTATTTACTTAGAGTTAGTATTAGGGGGATCTTATTAGGAAAGGTGCCTTTGTGTCTCCACTTTCCACCTAAGGCTTAGCTTTCTCTTCTACAATATTCTCCCTCGATCGAGGAGGTGGATGTGTGGTCTCTCGGTAATCATTGAGTGAATCATATATCCACAACCATGGTTAGAATAGGATGTTCATTCATATAATGGAGCATTATAATTAATTATATTTGAATCTAATAAAGAGGTGATGAAGGTTTACTTTGGATAATCTCCTAGGAGGATCTCCTTTATGTCTAGCATCATTTTGTCTCCATTCATTCTGTCTGCATTATGCATTGCATATTTACTTTTCATTATCTTGCATCATCATTTATCAAACATCTATTTTTTTAAGTTTTATTTCACAAATAAAAAAAATATAAAAAAGTAAATTATAAGTAGATATTGATTGACCACAAAATCTTTTCAAGATAATGACCTAGGTCAGCCCATATACTGCATTTAGTTATAAATACTTTTGAGTGCGCATGAAAAAACTTCATCAAATTGGTGCCATTTATGTGGAACTAAGTGGTTTCCATTCACTATTTTTATTCACATTTTTTAAATAATTTTCCTTTTATTTAAAAAAAACAAAAAATCATAAATTTCAAAAACTAAAAAAATATTCTTTGTTCACGATGTATTCAAATTGTGATTATCATGCATGTAATGACCGATCAAAAGTGAAAAAAAAAATGTTTACAATGAACTTTATTACCAGTTTCATAGGTTTAGTGATAAATTTCAAAACCTGTAGAGCCAAATAGAATGGATTACTGAATATGTACGCACATCCCATGAGTAATCCGAACCTGAGTCGGAACCTGAACTAGAATGAGTGGTTGAAGAGATTACACTAATAATTTTTTATGTCAAATAAATGGAGGTGGGTGATAAGGAGATACTAAAATAATTAATCATATCATCCTGCACTGAACCATTGCTCGAGGAGGTCCCATAAGTACACATTCAAGTTGATGCACTTATAGGAGATCAACAATTTTTTGAAGAATCATGGAATAGCTTTGTTAAAGACAACTTGAAACTTAATCTTATCATCCTTGTTAATGAACAATCAACACCATTATAACTATCTCTTGCTTTTGAAGATGATAAAGAAGATTCACTTGATGAGATGGAGTTGCCAATGGTCCTGCCAAAAGAGATCAATTTCCAAGATTACTTACTCTAAAGGGAAGATTTCTTTATTGATTATTCGTGTTTTAATCTTATTCAAGATGAATTGTTTTATGACTTCTCTTTTTCTAAAATTTCTAACACAACACAAATGAAGAATGCCTTGGATGTTAATTAAAATAATGCCCAAGTGGTGCTGAATGAATAAGAAGAGAAAGAGAATCATGTGGTGCGACTACCTCATCTACATCAACTTTCTTACCATAGGGAGGTGGACACCATGGAAGTCAACAGAGAGCACCCCTATCTTCTTTTCCCTCCCATTCTAGATCTTAATTTCTATCTTTATTATTTATTAAAGGTTGGGAACTATCTTATCTTCTTTGGGGTTATCTACTTTCAGTGTTCACTCATGGAAATCGGGAAAAGAAACTTGTGGTGGTTCATCTCAAAGAAACCACATCCACCATCTTATTGGGTATAATCCACTAAAACTTCCAGACTAGGGGAAGTAAAAACCTAGCACTCACTTGGGGGGTCTAAACCAAGCATTATACCTTTTATATTCCCTTTATATTTATTTTTATTTATTTTTCTTATATATTTTCATTTATTTATTATTATTTTAAATTGGTAGTAGCTAGGAGCTTAACTCAAGGCATCCACTTCAAAAATAATTTCAGGTTGTATCTTTCCTTCCCTTTGATTTTATACCTTATATTTATTTTCTTATTGAGCTGAAATTAGTGGTAGTAAAATTTAAGTGTGGGGGGAGTGTCAACCTATTAGTTGTTCTTATGTTATTTTTTTTATATTTTATAGCTTCAATGAATATTCATATCACATTTCAAACATCAATTGATTTTTAAAGAGTTGAAATGATTTTTGAAAGAACATATTTTAAATGATTGTTGATGTGAAAACTTTTTCCTTGAATTGGATTGTTAAGAATTTTTATGAGTTTGAATGATTTTTGAAATCCATTCCCATGAAACACTGACTCAAAATGTTTTTCTAGTCTTGTGAGGTATTCTAAACCACTTTGACATATTCTTCCTAATACCCACACTTTCTTGAGGGAAACTTGAATTTTGTGTGAGAACCAATTTTTTTGATTTTTTATATTTTAAATATTTGGATTTCATGAAATGTTTTTAATAAGATTGATTAATTAATTTGTATATCCAAATTTATCCTTTGTAATCCCTTAGATTCCATGAACTATCTTATAGGTTTAAGCCACATTATAAACCGATTTTTCCTTACCTACTCGCACTTTTAGTATTTTTGCATGGATATTTTAAGTTTGAGTGTGGGGGAAGGGCCTTTAATGTGCCTTCATTGGGATTTTTATCATTTATGGGTGGTCCAATGTGTGTTTCAACATTTTGGTTAGTGTATAATAAGATAATTGGGCATGTGACATCATTTCATTGGGCTTTATTTGTTTCATCTATTTATCTTTAAAAAATAAAAAATGGAGATGATATTGAATTTCATATTTTACATTCTTTGATCATGTATGTACCTCTCAAAAATCAAGGGTGTGAATTTTCATTCATTCATTGTATTCAATTTTTATCTTATCCTCCATGAAAAAAATAAAAATAAAATTAAATAAAGTTGTTCCTTTCTGGAGCTTTGAAAAAAAAGGGGAGAACATGGATTATATCATTTATTATAATCATTATTTGGCTCATGTAACATGTCATAAAAGGGGGTGGTGTTCTTTTTAACATTTTTAAGGGGTATTTAGAGAGGAATTTCCTATGTTTTCACTTGAATTAATCATTCATTGTACTTAAGAGTCTAGCCTCCTCTTTCTGGCCTGAAACTTTTTCAATCATTTTCCCAAAAACCATAAGCCATAGAATCATTTTAACATTTAATTAAAGCCCTCATAATTGAATTCATTTTGAAGTTTCATGATGTGGAGAAAGTATATTTTTCACAAGCCTATGGTGATACATGCAATTTCCAAGTATGATCATAACTCTAGATTTAATTTATCTTGAGTGAAAAGTGACATAAAATTAAATTTGAGTTAGGTTGTGATTGGGACATGGATTAATTTATGAGGTTAACTAAATTTTAATGATTGAAATAAAAATGATAGAGAATTTTTGTTCAAAGATGATACATGACAAAATTCTATTTTGTATAAGATCATTGTTATTTTCTCATTTTTGATTATTGTGTGGATTTTGATTTGGATGTAAGATGATTGCATAGGAATGCAATGGTTAAGTATGGGGGAGTGATGAAGCTCACATTTTCATATATTTTATACTATGAATAATTTTTTATAATCCCACCATACTATTATTTTATGATTAATTATCACATTTTTAGGGTTTAGTGGTATTTTGAGCTTAAATGCAAAAAATGGTTAAATCTAGAAATTTGATAGATTTTTATGATAGGGGTATTTTGGTCATAAAATTTAAATTATTATTCCAAATTGTGTGATTATTATTTTTTAAATCCTTTATTTATTTAATACAACTTTTTATTCTAGATCAGTTGTTTATTCGAGCATTTAGAGGCCCAAAAAATCATTTAAGTTGGGAAATTTACCGAGCGGACAACGTAGACCCCACATCTATAATGGAAGAATAACTTGGTACACACACATAAAAATGAATTTTTTACAGCTGTAAATGAAATGGGATTAAATAATGAGATTCCTTGATGAGTTTAAAGTCAAAATACTATAATTAATGCATTCTTTGAATGATTCAAACATGTGAAAGATGAAACATCTCACCAGGAATAAATAGTTCCATTCAATAATTAATTCATACCATCTGAACCACATGAAAAAATGTCTCATATTTTGTTAAGACATGAAAAAGGAATAAGGAAACAACTTTCCTGAAGGATCCAATGCGTTAATAGACAATTTGGAGGGTCATAATGGTATGGAAATGTGGAGATGTGGAATCTGACGTGGCACATGGACAAATTAAATATATCAAAGTAAAATGGTCATAACTCCTTAGTATGATTGTCAATGATGATAAAATTTTTAGGGTGAGTGTAGGAGATATTATGGAACAATTTTTATGAAGAGAAATGTTTCAAATTAATCAAATTAATGGATAATACATGCAGAAATATTTGTAGTATATTTTTGGAGTGAATTCTTTCACCCCCTCTCCCTATAAATATGTATCCTCACCACTTCTCAAAATATTGTCACTTCTATGTAAAAATTTTATATTGTTTTATAGTTTATTTACATTGTAATATTATTATTCATTTTTAATATATTTTTATATTCTTCTTAATATCATTCTCATTTATTTATCTTTTGTTTTCCACCTCTTTCTTCTCCACAACGATCTCTTGTACTCATGATCACGAGTAACTAACCTGAGGAAGTTCCCAGGGGATCAATCTAGTATTGAACCCAAATAATTATACATTAATGTTTTA
Organism: Viscum album; assembly: GCA_963277665.1. Lineage (NCBI taxonomy): Eukaryota > Viridiplantae > Streptophyta > Magnoliopsida > Santalales > Viscaceae > Viscum > Viscum album. The sequence goes on along the minus strand of OY728138.1, from coordinate 960,090,782 downwards.
TGTTTCTTATTTAATTATAGTTAATATTAGGGGGATATTATTGGGAAAGGTGCCTTTGTGTCTCCACTTTCCACCCGTGGCTTAGCTTTCTCTTCTACAATATTCTCCCTCGATCGAGGAGGTGGATACGCAGTATCTCAATGATCGTTGAGTGAATCATATATCCGCACCCATAGGTAGAAGATGATGTTAATTCATATGATGTAGCATTCTCATTAATTATATTTAAAGCTAATAAATAGGTGATGAAGTTTCACTCTGGATAATAACCTGGGAGGATCTCCTTTCCTATTTAGCATCATTTTGTCTCCATTTATTCTATCTACAATATGCATTGCATATTTACTTTTCATTATATTGCATCATCATTTCTCAAGCATCCATTTATTTAAGATTTATTTCAAAAATAAAAAATATAAAAAATTGAATTATAAGTAGTGATTAATTAACCACAAAATATCCCCAAGAGAACGACTTAGGTCTACCCATATGCTGCATTTAGTTATACATATTTTTGAGAGCACACACGATAATGCTTCATCAACCCTTTATCAGCACTTTTATAAGCACTGATAAGAGAACCTTTTTGAGTGATTTTATAAGTACTGATAAATGGTTCCTTTAGCAGTGCTAAATTAAAGTGCTGATAAAGGACCCCTTTATCAGTTCCTTTTCAGCACTAATAAGACCAGAGCTTTTAACCTCGCTAATGTAGTTAGTGATTTTATAACACTAATAAAGTACATTTATAACACTGTTAAAGGCCAGTTTTGTATTAATGACTGATTAAAAAATGATATAGATGAGACTACATCCCCTTATTCCCTTAGTGATTATAGTAACTCTGATATATTAATTACAATACATTAAATGTCATTTTATTATTATTTTTAAATTTCTTTTATATATAATCATCTTGGCCATAACTGATCTCTAGTAAGACTACTAATACTATTTAGAAGCATGGAAAATTGAGTTTTGGGTGGTAATAGAGGTACTCCGAACACCCATCGTACATGTTCGTACCTAGAACCACCACCACATATCCCATCCACCACAATTTTTCCTCTTACTACCCCATTTGAGGCACTAGGGATGTGACCACATATTCCTTCATCATAATTTTAGATAGTATCTTATTATCATATAACTTTTTCATATTCCATGATAGCTCTACACCCCTTATATTCTTTCTCAGCCACTTCTATGCCTCCTCTATTTTCCACTTCTATCCATATAGGATTTTATGATCATGATCCTACAACTTATACTCCATAGATTTATGATCACCGAGAGCATGCATTGGAGTATACTCAACCTTCATAGGCTATCAATCATTCAAATCCCTTGAATCCATCAGAGCCTAATGATAATCATGGATCAAGTATATGTTTACAAGTGCATTAAATTTTATCACATTAATTTTATTTCAATTGTAATTTTTATTAATTTTATTTTTTATTTTTTATTTTTCAGGAATATATTTTAATAGGAGGAAATGGAATTATCATATTCTTGAAGTTTTGAACCTTCGTACACAAATTATTCTAGATTATAATGAATACACACAATTAATTGGTAAAAATAGTAGGTAGTGCATAAGTTTCATGGTGATGTTAGCTAAGTATAGTGATATCATTATAGTTCAACCTATCTCATGAAGACATTTTGATAATAAAATCAAGGAGAATGCATTGGCTGCGATATGTGTAAGAAAATTTGTTAAATTTAAATATATATTATTTTTTATATGAATTAATATGTTTCTCACAAATTTTCTTTAACTTTCTTGGTGGTCAAGCTACGAAGGTGGTACCATTGATACTACTATACAGGAGCATGAGAGAAACTTTGTATTTTTTATATCCAACTAAGTTTAATTAGGTACCTTCACAACAGAACCAAACCAACCCAAACCTATCACACCTAAAACGACTCAAAATTAATCAAATAAAAATGAATTTAATTAAGGTAAATTGAAAAGAAATAAACCAAACAAAATAGATATAAACTGAATATTATAAGGAATATTTAACCCATACCAAATAAAACTAATCCAACATGATATGATCCAAATAGATATAAGTTTGATGCTCATTTTCCCTAGAAAAGTAGTATATAAATGCCCCTAAATCTAGTATTTCCAACATATATAAAATTTTCAAAGTCCCATAGAGGAATGTCTAATTGCCCCCTCAAACCCGAGTACTCTGAATTTGGGAAAACATGGTTTTGAAAAAAATCCATTTATTCTCAACACTTAATTTACCCTTCAATTAATGGATTTATTACTTGTTAAAAGTCTTCTTGAATCCTCCATGGAGATTTAATGTGAATCCCCAAATGTAGATTTCTTTGAATTGAACCTGGATTATTTAAGAACTAATTTCTTATAATTCTGGCCTGCTGAAATATGTATTTATCCCTCAAATTTAAGTCTTAATATCTATTCTAACCTTGATCATATAGGCTGGAGAATGAGTCATTATTCCATGATTTATTTCCCATGTTTACCATTCATTAAGTGCACCATTAAAAGATGATAGAAACTAAAAATGATAGCATTTAATCTCATAAATCATTTCCATTGGTGAATTATTGATGCAATATTATTTCCCACTCACTTGAGATATCTCTAGGTCTCCCATTTTTGAAGAAAATTGGTTAAAATTATGTATGTGCATTATATGTAGATACTATCAACTAATTTAAGTCTATGTGGTAGGCTGATTTGGTGATGTTTCCATGCCTCTCAAGAATTTTAGATTTTATATAATGGATATACTCTACAATTCAACAAATCAAAGTTTTTTTTTGGGTTAATTAGGTCTTCAAAATACCTTAAAGTGTACCTAAAATATGAATTCTATCCATGAGTACCTAAGATTGTAAATCTTTATGAAAATATATATGATCCATGAATTTACAGAATGAATTTATTTTTGATAGTAAACTATATTACTATAAAACTTGTAGATATTTTACATATAAAATGTAAAGAGTTTACAATATACATATAAACTACAAACTACAAACTATAAATAGTTTATATATTCATCCAACAGTTTATGGTGTATATGTTCATTAAAATGTAAACTAAAAAATGAAAATATAAAATATAAATTGTATTAATGAACTAATGGTTAACATATTAATATATTTTATATATTAATATGTAAACAGATTATATATTTACATACTAATATGTAAACAACATTAACATGTAAATGGTTAAATAGTATAAAAAATCTGATATAATTATGAAATATTTTACTTTATCTAGTATAAATAATATGACTTAAGATTAACATATAAACATGAAAACTTCTTCACATATTAATAACATATAAACTTTAAAAAATGTATATTATATTAACATGTTAACATATGAACTTTTACATGTAAACATGTAAACTCTAAATTTTATTAACATGTATAATTTTTCAATTAATATTAACATATAAACATCTAAATAGATTCATTTAATATGCATATATAAACTTGTAAACTATAAACCCTAACTAAACCGATGAGAATATAGTGAAACTAAATATAAATAAACTTAATTGTCTATACTTGGCCCAATCCAAATCAAACATAATAAAACCAAATTGAACCAAAAGGTAATAACTTACCCCAAAAGATCTGAACCAACCTAACATGAATAAAATTAAATTGACCTAAACAAAATATAATCAAAACTTAACTAAAATTAATTGTAAAAAATTATATGAAAATTATATAAACATATTGTATTGAATTGAACTACACCAAATAAAACCAAATTGAATGAAACTGAAATGAAAATTTTTAACTAAACCAAACCAAATAGAATTTAATCAATCTTTACATACATGATTTGAATTTAAAAAAACAAAAAATGAACCAAACCAAAATAAACCATTCAAAACTGACCTAAAATGGACTATCCCAAACTAAACTATACCATATTGACCCAAACTAAACTGAATTGATTTGTTTTATTCATAACTAAACTAAGAAAGATTAATTGTATTTAAAAGAGAACCTAAATGATTCTTACTCAAACTAAACTCCACCAAACTTATTCAAACCAATTAAAACTGAAAAAATTAATAAAACTAAATTGAATTAATCCATTATAACCTGAACTAATACAACAATATTACAATTAATCTAAATAAACCTTAACCAAAAAATCCAAGTTTTTTCATTTATTTTTGATTGATTTTAGTTTATATTAAGTGGGGATAATACAAGTCATTTCAATGAAATTTAGTTTGATTTTTTTGGTTAGTTAAATATTATTTATAATGTGTTAATATTTTTTAGAAATACAATATTATTGAATGATTTTTCTTACATTTAATGTCATTTATAGTGGGAGATATTGAACATTAAAGGGAACATGCCTGATTTAAAATTGTTTTCTCAAGTTGAAAGAAGAATTACAGGAGTGTTATAAATGAATAGTGATAATAAAAGATTATAATTTTTTTTCTACTTTCAAATTTTAATATCTATTTCATAACTAAATATTTCATTTATATTGTAAAAAATGTGATTTTGAGGACCTTACTGAGAAAGAAGATGAAAAATTTGGGCCAAATGATCATTTTTGATAGAAAAAAGGTGATGTTCACTAGGGTAGAGTCCATTTTTGACCTAAGAAGAGTATAATACCCTTTAGGTATTGACCCACTTAAGGAACCTCTAATATCTTTGGTAGCATCAGTTTTCAAGAATCTTATAAAAAAACACCAGAGGCAGAAAAATTATCTATACAGAAGCATGAAAGAAGTAAAAAGGTCATTGAGTAGTTTATGTAAGCTATAAAAACATTAGTTTTATCACATACACTAGGTATTGATATGGTTTTTAATACATGAATATTTATTATGCACTCCTTATATGATGAACTAGGTGATGATGATGAAAATCCTAGTGGTGGTTGAGGTAATGAATTTATTGGTGGTGAAGATGTTGAAGGTGATGATGTTAGTGAGGACATTAATGATGAGGGTGATGATCATGATGATAGTTGTGTTAATGAGGGAGATATTGATCCCCTACATTTCTAACTTGATATTTATTATAAAATCATATGGATGATGTTTAATGACTGAAAATGATTTTATATGTGTGTTATGATTTTTTAAGTTATCAACTAATTAAATGTAAAATATACAATATATATGTTGTTTTAAATGTGTATTGTGACTGTTTTAATACATAATTTTGTTTGTAGGTTGTTATATATTGGTTTTAAGTTGTTTGCAGAGTGGGTGATGGATGATTAGAAAGTGATGCATGGTGTGGGGGCCTATACCAATAGTTTTAGTAACTGTTGGTATATGCTTTCTGTACTAATGATTTTTAAACCATTGGTATAGTTTTTTTATACCAATGGTTTCTAGAACCATTGGTATCAACTAACCTTGAAAGCACTATAACAATATTTAATTAAGAACCATTAGTATAAGGCTATCTCAATGACTCAATTCCCAATGGTTATGGAAACTATTGGTATACCTTATACCAACGGTTCCAACCCCCTTATAACATTTTAAAACAATTTTTATAGGTAAAATTTATAGTACTGTATGATCTTGATATGGTTACTTTTAATGATACCATTTTATAAAAAATATTAATTTTTAAAGACCAAACTGTATTTTTTACAAGATAAATCGGCTAATCCATCAGGATTAATGCATATTCTTGACTCTCTATCAGTAGGGTACCACCAATGGAACCTTAAATATTTTCATAATATATATAAGTGTGTGAATGATGATGTAAGAAACATAATAACTATTAATTGTAATCTCAAATAATATAACCAAACGAGTCATTAGATATTTACCAGGTCACCCCAAATATCAAATCTACTTTGACTATTGTCAATGTGTTATGTTGATCATAGTACCATATAAATATATAAAATCATAATTTTGAAATTTATGACATAGCATAGTCTGTTTATAACATCACATAACTTCCAACCGAATTTTGGGTCACAACATAATATAGACCCTCATCGGTTAAGTAGCATGAGATGCGACATAACATAGTTAGCTTATGGAATCAAGTCATTTGCTCACCAAATCATGGAACATAACATAAAATATTCCACCCTTGGTATAGTATCACTGGTCTATAATCAAAAGATAATATATTTAATGGAAAGAACCAATAATCAATATGATAATATATATCCCACATCAACCCTATCCCTTGGATAGAACATACCCCATACCTAGGACCTAAACATATGGAAAAAACCTATTCAAATCATAAACACCATGATAATAACATTTTATTCTTAATTAATTCTAAAATAAATTCACATGTTCTATATATCATCAATTCATAGTTTTAATCCATGTTTTAAGAACAAAATCCATTATCAGTTAATGGATAAATCCCTCTTCCCTTGGAAGAGTAGAAATTAAAATCATAAAAAACACACAAGTTCACTTATAATTTATTCCATATTTAGACACAAATTTTAGGTCCCCTTCACTATAATATCCCATGGCTCAAAAGAAATGTGGCCAATGAGTGACCCAAAAGTAAAACTATCAAAGCCAAATCTTATACCAAATCCTAAAGAGAATTTATAAATTTATTATCAATTTTTATGGATTTGGGTTACTATTTGGGTCCCTTGCATCTATTTACCCATACTTACACATTTCATCACACATTAAACACACAAATTATTATAAAATATACCAAGGTCTAGCTGTTAAGTACTATAACTATGCGCTTCAAGAAGAAAAAGTAGCTTGATTCATGGAAAATCAGTAGAATTATCCAAGACCAATGAAAATGATAGAGAATGAGTATTTTAGAAGGACCATAACTAAAAAATGATATAAACAAATGAAATAAGGGTATAAATAGGTTATCATTATTTATATAAGACCGATGCTATTTTTTTGATATTTTTCACTGTATGAGAAGTTGGGATCTCTTCGAAGCTAAGAGAGGGGAGAGAGAAAAGTTGAATGAGAGGGGCATTGTACATATTCTTCCTGATATTGGAATATGGACCCCCCCCCACACACACTTATATATATATTCTAAATAATTTAAAAAACACTCATAACTTATTTGCTATAAAACCATTGGGTATTTAATAGAAGGTCATTGACTACTTAGTGGCGGTGTTAGGGGAATGACCTACCCCTTGTAGCCTCATCGATCACTTGATTATACCCTACCAAGTATTTTTCTACAAAAACACCACCCCCTTCACTTAAGTTTAAAATTTACATATTCTAACTCCAAAAATATAAACTCATATAAAATTAAACATAATTTAATATTCAAAGGCCAAATATAATATTATGGATTAAACATATAACCTTGGGCCATTACAAACTCCCTACTATGAGGGTTTTAATTCTTTATAAGAACCATTGAGAACCTATAGTGTATTAATTTTACTATTAAGATCTCATGTCCACTTACCACTCCCAATTATCATCTTGTATCAATCCATATTGCTATATAACCTAAGAAAAAGGAACTATTTTCCCTTAGATTCTTATCATACCAATCCAAAATTTAAAAAGGTTTCTCCCTATATAAATAATCCACATCTATATCTTGTTCATTGAAACTAATCACATGTAAAGGGTATGATTAATATCTCAATAATTGATATATGTGAAAAAATTGTGCATAACATTGTATTGAGGAGGATTTTTTAATTAATAATTAATTATCCTAATATTCTCTAGAATCCTTAAAGATCCCCCAATAAATGATGGTAGTTTAACCTACTTCTTAAAATTATGGAGTCCCAGTCATCATGAAACTCATACAAACACTAAATCTATGAAACTAAATTTAAATGGTTAGTGTTACACCCTTGAATTGTAATTCTGAATCTGGTGCTAAACATACATATTTTTCATACACAACAAGGATTACAACCAATTCCCAGAATCTAATGGTTTTTGTTATTGGGAATTAGGGACATAATACATCATCCACCTATAAAAAATAATCAAATACTTTTTAATATACAACTTATAATGAGGAACACTCTCTTTAACACCAATGAGAACCTATCAAATCACTCCATGGTTGAATACACTTTCTAGGAAAGACTCTTACCATCATTCCCATGACATCCCTTTCTTCATAAGATCAAAATGTAACACATACATAATAAACTTCATCATAAACATAGGTCAAAGATTTTTTTACATGTAATAATAACATTTTGGACAACATTATTTGTATTTGGACCACACATAACATTATGGACAAGGCTAACTCCACCTATCCCACACATAACATTATGGAATAGGCTAGTTACACCTGACCCATGAATAACATTATGGACAATGCTAACTGCACCCAGCCTACACATAGCATTATAGACAAGTATAACTTAACCTAGACCATTTATAAACATATAACTTTATATAAATCATTACCCAATTTATTAGAGGGATATATAATTATGTGTCCACCGATCATCATAATGATATATTTACACACACACACACACACACACACACATATATATATACGTATGCCACATGAATATTAAAATAATCATAAATTCATCATATCATGATTAGCCCATGGAAATACAATAGGAATACAATGAATGTTTATCTAGGTAAACACCTTAATAATGATAATTAAGAATATGGTATTTAATTTATATTGAATGATGTGTATATAATCAAGTCAATAATTTCCCCAGTCAATCAAATGCATGACTATTTAGGGGAACACCCTTCAATCAGAAGAGGGAAGTATATGGTATTCATAAAGCAAGGAAATTTTATTAAAGGTTATATTTATGAATAGTTAATGATAAGGCAAGAAAAAGTTGTCTATGGATCATTCCTGTCATAGAGATATCATTTCCACCACACCACATATATATAGTAACTTAGATAATGAATCAAAGAATTATTTTAACGTAGTATCCGCTTATAAAAAAAGAAATAACTGGGGGAAATATGACATAATAAATGGTTAAAGGGTGGTATATAATAAATAAATGACATAGGTGAAGAATCTTTTAGATAAATATAATAAATTTTTGATGTTTTAATAAAATAATTTCTTAGTTTTTATGAAACATTGAAACACAAAAAAAATTTCATTTTCAAGGAGGGAATAAATATAATATTAATTTTAAAAAATATTTTAATAATTAATAATTATTATAAAATTTAATAAAAATAATTTCTTTGAAAATGAATCTTGAAAAGAATAAATAGGAAAATGGAAGATAAATATTTAAAATGAGTTTTTATGACTTTTGTCGATGTTTTTTTTTGTAAAAATGGAGAAATGAGTCTCTTTAAAAAATAATAATTAAAATTGGATAAAGGATATTTTATAAAAATATTTTAATAATAAATTTCCCAAAAATGGAACCTTTAAAAGATATATATTTAAAATAAAATAAACTTGTAGGGGAATATTGGAACATGTAAAGGTTTCCTTTATAAATGGAATAAGGTTTGAATTAAGTCAAGAATAGAAAGGGAGCCATAAAAAATGCATATATGTATAGAAACGATGGATAAAAAACCATAATGAACCTAAATGAAGTGTATTTTAAAGAGGGAAATAGTAAGAGAGAGATAGAGAGTGTTAGTGAATATATCATCAAGAATGAGAGAGAGCGGGAAATAACCCTTGAAAACAAGGTAAGACATGAACTATAAATCTATAAGGGAAGAAATGAAACCATAAATTCATGAGAAATTAAGTTAAAATAGTATGTTATACATTCAAGACCTTGGATATGAGACAAATATGATATGATAAGAAAGAAAGGAATAATACTTTAAAGGAATGGAGATTTGGAAATAATCTCTTTCCTTAAGTCCCGACTTTCTTTGTATGGCCTTTAAATTATTGTTCAATCAATTTATATCAATTATTTACTTGATTTAGAAACTTTTTTTATGTTTATTTAATTATTATTATTTTTAATTCTTATTTTAGGTTTCAATTTCATGTGTCTATTAGATTCAATGTTATAGAACCAAATAATTTTACATGTGATTACTTGTATATTCATGGTTTTGAATAATAAATTAATTATCAAATATTAATTACCCTTACACATTACTTTAATGTGATGATGTCCTGGAGAATTTTTCACACTGATAAGGTCATAGAAGTTCCCCACCATGATGATATCCTATAAATGATATAATGATATTATTAAATATTATTCTATGGTCGAATAAAATTTTATGTAGGGACATATAATATGTTGATTGTCAAGTGAGAGTACTCATAAGTGGATAAGACTTTATTTCATGAAGTTAACACATGGTAATCTATAAGATGAGAGATTTTGAGAACATAACCACCAGTAGGTTTTCCATATGTTTCATTTAATTAGATATTCCTATCTGTGAATGTGTGAATGATCCTTAAACTTAAGATTATTATTAATTTTTATCATGAGTTTCATAATTAGATGTGCTAATAAAAATCATGATTTCATATGTTCACTGGTAAGTAAGGTATATTGGGAGCATCATGAGTGATATATTATGAATTAATAAGTCGAGGAAGGATTTTTCCCTTTCATATTTATGGAAGTTCATATCTCAACCCTTTGATTGGAATAAAATTTTTGAACTAAATTCTATGGACATGGTCTATTAACAAGTTCATTTTAGGTAGTCAATGAATGACCTATCAATTATATAGGTTTATTACATGGTTATGTATCCTACCTGATAAGATATTGAGATAAAGAGATTATATTACATAGTGATTATTTTTATTTGTTTTTCATCCATGTAGAATTTACTTATTCCTCTTGTATTCATTTACATATTACTACCACTGATATTAGACTTTAGGTTAACTCACCTAATTCCATTGAAGAAGAAGTCTAAATGAACACACACATATTGTTTCTTATGGTCTTAGTTAAATATTATTAATATTTAATGGTGGTATTAAATATTATAAACACTAATAAATAATATTTATTTTTGATTTATTGATCACATATATTTTTAAATGGATTGGGGATAATCCCATTTTTATTAAACAAATGAAAACCCATTTTTTCACTGGGTTGAGGGGGAACCCATTAATTAACCATGGTTCTAGTGGCTTGAAATCTTGATACAAGGCCTTGAAGGCCCATACATGGTCCTAAGGACCCAAGTTCAATTGGTCTTAAGATCCATAGACCATGGTCCTTGCAACTGGACTGAAGGCCCAAGGCCTGTGGGACCTAAAAATAGCCCAAAGGCCCAAGCCTACACCCTACCTCGATCCCACCCACATCCATGAATATAATATTTATTTATTTATCGAATGAATAATATTTAATATTTAAGGTTTGATAAATATATAGTAAGGTGGATGGACCAATATGGGTCTAGTGATGAGAATGATATGTGGGTTAAATATAATTCAATAAATATTAATCTATTTATTTAATAAAATTATATTTAATGATTCAATGGATTGCACACGCCATGTAATAATAGTAATAATAATATTATTATCATTAACATTGGGAATATTTAAAGTATAATATTATATAAGGTTATTATATGAAATTATCTATTTTATAACCATATCTCCATATATTATATTCATATATCATTTTCTAGGTTTAAAAAATTGTTCACAATGAATCCTGTCATCAAATATTTCTCTCAAATGAATAATTATATAGATATTTTATCTCAAGCCTAAGAGAACTTTACCAACACTTACTCTTCCCTCCCAAAAAATGAGAAACAAGAATATTCCTTTACCAATGAAGGATTGTGTTATGATCAACATAAATGACACAAAATGATTGATGTACCCCCACAATCACATGGAGTTCTGATGGTGACATTCTGAGATCAAAGAAGTGTGTGCGAATCACCTCTAGATGGATTGTAATCTTGGATCATTATACTAAAATGAAAACACAACCTAAAAAATGTTGTTCTATTAATAAATTCTACAAAGAATGAATCCCCAATACTGAGGTAATTTCTATAATTACAATTAATAATAAATTTATGTGAAAGATTATCTAGCTTGGTTTCAACATCTTTTATCATTATTATTTGAATTAATTCATTGGCCTCTTCATGTAAATTGTAGATTATTCATTGAATGTTAAGAAATTTAAGTAGGTCATAGGCCTAATAGGTGTTTCTACTGCATCTGAGACCTATAAGTGGAATCAGAGTAGTCACATTACATTTATAATTAATTATTATTTGTTGATCAATTTACCCATTTTAGGTTATATTCCTTTCATGTTTAATTCATTATTAATCTAAAATTAAATATTGCATTCTTGTTTAATTTTGTATGATATTAAATACATTAAAAATGGATGAAAAAAATTAATGGATTCCATCGAGATGTGCCAAGCTTCATGGTTGGATTGCATGGTTACCTGGTGTGTAATGAAAATGTACATGATGTGTACCAAGGTTCATCAAATCTGGATGGGCTATGGGATACACAATGCACCACACAATTTTAACATGTGGTGTATTTTTTAATCCGCATGTTGACTGACTAGACTAACACACATTTTTCTGGATTAGATAGTGTATATCTGGTGTATATTCTGTATGGTATATATGGGTTTTCAATGCAATTCATAGAAACTACATGAAAAAAGATGCATCATGTATTAATACACAATGTGTGGGACTGACATCTATTCATCATGGAGGTCACATGGTGTGTAGTTGGAATAAATGTTGTGTACCTCATTAATATCCATATATAGACAACATGTTGAGTCCCTAAGAATATATCACAAAAGCATTTACATGATTTATAACTGACTATACCCATCGTGTAACTGGTACCCATCTTCTTGGAGAAAATTCTCTCTAGTATATAACCATGTGGATTAATTACATAGAAGAAAAAATTAATTATTAAATTAAATTGATCTACATGATGTTTATCTAGTTTACATGCTGTGTAACTAATTTTATAGAATATTAAATTAATAATTAATTAATATATAAATTAATAACTACATACCATGTACGGTTGTCATTTATATTGTATTTCATAAAATCATTAAAGTTTTACATGTGATAAATATATTAATAATTCAGTGTGTCTTTAATACACCAAATTTATTTGACTTGAAACACTAAACATGAATTAATTTTCTATATGTTGTGTAAATTACATGTCATACTAAATATACAGGTAAAAAACCTTATAAGGTGACATGTAGTTATGATGTGTATTTATTGTGTTGAATCTAAGTATACGATGTGAACATAATTAATTTTATTTATTTAAGACTAATTATGAATTGAATTTCTAAGATTGTTCAGATAATAAAATTAAGATAAATTAATTAATTAAGAAATTAATAAGATAACTAATTCAAGTATGTTTATCTTAATAAAAGAGAGAATCAAAATGAATTATATTTTAATTAATATTTATTGCATGTTTATAACTGACCATGAGCCTTTATTAACAAATGTATGGGTTGAATTTATTTTAATTCATTACATGGGTTTTATTATTATTAAATTAAAATAATGGCCTATGATTCATCCCTCCTTCTCTTTAACATGTAGGGATTATGTGACCATGGTTTTGTTTGTAAAACCCTTTTTAATTCCATTTTATCCCCTCACCCACTTGCGATTTAATAGCATATGTAAATAAAAAGAGTGCCTAAGCCTGTAGAGGTGGTTCAGAACCCAAGCCAAGGTAAATTTAATCAAAGAAGACACATAGGTCGATGATGGATTACCGAAAATCTTGAGCCAAGCCCAAATCATGGAGTTTATTTCCCATAGGGTCAAGGGTTGATTTATTATATGCTTAATAAATCAACCAGTAGTAAAGATCATGATCAATTCATCTATTTATTTTAATCATACGAATTTCATGGTAAATTTTATAGATGATTTACCATGATCACATAATTAAATTAATTAACAAGCATGAAAGACAAAATTAAAATTAATGGAATATTCATTTATATTTTATCAACACATTATTAATTAATTAAGTAGAATACACTTAATATTAACAATACATGTAAAAATATAAAATAAGATAATTTATGAATAATAAAAAAAATCCCTCAAGTTAATATGAAGTCTAAATAATCCTTTCATTACTTGATTAAGGATAAAACTATAAAACTAAGTGTTTCTCTAGCCCTCATCAGGACACTTAATTTTATCAAGGATTTATTATGAAGGTTTTGGGTTGACATAACAAAGTTTACATCAAGAAAAGTATCCCTTTCTAGACTTTATATATCTTGGAGTAAAGTATTGATGAAATCTAAGTCCTAATTTTAGGATTAGGGAGTCCACTCAATGGGTCAAGGAGCTTCAAGCTCACAGTTAGAAAGACCGCCTACCTAAATACCTTTGAGTAAGTAACCGAGATCTAACTTGGGTTATGAGAAGGTAAATATGGGTCCTTTATACTAGAATATCCATGTGATGGGACATTCTGAGTTTAATGGTGGGGGATATTGAGACATGATAAAATAGTGAGAGATTTAATAAAGATAATTAAACTATCACATATCATATATCTTGGTAATAAAATAAAGTACTAATAACCTGATCTTATATCATTGTAGAAAATAGAAAGTTTATCGACCATGTTATCCCAATGATAAATTATAGAGATAGACTACATACTAACTACCAGTAACTTCTAGGAATGGTTCAGGCACTAATGGGATATACTATTCTATAAATGGAAGTCTTATGTGCTAGAGTCCCCATTTATTGATTTTCTTGCTAAGTAGGTGATTTATGAGGAGTTATTTGATTATGAAAAACACATGGATATTTAACTATATGTCTATTGTTTGATGTTATCATCTATTTATAATGAATTAATAAAGTTTCATGAGAGCATGGATGCTTATAACATGATAAATAATCTTAGTGAATTATATTTGGAGATATTTAGGTATGAATGATTTGATATTTCTAAGTCCATATTCATGAGAAATCATAGAGAGGGTGCACTGACTAGTTCCCATGTAGTCAAACTAATTGGATACATTGAGTGACTAGACATTCTAGGGTTTAAACTACTTGATTAATTACAAAACAATATCATTATTTCATCACTCCCTCAAAGATTTTATATCCTTATTATACAAATTTACATGAATAACATTGAAATTTATCTCCTAGATCTACTTAACTTTATTTTCCAAGTTAATAAAGATATGGATCATGAAAATCCTTCAGTTATTTTGGTGAAAAAGAGGATGGAATAAACAAAGGGACTAAATATTTATACTAAGTCTAAGTCTTCTTCAAAATGCATATCCAAGAAAAGGAAGATTAAGAGGAAAGAAATGGATCAATATTCTATTTGTTTTACATGTGGTAAGAAGGGACACTAGAAGAAGAACTGTACCGTTGTAAAAAATCAAGGGGAAATATCAGGTGAATTCATTATCGAATGAAATATCTCTTTTTCTACTAATTGGATAATAGATAAAACATGTGGTTCTCACATTTTTATGCAATTATAGGAACCTAGAAGATTTTATAGAGTCATATGAGGTGATGTGGATCTATGAGCTTCCAATGAAGATGAAATTGTGGTGATATTTGTTGGATATTATCATCTCATTTTGAAAAATTGAATGATCTTGGTTATAAAGAATTATTATTATATGCCGTTATTAAAAAAAACATTATTTTCATGTCCAGTATTATTTTAAATTGATTTATTTTCAAATTTTGGAATAAATACTACCTATTTTACAATTATAGAATTTTTTATGGTAAGTAATATTTAAGTAACAATATTTATATGTTGGATTACAAAAACCATGTAATGGAAATTGATAAAAAATCTAGTTTTCATGAATCATATCACACTCAACTTTGGAATCAATTCTTAGGTCATGTAAATGAAAAGTGATTGACTAAATTATACCAAGATAGATATTTATATTATTTTAAACTAAAACTACTTGGTGTATGTCAAGATTTTTTGCAAGGAAAAATGAACAAGTATCAATTTAGTTGAAAAAGTGAAAAAGACTCAATGCTTCTTGAGTTGGTTTATACTAATGTGTATGGTCCATTCCTAGTTGAATAAAGGGTAGGGTACTCATACTTTATAACTTTTATTGATAATTTTAGTATAAGTTTTATTATTTTATAAAATTCAAGGAATACAAGAAGAAAGTTAAGAATGAACTTGGTAAGAATATAAATAAACCCTACTCATACCTTGGTAGAGCGTATCTAGGAGAAGAGTTCCTAGATTATTTATAGAATTTTGGGATTTTATCTCAACTCACTCCTCTTAAACATATAGTGGAATGGTGTAAGTGAAAGGAAGAACCACACCTTTCTTCACATGGTGATATCAATGATGAGTCATTAAATTATTCTATTAACTGTTTGGGGATATGCATTATAGATATTAGTGTACACACTAAAATGATTTCTAATAAAATTATAAGATAATATTCTATATGAAATTTGGTGTGAAAGGAAATATGTGTTGTCTAACTTACATTCTTGGTAAAGTGAAACATTTGTTAAGGTCATTCTGGAAACAAAATTGCACCTAGAGTCACAATGTTTATATTTATAGGGTGTACCAAGGAAAATAGGGGTTATTACATATATGAACACTTTTAAAAAGGTTATAGTTGCATAAAACACCATAATCCTTGAGTGAGAGTACATATTTAAAAGTTATAGCGGGGGTGAGATAAACTTCAATGAAGTCATGGATCAAGATAAAAAAGAGTTAGCACATGAATAGATTCTACAAATCTATATAGAATAGGATGTTATAGAGATAGATATTCTACATAGGATAATAAGAAAGGCCATATAACCTTAAAGATTTGGTTTTATGGTTATTGAGGGTAGTGACTCAATATTATTAAATAATAATGATCCTATGACCTACAACGTGGAAATAGGTGGTGCAGAATAGACCATATAGAAAGAATCTAGAAATTATTAAATGGATTCCATATACTATAACCAAATATGGACTTTGTTAGATTCTATAATGGATGTAAAACCAATTATTTATAAATGGGTATTCAAGAAGAAACTAGAAATGGATTGACAATCCAGTATCAATAAGGCTATACTAGTTTTAAAATGGTTTAAATTGAATCAAGGAATAGACTATGATGAAACCTTTTCACCAATTACTATAATGAAATCCCTCATAATTCAACTTTACATAGTGTATTTCCTTGAATTTTATATTTTTTAGTTGTATGTTGAAACAGTTTTACTTAATAGGAATATTTAAGAAAATGTCTATATGGAAAAACTGGAAGGGCTTATGACTCCAAAGGATTCCAACAAGTTATACAAGTTTTAGAGGTCTATTTATGGATCAATGAAGGAATCAAAGTCATATAATATTTTGTTTGATGAATCCATAATTAAATTTGGTTTTATAACGAATGAATGTGAGCCTTGTGTCTATATGCATTCCAATGGGATTGCAAGAATTTTTCTGATAGTGTATATTGATTACATACTACTTGTATAAAATGAGATACCAGTTTTATATTACATTAAGACTTAGTTGAACACATGATTCTCTATGAAGGACTTAGGAAAATCATATCAAGATGCATCATGATAAATACAAGAGTCTTCTTGGACCAAGCCAAGGTACAAAAATTTACAAGATATTTAATAGATTTAGTATGGAATAATCCAAGGGAAGAATATTTCCTATATCACATGTAATTCATCTATCTAAGAAAATGTGACCTCATATGCATGAGGAGAGTCATAAAATGATAAAGATTACATATGATTTAGCAATTGATTTAATCATGTATGTCAAGTTATATACCAGGATAAATATTTTTTTTCTTTAGTGTGGTAGGAAGATATCTAGTAGAACTAAGAGACCACCATTGGATAACTATCAAGACTATCCTAAAGTACATGAGGCTATACCAAGAATATGTTCCTTGTTTATATAGGATACAAGTAGCTATTCATTATAGGATATGAAGATTATAAATTAAAAATAGATCAATATGATATGAAATTATAGTCGGGATATAAATTCTGTCTAAGTGCATCCACGAGACCCAGGTTCAAAACTAGGTGGATGCATAATTTCAGTTTACTGTAGCAGTACTGTAGTAGGTGTTGTTCGGTACTGTAGCTACCGAAACTAGTCTCCTTGGGCCACTGATTTGGGCTTGGAGTTCTTAAGGCCTTTGGGTCACCCAGGCCTTCGGGCCACCCATGCCTTCGGGTCAGTAAGGCTTTTGGGCCACCTCATGGCCTTCATGCCATCTCAAGGCCTTCAAGGCCACCTTATTTGCAGTTTCATAGACAGATTCTTCAAGGAAATACTCTAGAAGAGGAAAGAGCAGGGCCCATTCACCAGAATAGGGCTAAAATAAATTTTTAGGAATAAGAGGGTATGAAATTTTCCATCGGTACCACACCTGTTCACCTCTGCACATGGACATGCTAGCCGAACAATCATGTAAAGGTGGAGAGATGATCACAATGCAGATGCTGGGGAGGAGCAGTTTCAAGTAGTCATAGTCTGTATGATTTCCTTAAGACCTACGAGTCATGTAATGTCTCCAAGCCTATGGGTAATGTAATTCCTAAGACTATGGGCCTTGTAAGGGTTCCCCCTCATCGCTTGAAAGGGGGGTTATCAGAAAATTAATAAAAATTAATACCTTCATGCCATTTAGTCAACTTCACTCTCAATAAAGGTATTATAAGATAGATGATCTAAAATAAAGTCATGATTTCCAATTATATAGTGGAGTCCTAGTATATTACTACTTTTAATATTTATAAATAAGTATTTTGTATATGCAAATTTTTCCAAGAACTTGATGTGGTTCCTAGAAATAATGACCTTATCACACTATACTATGATAATACTATTGTGGCGCCTCTTGCAAAAGAGAAAAGGTCACATCAATAGATGAATAAAATAATATATAGTTATATA
The DNA here is from genome assembly GCA_963277665.1 of Viscum album. NCBI lineage: Eukaryota > Viridiplantae > Streptophyta > Magnoliopsida > Santalales > Viscaceae > Viscum > Viscum album. The sequence continues at coordinate 960,071,819 of OY728138.1, read as the reverse complement.
TCTTGAGATATTTTTCTTGTATAGGTGAGGTAATAGTTAGTATCATTTCCTTAGAAGACAATTTAGTAGACCCATTGACTAAATCCCTTTCTCAGCATAAGCATGAACATTGTGTGAGGGATAGTAAACTCAAAGTCATTGGAAATGAGCTCCAATCCAAGTGAGAGTCTATTGGATTTGGTGTTTTAGAACCAATTGTTTTTTACATGTGATTATTTATATATTAATGTTTTTGAATAATAAATTACTTAAAAAATATTAATTAATATTTTGTGTTACTTTAATGTGATAATGTCCTAGAATATCTGTCTTATAGATAAGATCATAAACGTTCCCTATTATGATGAGAACCTTGAAGTGTTGTGATGATATTATTAAATATTTTTCTATGGTTAGAAAAAATTATATGATGGTATACATAGTATGCTAACTGTCAGGTGTGAGTACTCATAAGTATATGAGACTTCATCTCATGAAGTTCACACTTGGTAATATTTAAGATGATATATTATAAGAATAAAACTGCTAGTAGGAATTCCACATGTTAAATGTTATTGGATATTAATATTCATAAATATATATAACTATCCTTAGAATTTAAGATTTCCATCAATGAGTATCATGAGTCACACTTAGATGCGATGACAAAAAGTGTGACACCATTTGTTCATTGGAAAGTAGGGTACGTTGGGTGTTTCAAGAGTGATATGTTATTCATGAATAATTCAAGGAAGGATTTGTACCTTTTATCTTTATTGAAGTTTATATATTGGCCCTTTGATTGGAATGAAACTATCAAACAAAATTCCATGGAAATGGTGTATTGATAGTTTTTTTAGGTAGTCAAAGAATGACATATCTAGTATATACGTTGATGAAATGAGTATGAAAACTACTTGATGAGATATTGAGAAAAATGGATTATATTATGTAGTGAGTGTTTGTATGTGGTTATAATCATTATGAAATTTAATTATTTCTCTTGGGTGACTTTACATATTTTTAGCCACTAATATTGGACTTTAGGCTAACCCACCTTCCATCGAGGAATAAAACTAAAGGGTCACACACTTAATGTTTCCTATGGTCTCAATTAAATATTATTAATATTTAATTATTGGAATAAATATTATTCACACTGATAAATAATATTTATTCAAGATTTATTGATTGCATATAGTTATTCATAAGGTAATAAATAATATTTATTATTAAATAAATATTTATTTAGTTTTTTTAAATATTAAAATAAATATTTTTTACAATAATGTGAATATAATATTTATTTATTTATAAAATGAATAATATTTATTATTCAAGGTTATGTAAATATTTGAGGAAGGAGGTTAGACTAATATAAGTTCAATGATGAGAATGATTTGTGGGTTAAATATCATTAAATAAATATTATTTATTTATTTAATAAAATGATATTTAATGATGCACTAGCCTACAAATTCCATATAGTAATAATGATAATAATATTATTAGCATGGGGATTATTTTGAGTATAATATTAGATAAGATATTTATGTAAAATAATCTATTTTATAACCCTATATCTATATATTCTATTCATATATCATTTTTGGGGGTTAAAGAATTTTGTATAATGAATCATCTCCTCAGATATTTCTCTATAATGAATAATGATTAAGATATTTTCTCTCAATCCTGAGAGAACTCCTCCACCACTTCCTCTTCCCTCCAAAAAATGAGAGATAATAAAAATCCTTCACTAATAAAGGATTTTGTTGTGATCAACATGAATGAAATAAAATGATTGATGTCTCTGTAATAATACTCAAAATTTTGATGGTAATATTACAATATCAAATATGCATGTACAAATAATTATTATAGGGATTCTACTCTTAGATCCTTATAACACAAGTACAGTGTAACCTAAATAATGTTTAATTTATCAATATCTTCTATGAAGAAATAATTCCCAAGACTGAGGAAATTCTACAATATAAATTAATTATAAATTTATGTGAAAGATCCTATTAATTGGTTTTAACATATTATGTCAATATTTTTTGAATTAATTCATTAGTTATAACATTTATAGTCATGTATATTGAGGATTATTCATTGAATTCAAAAAAAGTAAAGTTGGAAATATGCCTAATATGCATTTTCATTGTGTCCAAAACCTATAGTTACTTGAAGGAGTGACTATAGAAATTATATTTTGAATCATTTGGGAGGCCTATAGTAGTGTAAGACTGATAGTGGAAGGCTAGTTTGGATGTTCATGTTCCAAAACAAGGAGGAAAGTAACCATGTTAGGATGATGGAATTGTAGAATATTTTTCTTGTGTAAGAAATAATCTGATGAACTTTCATAAGGCTTCTTGGTGGTTTAAAAAGTATGTGTAAGGATAATCAGAAGGTTATGTGAGATTAACTTTAATTATTAATCAAAATACAATAGTTGTGTAGGTGAAATCCACATGAAATATGTGGTGATCATGATCAACGGTGGGATCTCCATGAAGTTTGGAGGGAAATGAAACTGATTAACCGTATGGAACCCACTATAAATGTGTGTCATGGAGTCATTTTTAAAGGTAATAGAAAGTTTTAATATTTCTATTCCATCAGTATAAATAAATTATAAATGATCTCCTATGGAGTAGGACTAAGGTACTAACCATATAATTTCTTATTTTCTTTCCTTTAGTTATTTTATTTCACTTGTGTTTTTGTTTTGAGAGTTGCTAGGGGGTCTGGTAATTTGGTGTAGTGGATAGGGTTTGTTTTTATTCCAAACTCTGGTATATCTAGTTCTATGGTTAATACATTTCCAAAATTTCCATACTTAATTTTATTCTTGATGTTCTAGATGATTACTTCTGGTGATGGTGGTTCTAAACCCAAGAAGTGGTATCAGAGATTGTGGTTTATCAAGGCTTGTTGCACTTAACCTTAGACTCTTATGATAACATTATTATCCTCACAATTTTTTAATTTCAGTAGGATTTCTATGTTTTGGAAGAAATGGTATTAGAAAAGTTCAAGGTTTGGGTTGAAGATTTGATAGAATAGACTTAAAATTATGAAGGATGAAGATAAAGGATTATCTATTCTAGAAGGACCTTAAAATTATATTAAAAGGCATCAAAATATAAGTAATGGATAAATTAGAATTAAAGGTTTGTTATGAAGGCACTTGGAATCATATAGATGTTGTTGGAAAGGAACATCATGTCACAAACATGGTGTCATTTTCAGGTATAGAAATATTATTTATTTATTTTTATTCTTATTCCTTAAGGTTATATTTTTTATCCTTGAAATTTGAAAAAAATTGGGGGAAAATGTCATAACAATGTGGTCTGCATGGTCAACACATGGTTGGTGCACAATTAGTGGTATCCATTCATCTTAACCCTATATAGGGTGACCCCATAACAGTTAGAGGCTCATGGTTGATGAATGGTTAAGAATAACCATGAAGCTTAATTGTACATATATAGGGGAAACTATGTGGTCATGTAGATCAGTTCTAGAACCATTTGTATGGTTGGAAAATGATTCAGCAAACCATGTGTCCAGACCATGAGTATTTCCTAGAATAAAATATATATGAAATTATAGATTTTCCTCAACTCAATTTAACTATGTTTTGGCCCTCTTCCTCCCTTGTTTGAACACTTTAGGCCATTCAAATGATGAACCCTTACTCCAATCTCTCTCCTTTTGATTCCAAGTGGATTTATCATCATCATTTTTTAAGATTCTCAAGTAAGTGGTTCATATTACCCTTTTCATCATTTTCTACCTTATTCTTTGTGTTCTTTCTTTATGGACATGGGATCCTAGAGCTCTTTTCAATATGAATTTCAAGGTGGAGTTTTCATGTGTTAGGGATACTAATAAATATACAAGGAATATTATTACTATTTATTGTGGATAACCATAACCCACCAATATATTCTATATTTAATAGTAAGTGAATCTATTTTCTTTTTTTAATTGATAAATCATGATTTTCTTGGTTCTTTATAATTTTTTTAAGTATATTAAATAATTTTTTGATGATTATGATTATTTTTATGATTATTATATTGTTCTTGTGTAGTTTACAAAAATATTTGGTAAATGAATTGTTTAAAGAATACAAAATTTCATTTGTTGCCTATGTTTCACAGTAGATGACTGATGGAATGATTCAATTAGTTTTATTTGAAATAATTAAACATGGTTTATGAAAATGGTCATAAATGAATTAGAATGAATTAAAAAAATGGTTTTATGGTGAATATTTTTTTACTTTAAAAGGAATTTGGATTATATAAATGGATTTATACACTTAAACCAAAATCCCTTGTAAAAGAATGATTTTCATGGTTGGTATATAAAACATGTGGAATTTTGGTAATGAATCATTGTATTATGGGAATCTATGGGTACTTAGGTAGTGACTAGGACTTGTAGCATGGTATGTATAAGGGATCGACCTACCTAGTGGGTACTCTTAGTCCTGTTAGGTACAGGTTCAAGCTAGAATATGGTGATTCATTGCTAGTGTATATATCTATCTCTACTATTAGATATAATCAACATAGGTTCATTCTAGGTCATGAAATGAATCTACCTAGTAGATCTTTCACACTTCTAATTATGTTTTTACAATGCTTATAAATCACTCTACCTTGGTTCCCTATGGATTATCCCATGATATTATACCAATACTTTGAATATTATTATTTATCTCATTTAATTTATTTTACCATTAATTTATAAATTATTCAGAAGAAACTTATCATTGTTACTTATTTTATTTTAAATATGAAGCTTAATTTTTTATAACTTAGTTCATAATACCAGACTATGGTTTGTTCCTTTTGGGTTTCACATGGAGTACTTGATGGGATACTATTGGAATTGTTATGATTACACCATACATATACCTTATGGGTGTATGTAAACCTTATTTTGTATGAAATGATTAAATTTAAGGCTCCACTTAGATATAGTGAATAATTTTGTTATTATTCCTTAGGTTTGGAGGAGGTGGAATTGTGGGGAGTTGACCCTCATGTCACACAAATATAGGTAGTGTTTTTATTGGTTTCTTTTTCATTTGGGTTTTTAGTAGACTCATTTTTATTTTATCGCCTCATTGGATTCCCATCACATTTACCTTTTTATCCCTTTGGGATCATAAATTATAATCATGTTTAGTTTTATGTTTATTTTAAAAGTTACATATGTTTAAATTATATTGTTTCACATGGTGTTTTTAAGATTACATTTATGTTATGGTATGTTTTGTGTTATATCTGTTATGATTTTTCTTATTTGGGTGCATGAATCACTAATATATAGTGAATTAATGTTAGTTTCTTGGTTAGAAATCTCTTTATGGTGAATTAATTTATTTGGTGAAACCATTCCCAAAGGTACATTCTTAATGCCTAGGTGATAGTTTCCAACTTATTGGATTAAAAATTCCCTTTGTCCCATGTCATGAGCCAGATCAGGTGCTGATTTAGGGTTATCCCAAGTTAGTTTATGAAAATTGGTACTAGAGCCTGGTTTCCACTTTATATTATATATGGAGTCAAGGTAAATAGGAGATATAATCATCATAACTTAAGGGGAAGGTTGCATGTGAGTGTTAATCCAATAATCATCATAGGGATCCTTAATTTTCCATGGGATATTTAGAAATGAGAACTTTTAATTTTTATTTGACTTAATTATGGGTTTTTAGGAGTTTTGAGTTGAGGAATAGAGTATTTTCTTGAATTTACATGGTGCACAGTGAAGGATCATGGGATTTAGACCATGAAGTAATCATGTAGCCCATTCTTGAAGGATTAAAATGTGCCCCACATGGTTATAAAATGGTTGGATAAACCATTTTTCCTAACCATGTAGTTTTATTCTATTTATCCAATGATATTTAAAATTTTGGTGCATAATTTAGAGAACCATGTGGCCTAACTGTGCATAGTGGGGATTGGGTGATTTTCATGTTTCTCTTCATTTAAATTTTTTCTTAAGAACTTGTTAATTATTGATTTAAGGTTTATGATTTTAATTGGTGTTATTTACTTGATACTAAATGAATTTTAATTGTTTTAATCAGTTTATTGGTTTTCTTCTTCTTATTTTACTTGGTCATCCTATAATACCATTCCGAATTAAATAGTTTCAGTGAATATTACTAAAGGTGTTGTGGATAATTTTTCACAAGATAACCCTTGAGTTGATCAACATTTAATCAAGACTATGTTGTGACCATTTGGTCTATGAACCAAGGGGAATAAATTGACTCAGATCAAGCCAAATATTTAAGACCGGGTTTGAATAAAGAAAAGTAATGAGCTGAATAATCTCTTCAATATTATACCCCTTCATTAGTGTGTATAAGAGAAAAGTAAATCAAGCATAAATGGGAGTAGAGAGAAATAGAGAAGAAGAATGATGGAGAAATAAGGATTTAACTAGAAAAACTGCTTGAAATCCAAAGAGATAAGGATTAAAAGCTATGAAAAGAAGGGGAGGAGTTCCATTGAGATCCCTACTAGATAGATATGTGAAATAACAGGGGAGAGGAGGTCCAAATAAGTTAAAAATGAATAAAGGTGCAAATGTAAATTCAATTTTTAAAATTATAGGTAGGATGAATTGTTTTCAAAATCAAGTGCTTACTATAAAACTCACACTAGAATAGATCTGAAACCCTAAATGGTTTCCTTTCAAGGTTTACTAAACCATGGGTAAGCCACCAAGGAAAAAACCCTTATATAAGGGTTGATCTCATGGTTTGGCTATATGGTTTCCCAAGGCATGCACCAACTATGTAGGGTCATCCCGTACATAAGGGTATTCTACATGGTTTGGCTGTATAGTTTAGAGAACTATAAACCTACCATGCATACTTTATTGGAGGTTCCTCCGCCTACAACATGGTATGACTATAAAGTTAGCACTAACCATGAACTACCAATGCCACAAGTCTAATTTTCTCATTTTTTGAACCCTCAAACCTCAAAATCCTAAAAACTTTTAAAATTAAAAAATAATCCATAATTATATAATATTTAATACAAATATGACATGGGGGTTTCATAATTCTCTACAACATTCCATTTTATAATCCCATTAATTCATTGTCAAAAGGTATAAAGAAATAATAAATAAACCTATTTACTAAGCCAAGGGCTTAGTAGTATATCAAGGAAACCAACTAAGTTGTTAAAAATGTTCTATATCATGAAGGAATATTATATCCATTTCAAAATTACTAGTTTATATAATTAAAAACCCCACACTACCACCTTTTATATCAAGATATATGAGGTGGGTTATTTAGGAAATACTCAAAGGGGTCTAGTGAGAAAATAGCACTAGTCAAACACACAACCCCAATATCATCAAACATATTTAAGAAAAGTCCAAATAATTATCAAGAAATATGAATTAAATGGTTTAAGTAGACCTATAATATGTCTCCCCACTATTTATAATTCATCTCTAATGGTGATATAAAATATAGATACACCCAAAGGAGAAACATCCCTATAAAAAAATGTCTCCAAAAATTATCTCCCCACTGTAACACCCCAAAGTTTTAAAAATAATTTGAAATGAATGAAACTTTGTTTTAATTAGATAATTATAACTAGAATTTAAATATAAATTTTCTTCTTTTATGTTTTGAATTTCTAAAAATGGTCATCTATGGTTGCGATTAATAAGTTATTTTGAGTCTGATAGAACCAACTTGTTTTTTGGTGAATAGTAACATACCCTTATGAATAGTAATATGACCCTAATGAATGGTAAATTTTATTATTATTTTATTTTCTTAAGGATTTAATATAATGACATCTTGGTTAATTTTTCAATGTGATATAAAAGTATTTATAGATTTAAAATTTTTATTTTTTGAATTAAGTATGATTTTATTTAAAAATTAAATTAATAAAATTTAGAAAATTATTTTCAAAAAATGGAGTTAATTTTTTAATCATACATGTCGAAAAATGGTTAAGGTGAATTTTTGGGATCTTTATGAAATTCTTGAATTTTTTATGAATAGTAAAATATGATAAATTATGATAAATTCTAAATACTTGATTTACTGCATCATAGGTGATGCAAGGCTGATATAAGCACACTTATCTCAAACTCACATGCACTTATTACTATTTTTGGTCTTGAAATCATAACTATTTCTTGTCTTGTGGAAAAATAATAAAATAATGATTAAAATAATGTAAAAATCCTCCTCTCCTCCACTATAAATAACACCCACTTCACCTCTTCCTCCCAAACCTCTCAAGACTTAAATCTTACCTAAGTTATACCCAATACTCCTACCAAGGCTCTTCCCCATTCCCTAGAGCTACTGGTCTCACCAAAAGACCAAAACCAAGGGTCTTAAGAAGGATCTCAAAGAGAAGAGATCAAGAGGTAAACATCCCCTTTTGTTTTCTTTATTTTCTTTTCATTTTCTTTTATATTATTATTCATTCCTCACCTACCCTTATCAAAGAGGCATGTATGAATCAGTATATTACATATTATATATGTCATCATGATTATGGAAGATTCATCATTATACTTCTTCTTCTCTCCCACTTATTCTAAGAATTAAAACGTTGTCCGCGATGTGTCGATTTACCAACATCATGGATGATGTGATTTCAATTTCCTTTAATTATTTCAAGGATGGTCATGACATAATTTTTCTAGTTGAACCATACTATAATTTATGTATTATATCTTATGTAAGGTTATGGAATCATTTTGTACACATGCTATTAATTTATAAAATAGAATGAGTTCTTTATGATCGAAAAATCACCAAAATGACCTAGAAAAATACCAAAATGTTTTAACTTATGAATCAACCTCATGTCAAAGTTCAAATTATAAATGGTATAATTTATGGTTCTATAAATTTTTAAATACCATTCCATTCCAATTTTGGAGTTTCACTTCAAATCGACAAGAATATCCATCATGAACCGATCATGGAAATCATGTAAAGAACAAACCCAAAACAATGGAAATCATATAAGATATTATAAAGACTAATATGTTTCTTAAAGATATTAATAACACTATTTTAACCATTATACCGGATTTTTAAACAAATTTGAAGTAAGACAAACCCGAGGTAAGGGAATTCTTAACCCGATTTCCATTCTTTGGATTAACATTATACTTCATTATTTATGTGGTATTAGAATTATTTGTGTGATGAATTTTGTTTATATTATGTTTAATTATATGAATTTATAGTGAATATACATATTCAATCCACTCTATTAAGTCTCACTTCGATTATATGATATTTGTAAGGGGATTTTCTTTTAAAATCCTCTTTTAAAATTATGTTTTATGAAATTCAAAAGAAATGTTTTTATGAAATTATTCATGTTGTATGATTGTGTTATGCTTATTTGGAATTGTTTATGATGAAGGTTGGGACCTATATCTCCCTCCAATGCATTGGTTATGTGAAAGTTTGAGGTGAGCTATATGATTACTCCAAGTGTAACTGCGATGGTTACACAAATTGTAAGGTAGCCGTGAGGGTTACAAATTATAAGGTAGCTGAGAGAGTTACAATATTATATAAGTAATTCACCAATATTCCTTTATGGTTCTATTTATGTTATTTATGTTTTTTGGGAATCTTTTGGAAATATCAAGTTTCACAAAGTAAGTATATATGGGTGACAAGTTTGTCTTTTTGAAAATGATTTCATACGTTACAAGTATTCATGGACTAATATGTTATTTACTTATTTTTATATCCACTTACTAAGATTTTGTGCTCATAACAAGTTTTTTAAAGTATTTTAATAGTTTATAGAGATATGTAAGACAAATAAGGAAGCCAAGTTAAATGTTATGAAGATTTGTCAAAGAAATCATGTTTTATTTTGAAAAGTTTTATATTTAGGAAGAAATGAATACTATTTTTATGGTATCCACTCTGTATTAATGTGGAATGTTATAAATGTATTATGTACCAATTCTCTAAAGATCTAAACTTGAAGAGATCCTCAATGTTAAAGTAAGTGAGTTCTTGACTAAATTCAAGATTATGTAATTTAATAAGGCCGAGTCCTTATAGTTGGTATCATAGCTTGGTTTTGATAACTTTAGGGGTTAGGATGATGTTAATAGAATATCATAAATTATTTTTACTCTATGATTAATTTTAAATGTTATATCATTTAAAGATTACCATGTTGATTTGACTAAGATATGTTTGTTTAGAATGGTTGTTCATAGAAGAAACATGGAAGCTGAAGATGAGAGGTACCGACAGAATGATATCCCTCTGAATCTGCAACCCAGAATGGTAGAGATTAAAACTGAGCAGTTTTTGATAGTATGGTCTCAGCTGATGCAGAAAATAAATGGTGGTGGCATCAATGCATGAGAACAACTAGAGGTACCACCACAGAACATAACAATAGTGGAACATTTTATGAGACAACACCCTCCTACTTTCAATGGATATTCTGACCTAATAGCGGCTTAAGGATGGATTAAAGACCTTGAAAAGATATTTGATGTTATGGGATATTTAGATAATCAGAAGGCTAGTCTTTCCATTTATCATTTTGAAAGTGAAGTGGATAAGTGGTGGTCAATGGTAAATAATATCATGGATATAGAGTATATTTATTCCTTAGATTGGGATGAATTTAAAAGTCTTTTACCTGAGAAATATTTTCCTATGGTGGTGAGAATTAGGATAGAGAAGCAATTCCTTTAATTAAAGAAGAAGGAGGAAGATCCAGTGGCTATATATTAAGTGAAATTCACTCGACTAGAGAGGTATGCTCCAAATCTTATTCTAGATCTTGATAGAAAAATCAACCACTTTTACTCAGGATTGAAGCCCAGGTATTGAGGGGTGTTGTCCTCCCGTGAATTCAAATGCTATGAGAAACTTTTCCAATGTGATGAGAGGTTAGAGATAGAGTTTGTTGATGATCACATTCACTTTGAAAACAAGGATAAGAAGAGGATCATATGGAAAGCAATGGGTAAGAATCCACCAAAGAAATCTAATGGTAGGAAAATCCAATTTCTAGTTTGTGAAAAGTGTGGAAAAAGGAACCTTGGGGAATGCCTTACCAAAACTGGGAAGTGTTTTCGATGTGGCAAGTTTAGAAATATGGATAGATATTGTAATGAAAATGATCCTAAGACTAATCCTAATAAAAAAACTTTAAAGTCTTTTAAATGTGGTGAGAGGGATTATTATGAAAATTCCTGCCCAAAGAGAGATCTGAATGATGAAATGAATCCAGACTATAAGCAGAAAGGTATAGTGAGATCCTTTGTGACTACGTAATTAGATTCCAGGCCATTCAATGAAGTTGTATCAGGTACCTTTTTTGTTTACTCAGATTTTTCTAAAGTTTTATTCGATACGGGGTCTACACATTTCTTTAGTTCTGAGGAATTTTCTAGTAAATTGGAAATATCACCTCAAAAAATGAGACTGGAACTTATTGTTAAAACACTAGGGGAAAATATTATAGAAAATAGGAGTTATAATAATATTTATATTTTAGTTTGTGGAAATAATTTACCTGAAAACCTTGTTGTTTTTTCCTTAGTAGAGTTTTATGTCATTTTGAGAATGGATTGGATTTTTGTTTATCATGCTAAGATTGACTGTAGAGCTAAATAAGTTGTTTTTCAGAAAGCGTTTCGATTTTTATACAAGAACAAACCCATTAAATTGATAAAATATCATAAATCTGAGAAACTATTGAAATATGGAAATGAAATCTATCTTGCTCATATTGTTTAAAACAAGGGAACTATTCAGATTAATGATGTACCAGTGGTAAATGAATACCTTGATGTTTTTCTTGATGAGTTACCCGATGTCATACCTGATAGAGAAGTCGAATTCACAATTGAATTAGTTCCTAATGCTAATCCAATTTCAAAACCCACATATTGAATGGCTCAAATGGAACTTATTGAATTGAAAAATTAGTTGTAGGATTTTCTTGATAAAGGCTGCATTCATCCTAGCACTTCACCATGGGGTGATTCTATTTTGTTCTTTAAAAAGAAATATGGTTCCACGAGACTTTTTATTGATTATAGAGCCTTGAATAACATCACTATTAAAAATAAGTATCATTTGCCTCACATCGATGACTTGTTTGATCAATTCCATAGAGATCAGTACTTTTCCAAGATTGACTTGAGATCCAGATACCATCATCTGAAGGTAAAGGAGGATGAAATCCCAAAAACATCTTTTTGTACTAGATATGTGCATTATGAATTTGTTGTTATGCCATTTGGGTTAACTAATTCACCTGTTGTATTCATGAATATTTTGAATAGAATGTTTCATGAGTTCTTGGATAAGTTTGTGGTTGTGTTTATTGATGATATTATAGTATTTTCTAAGAATAAATAGGAGAATGAAAAACATCTAAGTGTTTTTTTCAAACCTTAAAGGAAAATAAACTGTATAAAAACTTCATCAAGTGTGATTTTTGGTTGTAATAGATTTATTTTCTTGGGAACATTGTAAATAAATATGGAATAACAATTGATCCTTCTAAAAAAAAGTGGTTGATGAATGGAAAAGACCTACAAATGTTACAAATATTTATTGTTTTCTTTGATTAGTAGGTTTTTACCGATGTTTTGTTAAAAACTTTGCATGGTTATAGATCCCAATAACTAAGTTAATACTAAAAGGGGTTAAATTTATTTGGATATAAGAATGTGATGTTTTTTTCAAGAACTAAAGAAGAGATTGGTAAATGTTTCAGTTTTGGCCTTGCCTTCCCGAAATGGTGGGTTTTTCATATACAATGATGCTTCATTGAAGGGACTTGGTTGTATTTTAATGAAGAATGATCAGGTAATTTCTTATGATTTAAGACAACTAAAACCTCATGAGTTAAATTATCCCACACATGATTTGGAATTGGAAGCTGTGGTTTTTTCTATAAAAATTTGGAGGAATCATTTATACGGAGCCAAATATCAAATATACATTGACCATAAAAGTATGAAGTATATATTCACTCAGAAGGAATTAAACATGAGGTAGAGAAGATGGATTTAAATGATAAAGGATTATGATTGCATGATCAATTACTATTTAGGGAAATAAAACAATGTGGGAGATGACTTGAGTTGAAAACATCATGAATCATTAACCTTGTTTCGTTTAGAACATGATCCCTTGATTAATGATTTGATGAATTTTGGCTTAGAAGTTATTGCTATAGAAAATACCTCTGTTTTTTTTCATGTTTTAATGCAGTCATTATTATCCGACAGAATTAAGAAAACACAGAAGGAAGAATGTGAGCTATAGAAAAAGGTAGAATTGGTTAAAATGGGTAAGTTTCTAGAATTTAACCTTGATAAATAATGAGTTTTAAGATGTGGAAAAAGGTTGTGTGTGCCTTTTGATTACCAGTTGAAGAAAGATTTGTTGCGTGAAGCTCATAGTTCTCCATTTTCAGTTCATCCTGGCAGTACTAAGATGTACAGAGACCTTCAGGAGTATTATTGGTGGGATGGAATGAAAAGAGACACTGCAGATTTTACCGTGAAATGTTTGACATGTCAATAGGTTAAAGTAGAGTGACAGTTACCGAGGTGATGCTTCAGCTACTGCAAGTTCTAGATTAGAAATGGGAGAATATATCCATGGACTTAATGGTGAGACTAACCAAGACTTATTGAGGTAACAATACGATTTGGGTTATTGTTGATCGGCTATCAAAATCTGCACATTTTATTTCAATTCAAGGTACAATGTCTTTGAATCAGCTTTCTCTAATATAACTCAAAGAAATTATCAGGTTACATGGAGTTCCTCTTTCCATTATATCTGACCAGGATCCCAGATTAACTTTTAACTTTTGGAAGGGCCTTTAGAAGTCATTGGGTACAAAATTAAATTTTAGTATAGCTTTTCATCCTCAATCAGATGTGCATTCAGAACGAATTATTCAGACTTTGGTGGATATGCTTTGATCTTATTAAATGGACTACCCGAGAAGTTGGGATCAATATCTTTCTTTAGTTGAGTTTTTTATAATAATAGTTTTCATTCTAGTATATAGATGGAACCTTTCAAGGTATTGTATGGGAAGCGGTGTAGAACTCAAGATTTTGGGATGAAGTAGAGGAAAAGAAGTTGATGAGACTGGAATTAGTAGAGGAAGTGGCTAAGAAAGTGAACTTGATCTAGCAACACATGAGGATAGCTCAGAGTATGCATAAAAGTTATGCTGAAAATAGGAGGAAAGACTTTTCTTTTGAGGTAGGTGATCATGTTTCTCTTAGAATCTCACCATGGAAAAGTGTTATGCATTTTGGTAAGAAAGGAAAGCTAAGTCCACGGTTCATTGGACCTTATAAAATTTTGGAGAAAGTTGGACCAGTTGCCTACCATGTAACTTTGCCTCCAAGTTTATCTTAGGTACGTAATTTTTTTCATGTTTCAATGTTGAGAAAGTATGTGCCAGATTCATCTCATTTCTTGAGCCTAAAATCAGTTCACCTGGAGGAGAACCTTTCTTATGAAGAGAAACCATTTTTGATTCTTGATCAAAGGGAACAAGTATTGCGGAATAAGTTAATCCACTAGGTAAAGGTTTTGTGGATAAACCACATGGTTGAAGAAGAAACATGGGAGTCTGAAAATACTATGAGGGAAAGGTACCCTCACTTGTTTAATAAGAAAATAAAATTGTGAGGATGAAATTTCTAGAAGGTGGGGATAATGTAACACCCCAAGATTTTAAAAATAATTTGAAATGCATGAAACTCTATTTTAATTAGATAATTATAACTAGACTTTAAACATACATTTTCTACTTCTATATTTTGAATTTCAAAAAATGGTCATTTATAGTTGTGATCAGTAAGTTATTTGGATTCTGATAGAACCAACTTGTTTTTTGGTGAGTAGTAACATAAACTTATGAATAGTAGTATGAATAGTCATATGAACCTAATTAATAGTAAATTGTATTATTATTTTATTTCCTTAAGGCTTTAAGATAATGACATCTTGGTTAATTTTTCAACATGATATAAAAGCAGTTATAGATTTAAAATTGTTAATTTTTGAATTAAGTATGATTTTATTTAAAAATTAAATTAATAATATTTAGAAAATTATTTTCAAAAAATGGAGTTCATTTTTGAATTCTACACATTGAAAAATGGTTAGGGTTAATTTTTGGTATTTTTCTAAAATTATTGAATTTTCGATGAATAATAAAATACAATAAATTGCGATAAATGAAAAATACTTGATTTACTGCATCATAGGTGATGTAGGGATAATGTAAGAACACTTATCTTGAGCTCACATGAAATTATTACCATTTTAGGTCTTGAAATCATAACTATTTCTTGTCTTGTGGAAAAATAATAAAATCATGATTAAAATAATCTAAAACTCATCCTCTCCTCCACTATAAATACCACCCACTCCCCCTATTCCTCCCACACCTCTCAAGCCTTGAACCTTACCTAAGTTCTGACCAATACTCCTCCCAAGGATATTTCCCATTCCATAGAGCTTCTGTTCTCACCAAAAGGCCAAAACCAAGGGCCTTAAGAAGGATCTCAAGGAGAAGAGATCAAGAGATAAACATCCTCTTTTGTTTTATTTATTTTCTTTTCATTTTATATTCTATTATTCTTCTTTAATAACCTCCAATTATCCAAGAAAAATGAATGATATAGTATCTTAAATATTCTCTATTTAATTATTATTATGTAATATTCACCATTATACTTCTTCTCCTCTCCCACTTATTCTAAGAATTAAAACACCGTCCAAGATGTGTAGATTTACCGACATCATGGATGATGTGATTTAAATTTACTTTACTTATTTCAAGGCTGGTCATGAAAACATTTTTATGGTTGAAACAGATTATAATTTATGTATTATATATTATGTATGTTTCTGGAATCATTTTTTACACATGTTATTAATTTATATAATAGAATGAGTTCTTTATGATCGAAGAATCGCCAAAATGACCTAAACAAATATCAATAATTTTTTAACTTATGAATCAAACTAATGTCAGAGTTAAAATGATAAATGGTATAATTTATGTTTCTATAAATATTTAAATAAAATTTCATTACAATTTTGGAGCTTCACTTCCAATCGACAAGAATATCCGTCATGAACCGATCATAGAAATCATGTAAAGAACACACCCAAAACAACGGAATGAAAAATAATAATAATTAAAGGTGAAATTATTTTATGAAATGATCATATAATATATTATAAAGATGAATATTTTTCTTCAATATATTAATAAAACTCTTTAAACCATTATACATAAGTTTTAAACAAGTTTTATGTAAGAAAAACCCGAGGTAAGGGAATTCTTAAACTGATTTTCATTATTTGAGTTAACATTATACTTCATTATTTACGTGGTATTATAATTTTGTGTGTGATGATTTTTTTTTTATATTATGTTTAATTATATTTATTTATAGTGAATATACATATTTCATATACTCTATTAAGACTCACTTCAATTATATGATATTTGTAAGGGACTTTTATTTTAAAATCCTCTTTTAAAATTCTCTTTTATGAAATTCAAAAGAAATGTTTTTATGAAATTATTTATGTTGTATGATTGTGTTATAATTCTTGGTAATTGTTGATGATTAAGGTTTTGACCTATATCTCCCTCCAATGCATTGGTTATGTATAAGTTGGTGGTCAGTTGTATGGTTCCTCCAAGTGTAACTGCGATGGTTACACAAATTGCAAGTTATATGTGAGGGTTACAAATTATAAGGTAGTCGAGAGGGTTACAATATTATTTAAGTAATGCCCCAAGATACCCTTATGGTTCTATTTTTGTTATTTTATGTTTTGTGTGAATCTTGTGGAAATCTCAAGCTGCACAAAGTAAGTATATATGGGTGACAAGTATGTCTTTTTGAAAATGATTTCATAGGTTTCAAGTATTCATGGACTAATGTGTTCTTTCCTTATTTTTATATCCTCTTATTGATATTTTTGTGCTCATAAAAAGTTTTTTTAAATGGTTTTCACATGTTATAAAGATTTTTAAGACAAATAAGTAATCCAAGTTAAAATTTATAAAGATTTTTCAAAGAAATAATGTTTTATTTGGAAAATTTTTATATTTTGAAAGAAATGAATACTATTTTTATGGTATCCACTCTATATTAATATGGAATGTTACGAATGTATTATGTCCCAATTCTATAAAGTTCTAAACTTGAAAATATTCTCAATGTGAAATGAAGTTATTTCTTGACTAAATTCACGATTATGTAATGTAATAAGGCCTGTTCCTTATACCCACTATTTATAATTCATCTAGAATGGTGATATAAAATATAAATACACCCAAAGGAGAAACATCACCATAAAAACATGTCTCTAAAAATTACAGAAAGAAATAATAATTTTCCACCAAACACTAACAACCATTCAATATCCTAGTTTAGAATTGAATAAAAGAATAACAAACTAAAAATACCATAATACATGGTCAACTAACCATCAACATCCCACAAAATAGGTTTGGAAAGATACACCAACCAAACACATTCCCCAACATAGAATAACATGGGATCTAACCTCAGGTCGTGGGGATGCTATAAAAATAATTTGGGATCTCACTCATAAAATACTAGCCCTTAGTAAACCTAATATAATCCCATCCTAGGAATAATCTCCATTAAAGGTAATAGTTAGTGTATAATATAAATTTGTATATCACTCGTAAGAGTTACTCAAGAACACAACCAAGTATTCCTATATGTTACTCATCAAAATATAAATCTCACCAAATGGATAATATCATATATAAATATCACAAGATACAACTAATGAAAAAGTCATGAGAGCAAACAAAGATAATAAAAACCTCAAAAAATAAGAATAGTGGAGGTACATCAAGAATGAACCAATTTAGAATTACCTCATATGCTCAATATTCTATAAACTCATGAAGTAAAAATCCAAGGAGAAATAATAATCATATGGACCTAGAACACATACAAATTTAATTTCCTTTATCATAAAAAATATGAATTATAAAATTCCAGGGGTCTCACATTGGAAACACATGATAAATATCTTCTTTTAAAAAGAATAAACAAGGCTATAAGAATACTGACCTTAATTAACCTAACTATGTGGAATTAAGGCATTACCCATCATATTTTGTCTTATTTGATTAACTTACACTAACAAGTCCCCTTTCATAACTCCATAAGAATATTCTAGGATAGATTAGAATAAAAATGATTTAAGTTCTAAGAGAATACCTCTCTCAAGGAATAAATATTTAAAAAATTCATTGGTGACTAGATTTGGAGAAGATAAAACTAAATTTAAAAAATAATTGGCATACTACTTCTCAATTATCTCACACGGATAAAGGCTCTTGAATTAAACGGATTTCTCCAACTTCACTTTCTTAGGATAATGAAAATAAATGAAAATGATCTTATAGAGTTCCAAAGTCACATAATCATGAAACTAATAAGGAACAATAGTTCTCCACCACACTTGGATCAATCCTATAATAGATTTTACTTTCAAGGTCTTGGGAGTTTATAAAGAATTTAAGATTCCCACTATCCTCTATAACCAAAAAATTACATCAAGTATACCTTGATCACTATAAAAATAAAAATTATATTCATTCATAAATTTATAGATGGGGTCCAAGAGTATAGAATATTTTGGCTCCAATACTTGGTTCTAAATCTGGGTAGATTAAAAAACTAGAAGGATCAATCCTAATATATGAGAGGGATCATCATGAGGATCACCCCTCAAGATAGACTTACCAAATTAAATCAATAGATTTATAGGAGTAATATTATATATAACAAAAAACATGAATTTAATATATTCATTCTCTATAAATAAACTCAAACATTCACAAAATAACCAAGGGATCTAACCCAAAATCCCAATTTACCAAATAAGAACACACTGAAAAAATTATTTTCTTTAAAATAACCAACATTTGATAGAGAATAAAAACTCATATTATAAAATCATGCATACTTTTAAAACATTTCACCCTTTTAATACATTCCACCTCATTTGGAAAACTATAAAAAATTTATTTCACAACTTTATCTCAAGTTAAAATTATGAATTCTTTCTAACCACCCAACTAGTGATTTCAAAACATTTACCTAAACTCCAATTTAATTTTAAAAAATTCATCAATTTCATATTAAAACCAATTTTTTTTGAAAAATCACTAGATAAAGTTCAAAATACTTTTTTGAATAAACCACTCAAATAGTTTTAAAATCAAAACACTCTATGAAATCTACTTTTCCACACAAAACCAAACGTTGATCACAAAGATAAAAAAAATCAATAATTCAAAATGATATATTTGCTTCATATAAAATAAATGAGAATCAATTTATTAGAAATTAGAAATAAAAATAGGTTGAAATAATAAATTCAAGAGGGATGTATAACAATTCATGGCTTAGCTATTTAAGTTCCAACCATGCAATAACCTATGTAAGGATTCTAGTTCCACGCACATAATCTTCGCACAGTTTACTAAACCATGCAAGATATACATTAATCCCTATTTATTATAAAATTTTCAACAAAAAACTTAAAGAAACCTCTAAAGTTTCCAATTTAAATCAATGGGGACCAAAACACTATCATTTTAGATCAAAATACAAAACAAAATAATCAAAAAAAATATATACAAATTCAGGACTCAAATCTTGACTACCCATGATAACTCAAGTTGCGTCACAAGAGGTGGTTATCAATAACTTACTCATGACCTAAATATAGAGGCATGAAAATTCTATCTCTATACTACCATGCCATACCCAAATAATAAGAGGAAACTCTAATACAATTTTTAATGAACTATCTTGGGTCAACCTACCATATAACATGAACTAATCTACTATAATCCTTGAAGTTAATTCCTGATTTACATGGGATGATGAAAAGCACTAGAGACTCACACTATATACAATTGGTATTTTTTCACCCTCAAATAATAATAAATAAATTAGTAAAACCCAATCAAGAATTTGGAATGGTGCATTCATACATTGGACTTCCATGTATATGAAATAAGTAGTTACAAATAAATAACTAATCCAAACATAGAATTAACTAAAAATAAACATAAAAACTAATTTTTAAAATATAAAAAACCTTATCCATAATGAATACATAATAATATCCAACATAAAGGAAAAAAAATATATAAATAAAACTGCTGAACAAATTCAATGACACTTAAACATACCTAGATAAACCATAAAAGAAAAATATGAGATATACCAAGACATATCCATGTGACCCTTGGTCACTCAATATATCCATAACATCCAAAAAGAGACTAAAAAATGACATCCAATATAAGATCACATCTTGGGAACCTATATAAAAACATTAGAGATACATAGATACGTTGGTGTTTGTGTGTATAGAGTGCGAGCTAAACAAACCTAGTCCAATTTGACCAAACTTTATATGTGATTACCTTAATAAAACATTTAATAATGATAGTTTTAACATAATTTATAAAATATGATTTCTAAATTAGAATTATAGAGAAATTAAATATCACATATTTATCCTTTTTTAAACCCATATGGTAAAACAATTTTAGAAAAAAGATCACAACCAGTATTGAAAACAATATTTTTAAACTTGTAGTAATAAAACAAACTTATTTAAAAATATTTATCTAAAAATACATTTTTTATTAACTAAATAGTGGAATACACCATTTAATAAAGGAAACACTTGAAAACCTTAAAAGGGTGGACTCCCATGCTTATGAAAACAAAACCAAATCATTTTCCTTCTCTCAAATCCTAAAAAAGAACTTTTAAAAAATATTAAAAGTAAAATCAACCATAACAGAAATAAATCATATAGAACAAATAGGCACTATCACATAAATTAAGAATAATGGAAGTAAATAGTAATAAACAAGTGGTTCTAAAAATCCAAGAGGATACCAAATTTTTTTACAGTGGGAATCTTTAAGGTTATACCATCAACAATTAAAGAAGAATCACGTGAGACTCACTAGGAAGGGATCTTAGACATATACAAGTGGAACCAATAACTTGAATCACTCTCATAGATATCCAGATCATAAAAAACTAAGTCACTATTAAAAGAATAATCTAAACTATTATGAAATCATGTTGAATTTATGAATGTTTGAAACACCTAAATCACTCTTATTGGGGACCTTCACTTATCCAAAGTTCAATATAATCTAGGGCACCATAAAGAGAACAATTTAAACTAGTATGACTTAAATTTAATCTTTTAAATAGCTACCTCAGGTTCCCATGACATAGTAAAAATAAATGTGAGTAACAAGAATACATATAATCACCATAAAAATCAATAATAATACATAAAAAATAATCCTCAACTCACCTCCAACACCCTATCAAGAAATAAAAACTTTTCAAAAATGCATAAGCAACATAAAATAATAATTCCATTCTCATCCTATAAAGGGAAAAATTATACAAAAGATACAATCCAAAGGCTATCACAATAAGGGTGTATAATCATTAGGATAAACTCATTTTATAAAGTTCAAACTAGGCCTTTAAAATCAAACTTGAAAAAAACAATCTATAAACATCCTCTAAAAACAAAACAAGAATCCACATTTGAAATAAATATTCCCTCACTTAATAGTAAATTGAATACCAAAACACATATAACTACAAACGACCCTTGAAACATGAGTTAAATTATTTGGAAATATAAATAGGTTAAAAATAATTATTTTATCATCAAATTATTTTAAAAATATCCCCTTATAAATTTTCAAAAACATTTATCAAACACAATCATTTCTTTTAAAATTAAAGAATGAAAATACAATAAAATTCTTTTATTCTAAGTCTAGAAAACATAGAAAACATTTTACAAAACCATAAATGGACTCATACATAGATATAATTTGGTATTAAAATAAATTTTAAAAGTTTAATCACTTCATGACATGTTAAATAAGATAATTTCACAAAAACACCTACCTTAATCACCATAAACAACTCTTTTTTGATGGTGAAAGCATAAAATTGAAAGGAAATAGAATCTAAAATACATAGAAATATAAAAACCCATGATTAAACAAAAAAAACACCAATATTTAACCCCTATTTCCATTAAGTATTATGGGAGAAAAGGAAATCAAGGGGAAATAGAAGTAGGGAGATGAGGCGAAGAAGAATGAAGGATAAAAAAGGATTTACCTAGAAAATACACTTTAAATCCAAGGAGGGAAGGCTTGGAAGTAAAGAGAAGTATAAGAGGAGATCCATTGTGATCCCTTATAGATATCCATGTGACATGATAGGGGAGAGGAGGGATAAATGAGTTAAAATGAAGTAGTGTTACAGAGGTAAATCCATGTTTTGAAATTTTGGGTAGGCCATATGGTTTTTCCATATGGTTTACCAAAATAAGTTCCAACCATGATAATCACACTATAATAGATCTGAAACTTAATATGGTTTCATTTCATGGTTTTACAAATCATACACAAGTCAGGCACACGGTACTGAAGAAAACACCCATTCATAAGGGTTGATTTCATGTTTTGGCCGTATTGTTTCCTAAGTTATGCACTAACCGTATAGAGCGACCCCTTATATATGGGTAGTCTAAATGGTACAAATAATCATATGTTAACCATTCATATTACAATGGAAGATACTAAACCTCATTAATGGTTTGGATACATGGTTATCACTAACCATGTGCTAGTTGTGACACCATTATAATTTACCGATTTTTTAAACTCTCAAACCTCCAACTCTCAAAAAAATCTATAAAAATTTAAAACTAACCCATAATTACATAATATTTAATAAAAACATGAAATAAATGTGTCATAACCTATAATATAAGAATAATACGGTCATGTTTACACAAACATTCTATCATGATATTGTAGTGCTAGTTAAGTCTCAGTAATTTGTATATCATTAACCGGGCAATCAATGTTGGAGTCATGGATCCCGATCTATCAAATAAAGTTGGTCCAAATGATAATAACCTATAATATACACTATTCCATGGAATTTATTTCCATAATAAAAATAACCCAATGAAAACTATATATATTTTCCACAATAATAATATGGATTACTGTAGTACAATATTACTTTATAAGCTCATTCAAGCTAGGGTTTCATTACTCAGTGTTTTTTCCATATTGTTTTCTCTCAGATTTATTGAATTTTTTTCCACCTATTTGTGGACATTGAGATTTTTTATTGAACCATGTAAGTATATATATATATATATTATTTATTTTTCTCTCATTTACCCCTATTTATGGAATCATATACCATTGGAGTTCCTGGTGTTTCTATAATAATTAACATTGAAGATTTAGTTTAGAATATCATGGTAATATTTCTTGAATTAAATGGACGATATAGAAAAAATTAATGAGAAGATAAATTATTTCAATGAAATATAATTTAGTTACTAAAGGATTCATATTGAGTATTATATTCATCTAAACAAGATGAAATTTCCACTTCTGGGTGTTAAACCAACATATATAGAGAATACCAAATGATAGTTACTAGATTGGTTGGTTGTGGGATTTGCGTGTCTTATTTTTGAAAAGAAAATGGTGTTTAAAATTATAGAAGATGAGAAGGATTATAGGTTGATTAAATAACTTACAAATATATATGAGAATCCATCTAATTTGAAAAATTTTAATTGAGGCCATGATTATTCAATCTGAAGATGATTAAAGAGAAGTGCATTTTTGATCACATCAATAAATTGAACACCATCACATGTTAGTTAACATATATGAAAATTATGATATATGATAAGTTATATGAATTATTTTTACTATCTTGATTACATAATAGTTGATAAAAAATTGTAATAACTATGATTAGTTCTTTAGGGAATGCAATGTTAAAGTAGAATTATGAGTGAGATGTAATCCTTAGTTTGGATATTTAGAGAATAGATTTAAGAATATTCTATGGTTATGCTCTGAATATAGAAAAAAGAGGCATATATATGCAATGAGATAATAACATAAGAATATAAAAATAAATAAGAAAGAGTCAAGACAAGTCAAAGTAATCTATTACTACCTCCTAGAGTTATGGGAAGAAAGGATACATCAAGGAATGCAGAGACAGATAGAAGGAAAATGAAACCAATGAAAAAACACAATAACTAAAGGAACTGATCATGTTTTCTAATGAGTGTGGATATCCTTATGGAGTATTGGATTTTATACATAGTGGAACCCTTCCATTCCACATTATAGAAGGGATTATTGAATAATTATGTTTTAGGTAATTAAGGAAAGGTTCATCTTACAGATGATGAACCCTTAAAAATTGGTGGAAAGGGTGCTGAGCGATTCATAACTAATAATGTAAGTTTTCTCATTTCACAGAATTTTTGATATATTTAGAGATTGATAAGTAACCTTATTTCTATTGGGAAGTTTTATGATGCATGTTTTATCACCATGTTCACTGGTGGTTCATGGGAAATTACCAAAGGAGATATGATCATAGTTCATGAATCAAATAATTGAACCTTATATAATATGATAGATAATTTCATGGACATGGTTGAAACAAAAAATTATATCATAGATTAACAACCATGGAATTATAGGTTATGCAACATGAGTGATAAAGGTACGAAGGTACTAGAAAAAAGTGAAAGACACCATAACTAAATTTGGTTAAAGTTTTCCAATATGAACATTGCATATATCACATTAATTTTTTAATTTAATTTTATTTTAATTTATTTATTATTAATTTTTTTCTTGAATTTCATGTCCTTATTTATTTTATAGAAAACTTAAGATTTTTACTATCACATAATTAGATCATGTATATTAGAAACTATGAGAAAACCATGTATATGGGTTTGTAGTTTTAATAGAGAAATTTCACATGGTTGATACATGGTTTTCCCAACCTAAACCCTAAATTTCACCCATACATGTATAGTGAGGGGAACATGGTTGGGGCATGGTTTGGTAAATTGTGTAGCCAGACCAAAAATTATAAAACATGAAATAATTATTATATACCTCTCAAATTAAACTATTCCTAACCCCTATTTTACTCCCAATAATTTTACACTAGCTAAGGCAAACCAGGGATGACCTCCTCTTCCCTCTACTTAGTGATTTTTAGGACTCTACTTAGATTTCTTAGTGATTTCCTAAGGTTTGATCCATGTCCTTCTTCTCCATTCCTTTTGTTCTTATTTTCTTCCTTTCCTCTTATTTTGGGTTGTTCTTATCAAAACACTAGGTAGGATATGGCTATAATATTTTTTTTCATTAGTTCCTAGAGTGTGTGGGTTCATCCTTAAACATTTATCTCTTTATTCTTAAAGGTTTTATATAATCTATACTTGTTCCAGGTAGGTGTTTCCATCTTTACCCTTTCCCCTTATATTCCACATGATGATTGAGATTTCATAAATTATTTTCACTAAAATTTTATATATTAAATGTGCTTATCTAAGTTCTTAAAATGGTTTTCTTAAGGAGAATTGGTATTTTAAATAGAAACATTTTTGACTTTAAAGGGGCTCTACATGCATTTTAAGGGATTTTTTGGGAACCTATTTTTAAGTGAGTTTATTTATCTGTTTGAATTGTCTCCATGTGGTTCATTTATTATAAAATTTTATGAGGTTTATTTTATTAATTATTGGTATTTAACCTATTTTTTCAAGATTTGTATGAACCTTTTTGCTTTTAAACAAGGTTTCTCTCCTTGGTTTTAAAATGTGTCTTCAAATATCACTATATTTCTCAAAGAGGATTTTAAAAAAGTTATATATGTATATGAATCTATGTACATTTATGTGTATATATCTATATGTATATGTATTTATATTTGTTTATCTACATATGTATATATATATATATATAACTATAAATTTGGAAACTAAGGGCTTGTTTGGATCTTGAAAAAGAGAATTTGAATGACATTGATTTGGAAATGGTTTTTCATGGTCATTTTGGAAAACATATTATTAGTTTCTAAATTCAAGTCCTAGTTTTCACTTTATGTAACTAGGTTTATTTAATGAGCCACACCCTTAAACTAAATCCCCATGGATTTATGATGAAATGGGTTTAATTATTGTATGTGACTATTATTGTTATTTATGTGATTTGGATAAGGGGTTTTTAGAAGAGTTTGTGAAGGTAGGTTGAGGTTCATCATAAGATTGTTTTTCCTTGTATTCTACCACTAATGTGTTTTTGATATGACACATTCTATTCCTCACCCTCTACCGCTAGTATCATGGGATACATTGGTGTCTTAGTGAGAGATTGAGATACAGTTAATATCTAGTCCTGATGATAAAAAACTATAAATCCTTTAGTATTGAGTGGTCCTAAGACTTGGGAAAGTGTCATTAGTAAGGATATTTGAGAGTAGTTGATTGATTATAGACCAAGAATGCACAAATATTTTAGTTGATGATTCACCCCAAGTACATCTAGGACCGTATCACTGAATGTTTAGGAGCTGACCATAATTATATAAATTTTACTTTATTCTATAATTTACTATACTATTTTATGAATACACTTTATTATATCCATTATTACCCTTTGTGATTATATATCTACTCTTTTGCTAGTTTGATTATTCTCTTATATTCCAGTTTAGTTATATAGTTTATGTTTTATTTAATTTTTATTCATGTTTATATTGGATGGATTCAAGAAATGTTTTTAAAAAGGTAATTTCAAAGTTAAGTTTTAAAACAAACATTTAAAGAAAGTTTTTAAAGTTTCATAAGTGTTTTGTGTTTTAAGATCGGTTTTGGAAAATATTTATGAGTTTTCTTCCTCAAAATGAAAAAAATTATTTTAAATTATTTTATATTAAATCGGTATTTCTGGAATGTTTTGAAAAAGGAAAATCATGTAATATTTGGTTAAAAACCACTAGGTCATTTATGATCACACTCTACTTACACCACATGATGTCTATAGATCGAGTGGATTTCTTACAAGTTTAGGTTCTTATTTCATATCGCTCATAGGGTGGTCATGACAGCCTCATGTATAGTTGGGGACTTGGAGCCACATTAAGATCTTATTAGGTATTCTGGTCTTTATTTTATGTTATATACATTTTGGATAAGTTTACCTTCCTGATGTACCTTTGGTTTGTATTTATTTTGAGATATTGTTTTTTTATCTGAGATGACTCATTTGGTTGTTTCTCTTAAATGAAGTTTATTTTGTTTATATATAAACATCAAATGTATGGATTCCCCATGTTGGATTCTTGGAAATAATTTTTCTATTAGTTAAATTTTATTTATCTGGGAAAAATAATTCTTAATTGAGTTTATTCAGGTTCCCTAGATCTTCTTTCCAACCCCTAGGGATTGGGAACACCCCTCGGGTCATGTCCTGGCCATATTTGGTGTCTGGTTCATGGGATCCCTAGGCTAGTTCATGAAAAAGATAGTTTTATATCCTAGTTTCTTATGAGGTCTTAATTTCTTAAAATACACAATTTATTTGGGATGTTCGGTATATGGGAGATGGGATCATCAGATCTCAATAGATGGTTCATGAGTTGATTCCTGATCACCACCTCTCATAATGAAATCTAAGTTAATATGGTTTGGAAATATTAGAGTCTTGATTTTGACCATTTTTTATTCATCTTGATTAATCTTGATTTTAATTATTTTTTTTCTTTTTATGGGTATTTCATAAATTAGTTGAGATTTTTTTGAGATTTGGGGTGAAAATGGGATAATAACTAGAGGCACACAATTTTCACACATAGCTTAAAAAATCATGAAGTAATCATGAACATGGTTATATGAAGCTCTCAGTGGCCTTTTTCATGATTTTATCAAGATCTATCAAACTATTTTTCTAAACTATGCACAACCACTAACCCCTTAACAACTTTTTATTCTTGATTCCTTCTTCTTTTGGACTACTTTAGTTCTTTTTTAATTGTTGTTTGAGAAGAATTATTAGGATTTTTATGACATTTTAAGGTTAATTGGATTGATTTTGTTAATATTTTATAATGGAAAAATCTATTTTTAAGGGAAAATTATTCATTTTGAAAATTTATAAATAATATTTCTAAGAGGATTTTTGAAAAAAACTGAATGTTTATAAATGTTAAATTTTTTTTGAAAAGAACATGTCATTTAAAAATTTATTTCAAATAGAATTTTATGAATTAAAAAATGGTTTAAAAGTGAACTTTTGAGATTTAATTAGAAGTGGTTATTTTTAAATGTGAATTATAATTTGATAGTATAGGATATTTTAATTTAAGTGAGTTGAAATTAAAATGTTTTGATTGGGTTTTATGATTTGTTTTTATATTTCGATTATGCCTCATAGAAATTTCTTAATATATCATAAGAAGTATGTGTCTTGAGATGTTCCCCAAATGAGTGTATTTTAAGGTTTGGACGTGTTTCTTCTTACTATTGACCCTACCCTGATTCTGGTTAGAGGGGTGGAGCTAAACTATTCTTAGTTTTATCTTATATTCCATGGAGATCAAGGACCTCAAGAGGCTATACAGTGGATATAGAAAACTAAGAGAATCTTTGATTTTTTAAAAACTATAAAATCTTCATAACCACTGTGGATTTTTTTGAAGGAAAAAGTCTATATTAGTAGAGAACCATCGTTCCCCATTAGTTGTAAATTAGTATGTATGTATTGGGAGTTATTTAAGATCACACTCATCCATTAGAATTTTCCTAAGGTTAAAGTTTAGAGGGTGGTGAATCTCATGATCCTCTAGCAAGGTGACCAGTTGTTAAGAGAGTATGTAACCGATTTCAACCAGTAAATCCCTTTTCTCCCAAATTGGTGTTCGAGGATTTGTTAAGGGTTCTTATTTTCATGATGATAATTTATGAAATACTTAGTTATAGGATGACACCATTTAATCTAACTTCACTCATTGATGTGATTAATCAGGCCATGATGGTGGAGGTGGTCTCTAGGGACCAACCCATCAAGGGTGGTGACCCTATTCTATTCGGAATCTATGAAGGTTCAATGTCTTCCAAGAATATGAAGTAAGTTTAAACCTAGTTAAGGAGTCATAGTGACTCAGGGGGTCATTTTTTTTCTATTTCTACTATAAAGAAATAGTCTCTTATATTCCATTATTATGGTCACTTTATGAATTATAATATCTATTGTTTGAAATTACTAAATTTATACCATAATTATAGTCTTCTGATCCATATTCAAAAGTTTTTCATGTTCAAGATTTTGTGTAGGAATGAATCTTTATCATAGATTATATATCGATGGTTGTATAACTGATTTTTTTAGGTTTATTCATTCATTTTATTTTAATTTTTAAAATTACCAATTTATTGATATATATCTTGTTCTTTGGTTATTTTTACATTTTACCCATTTATAGAGGTTTATATTTGTTTTTATGGAATTTTTGATAAGGCATCAGAATTAATAACCCATTCCAGCTTCCTTAGTTTGGTGAGATAAGTAGTTCTTAGTGGTGTTTTCCCTAGTTGGAATGTGTGGTGGTTTCTTTTCTATGACCATTAGTCATGATCAACACACCATGATAAGTGGAAGCCTTATATGGTAGGTATACTCCTTAAAAGACTTAATTTTTTAATTTATCATTTTTAGTTGTTACCTTTGGTTATCTTCTGGGAGACCTTATACCCAGGTTGTGGGTCAGGATATGTTTTCTTCCTTGGATATTTTCTATAATCTTGAGAGGCATTGAGTTAAATTACAAGTTTTTAACTCTATTTCATCTTGAGACTTCTATGAATTTATGGGGGAAAAATTGATATAGTGGGGAGAATTGTTAGACCCTGACCACTAATTTACTTTTTCATTTTTTTGTTCTTACTTCTGTCCTTGAATTTTAGGTCCTTATTCTTGAATATTTTAAAAAAATTTAGTTTTTCTACCATACGGTTAGAGTATGGTTAGTAGAAACCATGTGAAAACCATGCATATGGGTATTCAGTTTTAATAGAACATTTTTACATGGTCAGTGTATGGTTTTACCAACCATGTGACCAAACTGTGAACTGTTCCTAGAAATTTTAACTCATGAAATTACTATTCTACCCATCACAAATCAAACCCTCCCTCACCCTTCTCTTCCTCCATATCATGAAAACCAGCCACGGTGCATTGAGTTTGGACTCTTATTCCTTCTCCCTTGTGATTTTAAGGATTCTCCTTTGATTTCTTAGTGATTTATTAAGTTTTAAGAAATATTCTTCTTCCCCATTACTCTTATTTTTTATTTTCTTCCTTTCTTCTTACTATGGGTTGGTATTATTCAAACTTGGTGGGTTTTGTATCTAATAATTTTTTGATTTAGTTCTTAGGGTGTTCAAGTTCCTCCTTAGGCCTTATTCTCTCCATTATTGAAGGTTTTACATCATTTATCTTTTTATAGGTTTGTGTTTTTTTTGTTTTATCTTTTTTCATGCATTCTATATGATGCTCGAGTTTTCGTAAATTCTATTTACTGAAATTTTATATATGATATATGATTATCTAATTACTTAAAAGGGGTTTCTCAATGAGAATGAATGTTTTTAATAGAAATGTTTTTGACTATGAAGGGGGTTTTCATGGATTATAAGGGTTTTTCTTGGGAACCCATTTTTATGTGATTTTATAAGTGTATTTAAATTTTTTCCATTTGTTTAATTAATTATACATGTTTTTAAGGTTAGTTAAATTAATTATTGGAATTATTCCCCATTGTTTCATGGTTTATATGATTTTTTTGGGTTTTAAAGTGGGTGCTCTCTCTTTGGTTTTGAAACCGTGTCTTCAAATGTCACTTTATTTCTAAAATATATTTTGAATCATGGGTTTTAAATATATATATATATATATATATATACACACACATATGTGTCTACATACATATATGTTTCTACATACATATATGTGTATGTACATATATATATGTTTATCTAAACACACACACACACACATAACTATTATTTTGGAAACTAAGGTCCCATTTGGAACATGAAAAAGGTAATTCAAAAGAAATTGATTTGGAAATGGATTTTCAATGATATTTTGGAAAATATATTATTAGTTTCAAAATTTAAGGCCGTTTGACACTTTATATAAATGTTTTTCTTAAATGAACCATACTATCAAACTAAATCCCCATAGATTTATGATGAAATGGGTTTGATGATTTTATGTGACTATTTTTGTTATTTATATTATTTGGATAATGGGATTTTTGGATAGGATTTTGGGAGAAGAGTGTGTGAGGGTGGGGTGAGGTTCATTATGAGTTTGGTTTTCCTTATATTACATTACTGGTGTGTGTATAATACAACATATTACCTTCCACACCCTTTTTCACTAGTATCATGGGAATCCTAGGAATATTAGTAAGATATTGAGAGAAGGTCACCATCTAGTCCTAATGACAAGAAATAGACCCCCTTGGTATGGCATGGGATTAGGAATTGGGGGATCTCCATCAGTTAGAATAGTCGAGAGAATCCAGTTGGTTATAGAATCAGAACAAATTGATAGGTTAGTGCATGATTCCACCCTAGTACATTTAGGATTGTCTCACTAAATGTTTATAAGATCCCCATGATAATATACATTTTACTTTTTTCTATTATTTATTGTATTGGTTTATTCATATACTTTATTAGCTCCATTATTAATCTATGTGATTATATTTATACTCTTCTGTTGGTTTGATTATGCACTTGAATTCAAGTTTAGTTATATAGTTTATGTTTCATTTGTTTATTTTCAAAAAATGGTTTTGAAAATTTAATTTCAAAGGTAAGTTTTAAAATAAATATCTGAAGATTTTTCCAAAAGTTTCATAAGTTGTTTTGGGTTTTAAGAGTGGTTTTAGAAAATGGTCATGTGTTCTACTCCTCAAAACCAAGAAAAAATTATTTTAAACTACTATTTTTAAAAAAGGTTTTTATGGAATGTTTTGAAAAAAATAAAATAATAAAATATTTGGTGAAAAATACTAGGTCATTTATGTCCAAACCCAAGTTATTCTACTCAACGTATGTAGAATGAGTGTCATTCTTATAGTTTTGGTTTTTGGTTTTTGAATGGTTATGGGGTGGTCGGGCTATTCTTGATGATGGATAGTGACTTTGAGTCACATGGATATTTTTTGTTTATTCTAATTATTATTTTGTGTTATAGATATTTTATCCAAGTTAGCCTTCCAAATGTAGCTTTGGTTTAGGTTAAGTTTGTTTTTATTTGAGATTATGTTTTTTTATCTGTGATGCCTCATTTGGTTGTTTATATTAAATGCTATTTTTTATGGTTTGACATTAAATGTATAGACTCCCCATGTAATATTATTGAAAATAATTCAAAATCTAGTTAAATATCATTTATTTAGCTTAAATTATTCCTAATTGAGTTTATTCTGGTTCTTTTACACTTATCACCCACCCATGGGGATTGGGAACACCCCTTAGGCAATGTCACAGGTCAGCTCAAGTGACTAATTTAAGGGCTCCCTTAGATGGTTTTTGAAAGTATCTTTTAGAAGAAAAAGAATCTATATTTTATAAAAGGTGGTAGAGCACAAAATTCTGGAAAGATATACCTAGTACACACTACTATTTAAGGAAAAGGACCAATATATTCACTTGGAGGGTTATTGTATTAGGTGACATTTATTGATGAACCAACAAGGAAGGTATGGGTTTACTTTATAAAAATAAAATCTAATATATTTACCATGTTTTAGAAGTAGAATAATTTGGTGGAGAATGGTTCAGGATAAAAGTTTAAACACTTGAGGTCTGATAATGGAGGAGAGTATGAAAATAAGGAGTTAAAGGAATTCTATGTTAACAATGGAATTCAGTAGGAGAAGAATCTTCCAGGTACACTACAATATAATAGTGTGGATGAGAGCACAAATAGGATATTAGATGCATGTTCTAGTAGTTCGAGGTTACACTCAGTGTTACCCATGATCTAATAGGTAGAGGTGGGGGATATTATAGTATATATCATCAATATGAGTCCATATGTACCAATGGTAGAATTTATACCCGAGGCAATCTACTCAAAAAAGGAGGTAAGAATCTCTCATTTATGAGTGTTTGGTTATTTGGAATATGTGTGTATAGATTCAAATTAGAGGGATAAAATTGATGATAAATTTAAAATATCTTTATTTATTGGATACAGTGACAAGGAGTTTGGATATTGATTCTAAGATGATGAGGTCAAGAAGATCATAAAAATATATAATGTGATATTTAATGAAGGTTTTATATTCAAGTACCATTATGAAGTTGAAACTGATGCTAAGAATAAATAATCGAGGTTCCAGGATCAAGTAGAGATTGAATGTGTTCTAGATCATCTGACACGTTAACTAGTGGATCCTACTCTTAAATTAGAGTTGAGGAAATCAATAAAGGATAAAAGACTTGTGTAGATTTATTCATCACACATACATTATTTTTTATTAACTAATGTCGGAGAGATTTAATACTATGAAGAGATGATGTTTTTAAAAGAGTTATTCAAGTTAGATCCATCCATAAAGGAGTATATTTCTTCATTTGGTGTAAAAAATACTTGGTAGATGAATATTTTTTAAAAAAGAAAGAAATAATTATAGAATAAATGGGTATACTAGGTCAAGGAAGAACATTATTTTTAGAGGATATATAGGGAAAGTCTAGAGTTGATTTTTTTTTCAATAGAAGGAAGGTATGAATTTCACTAAAAAATTATCACCCATAGTAATGTTTACCACTATCTTATTGGTTCTTAATATTGTTGCATCAGAGGATTTATATATTGAGTAGATTGATGTAAATAATATTTTCCATTATATAGATCTAGAAGAGGAAATTTATATGGATAATCCCAAGGTATTTATTGAGTTAGGAAATGAATTATTGGTGTACAAACTCTAAAAAGTTTATATGGGTTGGAATAGGAACCTAGCTAGTGGAATAATAAGTTTGAGGAATTCATGAAAAAAATGAATAAAGATGTTGTGGCATATATCAATGATTCTATTTCAAGTGTTTTAGTGATGGATACATTATATTTCATCTTTTTGTGGATAAAATTATTACTAAATGATCATGTATTTAGAGGATTGATGAGATGAAAGGGCAGCTAACTAAGGAGTTTGAGATGAAAGATATTTGAAAATTTTATAATATTTGGGGTATGAAGATCAAGAGAGACCATGAAGCTATTACCATTATGTTATAAAAGGATTCCTAAATTGGAATGGTTTTGAGTAAATTTAGTAAACTAGAATAAAATCCCATTCAAATTCCTCTGTAAAGACATTTAAATCAAAGGATAAAACACTAAAGACAACACAAGAGGTCGATTACATGTAAAAGGTTCCAAATGAATCAGTTGTTAGAATTTTGATGTATTACAACCTGAAATAATATTTATCTTGCAGTGGTAGCTATCATAAGATACATGAATAACCCTATAAAGAAACATTGGGAATATGTGAAGTGGATACTAAGGCATTTAAAGGTAATAAAGGAAGTATCTTTGTGATTTGGTAAAAGAAATCCATCACAAGGGTTTTTGGATGTTGATTTGGGAAGTTATTTAAATAATAGGATTAGTAACATATTTTATGTGTTTAATTTTGGAAGAAATACAATAAGTTTTATATCTCAATTACTGAAGGTGGTGGTGTTATCCACTATAGTGGTAGAGTACATTGTTGTAATAGAATTTGGGAATGATATGGTTTATCAAATGAAATTCATGGAGAATTTTTATAGAAATCATGGAAAATGTATCATACTATGATATTCGTAATGTTATAAATCTTTCAAAGAACCCAATGCTTTATTCCAGGATGAAGCATATTTAGTTGAAGTGCTAATTTATTAGAGGCATAATATAGTATGGGATTTTTGACATTGGTTAGGATTATTGAAACTAATAATTTAGTAATAATATTGATGAATCCAATGTTGACTGAGAATTTGATACACTATTGTACTTATATTAGTCTTCATCAATGAATATATGATATGATGTATAATTTATAAGAACACTATTAGACCATTTAAGGGAAAAAATACTCATTCTTGAATCATCAATATAAAAATGAATCTTTGATGGGAAAGAATATGGATTTTTAAAAAAAATTTAGCTTGAAATTAAATATTTGATGAGAAATTTTCCATTGGTGAGTGAAGAAGATGGGGATCTTAGTTTAACTAAGTTTTATAAATTCAGAACCATGGAAGGAGTTCACTTTTTTGTACCTGAATTTAAGTGGAAATTTTTTGGAATAGTGTATCCCAATCCATTAGATGAAGTTGGGTCAAATGTTAGTGGGACATACTATACACCAGTCTACATAATATAATTCCATCATTACTCTAGAATAATGAACCAATTATGAAAATTTGACACTATAGAAATATGGGTTACTATAACATCACATTGCTTTATGATCTCATTTTAGATAGGACTTCTACACTTAGTTTTGGTGCCCTGTAATTTGCTCTCATATTTATTGAATTTTGTTCTGAATTTCCATAGAGGTAAGTATTGTTTCTTGAACCATATAAATCTTTATGTTTTTATTTTTCTTCACCTTCTCCTTATTATTTATTTTTTATCCTTTTTACTAATATTTCTGGAATTTTCTACCACTAATGTTACTATATTTTCCATAACCTCCACACACACATATATATAACTAGTAGTTTGGAAACTGAGGTCCCATTTGGGACTTGAAAAAGGTAATTCAAAATACATTGATTTGGAAATGGATTTTCAATGAGATTTTGGAAAATATATTATTAGTTTCAAAATTCAAGGCTGTTTGACACTTTTTATAAATGTTTTTCTTAAATGAACCATACTATCAAACTAAATCCCCATATATTTATAATGAAATGGGTTTTATGATTGTATGTGACTATTTTTGTTATTTATATGATTTGGATAATGTAATTTTGGGAGAGGATTTTGGGAGAAGTGTGTGTGAGGATGGGTTGAGGTTCATTATGCATTTGGTTTTCCTTATATTATATTACTGGTGTGTGTATAATACAAAATATTACCTTCCCCACCCTTTGTCACTAGTATCATGGTAATCCTAGAAATATTAGTAAGATATTGAGAGAAGGTCATTATCTAGTCCTGATGAGAAGAAATAGACCCCCCTTGGTGTGGCATGGGCTTAGGAATGGGGGGATCTCCATCGGTTAGGCTAGTCAAGAGCATCCAGTTGGTTATAGACTAGGAATGAATTTATAGGTTAGTGTATGATTCCACCCTAGTACATATAGGATTTTCTAACTATATGTTTATAATATCCCCATGATAATATACATTTTACTTTTTTCTCTTATTTATTATATTGGTTTATGAATATTATTTATTATCTCCATTATTAATCAATTTTATTATATTTATACTCTTATGTTGGTTTGATTATGAACTTAAATTCAAGTTTAGTTATATAGTTGATGTTTCAATTGGTTATTTTCAAGAAATGGTTTTGAAAATTTAATTTCAAAGGTAAGTTTTAAAATAAATATCTAAATATTTTCCTAAAGTTTCATAAGTTGTTTTGAGTTTTAAGAGAAATTTTAGAAAATGGTCGCGTATTCTATTCCTCAAAATCAAGAAAAACTTATTTTAAACTACTATTTTAAAAAAAAGGTTTTTATGGAATGTTTTGAAAAAAAATAAAATGATAGAATCTTTGGTGAAAAAATACTAGGTTATTTATGTCCAAACCCTACTTATGCTACTCATCCTATGTAGAATGAGTGTCATTCTTATAGTTTTGTGTTTTGTTTTTTGAATACTTATGGGGTGGTCATGCTATTCTTGATGATGGTTAGTGACTTTGAGTCACATGGATATCTTTTTGGTGATTCCAATTATTATTTTGTTTTATAGATATTTTATCCAAGTTAGCCTTCCCAATGTAGCTTTGGTTTTGGTTCAGTTTGTTTTTATTTGAGATTATGTTTTTTTATCTGTGATGCCTCATTTAGTTGCTTATCTTAAATGATATAATTTTTATGGTTTGAAATTAAATGTAAAGACCCATATTTTTTGGGTAATTTTTTTAATGGATTATATGGGAATTTTACAAGTCCGCCAAAATTGACGGTGTGTGATTCTGAGGCTCGGTGTGCCCGGAATGAATTTCTGAACTTTTTTTTGGGTACGTTCAGTAAACATGCATGCAGGTTTTTGTAACTTTTTAACTGGTGCTTGGAATTGAACTCAGAGGACACTATTGAACTCGCATCGCTGATATTCTCTTAAGGATACCTTCACCTCGACCACAATAGGTCGAGGGTGGAAGTTTTTTTTTGTTACCCATCAGTGGGAAATAAAAAAAGTTGAAATAAAAATAAACTAACTTTATTTTTATTTAACTTTTGAATTCTTTTGAATTATCAGTGGGGACCACTCGATCTCTTCAACCCATTTATTTTTAATTTTTCTAAATCCACAACATTTAATGAATTCACTAAATGAAGTCATTAAATATTTAAATTAAGGGGGAGGCTCTTCATCACCTAGTTTGGGCTCTTGGTGGAGGACCTTGCTAGAGGAAACCCCCCATAGAGGAAGAACTCTTCTCCTTCGACGATTTTCTCCAATGAAGAACTTTGTCAAAGGATATCCAATGAGGAGCATCTTCAAGGACAATGAACGGACATACCTCTTTCCATCTCCTCAATGACATCAATGAATCTTTGAGGTTGGGATTGTTGCTTTTTAATACCCCTTACCCATTCTTGTCGTTCTTCTCGATTCAAGAACAACTATGCCGCTTGCTACCATTCTAACGTGGAGAGTGAGGGCCAAACAAACACGGAATGACCTCTCCACAACCCTTGTGGATTTTGGTGTTCTTCACAGATTGTTTTTGGGTTGGGCAATTTCTAATTGTGGTGGTCTTGAATCAATGGAGAACTCCCGAGATGAGTGCATTAGTCTACGGAATGAAGAACGGGCCACCGGGGTGCGCTCGGTGACCCAAGGAATGTCATCGGCAACCGGTTCCGGAAACCAGTGCCAGAAGGGATCAGAAGTAGCGACCGACACTCTGGCTAGCTGTTATGGTGGTAGCGGCGCGACCGCGCCGCCGGAGAAGGGCCGCGATGGAGCAAGGGTGGTGGCCGACGCACGACCGGCTGCGCGAAGGGGGCGGCTGCATGCGTCCGCACCACCGAGCATGTAGGGGACGCAGAACGAGGCCGCAATTGCGAAGGAGGGATGCCGACTGCCGGTGGAGGCATGGCGTTCGACCACACCGCACGGGTGGGCTGGCCGTCCTGCCAGCCGGGGAGCCGAGCGAGACCCGGGGTCCCGCGTGCCAGCTACCGGCGCCACGTGGCGCCGGCTGGTCGGTCACCCAACCCGAACAACCCAACCATTTAGGGTACCCAGGGGGCACCTCCCCTTGGGTGGCAGCTAGGGAGGACCCCACCATGGGGCCACCCAGCTGTGGGCCAGCCGTGGGCTTGCCGCGGTCCGGGCTGCGCCGGACCCAGCGGGCCCGGTTGGACCCAGGGCTGGACCCGGGTTGGGCCGGGTCAACCCAAATCGGATCGGGTTAGGACAGGTCAACCCGAACCAGGTCAGGTCTGGCTGGGTCAACCAGAACCGGGTCGGGTCATCCCAGGCCAGGTCGGTCTGGACCCGGACTAGCTTCGAACCCTTTTCACTGTTTCTTCTATAACTTGACCTACGAGCATCCGTTTGACAAACCGTCTGTGGTGATAGAAACCTTGGATTGAGATGGTCCTTTTGGTATACCCCACTTGATTTTTGGATAAAGTTGGGGTATAATTGGTTTGGATCGAACACAAATCCAACAGGGCCCTCAGGATTAAAAGGCCAATAACTTACAGACCGGGCGTCCAATTGATGCACCGTCTGTTGTGTTGAAACCTATTTTATGTGGCGGTCCTTTGGGATACTTCTTAATGGGACTTTTTGGAAGTTGTATTATCGACTTGTGGCTTGAGGAGTGGACCCTTTTGGAATCAAGCGAGCTTAGTGCGAGAACCCTGTAGCTGACTGTAACATGAGAAAGTGATCCTATGTGGGTCTATGCCTTGGGATTCTACGTGGGTCTATGTTCGAGGATCCCACTTGGATCCACTCTTGGAATCCACATGGGACTAATATAGGATTCTATGTGGGTCTTCTGTACTAGGATCCTACGTGGGTCTGATGATTTAGGATCCTACGTGGGTCTAATGATGTAGGATCCTACGCGGGTCTACTTCTCAACAGAGTAAGATGATTCAGTAGTTACATCTAATCATCTTTACAACCATACCTAAGTTATACTTGGTGTGATTTTAGTTCTTATCTTTGTGGCACACTTCTGTGTGATGATGCCTTTGTGGTATTTTTCTATGTGGTGTTACCTATGTGTTACTACCTTTGTGGTACTCACCTTCGTGGTATTCCTTCCTTTGTGGAACAATTGAGCTTTGGGATTTGAGTTGGGCCCTATGTTTACTCATGATTGAGATGGGTATACTCGAAGACTTAGGTATATGTATGAGCATATACCTAAGTAGGGTTTCCAGTTATTTTCTTGCTTTGTGGTTTATCCTTTGTGGATTTTGTGAGACCTTCGAGGGTCTAGGGGTCCCTACTAAGTATCATTATACTCACCCCTACATGGGCTATGCCTTCACCTTACTGTGTTTGGTGCAGAAGATGGACAACGATGACTAAGGACAAGAGTACCAGGACTAGAGGTAGCTGGAGGTGGACATTAGATGAGGATTACCATAGAGATGACCATTCGAGAGCTGTACCTACCCTTTAGGTAGGATCTTTAGTGGGTATTCACTAGAGCTGTTTTCAGTTTTACTTGTACTTTTCAGTTTACTTGTACTTTTTAGTTGGGTTTGTATTCTGGACCCTTTTTCTTTCTGTACACACCT
Organism: Viscum album; assembly: GCA_963277665.1. NCBI lineage: Eukaryota > Viridiplantae > Streptophyta > Magnoliopsida > Santalales > Viscaceae > Viscum > Viscum album. The sequence continues at coordinate 960,031,729 of OY728138.1, read as the reverse complement.
TGTTTACTATATAGTTTTACTTTGTGCTTGTATCCTGCTTTGTGCTTATTTGTGTGAGTTTACAGGTTATAAAGGAAATGCCTTCCCAGTTTTAGGGAATACGCCTTTCGATGCTAGTCGCCAGCCCCTGGCCTATGGAAGGCGGGCTTGGGGTAGTCACGACACGGGCCCCGGGGGATGGGTCATGACCTTAAATGTATAGAATCTCCATGTCATATTCTTGAAAATAAATCAAAATATAGTTAAATATTATTTATTTAGCTTAAATTATTCTTTTTTGAGTTTATTCAGGTTCCTTTACACTTGTCACCCACCCATGGGGATTGGGAACACCCCTCAGGCCATGTCATGGGTCAGATTAGGTGACCAATTTAGGGTTCCCTTAGATGGTTTTTGAAAGTATCATTTGGAAGAAAAATAAGGTATATTTTATAAAAGGTGGTAGAGCACAAAATTATGGAAAGATATACCTAGTACACACTACTATTTAAGGACAAGGACAAGTATATTCACTTGGAGGGTTATTGTATTAGGTGAAATTTATTGATGACCCAACAAGGAAGGTATGGGTTTACTTTATAAAAATAAAATCTAATATATTTACCATGTTTTAGAAGTAGAATAATTTGGTGGAGAATGGTTCAGGATAAAATTTGAAACACTTGAGGTATGATAATGCAGGAGAGTATGATAATAAGGAGTTAAAGAAATTCTATTTTAATAATGGAATTCAGTAGGAGAAGAATCTTCCAGGTACACTACAATATAATAGTGTGGATGAGAGCATGAATAGTATATTAGATGCATGTTCTAGTTGTTCAAGGTGAAACTCGGTGTTACCCATGATCTAATAGGTAGAGGTGGTGGATATTGTAGTATATCTCATCAATATGAGTCCATCTGTACCAATGGTAGAATTTATACCAGAGGATATCTACTCAAAAAAGGAGGAAAGAATCTCTCATTTATGAGTGTTTGGTTATTTGGCATATGTGTGTATAGATTCAAATTCGAGGGATAAACTTGATGAAAAATTTAAAATATATATATTTATTAGATATAGTGATAAGGAGTTTGGAGATTACTTCTAAGATGATGAGGACAAGAAGATCATCAAAATCTATAATGTGATATTTAATGAAGGTTTTTTTATTCAAGTACCGTCATAAAGTTGAAACTGATGCTAAGAATAAATAATATAGGTTCCAGGATCAAGTAGAGATTGAATGTGTTCTAGAGCATGTGACACATTAAGTAGTGGATCCTACTCTTAAATTATAGATTGAACATGTTTTAGAGCATGTGACAAGTTAACTAGTGGATCCTACTCTTAACTAATGTTGGATAGATTTAATACTATGAATATGTGATGTTTTTAAAAGATTTATTCAAGTCAGATCCATCCATAAAGGAGTATATTTCTTCATTTGGTGTTAAAAATACTTGGTAGATGACTCTTTTTTCATAAAGAAAGAAATCTTTATAGAATAAATGGGTATACTAGGTCAAGAAAAAACATGATTATTAGAGGATATATAAATAAAGGCTAGAGATGATTTTTTTTTCAATAGAAGGAAGGTATGAATTTCACTAAAAAATTATCACCCATAGTAAAGTTTACCAATATCCTATTGGTTCTTAATATTGTTGCATCATAGGATTTATATATTGAGTAGATTGATGTAAATAATATTTTCCATTATATAGATCTAGAAGATGAAATTTATATGGATAATACCAAGGTATTTATTGAGTTAGGAAATGAATTATTGGTGTACAAACTCTAAAAAGTTTATATGGGTTGGAATAGGTACCGAGGTGGTGGAATAATAAGTTTGAGGAATTCATGAAAAAATGAATAAAGATGTTGTGGCATATATCAATGATTCTATTTCAAGTTTTTTAGTGATGGATACATTATATTTCATCTTTTTGTGGATGAAATTATTATTATAGGATCATGTATTTAGAGTATTGATGAGATGAAAGGGAAGCTAACTAAGGAGTTTTAGATAAAAGATCTTTGAAAATTTTGTAAGATTTGGGATATGAAGATCAAGAGAGACCTTGCAGCTATAACCATGATGTTATCAAAGGATTCCTAAATTGGAATGGTTTTGAGTAAATTTTGTAAACTAGAATAAAATCCAATTCCCATTCCTCTGTAAAGGCATTTAAATCAAAGGATAAAACACTAAAGACAACAGAAGAGGTTGATTACATGTAAAAGGTTCCAAATGCATCAGTTGGTGGAAGTTTTATGTATTCCAACCTGAACTAATATTTCTCATGAAATGGTAGCTATCTGAAGATACATGGATAACCCTATAAAGAAACATTGGGAATATGTGAAGTGGATACTAAGGCATTTGAAGGTAATAAATAAGTATCTTTGTGATTTGGTAAAAGAAATACATTACACGGGTTTTTGGATGTTGATTTTGGACATTATTTAAATAATAAGAGTAGTAACATATTTTATGTGTTTCATTTTGGAGGAAATACAGTAAGTTTTATATCTCAATTACTGAAGTTGGTGGTGTTATCCACTATAGTGGTAGAGTACATTGTTGTAATATAATTTAGGAATGAGATGGTTTATCTAATAAAATTCATGGATAATTTTTATATAAATATAGTGAAAAATGTATCGTACTATGATATTTATTATGTTATACATATTTCAAAGAACCCAGTGCTGTATTCCAGGATGAAGCATATTTAGTTGATGTGTTAATTTATTAGAAGCTTAATACAATATATGATTTTTGACATTGGTTAGGATTATTGAAACTAAAAATTTAGTAGGAATATTGATGAATCCAATGTTGATTGAGAATTTGATGCACTGTTGTACTTCTATTAGTCTTCATTGATGAATATAAGATAAGTGGTATAATTTATATGAAAAATATTAGGCCATTTAAGGGAAAAACTACTAATTATTGAATCATCAATATAAAAATTAAGCTTTGATGGGAAAGAATATGGTTTTTTAAAAAATTGTTAGCATGAAATTGAATCTTTGATGAGAAATTACCCATTGGTGAGTGAAGAAGATGAGGATCTTAGCTTAACTAAGTTTTATAAATTCAGAACCATGGAAGGAGTTCACTTTTTTGTACCTTAATTTAAGTGGGAGATTTTTGGAATGGTGTATCCCAATCCATCAAATGAAGTTGGGTAAAATGTTAGTGGGACATACTATACACCAGTCTACATACTATAATTCCATCATTACTCTAGAATAATGAACCAATTATGAAAATTTGTCACTATAGAAAAATAGGTTACTATAAAATCGCATTGCTTTATGATGTCATTTGAGATAGGACTTCTCTACATAGTTTTTGTGCCCTGTAATTTTCTCTCATATTTATTGAATTTTGTTCTAACTTTCTATAGAGGTAGGGATTGTTTCTTAAAACATATAAATATTTATGTTTGCATTTTTCTTCACCTTCTCCTTATTATTTATTTTTATCCCTTTTACTACTATTTCTGGAATTTTCTATCACTAGTGTTACTAGAGTTTCCATAACCACCACACATTTGTTGAGTATGATAAATGTTTTACTAATATTATTCACTTTTCAACTGATATAATCTCAAATGATAAGTATAAATACCTCTATTTTAACATGTTTCTCCGACCCATCACCCAATCTCAATTCTTCCAATTGAAACTCTCCACCCATGTAGAAGTAGTGGATTGAGATATGATGGTGGAGATATATCAATTTGGAATGTTGGGAATGACTAACACCCCTTCTATTCCAAGTGATAGTATAGGTGGATTTCCCAAAAAGAAAAGGAAGTGTGGTGAATTTATAAGGGGAAGTGTTAGTGTATCTAAGCATCCATCCCAATATGTATCTTTTTTAACCATGGGAATTAGACATCTTATCTTGAATAAATATGGTAAGTATATTCTTGTAAAAACCTCTTGTTAAGAATCCTCTAAAGTGTGTCATGTTTATAGACAAACAAGCCATCTTTGAAGGTTCTATAGGGTGAATCTACTATAGAAGAGTGGTGTGAGATTTTTTGTTCCAAGGGGATCCATATCATAATATGATGTCTTCAAGGAAGTGGGATCTCTTCCTCAAGGGAATGGAAGCATAATTGGTTTATTTTATGGGCATATCCAGATAAGTTCTAGACCCCAGACTAGTATTGATCCTTAGGTTCACTCATAGATGAGGTATTTTCACACTATTGAGGAATCCCCCATGGGATTCAACATGAGACCAACCACTGTGCGAGTTTCCATTCTCATTGCACCATCTATGAAAATTTATTTTTTTTATACAATTTACTCTCATTCAATTATTTATTCCCACATTGTGAAATTATTGAACCTTATATATGAGTATATATTGTATGTTATAGAAATAACTACACCTTTTGGGATGAAAAGATAACATGGATTATTATTTCCTTGTATTATATCCATTTATGTGGTAGATATATCATGGGATTACCTTATTTTGAATATGTAACTTTTTGATATCATCCTCAAAATGGAATAAATTATTGAGTTTAGTGACCTGATCATTTTAATTAAAGGGTAAACTTCCCTGATCTTTATGGAAATTAACTATTATTCTAAGGAGAATGGGACCCAAGATCTAGTTGATATGGACTTCCTCTTCCTAAGGTTGGTAGATTAATATTTTCAATATCATCTCTTTTGATAAAGATTGGTGAAGGGAATTTTGGAAGAGAGATTCCTACCATGGTTAAGAATTTTTTTGAGACATTTATAGATGTTTTATTAGGGTTACCTCTTAATAGGGAAGTTAAGTTCTCTATTGATCTATTAACTTGAAGGAAACTAATTTCATTACCTTTATATAAAATTGAACCAATATAATTGAGGGAATTTTAAATTTAATTGGATGATTTGGAGTATAATGGATTTATTCAAACTAGTGTTTCTTCATAGTCCATACATGGAATCTTTTCTAAGAAACTATAGGGAACTATTCATCCATGGATTAAATAAAGGATTTTGAACCATGTGACAATCAAGAATAAGTACCTATTTATTTTTATTTATGGACACATTGATAAACTAAAATGGGTACGATTGTTTTCAAAGATTGATCTTTGATTAGTGTACCACCAGCTCAGGGTGAAGGAATCTAACATTCTCAAAATTGGTTTGGAAGAAGATATGAAAACTTAAAATATATGGTGATTATATTTGTAATAACTAATTCCAGCATAGTTTTAATATCCCTTATGAACTGAACATTTCATCAATACCAAAAATTCTTCATAATGGTGTTCATTGATGACATATTGGTTTATTTCTAAAATGAATAGGAGCATGAACATAATTTGTGGACTATTTTTAGGGATTCTCTATAATCATTTCTTATATGTGATGTTATCAAAGTGTAACTTTTGTATTTAAGAAGTCAAGTTCTTACAAAATGTGGTGTTAGAAGAAATCATTTTGGTTGATCCTAAGAATGTGAATGTTGTTATGTCTTGGGATGATCTAAATAATTCATTCAAGATATGTAACTTCTTAGGTAAATAAGGTTAATACCGGTAATTCAACAAATAATTTTCCAAGGTTGTGACTCCTTTAACTACTCTAATGGGTTTTGGGTGATTATCAAATGAAATTTGGAATTATATAAAACATGTGATATACCTAGTATATATTTAATAGATTCAATATTGAAATATTAATAACATAAAACATGCAAAAATTTACTTTTGTGTATTCCATATTTTAGTATTCAATGTAGTACATTTTATGGAGATCACTATAGTAGTAGTTGAATGAATCCTTCATTTGAGGAATTAATCTAGACTTTAGATCCTCATTCATAATAAGGGTATTAATTTACTTTAAAGGGGTGATGACACTTTTTTTATAAAATATGAATGAAAGGTTAGGAAATAAAATAGAGTTTTGATTTGGTTACATCCATTGAGGGTATACATAATGGGATGGATTGTATCCCTTTTAGAGATCTATTTATTAAATTAAGAGATTCAAATCTTGGAATATCATATGCTAACTCATGGAAGTCATCACACATTACATATAATTGGTATAATAAAATTAATTTGAAATATTTAAATAAATGTATCATGCATAAATGAACATTAATGAATCAATATTATTGATTCATAATCAAAGGAACTACATGGGAGTAGCTGGATGAATGCATACACATGATATCACATATCTTGCACCCCATCATACACTATGACGGTAGTTCTATTATTAATTATGATTGAGGCATCCATATGCTCATTTTTATTCTATGACTCAAATATATAATAAATTACTACATCCCTAGTTTTATTTCCCTTCTAATAATCACTCACACTAAAATCCCATAAAATCTTTATAAAAAATATCACAACTATTTTTGAATCCATCCAAAACTATTATATATATGATATATCAAAATTCTCTTCTTTTTAGGTCAAACACTTTGTCCGAAATTTTAATCCATTCCCAAAGGACTAATTATGTGACCTTATGGTCCTTATTAGCATTGAAAACAAATATGAAATCTTTATTTCATAAATATAAGCAAAGAGAGGCATCTAGTAAAGCATCGATGCTACTCAATATAATAAGGGGTTTGGTGTGATCTTGATCAAATATACTCATATCTTTATAAATTAATGTCCACAATAATATGTGAAATATACATTTTATGTATACCTATATGACACTTTTATTCATGACATCGAGTAACTACTCGACATGGAATATTTCAATCTAGTATAGGCTATCTCATCCTTTCATGATTCCCAAAAATAGACTAACTAGGTCAATGAATATATCACATTCCATTAATCTATTAGTTGATAACATAATATTTCCCTCATTTATGTTTTTGATCACATCATATGTGAATCAACTAAGAATTTCCATTCATTTACTTAGTTTAATTCAATCAAGGGTCTGGATGAATTATCTCATCATATGAGTGGAAGAATACCATCTTGGTTGAGCTCCAACTAATGATATGATTAACAACATACCCAAACAACCCTTTATTTTATAATCCTCAAGGCTTGTGTAATAAAGCTATAAAAGTGTGAATGTTCTAATGTTAGGTATTAATAAAATATTAGGTAATGGGGATAGATTATAAGAATACAGATATAGGTATATCAATGACTGTATGATATTACATGAGATATAATTTAGTGGGACAATCCAAGTAATAATTCTTGACTTATTACCTCATGAGTCCATTATTCATATCTCATATACAAATTTTTTATTGAGTAAAAGATTCTACTCATGCTAACCTTAACATAATATAACATCCCATAACACTCTGTGATGATCATCGAATAGGGACAACTCAAAGTCATACTTTGAGGGAATATTAACATTCCAATGTTCATGTAAAATAAATTATATCACACATGAATGAATGATAATTAGAGATTTAATTTATTATAAAATCATGATACATTATTCAACCATTTCATTTAATCTCTCATGTATTATATACCAATAAATTTAACATGAATCTCATGTTGTAGCTAAGGTAATGGATATATCATTAGATATTCCACATTATACTCTATAACCACCCAATATATCTTAACATAATCCATTTAAATAATATCTCATATGATATAGTATTTGATAATGATGTTTTTGGACCTTGGGTGAGACTATGGTTCCTTTCCCAGAGAAATGTCTCTATTATTGTCATAGTAAATCACGATTTATCCCTTGATGCTAGGAATCACCCTAATTTTAGAAATGAAATTCTTGATCCAAGAAGCTTATTTCATAGTATCTAATGTAATAATATAATCTATATCTATTATTGAGTCCTCTATGTTGGCCTATTTATAACTATTCTAAATGATATCTCTATCATTCTGGTAAAACAAAAAACTAGATTGAGATCTCAAGTTATTTTTATTGGATTCAAAACTAGAATTAGTGTAACCCCTTACACATAGATCATCCTCTACCTTAAATACTAATAATACATACTTAGTTCTTATTAAGTACTTCATTATTTTCTTCATAGTATTCCATTGAATCTCACTATGATTGGATTGATATCTACTGGTTATTCTAAAATCGTACATGAAATCAATATGAGTAAATAACATGGAATACATGATAGATCCTATGACTGATGTATATGTAATTATATCCATTATTTATAAATCCTTATAAGGATCTTGAAACTTTTTAAGATTTATTCCATATAACATTGGTAAAGACTCTTTTTTGTATTTCTCCATTTTATACAAATTTATAACTTTACCAATGTATGTGTCCTAACTAAGTCCAAGCAGCATATTCGATCTATCTATATAGATATTCATACCTATTATATAGGTCATATCACCCATCTTTCATAGAGAATATTTACTTAACCACATCTATATAGAGTATAATGTTAAAATATCATTTCTGATAAGGAGTTTGTCATCTATATAAAATACCATAAATACTATAATACTTCCAATAATATTCATTATACATAAGAATAATTCATTTTAATGATGAAACAAAAACTCTTTGATTTCATCATGAAACCATATATTCTAACTCTAAGAATATTTCTTCTACCCATAAATGGACTATTATAAACTTCATACCTCAGTAAACCCATTTTTCACTTCAAAACATTTAGGTTGTATCATATACACATCCTATACTAAATTCACATTAAGGAAAGAAGTTTTTATATCCATTTACATATCATAATTAAAATGAACTATTATGGTAAGAAATATCTGAATGGTCTTTATCATAATGACATGTGAAATTTTTTTTATAGTCAATACCATGAATTTTTTTATAACCCCTTTTCACCATGAATTATTTATAGTTAGAGACTATACCATCTATGTTATTTTTCTTATAAAAAAACTACATAAAAATTATGAGTGTCACCACTTTAGGTACATCCACCAATTTTCAATCTAATTTAGTGTACATGGAGTCCATTTTAGATTCCATATATTTTAATTAATTCTTGGAATCAGAACTCTTGAAGGATCCCGATAGGTAGTATGTTTATCTCATATTAACATTAATTCATCATCATTTTCTACAAGAAATATATTTCTCTTCGGGTCTTATTGAATCCTGCCAAAACATCATGGTTTTTATTTAACTTGAGTCCATTCTTCTTCGATAGCTCTTTGTGGAACTAGATCAACTTCCATCTCTAGAATACTTCATATTTTTTAGTCATGAAATTCTATAAGTTTAACTTTCCTACCATGGAAACCTTGAATTATATAATCATTTTTAATGAAAACACCATATAGATCCAAAGAAACTTTATATCCAGTAGCATTATAAAAGTAATATCCCAAAATATCTTTATGATAACAAAAAAATAAGCCTTTTTCTAATTTAGGGATGATTTTATCATAAGCTAAATGTAGCACATACATATTAATATATTTACCATTCCATATCATGTATGATGTATTTTTGAATACTTTTAATGGAATATAGTTTCATAGGAATAAAAAAGTCTCTTGAGTATAACCCAAAAATATAATAGGATAGTCAAATTACCCATCATTGATAAAAAAATGTCCAATAGGGTATGATTACCCCTCTCAGACATGAAATTCCTCTATGATATTCTAGGAGAAGTGATTTATGGAACAATTCTATAATCTATCACATGATTAGTAAAATCCTAGCTTAAATATTCACCACCCTAATTCAATCAACTAATCTTTATACTTTTTCCCATTTGATTATGAACTTCATTATAACACTCTTTCAATTTTTCAAAAATTTTAAACTTATTTCCAACTAAAAACATATAACTAGGCTGACTAAGTTATTGTAAAAATTAAAGGAGTACCTAAAACCACTAATTTTTTGAGTACTCATTAGACCATATACATCACTATATATAAGAAGCAATAGTTTACTATCCCTTTAACCTTTTACACTAAATGATTCTTTGGTCATATTTCCTAATAAAAATATTCATATATATTAAATGATTCATAGTAAAATTTGTCTAAAAATATTTCTATATGGAGTGTTTGGATGCATTTATCATTTATATGTCTAATGAGAAAATGAAAAAGGTAAGCAAGATTATAATAAATCCTAAACCTATTATTCTGAATGTTATAGATATAATTATACATATCAAGAATGGATAAACCATTTACTAATTTTTGATGACATAAAACAATTCATTATTATATATAGAACAATTATTCTTATTAATAATGAATGAAAATAAAATATTTCCCAAAAAATATACATAAATCAAATTTTTATGGTGAGAACATAATAACAGTTCTATAATTCTAGAACTAATCCACTAGGTAGACTTAGAACATAAGTGTTGACTTACAATGCAATAACTCTTTCTCTATTACCGAACTTTTTCAATTATCTATAATCTCTGAGTCTATGTTTATCAACAAACATGTGTAAAGAAAACCTAGTATCTAATACCCTTGAGTCCAAGTGAGAGAGACTAATATTTATAAAATTGACATTAAGATTTTTAGAATGATTCAATTTGTTAACATTTCTCATCCTTAGACACCAATTTAGAACTATTTTATAGGTCATAACTATAATAGATCTCAATATGATTAACATGATGTATTACAAAATCTATTACAAATACATATATTTGGGTCAGTATTATACTTTATATCTTTTCATCAAGTACTTTTGGAAGTACTTACAATAAAGATGATGATCCCATATATTATATTAATTTAGTGAGCCAAGACCCATTTTCATCATGACTTACATCAGATATCATGTAAATAATCCATGAATATATATTGTAAACAATTATTTTCAATAATATCATATATGATTCTTGGATAGATGATTGGAAAAATATTTATCCAAATCCACCATATATATTCACTCAACTCTATTCCTATGGTATCCTAATAGTTGGGGTCTTCCAATGAAGTGTAGCCCGAAGAAAATTCCAAGAACAAGGTACCTAATAGTTAGGGTCACCTTGGTGATTTATTTCCTTACATAAGATAATTCATGGGAACCAGTGGTTAGGGTCACCCATACTAAATGATCAAGGTCTTGAAAAGTGTTGATTTGGAAGGAATCTCACACTTCGTATTTTATGGGTTTTCTTTTATAAGTCACACCAATTTAGTATACATCATTTTCATATTAAACTCATAACTATCTCATTATATGAAATCTTTATTATCTCATTTTTTATTCCTTTGTGTATGTATTCTTCTAATGATATAGTTTTGTAATCCCTATTTCATTCAATAAATTAATATATTCAAACCATATTAACATGTAACACTTTTCAAAACCCATTGTTTGTGTTATTGACCTAAATATAAAAAGAAAAAATATTTACACATATTAAAATGTATCCTATGAATGTGGTACATGAAATATTTATGTAAAGGATTTGAATTATATGAGATTGAAAATCTCCACATAAGTAACCCTGGAGCCAAAAATAGCTAATCCCAAAATTTCATAGAACAAGTCATAAGCCTCTAGGCTAGTGGGAAGTCCAATCCAATGTCCCTCTACCTAGGGATACTCTACTCAAGCTAGAATTCTATTAATAACAATCCTAAAACATCATATGTATAAACTATATTCAATAAATAATTTCAAGATAGTAAATTTAATTACAAACTGAGTTTAAGATAGATGAAAACTAAATATTATGTTTTCATACCTAGAATGTAATGCATGGAATAACAATATATAAGAAGAAATTTATCACATAAATTAATCACACATAATATTTATATCTTATAAAAAATTTATGAACTTGAACATTTTAAAATAAAAACAAATAAATAAACTTTTCATTTATTTTAAAAAACATAAGATACAAATATGAACTTTTCATATTTAATTTAGGAATTAAAATATGATTTTTCAATTCATAACTCTTATAATTTATAAAAATTTTATAAACCATAAAAAAATTTATCAAGATATTAATTTTTTTTAACATATTCATATATATCATATTTTATGACTGATAATGTGTTTTTTTATCATAAATTACAATTTATATGTAAGGGTAACCACCCTGAATCTTATATATCAAAATTTATCTTACAATATAACCAATAATAATTCATGTTGGATATCAATGCTTACGATTAACGATGTATTAAATCACCGATCATATTTGATAATATCATCTATATTATCAATATGATTTAATGCTCTATTTTTTAAAAATCCATGGTTCAATCATAGATTATGATATCATATATCATGTCCTATATCAGAAAAAAATCTATTGTTTTCTGATATATATCACCCCATGATATATGTAAATCATACTCAAATGATTTATAACAAATATGTTCTTAAAAAAATAGTAAAAAAAACATGATAATATATTAAAGAACAAGGATATAATACCACTTAGGGGTTTTAGGTGATCATTAAATAAACTTTAGAATTAGAAGAAACCCATGATATTCCCAATCTATCTCTAATATATTAAACATGAAAATATGAAAAATATAAAACATACATAACTTTATTACTGTTTATTATATATTTTACTCTTTGATACAATATTTTTGATGGTGATCATTATATAAACTACTGAATGCCTCCTTCCTCTGAGTTATTACACTAGCCTTTGGATCCTTTTTCATAACGAGAGGATTATTTCCCTTCAAAGGGTAAATAAAACCTTATTTATAGAAGTTGAATGTAAGACCAAGAAATAGAAGATAGCTTCCTCTAGGTCATATGGATTGAGGGTACACACAATAAAATGGATTATATCCCTTTTATGTACTCTCTTTATTAAATAAAGAGAGTCAAATAATAAAGTATCGACTACTAACTATCCATCACACATTACTTCCCATTGGAATGATATAATTTTTTTGAACTATTTAAATAAATTTATGATTAAAGAATGTCCATTAGTGAATCAATCATATTAATTCATAAATGAAGGTACTATGTGTGAGTATGTGGTTGAATTCAGGCACATGATTTCACATATCACATACCCCATTTTATACTATGATGGTAGTTCTATCACAATATACAATTGAGGTATCCATATTCCCATGTCACTTCCAACATCCAGGGGATATAATAAAATATTATATCCCTAGTTTTAGGGTACATTAAATATCCACTCATCCCAAAAGGGGAGAAATTTCTATAGATCTTAAGATATCAATCCTCTTTTGATGAAGTAAAGAAATAGTTTACTTAATTTCCTATTTTGATACTACTTGAAACTGGTAAGGGTTAAGTCATGTATTGTGATGAATTGGTCATGGTATTAGGTTGCATGAATATATAAGGTGATCAAATCATGAAATATGGTTATCATAAATATTGGATACATGAAAAGAATTATCCAACCCATGATCTTGAGCTGGTGGTGGTTATGCATGGTATCAAGTGTTGGAGATAATATCTTTTATGTGATAAATTCATGATATATACTGATAATAAAATCTTGAGTTATATTTACTCTTAAAAGGAATTGAATATAAGAAAGAGGTGGTGTATAGAATATCTTCTAGAATTTTATTTTGACCTCACCTATACACTAAGGAAGGGAAAACTCATTGTTGCTGCCCTCAATTAGAAGTTTTTATCATAATCATTGAAGGAATCTAGTGATGAGTGGAACCTGATGAGCTTATTTACTGAGATGAACTTATAGGTGAAGGAAGAGATAGAGGTGGTGTTATAAATAATATTTTTATTTTAACTTCTATTCTTGAGCTTATTCATCATTATAAATCAATGGATAAAAAATGACAATATATAAAGAGAATGAAATATGGTGGGGAGACCATCGGTGACTAGTCTGTGTCTATTGGGGGAATATTTTTTTTCAAGATCTACTTTATGATTCCACAATTCATGTGGATATTAGTGATAAAATATTACCACCACTCTCAGTGGATATTCCATATAAAATACACTAAGAAATATTATAATTTTAATAACTAATATTGGTAGTTTGAGATAAGGTATGATATAACATATTTCTTGTTGTGATGCTATACTTGTTAGTAGAATACTATAGAGTAGCAGAATCCCACTCAGATGCTTCAGACTATTTCTACTCCCACTTAGAAATGACATAATATATATATATATATATGGATTTCATTACCAGGCTATCTAGTACCACTTGGGTAAATAATGTTTTATGTGTTGTGATTAACTCGTTGACTAAGTCATCTCACTTCATCCCAATCAAGTATAGTTTCAAGGTGGATAATATTGAGAAGATATATGTAAAGATAATTATTAAATTACATGGAGTTACTTATTCCTTCATCTCTGATATATATCCCTATTTCAAATCTTGATTCTATAAATTATTTTGAGAGTCCATAGGATATCAAGTAAAGATGATAAAAACATATCATCTATAAAATATATTGGCAAATAGTGTGGGTGATCAAAATTCTAGTAGAAATTATTCATGATGGTATATTATAATTTGTAAGTTCATAACATATCCATATTTAATTTATTAAATTTCTTTATAATAATAGTTACAGTTTATCTTTTAAATAATTATTTTATTGGCCCTGTTGGTCCCTGATTTTCAAGATTGAGATCAGTGAAGCTTCATTGGTGGGACCAAACGTTATTTAGGGGACTATTGATAATATCTATTTTATCTAAAAAAACTAGTGTCTACTTAGATCTAATAAATGTATTAGGTAAATCATTATTATTTTTATAAGGCCCCAGCCTTAAACCTTACTTAATCTTGAGTTATTACAAGATTACACATTGAGGATCTTTTCGGGTTTAGAGTTTTAGAGAATTAGATCCTAAAACTTACATTACATTCCACATATAAACAAAGTGGTTACATAAAGATAGTATTCTTCATTCCCATCAATGGAAACACATTTAAAATAAAACATGGATTATTTCTTGACACATCCTTGACTCTATCATCTTATCATGTACCTTTCCCTTGACCTGTGAAAAACATTTCAAAAACTTGGGATGAGCATAAAAACTCAGTATGGGTTATAAAAAAAAACATGGAAAGGAAACATGAGTTCATATATACATAATAATGAAATCATACTTTACACATAAAACATAGGCACTTTAACATACCTCATAAAATCATGAATAAATCATAGAAATCATAAGACATAAAGGTAACTTGAGGCATTCATAACATTCTTACGTAGGGAGTAACCCTCTTGGTTACGTTTGGAATACCCATCACAGTATATTCCCTAAAATCTCTTCGGAGAAACCTCAACGTTTCACTCCTTTGCATTACCCAATGCATTGGAGAGCTATAACGGGCTCACCCGCCCTTAGTTTATCACGGAACCACCCGTCTTCATAATAATGCCCAAGAACCATAACATAATCATATCACATAAAACATGCATAAAGGAAACATAAAATTTCCACATTTCAATCATGAGATATCAATACAACAAATTGATATAAAAACATTATGAAAACCATTTTCAATACCAAAATAAAATAAAAGTAAAACATGGTATTTATTTTTCTTTTAAAAGAAGGTATGGCTTGTAGAAGAAGCCGAAACTCAAATAATGGTCACGACGGCGGAGAAGTCGTTGTCGCCGCATACGTACGGCAAAAACATTCCCTTTTGTCGTTTAGTAAACGCTTCGTATAAAAAAAGATTCCTTTTGAATAAATGCAAAAGTCAAAGTGGTTTATACATCGTATAAAAGAAAGTGGTGTATAAAATAAAATATGCCTCAACGAAAGGAGATTGAGACGAAGTCCCATACCTCGTATCCGACTTGACCCGACCGTTCTTTAATCTCCTGAATAATAAACTTGAGTTAATCTATACTTGCTTATGAATATTTTTCAAGTTCATTATTCCTTTTATACCATGTTATGAACATCATGTAATCAGTTAAGTTAATAATGTTCATTTTGTCGGTATTTGGTTCTTAAGTCAAAAATAGACTTCTTACACTTACATGTTGTTAATTTGGTCAAAGGTTCATTATATCCAGAATGGTATTCATGATGTAGATATCATATATGTCACATATATCCAGTACATACATGCATTTATAATATTACATAATCATTTAGAGGTAAGAAATGAAATGCACCGTTCATGGAGACGGTAAGCCGTACGTACGCATGAACGCTACTTTCATTTCTATTTCGTATTTTATAGAATGGAATCATAATGATATAAAGGTATATTATAATTCCAGTATAATATCATATATAATATCATAGTTCCATCCTTTATATGTCCCACATATGGTATTTAACGAATCAAATCACTTTGAGGGGGCGGTAGTCCGCACTTCCTAAAATGAAGATATCGTGTTTACCCATAATGGAAACCATAAAGGTATTCCCAAAATGAAAAAAAAACAGAAGCTTAAGGAAAAAATAAACATATTATATATCATATATAAAAATAGTGACATCATAATGGCCACCTTTGAAGGTGTTAAATGAGTGTTGAACAATCATCGTTTCGGGAGGCAGAATTTCGCCATCCACGGAAACCGTATGTTATTTAACCATTTGATGTAGTTGTGTGAGAGTGTAGCTCAAATAAATATTATAACAACATCCTTCTATATTTAAGATACTGGTGTTGTTACAAAATAAGTAAATAAAAAGAGTTTAGGGGGTTGGAGAAGCAAAATAAAACAAATGAACATGAGAGAATGAATTACCTTAAAAAGTGTAACTCCTTTCGATTTGAGCCTAAAGGCTTCCTTTGAAAGGATTATGCCCAAAGGGAATCCTCTAGGATGAGGAGAGGGATGTGGAGAGAGTAAATGGGCAGGGGTTGGCCGAGCCAAAGGCTTGAGGTGTGTGTGAAATGAGGTAGAGGTGGTGGCCTTTTATAAGAGGAGAGGAAGGTCACTTTTGGAAAGTAAAGAAATATTACTTTATTTGAAAATGTGTTTCGGTTTTAAAAGGTCCACCATTGATATAATTCGTGTATAAGGTGATAAGGGTTCGAAATCCACTCATACAATTGGTTTTGGCCATGTGTAGTTCATAGATTTTACATTGTCTTTCCATTTTATTTAAATCGTCAAATAATGATGTCATCGCTGCATCATTATTATGTCATAAATAATTTAATTTATTTAATGTCTAAAAATCATAAAAAAAATTCTATGATGTAGGAAATCTTTTTATCTTTCTAATGACTATTTATAATAAAAAATCTGATCTTTATAACCCCATGTAAAAATTGTTTTCGTAAAACATCTCTTGTTTGTGTCATTTTTACTTTAACATTTAATAAAAAGTTATTTATGTCATTTCCAAACCAAAGTGTCTCAATGGGGTCCCCAAGTTTACCCATGTATTGTATTGGTCTGCCATGACACAACCAATAATGTTGGGACATGTGTCTAGGTCATTTAATATTATTAAAACATTATTTATACCTTAAACTACACTAATTACCACTAATCGCGATTAAAAACTTAGTAAGTTACTATTCACCAAAAAATTATTTTAATCTCATTGAACCACATTTTACTTCTTAATGACAACCATGTATGTCGGATTTTTAAAATTCAATACACATTAGTGGTAAACTTTCATTTAACTGAAAAATCAATTTGCTTGATTACCACTTAGTGGTTTCACTATTCGTCAAAAATTGAAGTTTTTCAGAAAATTACCAAAAATTCACCCTAAGCTATATTTG
Source organism: Viscum album (assembly GCA_963277665.1). Taxonomy (NCBI): domain Eukaryota; kingdom Viridiplantae; phylum Streptophyta; class Magnoliopsida; order Santalales; family Viscaceae; genus Viscum; species Viscum album. The sequence continues at coordinate 960,014,042 of OY728138.1, read as the reverse complement.
ATATTCCGAATTAAAAAATGAAGTCTATTTTAAAAAATTCAAATCATATAAGTCACATTAATTAATTTAATAATTAATTCCCACTGCCAGAGCAAAAAGCGTGTTTTTACAAAACAATAAGTATCAAAAGATTGACACCAGTTTAAGTCTAATTTCAAAGTGAAATTGATTCCAATGACCAACATTGGATAAAATGGTAAACATATATTCTAATTTCACTTCAAAACCAATTCAAAACATAATATAATCATATAAATAAATTAGGTTAAAAAGCAGTTTTGATGTAAAATGCAGTATTTTTCACTTTTCATTAAAAAAATGAACATTGTCAGAAAAATACCAAAAATTCACACAAGGTAAATTTTGATGTCCCAATCATAAAGAATAAGTTTATTTTGACAAACATAGTTTATAAAATTGTCAAAATATAGATTCAAAAATGGTTTTCCATCAAAAGGCACTAAAACAATCTTTTAAGAATATTAGTGTATTCCATGCATAAGATTGTATTTATTTTCATTTTAAGCCTCTATAACACTATCTTAATCATTAATAGACATAGATAAAAATATCTATTATTCATTACTTACTTGGGATGTTACATCCTTCCCCCCTTTAGAAAATTGCGTCCCCGCAATTTATTTACTTATCGAATAAATGGGGGTACTTATCCCTCATTGCATTTTCAGATTCCCATGTTGCCTCTTCAATCATGTGGTTTTTCTACAAAACCTTTACCTGATGAATCACCTTATTCCGTAACACTTTCTCCCTATGGTCAAGAATCTGGACCGGTTGTTCCTCATAAGATAGGTTCTCTTCCAGCTGAACTACCTCTGGACTCAAAACATGAGATGGATCTGGCATATACTTTCTCAACATCGAAATGTGAAAAACATTATGTACCTGCGATAAACTCGGAGGTAAAGCCACTCGGTATGCAACTGATCCAACTCTCTCCAGAATTTCGTATGGCCCAATGAACCTTGGACTCAACTTTCCTTTCTTACCAAATCTCATCACACTTTTCCAAGGAGAAACCTTGAGAAAAACATGATCACCTACCTCGAAAGATAGATGCTTCCTCCGGTTATCCGCATAACTCTTCTGCCTGCTCTGAGCTGTTCTCATGTGTTTCTGAATCATCTGAACTTTTTCTGCCATCTCTTATACCAATTCTGGTCCCATCGACTTCCTTTCACCCACTTCATCCCAGAAAGCTGGAGTTCGACACCACTTCCCATATAATGCCTGAAATGGTGCCATCTGTATACTGGAATGAAAACTGTTATTATATGAAAACTCAACCAAAGAAAGATGTTGGTCCCAACTTCCCTGATAATCCATAGAACAAGCTCATAACATATCCTCCAATGTCTGAATTGTTCGTTCTGACTGCCCATCTGATTGAGGATGAAAAGCTGTACTAAAATTTAACTCAGTACCCAACGACTTCTGAAGGCTTTTCCAAAAGTTAGAAGTAAACCTGGGATCACGATCCGATACAATGGAGAGAGGAACTCCATGTAACCTGACTATCTCTTTAAGATACAAACAGAAAAGTTGATCAAGAGAGAAAGTATCTCGTATATCAAGGAAATGAGCAGATTTGGTCAAGCGATCAACAATAACCCAGATTGCATTATTACCTCAAGATGTCTTCGGTAATCCAAAAACAAAGTCCATGGATATATTCTCCCATTTCCACTCTGGAACTGGTAAAGGCTGAAGCATCCCTTTCAGTAACTGCCACTCTGCTTTAACCTGCTGACAAGTCAAACACTTCACAGTAAAATCAGCAATATCTCTTTTCATTCCATCCCACCAGTAATACTCCCGCAGATCTCTATACATCTTAGTACTGCCCGGATGAACTGAAAACGGAGAACTATGAGCTTCACATAAAAACTCTCTCTTCAAATGTGAATCACAAGGCACACACAATCTCTTCCCAAATCTCAAAACACAATCACTATCAATGTTGAATTCAGGCAACTTACCTTTCTGAACCAGCTCTACCTTTTTCTGCAACTCACTGTCTTGCTTCTGTGCTTGCTTGATTCTATCTGATAGAGAAGATCTCACTGATACCTGAAACAAAACAGAAGGACTTCCTGCACCAACAACTTCTATGCCAAAGTTCATCAAATCTTTAACCAAAGTATCACGTTCCAAACACAACATTGTTAATGAAGCATTACTTTTTCGACTCAAAGCATCAGCCACTTTATTTTCTTTTCCCAGATGGTAATGAATTGTACAATCATAATCCTTGATTAATTCTAGCCATCTCCTCTGTCTCATGTTTAACTCTTTCTGAGTGAATATATACTTTAAACTTTTGTGATCGGTATATATTTCACACTTTACTCCATACAAATGATGCCTCCAAATTTTTAAAGCAAAAACAACAACAGCTAATTCTAAATCATGTGTAGGGTAATTTACCTCATGAGTTTTCAACTGTCGTGAAGCATAAGAAATTACCTGATCATTCTGCATTAGGACGCAACCAAGTCCTTTCAATGAAGCATCACTGTATATAACAAACTCACCATTCCTGGAAGGTAGTGCCAAAACTGGAGCATTCACCAATCTTCTTTTCAATTCCTGAAAACAATCATCACATTCTTTTGTCCAGATAAACTTAACACCCTTCCGAGTTAGCTTAGTCATTGGACTAGATACCCGTGAAAAATTTCTAACAAACCTTCGGTAATAGCCCGCCAAACCAAGGAAGCTACGAATCTCGGTTACATTTGTGGGTCTTGGCCATTCTTCCACAACTTTTGTTTTTTCGGGATCAACAGTTATTCCATCTTTAGAAACAATGTGACCAAGGAAAGAAATTTGTTGCAACCAAAACTCACACTTGCTGAATTTCCCATACAGTTTCTTTTCTTTTAAGGTTTGCAAGATAAACCTTAAATGTTTTTCATGCTCCTCTTTACTTTTAGAAAACACCAAAATATCATCAATGAAAACCACCACAAACTTATCCAAGAACTCATGGAAAATTCTATTCATTAAGTCCATGAATACAGCAGGTGCATTGGTTAGCCCAAAAGGCATTACTACAAATTCATAATGGCCATATCTCGTGCGGAACGCGGTCTTCGGAATATCTGCTTCCTTTACCTTCAGCTGATGGTACCCCGATCTCAAGTCAATCTTTGAAAAAAACTGAGCTCCCTGGAGCTGATCAAACAAATCATCGATATGAGGCAAAGGATATTTGTTCTTAACAGTGATATTATTCAAGGCTCTATAATCAATGCAAAGTCTCATAGAACCATCTTTCTTTTTAACAAATAAAACAGGAGCACCCCATGGTGATGTGCTAGGTCTAATGAAACCTTCCTCTAATAAATCTTTCAATTTATCCTTCAACACTAAAAGTTCAATTTGTGCCATTCGATAAGGGGGTTTTGAAATTGGCTTAGCATCAGGAACTAAGTCAACAGTAAACTCAACTTCCCGATCTGGTATTATTCCAGGCAACTCATCAGGAAAAACATTAGGATACTCATTTACCACTGGCACATCATTAATCTGAATAGTTCCTTTATTTTCAACGACGTGTGCAAGGTAACATTCATTTCCATCTTTTACAAGTTTCTTGGCCTCTTGATATGTTATCAAAAGTAAGGGTTCATTCTTGTAAACAAACTGAAAGTCTTTCTGAAAAGAAACTTCTTTAGCTCTACAGTAAATCTTAGCATGGTAAATAGAGAGCCAATCCATACCCAGGATAACATCAAACTCTACTAGAGGTAGAACAATAAGGTTTGCAAGTAGGTTCTTTCCACAGATAAGGATAGGAAGATTCTTATAAATTATTTTTGCCTCAACATTCCCCCCAGGTGTTTTTACCAAAAGTTCAGTAGTCATTTCTTGAGATGGTATTCCCATTTTACTAGAAAAGGTTTCAGAGATGAAAGAATGTGTAGACCCCGAATCAAACAACACACTGGCATAATCTGAAAAAACAAACAAAGTACCCGATACAACTTCATTTGATGGCCCGACATCTACTGAAGTAGTTGCAAAGGATTTCACCACCCCTTTCTGCTTGTAGTCTAACTGCTTCCCATCACTCAAGATCCTTGTCGGACACTCGTTTTCATAGTGACCCATCTCATTGCACTTATAACATTTCACTAACTGTAAATCAAATTTGTTCTTACCTTCACCTTGATCCTTTTCAGTGCAATCACGAGCCTTATGTCCCATATTACCACATCGGTAGCACTTTCCAGAATTCAGAAGATATTCCCCAGCATGCCCTTTTGCCACATTAATCACAAACTGGAAACTTAGTTCTCTTACCATCATACTTTTTTGAAGAATTCTTACCTTTCTCCTGCCACCTCGGTCTCTTCTTCTGCTGGTTGTTATAGAAAACTTGGTCATCGGCAAACTCCATTTCCACCTTCTCAGCACATCGAACAAGCTTTTCATAACTTTTAAACTCATGAGAAGCTAATGCCCTTCGATATTTTGGCTTTAATCCTGAGTAAAAACGATTGATTTTACTATCAAGGTCCCGGATAAAATTTGGAGCATACCTTGCCAATCGAGTGAACCTTTCTTCATAGGCAGCCACTGAGTCTTCCTCTTGCATCAATTCCAAGAATTGCTTTTCCATCCTAAGTCGAACAGCCTTAGGAAAATACTTCTCAAGAAACATACCTTTGAATTCATCCCAGTCAAGAGCATCAATCTCATCGGCATCCCTAATATTTTTAACCATAGACCACCACTAATCTGCTTCACCCTCCAAACGGTAAATAGCAAGACTAACCTTTTGATTGTCTGAACACCCCATGACATCAAAAATCTTCTACAGTGATTTAATCCACCCTTCAGCTAGCACAGGGTCAGATGATCCTCTGAATGATGGTGGATGTTGCCTCATGAAATGTTCCACCACTGACATGTTCCTCTGCAGTTGATCTGGATGATCTCGTGCATGGATACCACCACCATTTATCGCTTGAGTCAACTGCGCCATCACTGCAAAAAACTGTTCAGTTCCAATTCCGACCATTTCTGGATGCTGATTCGGAAGGTTATTTCCTTCTGTATGCCTTCCTAGCACTGCTTCCCTGTTTCCTCTGCGGAAAACCATTCTGAACAAACATGTCTTAGATGAAGCAACATGGTAATCTTTAAATGCTATATCATTTCGAAAAAAAATATTTTTGGATAATCATTTAATAGAATTCTAACTCCTAAAGTTATCTAAACCTCCCTTTGATACCAACTATAAGGCCCCAGCCTTAAACCTTACTTAATCTTGAGTTATTACAAGATTACACATTGAGGATCTTTTCGGGTTTAGAGTTTTAGAGAATTAGATCCTAAAACTTGCATTACATTCCACATATAAACAAAGTGGTTACATAAAGATAGTATTCTTCATTCCCATCAATGGAAACACATTTAAAATAAAACATGAATTATTTCTTGACACATCCTTGACTCTATCATCTTATCATGTACCTTTTCCTTGACCTGTGAAAAACATTTCAAAAACTTGGGATGAGCATAAAAACTCAGTATGGGTTATAAAAAAAAACATGGAAAGGAAACATGAGTTCATATATACATAAGAATGAAATCATACTTTACACATAAAACATAGGCACTTTAACATACCTCATAAAATCATGAATAAATCATAGAAATCATAAGACATAAAGGTAACTTGAGGCATTCATAACATTCTTACGTAGGGAGTAACCCTCTTGGTTACGTTTGGAATACCCATCACAGTATATTCTCTAAAATCTCTTCGGAGAAACCTCAACGTTTCACTCCTTCGCGTTACCCAATGCATTGGAGAGCTATAATGGGCTCACCCGCCCTTAGTTTATTACGGAACCACCCGTCTTTATAATAATGCCCAAGAACCATAACATAATCATATCACATAAAACATGCATAAAGGAAACATAAAATTTCCACATTTCAATCATGAGATATCAATACAAAAAATTGATATAAAAACATTATGAAAACCATTTTCAATACCAAAATAAAAGAAAAGTAAAACATGGTATTTATTTTTCTTTTAAAATAAGGTATGGCTTGTAGAGGAAGCTGAAACTCAAATAACGGTCACGACGGCGGAGAGGTCGTTGTCGCCGCATACGTACGACAAAAAAATTCCCTTTTGTCGTTTAGTAAACGCTTCGTATAAAAAATATTCCTTTTGAATAAATGCAAAAGTCAAAGTGGTTTATACATCGTATAAAAGAAAGTGGTGTATAAAATAAAATATGCCTCAACGAAAGGAGATTGAGACGAAGTCCCATACCTCGTATCCGACTTGACCCGACCGTTCTTTAATCTACTGAATAATAAACTTGAGTTAATCTATACTTGCTTATGAATCTTTTTCAAGTTCATTATTCGTTTTATACCATGTTATGAACATCATGTAATCAGTTAAGTTAATAATGTTCATTTTGTCGGTATTTGGTTCTTAAGTCAAAAATAGACTTCTTACACTTACATGTTGTTAATTTGGTCAAAGGTTCATTATATAAAGAATGGTATTCATGATGTAGATATCATATATGTCACATATATCCAGTACATACATGCATTTATAATATTAAATAATCATTTATAGGTAAGAAATGAAATGCACCGTTCATGGAGACGGTAAGCCGTACGTACGCATGAACGCTACTTTCATTTCTATTTCGTATTTTATAGAATGGAATCATAATGATATAAAGGTATATTATAATTCCAGTATAATATCATATATAATATCATAGTTCCATCCTTTATATGTCCCACATATGGTATTTAACGAATCAAATCACTTTGAGGGAGCGGTAGTCCGCACTTCCTAAAATGAAGATATCGTGTTTTCCCATAATGGAAACCATAAAGGTATGCCCAAAATTAAAAAAAAACAGAAGATTAAGGAAAACATAAACATATTATATATCATATATAAAAATAGTGACATCATAATGGCCACCTTTGAAGGTGTTAAATGAGTGTTGAAAAATCATCGTTTCGGGAGGCAGAATTTCTCCATCCACGGAAACCGTATGTTCTTTAACCATTTGATGTAGTTGTGTGAGAGTGTAGCTCAAATAAATATTATAACAACATCCTTTTATATTTAAGATACTGGTGTTGTTACAAAATAAGTAAATAAAAAGAGTTTAGGGGGTTGGAGAAGCAAAATAAAACAAATGAACATGAGAGAATGAATTACCTTAAAAAGTGTAACTCCTTTTGATTTGAGCCTAAAGGCTTCCTTTGAAAGGATTCTGCCCAAATGGAATCCTCTAGGATGAGGAGAGGGATGTGGAGAGAGTAAATGGGTAGGGGTTGGCCGAGACAAAGGCTTGAGGTGTGTGTGAAATGAGGTAGAGGTGGGGGCCTTTTATAAGAGGAGAGGAGGGGCACTTTTGGAAAGTAAAGAAATATTACTTTATTTGAAAATGTTTTTCGGTTTTAAAAGGTCCCACATTGATATAATTCGTGATTAAGGTGATAAGGGTTCGAAATCCACTCATACAATTGGTTTTGGCCATGTGTAGTTCATAGATTTTACATTGTCTTTCCATTTTATTTAAATCGTCAAATAATGATGTCATCGCTGCATCATTATTATGTCATAAATAATTTAATTTATTTAATGTCTAAAAATCATAAAAAAATACTATGATGTATGAAATATTTTTATCTTTCCAATGACTATTTATAATCAAAAATATGATCTTTATAACCCCATGTAAAAATTGTTTTCGTAAAACATCTCTTGTTTGTGTCATTTTTACTTTAACATTTAATAAAAAGTTATTTATGTCATTTCCAAACCAAAGTGTCTCCATGGGGTCCCCAAGTTGACCCATGGATTGTCTTGGTCGGCCATGACACAACCAATAAGGTTGGGACATGTGTCTATGTCATTTCATATTATTAAAGCATTATTTATACCTTAAACTACACTAATTACCACTAATCGCGATTAAAAACATAGTAAGTTACTATTCACCAAAAAATTATTTTAATCTCATTGAACCACATTTTAATTATTAATGACAACCATGTATGTCGGATTTTCAAAATTCAATACACATTAGTGTTAAACTTTCATTTAACTGAAAAATCAATTTGCTTGATTACCACTTAGTGGTTTCACTATTCATAAAAAATTGAAGTTTTTCAGAAAATTGCCAAAAATTCACCCTAAGATATATTTGATATTCCGAATTCAAAAATGAAGTCTATTTTACAAAATTCAAATCTTATAAGTCACATTAATTAATTTAATAATTAATTCCCGCTGCCAGAACAAAAAGCGTGTTTTTACAAAACAATAAGTATCAAAAGATTGACACCAGTTTAAGTCTAATTTCAAAGTGAAATTGATTCCAATGGCCACCATTGGATAAAATGGTAAAAATATATTCTAATTTCACTTCAAAACCAATTCAAAACATAATATAATCATATAAATAAATTAGGTTAAAAAGCAGTTTTGATGTAAAATGCAGTATTTTTCACTATTCATTAAAAAAATGAACATTGTCAGAAAAATACCAAAAATTCACACAAGGTAAATTTTGATGTCCCAATAATAAAGAATAAGTTTATTTTGACAAACATAGTTTATAAAATTGTCAAAATATAGATTCAAAAATGGTTTGCCATCAAAAGGCACTAAAACAATCTTTTAAGAATATTAGTGTATTCCATGCATAAGATTGTATTTATTTTCATTTTAAGCCTCTATAACACTATCTTAATCATTAATAGACATAGATAAAAATATCTATTATTCATTACTTACTTGGGATGTTACAATTTTCCTTTGTAATTCTGAGTTTATGAATGGTTGTTCTTAAAATAATTACCTTGGTTAGATCACAGATGGATTTGTAGGAAAGGAAATATGTCATTAAGGTATGTGGGTCCCTTTGTAATTATAGAAAGGATATGGAAGGTTTTATACTAGTTGGTGATGCATCTTTATATGGAATCCATTTAGGATTTCTTCCATGTTTATTAACTAAAGAGTATAATCCTAATCCCTCACATTTATCGAGATAAGAAGGGTTGGAATATGAATCAATTGTCTCAATAATTGAAAAAATGATCTAGATTGTTGACTCTCAATGTAATGAAATGCATGATAAATATATTCCATTAGTTCAGGTGGTATGGTATCATGAAAATTATTCTTATAAAACATGAGATTAATAATCTCTTATAAGGGAACAACATTCTCATCTCTTTTCTTATCATAAAGATTCAAGTTGAATTTGTTTGGGAAAATTTGATATGGTGGGGATAATTATTTCACCCAAAGTATTATTTTAAATTATGAAATTATTATTTATTTATTTTTATTCATATTAATTATGTTCATATTTGGTTTTTCTTAAAACATTAAATCAATTATGGAGGAAAGGGTGGTATTGTGGTCTGCAAAATTAGTGCAAAGTTGGTGCACGATTAATAATAATCACGCACCTTAACCCTATATAGGGATAAACCATTATAGTGGTAGGAACATGGTTAATTAATGGTTAGGATTAAATATGTATATTAATCATATATAGATAAGTGAAACTATATAATCCTATAGATCAGTCCCAGAACCATTCACATAGTTGGCGCATGGCTTACTAAACTGTGTGTCCAAACTATGTGGATTATCCAGAATTAAAAATATATAAAATTATAGTTTTTTTCAGATACATTTAACCAAATTTTTTCCTTATTACCCCTTAATTGTAACTCTTTAAGACATTCAAATGATGATACACTTGCTATCATCCCTATCCTCTTGATTCCAAGTGGATTTCTCATCAAAACTCTTCAAGATTCATCAAGTATGTCATTATATTTCCCCTTCTTTATCCTCTCTTACCTTCTTATTTGGGTTCCTTCCATCCCTATGGTTATGGAGTACTTGGGTTAATTCTAATACAAATTTCAAAATTGGGTGTTCATGTGTAATGGATTCTAATAAATATCCAAGGTATCTTCTTCCTCTTTCTTGTAGAAAAACATCACCCACCAACAGATTTGACATTTAATGATAGGTAACTCTATGTGATTCCTATAATTGATGATCATGTTTTTCTTAGTTATTTATAAATTATTTTATATTAAATAATATTTTAATACCTACAAGGACTTATATTAATCATTACATTGTTATTTTGTGATTTACTATGGGGTTTGGTTAATGAGTTTCTTAAATAATACATAATATACTTTGTTTCATATGTTTAAAACTAGATTTTTTATGAAATGGTTTAATTATGTTTCATTGAAATAATAAAATATTATTTATGTAAATTATTATCATTGAATTATAATGAATTATCAATTTTTTTTAATATAAATAATTTTTTTGAAGAGATATTTAGCTTGTGTAAATGTAATTTTCCCCTTCAACTACAATACCTTATAATGGAATGATTTTCAAGGTTAGTATATAAACCTTGTTAAATTTTAGAAATGAATTGGATCCTAATGGGAAGACTTGGGTAATTAAAGGGGACTATGAATTATATAATTCTAGGTGTAGGGGATGTATCTTCCTAGTTATAAATTCTAGTCCTTCCTGATATAGGCACATTAAATCTCATGGTGATCCATGGCTAGTGGATTTCTATATCTCTAATGTCAGTCCTACCTAACATGGGTCCATGCTAGGGAATGATAAGACTATTCCTAGTGGATCCTGAACAATTTTGGTTATGTAATTATCATGTCTCTAGGTTTCAATACCTTGGTTTGATATTTCTTCTCCCATGATTTTGTATCATTAATTTTTATATTCTTTTTTTATCTCATGTATTTTATTTTACCTTTCATTTATATGTTTTTCAAAGGAAAGATATCATTGTTACTTATTTTATTTTAAAAATTATTATTTTTATATAACATAGTTAAAACTAGCGGACTATAGTTTGTTCCATTTTGGTTTCACATGGAGTACTTATAGAATCCAGCCTTTTTATTACATAAATTTTCATTACACTATATAAACACATGATCTTTAAAATTTTAGTTTCTTGAAAAAAGGTACTAAATACATGAAAACTTATAAAATTATTCTAATCCACATGAAATGATTTACCTAGGTTAATCCTATGTAAATTTACTAAATAAAATAACCTGGGGAAATACATAAAAGTAAAGGGTGATCATAAGGTCCATCAAGGGAAAGTAAGAGAAACAGTTTACATGTGACCATGCGAAATATCAATAATAACTTGAGGAATATCATAAATACATGAGAAAATGAAAAAGGGGAATATAATAAGAAAAATAACATAATAATAACATGAAAATGCATCCAAAAAATTTATTTTATACATTCATAAGCATACCACCAAGGTTATTCACCAAGGTTTCATAAAAGAAAAATTACTGAGGTTATTCACCAAGGTGTCGTAAAAGAAAAATTACCAAGGTTATTCACCAATGTATCATAAAACATGTCATCTCTAGAGATTAAATTATATAACCAATGAATTGTAGAGATATTAGGGAACACCCTTAATATGTCTTAATTTCATGTGAACCACATAGATCATAATCAAACATTTCGTATAATTAATGAAATGGGCTTCATTTCAAAATCATGGTGTTTCCAAAAGTACTTTAAAACATGATCATTTTGTCATTTTCAGCCTACGAAAAAGGAATATGGGTTTCTTGTATTTTAATAACAAAATAAAATAAATCATTTTTATATATAGATGAATACAATTGTAATGTAAAGATTCTTAGGTATTCACAAAAATAAAATAAAAGAGAATTTCTTTAGGAGAGGAGGGAAATTTTGAGGAGTAAATTCTGCAACATAATAGGTATAAAACATGGATTTAAAAAAGGAAAAAATGAGAGGGGATAAGGGTATCCCATTAATAAAACATAATTTGTAAGTAAGGGTATGAATTAAGAGGTAATAAAAGATATTTATCCTAACATTTAGAAGAGATATATGAAAATAGTTTCTTGAATGGAAGAGAAAAGAAGGATAATTCTCTTACCTTGAAGAGTTGTTTATAAAACTTGAGGATTGAGATATTAGGGGCTTGAGGACACCTTTGGAGGAATAATTTCAAGGTAAAACTACCAATATTCATGTATTATGGATTGAGATCTAAAGTAAATGGATAAATGGGTGGATATTTATAGAAAAAGTGGAGGATTTGTTTATGAATTTCCAAATATAGACCATGGAAACCTAGGCTGTGGAAAATGAAGAACCATGTAATTTACCTAGTATTTCCACATTTTTTTGGAGAAGTGGGTCATATTTTATGTTATTTTAATTCACAAGAGTCTATCATCATTTTATATTACTTATTTTTTCAAGGAAAAGTAAGGTTTCCACAAAAATAATGTTTTTAATGTTAAGGTTAACATTTTAGAATTTAGAAAGTAAATTATAGGTTTGTAAATTGATTAAAATCCATTAAAATAATTTATATTAATAAAATAAAATATTTTTGGTTGTGGATTTTTTTAATTAATTATTAAATCATTATGACATAATTATGAAGTCATTAAACATACTGAAAAACTCAAACTGTATTTTTTACTATTCACAAAAATAAAGTATTTTAGAAAATCATATCAAATTCACCATAAACTAATATTGGTGTGATGATTTAAAAAATTATATTTATTTTATTATAATAATATTATAAATATTATAATTTTAAGTTTTAAATATAAAAATTCCTTTTTATTAAAAATAATAGCGGATTTAGAATGCATAGGAAAATTTCCGACACTTGAATTTTTTTATCATTTATATTGAAATAAGAGTGTTTATATCATATAATTTCATTAAAATAATAATTATTCATAATATATTTGTTTATTATAAATATTTATATCTTTTCTTTAAATTACAATTTCTGATCAAAAAATCAATTTATCATATTCTATCCAAATTTTATTAATAAAAACAATTCTTAAAACAAAATTTATGAAATAAAAAATTTATTTATAAAAAGGTATTACACTTTAAGTAACTAAGGCCTAGAAACATAACCCCTTATTACACTCTCATACATCCTAAGAGTAAGGTGTGCGATGGTGGTAGTTTCATGGGGTGCCTTAGGTAACATCGAATAAGTGGTAAATTCCAATAACTTGAACCTCTCTCGAAGCTGATTTCATTCAAGCTTCAATTATTGAAGCTCACCTTGGACTTGGTCAAGGAAAAAACCTAGTAATGATACCTCCATCCCAAGCTCCAACAAATGGGCTTCAAATGACATAACTGTAATAGTTGAGGCCATCAAATATTCTTTCCGTATCAATTATCCTTTGTCAAAATTTTACTTATAAACACTAATTATAACATTAAAATTATTATCAAGAGTATAATTCCTAATGGCCATATTGACCAATGATAAAATAATGGTTGAATCCATACAGTCACATTTCCCTTTATATTCAATTCATTATTAAATATATATGGTTTTTTCTGTATAATATAATATAAGACACATTTTCTCAGGAAACAAATATAATTCAAAAAGTTTGGGTTATTATATTCTTCCACCCTTAAGAAATTTCTTCCCTGAAATTTGAACTTATTATATCAGTTGAGAAGAGGTATGGGCACTTATTCCTCATTGTCTCCTATAGTTCCCACGTTTTTTCTTCATATATATGGTTCCTCCACAATTTTTTGATGAGGTGGGTAGTCTTGTTGTGTAGAACCTTGTCTCTATAGTACACGATCTCCACCAAATCCTACTCATAAGAGAGGCCATGTTCTAGTTTCACCACCTTTGGATTCAGTACATGTGAAGGGTCAGATATGTATTTCCTCAAGAGAGATACATAGAATACATATTGAAATTGATCTATATTTGGTTTAAGTGAAAAATGATAGAACACTAACCCTATGTGATCAAGAATTTCCTAGGGGGGAAATGTACCTAGGGATAAGCTTTAATTTCTTCCCAAACCACATTAATCTCTTCCATGGTGATATTCTAAGGAAAAATTTGTCACCAACATCAAACTCCTAGTCTTTATGATTGTTAGCATAGATATTTTTTTGACTCTGAGTAGTGTTAATGTGTTGTTGGATATAATTAACCTTTTCTATCATCTCTTGCATAAGATTAGGCTTAAGTAGATTTCTCTCACCAACTTCATCCAAACAAGTAGGAGTTCTACATCACTTCTCAAATAGAGATTCATAGGGTTCCATTTGAATACTCGAATTGAAGATTTTGTTGTATGAGAACTTAAATAATGAGAGATATTGATCCCATCCACCTTTAAATTCCATTGAGCATGTTCTCAACATATCCTTGAGTGTCTGAATAGTCCTTTCATATTAGAAATCAGTTTGGAGGTGATAAGCCATACTTAAATTCAATTTATTTTTCAGAAAATGTTGAAGAATTATAAAGAATTTTGATTTGAAACTTGGATCATGATCATAAATGATATAAAGTGGTACCCCATGAAACCTTAAGACTTCATTTATGTAATTTTAGGAAAGTTTCTCAATAGAGAAATCTTACCGAATAGCTATGAAATGGGCAGTATTAGTGAGATGATACACTATAACCCATATTACATTGTTTTATATGGATTTTCTAAGGATACCAGTGAAAAAGTACATAGTGATATTTCCCCACTTCCATGTTGGTATGGGTAATGGTTATAACACCCCTTTAGGAAGTTGTGTCTCTACCTTCACTTGTTGACACAACAAGAACCTTTAAGTGTAGTATGCAATCTCACTTTTTATGTTATCCCACCAATAATGATCACAAAGGTACATATACATTTTAGTGATTCTAGGATGTATAGAGAATGTAGAGCTACGAGATTCATCCATCATCTCCTTATTTATTTCGAGAATATATGGAACACATAGCCTTGTATGAAATTTCAGTACACCATATTGATCAATATTGAACTCAAGAAAATTCCCATTCTTCACATCCTATATCTTCTTCTATAATAATGGATCTTCTCTTTGAGATTTCTTGATATTATCTAGTAATGATAGTTGTGAAATTATTTGGGATAGGGAATATGATGTCCATTACCTTATGATTCCCATGTACAATATTACTAGGTATTTAATCAAAGGATCTCCTTGAATACTCACCATTTCCCAAACAATAGGGTCTTTCCAACTTAATGCATCAGTAACTTTGTTTTCTCTTCTAGGATGATAATGAATTGAAAAATCACAGTCTTTAAGAATTTCCAACCATCTTCTTTTTCTCATGTTCAATTAATTTTGTGTGAATATATACTTCAAACTTTGGTGTTCTATGTATATATCTCATTTCTCCCAATAAAGTTAGTTACTTTATATTTTTAGAGAAAAAATAACTATATCTAGCTATAGGTCATGCATAGGATAATTCTACTAATGAGGCCTTAAATGTTGAGATGCATAAGAAACCACCTTCTCATTTTTCATGAGGACACACCCAATCCCTTTAAAAGATTCATTGCTAAAAATAAATAATCCTTCTCTGATAGAGGGTAGAGTTAACATAGGTGTAGTAACCAATATCTTCTTCAACACCTGGAACCTTTCTTTACACTCCTTTATCCAGATGAACTTGGCCAATTATTTAGTTAACATAGTTAGTGGATTAAAAATTTATGATTTTTTCCACATAAATCCTATAATATCATACTAAAACAAGGAAACTATGAATCTTAGTTACTATTATAGAATGATAACACTCCTCTAAAACCTTTGTCTTGATAGGTTCAACTGAGATTCCTTCATCAGTTACAATGTTCCCCTAGAAAGAAACTTTTTGTAACCAAAATTATCATTTTATGAACTTTTCAAATATCCTCTCCTCCCTCATAGTTTCTAATATAACCCTTATATAATCCTTATACTCCTAGAAAATTTTAGAATATATCAGAATATCATCAATAAAAACTACCAGAAAGTTATCAAGGTAGTCCTTAAAGACTCTATTCATAAAATCCATAAATATATCAGGTTCATTAGTCAAGATTAAGGGAATAAAAAAACTCATAATTCCCATATATTGATTGGAATGAAGTATTTAGAATATATTCTTTCTTCACCCTCAATTGATGATAACCAGATTGAAGATCAATCTTGGAGAAGAATTGAACCCTATAAAGCTAGTCAAATAAATCATCAATATTTGGAAGTTGGTACCTATTCTTTATTATGATCCCATTAAGTTATCTATAATAAATTCATAGATGCATTGATCCATCCTTATTCTTCAAAAAGAGAACATGTGTTTCCTAAGGAGACACGCTTTCCTAGATAAACCCTTTCTCCAAAAGATCTTGGAGTTGTTTGTTTAATTCCTCCAACACTAAATTTTCCATTATATATGGGGTCTTTGATATTAGATTGTATCTAGGAATGAGTTCAATGTAGAACTCTACCTCTCTTTCTGGGGGAGGTCCAAGTAAATCCTTAGGAAATATGTCAATGTATTCCTAAACGGTGGAGACATTTTATATTTTTATATTTTCATTTCCTTCTTCATCTCATTTGACAATTTATATAAATCTCTAGGAGGTGATTCTAGACAAAGATTAAGAAAAGATATATCTCCTTTAAAAATAACTATAGGTTTTCCATTCAAGAATACTAAGATTTACTTACTTTTTTAGTTAAACTTAGTATTATACTTTGAGAGCTAGTCCATCCCTATTATAATGTCGAATTCTAGCATGGGAATGACTACTAGATTTGTGATGATACTATGCTTTCAAATTCAATACTAGAGTTTCTATACACTTCTGATGCATTGATAATACCTCCAGGAGTCTTGACTAATAAATCTACTTCTAGCAGTTTAGGGATTGATTCTATATTCTTTTCAAACATGGAGGAAGTAAAGGAATGTGTAGAACTAGAATCGAACAAAGTTATTACTATATTTCAGAGAACAATGAGAGTACCTTCCACCACATCATTTGGATCTTCAACTCCAGCCATCATGATAGAAAAATCCCTACCTTTCTCCCT
This sequence comes from Viscum album, assembly GCA_963277665.1. NCBI lineage: Eukaryota > Viridiplantae > Streptophyta > Magnoliopsida > Santalales > Viscaceae > Viscum > Viscum album. Next base: position 959,997,010 of record OY728138.1, on the reverse strand, counting down.
TTTCCTAAGTTAAGGTTAATGGTGATTCCCTTCGATTACGTTATGATTGGAATAGTGATTGGAAAAGTACCCAAGATTTCCACACTTATAGAATTGGACTTGTGGGTGGGATTGCACCATATTACCTTTTTTCATTAGTGTTTAGAAGTTAATTCTTCACTTCACTATAATAGTTCTGAGCTATATGGTCATATCTTTCACACTTGTAACATTTTCCACTCTCGAGCAATAAGTTCCCTGAATGCTTCTTCCCATATTTGTTTCATGTGGGAAGTTGCACTTGATTTCCTCCTCTTCCATGACCAATGTTCCTCCATAAGAATAGATACATTGATATATTATTTTCATTCAATATATGGTATAATTGTGTCTCTCCAAACTCCAGTTCAACCTTCACATCACTCTGCAGTATCTCCTCATAACTATCATAGTCTTTATTAGCTAGATTATTTAGTATATGCGGTCTTAGTCCATCGAAGAATATATAAACCTTTACACTAGGATCCATGAAAAAGATATAGGTGTAATGAGAGAGTATTTTAAAGTTAATCTCATATATCCCCATAGATTTTTTTCCCTTTACCTTTAGATCTATAAATTCCTTCTCCATTTTCATTCTCATAGAATGGGGAGAATATTTATTGAAAAAGGATCCCCTAAACTCCTCCAACTCCATAGAATCAATATCCCTTCTTGGATTCATGTTTTTAACCATTGACCACTACTGATTAGTTTCTACCTCTAATAGGTACATAATTATGGTTACTTTGTCATGTTTCGAACAATGGAGTAAAAAAAATATATTTTCAATAGATCTTATCCATTTTTAGAAATCAATGGGTCAGTATATCCACTCAAAGAAGGTGGTTGTTGACGCCTAAAGGACTTAAAGGAACTTTTTTCCCTTCTAGGTGAATCTAGTCTTGTGGATTGATTCAAGTTATTGTTCAAAACCCAAGTTAGTTGATTCATCATTCTAATGAATTTTTCCATTCCGGATTCCATTGTAGGGCCGTCAGTACATGGTTCTTTATGCTCACCATTTATGCGGTTCCTCTAATTTCTCAACATTTTCTAAAATAAGAAAACCTTAGTGAGAAACGTGTTTATTTTAAGAATATTATAATTTTAAATGACTTTTATGTCTTAAATAATCATACTTAAATATGTTATTCATTGAAAAGAATTATATTTTATATATATCCTTCATAATGGTTCATAAAAGATTATGATTAACTAAACATATTCCCCGAGAGTGTCCAAATAGGAGTGTAGTATGGACCGTTGTCATGCACCAGTTCCCATTAAAATATAGCTCAAAGCAGTGTTTTCTAGTGTTACTCATTAATACATCTATGCCAGAGCTATGACCACTTATTCATATCCAAACAAGGATTTATTTTCTTGGAAACCACTTACTTAATATTTAACCAAAATTCCAGGATGTTTTACTATATTTAAACATTTCTATAGGGTTATTCCTAAAGTTTTAAAAGCCTAATTTCCAAAAATAACTAAACCATCCATTGATACCAACTATTTAATCCTGCCTTTTTATTACATAAATTTTGATTACACTGTATAAATAGAAGATCTTTTAAAGTTTAGTTTCTTGAAAAAAGGTACATAATACATGAAAATATAAAAATTTATTCTAACCCACTTGAAAGGATTAATCATAGGTTCATCCAAAGTAAATTTAATACATATCATAACCTAGGGACATACATCAAAGGAAACGGTAAGCATAAGGCCCAGTAATGGAAACCAAAGGAAACAATTTACATGTGACCATGATAATTATCAATGAGAACTTGTGGAATATCATAAAGTCCGGAGAAAAAGAAAAATGGGAATATATTAATTAAAATAACATGAATCATAACATGGAAATGTGGAAGAAAAATTATTTTATAAATTCATAAGAATATCACCCAGGTTATTCACCAAGGCATCATACATGAAAAATTACCAAGGTTATTCACCAAGGTATCATAAAACATGTCATATCTAGAGATTAAATTATTTACCTAATGAATTAGAGAAATATCAGGGCGAAACATTAATATTTATTAATTTCATGTGATCCAAATAGATTATAATCAATAATTTCATAAATAACTCTTAGATAATAAAAGAAATGGGGGTACATATCAAAATCACAGTGTTTCTAAAAGTGCCTAAAAACATGATCATTTTATCATTTTCAGCCCATGAAAAAGGAATGTGGGTTTTATGTATGTTAATCCTAGAATAAAATAAATTATTTTGAAATATAGTTTAATACACTTTTAAAATAAATAGGCTTGGTTATTCAAAAAAATAAAATAAAAGATAATTGTTTGAGGAGAAGAGGGAAATTTTGAGAAGTAAATTCAGCAGTATAACGTGTATAAAAAGTGTTTTTGAAAAAGGGAAAAATGAGAGGGGAAAAGGGTATACCATTAATAAAAAATAATTTAGTGGTAATGGAATGAATAAAAAGGAAATAAAATAGATTAATCATAACATTTATAAGACATATATGAAAAGAGTTTCTTGAATCTAAGAGAAAAAAGGATAATTCCCTTACCTTGAAGAGTTGATCCTACAACTTGAGGATTGAAAATTTGGGGGATTGAGGATGACTTGGTATGACTAAATGGGAGGTAAAACTACCATATATTCTCTGAGTATTTATTTTTAGTGAAATTAAATGGATAAATGGGTGGGTATTTATATCAAAAGTGGTGAATTTCTTTATTAATTTCCAAATACAGGCCTTGAAAACCTAGGTTGTAGAAAATTCAAAACCATGGGATTTACCATGGTATTTTACCGTGGTTTTGTACATTTGAGTCATATTTTATGTTATTTTAATACAAAATATTTGATTATCATTTTATATTACTTATTTTGTCATGGAAAAGTAAGGGTTCTACAAAAATAATATTTTTAATATTAAAGTTTCCATTTTAAACTTTGGAAAGTAAATTATAGGTTTGTAAATTGATCAAAATCAATTAAAATACTTGATATTAAGAAAATAAAATATTTTAGGTCCTATATTGTGGTTAATTAGTCATTAAATCATTATGAAATAATTATTATGTCATTAAACATACCAAAAAACTCAAACTGTATTTTTAATATTCATGAAAGAATAAGGTATTTTAGAAAATTCTCATAAATTCACTCTAACCTAATTTTGAAATGATTATTTCAAAAATGATATTTATTTTATCATAATCATTCTATAAATATGATAATTATATCTTTTAAATATAAAAATCCTTTTTTATTAAAAATAATAGTGGATTGAAAATGCATAGTAAAATTTCCGACACTTGAAAAAAATAAAATTATTTTATCATTTATATTTAAATAAGAGTTTTTCTATCATATTATTTCATTAAAATAATAATTATTCATCATATATTTGTTTATTATAAATATTTATATATTTTTTGGAAAGTACAATTTCTGACTAAAAAATCAAGTTATCAAATTTTAACTCAATTTTATCAAGAAAAACTATTCTTAAAACAAAATTGATGGAATAATAATTTTATTTATATAAATTAATTAAAATTTATGTAACTAAATCCCAGCCACATAACCCCTTCTTACACCTGTATATGCTATACGAGTAAGGTGTGTGATGGTGGTCGTTTCATGGGGTGCCTCGGCTAACATCGGATGAGTGGTAATATCCACTAACTTGAACTTCTCATGAAGGTGATTTCGTTCAAGCTTTAATTGTTGATCCTCATATTGGACTTGGTTAAGGGAAAAAACCTAGTGATGATACCTCCCTCCCAAGCTTCAAAAAACGGGCTTCAGACGACATGACTCTACTGGTTGAGGCCATTTACCCTTATTTCTATGTCAATTATCCATTTCAAAATTTTACTTATAAAGACTAATTATTACATTAAAATTATTATCAAGAGTATAGTTCTCAGTGGTCATATTGACCAACAGTCATAATTTACCAATAGTAAAATAATGATCAAATCTATATGGTCACATTTCACTTTATATTCACTTAATTATTAAAGATATATGGGTTTGTTGTGTATAATATAATATAACACACATTTTTCTAGGAAACAAATATTATTCAAAAACTTTGGGTAGTTACATTATTGAACCTTTAAGAAATTTTATCCCTAAAATTTAAACATGTTCTCTCAGTTGAGAAGAGGTGTTGGTACCTTTTCCTCATTGTTTCCTATAGATCCCACATTTCTTCTTCATATATATGGTTCCTTTATAAAAATTTTACAAGGTGGGTAGTCTTGTTGTATAGAACCTTATATCTACGGTCTAAGATCTTCACTGGATACTCCTCATAAGAGAGGTCATGTTCTAGTTGTTCTACCTCCGGATTCAGTGCATGTGAAGGGTCAGGTAGGTACTTCATCAAGAGAGATACATCTAATATATCATGAACTTGAGATAGATTTGGTGTAAGTGAAAGCCTATAGGAAACTCCTCCTATGCAATCAAAGATTTAATAGGGGACAATATACCAAAGTCTAAGCTTCCCTTTCTTCCCAAACTATATGACTCTCTCCTATAGTGATATTCAAAGGAAAAATTTCTCACCAACAACAAAATCTGAGTCCTTTTGATGATTGTAATCATAGGTATTATTCCTAATCTAATTAGCCTGAATGTGTTGTTGAATAAAATGAATATTTTCTATCATCTCTTGCACAAGATCATGCCGAAGAGGCTTTCTATCACCAACTGCATCCGAATAAGTAGGATTTCTACATCACTTCCCATATAAAGATTCATAGGTTACCATTTGAATACTCGAATATAAGCTGTTGTTGTATGAGAACCCAACTAATGGGATATGTTGATATCATCCACCTATAAATCCCATTGATCATATTATCAGCATATACTCAAGTGTCTGGATATTACTTTTATATTGGCCATCAATTTAGGGGTGATAGTCCATACAAAAATTCAATTAAATATTCAGATCATTTTGAAGACTTCTCCAGAATTTTGAAGTGAACCTTGGATCATTATTAGAAATAATAGAAAGTGGTACCCCATGAAACCTTACCTCTTCTGTTATGTAACTCTTAGAAATTTGGTCATGAGATAAATGTTCTCTAATAGCAATTAAATGAGAAGTCTTGGTGAGATGGTTCACTATAAACCATATCACATTGTTTCCTTTGGATGTTCTTGGGAGACCAAGGACAATGTTTATAGTGATATTGAACCATTTCCATGTTAGTATGGGTAGTGGTTGTAATACCACTTTAGGAAGTTTTCTCTATACCTTCACTTGTTGATACACCAATCGACTTATAGTATAGTCTATAATATGCCTTTTCATTTTATCCCACAAATAATGATCATGAAGGTCCCTATAAATTTTAGTGATTACAGAGTGTTTAGAGAATTTACAGCTATGCGATTCATCCAGGAGCTCCTTCTTTATTTCCAGAATAGATGGAACATATAACCTTGTATGATATTTCAGTACACCTTCTTAATCAATATTGAACTTATGAAACTTTAGATTCTTCACATCACCTATCTTTATCTATAACAAGGGATCTTCTCTTTGATATTTATTGATCTTCTATAGTAATTATGGTTGAGAAATAATTTGGGATAGGTTTGATGATGTACCTTACCTTATCATTCTTATGTCCAGTTTTACTAGTTCTTTGATCAAAGGATCTCATTGAATCCTCATAATTTCCAAAACAATAGGGTCTTTCCTACATAATACATCAGCGATTTAGTTTTCTCTTATAGAATGGTAATGAATTGAACAATCATAGTCTTTAAGAAGTTCCAACCATATTATTTGTCTCATGTTCAATTTCTTTTGTGTGAATATGCACTAGAAATTTTTTTGTTTTATGTATATATCACATTTCTCCCCATAAAGATAGTGCCTTCATATTTTTAGATAAAAAATAACCACAACTATCTCCAAGTCATGTGTGGTATGATTATGATAATGAGGATTTAACTTTTGAGATGCATAAACAACAAACTTTTTATTTTTCATGAGGACATACCCAAGACCTTTCAGAGATTCATCACTAAAAATAATAAATCCTTATCTGATAGAGGGTAGATTTAACATATGTGTTGTAACCAATATCTTTTTTAGATCTTGGAAACTTTCTTCAAACTTCTTTATCCAGATAATCTTGGCCCCTTTTTGAGTTAACTTGGTTGGTGTATTAGAAAGTCATTAATTGTTTTAAAAAACCTCCTATAATATCCTATTAAACCAAGGAATATATGAATATCAATTATTTTTGTATGATAAGTCCACTCCCCCATAAACGTTTTCTTAGCAGGGTCAACTGATATTCCTTAATTGGTTACAATTGTTCCCAAGAAATCAAATTTTCATAACCAAAATTCAAATTTTCTGAACATTCCAAATAGCCTGTCCTTCACCAAAGTTTTTAATACAACCCTTATATGATCCTCCTGATCTATATTACTTTTAGAATATATCGTAATACCATCAATAAAAACTACCACAAAGTTATCAAGGTAGTCCTTAAAGGCCCAATTCATCAAATTGATAAATATAGCAAGTGAATTAGTCAAGCTGAAGGGAATAACATAAAACTCATAATGCCCATATCTTGATCAAAAGGTAGTCTTTAGAATATCTTCTTTCTTTACCTTCAATTGATTATAACCATATCATAGATCAATATTAGAGAATAATTGAGCCCCACAAAGATGGTCAAATAAATCATAAATCCTTGGAAGAGGGTACTTGTTCTTCACTATGATCCCTTTAAGTTCTCTATAATCAATTCATAACAGCATTGATCCATCCTTCTTCACAAGGAGAACACGTTCTCCCCAAGGAGATCTAGGAAACTCATCACAAAATACATCAATGTATTCCTGAATGATGGGGGAATTTTCTATTCATATACTTTAACTTCCTTCTTCATATTCACAGATAATTTCCATAAATAAGGTATGATAGGTTATTATAGATAAATATCAGGTTAAGATATATCTCCTTTGAAAAAAACTATAGGTTGTCCCTTAAATGCTATTGAGATTTCCTTGCTTCTGTATTTGATCTTAGCATCATGATTTGAGATCCAATCCATCCCTAGTATGATGTTGAATTCCAATATGATAATTACCACAATATTTGAGATTATATTGTGCTTTCTAAAGTTAATAATAGAGTTTCTATAAACTAGAAATGCATTGATAATACCTTTATGAGTATTTACTAATAACTCTACTTCTAGAAGTTTAGGTATTTATTATATATTCTTTTCAAACTTGGAAGAAATAAAGGAATGTGTATAATCAGAATCAAAAAAATTACTTAAAAGATTTGAGAGAACAATGAGAGTACCTGCAACCGAATCATTTTGAGCTTCAACTTTATCCATCGTGATAAAAAAATCCCAACCTTTATCTCTTGGCCTAATCTAAGGTTTATGGTGATTCCCATTCATTACCTTATGATTTGAACAATGATTGTAAAATTTCATAAGATGTCCACACTTATAGGATTGAACTTTAGGATGGGCTTACACCATCTTACCTTTGTCATTAGTGTTGAGAAATTGAGGCTTCACCTCACTACGATAGTTCTGATCTATATGGAATCCTCTTTCACATTTGTAATATTTCCCACTCCCAAGTAAGAATTTCATCAAATGATTCTTCCCACATTTTTTCATATCAGTAGTTTCACTTCATTTCTCACTCTTTTATAATCAAAGTTCCTCCTTAATATTGGATTCATTGGTCACCTATTTTAATTCTATATATGGGACCATTGTGTCTCTCTGAACTCCAGTTCAATATTCATAGAACTCTGCACTATCTCTTCATAACTTTCACCGTTTCAATTGGATATATTCTTCCTTAAATTTGGTCTTATTCCACTGAAGAATCTATTAACCTTTCCATTAGTATCCATGAAAAATATAGAGGTGTAATGAGAAATTATTGTAAATTTCATCTCATATCTTCCCATATATTTATTTTCCTTTTCCTTTAGCTCGAGGAATTACTTCTCCATTTTTATTCTCATCAAATGAGGGAAATATTTATTGAAAAAGGATCCTATGAACTCTTACCACTCCATAACATTAGTATCCCTTCTTAGATTCATGTTTTTAATTAGCGACCACTACCGATCAGCTTCTTCCTCTAAGTGGTACAAAACTAGGGTGACTTTCTATTATTCTAAAAAATGGGGTATAAAAAATATCTTTTCTATAGATATTATCCATTATTAATCAATCAATGGGTTGGTAGATCCACTAAAAGAAGGTTGTCATTAACACATAAAAGAATAAATGTAAATTTTATCCCTTTTAGGTGAATATAGTATCTTAGATTGATTCAAGTTATTCTTCAAAACATGAGTTAGTTGATTCATAATTCTCATAATGTTTTCCATTAAGTATTCCATCTGAGGTCCATCAGTGCATGGTCTACTGTGCTTACCATTTTCACAATTCCTCTTATTTCTGAACATTTTCTAAAATAAGAAAACCTTAGTGAGAAACATGTTTCTTATAATAATCTTATAATTATAAAGGAATTTTATGTCTTAAAAAATCATGCTTAAATATGAAATTCATTGAAAACAATTAAATTTTTTATATATCCTTCATAATGCTTCATAAAAAGATTATGGTTAACCAAACATATCCCCATGAGTGTCAACCCAGGAGTGCAACAAGACCTGTTTTCATTCCCCAGTTCCAGTTTAATTCTAACTCAAAATAGTGTTTTCAGTTATTACCCCTAGATATATCTATGTCAGATCCATATCCACTTGTTCATATCCAAATGATATTTCTTTTCCTGAAATCCACTTACTTAATATTTAACCAAAATAATAGGATGTTTTCTTATATTTAAAGATTTATATAGGGTTATTCCTAAAGTTTTCAAATCCTTATTTAAAAAAATAACTAAACTAACCTTTGATACCAACTATGACATACTGCATTTTTATTACATAATTTTCATTACACTATACAAACATATGATCTTTTAAAGTTTATCTTCTTTGAAAAAAGATACATAATACATGAGAACATAAAACATTAATCTAATAAACTTGAAATGATTCATCATAGGTTCATCATAAGTATATTCACTACATATTATAATTTGGGGACATACATAAAAGGAATGGGTGAGCATAATTCCCAATAAGGAAAAATAAGTGAAATAGTTTACATGTGACCATGAGAAATATCAATAAGAACATGAGGAATATAATAAAGGTATAAGAAAAGTAAAAGGTGGAATATCATAATAAAAATAACATGAATCATAACATTTAAATGTGGCTACAACCTTTATTTTATACATATATAATCATATCACCAAGGTTATTCACCAAGGTGTCATAAATGAAAAATTATCAAGGTAATTCACCAAGGTATTGTAAAACATGTCATCTCTAGAGATTAAATTATTTAGACAATTAATCAGAGTAATATTAGGGTGTAACCTTAATATGTATAAATTTCATGTGATACACATAGATCATAATAAAAAATTTTATAAATAACCTATGGATAATAAAAGAAGTGGGTTTTAAATAAAAACCATGGTGTTTCCAAAAGTGCTTAAAAACATGATCATTTGGTCATTTTTAGCCCATGAAAAAGGAATGTGGGTTTAATTTATGTTAATACTAGAATTAAATAAATAATTTTTAAATCTAGTTAAACACACTTATAAAATAATGAGGCTTGGGTATTTAAAAAAATAAAATAAAAGATAATTTCTTGATGAGAAGAGGGAAATTTTGAGAAGTAAATTTAGTAGCATAACTGGTATAAAAAGTGGTTTTGAAAATGGGTAAAATGAGAGAGGAAAATGGTATAAAATTTATAAAACATAATTTTTAAGAAATGTTATGAATAAAATGATAATAAAATAGAGTAATAATAACATTTAAAATTCATATATGAAAATAGTTTCTTGAATCGAAGTGAAAAGAAGGATAATTCTCTTACCTTGAAGAGTTATTTCTTGAAATTGAGGATTGAGACCTTAGGGGATTGAAGAAAACTTGGGAGGACACCTTGGGGGGTAAAAATACTAGATATTCATGGAGAATATATTTTTAGTGAAATTAAATGGATAAATTGGTGGATATTTATAACAAAAGTGGAAGATTTGTTTATTAATTTTGAAATACGGGCCTTGGAAATCTAGGTGTGGAAAATGAAAAACCATGGGATTGACTATGGTATTTGCCCATGGTTTTGGACACTTTTGTAAAATTTTATATTATTTTAATCTAAAAGTTTTGATCATAATTTTATATTACTTATTTTTTCATGGAAAAGTAAGGTTTCTACAAAAATAATGTTTTTAATGTTAAAGTTTCCATTTTAGACTTTGGAAAGTAAATTATAGGTTTGTAAATTGATTAAAATACATTAAAATGCATTAAAATACTTGATATTAATAAAATAACTTATTTTCGGTCATGGTTTTTGGTTAATTATTTATTAAATCATTATGACATAATTATTATGTCATTAAACATACTGAAAAACTCAAACTGTATTTTTACTATTTTTGAAATAATAAATTATTTTAGAAAAATCCCATAAATTCACCCTAACCTAATTTTTGAATTACACTTTCAAAAATGATATTTATTTTATTTGAATAATTATCTAAATATGATAATTATAACTTTTAAATATAAAAATCCTTATTTATTAAAAATAATAGAGGATTGAAAATGCATAGTAAAATTTGTGACACTTAAAAAAAATAAAAATACTTTATCATTAATATTTATATAAGAGTGTTTAGATCTTAATATTTCATTAAAATAAGTATTATTTATAATACCTTAGTTTATTAAAAATATTTATATATTTTCTAGAAAGTATAATTTCTGGCTGAAAAATCAATTTATCAAATTTCATAACAATTTTATTAAGCAAAACTATTCTTAAAATGAAATTGATGGATTAAAAATTTTATTTATAAAAAGGAATTATAATTTAAGTAACTAAGTCCTAGAAATTTAACACCTTATTACACCCACATACTTCCTAAGAGTGAGGTGTGTGATGGTGGTTGTTTCTTGGGGTGCTTCATCTAACATCAACCAAGTGGTAGTCTTCAATAACTTGAACTCCCCCCAAATTTGATTTTGTTAAAGCTTAACTTGTTGAAGATCAGCTTGGAATTGGTCAAGGGAGAAACCCAATTATGACACCTCCCTATAAATCTTCTACAAATGATCTCTAAACTGCATGACTCTACTAGTTGAGGCCATTAAATCTTCTTTCTATATCAAATATCCTTTGTCAAAATTTTACTTATAAACATTAATTATAACATTAAAATTATTATCAAAAGTATAGTTACCAATGCTCATATTGACCAATGGTAAAATAATGGTCGAATCCATATGGCCACATGTCCATTTATATTCACTTTATTATTAAATTGATATGGTTTTTGTGTGTGTATAATATAATATAACACACATTTTCTCAGTAAAAAAATATTATTCAAAAATTTTGGGCTGTTACAGTACTTGAGGGGATCCTACTGGTCTTATATTTATCACACCCTAAATATAACTTTAGACAGTATGTGGACCTTTTTTTCTATGATATAGGTAAAGGTAAGGCTTTGGTTTGAGGTGGTGGATATTCTTGTTATAATTACCAAGGCTTGGAAGAGTTGATATGGTGGGGAGTTGACCCTCATTTCACATAGAGATGGGTAATGGTTTTCATGGTTCCTTTTTGGTTTGGTTTTATTGTAAAATCATTTTTATTATTTAAACTTATCAGTTTCCCATCTGGTTTACCTTTTTATCTCTTTGTTATTGTAATGTATAATCATTTTTAGTTCTAATTTTATATTAATTTTTTTGGATTCTTAAATTATATATGTTTTTATGGTTTCTATTGTGATTAAATTTATGTTATTCCATGTTTTGGTGTTTTATTTGTTGTGATTTTACTTAATTTGGTGCACACTCTCCAATAAATGGTGAGGTCATGTCGGGTTCTTAGTTACAAACCTCTTGATGGTAGATATTTTATTTCGGAGAATCCATGCCCAAAGGTACATTCTTGATGCTTGAACACTAGTATTAATCCTATGGGGATTAGGAATTCCCTTCAGTCTATGTCAAGTGATGACTCAATTGTCAAATTTAGGGTATCCTAGGTTGTTTTGTGACACCATTTTTACAAAATCTAGGAGGTATACTACTATAGAGTTAATGAAGGATATTATTGATAAGTATGAGAAGTCAGAAACAATTAACAAAGGGTTTATGATGTAGAGTTTATTCAGTATGATAATTTCGAAATGAAGGATAATGATAGATGTTAATGACTTTAACATACTAAGGAGTTAGTCAGAATTAGTACGAGTAACATTTTTGGATCTAGTATGGACTTTTTTGTTTCTTTCATCACTTATATAATATTGGGATGTGATGGTTACCATGGTTAGTAATTCTATCAGTATGTATGATCTTTTGTTTTAATATTTTCTTGATCTCATTTTAAATGAGAAAATCTGGCAGAGGGGATTCCATGGACCTTCTAATGTCATTTTCAATGAAAAAGGTGGAGGATGTTCCATTTAATGGAAATATTGGAATAAATAAAAAGATAAAAGGGATAAAAATTGAAGTAAATCAATTGGAACTAAACCCATATGTTGTAATTATGGGAATAAAGGGAATATAAAGAAGGATTACAAGTATTTTAGGGATGATTTTGGAAGAGGGGATTCTATAAGTTTCATAAATACTTAACTGAGGGAGAAATATGTTTACCAACCAGTGTAAATATTCCATTAGATCCACAGATCATTGATTCTGGAATGCCATTTCATTTAATATCCAAGATTGGGATCATATTCAACCATTTTTTCATAATAATATACAAGATTATTCTTTAGTATAATAAATCTCTTGAGATTATAGGTAAATGTGATGTGAATTTAGCATCTCAAATAGAAGTTTTTTAGGGGTTTATAGAGATTGGAACATACTCTGTTTATGGAAGAACTTGATTTTTGTTGGTCAACTAGATGAAGTAATATTTTTTATAATGTTTGCAAATTGAGTGTGGAAGATCACTTGGGGATCCATAATGGTTGAAGAAGGTGTTAAATATGGAATATTTTATCTGAAGAGAAGATCATATGGAGTACCAATTACTAGAATGAAAAATTATAGAAGTCTATAATTTTGGAACTATTATTTTGGGCACATGACTAAGAAAACATGTGAGTCTTAGAAGTTAAAGGGATACTAATACTCGATCATAAAGACTTTGTAACATGTGAGAGTTTTATTTTTGGGAAAATAGAGAAAAGTGTCATTTATGAACAATGTAAGGACACCCAAGTCTCAAAAGTTAGATATAGTATATATGGATGTCTGAGGGATTACTTTAATCCTTTCTCCTAGAGGTTCACTTTACCAAGTTACCTTTATCGATTGTTCAACATGAAAGGTAAGGGTATAATTTCTTAAGCACAAGTTTGAGGTCTTTAGAGTGTTTATTTTATAGAGATTTATGGTGGAGAAATAGGATGGAAATAAGCTTAAGTGCCTCAGGTTAGAAAATAGTAGTGAGTATGGTAGTTGGGAATTTTGAAGTTTTTATTGGAGAAAAGGAATTAGGTTTGAGAAGACTATACCCAATACATTAGAATTAAATAGTGTAGCGGAGTAGAGGAACCCGACACTAAATGAGAAATATCAAAGAATGAGGTTGTATACAAGGCTTCTAAAGGTTTTTTAAGTCAAAGCCCTAAAATTTTCAACTTATCTCATTCATATAATTCCTTCTGTACCCATGGGGTTGATGATTTTAGAATAGTTTCAGTCTAGAAGAGATATTGATGTATCTCATCTAAAAATTTTCTAAAGTCTCACCTATGTCCATATTGATTCCATGGATAAGGACATGATTTATGTAAATTCAAAAGTATGGGTACTTAATAGGATTTATTAGGGTTGAGTGGTCCAAGACCATATGTATTAGGATTAAAAATTTCTGGTGTATTAAGTTTTCATTTAATAAGGGCTCTTGAAATTTTGACCATTATGATCCACATTTTATTTGGATCAGTCCATGTGCCGACACAAATTTTTCATCAATATTAATTTTTTTAAATAAATACAATTATTATTAAGTAATATAAAATATTAAATTCATAATTGTTATCCCATAATTGTTAATATATATATTTATATATTCATCACATACTTAAAAATTTATATGTTTTTCCTAAAAAATACAATAAATTAAAATATTATTGAAATAAAAAAAACATTTATTATAATCACATGATATGGCTTGTATATATTGAATCTGGTCTAATTGAACCCATGTGAGTTTTTCCCTAGTCTATTTAGGCATGTTTAAAATGAATTCCTCTAATACTTATGAGTCATGTAATGTCACAAAGCCTATGGGCCATGTAAGGTTTCCTCTTACACCCTTAAAAGGGGGATTATAAAAAATGAATAAAAATAGAAGGTCTTCAGTTCATTCAGGATGTTTAGAATAAAAGTCCTTATTTTCAACTCCATCACATCCCATTAATGTGGGATATTTACCTGAGGCCTATTAAGAACCCGTAGTCCAAATTATATTTATTTGTTGAGTATAGTAATGAAAATTTTGGGTTTTGAATATAGAATAATAAAAAATTAAATTTCATTAGAATTTAGAATATTATCTTTAAGTATAAGTACTTTCAGAAAGAACATAACTTATAAGAAGATGTGGTCGAGAAAAAAGAATCAGCAGAGTATTCTAATGTTCATCTGAATATAAATTTGGATGTTTTAGATGTTTTGAAAAGTTAAAATAGCATGGAAATTCTAGATGAGCCTAAAATTCTACAAGAAGTACTAGAAATATCTAGAGCTATGGAAAATTGGAATTTAATTTCAAAATATGAAGTTTCTAAAGTAGTGTTTTTGGAAATAGAAGAGCCACAAGTTAACCTATAGATGTATACTAGGATCATATAACCAATTCACAGGTTTGGAACTGATCTAAATTTATTTCTTTCTACCGATGGAGGTGAGCATGAGATCCTAGAGGAAGTGGAAAGTCTTAAAATTTATAGAAATTGGGAGTTATATATGAAAGGAAAATGGATTAATTTCATGAAAACAGAACCTTAGAGATAACTAAATTACTAAAAGGAAAGAAAGAATATAAAAAAAATGGTTACACCAATTGAAGTATGACGTAGATAATAGAAATTTCTAGAATTCCAAGTCACTTGTGAAATAGTTTTAGTAGAATAAAGTGATATATTTCTATAAAATATTTTCTCCTATTTTCAAACACACAACTATTTGGATAGTATTAATTATAGTAGGTTTAGAGTGATTAAATATTGAATAGATAGATGTGAAAAGTTCATCCCTTCATGGTGATTTGGAAGAGGATATCTTTATGAATCTGATAGTGGTTTTTGTGGATACACAAAACATATATTTGGTGTACAAAAAATAAAAGTATCCAGAATGGTTTGAAGAAAGAACCATGGTAGTGGATCCAAAACTTAGATGACTTTAAGGATGATAAGGGTTTCATACATAGAAATAGTAGTCATTATTATTACTAAAATATTTCCAATAATAGAATTTATGTCATAAATCTATTATATGTGGATGATATGATCCTGACATGTCTAGAAATGGATTAGATTAACGAGATAAAAGAATATTTGTTTGTAAAATTTGAGATGAAAGACCTTGATAAATCCAATAGATTTTTTTGGATGTGGATCAAAAGGGATAGAAAAACCAGAATATTGGTTCTATCTTAGAATAAGTATATCCAAAATATATTTTTGAGGTTCATAATGAGAAGATGTTAACCTATGTCTACCCCATTTGTTGAACACTTCAAGTTATCTAAAGAGAAAGAACCTAAATCATAAGATGAGTAAATATATATGGTAAAATTTCCTTATACATTAGTAATTAAAAGGTTTATGTATGTGTTGGTTTTTATGAGGTTAGACACTACACATGAAATTAGAGTTTTTATCTAATTTATGGAAAATATGTGAAAGGATCAGAAGATTGTTAAAAAGTGGATTCTATGATATCTCAAAGGTTAAGAAGATAAATTCATGTGTTTTATAATAGTTAATATGACATAAGAATACGTTGATGTGAAAATTTGAGGGGTTATGGATACATGGAAGAGTTCCAAATGCATTATGTTCACTTTTAGAGGGATAGTAATTTGTTGGTTGTCAATAATATAGTGAGTAGTTGCACTGTATTCTATGGAAGTAGAGTACATGGTCATCATAGAAGCAAGGAAGAAATTGACATGGTCAAAAATTTTGTTATAATAACTCAAATGATGTTAAGAGAATATTCTTTTTGTTATATGATATCCAAATATTGATTCACTTGGAAAATAATTTGGTGTTACATTCATAAATGAAACTAATTTAGCTCAAATATCAATTCATATGGAAGCTACCAGAGGAAAGGGTTCTAAAACAATAAAAGACCAAAATAATATGATATCCAATTGACATATGGAACAAGTAATTAGTATATGAAATTATAAGAATTAATTTTACCTTATTGGGACTTGTGTGATTAGAATTTTGTAATGGATACAATGATTATTATTATTGAGGATGATGGGTTTTGAATCTTCCTAAGTGTTGGTGGTTTCATTAAATCATTGAAATTAGTATTCAAGTGGTAGATTGTTTATATTTGTGAAGATTTATTTCATGTTGTGATTCAATATGTCTGGAAGGAGTGACTTCATAACTTGGGTTTCAAATCATGTGGGAGGCTTATGGTAGAGTTAGAAAGGTGGATGCAGGTTGGTCTATATGTTTATGTCTTAGAATATGGTGGAAAATGACCATGTTTGGATGATGGATGCTCGAATGATCAAACTCACATAAAAATCATTCCATTGAACTTTCATACGGTTTATTCGTGATTTTCAAACACTATATAAGGATAATAAAAAGGATATATGAGTTTAAATTGCATTTTTCCTTAGAATATAATGATTGAGTTGATGAAATCCATGAGTAATCAGAGGTGATTGTGATCAACAGTGGGATCTATGTGAAGTTAGAAAGGTGGTGGGAATTTTAAACTAGCTAGTACCCACTATAAATGGGTGGGGTGGGTTTATTTTTATAACAATTATAAAGTTAAAATCTTTCTCTTTCGTTAGTATAAACAAGGTAGTAGTGTTTTTCTATAGAGTAGGGTTAAATTATTCTTATTTATTTCATATAGTTATTTTATTTTTATTTTTTATTTTTTCTAGGAGTTATTATTGTTAGAGTGTGGTTATTTGGTGTGGTTTATAGTGTGACTTTAAATTCTTAGTTCTAGTACATAAATTTTGTAGGTTCATCCATTTCTGTAAGTTCTAGACATTATTTTATGCTTGTATTCTAAGAGGGTTGCTTCTGGTCAGGGTGATTCTGAAACCAATAGGAAATAAAATGAATATAAAATCATGTTAGTAAATTAAAATTATGTTTAAATTATTTTATATAAAATGAATCTCAAATACTAATCGAAAAGAGGGAATTAAAAAACATTTATTTCAACATACTAATAGGTTATGAAAAAGATATTGATGAGAACGAATGAGCAATCCCTTATCAATAATGGATCAAAAGGATATCAATACATTGAGAATAGAACCTGGGAATCAAAACAGTAGGAGGTTTAAAATATTGTTAGGGAAAAAGAGACTCAAATAATAAAGTAGAAAGAGACTTGGAAACCTCACCATACTCTTTGAGACTAGTCCTTAGGATTGATCCTAAAGGTTTCATAGGAGAGGATTTTTTTCGTGATAGGGGATTAAAGAGATGGGAAGGTGAGTGTAGAGAGAGATTTGGGTAAATATTTGGAAAATAAAGAAGGTTTTGGATTTAGGAGAAAGGGGTGGAGGAGGGGTGTTTATATAGGTAAGGGGTAAGGGTATTTTTGAATATAATATTTATTATTTTATTTTTTAGAATAACAACTATGAGTAATGTTTATTATTAAGAATTTTATTAGTTTATGATTATAAAAAAGAGAGCCTATGGGCTATGTAAGGGTTCCCCTTCAACCGTTAAAAGGGGGATTATCAAAAAATGAAAAAATAGGCCTTCGAACCATTTAGGTTGATTATAAAAAAGAAGTTTATTTGAAATTTTAACACATTAAAAATCAAAAAACATCTTGGAAATATTTTACACAAATTAAATAATTAAAAATAGTTTTTATTTGAATAAAATATAACTTAGGTCTTGAAAATTTATTTATAGGTTTGGAAATTAAGTTTATTGTTTTTAAATACACTATTTTACTAATTAAATAAACTTTAGGTCATGGAAAATATTTTATAATATTTTAATTCACATTCATACCAGGGTGATGTTATAGAACTTATGATATTCATAAAGACTATTTTTTACTATTTACTGAATAATCAATAATTTTAGAGAATTAAAAAAAATCTCATTGCAAGATAATTTTGAAATTATAATTCCAAAATTGTATTTTGTTTTATTAAATTCAAATCCTAAATATTAAAAATTTATATTTCAAATAAAATCATAAAATATATTTTTAGACAATTTATTTAGAATAAAAACTATTTCTTTTTTTATGGGTGATTAAATTTAAATTTATCATTATTATTTTATTTTTATATGTCTAAGAATTTAATTATTTATTCATTTTAAACATAATTAAAATTTTATAAAATTCATCTTATAATTAAGTGTAATTTATCATTTAAATAAATATTTATGAATATATATTTGTTTTGATGAACATTATACATTATCGTTACGATGTTATGTCAATGAATTTATTTATTTTTTAACAACTTCTTTATTTAAATATAATGTCTATTTTATGATTAAAATACACTATATTTATGATAAATTATTTTATCAAATTTTAATAATAAATATTTCATAATATTATTTTAGTGTGAAAAATGTTATTTATCATTTTAAAAGTAATTTTGTTAGATCATCAAAACAAGAAAATATAATATGAAAAAATAATTAAAATATTAAATAATTATGTAACATTATATTTCAATAATAGAACTATATTTCAGTTTAAATATATTATTTAACCATTTATTTGATTATGTGATACACATAAAATGTAATCTGAAATTAGAATTTATCATGTTACTTTCTATGGGAATATATTACAATTATATAACTATTAAATCATATAAATACTTCATTACCAATTAAATTTCAAAGAATTAATCACTATTATTATGAAAAAATGGAAATAAACATATTTATATGAGTAATTTAGTGACCAAATAAAATTATATTTGTAAAAATAACCATGAATTCTATAAAAGTTATTTTGTTAATTAATTTCAACAAACAATTATTTTTGATAAAATTCCATTTTACTCAAAATAAAATTTTTAAGGAAAAAAATGAATTCAAATATTAATATAAATTATAAGTTCATATCATCAAATAAAGAAGTTAAATGCATTAAACATTTATATATGCAATTTTATAATGAAATTAATAAAAACATTTATTAAAAACCTGGGAAGTTACAATTAGCATCTCTAGATTCGTATGAAGTCTGTAGACTCTAGGACATAATAAATTATTTCTTAATTAGTTGAACATGATATATAGTCTCTTTTATGATACTCTGTCTAAATAATAATGATTATCCCACCTCTATACAGCACAAGAGAGAATGACACGGTCTATCATATAAAGACTCAAATGGCATTTTCAATATTATTTCCTGATAATTATTGTTATATGGAAACTATTCTAAGACTAAATGATATACTCATACACCATAAAATTCTAGAGTTCATGCACATAATACATCCCCTAGAATCATGATTTCATGCTTAGATTGGCCTTTAGTCTATGGGTGATATGCCATACTCAATGTTGTTAGAGTACACAGGGATCACTAAAGCCCCTGCTAAAATTTAGATATAAAATCAAATTCTCTATTGTAATACCTTAGCCCAAATAAATGAGTTTTGGATAGAGTGACACATGAACTCATGTATGCATCCCCATAATGGGTTTCTAACTAGTGATGAGGGAAAAGAGGTGCATCATTGGGATATTATGTCCTTGTTATTAGGTAATCATCATAGAATACAATGGAAGAAATAAAAATAGAAATAAATAATAGAGAATAAATAATTAATTAGATTAGAAACATATATATAAAGTACGAACCCATGAATTAGTGGTTTGAAATTTTAGACAGAAAAACAAAAATGAAGAAAATGATCCCCACAAATAGTGGACCAATGTATGAGATGAAGTAACTAATAAAAAATATTAGCAAACATCCATGCCAAAAGCCCATCCTGTACTTCCAGGCACCATCCTAACAAACCTTCTCAAATACCCACCACAAGGCCTTTTCCCTTTACTATATCTTTGGTCATAAAATCTACACGTGCATTAATATTCTTGAGTTGATTGTGTGTGTGAAACCAGTAGGACACCTCCAATGGTCCTTAACATAAGTTTATAAGATATACTAGTGAAAGCCATGAAAGTAAACATAGTGTAGATTAGAAACCAATATATCACACAAGAATAACATGAATGTTGGGTCCTTATAGAATAGATCTACCTTTTTTGGATCCATACTATAAGGTATGTCACCTGACCTCCTAACACACCCCCATCGATGGGATATCAGAAAAACACATATGAAACATCATGTTATAAGGGATAACCCATGTACATGTCAACTAATTTTTGATACATCCCACTCAGGGGGATAGTCCATATGGACCAAAATGAACAATTGAATGAATAAAACATGAAAAATAAATAAACAGGATGATAGATCAAACATCACATCATAATAATAAAGATTCACAATCATCACAATCAACATGTAAGAAAACATAAATCATCAGTCTCACATGCCACACACACACACACAACACATGATATCAAACATCAAGAATAGGTATCAAGGGATACACATTCATGTCAATAAATTATTCCAAGAACCTTTATAAACAATAACTAAAGATAAGGATCACCTTCCTTTAGTGCAATAATGGTTCAATGATAAGGGTCATTATCTATGTATAATTTCACCACTCTGAATCCGAAAACCATCTTAAAACAAACATATCAAGGTTCTAGAATAATATTAAATAATTTTATAAGTCCAAGGGAAATGATCAACACCAACATACCTCTTGGTATCCTCTAACAATTATAGATCTTGGATAGATAAAAAAGAAGGTCTTCAATTCTCAAGATCTTCCGCCTATCTAGAAACAATCGAAGAATTCATCATTAGTTGGCCTCAAAAACCATATATCCTTAAAAAAAATTATATATATATATATATATAAAACTAAACTCAAGGGAATAAGTGTATATTTATAAGAAACCTAAATAATAGAGGTTTTTAGATCATATACCTTAATTTTTGATCATCAATACACTTGGATTTGATAGAATCAAGCTTGAAAGGGAAAGAATTTTACAAGGAATTGTTGTGGAGTATCTAGGTTTGAGTGGGATTGAATTAATAAGAAGAATGATTTAATTTATAGGAGTTATATCCATAAAATTGGAGTTTAGATAATTAAATCACACACACATGGTTTGGTAACATGTTTTGGAAAACTGTGCGCCAACTGTGTGAGGATTTCTACCTCTTATGGGAACCTGTATAGTTTTCTCACACGATTTTTCAAACCATGATTTTAGCCACTATAAATTTTTTATATAGTTATTAATGGGGGGAATTATGTTTTTATAAACTATGAACCTTAATCATGCACTACCCTAAGTGCTACTTCCTCATGGTGCATGGTTTCTTGGAGGATCATCATGGTTTGGGTAAACCATGATCCAACCATGAATTTATAAAAAAACATCTAAAACCCTATAAAAAACTAGAAACTGTGTAAGTCTACCCAAATAATTAATAGTTCAAAAAATCATGATTAAATACTAAAATTTAATCATAAATCACCTAAAAACCCAAGGCCATTACAATCCCCCCTCTAAATAATTCTCACCCTTGATTAGTGTGTCTAAGATTCTTGCTTGAACAAAATAGGCCCTTATGCCCAAATATTGATCTCATTCAATAAATATTCCTCTTATATCCATCCATACTACCATATAATCTAAACTAGAGGAAAATTATTCCCTTATAAAACCTTATTACTTGGGTTAAAAAGACGAATGAGTCACTCCACAAAAGATGCATCTAATTATAAATTAAAATTCATGAAATCAATAACATGAATTTTATCAAGATCATACCTATGAATATGGGGCACATGGAACACATTATGCATAAATTGATACTATGGAGGAAGATCCAACTGATAGGATACCGACCTGATGAATTTGATGATCTTGGATGACCCAACATATCATAGTGACAACTTCATTTATTTCCTCAAAATCATATGACCTGACCAAAGGGAAACCCACAAGAGCACTCTATCTCTCATGGAAAACTCTAAGGGTTATATAATTCAGTTGATATATTAATTATTTATTTTTTGAGGATTAATAAACCACTTCCAAATAAATTACACCCTCTCTAAGGTCTCATGTACCATACTAAGCCAAAAAACTAAAGATTCACCATCCTCATACCATCATACTAGTGAATAATATAACTATCCATAGAGAAACTTAAATCAATCCATCTAAAAAAAAATCTAAGTTTTTTTTGTAAGAGAACTTACAAGAGTGAAGTGATCGTCTTAAGATCTTTTGAGATACATAACACATTCCCAAAGAATATCCTCTAAAGTATGGATCATTACCTCTGACCGATCATCAATCTGAGGATGAAAATCCATACTTAGATTCAGTTGAGTCCCTATATACTTTTACATTCCTTTATAAAACTATGATGTGAATAGTTAATCTCTGTTAGATACCACACTCTAAGAACTCTTTACAACCTCAAAATTTCCTGAACATAGATCTTACTTAACTCATCCAATGAGATAGTATTCCAGATTGGAAAGAAGTAATCCACCTTGGTTGACCGATCCAATAAAAACTAAATAGTATCTCAGCCTATTTAGGTTCTTGGAAAACCTACCAAGAAGTCTATAGTTACCTCATACCAATTCCACATTGGAAATAGAAGTGGATGGAGTAACACTGCAAGTCTCTGATGCTCAAACATGATCCCATGACAAGTAAAATAGTGGTATACAAAGACTATGATGTATCTTTTCATGTTGGGACTCCAAAATTGTCTTCTAACATCATGATATATATTTTTTGATTCTGAGTGCACTACCCACTATGATGTATGAGAGGATTTTATCATCTATTCTCTTATGAAAGAAAGAACTATCACTCTACCATGAACTAGAAGCATACCTTGTATATCTAGTGTTCAATCTTGAATGGAATCATTTTATGCCAACCTATCACACATCATGATACACTCTAGATCAGACTCTTTACTAGACTTACCTCATTCCATCAATGAGGAAATGATCATCAATGTTTTGCAAGTCACTTACCCTTGATAATTAGTTATTACCATATTTTAAACATCCAATAAATCCATAAGCTTCCACTATACTTCTGGAATCCTCTATCCAACTCTATATGTATTCCTTCGAAGAGAGTATACAATGAAATTACCCTTTCTAACAATAAATTCTATCTCAAATTTGAATTCCTAAAAGTATTTCACCCAATTCCTCTTATAAAGGTTCATTTATCATTGGGAGAAAGTACACCACAAACTCTTATGTTTCATATATATATGAAAAATATCACACCAAAGAGGTAGTGTCACCAAAATTTCAGTACATGAAGAAAATTTTCCAACTCCAATTCACGATTAGGGTAGTTACCCTTGTGAGGCCAAAACTAATGAGGCCCATAATCAACTATCTTATCACCCCGAATCATAAAATCTCCCAATTCAATGCTAGATTCATCAAAATACACTTCATATACAACTCCAATATTAAGAATAATTAGGATCAAAGTTGATTTCAACCTATTATTTAACTCTAATAATTCCTCTTCAAACTTTTATATCCATTCAAACTTGACTCCCTTCCTTGTAAGAATGGTCATGGAAGATTCCAAGTGAGAAAAGTCCTAAATGAACCTCCTATAGTACGCATCCAAATTGAGGAAAATTTGAATCTCGAACATATTATGAGGTTATTCCCATGACATAAATTCTTATCCCTTCTGTGGATCAATATATATTCTTGATTGAGAAATAACGTTCCCAAGAAAGTGAACGTCTTAAATCCAAAAGCGACACTTCAAATACTCAGTGTAAATTCGATGTGGTTAAAGCATACTCAAAATAGTCTCAAGTTGTATATAATGTGATTATAATATCTTAGATTATATCAAGATATCATCAAAAAACACAATGACAAAGGAGTCCTAGTATGGGTGAAATATCTTATTTATGAGGGCCATGAACACCAACAAAGAATTTTTCAATCCAAAAAGGCATAACAAGGAAGTTGTATAACTCATATCTACTCTTAAATGATGTATTTGACATGTATTCCTTTATGAACTAAATATGATGGTGGAAATGATGAAAATAAATATTTTGAAACCATGTATACCCCCTTAATTGATCAAATAATCCATCAATACTTTGTAATAAGTACCTATGTTTTGGTTAAATTTCCTATAATCTATAAAAATTCTAATACTACCATATTCCTTCTTAGTGAGAAACATTGAAGCACCCCAAAGGTAAGTACTTGGTCTGATGAAGCATTTAACCTAAAGATCTTAAAGCTAAACCTTGAGCACTTTTAACTCAGTGGGTGCTATTTGATATGGTGGAATCAATATAGTTCATGCACCAGGCATGATTTAAATCTCAAACTCTACTCCTCTATCTGGAGTTAACCCTATGAAATCTTTTAGAAATACATCTCACTATAACTTTACTACAAGAGGAAAATAATATTAAGTCACCATTAGATCCACTGTAAGGATCATGATAGCCAACTATATTGATAAGTCTTCTATTTGAAAAGTATCTAGCCCCTATATACCTACCTTAACTTATCACTCATTGATAAACATGAACTTATCTCCTTTAAGAGTTGGATAATTCAGTCATCATCGATAATAATAAAAGTTTGCATAATAACTGGTCAAACAATCTATGCTAAGGATCACATCAAAACCTGACATCTCCAAAATTATGAATCTTCACACATGCTCAATGATAGTAATCACCATAAAACATTTTGTATAGATATTATGATGATCTAATTTATTTTCCTTGAGTGTGATCGATAGATAACAACTCATAGGAGTAATTAACTGGTAAGTTTAACCCAGTAAACACTTGAGTGGATATGAATGAATAGAATGTTCTAATATCAAAAAAGAAATAGAGAGTGTAAAAGAGATCAAAACTACACCTCAAACTATTGAATATCCCTCTCTACCATCAACCGAAGCCTGATCAATAGAATAAACACTACTATAATATACTCCATGATACCCAAAAGGATCATGAATCACCTAATTCACCAATCCTTGCATGGTCTGACCCAGATATTGAGGTCCTCCACCTATACTATGGCCTGAATTTTCTATGTTCATCCTTGATTCTTTATCACATAACCATTTGAAGTTATTGATCATACCACTCTAGTGAAAATTCATGAGATAAATAGGACAATCCTTGATATAGTACCCTTTGTTCCCATAGTTATATCACCTAGTAGAGTTATATCCTATAGAGGGAGTCGAAAAACCTTTACTCTACTATGACTATCAACTACCACACTTATTTCCATCCTCTGAAATATTTTTATTTCTTCCAAAAAAAACTATAATTTAATTGGATAAGGAACCTATCAATCCACTAGAAACTGGAAGAAGACCTGCAAACCTATCATCCTCAATGCACTTATCTATCATTAATGAATTATAAAGAACTACAATATAGGTCTTCATATCAAAGTTATTATCTTTGTGCCTTGTCTTTAGAATATTTTTGATCGAAAAATTTCTATATTTTAGTTCCTTATTCCTTGATATGAGAGGGGAAATGTGAATTAACTCAGTGAAACATGTCGAATAGCTAGACACTGATATCTTCTCCTATTGGAGAACCATGAACTCCTAAGCACGATTCAATTTTAGTGCATTAGGGAAGAAATCCTCAAATAAGAGGTCCTTGAAGGTCACTCACACCATCCCTTCATGTATACCAACCAAAAGTATAACATCACACCACTGTCCAATAGAACCCTGATGTATAAAGGTCACTAGCTTTACCTTTTGATTCTTTAGGACAAGGTTGAAGATCCTCTCGAGGAGTCGTATCCAATATTCTATATCCCAATGTCCTACTATACCCTTGAAAGATGGGGGATACTGATGTTTGAATCCTCAAGCATATTCAACCATCATCATCCCACCCTTGTGTTATCATCCACCCTGAATAGGTACTAGCCTAAAGAGTCTTGGATTGATCAGTTGTAAATCTTGAGCTACCGAAACAATCATGGGATTACACTAAATTTCATCCTACTATACAATAGGTGGTGCAATTGGATGTACAAGATATCTATGAGGCACAATTACATGAAATTATATATCAAATTTAATAGAAATAAAATAGATAACCTAGAATATCAAAATAGATCATAGGAACACATTGGAGTTTACAACAAGGTTCAACCTAAGAGGCCACCCACAAAAACAGGGCATAACCCCCTAAGTACCATCTATGGACCAAGACTAGACTTTATTACCTACAAATTAGTCGACACCATATACACACTCAAGTATAGAATACTCAAGATCAAATAAAATAATGCAAGAAATAATGGATAAAAACCATATATCATAATCTCAACCTAAATTTTAATTATTTGGGATCTATCTAATGAAAGAAATATGCATATGGAATGTGATCCTACATGCATAGAAATGATTCATGAATGTACACAAAATACCACAAAATAGTATTCCAATAATATGTTAACCACACTAGGTGAATTAAATCAAAAGTAACATAAAAAAATAAGGGAATAAATCCCCACTTTCTTGGTAACTCAAAGGTCTAATATATAGTGTTGGCCAGTCACTGAAATCGTTCCCCTGCTCGAGTCCCAATCATCCCATATTCTATCTACCCTATCCCAAATCAAGTTAAAGAAGGGAAAAAAGTTAGTGAACACGGTCCTTTGATTCCATTTTATAACACCCAGACCTGAATGATTGGGTTCAAGCTAAAGTTCCACATGACCTCATGCATGCCTCCCCATATACTTGAGGTTTTCAACCAGCAGTGGGGACTAAATGGATCATAATGGGGAGACTATTCCCTTGATATCAAGTAATCATTATAGAATACAATGGAATTGATGAAAACATAAATCTATAATAGAGAATAAATAATTCATTAATGCAGTAGTATACATATAAAGTAACTACCCTTACAGAAGCGATATGAAATGTTTGACACACAAACAAAAATTAAGAAAAGGATCCCCACAAATGGTGAAAAAAATTATGAGATAAACAAACTAATAAAAGAAAAAAAGATACATATAAACCTAAATTCTATCCATCAATTCCAAGAATCATCCTAATAAACTTGCTAAACTACCCATCATAGGACCTTTTCCCTTCACTAGATCCTTAGTCATAAAATTTACATGTGCATAAAGATTCCCATGTAGGGTGTGAGTATTGAATCTAGTAATATACCAGCAATGATCCTCAATATAATTTCATAAGATATACTAGTGAAATTGATGAAAGTAAGAATAGTGAAGCTAAGAAACAAGTATATCACACAAGAATAACATACATGTCGGGTCTTTAGATACCAGCTTTATCGGCTGCTGCTCCATGCCAGAAGGTAAGTCACCCAGCTACCTAACATATCCCCCCCCAAAGAGATAGCCCAAAAACATGTTTTAAATATCCCACTAGAAGGGATAACCCATGTATATTCCAACCAATATCTAACACATCCCTCTTAGGGGCATAGTTTACATGGAATAACCTACATGCTTGAAGTAACAACACATGAAATATATATAAATAGTATGATAGATCAAACATCATATAATATTATATATAAGATGAAAGATAAAACATCACATTATAACAATTAATAATCATATCCATCATAATACACATGTTAGAAAACATCAAGTATAGGTCTTACGGGATACACACACAACATGAAATAAAACATAAATTATAGGTATCAAGGGATATACATTCATTCCAAATATTCATAACAAGAACTCATATAAACATGCACTAAAGATAAGTACCACTAACCTTATGTGAAACTATGGTTCGATGATAAGGGTCGTTGTCTGAGTCTAATTACACCGCTCCAAATCCTAGAACCATCCTGACCTAAACACATCAAGGTACTAGAGAAAGATTCAATAAGGATCTAATTACAAGGGAAATGGTCAACAAAAACATAACTCTTGGGATGTTCCAATGACTATAGATATAGGAATGATCAAAATAAGGGATTTCAATTCTCAACATACACCATTGATCTATAAACAATCCAAGAATTCATTATTAGTTGGTACCAAAAACCATATATCTGAAAATATAATGTCAAATATATGGCTTGTATCAATGGAAGAAGGGTATATTGAGAAGAAACCTAAATAATGATATTTTTAGATCACATGCCTTAATTTTTAATCATAAACACCCTTGGATCCTTCATAATCGAGCTTATAAGGTAAGGAATTAACCAAGTAAGGGTTTTGAAGTATCTAGGTTCAAAAGGGATTCAATTTAGAAGAATAATGGGTTAATTCATATGATTTATGATCATATAATAGGATTTTTGGATAATTAAATTGTGCATACATAGTTTGTTTCCATGGTTTTAAAAAAAAATCAACAACCATTCGAGTCTTTCAACCTCTATGGGCACCTACATAGTTTGATCACATGGTTTTTCAAATAGTGTTCTAACCATACCTTTGTCCACTAGAGCTTATCACACAGTTATTCAAGGGAGTATTCATAGTTTGATGAACTGTGTAACCTAACTATTCTCTACCCCCAAGTGCTTCTTTGACATGGTTCATGTATTCTAGGAGTATCCACATGGTTTGGGAAAACCGGGCTCCAACCATGAACTTCCAAAAAATCCCATAAAACCTTCTAAAACTAACCAGAAGCCCCTGAAATTCATTCAAAACAATTCATAGTTCAAAAAAACACGATTAAAGGTACATAATAACATGTAATGAACCTAAAAAATCAAGTTTTTTAGATCCATATGATATAATTCTCATAAAAAATTTGTATAGTCTAATCACCCCCATGTATACAACATGCCCATATCATTTAATGACTAAGTGTAACAACCATGACTCTAGTGACCCTAAGTCAGTGGTTATTGATTACAATGGTACATAATACATAAGACCAAAATACACAGGATATAATAACTTAGTATTATTAAGATACTAGTTACATACATGGACATTACATTATAATAAAAACTTATTATTTATTATAAAAATACATCAAAATTTATTATTTCTCTTTTCTTGTCCTCTGGTCACACATAGTAATCTACACAGTTTCTTAAGAAAATGCAGAAAAATATAAAGGGGGAGTTCAAACTCTCATTAAGTGGTAGTGTAGAATGAAATATAATATTTTATAAAAATGATATACATAATATGATAGGAATAAATAATCAAATTATGTGTTATAAATGATAAAATGAGAATAAAATATCCATGGATAACATGATAATAGAAATTAATAACCACATGAATAACAATAATTGATCTCATAGTGTTAAAATGCATAATGTCAGACATCATAACTATACCATCAATGCCTCATGACAAAACATCATATATTTATGATAACATGTACACTAAATACCCAAGCTAGTTTTTATTACAAGACTTATTCATGTATCAAAAGACTATATAATTTTAATTCCAATATATCCATATAAAATTAATGGTTAATAATACATATCATAATATTCCTTAAAAAACCTCATAAATCAACATGGATACATAATAAATAATTATTAATATTGAAATAATGTATATATGACTTGTGGGATCACCTAAATTTTACCTAAATTTAGTATTGAAGTAGTCACTTGTAGTGTATCTTAGGCTATCAAATCCTTAGAGACCTAAGAAGAAATCTATAGAAACAAACATTCTATAGATTGGTTTTGACTATGAGTGTCAAAATTTTGTGTTTTAATTTGATTTGAATTACTAGAAAATAAATTATTTTATTTATTTAAATTAAAATAAATAGGTTTATCCTAGGTTATTTTTAAGGGTTGGTAGGATGAATTTCTTTTTTTATGATTTCAATTTCTTAGACTTAGGTGTGAATCTTTCAATGAGATCAAACTAACTTAATAAATTATTGGTTTAATAAAAAAATAAATATTATAATAATCACTTAAAAATTGAAGTATCATTTTTATGAGAACTATAAGGTAAAGGATCATATTATCACTTGATGTGTGTTTCCTTAAAATTAAACAAGGATAAATATAGATAACATCATCGAATGTAAATATCAACTAAAGAAATAATATAAAACTTTATAGAGTAATAAATAAAATCAAACCCAACCCATTATTTATATCAAACCATAAGAAGGTTAATCCTATTTTGATGTAAATATCTCATTGAAATATGAGAGTAGACTCATTAGAGAAGAACTGAAAATGTAAAAAAATGAAAGAACGAACACTCTACTATTATGTGATGTATTTCAAAAATGTTGGAATGAATAAACTAAAATAAGGAATAAATTGCATCAACATGTTAATGATAAAAACATAATATAAGAAGAATAATATTTTTTATTGATAAATTAAGGTGACCCTAACAACTTACATGAGGGAAATTGAACATGAAACAACAAGCAGTAGAGTAACATTACATTTGAAGAAAAAAAAAATAATTCACCAAACTATTTCACCACCACTACATTAAATAGTAATTTTTTGAGCCTTAAGTTGAGAATAAACTTTTCCAATTCATCCCAATTAATGAGGTTAGACATAGGTTGGTGGAAAGTTAATGGAGAGTGGACTCTTCCAGTCTTGACCAAAAATCAGATTTGACTTACATCCCTTCACTTGAAATTCCTGAAAGAGATTATACATGGATAAATTTTGGTGGTCTATAGAATATGAAATTTAATTCCATGATATATTATATAATATATAAAATTTAAATACCATTTTGATTTTTCATATTAAAGTTATCATCAAAATGGTGTGATGCCATTCTAGGCCACCATGGATGTTTTGGAAAGGAGTTATGTGGATGAGGTGGTGCAGTTATATTGATTTATAAGGTCCATTATCTCATATTGGGACACACATTTTACTTCATGAGTCTATAGGGGATTGCAATATGCTTTTTCACTTAGTCACACCTCTACACTGATTTCTACCCTCAAAATGATAGAAAGATGGAGCAGACTATCCATATTCTAGAGGATATGTTATGGGAATTTATATTAGACTTTGGTGGATTTTAGGAATGAAAATTTTCCTTGGATGAGTTTTCTTACAATAATAACTATCACTCACCCATTATCAAGGCCCCGTTGGAGGCTTGAATGGGAAACTATGTCATTCTCCATTGTGATGGATGGAGGTTGGGGAGGTAGTAGTTCTTGGTCTTGATGTGGTACAGAGCACAGTGTAAAAGTTTCAACTTGTTTATAAAAGGATGAAAGTAGTGTAATATCAAAAAAAGTCTTATTTTTATTTCAGGTAGAGGCCCTTGGAGTTTGAGGTTGGAAGACACATGTTCTTAAATATTTCCCCTAAACGTGGGAAGTGGAGGTTTGGTAGGGGATTAAGTTTTCTCCTAGGTTTGTTGGCCCCTTTGAGGTGTTTGGGTGAGTTAGTGAGGTGGATTATTGGTTGGAATTTCCATCCCAACTGGATAAGTTCCATGACATATTTCATGTGTCCCCACTTTTTTGTTATCTTCATGATCACTCACACATTATTGATTGGGTAGAGTTGGTCATGTGGTAGGTTGGCATGATCAGTTGTTTGTTCTCATGTCTAGTTGAATATTCTATATGGATGGATCAGCTATGTGAATCATCCATGTGGCTATATCTACTATGTGGATGGATCGAATACTTGAATTAGCTATGTGAGTGATCGACTATGTGAATCAGCTATATGGAAGAATCAGTTACATAGTTGATTTAGCTACATAAAAATAGTTACATGGAGCTTTTGGCTATGTGGGGCTTTCAACTATGTGGAATCAACCACATGAAGTTTTCTATCAGTTATGTAAAAAACAACCATGTGAGTCTTTCAGTGGTGTGAATCAGGGGCATTCAAAGTTTGTTTCATTGAGGATAATTATATCCTTAAATTTATATGAAAACTGAGGCTGTAAATGAGTCCTTCCATTTAGAGTTTAATAAGATTCACAATAATGGGTTAATTGAATATTTTGTGATATGAAATCTCTATCATTTCATATCTATTGACTCTAAAAACAAGAAAACTTCCCTTCATTCCTTCATACTTGATTTCTCTCAATACTGGTGGTCCATAATCCCATCCCATGGAGTCATATAATCCTTCTGTCATTGGATCGAGTTTCTTCCATTGGAAATACCATCTTGTGCGAAACCTTTATTTTAGTGCATCAAATTACATGAATCTTTTTTCTTCTAGGTAGGTAATCCCTCATTTCTCTCTTTTTTTATCATGTGGGAGGGTGTTAATTTTTTTATCATTTGGGAAGATGGTTGCATCCGGATTATTTAAGATAAATTAATCAGTTAATTTGAATTTATGAGAATAGGAATGATTCACATTATTTTATAGATTTGATATTATTTTTGATATCATGGATTGATGTGCTTGATGCCTTGCTAAAAAACATGGTTTTTTGGAGCCTTTTCTTACAATATAGTTTTTGTGATATATAAACCTTATTGTGTGCAGTTGTGATATCACCCTAAAAATGGAAATTGTCTAAACACTTATATTCGGAGAGTTAGTGGTTTTTTGGACATGATTTTTGTGTGGCGAGGTGTTGGTTTTTTACTATGATTTCAGTGTGGTGTGGTGATGGTTTTTGGCCATTCTTTTGGGAAAAAAGGTGATGGTTTGTTTGGATATGCTTGTGGAGCATCATGGTGATGGATTGATGGGGATGATTAGATACTTGTGATGTATTATTGTGTTATTATAGATTCCCAGGTAGTGATGGAATAACTGGTTTATAACACTATAAATGGATTAAAATGGTTTGGTAAATTGGATGGAAATGGTTAATGAATTAATTAATAATGAGAAGTTTGGTTAAATATGCTTGATTCTTAATAATGAAAGGAATGGGATGGATAATGGAATTTCTTGGTAGTGTGTGGTGTGGCTTGTGGCTCATGTGGTGTTATACATTTAGAGGTGACATCAAAAGTTTGGATGTTTTGAGTTTGTTAGTGCTTTGATTATGAATCCATAGGTTAGGATTGTGTGTGTCTTATATGTATACTTTATGTTCCTTGTGATTTCTATATGCACCCACCGACATCGATCACTATGTGCCAACATCCATATATTCACATGGGAGGTGTTTTTTCCCACATCTTGGTGATGAGGATGGATGAATGACTACCCAATATTTCCCATACTCTCTTCTAGGTGAGTAGATATGCACAATATTTTATGGTCAAAGGTCTGTTTGTGCACTAGGTGATGGACTGTGTGTATTTGGGTGAGATGTGATATGGTCATGATATGAGGTGGCTTATGGTGGGGGTTGTGCATGGTAGGAGGAGGGAACAATGTTGTTATACTTCATGTTCATGATACTTGACTACTCTGGTTATGGAAGTGGTTATGATGTGATGGCCCAAGTGTGTTCGGCCAATATGAGATGTAACCATATTTTTGGGCAATGGCCTAGATGTTTGCAGGTGTGATTTTATGTGACCGTACTGTGGGGTGGTGGTACATGTTATTCATAAGAGATATAAGTGCTAGGATATATGAAATTGGGGTGTGAGATCATCAGATCACCGAGAAAGAGGAATGGGGGTAACCTTTATTGATTTGATTCATATTATGTTATTTTACTTGGCTTGCATTATTTGGTGAGAATACCTTGTTGAGGTTGGGATGGTTTGTTTACCTGTTTAGGTTCCATTGGTTCTACTATTTACTCATGGGTGCATCAGTATTCTCATTTCATATGTGAATGAGGGACCTTGGTTTTCCTACTGAGTAAACCTATATGCTCACCCCACATATTGATGCAAGAAAAGTGAATCAAGTACTTTGAAATATTTATGGTACTTTTCTATAATTCCATGTTTTAGAAGACTATTTGGATGTTATGAAACCACGAGACAATTAACATGGAATATAGATATGATAATTTAATATGGGAACCTATGTCATCCAACAGATATGTTGAGAAACTTTCATCTTGCATTATCTATAGATGGAATAAATCCTTTTTGTTTATAGAGTAGTATATAGAGTACATGGCCTTTCATGTTGGTAAATTATAACTTTCCATCATAGTTATTCATGAAGCGCAAATACATTATGTTGACTCTGTTTATATCTGGACCAAAGCAACCCAGTAATGATATTGATGTCTATTTGGATCCATTGATCAAAGATCTGAAATTGATGTGCGATATAGGTGTTACAATGTATGATGCTCATAGAAGTGAAGAATTAAAATTAAGGGTCATGTTATATGGAATTATAAATGAATTCCCCACTTATAGAAATTTATCAAGCTATAGCATTAAAGGAATGTTGGGGTTTCCCATTTTTGAAAAACACACATACTCAGTTCAGTTGAAACATTCCTCAAAGACAGTGTTTTTAGGACATCAATTTTTTTTACCTTGATGAAATAAATACCGATCATGGAAGATAACATTAGATGGGAATATCAAACAAGGTACAACACTATCTCCAGTAACAGGCGATCAACTATACAAAAAAGTAAAAAATATTGACACTATTTTCTGTAAACCATTTTCGAAAAACCTTATAAAATTAGTTTGGAAGAAGAGATCATTTTTATTTGAATTACAATATTGGAATTATTTGTATGTCTGATATTTTCTTAATTTCATGAATATAAAAAAATTTATTTGATAGTGTTATAGGAACTTTACTAAATGTTCCTAAAAAAATGAAATATGGAATCAAGGCTAGGTTAGACTTGATTAAAATCAGGATAAGGGAAGTGTTGGCACTAATGAAGGGTAAAAGACGGACTTTTCTTCCTCCAGCAGCTTACACTCTATCCAGATAGGAATAATTAAAATTTTTCCTTTTTTTTACTAGTGTAAAAGTTCCACAGGGGTATTAATCACATATCAAGAATGTCATGTCAATGAACAATTTGAAGTTACAAGGACTAAAATCACATGAATGTCATGTTTTGATGCAATATTTAATGCTTGTTTCTTTGTATTGTATTCTGCCTCAAAATTCACAACATACATTAACCAGACTCTGCTTCTTTTTCAAATCCATATACAGTAAAGTTGTAGACCCGAAAAAGTTTCCCATCATGAATACGGATATTACAGTCATATTATGTGAATTTGAGATGTTCTTCCCACCGTCATTATTTGATATAATGGTCCACCTGATGATTCACTTGGTCAGAGAAGTTAAACTATGTGTACCTATCCATGATAGATGGATTTACCTCATTGAATGGTATACGAATATTTTGAAAGGGTATGTCAAGAATTGAAGTCAACTAGAAGGTTTTATTGTAGAATGATATATTTTTGAAGAAGCTACTGAATTATATACTGATTAACTATCAGATGTTGAAAGAATCGATCTTCCAAAGTCTCATCATAGAAAATGCCTTATTGGGGAAGGGATTTCCAGAAGAGATGTTTTTATAATTACCTTAGACTGTGATCAAGTACATCTTTACATATTACATAATAGTGAGGTTGTTGATCCATACATTGAAGCCCAAAAATAAATTCTTAGAGATTTGAATCCATCAAGGGATGAAGGATGGATATAAAATTCACATAATCAATAGTTTATACGATGGCTTAGAGATAAAATTTATAAGGAGTTATTTGAAAATACGAATTCAATTGCTGAACGACTTCAATGGCTAGCCAGAGGACCGAATGAAAATGTTATATCTTACACTGGTTTTTAATCAATAATTATATGTTCTATAGAAAAGAATATGATGAATTTATTACGATGAAAAACAATGGTGTTATGCTTGTGGATGAAGCAATGCACATATTTGGTTCCAAGGATAAAAATCCAATTTATGAAAATATTTCATATTTTGGAATTATCGAACAGATATATGAGTTGGATTATAAAATATTTCAAGTGTCGCTTTACCATTGCAAATGGGTTGACAATATCCATGGAGTGAAAGTTGATGAAATGAGATTTTTGAAGGTGAATTTCACTATGGAGGTGAAAAAAGATGATCCATTCATAGTGTAATCACAAGAAATGAATGTATTTTATGTCCCTTATCCAACAAACAACAATTGGTCGATTGTCCAACTTGAGACTAAAACAAATGTTGAGTCGGATGAAAATTCAATCGAGGATGACCCTTCCAATGGGACATCACAATCAGTTCATGCTAGTACCAATGTAGACAATGTTTAGAACATTATAGAGAACCATAAAGTGTGTAACAACCCAGATATTTTAATAAATTAGTTAATGAATTATAATTTTAAATAAATAGTGGAATAAAATATTTTTATAAAACTATGAGATTTAATTTCATAAAAATGAAATTTGTTTACTTTTATTTATATTATTTTTAATCATGTCACTTTTTATGTATATATTTAAATAATATAAATTAATTATACTTTTATGAAATTTAGTATTTGACAAGATATTTTCCGATATATTATTTTAATAAATAAATATAATCAAAGTTAATATTAAACTTAACATATTTTGTTTAAATGAAACATAATATTATATTCATTATAGTATATATTTATGAATTAGATATATAATTACTTTTAGAATGTTATATAAATACTTTTTTATAAAGAAATTAAATTTAAATGATGTATTTTAGAAATCATTATTTTTAAATATATATGTAAATATAATGTTTTAAACTAACAAATGAACTTATTTAAGACAAATTTATTTGAATGTTATTATATATACATATATATTAAAATTTACGATTCATAATGTTAATGTTTATATAAATACTCATATTACTTTAAAAACAATAGAAATAATAAATCATTTTTGAAATTGAAACTAATTAATAATGTAATGTTAACATATAAAATCTTATATATGATTTAAATATAAAAATTATATATTATGTTTTGAAATTATGATAATAAAAAAAGAATATAGAACTTTACACACACTCACATATATATAACGATATGATATATATATATATATATATATTAATATAATTGTTTTATTTCAACAAATAAAACAAAAAAAATAATCGATTTTTAATGAAAAGAATAAAAAATTGAAATGAAATATTAAAAAATGATGAATCTCATTTTAGAGTATTAGGGCTTTAATTAGTCGTTTTTGTGGAAGAGAGGTGCAGAAGGAGTCCAATCACACGGGGTTCTCCAGCGAGGCCAATTGGAGGTCATATCATAAGCTCTGATGAAGCATGGATGGATATCGAAGTCGATTCGTGTCATGGTCAAAGATGAAGGCAAAGCGTTCGAACACTATGAATCTTTTACGGATGATGAGATTGAGTTTGTTTTGGATATGTTTTTGATTCATTTCTGTCAGGTGGTGTTTCCGAATGAGTTTATGGAGAAAATGACTTTCAATCTACCTTGTGTTGACAGATAATACAAGTGGTCTTCTTTGATTAAATTTTGTTTTCTGAATCTCCCATAAATCCAATTTTCCATTTTTCGGTTCTTCCTATCGACATCTATTTGTGGTTATCCTGAATTTTTAATTTCATCAAACAGATGTATACCACTGATTTGTGTAAATATTTTTCTTCAATTTCATTTGATTTAGATTATTATATTTTGTGTGTTATCCATTTGTTGTTTAATTCATTTTCACGTCATTTTCTAGAAATTGTTTCATATTTGCATTGAGATTTATCTATTGAATTCACTATTGATTTTCATTTTTTTTGATCAAATTTTTCAAAAAACAGATACGATGAAGATATCATATTTTGATTTTTTGGACTTTATGTATAATGATTTAATAATTCTTGTTGAATTGTCAATTTTTCTATCTAATTTTGTCAACTAGTTATGTTTCTTCGTATTCGTCTTCATTAATTGAATTCCGTTTGATGTCATTTTCATATTGTGTTCAAATTTTATTTAATTTCTGATAAATTATAATTTAATTTAGTACTTGAGAACTACTATTTATAAAGCAGTTCTCTTCTACAATAAGGGATACTAGGAGTGCGCTGTGTGTGAGGCTGGCAAGGCATGTAGTAGTTGCTTTCTTCTTTTCCCCTTAGTGTACTTTCTAATGCTAAGTGTATGAGAGCTGAGTGGTGCCAATCGAAATAAAAAATCATCTACGCATAAAACTAGTAAGGGATTTTAATTTTATTTTATTTTTCAGATTATTTTTCTCTTCCAAGTTTACTTGTGGGTTTTCTCCAAAAAAATCAACATGTTTTTTCAAAACATTGATAAATTGTAGTAATGTGATTTATATTACAATTATTTAAATGTAAGTTTGGTATAATGTTTATTCATTCTTAATGAAAAATTGTTTAATTGTGTTTGTAAGGGATTATTTAATTTCAAATACTTAGTATGTAATTCTATTTTACTTTAGGTAAGGGATTATGTATTTTCAAATATTTTCCATGCAATTAAATATTATTGTTTTTGTAAGGGTTTTTAAATATTTAAATTATGTTTTAAATTTCTGATGCTAAGAGATTATTTTTCTAGAAAAATTATATTTGTTTTAAGATGTGCATATGCATACATCACTTTGGTTTTCATAGAAAATATTTGGTTTTAAAATATTTAGTTTTATGAATTAATTCTATGTTTAAAGTCAATTTTTATGGAATTTCGTTCTTAAGAATCTATTTAATTTATTTTAAGGGAAGCTCATTTTTATTTATTTTATTCTTTAATTTTCCAAGTAAATATAAACTATATAAAATAAATTGAAGGTTGTTATCTTTTCTGAATTTAATTCTTATTCTATGAATGTGATATAGTAATGGAATGATACTTTTAATAATTGGTTTCTTTAAATCTATACCTTCTTTAGAAATAAATATATTCATTCATTTTATTTTTTAAAATTTATCATTTGAAATCTTATTTTTATAGGTATCCATCTCTGCAAATATTATTATTATGTTGTATATATATTGTTAAGTGTTACTCAAATTTATCAAAAGGTTGGGTTTTCAATTTTATTTTATTTGCATTTATGTTATCAAGATAATTGAATAAGGATAAAAATTACCTAAGAATTTAATTTAAAATCAAAGATTTTTTTATATTTGAATTTATCATTGTAGTCTAATAATATATATATATATACACGTATATATATACATGCATGATGTTCAAATATATAATTGATTTAAATAAATCATTAGCCAAGTATAAATCCACATATGAATTTATAATTTAAGAATGTAACAATCAAGATTATGTCCATAAATCGATGGTTTTGTTGTCATATACATATATGCATGTACAATTAATTAAACTTTACAAAAATAGATTTTTATGGT
The DNA here is from genome assembly GCA_963277665.1 of Viscum album. Classification (NCBI taxonomy): domain Eukaryota; kingdom Viridiplantae; phylum Streptophyta; class Magnoliopsida; order Santalales; family Viscaceae; genus Viscum; species Viscum album. Next base: position 959,957,180 of record OY728138.1, on the reverse strand, counting down.
AATGTTGGATGAAAATTTAAGTGTGTGGATGTTGATTAATATTTCATGTGATTATGCAACGTCATGTGTCATGAGATTTTTATCGTACCTAGTCAAATACATAATTTTTAGTAAAGATTTTCATTTATATATTTATAAATAAAATTGAATATGTTTGTACCAAGTATGATTATAAATATATTTTTAAAGCTAAAACACCAGTGAAAATTATATGTATATAAGGTAAGATAATAAAAAATGTTTTATAAAAACCGGTACTCGAACTTTGTAAATATGATAGGGAATTGGAAATTGAATCCATCCATCAAGTGGGTAGGCCCAAGATAGCCTTAAATGTTTTGAGTGGCCATAGTTGGTTTTTAAGGGCTTACTTGATATTTACAATTGAATAACTAGATTGGTTTAAAGCATTTTTGAAGTATAATTATTTTTCAAAGCATAATAGTATTTTCTAAAGGTTTTTTTACAAATGTATTTCTAATTGAATTCTCCAAATGTATGATCAAAGGAATATTTTTAATGGGATTTATCAAAGGTTTTAAAAACTCCTTACTGAGCAATTGAATGCTCACCCTTTTATTTTAAAAATGATTTTTCACAGGTATCTTAGTATATTATTTACAGATGTCATCGCTTTTAGAGATATCTCACACGGAAGCGTAGTGGATAATTTTTTTATTTCATTATTTCAACTCTGATTAAATGTAATGTTTTGTCTAATCCTCCAAAACCTAGACCGGTAAAAATTCCTGTTTTGTTTTAAGTGTTGTGTGATCGTTCAGTTTCTTTTATAATTTTTTTACACAAAATTTTTAAGCACCGAGTCCGGAAGAGCAGGCTTGTGGTGTTAAAATTGGTATCCGAGGAGCAGTCTAGACAACTTTGGAGATTAGAAATTGCCTCTTGAGAAAAAAATATAGGCTTCAGAATTTTATTTAGTTTGTTAAGTTCCCTGAGTGTTTCTTTAATTCTGAAGATGAAATTCAGAATTTTCATAAGTCCGACGAAATAATTGTGAGAGAACAATTCATTTAAGGGGTGGGGGGAAGAATGTAACAACCCAGATATTTTAATAAATTAATTAATGAATTATAATTTTAAATAAACAATGGAATAAAATATTTTTATAAAACTATGAGATTTTATTTAATAAAAATGAAATTTGTTTACTTTTATTTATATTATTTTTCATCATGTCACTTTTTAAATACATATTGAAATAATATAAATTAATTATACTATTATGAAATTTAGTATTTGACAAAATATTTTATGATATATTATTTTAATAAATAAAGATAATCAAAGTTAATATTAAACGTAACATATTTTTTTTAAATAAAACATAATATTATTTTCATTATAGTATATATTTATGAATTAGTTTTATAATTATTTTTAGAATGTTATATAACAACATTTTTTATAAAGAAATTAAATTTGAATGATGTATTTGAGAAATCTTTGTTTTTAAATACATATGTAAATATAATGTTTTAAACTAACATATGAACTTATTTAATACCAATTTATTTGAATGTTATTATATATACATATATATTAAAATTTATGATTCATAATGTTAATGTTTATATAAATACTCATTAATTTAAAAAAATACGAATAATAAATCATTTTTGAAATTGAAACTAATTTATAATGTAATGTTAACATATAAAATCATATATATTATTTAAATATAAAAACAATAAATTATATTTTGAAATTATGATAATAATAAAAAAAAAGAATATAGACCATTACACACACACACACACAAATATATATATATATATATAGATATGATATGATATATATATATATATATTAAGATAAGATATACATATATATATATATATTAAGATAATTATTTTATTTCAAAAACAAAACAAAAAAATAATCGATTTTGAATGAAAATAATAAAAAAAAATGAAATGAAATATTAAAAAATGATGAATCTAATTTTAGGGTATTAGGGGTTCAATTAGTCATCTTTGCGGAAGAGAGGTGCAGAAAGAGTCCAATCACATGGGGTTCTCCAACGAGGCTGATCAGAGGTCATACGAGAAGCTCCGATGAAGCTTGGATGGATATAGAAGTCGATTTGTGTTGTGGTCAAAGTTGAAAACGAAGTGTTCGAACACCATGAATCTTTTGTGGATGACGGGATTGAGTTTGTTTTGGATATGTTTTCGATTCATTTATGTCAGGTGGTGTTTCCAAATGGATTTATGGTGAAAACGACTTCCAATCTACCTTGTGTTGACGGATACTGTAAGTAGGTCTTGTTTGATTAAATTTTGTTATCCGAATCTTCCGTAAATCCATTTTTCTATTTTTTGGTTCTTCCTATCAACATTCGTTTATGGTAATCCGGATTTTTTAATTTCATCAAACAGTTGTATACCACTGATTTGTGTAACAATTTTTCTTCAATTCCATTCAATTTAGATTATTATATTTTGTGTGTTATCCATTTGTTGTCTAATTCAGTTTCACATAATTTTCTAGAAAATGTTTCATATTTCCATTGATATTTATTTATTGAATTAACTATTTATTTTCTTTGTTTTCGATCAAATTTTTCAAAAAATAGATACTCTGGAGATATCATAATTTTATTTTTTGGAATATATGTATAATGATTTAATAATGCTTGTTGACTTGTCAATTTTTTTGTCTAATTTTGTCAACTAGTTATGTTTCTTCGTATTCATCTTCGTTCATTGAATTCCGTTTGATGTCATTTTCATATTGTGTTCAAATTTCATTTAATTTATGATAAATTAGAATTTAATTTAACACTTGAGAACTGCTATTTATAAAGCAGTTCTATTCTATAATAAGGGATAATTGGAGTGCGCTGTGTGTGAGGCTAGCAAGGCAAGTAGTAGCTTCTTTCTTCTTTTCCCCTTAGTATACTTTCTAATGCTAAGTGTATGAGAGTTGAGTGGTACCAATCATAAGAATAATTCATCTACGCATTAAACTAGTAAGGGATTTTAATTTTATTTTTTTTTTCAGATTATTTGTCTTTTCCATGTTTACTTATGGGTTTCTTCCAAAAAAATCAACATGTTTTTCAGAACATTGATAAATTGTATTAAGGTGATTCATACTACAATTATTTTGATGTAAGTTTGGTATGATGTTTATTCATTCTTGATGAAAGATTTTTTAATTGTGTCTGTAAGGGACTATTTAATTTTAAATACTTATTATGCAATTCTATTTTACTTTATGTAAGGGATTATGTATTTTCAAATATTTTCCATGCAATTAAATATTATTGTTTTTCTAAGGGTTTTCAAATATTCAAATTATGTTTTAAATTTTCGATGCTAAGGGATTATTTTTCTAGAAAAATTATATTTGTTTTATTATGGCATATACATACATGAAATTGGTTTTCTTAGAAAATATTTGGTTTTCAAATATTTAGTTTTATGAATGAATTCTATGTTCAAAGTCGATTTTGATGGCGTTTCGTTCTTAAGAAGCTATTTAATTTATTGTAAGGAAAATAATTTTTATTTATTTTATTATTTAATTTTCTAAGTAATTATAAACTATATAAAATAAATTGAAGGTTGTTATCTTTTTAGATTTTAATTCTTATTCTATGAATTTGATATAGTAATAGAATGATACTTTTAATTATTGGTTTCTTTAAATCTATACCTTCTTTAGAAATAAATATATTCATTCATTTTTTTTAATTTATCATTTTAAATTTTATTTTCATGGGTAATCCATCTCTGAAAATATTATTATTATGTTGTATATATATTGTTAATTGTTACTAAAATTTATCAAAATGTTGGGTTTTCAATTTTATTTTATTTGCATTTATGTTCTCAAGAAATTTGAATAAGGAAGAAAATTACCTAAGCATTTAATTTAAAATCAAAGATGTTTTTATATTTGAATTTATCATTATAGTCCAATAATATATATATATATATATATATATATATAAATTCATGATTTTCAAATATATAATTTCTTTAAATAAATTATTAGCCAAGTATAAATTCACATATGAATTTATAATTTAAGAATGTCATAATCAAGATTATGGCCATAAATCGATGGTTTTGTTGTCATATACATATATGAATGAACAATTAATTGAACTTTACAAAAATGGATTTTTATGGACAAAAGGAATGAAAATTTAAGTGCGTGGATGTTGATTAATCTTTCATGTGATTATGCAACATCATGTGTCATGAGATTTTGATCGTACCTAGTCGAATACGTAGTTTTCAGTAAAGATTAGAATTTATATATTTATAAATAAAATTGAATATGTTTGTACGAAGTATGATTATAAATATATTTTCCAAGCTAAAACCCCAGTGAAAATTATATGTATATAAATAAAGCTAATTAAAAAACGTTTTATAAAAACCGGTACTCGAACTTTGTAAATATGATAGGGAATTGGAGATTGAATCTATCCCTCAAGTGGGTAGGCCCAAGATAGACTTCAAAGTTTTTAGTGGCCATAGTTTTTTTGTTTTAAGTGCTTGCTTAATATTTTCAACCGAATCACTGGATTGGTTTAAAATCATTTTCGAAGTATAATTATTTTTCAAAGAATAATAGTATTTTATAAAGGTTGGTTTACAAATGTATTTCTAATTGAATTTTCCAAATGTATTATCAAAGTAATATTTTTAATAGGATTTATCAAAGGTTTTCAAAACTCTTTACTGAGAAATTGAACGATCACCCTTTTATTTTAAAAATTATTTTTCACAGGTATCTTAGGATATTATTTACAGATGTTATTGCTTTTGAAGATAGCGCGCGCGGAAGTGTAGTGGACAATTGTTTTATTTCATTATTTCAACTCTGATTAGATGTAATGTTTTGTCTAATCCTCCAGAACCTAGACTGGTAAAAGGTCCTCTTTTGTGTTAAGTGTTGTGTAATCATTCAGTTTATTTTATAATTTTTTTACACTACATTTTAAGCACCGAATATGGAAGAGTGGGCTCTAGGGGTTAAAATTGGTATCAAAGGAACGGTTTAGACAACTTTGGAGATTAGACATTGTCTCTTGAGAAATAAAATCTATGCTTTATCATTTTCTTTAGTTTGTTAAGTTCCCTTAGTGTTTCTTTAATTATGAATATGAAATTATGAATTTTCGTAAGTCTGACGAAAGAATTGCGAGGGCACAATTCATTTACGGGGGGGGGGGGGATGTAACAACCCAGATATTTTAATAAATTAATTAATGAATTATAGATTTAAATAAATAATGTAATAAAATATTTTTATAAAACTATGATATTTTATTTAATAAAAATTAAATTTTTTTACTTTTGTTTATATTATTTTTTATCATGTCACATTTTAAATACATATTGAAATAATATAAATTAATTGTACTTTTATGAAATTTAGTATTTGAAAAGATATTTTATGATATATTATTTTAATAAATAAAGATAATCAAATTTAATATTAAAGGTAACATATTTTGTTTAAATGAAACATAATATTATTTTTATTATAGTATATATTTATGAATTATTTTTATAATTATTTTTAGAATGTTATATAAAAAATTTTTTATAAAGAAATTAAATTTGAATGATGTATTTGAGAAATCATTGTTTTTAAATACATATGTAAATAAAACATTTTAAACAAACAGATGATATTATTTAAGACCAATTTATTTGAATGTTATTATATATACATATATATTAAAATTTATGATTCATAATGTTAATGTTTATATAAATACTCATATTACTTTAAAATTTATAGAAATAATAAATCATTTTGAAAATTGAAACTAATTAATAATGTAATGTTAACATATAAAATCATATATATGATTTAAATATAAAAAATATAAATTATGTTTTGAAATTATGATAATAATAAAAAAAGAATATAGACCTTTACACACACACATATATATAACGATATGATATATATATATATATATTAAGATAATTATTTTATTTCAACAAATAAAACAAAAACAATAATCGATTTTTAATGAAAAGAATAAAAAAATGAAATGAAATATTAAAAAAATAATGAATCTCATTTTAGGGTATTAGGAATTCGATTAGTCATCTTTGCAGAAGAGAGGCACAGAAGGAGTCCAATCATACGAGGTTCTCCAGCAAGGCCGATCAGAGGTCATACCGCAAGCTCTGATGAAGATTGGATGGATATCGAAGTCTATTCGTGTCATGGTTAAAGCTGAAGGTAAAGCGTTCGAACACCATGATTCTTTTTCAGATGATGGGATTGAGTTTTTTTGGATATGTTTTCAATTAATTTGTGTTGGGTGGTGTTTCCGAATGGGTTTATGGAAAAAATGACTTCCAATCTACCTTGTTTTGATGAATACTGCAAGTTGTTCTTCTTTGATTAAATTTTGTTATCCAAATCTTCCATAAATCCAATTTTCTAATTTTCGGTTCTTCCTATCGACAGTCATTTATGGTTATCCTAAAATTTTAATTTCATCAAACAGATGTATACCACTGATTTGTGTAACGATTTTTCTTCAATTTCATTCGATTTAGATTATTATATTTTGTGTGTTATCCATTTGTTGTCTAATTTAGTTTCACGTCATTTTATAGAAACTGTTTCATATTTTCATTGAGATTTATTTATAGAATCCACTATTTATTTTCTTTGTTTTGGATCGAAATTTTCAAAAAATAGATACGCTGGAGATATCATAATTTTATTTTTTTGGACTATATGTATAATGATTTAATAATGCATGTTGACTTGTCAATTTTTCTATCTAATTTTTTCAACTAGTTATGTTTCTTTGTATTCATCTTCATTCATTGAATTCCGTTTTATGTCATTTTTATATTGTGCTTAAATTTCATTTAATTTATGATAAATTAGAATTTAATTTAACACTTGATAACTACTATTTATAAAGAAGTTCTCTTCTAAAATAAGGTATACTAGGAGTAAGCTGTGTGTGAGGCTGGCAAGTCAAGTAGTAGCTGCTCTCTTATTTTCCCCTTATTATACTTTCTAATTCTAAGTGTATGAGAGTTGAGTGGTGCTAATTAGAATAAGAATTCATCTACGCATAAAACTAGTAAGGGATTTTAATTTTAATTTTTTTTTTCAGATTATTTGTCTCTTACAAGTGTACTTATGGGTTTCTTCCAAAAAAATCAACATGTTTTTCAAAACATTGATAAATTTTAGTAAGGTGATTCATACTACAATTATTTTGATGCAAGTTTGGTTTAATTTTTATTCATTCTTGATGGAAAATTGTTTAATTGTGTTTGTAAGGGACTATTTAATTTCAAATACTTAGTATACAATTCTATTTTACTTTAGGCAAGGAATTATGTATTTTCAAATATTTTCCATGCAATTACATATTATTGTTTTTGTAAGGGTTTTCAAATATTTAAATTATGTTTTAAATTTCCAATGATAATGGATTATTTTGCTAGAAAAATTATATTTGTTTTAAGATGTTCATATACATACATGACTGTGGTTTTCATAGAAAATATTTGGTTTTCAAATATTTAGTTTTATGATAGACTTCTATGTTCAAAGTTGATTTTTATGGCATTTCGTTCTTAAGAATCTATTTAATTTATTATTAGGGAAACTAATTTTTATTTATTTTATTCTTTAATTTTCCAAGTAAATATAAACTATATAAAATAAATTAATGGTTGTTATCTTTTCAGAATTTAATTCTTATTCTATGAATGTGATATAGTAATGGAATGATACTTTTAAATAATGGATTCTTTAAATCTATACCTTATTTATAAATAAATACATTCATTCATTTTATTTTTTAAAATTATCATTTTTAATTTTATTTGCATGGGTAATCCATCTTTACAAATATTATTATTATGTTGTATATATATTGTTATTTGTTACTCAAATTCATCAAAAGGTTGGGTTTTCAATTTTATTTTATTTGTGTTTATGTTCTCAAGAAATTTGAATAAGGAAGAAAATTACTGAAGCGTTTAATTCAAAAATAAAAGATATTTTTATATTTGAATTTGTCATTTCAGTATAATAATATATATATATATATATATATGTATATGTATATATATATACATGCATGGTGTTCAAATATATAATTGCTTTAAATAAATTATTATCCATGTATAAATTCACATATGAATTTATAATTTAAGAATGTAATAATCAAGATTATGGACATAAATCGATGGTTTTGTTTCATATACATATATACATGAACAATTAATTAACTTTACAAAAATAGGTTTTTATGGAAAAAAGGAATGAAAATTTAAATGCGTGGATGTTGATTAATATTTCATGTGATTATGCAACGTCATGTGTCATGAGATTTTGATCGTATCTAGTCGAATATGCAATTTTCAGTAAAGATTAGCATCTATATATTTATAAATAAAATTGAATATGTTTATACCAAGTATGATTATAAATACATTTTCAAAGCTAAAACACAAGTGAGAATTCTATGTATATAAGGCAAGCTAATAAAAAATGTTTTATAAAAACTGGTACTCAAACTTTGTAAATACGATAGGGAATTGGAGATTGAATCCATCCCTCAAGTGGGTAGGCCCAAGATAGCCTTCAAAGTTTTGAGTGGCCATAGTTGTTTTGTTTTAAGGTCCTGGTTAATATTTTCAACCAAATCACTGGATAGGTTTAAAAGCATTTTCGAAGTATAATTATTTTTCAAAGAATAATAGTATTTTTTAAAGGTTGTTTTACAAATTTATTTCTAATTGAATTTTCCAAATGTATTATCAATGGAATATTTTTAATTGGATTTATCAAAGGTTTTCAAAACTCCTTACTGAGAAATTGAACGCTCACACTTTTATTTTAAAAATTATTTTTCACAGGTATCTTAGGAGATTATTTACAGATTTCATCTCTTTTGGAGATAACGCATGTGAAAGCGTAGTGGAGATTTGTTTTATTTCATTATTTCAACTTTGATTAAATGTAATATTTTGTCTAATCCTCTAGAACCTAGACTGGTAAAAGGTCCTCTTTTGTGTTAAGTGTTGTGTAATCATTCAGTTTCTTTTATAAATTTTTTTTACATAACATTTTTAAGCACTGAGTCCAGAAGAGTGGGCTCAGAGTGTTAAAAAGAGGGGATTTGAATTCTTTATAGAAGAACCAAATCCTTGAAAACTTAAAAAAATAAAGAGGGTTAAATGAGAAGGTAAAAATGTTTTTTAATATATTTTGTTTTTCCTCATAATATTATATGTTCTCTACTGCATTAACATAATCTAAATTAAATGTTTGATTATTTATGTAGACAATTTCTTCTGCACATGATGATATTACCAATCCCTTGGAATAACAAACTATAATTTAGGAAACTATTTGGAAAATTTAAAGGTAATGTTATGATATACTTTCTCTATTTTAAAATATATATATATATATTGGAATGTTGATTTAATTTTCATTATTCCTTGTAGAGTTTCCTTATTTTATAAAATTTCTATACATGTGCCTTTTCAAGAAGAGAAATGTCCCTTTATTTTCTCAATCATAGAAGAAATCTTAATGTTTTTACAGTAAAATCATTGTACATAGAATCATTGTATTTTTTCATATTTTTGTTTAATTTATTTGTTTTTAGTATTAATCACATGATAATTGTTTTCTTATAAAGGTGGATTATTTTGTTTGATTTGGGGTTCTTTGTCCATATTTCATGCCTTTATGCACCAAAACTTCCACATAATTCGTCTCCCTCAAAATATTTTCACCCCTGTAGTGGTGCATTTATCACTGTCTTTCACGTTACCTCCACTACCTTTACAGGAAGAGCAACGATGCTGTCTCTGCTCAATCACAGAGATAATATTGATGTTTTCATAGTAAAATCATTTTCCATAGAATTAATTTATTGTTTCAGATGGAACTCGACGACGGCGATTCCCGGCGACCTTCAGCCTGGCAATGGGGTTTCACGGTGTTGAAACCCTAGATGGAGCTCGGCGACGAATTCCCTCCCCTTCCTGGAGGCGGAAGGGAGGCTCAGGATCGGGTGTCTCTGCCTCATTCACCGCGGAAGACTTTCACTCCCTTCTCAAACCCTTGTTATCTCCCGGAGTTCCCGACGATCTCACTATGCCCGAAAGTGCCTGATCTCCATCAGGGGGATCCGCAGCTGCCAATTTCTTCTTCTGAGTTCTCTGATGCCACGAATCTTCTGAATCTTACGCTGGTAGCTCGCTTCGCTCGGAGAAGGCCGTCGGTCGATGAGTTTGACCGATTTATATTTGGGAAATGGGATCTGCAGGAACGTGCTGTTGTTGGGCTTCTCGACAGCCGCCAGTTCATGATTCGGTTCGCCTCAGAGGAAGACCTGATCCGTGCCTGGTCCGGCGCCCCCTGTAGTTTCAATGGATGCCTGTTCTTCCTGCTTCGTTGGTCCTTCGATTTATGTATGAATCGTGATCCGTCAACAGTTGCCGCATGGGTTAGTCTCCCTCTTCTTCCTCTTCCCTTTCAGAACCCTGCCATCATCCGCATGATTGGTAATATGGTGGGGAGATTCCTATGTTCTGATGTTCGAACGGCGGCTGTATGTCATCCGGTGAACCCCCGCATCTGTGTGGAAGTGGATGTTGCAAGGCCGGCAGTCAAGTGGGTGTGGCTCACTGTTGGTGAGGAGTTCAGGTGGAGACAGCCCGTGGTGTTCGAGTCGTGGGTTGGATTTTGTAATACTTGCAGTCGTCTGGGACATTCGGCTGCCAATTGTCGTTCTGTGCTTCTGAACAGACAGTCTTTTAGCCGGCAGGAGAGAATGGAAGTGGCTTTCAGGCCGAGTGTGTTGTCTTCTGGAGATGTGGTCTCTGGAGGTGCTGAGGATAGGAATGGTAGGGCCGCAATGCCTCTGAGGAGCGGTGCAGAGGACCCCTCAAACCCCAAGGTGTCTGATGTGTTCAGCAGGCTTCAGCGTGACCTGCAGGTGGGTGATGGGGTGCTGCATGCCAAGGCAAATGAGGTCTCGGGCCCTTGTGAAAGGGGAAGTACTGCCGGTGCAAGTGTTGGTGGCAGTGAGTTGCAGCAGGAGGTGCGTGTGTCGGTTATTGCTGAAAAAGATGGTACGTTGTGTAAAGAAGCTGTGAATGTGGATAATGGTATGATGATTGGTGTTGGCAGAGGCAGTGAACTTATGGAGGCTCCAGATAGTATCAATGGTGTGCATAGGAGAGATGGGATGGATGGAGAAGCAGGGTTCATTTCTGCTTCTGTCAACCGGGTCCAGGACTTGGAAATTGAGCAGGGTGAGGAGAAATCTCCTGTGAATCAGCTGCAGAATGAACCCTCTAGTCAGAATAAGGATAATGAAACAAAAGATATGCTACAGGGATCCTTAGTTACTCAGGAGTCTCTGGAACAACCAAGGTGCCTTGCTGTGATTGACACCAATGGTCAATTTCAGAAGCATAGTGGAGGGGATGATAAGTTTCAGCCGGTGATTATTCATGGTAACTGGGGGGACTGTTATGACAGTGATCAAGAAAACTCTGGTGTCATGAGAAAACCTTCATTTAGTGATGTGGTTCAAGGTGGGAAGGCAAAGACGAAGTTGGTGGAGGCTCGCGAAGCCTTGACTGCTCCGCGACGCAGGCCAAAGAAGGATTACTCCTATCTACCAAAGCCGTTAAACACCAGGTCCTCTGGCGGAAATGAGGAGCTCCTAGCCCTGGAGAGGATGAATCTGCGACGGAAATATGCTAAGGTTTTGAAGCAGTATGAAAGCTTGGAATGGGAGACAGCTTCAGTGGAGGATATGAATGGGGACGGGTATAGTTGTAGTGACATGTAATTTTCCTTCTTTCTGGTTTTTGTTGCTTGTCTACTGTCTTTTTCCTTTATTTTAATAAATGGTCAGGGGAGTACCCCCTGACTGCGCCTTCCTGGTAATTTATTGTTTCATATTTATTTATTTATTTTTATTATTACTCACATAATAATTTTTTTATTAGATAGGTGGATTCTTTTATTCAAGTTGGGGTCCTATGTTCATCTTTTATGCCTTTCTTCACAAAAAATTCCATAGAATTATTCTCACTAAAAAACTTTTCACCCCTATAGTGGTTCATTTATCACTTTCTTTCATGTTACCTCTATTGCCTTTGCAGAAAGAGCAATGATGCTTCCTTTACTCAATTACAGAGGTAATCTTGACGTTTTCACAGTAAAATCATTGTCCATATAATTAATGTATCGCTTCATATTTATGTTTTATTTATTTATTTTTAGTATTACTCATATAATAATTGTTTTATTATATAGGTGGATTCTTTTGTTCTATTTGGGGTTCTCTGTCCATATTTTATGCATTTCAATATAAAAACTTCCACACACTTCTTCTCTATCAGAACCTTTCACCCTTGCAATGTTGACATTTATCACTTTCCTTCAAGTTCCTTTCACTAATCAATCAAAAAGGTAATATTTATATTCTCACAGTTTAATAATTATCTATATAATTAATTTATTATTTAATATTTATGTTTAATTTATTTATTTTTAGTTTTACTCATAATAATTGTTTTCTTGTACAAGTGGATTCTTTTTTTCGAGTTGATATGGTTTGTTCGAAGATTCCCAAGTAGTGTTGATATTTAAACAAATAAAGTTAATGGAAATCATGGTAACATTGACAATTAGATTTTTTTTTGAGAATTTGGGATGTGTAGAAATCAGTCGCACCTCAATCCAACACACGATGTGACTGGTATGGCTCCAAGCACTTATTTCTATTTAAAATTGACATTAATTTTAGTAAAAAAGACAACTGACACACTCAAAACCAATCAAACATATTCATATTGTTTAGATACTTTAGTAAAATGATCCATAAGTCATTTTAGACATGTATGAATCAACCAAACCTCAATCTAATACACGATGTGCCCGATATGACTCAATGTGCCTGCTATTAGTATAAAATCGATATTTGACTTTAAAAAGTACCAGTCACTGAAAACTGAGAAAACACACTCGGATTTTTTTATAATTTTGGGTATATATTCATAAGTTATTTGTGATGTGTAGTAATTAGTCTCACATCAAACAGATACACGATGTGATCCATATGAGTCAAAGTGCGTGTTCCAAGATTAAAATGACATTTTAGTAAAAAAGACAAGTTACGTACTTAAAACTGATAAAACACATTAATATTATTTTGATACTTTAGGAAAATGATCCATAAGTAATTTGGTATGTGTAGGAATAAACCACACCTCATTCTAATGCATGGTGTGATTCGTATGACTCTAAGTGCGTCTTTATTTAAAATTGACATCAATTTTAGTAAAAAACAAATTGGCCTTCTCAAAACCAAAAAAACACATTTTAATTATTTTGATACTTTAGGGAAATAATACATAAGTGATTTGGGACATTCATGAATCATCCACACCTCAATATGACTCACAGTGTGACCGGTATGACTCAAAGTATGTGTTTTTATTTAAAATTGACAGCTATTTTAGTAAAAAGGTCAACTAACCTACTAAAAACTAATAAAATAAATTCAAATTGTTTAAATACTTTATGAAAATTATACATAAGTAATTTTTGATGTGTAGTAATTATCCACACCTCAATATGATACACAATTTGATCAGTATGAGCCAAAGTTTGTGTTTCAATTTTAAAATAAAATTTTAGTAAAAAAGAAAAGTAACGTACTCAAAACTGAGAAAACACATTCAAATTGTTTTGAAACTTTAGGAAAATGATCCATAAGTAATTTGGGATGAGTAGGAATTATCCTCACCACAATATGCTGCATGGTGTGACCAGTATGACTCAAAGTGCATCTTTTTATTTAAAATTGTCATTAATTTTAGTAAAAGGCCAACTGACCTACTCAAAACTGAGTAAATGTATTCAAATATTATTAAAAACTTTATGAAAACAAACCATAAGTCATTTTTGTTGTGTAGGAATCAAAAACACCTCAATTTAATACAAAATGTGATAGGTATGATTCAAAGTACATGTTTCAATTTTAAAATGACGTTTTAGTAAATAAGAAAGTGACATACTCAAAAACTAATAAAATAAATTCATATTGTTTTATAAATTTATAAAAAACAATCCATAAGTCATTTTGGATGTGTAAGAATTAGGCTCACCTCAATAAGATGCATGGTGTGACTGATATGACTCAAAGTGTGTCTTTTTATTTAAAATTGTCATCAATTTTAGTAAAAAGGATAACTGACCTATATAAAACTGAGTAAAAACATTCACATTGTTTTAATAATTTAGTAAAATGATACATAAGTCATTTTTGAGGTGTAGGAATTAGCTATACCTCAATACAATACACAATGTGATCAGTATGAGTCAAAGTGCGTGTTTCAATTTTAAAATAACATTTTAGTAAAAAAGATAAATGACATACTCAAAACTGAGAAAACACATTCATATTGTTTTAAAAATTTATTACAATGCTCCATAAGTTATTTGGGATGTGTAGGAATAATCTTCACCTCAATCCGATATATGGTGTGACCAGTATGACTCAAAGTGCATTTTTTATTTAAAATTGTCATCAATTTTAGTAAAATTAAAAACTATACTACTCAAAACTGAGAAAAAACATTCATATTATTTTGATACTTTATTATAATTATCCATATGTCATTTTTAATATATAGGAATCTTCCACACCTCAATCCGATACACTATGTGCCCGATATGACTCAAAGTGTCCGTTATTAGTTTAAAATCAACATTTTAGTTCAAAAAGTTTCACTCATTGAAAACCGATCAAACATGATCATATTTTCTTGATAATTTAGGACAATGATTCATTAGTAATTTTTGACATGTAAGAATCCGTTTCAGGTCAAACCGATACATGATGTGATCATAATAAGTCAAAAGTGCGTGTTTCCAGTTTAAATGACATTTTAGTAAAAAAGACAACCAATGTACTTAAAATCAAGAAAACACATTCAGATTATTTTGACACTTTAGGAAAAAAATTCAAAATTCATTTGAGACACGTTGGAATCATCCACACCTCAATCCGATGCATGGTGTGACTAATATGACTCAAAGTACGTCTTTTTATTTAAAATTGACATCAATTTTAGTAAAATCAACACTTTATGTTAATTTATTTCTTTATATTTTTAATAACATAATATTTTTTTCTTTTACAGTTGCATTATTTTTCTCAATAAGGTGTTGTTTTTTAGAAAATTTCATGAGTCAGGTCAGGATTAAAGGATTAAGGAACATTAATGTTTTTGAATGTATGTAATAATTTTTATTTATGTAATTGTATAAACCAATGTTTGGAATGTCTATAATATACTGTTTTTTCTTGTGTTTTTTTTAAATTTAACTTCATTTAAATCCTATATTGGTACTAATTTTTGGTGATATCTGGTGTGTTTTTGGTGCTGTGGTGTGCTGTTACGACACATTACAGTGGTGCTACAATGTGCTATTACAGCACACTACAATACGACCCTTGATGAAGAAAAACTTTTCATATATTTTATACTATAAATCACTGCTTATAATACCACCATACTATTATTTTATGAGTAATTGTCACATTTTTAGGTTTTAGTGGTATTTTGAGCTTAAATGAAAAAATGGTTAAATCTATAAATTTGACATATTTTTATGACGGGGGTATTTTGGACATAAAATTTAAATTATTATTACAAATTATGAATTTTTTTTTTGAAATCCTTTATTTATTTAATATAACATTGTCTTCTAGATCATGGGATGATTCGAGCATTTAGAGGTATGAAAAAGTCATTTAAGCTGGGAAATTTATCGGGAAGACAGTGTGGACCCCACATCCATAACAGAATCATAACTCGGTTCACACACCTCCAAATCAATTTATTATAGTTGTAAATGAAATAGAATTCAATAAGGTGCATCCTTGATTAGTTTTAAGTCAAAATACTATAATTACGACATTCTTTGAATGGTTTAAACATGTGAAAGATGAAACAACTCACTAGGCAAAAATAGTTCCATTCAATAATTAATTCATACCATCTAAACCACACGTCCAAAATGTTTCATATTTTGTGAAGAAACGAAAAATGAATAATGGTACAACTTTTCTTAAGGATACAATGTGTTAATAGATAGGCTGGAGGGTCATAATGGTATGAGAATGTGAGGATGTGGAATCTGACATGACACATGGATAGATTAAATATATCAGAGTAAAATGGTCATAACTCCTATTTTCTGTTCTCAATGACGATAAAATATTTAAGGTGAGTGGAGGAGATATTATAGAACAACTTTCATGAAGCAAAATGTTAAAAATTCTTCCAATTAATAGATAATACATGTAGAAATATTTGGAGTATATTTTTGGAGCGAATTCTTTCACCCCCTCTCCCTATAAATATGCATCCTCAACCCTTCTCAAAATATTGGCACTTATATGTTTCCATTTTCTATTGTTTTGTAGTTTCATTCCATTTTAATAGTATTATTCATTTTTTATATATTTTTCTCTTATTCTTAATCTCATTCTCATTTATTTATCTTTTGTTTTCCACCTCATTCTTCTCCACTGCGATCTCTTGTACTCGTGATCATGAGTAACTAAACCAAGAAAGTTCCTGGGGGATCAATCCTATGTTTAACCCAAGTAATTATATATTCATGTTTTAATTTTCCTATTTACTTAGAGTTAGGATGAGGGGGATCTTATTAGGAAAGGTTCCTTTGTGTCTCCACTTTCCACCCGAGGCTTAGCTTTCTCTTCTACAATATTCTCCCTCGATAGAGAAGGTGGATGTGAGGTCTCTCAGTGATCTTTGAGTGCATCATATATCCACACCCATAGGTAGAACAAGATGTTCATGAATATGATGGAGCATTCTAATTAATTATATTTGAAGCTAATAAAGAGGTGATGAAGGTTCATTCTGAATAATCTCCTAGGAGGATCTTCTTTATGTCTAGCATCATTTTGTCTCTATTCATTCTGTCTGCATTATGCATTGCATATTTAATTTTAATTATCTTTCATATTTTTTTTTCAAACATCTATTTATTTAATTTTTATTTCAAAAATAAAAAAATATAAAAAAGTAAATTATAAGTAGAGATTTATTGACCTTAAAATCTCCTCAAGAGAACGACCTAGGTCAGCCCATATGCTGCATTTAGTTATAAATATTTTTGAGAGTGCGCACAACAAAACATCATAAAATTGGCACCATTTACATGACCCTAAGTGGTTTCCATTCACTATTTTTATTCACATTTTTTAAATAATTTTCCTTTTATTTAAAAAAACAAAAAAATAATAAATTTCAAAAACTAAAAAAATATTCTTTGTTCACGATGTATTTAAATTGTGATTATTATGAATGGAATAACCAATCTTAAGTGAAACAAAATGTTTACAATGAAATTGAATCTTAGTTTAAAAGGATTAGTGATAAATTTTAAAAGCAAAAGATCCAAATAGAATGGATTGCTGAATATGTATGGACATCCCAGGAGTAATCTGAACCTGAGTCGGAACCTGAAACACAATGAGTGGTTGAAGAAATTACACTAATAATTTTTTATGTCAAAGAACTTGAGGTGGGTGATAAGGAGCTACTATCATCCCACACTCAACTATTGCTCGAGGAGGTCCTAGAAGTACACATGCAAGCTGATGTACTTATGGTAGATCAACAATTTTTTGAAGTATTATGGAATAACTTTGTTAAAGATAACTTGAAACTTAATCTTACCATCCTTGTTAATGAACAATTTACACCATTATAATTCTCTCTTGATTTGGAAGATTATAAAGAAGATACACCTGATGAGATGGAGTTTCCAATGTTCCTACTAGAAGAGATCAATTTCCAAGATTACTTACTTGGAAGGGAATATTTCTTTATTGATTATTCATGTTTTAATCTTATTCAAGTTGAATTGTTTTTTGACTTCTATTTTTCTAAAATTACTAACACAACAAAAATTAAGCAGGCCTTGGATGTTTATTAAGAGACTTCCGAATTGGTGGTGAATAAAGAAGAAGATAAAGATAATAATATGGTGTGACTACCTCCCCTACATCAACTTTACTACCATAGGAAGGAGGACACCATGGGAGTCAATAGGGAGAACCCCTATCTTCTTTTCCCTCCCACTCTGGACTTTAATTTCTCTCTTTATTCTTTATTCGAGGTTGGGAACTATATTATCTTATTTGGGGTTATCTACTTTCAGTGTTCACTCATGGACATCAGGAAAAGTAACTTGTGGTGGTTTATCTCAAAGAAACCACATTAACGATCTTATTGGGTATAATCCACTGAAACTTCTAGTCCAGGGGCAGTAAAAACCTAGAACTCTCTTTGGGGTCTAAACTGAGCATTATTACTTTTATATTCCCCTTATATTTTTATTTATTTATTTTTATTATGTATTTTTCATTTCTTTATTATTGTTTTAAATTGGTAGTATCTAGGAGCTTAACTCAAGGTATACACTTTAAAAATAATGTGAGGTTGTATATTTCTATCCCTTTGCTTTTATACCTTATATTTATTTTCTTATTGAGTTGAAATAAGGTGTAGTAAAATTTAAGTGTGGGGGAGTTCAACCTATTAGTTTTTCTTGTGTTATTTGTTTAGATTTTAGAGCTTCAATGAATATTCATATCAATTTTCACACATCAATTGATTTTGAAAGAGTTGAAATTATTTTGGAGAGAATGGATTTTAAATGATTATTGATGTGAAATTTTTTTCATTGAATTGGATTTTCAATAATTTTTATGAGTTTGAATGATTTTTGAAATACATGCCCATGAAAAACTAACTCAAAATGTTTTTCTAGTCCTGTGAGGTATTCTAAACCACTTTGACATATTCATCCTAATACCCACACTTTCTTGGGGGAAACTTGAATTTTGTGTGAGAACCAAATTTTTGGATTTTTTCTATTTTAAAGATTTGGATTTCATGAAATGTTTTTAATAAGATTGAGTTATTACTTTGGCTAGCCAAATTTATCCTTTTTAATCCCTTAGACTCCATGAAATTTATTATAGGTTTAAGACACATTACACGCCGATTTTTCCTTACCTACTCACACTTTTAGTATTTTTGCATGGATATTTAGAGTTTGAGTGTGGGGGAAGGCCCTTTCATGTGCATTCATTAGGATGTGTATCATTTATGGGTGGTCCGAGGTGTGTTTCAACATTTTGGTTAGTGGATAATAAGATAATTGGGTATGTGACATCATTTCATTGTGCTTTATTTGTTTCATATATTTCTCCTTAAAAAAAAAATGAAAAAATGGAGATGATATTTAATTTCACATTGTATATTATTTGATCATGCATGCCCCTCTAAAAAATCAAGGGCATGAATTTTTATTCATTTATTTTATTAAATTTTTAGCTTATCCTCCATGAAAAAAATAAAAAAATAAAAATAAAGCAGTTCCTTTCTGGAGATTTGAAAAAAATGGGAGAATATGGATGATATCATTCATTGTAATCATTATTTGTCTCATGTAACATGTCATAAAATGGGGTGATGTCGTTTTTAACATTTTTAAGGGGGATTGAGAGAAGTATTTTCTATGTTTTCACTTGAATTAATCATGCATTGTACTTAAGAGTCCAGCCTCCTCTTTCTGGCCTAAAAGTTTTTCAATCATTTTCCCAATAACTATATGCCACAGAATCATTTGAACCTTTAATTAAATCCCTCATGATTGAATTAATTTTCAAGTTTCATGTTGTAGGGAAAGTATATTTTTCTCAAGCCTATGGTGATACATGAAATTTTTAAGTATGAGCATAACTCCAGATTTAATTTCTCTTGAGTGAAAAGTGACATAAAATTCAATTTGAGTTAGGTTGTGATTGGGATATGGATTTATTTCTGAGGTTAACCAAATTTTAATTATTGAAATGAAAATTATATAGAATTGTTTTTCATAGATGATACATGACGGAATTCTATTTTGTATAAGATCATTGATATTTTATCATTTTTGATTGTTGTATGGATTTTGATTTGGATGTAAGATGATTGCCTAGGAATACAATGGTTAAGTATGGGGGAGTGATGAAGCTCACATTTTCATATATTTTATATTGTGAATAATTATTTATAATCCCACCATACTGTTATTTTATGATTAATTGTCACATTTTTAGGGTTTAGTGGTATTTTGAGCTTAAATACAAAAAATGGTTAAATCTAGAAATTTGATATATTTTTATGATAGAGGTATTTTGGTCATAAAATTTTAATTATTATTCCAAATTGTGTGATTTTTTTTTTAAATACTTGATTTATTTGACACAAATTTTTCTTCTATATAAGTGGATTATTTGAGCATTTAGAGGACCAAAAAATCATTTAATTTGGGAAATTTTCCATGTGGAAAGCGTAGACCCCACATCCGTAACGGAATCATAACTCAATACACACACATAAAAATGAATTTATTCCAACTATAAATGAAATAAGATTAAATAATGAGATTCCTTGATGGGTTTCAATCCCAAATACCATAATTAAGGCATTATTTGAATGATTCAAACATCTGAAAGATGAAACCACTCACCAGGATGAAATGGTTCCATTCAATAATTAATTCATAATATCTGAACCACATGTCAAAAATGTCTCATATTTTGTGAAGAAACAAAAAACAAAATAAAGAAACAACTTTCCTTAAGGATCAAATGTGTTAATAGACAATTTGTAGGGTCATAATGGTATGGGAATGTGAAGATGTAGAATCTAACGTGGCTCATGGATAAATTAAATATATTAGAGTAAAATGGTCATAACTCCTTAGTATGATTCTCAATGATGATAACATTTTTAGGGTGATTTTATGAGTTATTATGGAATAATTTTCATTAATAAAATTATTTCAAATTCGTCCAATTAATGAATAATACATGCAAAAATATTTGTAGTATATTTTTGGAGTGAATTATTTCACCCCTTCTCCCTATAAATATGTATCCTCACCCCTTCTCAAAATATTGGCACTTCTATGTAGAAATTTTCTATTTTTTTGTAGTTTATTTTCATTGTAATTGTATTATTCATTTTTAATATATTTTTCTATTCTTCTTAATCTCATTCTCATTTATTTATCTTTTTTTCCACCACTTTCTTCTCCACATCGATCTCTTGTACTCGTGATCACGAGTAACTAACATGAGGAAGTTCTCAGGGGATCAATCTAGTGTTGATACCAAGTAATTATAAATTCATGTTTTATGTTTGTTATTTACTTATAGTTAGTATTAGGGGGATATTAGTGGTAAAGGTGCCTTTGTGTCTCCACTTTCCACCCGAGGCTTTGCTTTCTCTTCTACAATATTCTCTCTCGATCGAGGAGGTGGATGTGCAGTCTCTCAATGATCGTTGAGTGAATAATATATACACACCCATAAGTATAAAAAGATGTTAATTCATATTATAGATCATGCTCATTAATTATATTTGAAGCTAATAAAGAGGTGATGAAGGTTCACTCTAGATAAACACTCGGGAGGATCTCCTTTCCTTCTAGCATCATTTTGTCTCCATTCATTCTGTCTACATTATGCATTGCATATTTACTTTTCATTATCTTGCATAATCATTTCTAAAAAATCCATTTATTTAAGTTTTATTTAACAAATTAAAAAATATAAAACATTGAATTATAAGTAGTGATTAATTAACCACAAAATCTCTCCAAGAGAATAACCTAGGTGAGCCCATATGTTGCATTTAGTTATAAATATTTTTGAGAGCACACACGACAACACTTCATCAAACCTTTATCAACTATTTTATAAGCACTAATAAAAGAACCTTTATGAGTGATTTTGTAAGTACTGATAAATGGTTCCTTTAGCAGTGCAAAATTAAAGTGCTAATAAAGGACCCATTTATCAGTGCCCTTTTAGCACTAATAAGACCATAACTTTTAACCTCTCTCATGTAGTTAGTGATTTTCTAGTGCTGATAAAGGACATTTATAGCACTGTTAAAGGAAAATTTTGTATTATTGAATGATCAAAAAATAAGATAGATGAGACTGTATCCCCTTGTTCACTTAGTGAGTATAGTAACTCTAATATATTAATTACAATACATTAAATGTCATATTATTATTTTTTAAATTTCTTTTATAGATAAAGATCTTGGCTATAACTGATCTATAGTCAGACTACTAATACTATTTATAAGCATGGAAAATTGAGTTGAGGGTGGAATTAGAGGTACTCCGAGCATCCATATTAGATGTTCGTACCCACACCCACCACCATATATCCCACCCACCACAATTTCTCCTCTTACTACCCCATTTGAGGCACTAGGGATGTGACCACCTATTCCTTCATCATTATTTTAGATAGTTTCTTCTTCTCATATAACTTTTTCATATTCCATGATATCTCTACACCCCATATATCCTTTCCCAACAACTTCTATGCCACCTCCATTTTCCACTTCTATCCATATAGGATTTTATGATCATGATCCTATAACTTATACTCCACAGATTTATGATCACTTAGAGCATGAATTGGAGTATACTCATCCTTCATAGGCTATCGATCATTCACATCCCATGAATCCATCAGAGCCTAATTATAATCATGGATAAAGTATATGTTTACAAGCGTATTAAATTTTATCACATTAATTTTATTTCAATTGTAATTGTTATTAATTTTATTTTTTATTTTTTATTTTTCAGGAATATATTTTAATAAGAGGAAAGGGAATTTTCATATTATTGAAGTTTTGAACCTTCATACACAAATTATGATAGATTACAATGAATACACACAATTAATTGGTAAATATGGTAGGCAATGCATAAGTTTAATGATGATGTTAAGTATAGTGATATTATTATGGTTCAACCTATCTCATGGAGACATGTCAATAATCAAATAAAGTAGAATGAATTGTCTAAGATATGGGTAAGAAAATTTGTTAAATTTAAATCTATATTATTTTTTTATATGAATTAATATGTTTCTCACAAATTTGAATAAACTTTATTGGTGGTTAATCTATGAAGGTGGTACCATTGATACTACTATACATGAGCATGAGAGAAACATGGTATTGTTTATATCTAACTATGATTAATTAGGTACCAAGACAACTGAACCAAACCAACCCAAACCTATCACACCTAAAATGACTCAAAATTAATCAAATAAAAATTAATTTAATTGATATAAATTGAAAAGAAATAAACCAAACAGAGTAGACATAAACTGAATATTCTAAGGAATATCTAACCCATACCAAATAAAACTAATCCAACATGATATGATCCAAATAGATATAGGTTTGATGCTCATTTCTCCTATAAATTAATATATAATTTCCCCTAAATATTTTATTTCAAACATATATAAATTTGTCAAAGTCCCTTATAGGAATTTCTAATTTCTCCCTCAAACCTAAGCACTCTGAATTTGAGGAAACATTATTTTGAAAAAAATACATTTATTGTCAACAATTAATTTACCCTTCAATTAATGGATTTCTTAATTGTTAAAATTATTCTTGAATCATCCATGGAGTTTTAATGTAAATCCCCAAATGTAGATTTAATTGAATTGAACATGGATCATTTAAGAACTAATTTCTAGGAATTTTAGCTTGCTGGAATATGGATTTATCCCCCAAATTGAAGTCTTAATTTCCCCTCTAACCTTGATCATATAGGCTGGATATTGAGTCACTATTCATTATTTATTTCCCATGTTTTCCATGCATTAAGTGCACCATTAAAAGATGGTAGAAACTAAAAATTATTATGTTGAATCTCATAAATCATTTCCATTGGTGAATTATTGATTCAATATTGTTTCACACTCACTTGGGGAATATTGAGGTCTCCCATTTTTGGATAAAATTGGTTAAAATTATGTATGTTCATTATATGTAGCTACTATCAACTAATTTAAGTCTATGTGGTAGGATATTTTGGAGATGTTTCCATGCCTCTCGAGCATTTTAGATTTTATCCAATGCATATACTCTAAAATTCCACAAATCAATGGTTTGTTTTGGGTGAAATAGGTATCCAAAACCCATTAAAGTGTATCTAAAATATGAATTATAGCCATGAGTACCTAAGATTGTGAATATTTATGAAAATATATATGATCCATGAATTTCTAGAATGAATTTATTTTTGATAATAAACTATATTACTATAAAACTTGTAGATAGTTTACATATAAAATGTAAAGAGTTTACAATTTACATATAAAATAAAAACTATAAAATATAAATAGTTTATATATTCATTAAACTGTAAAAAAAATGAAAATATAAATTTTAAATTGTATTAATGAACTAATGGTTTACATATTAATATATTTTATATATTGATATATTTTATCTATTAATATGTAAACAAATTATATGTTTACATGCTAATATGTAAACTACATTAACATGTAAATGGTTAAATAGTATAAAAAAATTGATATAATTATCAAATATTTTAATTTATCTAGTATAAATATTATGACTTAAGATTAACATATAAACATGAAAACTTCTTCACATAATAATAAAATATAAACTTTAAAAAATGTATATTATATTAACATGTTAACACATGAACTTTTATATGTAAACATGTAAAATCTAAATTTTATTAACATGTATAATGTTTTAATTAATATTAACATATAAAAATATAAATAGATTCATTTAATATGAACATATAAACTTGTAAACTATAAAACCTAACTAAACTGATGAGAATATAGTGAAACTAAATATTAATAAACTTAATTTACTGTACTTGGCCCAATCCAAATCAAACATAATAAAACCAAATTGAACCAAAAGGTAATAACTTACCCCAAAAGATCTGAACCAACCTAACCTGAATAAAATTAAATTGAACTAAACAAAATATAATCAAACCTTAACTAAAATTAATTGTAAAAACATGTATGAAAATGATATAAACATATTATACTGAATTAAACTACACCGAATGAAACCAAATTGAATTAAACTGAAATGAGAAAAAGTTAACTAAACCAACCCAAATCGAATTTAATTAATCATTCCATACATGACTTGAATTTAAAAAAAACAAAAAATGAACCAAACAAAAATAAACCATTCAAAACTGACCTAAAATGGAATATCCCAAACTAAACTATACCATACTGACCCAAACTAAACTGACCTGATTTATTTTAATTATAACTAAACCAAGAAAGATTAATTGTATTTAAAAGTGAACCTAAATGATTCTTACTGAAACTCAACTCCCCCAAACATATTCAAACCAATAAAAACTAAAAAATAAATAAAACTAAATTGAATTTATCCATTCTAACATGAACTAATACAATAATACTAAAATTAATCTAAATATACCTTAACAAAAAAATCTAGGCTTTTTCATTTATATTTGATTGATTCTAGTTTATCTTAATTGGGGATAATACAATACATTTGAATGAAATTTAGTTTGATTTTTTTGGTTAGTTATATATTAGTTAGAATGGGTTAATATTTTTTTGAAATACAATGTTATTGAATAATTTTTTCTTACATTTAATGTCATTTGTAGTGGGAGATATCGAACATTAAGGGGAATATTACTGATTTAAAATTGTTTTCTCAATCTGAAAGAACAATTACAGGAGTGTTATAAATGAATAAGGATAAGAAAAGATTATAAATTTTATTTTTATACTTTCAAATTTTAATATCTATTTTATAACTAAATATCTCATTTATATTGTAAAAATGTGATTTTGAGAACCTTACTAAGAAATAAAATGAAAACTTTAGGCGAAATGATCATTTTTAATTGAAAAAATGTGATGAGAATTAGGGTAGATTCCATTATTAACCTAAGAAGAGTATAATACCCACTAGGTATTGGCCCACTTTGGGAACATCTAATAGCTTTGGTAGTATCAATTTTCAAGTATCTTATAAAAAAATCCCAGAGGCAGAAAAATTATCCATACAGAAGCATGAAAGAAGTAAAAAGGTCATAGAGTAGTTTATGTAAGCTATACAAACATTGGTTTTATCAAATACAATAGGTATTTATATGGTTTTTGATACATTAATATTGATTATGCACTCCTTATATGATGCACTAGGTGATAATGATGAAAATCTGAGTGGTGGTTGAGGTGATGAATTTCTTGGTGGTGATGGTGGTGAAGATGTTGAAGGTGATGATGTTAGTGAGGAAATTAATGATGAGGGTGATGATCATTATGATAGTTGTGTTCATGAGGTATATATTGATCCCTTACATTTATAACTTGATATATATTACACAATCACGTGGATGATGTTTGATGACTGAAAATGATTTTATAAGTGTGTTATCATTTTTTAAGTTATCGAATAATTAAATATAAAATATAAAATATATATATTGTTTTAAATTTTAGTTGTGACTATTTTAATACATAATTTTGTTTGTAGGTTGTTATATTTTGGTTTTAAGTTGTTTGTGGAGTGGGTGATGGATGATTAGAAAGTGATGCATGGTGTGGGGGCCTATAATAATAGTTTTAGTAACTGTTGGTATAGGCTTGCTATACTAATAATTTTTAAACCATTGGTAATGTTTTCTTATACCAACAGTTGGTAGAACCATTGGTATCAACTAACCTTGAGGGAAATATACCAACAGTTAATTAAGAACCATTGGTATAAGGCTATCTCAATGACTCAATTCTCAATTTTTAGGGAAACTATTGGTATTCCTTATACCAACAGTTCCAACCACCCTTATAAAATTTTAAAACATTTTTTATAGGTAAAATTTACAGTACTGTATGAGCTTGATAGGGTTAGTTTTAATGATACCTTTTTATGAAAAATATTAATTTTTAAAGACCAACTAGATTTTTTACAAGATATATAGGCTAATCCATCAGGATTAATGCATATTTTCGGTTCTTTATCAGTAGGGTACCACCAATGGAACCTTAAAAATTTTCATAAAATATATAAGTGTGTGAATTATGATGTAAGAAACGTAATAACTAATAATTTAAATCACAAATAATATAGCCAAACGAGTCATTAGATATTTACCAGGTCACCCCAAATATCAAATCTACTTTGACTATTGTCAATGAGTTATTATCAATTTTTATGGATTTGGGTTACTATTTGGGTCCCTTACATCTATTTACCCATCCTTCCACATTTTATCACACATTAAACACACAAATTATTATAAAATATACCAAGGTATATCTATTAAGTACTATTACTATATGCTTCAAGAATAAAAAATAGCTTGATTCGAGGAAAATCGGTAGAATTATCCAAGACCTATGAAAATGATAGAGAATGAGTATTTTAGAAGGACCATAACTAAAAAATGATAGAAAAAAATGAAATAAGGGTATAAATAGGTTATCATTATTTATATAAGACCGATACTATTTTTTTGATATTTTTCACCGTATGAGAAGTTGTTATCTCTTCGAAGCTAGGAGATGGGAGAGAGAAAAGTTGAATGAGAGGGGCATTGTACATATTCTCCCTGAGATAGGAATATGGACCCCCCACACACAGATATATATATATTCTAAATAATTAAAAAATAACTCATAACTTATCTACTATAAAACCATTGGGTACTTAATAGAAGTCCATTGACTACTTAGTGGCGGTGTTAGGGGAATGACCTACCCCTTGTAGCCCCATCGATCGCTTGATTATACCATACCAAGTATTGTTCTACAACAACACCACCCCCTTCACTTAAGTTTAAAATTTACAGATTCTAACTCCAAAAATATAAACTCATATAAAATCAAACATAATTTAATATTCAAAGGCCAAATATAAAATTATGGATTAACCTTATAACCTTGGGCCATTATAAACTCCTTACTATGAGGCTTTTAATTCTTTATAAGAAACATTGAGAACCTATAGTGTATTAATTTTACTATTAAGATCTCATGTCCACTTACCACTCCCAATTATCATCTTGGATCAAGCCATATTGCTATATAACCTAAGAAAAAGGAACTATTTTCACTTAGATTCTTCTCATACCAATCCAAAATTTAAAAAGTTTTCTCCCTATATAAATAATCCACATCTATATCTTGTTCATTGAAACTAATCACATGTAAAGTGTATGATTAATATCTCAATAATTTATATATGTGAAAAAATTGTGCATAACATTTTATTGAGGAGGATTTTTTAATTAATAATTCATTATCCTAATATTTCTAGAATCCTTAAAGATCCCCCAATAGATAATGGTAGTTTAACCTACTTCCTAAAATTATGGAGTCCCAGTCATCATGAAACTCATAGAAAAACTAAATCTATGAAACTAAATTTAAATGGTTAGTGTTACACCCTTGAATTGTACTTCTGAATATGGTTCTAAACATACATATTTTTCATACACAACAAGGATTACAACCAATTCCCAGAATCTAATGGTTTTTGTTGTTGGGAATTAAGGACATAATACATCATCCACCTATAAAACATAATCAAATACTTTTTAATGTACACCTTATAATGAGGAACACTCTATTTAACACCTATGATAACATATCAGAGCACTGCATGGTTGACTACACTTTCTAGGAAAGACTCTTAACATCATTCCCATGACATCCCTTTCATCATAAAATCAAAATGTAACACATACATAATAAATTTCATCATAAACATAGGTCAAAGATTTTTTTACATGTAATAATAACATTTTGGACAAAATTATTTGTATTTGTACCACACATAACATTATATACAAGGCTAACTCCACCTATCCCACACATAACATTATGGAATAGGATAGTTACACCTGACCCATGAATAACATTATGGACAATGCTAACTGCACCCAGCCTACACATAACATTATAAACAAGGATAACTGCACCTAGACCATTCATAAACATATAACTTTATATAAATCATTACCCAATGTATTAGAGGTATATATATTTATGGGTCCATCGATCATCATAATGATATATTTACACACACACACACACACACATATATATATATACGTATGCCACATGAATATTAAAATAATCATAAATTAATCATATCATGATTAGCCCATGGAAATACAATAGGCATACAATGAATGTTTATCTAGGTAAACACCTCAATAATGATAATTAAGTATAGGGTATTTAATCTATATTGAATGATGTGTATATAATCAAGTCAATAATTTCCCCAGTCAATCAAATGCATGACTATTTAGGGGAAAACCCTTCAATCAGAAGAGGGAAGTATAAGGTATTCACAAATGAAGGAAATTGTATTAAAGGTTATATTTATGCATAGTTAATTATAAGGCAAGAAAAATTTGGCGATGGATCATTCTTGTCATAAAGATTTCATTTCCACCACACCACATATATATAGTAACTTAGATAATGAATCAAAGAATTATTTTAACGTAGTATCCACTTATAAAAACAGAAATAACTAGGGGAAATATGACATAATAAATGGTTAAAGGGTGGGATATAATAAATAAATGACATAGGTGAAGAATCTTTTAGATAAATCTATGAAATTTTTGATGTTTTAATAAAATAATTGCTTAGTTTTTATGAAACATTGAAACACAAAAGAACAATTTCATTTTCAAGGAGGGAATAAATATAAGATTAATTT
The DNA here is from genome assembly GCA_963277665.1 of Viscum album. NCBI lineage: Eukaryota > Viridiplantae > Streptophyta > Magnoliopsida > Santalales > Viscaceae > Viscum > Viscum album. The sequence continues at coordinate 959,927,448 of OY728138.1, read as the reverse complement.
AAAAAAATATTTTAATAATTAATAATTATTATAAAATTTAATACAAATAATTTCTTTGAAAATGAATCTTTAAAAGAATAAAGGGAAAAATGGAAGATAAATATTTAAAATGAGTTTTTATGACTTTTGTTGATGTTTTTTTGTAAAAATGGGGAAATGAGTCTCTTTAAAAAATAATAATTAAAATTGGATAAAAGATATTTTATAAAAATATTTTAATAATAAATTTCCTAAAAATGGAAACTTTAAAAGATATATATTTAAAATAAAATAAACTTGTAGGGGAATATTGGAACATGTAATGGTTTCCTTTATAAATGGAATAAGGTTTGAATTAAGTCAAGAATAGAAAGGGAGCCATAAAAAATGCATATCTGTATAGAAATGAAGGATAAAAAACCATAATGAACCTAAATGAAGTGTATTTTAAAGAGGAAAATATGAAGAGAGAGATAGAGAGTGTTAGTGAATATATTATCAAGAATGAGAGAGAGTAGGAAATATCCCTTGCAAACAAGGTAAGACAAGAACTATAAATCCATAAGGGAGGAAATGAAACCATAAATTCATGATAAATTAAGGTAAAATAGTATGTTATACATTCAATACCATGGATATGATAAAAATATGATATGATAAGAAATAAAGGAATAATACTTGAAAGGAATGGAGATTTGGAAGGAATCTCTTTCCTTAAGTCCCGACTTTCTTTGTATGGCCTTTAAATTATTGTTTAATCATTTTATATAAATTATTTACTTGATTTAGAAACTTTTTTATGTTTATTTAATTATTATTATTTTTATGTCTTATTTTATGTTTCAATTCCATGTGTCTATTAGATTCAATTTTATAGAACCAACTAATTTTTACATGTGATTACTTGTATATTCATGGTTTTGAATAATAAATTACTTATCACATATTAATTACCCTTCCACATTACTTTACTGTGATGATGTCCTGGAGATTTTTTCACACTGATAAGGTCATAGGAGTTCCCCACTATGATGATATCCTATAAATGATATAATGATATTATTAAATATTATTCTACAGTCAAATAACATTTTATGTAGGGACATATAATATGTTGATTGTCAAGTGAGAGTACTCATAAGTGGATAAGACTTTATTTCATGAAGTTAACACATGGTAATCTATAAGATGAGAGATTATGAGAACATAACCACTGGTAGGTTTTCCATATGTTTCATGTCATTAGATATTACTGTATGTGAATGTGTGAATTATCCTTAAACTTAAGATTATTATTAATATTTATCATAAGGTTCATACTTAGATGTGCTAATAAAAATCATGATTTCATATGTTCACTGGGAAGTAAGGTATGTTGGGAGCATCATGAGTGATATATTATTAATTAATAAGTCGAGGAAGGATTTTTCCCTTTCATATTTATGTAAGTTCATATCTCAACCCTTTGATTGGAATAAAATTTTCGAACTAAATTCTATGGACATGGTGTATTAATAAGTTCATTTTAGGTAGTCAAAGAATGACCTATCAAGTATATAGGTTGATGACATGGTTATGTATCCTACCTGATAAGATATTGAGATAAAGAGATTATATTACACAGTGAGTATTTTTATTTGTTTTTCATCCATGTAGATTTTACTTATTCCTCTTGGATGCATTTACATATTACTAGCACTCATATTAGACTTTAGGTTAACTCACCTAATGCCATTGAAGAAGAAGTTTAAATGAACACACATATATTGTTTCTTATGGTCTTAGTTAAATATTATTAATATTTAATGGTCGTATTAAATATTATTAACACTAATAAATAATATTTATTTTTGATTTATTGATCACATATATTTTTTAAATGGATTGGAGATAATCCCATTTTTATTAAACAAATGAAAACCCATTTTTCACTAGGTTGAGGGGGAACCCATTCATTAACCATGGTCTTAGTGGCTTGAAATATTTATACAAGGCCTTGAAGGCCCATACATGGTCCTAAGGACCCAAGTTCAATTGATCTTAAGATCCAAAGACCATGGTCCTTGCAACTGGACTGAAGGCCCAAGGCCTGTGGGACCTAAAAATAGCCCAAAGGCCCAAGCCTACACCCTACCTGGATCCTACCCACATCCATGAATATAATATTTATTTATTTATCGAATGAATAATATTTAATATTTAAGATTTGATAAATATATAGTAAGGTGGATGGACCAATATGGGTCTAGTGACGAGAATGATATGTGGGTTAAATATAATTCAATAAATATTAATCTATTTATTTAATAAAATTATATTTAATGATTCACTGGATTGCACACACCATGTAATAATGGTAATAATATTATTATTATCATTAACATTGGGAATATTTAAAGTATAATATTATATAAGGTTATTATATGAAATTATCTATTTTATAACCATATCTCCATATATTATATTCATATATCATTTTCTAGGGTTAAAATATTGTTCACAATGAATCCTATCATCAAATATTTCTCTCAAATGAATAATTATATAGATATTTTATCTCAAGACTAAGAGAAATTTACCAACACTTACTCTTCTATCCCAAAAATAAGAAACAAGAATATTCCTTTTCCAATGAAGGATTGTGTTACGATCAGCATGAATGACACAAAATGATTGATGTATCCCCACAATTTCATGGAGTTTTGATGGTGACATTCTGAGATCAAATAAGTGTGTGCGAATCACCTCTAGATGGATTATAATCTTGGATCCTTATACTAAAATGAAAACATAACCTAAAACATGTTGGTCGATCAATAAATTCTACAAAGAATGAATTCCCAATACTGAGGTAATTTCTATAATTAAAATTAATAATAAATTTATGTGAAAGATTATCTAGCCTGGTTTCAACAACTTTTATCATTATTCTTTTAATTAATTCATTGGCCTCTTCATGTAAATTTTAGATTATTCATTGAATGTGAAAAAATTTAAGTAGGTCATAGGCCTAATAGGTGTTTCTACTACATGTGAGACCTATAAGTGGGATCAGAGTAGTTACATTACATTTATAATTAATCATTATTTGTTGATCAATTTACCCATTTTATCTTATATTCCTTTCATATTTAATTCATTATTGATCTAAAATTAAATATTTCATTCTTGTTTAGTTTCATATGATATTAAATACATTAAAAATGAATGAAAAAATTAATGGATTCCATCAAGAGGTTCCAAGATTCATGATTGGATGGAATGGTTACATTGTGTGTAATGAGACTGTACATGATGTGTACCAAGGTTCATCAAATCTAGATGGGCTATAGGATACACAACACACCACAGAGTTTTAGCATGTGGTGTTTTTTTTAATCCGTATGTTGACTGACTAGACTAACACACAGTTTTTTGGATTACATAGTGTGTATCTGGTGTATATTCTGTATGGTATATATGGATTTTCAATGAAATTCATAGAAACTACACGGCCAAAGATTCATCATGTATTGATACACAATGTGTGGGACTGACATCTATTCAACATGGAGGTCACATGGTGTGTAGTTGGAATAAATGTTGTATACCTCATTAATATCAATATCTCGAAAAAATGTTGAGTCCCTAAGAATATATCACAAAAGTAGTTACATGATGTATAAATGACTATACCTGTCATGTAACTGGTACCCATCTTATTAGAGAAAATTCCCTCCAGAATATAACCATGTGGATTAATTACATATAAGAAAAAATTAATTATGAAATTAAATCGATCTACATGATGTTTATCTAGTTTACATGTTGTGTAACTAATTTTATAGAATATTAAATTCCTAATTAATTAATATATAAATTAATAACTACATACCATTTATGTTTGTCATTTATATTGTATTTAATAAATTAATTAAAGTTTTACATGTGATAAATATATTAATAATGTAGTGTGTGTTTAATATACCAAATTTATTTGGCTCGACACACTAAACATTAATTAATTTTTTTACATATTGTGTATGATACATGTCATATTAAATACACAGGTAAAAAACCTTACAAGGTGACATGTAGTTAATATGGGTATTTATTGTGTTGAATCTAAGTATATTATGTGAACATGATTAATTTTATTTATTTAAGAATAATTATGAATTAAATTTATAAGATTTTTTAGATGATAAAATTAAGATAAATGAATTAATCAAGAAATTAATAAGATAATTAATTCAAGTATGTTTATCTTAATAAAAGATAGAATCAAAATGAATTATATTTTAATTCATATTTATTTCATGTTTATAACTGACCATGAGCCTTGATTAACCAATGCATGGGTTGAATTTATTTTAATTCATTACATGGGTTTTATTATTATTTAATTAAAATAATGGCCTATGTGTCATCCTGCCTCCTCTTTAACTTGTAGGGATTATGTGACCATGGTTTTTTTAATGTAAAACCCTTATCCATTCCATTTTATCCCCTCACCGGCATGTGATTTAAAAGAATATGTAAAGAAAATTAGCACCTAAGCCCATATAGGTGGTTCAAACCCCAAGCCAAGGTAAATTTAATCAAGGAAGACACATAGGTAGATGGTGGATTACTGAAACTCTTGAGCCAAGCCCAAATCATGGAGTTTATTTCCCCTAGGGTCAAAGGTTTATTTATTATATGATTAATAAATCAACCAGTAGTAAAGATCATGATCAATTCATCTATTTTTTAATCATACCAATTTCATGGTAAATTTTATAGATGCTTTACCATGATCACATAATTAAATTAATTAACAAGCATGAAAGACAAAATTAAAAAAAATGGAATATGCATATATGTTTTATCAATAAATTATTAATTAATTAAGTAGAATACACTTAATATTAACAATACATTTAAAAAGATAAAATAAGATAATTTATGCATAATAAAAAAATCCCTCAAGTTAATATGAAGTCTAAATAATCCTTTCATTACTTGATTAAGGATAAAACTATAAAACTAAATGTTTCTTTAGCCCTCATCAGGACACTTAATTTTATTAAGGAGTTCTTATGAAGGTTTTGGTTTGACATAACCAAGTTAACATCAAGAGAAGTATCCCTTTCTAGACTTATATATCTTGGAGGAAAGTATTGAGGAAATCTAAGTCCTAATTTTAGGATTAGGGAGTCCACTCAATGGGTCAAGGAGCTTCATGCTCAAAGTTAGAAAGACCTCCTACCTAAATACCATTGAGTAATTAACCAAGATCTAACTTGGTTTATGAGAAGGTAAATATTGATACCTTCCACTAAAATATCCATGTGATAAGACATTATGATTTTAATGGAGAGGGATATTGAGACATGTTAAAATAGTGAGAGACTTAATAAAATAATTAAATTATCACATATCATATATCTTGGTAATGAAATAAAGTAATAATAACCTGATCTTATATCATTTTAGAAATATGGAATGTTTATCGAACATGTTATCCCAATGATAAATTATAGAGATAGACCACATCCTAACTGCCAGTAACTTCCAGGAATGGTTCAGACACTCATAGGATATTCTATTCCATAAATAGAAGTCTTATGTACTAGAGTCCCCATTTCATGATTTTCTTGCTAAGGAGGTGAGTTATGAGGAGTTATTTGATTATCTAAAACACATGGATACTGCACTATATATCTATTTTTTGATGTTATATTCTATTTATAATGAATTAATAATGTTTCATGAGAGCATGGATGCTTATAACATGATAAATAATCATAGTGAATTATATCTGTAGAGATTCAGGTATGAATGATTTGATATTTCTAAGTCCATATTCATGAGAAATCATAGAGAGGGTGCACTTACTAGTCCCCATGTAGTCAAACTAATTGGATACATTGAGTGACTATATATTCTAGGGTTTAAACTACTTGATTAATTTCAGAAAAAATTCATTCTTTCATCACTCCCTCAAAGATTTTATATCCTTGTTGTAAAAATTAACATGAATAACATTGAAATGTATCCCCTAGATCTAATTAACTTTATTTTACAAGTTAAAAAGGACATGGATCATTAAAACCCTTCAGTTATTTTGGTGAAAAAGATGAAGGAATAAACAAAGGGACCAAAGATTTATTCTAAGTATAAGTCTTCTTCAAAATTCCTATCTAAGAAAAGGACAATTAAGGGGAAATAAATGGATCAATATGTTACTTTTATTACATGAGGAAAGAAGGGCCACTGAAAGAAGAACCATACCATGGTAAAAAATCAAGGGAAAACATCAGTTGCATTCATTATCGAATGAAATATCTCTTTCTATAATAATTGGATATTAGATAAAACATGTGGTGCTCACATTTTTATGCAATTATAAGAACCAAGAAGATTCAAAAGAGTCACATGAGGTGATGTGGATATATGAACTTCCAATGGAGCTATAATTGTGGTGATAGTTGTTGGATATTATCATCTCATTTTGAAAAATTGAATGATCTTGGTTATAAAGAATTATTATTATATGCTGTTATAAAAAAACATTATTTTCATGTCCAATATTATTTAAAATTGTTTTATTTTCAAAATTTGGAATAAATACCACCTATTTTACAATTATAGAATTTTTATGGTAAGTAATATTTAAGTAACAATATTTATATGTTGTATTACAAGAATAAAGTAATGGAAATTGATAAAAAAATCTAGTTTGCATGACTTATATCACACTCAACTTTGGAATCAATTCTTAGGTCATGTAAATGAAAAGTTATTGAATAAATTATACCAAGAAATATATTTAGATTATTTTGAACTAAAAGTACTTGGTGTATGTCATGATTTTTTAAAATGAAAAATGACCAAGTATCCATTTAATTGAAAAAGTGAAAAGTATAAGATAGTATTCCATATGAAATTTGGTGTGAAAGGAAATATGTGTTGTCTAAATTACATTCTTGGTAAAGTGAAACATTTTTTAAGGTCCTTCTAGCAAAAAAATTTCACCTAGAGTCACAAAGTGTATATTTATAGGTTGTACCAAGGAAACTAGGGGTTATTACATATATTAACACTTGTAAAAAGGTTATAGTGGAATGAAATTCCATGTTCCTTGAGTGAGAGTACATATTTAAAAGTGATAACACGGGTTAGATATACTTCAATGAAGTCATGGATCAAGATAAAAAAGAGTTAGCACATGAATAGATTCTATAAATATACATGGAATATGACATTATAGAGACACAAATACTACATAGGATAATAATAAAGGCCATATAACCTTAAAGATATTGTTTTCTAGCCACTGAGGGAAGTGACTCAATATTATTAAATAATAATTATCCTATGACCTATAAGGTGGTAGTAGGTGGTGCAAAATAGACCATATGAAAAGGATCTAGGAATTCTTAAATGGATTCTTTATACTATAACCAAATATGGACTTTGGTAGATCCTCCAATGTATGTAAAACCCATTCTTTATAAATGGGTATTCAATAAGAAACTGGAAATGGATTGACAATCCAGTATCTATAAGGCTATACTAGTTGTAAAAGGGTTTAAATTGAATCAAGGAATAGACTATTATGAAACCTTTTCACCAATTACTATGATAAAATCCATCATAATTCAACTTTACATAGTGTATTTACTTGAATTTTATATTTTTTAGTTGGATATTGAAACAATTTTACTTATTAGGAATATTTAGGAAAATGTTTATATGGAACAACTGGAAGGGCTTATGACTCCAAAGGATTCCAACAAGTTATACAAGTTGTAGAGGTCCATTTATGGATTAAGGACAGAATCAAAGTCATAGAACATTTGGTTTTATGAATCCATAATTAAATTTGGTTTTATAAATAATGAATGTGAGCCTTGTGTCTATATGAATTCTAATGGGATTGTATGCATTTTCCTAATAGTGTATATTGATTACATACTACTTGTAGAAAATGAGATACCAGTTTTATATTACATTAAGACTTAGTTGAACACATGCTTCTACATGAAGGACTTAGGAAAACTAGATCAAGATGCATCATGATAAATCCAAGAGTCTTCTTAGACCCAGTCAAGGTACAAACATTTACAATATATTTAAGAGATTTAGTATCGAATAATCCAAGAGAGGAATATTTCTTATATCACATGTAATTCATCTAACTAAGAAAATGTGACCTCATACGCATGAGGAGAGTCATAAAATGACAAGGATTCCATATGATTTAGCAATTGGTTTAGTCATTTATGTCAAGTTATATACCAAGATAAATATTTTTTATTTCTTTAGTGTGGTAGGAAGATATCTAGCAGAACAAGGATACCACCATTGGATAACAATCAAGACTATCCAGAAGTACATGAGGCTATACCAAGAATATATTCCTTGTTTATATAGGATATGAGGAGATAGTCATCATAGGATATTTATATTCTATCTTTCAAATAGATCAATATGATATGAAATTATATTCGGGATATATCTTCACTCTCAATAAAGGTATTGTGAGATAGAAGATCTTAAATAAAGTCACGCTTTCCAATTATATAGTGGAGTCATAGTATATTACTGCTTTTAATATTTCTAAATAAGTTGTTTGTATATGAAACTTTTTCCAAGAACTTTATGTGGTTCCTAAAAATAATCACCCTATCACACTATACTATGATAATACTATAGTGGTGTCTCTTGCAAAGGATACAAGGTCACATCAATAGATGAATAAAATAATATATAGGTATATATCTTGAGAAATATTTCTGGTATAGGTGAGGTAATAGTGAGTAGCATTTCCATAGAAGACAATTTAGTAGACCCATTGACTAAATCCCTTTCTCATCATAAGCATGAACATCACGTGAGGGATAATAAACTCAAAGTCATTGGAAATTAGCTCCAATCCAAGTGAGAGTCTATTGGAGTTGGTTTTTTATAACCAATTGATTTTTACATGTGATTAGTTGTATATTAATGTTTTTGAATAATAAATTACTTACCAAATATTAATTAATATTTTTTGTTACTTTAATGTGATAATATCCTAGAACATCTGTCTCATAGATTAGATCATAGAAGTTCCCTATTATGAGGAGAACCTTGAAGTGTTGTTATGATATTATTAAATATTTTTATATGGTCAGAAAAAAATTCTATGATGGTATACATAGTATGTTAACTGTTAGGTGTCAGTACTCATAAATAGATGAGACTTTATCTCATGAAGTTCACACTTGGTAATATTTAAGATGATAAATTATGAGAATAGAACTGCGAGTAGGAATTCAACATGTTAAATGTTATTGGATATTCCTATTCACAGATATATATAACGATCCTTAGAACTTAATATTTCTATTAATGAGTATCATGAGTCATACTTAGATGTGATGACAAAAATTGTGACACCATTTTTTCATTGGAAAGTACGGTACGTTGTGTGTTTCAAGAGTGATATGTTATTCATGAATAATTCAAGGAAGTATTTGTACCTTTTATCTTTATTGAAGTTTATATATGGGACCTTTTATTGGAATGAAACTATCAAACAAAATTCCATGGAAATGGTGTATTTATAGTTTTTTAGGTAGTCAAAGAATGACATATCTAGTATATACGCTGATGAAATGAGTTTGCAAACTACTTGATGAGATATTGAGAAAAAATGGATTATATTACATAGTGAGTGTTTGTATGTAAATATAATCATGATGTAATTTAATTATTTCTCTTGGGTGACTTTACATATTTTTAGCCACTAATATTGGACTTTAGGCTAACCTACCTTCCATGGAGGAATAAAACTAGAGGGTCACACACTTAATGTTTTATATGGTCTTAATTAAATATTATTAATATTTAATAGTTGGAATAAATATTATTTACACTAATAAATAATATTTATTCAGGATTTATTGATCACATATAGTTATTCATAAGGTAATAAATAATATTTATTATTAAATAAATATTTATTTAGTTTTTTGAATATTAAAATAAATATTTATTTACAATAATGTGAATATAATATTTATTTATTTATAGAATGAATAATATTTATTATTCTAGGTTTTGTAAATATTTGAGGAAGGAGGTTAGAATAAGATATGTTCAATGATGAGAATGACTTGTGGGTTAAATATCATTAAATAAATATTAATTATTTAATTTATAAAATAATATTTAATGATGCACTATCCTACACATTAAATATAGTAATAATGATAATAATATTATTAACATGGGGATTATTTTGAGTATAATATTAGATAATATATTTATGTGAAATAATCTATTTTATAAACCTCAATCTATATATTCTATTCATATATCATTTTTGGGGGTTAATGGATTATGTATAATGAATCATCTCCTTAGATATTTATCTATAATGAATAATGCTTAAGATATTTTCTCTCAAGCCTGAGAGAACTCCACCACCCCTTCCTATTCCCTCAAAAGAATTAGAGATAAGAAAAATCCTTCACCAATAAAGGATTTTGTTGTGATCAACATGAATGACATAAAATGATTGATGTCTCTGTACTAGTACTCAAAATTTTTATGGTAACATTATAAGAGAAAAGATGCATGCACAAATCATTATTAGAGTAATTCTACTCTTATATACTCATAACACAAGTACAGTGTAGTAACCTAAAAAAGGTTTAATTTATCAATATATTATATGAAGAAATAATTCCCAATACTGAGGAAATCTTACAATATAAATTAATTATAAATTTATGTGAAATATCTTCTTAATTGGTTATAACATATTATGTAAATATTTTTTGAATTAATTCATTAGTTATAACATTTATAGTCATTTATATTTAGGGTTATTCATTGAATCCAACAAATGTAAAGTTGGAAATAGGTCTAATAGGAATTTTCACTATGTCCAAAACCTATAATTACTAGAAGGAGTGACTATATAAATTATATTTTGAATCATTTGGGAGGCCTGTAGTAGTGGAAGACTGATAGTGAATGGATAGTTTGGATGTTCATATTCCAAAACCATGTGGAAAGTAACCATGTCAGGATGATGAAATTGTAGAATAGTTTTCTTGTGTAAGAAACATTATAATGAACTTTCATAAGGCTTCTTGATGGCTTGAAAAGTATGTGTAAGGAAAATAATAAGGTTATGTGAGATTAACTTTAATTATCAATCAAAATACAATAGTTGTGTAGGTGAAATCCACATGAAATATGTGGTGATCATGATCAATGGTGGGATCTCCATGAAGTTTGGAGGGAAATGAAACTGGTTTACCATATGGAACCCACTATAAATGTGTGTCATGGAGTCATTTTTAAAGGTAATAGAAAGTTTTAATATTTCTATTCCGTCAGTATAAATAAATTAGCAATGATCTCCTATGGAGTAGGACTAAATTCCTAACCATATAATTTCTTATTGTCTTTCCTTTAGTTATTTTATTTCACTTGTGTTTTTTGAGAGTTTCTAGTGGGTCTGGTAATTTGGTGTAGTGGATAGGGTTTTTTTTATTCCAAACTATGGTATATCTTGTTCTATGGTTAATCCATTTCCAAAATTTCCATACTTTGCTTCATTCTTGATGTTCTAGAGGATTAATTCTGGTGATGGTGGTTCTAAACCCAATAAGTGGTATTATAGATTATAGTTTATCAAGGCTCGGTGCACTTAGCCTTAGACTCTTATGATTACATTATTATCCTCACAATTTTTAAATTTTAGTAGGGTTTCTATGTTTTGGAAGGAATGGTGTTAGAAAAGTTCAAGGTTTGGATTGAAAATTTTGATAGAATAGACTTAAAATTATAAAGGATGAAGATAAAGGATTATCTATTCTAGAAGGACCTTAGAATTCCATTGAAAGGCATCAGAATGTAATTAATGGATAAATTAGAATAAGTGGTTTGTTCTGAAGGAACTTGACATCACATATATGTTGTTGGAAAGGAACATCATGTCAAAAACATGGTTTAATATTCAGGTATAGAAATATTATTTATATATTTTTATTCTTTTTTGTTAAGGTTATATATTTTTTCCTTGAAATTTGAAAAAAATTGGGGGAATATGTCATAACAATGTGGTCTGTATGGTCAACACATGGTTGGTTCACAATTAGTGGTAGATATTTAGCTTAACCCTATATAGGGTGAACCCATAATAGTTTGAGGCACATGGTTGATGAATGATTAAGAATAACCACACAACTTAATTGTACATATATAGGGGAAACTATGTGGTCATGTAGATCAGTTCTAGAACCATTTGTATGGTTATAACATGATTTAACAAACCATTTTTCCAGACCATGATTATTTCCTAGAATTAAAAATATATGAAATTATAGCTTTTCCTCAACTCAATTTAACTATGTTTTGGCCCTCTTTCTCCCCTGTTTGAACACTTCAGGCCATTCACATTATGAAACCTTACTCCACTCTCTCTCCCTCTAATTTCAAGTGGATTTATCATCATTATTTTGTAAGATTCTCAAGTAAGTGGTTCATCTTACCCTTTTTCATCATTTTCAACCTTATTCTTTATGTTCTTTCCTTATGGACATGGGATCCCATAGCTCTTTTCAATATGAATTTCAAGGTGGGGTTTTCATGTGTCAGGGATCCTAATAAATATCCAAGGAATATTATTAATATTTATTGTGGATAAACATTGCCCACCAATAGATTCGATATTTAATAGTAAGTGTATATATTTTATTTTTGTAATTGATGAATCATGGTTTTCTTGGTTCTTTATAAATTTTTTAAGTATATTAAATAATTTTATGATGCATATGAGTATTTTGATGATTATTATATTTTTATTATGTAGTTTATAAAGGGATTTGGTAAATGAATTGTCTAAAGAATACAACATTTCATCTGTTGCCTATGTTTCACAGTAGATGACTGATGGAATGATTCAGTTAGTTTTATTTGAAATAATTAATCTTGGTTTATGAAAATGGTTATAAATGAATTATAATGAATGAAAAAATTTGTTTTTATGGTGAATATTTTTTACTTTAAAAAGAATTTGGATTATATAAATGGATTTATACACTTTCACCAAAATCCCTTGTAAAAGAATTATTTTCATGGTTGGTATATAAAACATGGGGAATTTTGGTAATGAATCATTATCTTATAGGAATACATGGGTACTTAGGTTATGACTAGGACTTGTATCATGGTATGTTTAGGGGATGGACCTATCTAGTGGGTACTCTTTGTCCTGTTCGGTAGAGGTTCAAGATAGCATATGGTGATTCATGGTCAGTGGATATATCTATCTCTACTATTTGATATAATCAACATAGGTGTATGCTAGGTCATGAAATGAATCTACCTAGTAGATCTTGCACGCTTCTAATTATGTATTTACAATGCCACTAGATCACTCTACCTTGGTTCCCTATGGATTATCCCATGATATTATACCAATACTTTGAATATTATTATTTATCTCATTTAATTTATTTTACCATTCATTTATAGATTATTCAGAAGAAACTTATCATTGTTACTTATTTTATTTGAAATGTAAAGCCTAATTTCTTATAACTTAATTCAAAATACCAGACTATGGTTTGTTCCTTTTGGGTTTCACATGGATTACTTGGTGGGATACTATTTGAATTGTTATGATTACACCATATACACACCTTATGGGTTTATACAGACCTTATTTTGTATGAAATGATTAAATTTAAGGCTCCACTTAGATCTAGTGAATATTCTTATTATTATTCCTTAGGTTTGGAGGAGGTGGTATTGTGGGGAGTTGACCCTCATGTCACATAAATATTGGTAGTGTTTTTCTTGGTTCTTTTTTCATTTGGGGTTTCAGTAGACTCATTTTTATTTTATCACCTCATTGGATTCCCATCACATTTACCTTTTTATCCCTTTGGGATCATAAAGTATAATCATATTTAGTTATATTTTTATATTAAAAGTTACAGATGTTTAAATTTTATTGTTTCTCATGGTTTTTTTTGAGATTACATTTATGTTATGCTATGTTTTGTGTTATATTTGTTATGATTTTTCTTATTTGGGTACATGAGTCACTAATATATAAATATTTAATGTTAGTTTCTTGTTTAGAAATCTCTTTATGGTGAATTAATTTATTTGGAGAAACCATTCCCAAAGGTACATTCTTAATGTCTAGGTGATAGTTTCAAACTTTTGGGATAAAAAATCCCTTTATCCTAGGTCATGATCTAGATCAGGTGCTGAATTAGGGTTATCCCATGTTAGTTTATGAAAAAATGGTACTAAAGCATGGTTTCCACTTTATATTATCTACGGAGTCAAGGTAAACAAGAGATAGAATCATCATAACTTAAGGGGAAGTTTTCATGTGAGTGTTCATCCAATACTCATCATAGAGAGACTTAAGTTTCCATGGGATATTTATAAATGAGAGCTTTTAATTTTTATTTGTCTTAATTATGGGTTTTATGGAGTTTTGAGTTGAGGAATATAGTATATTCTGGAATTTACATGGTGCACAGTTAAGGCTCATGGGAACTAGACCATGCAGTAACCATGTAGTCCATTCCTGAAAGATTAAAATGTTCCCCACATGGTAAGAGAATAGTTGGGTAAAATATGTGTCCTAACCATGTAGTTTTATTCTATTTATCCAATGATATTTTAATTTTTGGTGAACAATTTAGTGAAACATGTGGCCTAACTGTGCATAGAGGGGATTGGGTGATTTTCATGTTTTTCTTCATTTATATTCTTTCCTAGGAACTTTTTAATTATTGATTTAAGCTTTATGATTTTAATTGGTGGTATTTACTTGATACTAAATCAATTTTAATTGCTTTAATGATTTTAATGGTTTTCTTCTTATTCTTTTACTTAGTCATCCTACAATAACATTCCAAATTAAATAGTTTCAGTGAATCTTCATAAAGGTGTTGTGGATAATTTTTCACAAGATGGCCCTTGAGTTGATCGAAATTTAATCAAGACCATGGTGTGAGCCATTTGATCTATGAACCAAGGGGAATGAATTGACCCAAATCAAGCCAAATATTTAGGACCGGGTTTGAATAAAGAAACATAATGAGCTTAATAATCTCTTCTACATAAGACCCCTTCATTTTGAGGAAGAAAAAATCCTTAAGAGCTAAAATATTGGTTGGAGAATATTGAAATAAACTTCATATTTATTGATACACTTGATTCTATAAAAGTAAAGTGTTCTAAGTTCATGCTCATGGTCCCTAGATAGAAATGGTGCGATTATATTATCTATGCCAATCTACATGAGAACCTATATAATGAACCATCCCAGGTTAACCATCCACATCACCTAAAATGATCATCCACAAGTCTTAAAGTACATTCCCAATCACCATGGGTTGATGAAAATCACTATGGAATCACACTATATACATGTGGGAATGGTTACAACCTCAAATAATTATAAATAAAGTAGAATAATCCAACTGCAAATCCGACATGGTGCATACATACATTAGGCTTACATACATATAAAATAAATAGTTATAAATAAATAAATAATAAAAAATTAAAAGAAAAAAACATAAACATACAAAATAACTTTTAAAATATAAAAAACCTCATCCAAAATGAATATATATCTAGGTACTACATAAATAAAACCCAAAATAAAAATAAAACAGTTAGCTAAATTGGATAATATATAAACCCCCCTAGATAAAACATAAAAGAAAAACTCAAGAAACCTCATGACATCTCAATGTGACCCTTTCCCTCTCACCTCATCCATAATTTATAACAATGAACTAAATGAACATAATCTAATCTAAATCAAAACTTAGGTACCTATAAAAAAATATGAGAGCTACACAAACACATAGGTGTGTTTGCAGGGTATGGTCTAAACTGGACCAGTAAGATTTCACCAAAGGGTAATATTTCTTAAATAATATTTTTTACAACATTTATAAAATAGGCTTTACCAATGAAAAGTACATAGAAAGTAAATATAATTCAATTTTATTTTCTAAATCTACATGGTAAAATATTTTTAGAAAAAAAGAACACTCAGGCTTGAAAAGAATACTTTTAAACTTATAGTGATAATATATACTTTCTTTTAAAATCTTTCTTTCAAAGTCCCCTTTTTATCAACCAAGGGGTTGAATTCACCATTTAAAAAGTGAAACACTTAAAAAAATTAAAAGGGTGTAATTATAAGATTATGAAAACAAAACTAAATACATTTTCTTCTTTCACAGCCTTTTATAATTTGTTTAAAAGTAAACTCAGTCATAAAATGAAGAAGTCATATAAATCAAATAGGAACTATAACATTAATAAAGCATAATAAAAGTAAAAAAAAGTAATGCTTTAAAGACAGGAGAAGTATAAGAGGATAAAAAATAAGTGTATAGTAGAAATCCCCAAGGTAATACCATCACCAATGAAAGAAGAATCATGAGAAACTCACTTGGTCATAACATGAAGGGATATTATATATATACAAGTGAAACAAGAAACTCAAATAACTCTCATTGAGGGCCTTCCCTTAGAAATAGAATAATATAAATTAGGACACTAGTCAGAGTATAATCTAAACTAGTATGATATCATATTGTATTTAGAAATTTTATAAACATTCAAATCACTATCATAGGATACTTTTTTTAGCCACATCACAATCTAAACTAGGGAACTATTTAGAACACAATATAAACCAGTATGGAATAAACCAGATATCTCACTTGGATACCCTAAGTTCCCATGACATAGTCAAAATAGAGGAAAGTAACAACTAACCATATGATCATTATACAGATCAATAATAAAAGATAAATAATAAACCTCATATCAACTCCAACACCCTCTTAAAAACAACCCATTTTCACAAATTCATAATTACTATAAAATAAAAATTCAATTCTTATCCCATAAAAGGAAGAGGTCTTCAAAATATAAAATCCAAAGGGGATCAAAAAATGGTGTCAAATCATCAATAAGAAAAATTTTATAAAGTTCTAAGTAGGTCTTTAAAACTAAATATATAAAAACCCAAGTTATAAAAATCCTTTGAAAACTAAACAAGAATACACCTTTGAAACCAAGATTCCCTCCCTTAGGATTCAATTGAATACTAAAGAACCTATTTTATTGAAAAAACCCTTAAAACAAGGTCTAAATTCTATAGAAATAAAAATGGGGCTAAATACCATCTTCTATCATTAAAATCATTTGAAAAAACCCTCCTAGTAATTTTCAAAAATATTTGGCATACACAAACATTTCTTTTAATGTTCAAGAATGAGAATCCATGCAAATACATTTATGACAGGTCTAGAAAACATAGATTTTTTTTAAAAACCCATAAAGGACATCATATATTGGTAAGATTTGATAATAAAATTAATATTGAAAGTTATATCACTTCATGATATGTTAAATAAAGTAAATTTAATAAAACACTTACCTTAATTGCTAAAAAAAACTTTCCTTCGATGGAAAAAGAAAAAATTGCAAGGAAACAAACTCTACAAGTCCTGGACAACCAAAACCCCACGATTAGAAAAAACCAAAAACCTATATTTGACACCATTATAATTAGTGTGTATAAGAGAAAAGTAAATCAAGGGTAAATGGGAGTAGAGAGAAATATAGAAGAAGAATGATGGATAAATAAGGATTTAACTAGAAAAACTACTTAAAATCCATGGAGATAAGGATTAAAAGCAAGGAGAAGAAGAGGAGGAGTTCCATTGAGATCCCTCCTGGACAGAAATTTGAAATAATAGGGGAGAGGAGGGTCAAATGAGTTAAAAATGAAGAGGGGTACAAATGTAAATTCAAGTTATAAAATTTTGGGTCGGCTGAATTATTTTCAAAATCACGTGCTTACCATAAAACTCACATTGGAATAGATCTGAACCTTAAATGGTTTCCTTTCAAGCTTTCCTAAACCATGGGTTAGCCAATAAGAAAAAAACCCTTATATAAGGGTTGATCTAATTTTTTGGACATATGGTTTCTCAAGGCATGCACCAACTATGTAGGGCCATCCCATACATAAGGGTATTCTACATGGTTTGTCTATATAGTTTAGAGAACTATAAACCTAGCATGCATAATTTATTGGAGGTTCCTCCACCTAAAACATGGTATGACTATAAAATTAGAACTAACCATGCACTACCAATGCCACAAGTCAAATTTTATCATTTCTTGAACCCTAAAAACTCAAACTCCTAAAAACTTTTAAAATTAAAAAATAATCCATAATTATATAATATTTAATAAAAATATGACATGGGGTTTCATAATTCTCTAAAACAATCCATTTTATAATCCCATTAATTCATTGTCAAAAGATATAAAGAAATGATAAATAAACCTATTTACTAAGCCAAGGGATTAGTAGTATATCAAGGAAACCAACTAAGTTGTTAAAAATGGTCTACCTCAAGAAGGAATATTATATAAATTTCAAAATTACTAGTTTATATAAGTAAAAACCCCAAACTACCACCTTATATATCAAGATACATGAGCTGGGTTAGTTAGGAAATACTCAAAGGGGTCCAGTGAGAAAAGAGCATTAGTCAAACACAGAACCCCAATATCATCAAACATATTTAAGAAAAGTCCAAATCCTTATCAAGAAATAGGAATTACATGGTTTACGGAGACCTATAATATGTATCCCCACTATTTATACTTCATCTCTAATGGTGATATAAAATATAGATACTCCCAAAGGAGAAACATCACTATAAAAAAATGTCTCCAAAAATTATCTCCCCACCGTAACACCCTAAGGTTTTAAAAATAATTTGAAATGAATGAAACTTTGTTTAAATTAGATAATTATAACTAGAATTTAAACATTATTTTCCTACTTCTATGTTTTGAATTTCAAAAAATGGTCATCTACGGTTGTGATTAGAAAGTTATTTGGTGTCTAATAGAACAAACTTGTTTTTTTTGTGAATAGTAACATACCCTTATGAATAGTAATATGATCCTAATGAATGGTAAACTATATTATTATTTTATTTTTTTAAGGCTTTAATATAATTACATATTGGTTAATTTTTTAGTGTGATATAAAAGTAGTTATAGATTTAAAATTGTTATTTTTTGAATTAATTATGAATTTATTTAAAAATTAAATTAATAAAATTTAGAAAATTATTTTCAAAAAAATGGAGTTAATTTTTGAATTCTACATATTGAAAAATGGTTAGGGTGAATTTTTGGGATTTTTCTAAAATTCTTGACTTTTTTATGAATAGTAAAATTTGATAAATTACGATAAATTCTAAATACTTGATTTACTGCATCATAGGTGATGTAAGGTTGATATAATCACACTTATCTCGAACTCACATTCACTTATTACTATTTTTGGTCTTGAAATCATAACTATTTATTGTCTTGTAGAAAAAAAATAAAATAATGATTAAAATAATGTAAAAATCCTCCTCTCCTCCACTATAAATGCCACCCACTTACCCTCTTTCTCCCACACCTCTCAAGCATTTAGCCTTACCTAATTTATACCCAATACTCCTCCCAAGGCTCTTCCTCATTCCCTATAGCTACTATTCTCACCAAAAGGCCAAAACCAAGGGCCTTAAGAAGGATCTCAAGGAGAATAGATCAAGAGGTAAACATCCTCTTTTGTTTTCTTTTGTTTTCTTTTATTATTATTATTTCCTAAACTTCCCTTATCAAAGAGGTATGGATGACTCAGTATATTACATATTCTATATGTCATCATGATTATGGAATATTCACCATCATACTTCTTCTCCTCTCCCACTTATTCTAAGAATTAAAACACCGTCCGTGATGTGTCGATTTACCGACATCGTGGACGATGTGATTTCAATTTCCATTAATTATTTCAAGGATGTTCATTAAACCATTTTTATGGTTCAACAAAATTATAATTTATGTATTATATATTATGTAAGGTTCTGGAATCATTTTTTAAACGTGTTATTAATTTATAAAATAGAATGGCTTCTTTATGATCGAAGAATCGCCAAAATGACCTAGAAAAATAACAAAATGATTTAACTTATGAATCAACATAAAATCCGAGTTCAAATGATAAATGGTATAATTTATGGTTATGGAAATTTTTAAATACCATTCCATTCCAATTTTGGAGTTTCACTTCAAATCGACAAGAATATCCATCATGAACCGATCATGGAAATCATGTAAAGAACACACCCAAAACAATGGAAATAATATAAGATATTATAAAGATTAATACGTTTATTCAAGATACTAATAACACTCTTTTAACCATTACACAGTATGTTTAAACAAGTTTGAACTAAGACAAACCGAGGTAAGGTAATTCTTAACCTGATTTCCATTCTTTGGGTTAACATTCTACTTCATTATTTATGTGGTATTAGAATTATTTGTGTAATGAATTTTTTATATATTATATTTAATTATATGTATATATAGTGAATATACATATTTCATCCACTCTATTAAGTATCACTTCAATTATATGATATTTGTAAGGAACTTTTCTTTTAAAATCCTTTTTTAAAATTCTGTTTTATGAAATTCCAAAGAAATGTTTTTATGAAATTATTAATGTTGTATGATTGTGTTATGGTTCTTGGTAATTGTTTATGATGAAGGTTGGGACCTATATATCCTTCCAATGTATTGGCTATATGTAAGTTGGAGGTCATTCGTATGGTTACTCCAAGTGTAAATGTGATGGTTACACAAATTGTATGGTAGCTGGGAGGGTTACAGGATTATATAAGTAATTCACAAATATACCTTTATGGTTCTATTTATGTTATTTATGTTTTTTTGGAATCTTGTGGAAATATCAAGTTTCACAAAGTAAGTATATATGGTTGACAAGTATGTCTTTTTGAAAATGATTTCTTACGTTACAAGTATTCATGGACTAATATGTTATTTCCTTATGAATATTTTTCAAATAAATCGCATTTTATTTTGAAAAGTTTTATATTTAGGAAGAAATGAATACTATTTTTATGGTATACACTCTATATTAATGTAGAATGTTATGAATATATTATGTCCCAATTATCTAAAGCTCTAAACTTGAAGAGATCCTTAATGTGAAATGAAGTGAGTTCTTGAGTAAATTCAAGACTATGTAATGTAATAAGGCCGAGTCTTTATAGTTGGTATCAGAGGAGGGTTTAGATAACTTTAGGGGTTAGGATGATGTTAATAGAATACCATAAATGATTTTTACTATAAGATTAATTTTAAATGTTATAGAATTTAAAGATTACCATGTTGATTTGACTAAGATATGTTTTTTCAGAATGGTTGTCCGTAGAAGAAACAAGGAAGGTGAAGATGAGAGGCACTGACATAATGATATCCCTCTAAATCTGCAGCCTAGAATGGTAGGGATTAAAACTGAGCAGTTTGTAATAGTAATTTCTTAGCTGACGTAGGCAATAAATGGTGGAAGTATCAATGCATGAGAACAACTAGAGGTACCACCACCGAACATGAAAATAGTGGAACATTTTATGATACAACACCCTCCTACTTTCAATGGATCTTCTAACCCACTAGTGGCTTAAGGATGGATTAAAGCCCTTGAAAAGATATTCGATGTTATGGGATATTCAGATAATCAAAAGAAAATTATTTCCATTTATCATTTTGAAGGTGAAGCTGATTAGTGGCGGTCAATGGTAAATAATATCAGGGATAGAGAGGATATTGATGCCTTAGATTGTGATTAATTTAAAAGTCCTTTCCTTGAAAAATATTTTCCTATAGTGGATCCACTTAGGATGGATAATAAATTCCTTTAATTGAAGCAGAAGGAGGAAGATCCAGTGGCCATATATGAAGTGGAATTCACTTGAATAGAGAGGTATTCTCCAAATATTATTCTAGATCTTGATAGAGAAATCAACCACTTTTACTCAGGATTGAAGACAAGGTATCGAGGGGCGTTGTCCTCCCATGAATTAAAATGTTATGAGAAACTTGCTTGATGTGATGAGAGGGTAGAGATAGAGTTTGATGATGATCACATTCAATTTGAAAATAAGGAGAATAAGAGGTCCATATGGAAATCGATGGGTAAAAATCAACCAAAGAAATCTAATGGTAAAAAAATCTAGTTTCCAGTTTGTGAAAAGTGTGGAAAAATGAACCTTGGGGAATGAATTAGAAAAAATGAGAAGTGTTTTCGATGTGGTAAGTTTGGAAATATGGCCTGATATTATAATGAAAATGATCCTAAGACTAATCCTGATAAGAAAACTATAAAGTGTCTTAAATGTAGTGAGATGGATTATTATGAAAATTCCTTCCCAAAGGGAGATCTGAATGATACAAAGAATCCAAAATATAAGAAGAAAGGTATAGTGAGATCTTTTGTGACTATGTAAATAGATGTCGGGACATCCAATGATGTTGTATCAGGTACCTTGTTTGTTTACTCAGATTTTCCTAAAGTTTTATTTGATACAGGGTCTACACATTCCTTTATTTCTGATGAATTTTTGGGTAAATTAGAAATATCACCTCAACAAATGATAATGTAACTTATTGTTAAAACACAAAGGGGGAATATTATAGCAAAGAGGAATTATAAGAATATCTCTATTGTAGTCTGTGGAAACAATTTACCTAAAAACCTTGTTGTTTTTTCCTTAGTAGAGTTTGATGTCATTCTGGGAATGGATTGGATTTTTGTTTATCATGCTAAGATTTACTATAGAGATAAATAATTTGTTTTTCAGAAACTGTTTCAATTTGTATACAAGAATAAACCCATGCAATTGATAAAATATCAGGAATATGAGAAACTATTGAAACATGGAAATGAAAGTTATCCTGCTCATATTTTTGAAAATAAGGGAATTGTTCATATTAATGACGTGCTAGTGGTAAATGAAAACCTTGATGTTTTTCTTGATGAGTTACCCAGTGTCATACCTAATCGAGAAGTAGAATTCACAATTGACTTAGTTCCTAATGCTAAGACAATTTCAAAACCCCCATATTGAATGGCTCAAATGGAACTTATTGAATTGACAAATTAGTTGTAGGATTTAATTGATAAAGACTCCATTCATCCTAGCACTTCACCATGGGGTGCTCCTGTTTTGTTCATTAAAAAGAATGATGGTTCCATGAAACTTTTCATTGATTATAGAAACTTTAATATCATCACTATTAAAAACATGTATCATTTGCCTCACATCAATGACTTGTTTGATCAACTCTAGAGAGATTATTACTTTTCCAAGATTTAATTGAGATCCAGATACCATTAGCTGAAGATAAAGGAGGATGAAATCCCAAAAAAAAACTTTTTAAACTAGATATGGGTGTTATGAATTTGTTGTTATGCCATTTGGGTTAACAAATGCACCAACTGTATTCATGAATATTTTGAATAGAATATTTCATGAGTTCTTGGATAAGTTTTTGGTTGCATTTATTGATGATATTCTAGTATTTTTTAATAATAAATTAGATAATGAAAAACATCTAAGGGTTGTTTTTCAAACCTTAAAGGAAAATAAACTGTATGGAAAATTCATCAAGTGTGATTTTTGGTTGCTATAGATTTCTTTTCTTGGGAACATTGTAAATAAGGATGGAATAACAGTTGATCCTTCCAAAACAAAAGTTGTTGATGAATGGACAAGACCTACAAATGTTACAATGATTTATAGTTTTCTTGGATAAGCATGTTATTACTAATGGTTTGTTAAAAACATTGAACGGTTATACAGCCCAATAACTAAGTTAACATGAAAAGGGGTTAAATTTATTTGGATAGAAGAATGTGATATTTTTTTCAAGAACTAAAGAAGAGTTTGGTGAATTCTCTTGTTTTGGACTTGCCTTCCCGAAATGGCGAGTTTTCCATCTACAGTGATGCTTCATTGGAGGGACTTGGTTGTATTCTAATGAAGAATGTTCAGGTAATTTATTATGCTTCGAGAAAACTAAAAACTCATGAGTTAAATTATTCCACACATGATTTGGAATTGGAAGCTGTGGTTTTTTTCTTTGAAAATTTGGAGGAATCATTTATACAAAGCCAAATGTCAAATATACATTGACCATGAATTATGAAGTATATATTCACTCAAAAGGAATTAAACATGAGATAGAGAAGATGTCTTGAAATGATAAAGGATTCTGATTGAATGATCAACTACCATTCGGGAAAGAAAACAATGTGGCAGATGACTTGAGTTGAAAACATCATGCATCATTAACTATGTTATGTTTGGAACCTGATACATTGATTAATGATTTGATTAATTTTGTCTTAGAAGTTGTTGCTGCAGGAAATACCTCTATTTTGTTTTAGGTTTCAATGTAGTTATCATCATCAAACAGAATTAAGAAAACACAGAAGGAAGACTGTGAGCTATAGAAAAAGTTAGAATTGGTTAAAATGGGTAAGTTTACAGAATTTAACCTTGATAAATATTGTCTTTTAAGATTTGGAAAAAGGTTGTGTGTGCCTTATGATTACCTATTGAAGAAATATTTTTTGTGTGAATCTCATAGTTCTCTATTTTTAGTTCATCTCGACAGTACTAAGATGTACAGAGACCATCAGGGGTATTATTGGTGGGATGGAATGAAAAGAGATACTATAGATTTTACCATGAAATGTTTGACATGTCAAAAGGTTAAAGTAGAGTGATAGTTAATGAAGTTGATGCTTCAGCTACTACCAGTTTTATAGTGGAAATGGGAGAATATATCCATGGAGTTCATGGTGAGACTAACCAAGAATTCTTGAGGTAACAATATGATTTGGGTTATTGTTGACTGACTGAAAAATCTTGACATTTTCTTTCTATTTCAGATACAATGTCTTTGGATCAACTTTCTCGACTATAACTCAAATAAATTCTCAGTTTTCATGGAGTTCCTCTTTCCATTGTATCTAACTGGGATCCCATATTCACTTCTAACTTTTGGAAGGGCCTTTAGAAGTCATTGGGTAAAAATTAAATATCATTACAACTTTTCTTCCTCAATTAGATGTGTAGTCAGAATGAAGTATTCAGACTTTGGAGGATATGCTTCAAGCTTATTCAATGAACTACCAGGGAATTTGGGATCAATATCTTTCTTTAGTTGTTTTTTCTTATAATAATAGTTTTCATTCCAGTGTACAGATGGAACCTTTAGAGGTATTGTCTGGGAAGTAGTGTAGAACTATAGCTTTTGAGATGAAGTCAAGGAAAGGAATTTGATGAGACCAGAATTAGTATAGGAAGTGGTTGAGAAAGTGAAGATGAGCTAGCAACACATGAGGACAGCTCAGAGCAGGTAGGAAAGTTAATTTAACAACAGGAGGAAAGACTTTTCTTTTGAGGTAGGTGATCATGTTTTTCTTAGAATCTCACCATGGAAAAGTGTTATGCATTTTGGTAAGAAAGGAAAGCTAAGTCCATGGTCCATTGGACCTTATCAAATTATAGAGAAAGTTGGAGTAGTCGCCTACCGGGTAACTTTTCCTCCGATTTTATCTTAGGTACATAATTGTTTTCATGTTTTGATGTTGAGAAAGTATGTGCCAGATTCATCCCATGTCTTAAGACTAGAAGCAGTTCACATGGAGGAGAACATTTCTTATGAAGAAAAATCAGTTTAGATTATTGATCAAAGGGAACAGGTATAATGGAATAAGGTAATCCACCAGGTAAACATTTTTTGGAGAAACCACATGGTTGAAGAAGCAACATGGGTGTCTGAAAATGCTATGAGGGAAAGGTACCCTCACTTGTTTAATAAGAAAATAAAATTATGAGGATGCTATTTCCAGAAGATGGGGATAATGTAACACCCCAAGATTTTAAAAATAATTTGAAATTAATGAAACTATATTTTAATTAGATAATTATAACTATAATTTAAACATAATTTTTCTACTTCTATGTTTTGAATTTCAAAAAATGGTCATTTACGTTTGTGATCAGTAAGTTATCTCGAGTCTGATACAACCAACTTGTTTTTTGGTGAATAGTAACATAACCTTATAAATAGTAATATGAATATTAATATGACCCTAATTAATAGTAAATTGTATTTTTTATAAATCTTTAAGATAATGACATCTTGGTTAATTTTTCAATGTGATACAAAAGCAGTTATAGATTTTAAATTGTTAATTTTTGAATTAAGTATTATTTTATTTAAAAATTAAATTAATAATAATTAGAAATTTATTTTCAAAAAATGGATTTAATTTTTGAATTCTACACATTGAAAATGGTTAGGGTGATTTTTTGGTATTTTTTTAAAATTATTTAATTTTCGATGAATAGTAAAATACAATAAATTACGTTAAATGCTAAATACTTAATTTACTGCATCATAGTTGATGAAAGGATGATGTAAGCACACTTATATTTAATTCACATGAAATTATTACTATTTTTGTTCTTGAAATCATAACTATATCTTGACTTGTGGAGAAATAATAAAATAATGATTAAAATATTGTAAAACTCCTCCTCTCCTCCATTATAAATACCACCCACCCCCTATTCCTCCCACACCTCTCAAGCCATGAGACTTACCTAAGTTCTGCCTAATACTCCTCCCATGGCTCTTTCCCATTCCCTAGAGCTTTTGTTCTCACCAAAAGGCCAAAATCAAGGGCCTTAAGAAGGATATCAAGGAGAAGAGATAAAGAGATAAACATCCCCTTTTGTTTTCTTTATTTTCTTTTCATTTTCTATTATATTATTCTTCTTTCCTCACCCCCCTTATCCAAGAGGAATGAATGATATATTATCTTACATATTCTGTATTTCATCATGATTATGTAATATTCACCATTATACTTCTTCTCCTCTCCCACTTATTCTAAGAATTAAAACACCGTCCGTGATGTGTCGATTTACCAACATCATGGACGATGTGATTACAATTTACTTTACTTATTTCAAGGATGGTATTGAAACCATTTTAATGGTTTAAATAGATTATAATTTATGTATTATATATTATGTATGTTTTTTTAATCATTTTTTACAGCTGTTATTAATTTATAAAAAATAATGAGTTTTTTATAATCGAAGAATCGCCAAAATGACCTAAACAAATATCAATAATGTTTTAACTTATGAATAAACCTCATTTCAGAGTTAAAATGATAAATGGTATAATTTATGTTTCTAGAAATATTTATGTACCATTCCATTACAATTCTAGAGTTTCACTTCCAATTGACAAGAATATCCATCATGAACTAATCATGGAAATCATGTAAAGAACACACCCAAAACAATGGAATGAACAAAATACAAATAATTAAAGGTGAAATGATTTTCTGAAATGATCATATAAGATATTATAAAGATGAATATGTTTATTTAATATATTAATAACAATCTTTTAACCATTATACAGAAGGTTTAAACAAGTTTGAAGTAAGACAAACCTGAGGTAAGGGAATCCTTAAACTGATTTTCATTATTCGGGTTAACATTCTACTACATTATTTATGTGGTATTATAATTTTTTTTGTGATTAATTTTGTTTATATTATGTTTAATTATATTTATTTAAAGTGAATATACACATTCCATTCACTATATTAAGTCTCACTTCAATTATATGATATTTGTAAGGGACTTTTCTTTTAAAATCCTATTTTAAAATTCTGTTTTATGAAATTCAAAAGCAATGTTTTTATAAAATTATTCATGTTGTATGAATATGTTATGGTTCTTGGGAATTTTTTATTATTAATGTTGTGACCTATATATCCCAAAAAATTCATTGGGTATGTGTAAGTTGGTGTTCGGTTGAATGGTTACTCCAAGTGTAACTGTGATGGTTACACAAATTGTAAGTTATATGTAAGGGTTACAAATTATAAGGTAGTCGAGAGGGTTAAAAGATTATTTAAGTAATGACCCAAGATACCATTATGGTTCTATTTATGTTATTTATGTTTTGTGGTAATCTTTTGGAAATCTCAATGTTCACAAAGTAAGTATATATGGGTGACAAGTATGTCTTTTTGAAAATGATTTCATACGTTATAAGTATTCATGGACTAATGTGTTCTTTCATTCTTTTTATATCCCCTTATTGAGATTTTTTGTGCTCATCCCAAGTTTTTTTAAATTATTTTAAAATGTTATAAAGATGTGATAAACATCACCATAAAAACATGTCTACAAAAATTACAGAAGGAAATAATAATTTTCCACCAACCACTAACAAACATTCAATATCATAGTTTAGAATCAAATAAAGGAATAAAAAACTAAAAAGACCATAATACATGGTCAACTAACCATCAACATACCACAAAATAGTTTTGGAAAGATACAAAAACCAAACATATTCCTCAACATAGAATATCATGGGATCTAACCTCAGGTCATGGAGATGATAGAAAAATAATTTGGGATCTCACTCATAAAAACTGGCCCTTAGTAAACCTAATATAGTCCCATAAAATACATAACCTCCATTAAAATTACTAGTTTGTGTATAATATAAATTTGTATATCACTCATAAGAGTTAATTAAGAACACAACCAAGGATTCCTATATGTTACTCATCAAAATATAAATCTCTCCAAATGGATAATATTATATATAAATATCAAGAGATATAACTAATAAAAAAGTCATAGGAACAAAAACATATAATAAAAACCTCAAAAAATAAGAATAGTGGAGGTATATCATGAATGAACCAATTGAGAATTACCTCATAAGCTCAATATTCTATAAACTAGTGAAGTAAAAATCCAAGTATAACTAACAATCATGTAGACCTAGAACACATACAAATTTAATTTCCCTTATCATAAAAAATATGAATTATAAAATTCAAGGGGTATAACATTGGAAATACATTAGAAATATCTTCTTTTAAAAATAATAAACAAGGCTATAATAATACTGACCTTAATTAACCTAACTATGTGGAATCAAGGCATTACCCATCATATTTTGTCTTATTTTATTAACTTACACTAACAAGGCCCCTTTCATCACTTCATAAGAATATTCTAGGATATATTAGAATAAAAATTATCTAAGTTCTAGGAGAATACATATCTCAAGGAATCAATAATTAAAAAATTCATTGGTGACTAGATTTGGAGAAGATAAAACTAAATTTAAAAAATAATTGGCATACTACTTCTCCATTATCTCACCCGGATAAAGGCTCTCGAATTTAAGAGATTTCTCCACCTTCACTGTTTTCGGATAATGAAACTAAATTAAAATGATCTTATAGAGTTTCAAAGTCACATAATCATGAAACTAAAAAGGAAAAATAGTTCTCCACCACAATTGGATCAATCCTATAACGGATTTTACTTTCAAGGTCTTTGGAGTTTCTAAAGAATTTAAGACTCCTACTATCCTATATAACCACAACATTACCTCAATAATACCTTGATCACTATAAAAATAAAAATTATATTCATTCATAAATTTATAGATGGGGTCCAAGAGTATAGAATATTTTTTCTTAACCACTTGGTTCTAAATCTGGGTAGATTAAAAAACTAGAAGGATCAATCCTAATAGATGAGAGGGATCATCATGAGGATCACCCCTCAAGATATAATTACAAAATTAAATCAATAACTTTCTATGAGTAATATTATAAATAACAAAAAACATGAATGTAATCTATTAATTCTGTATAAATAAACTCAAACAATAAAAAAATAACCAAGGGATCTAACCCAAAATCACAATTTACCCAAGAAGAACACACTGGAAAAATTATTTTCTTTAAAATCACCAACATTTGATAGAGAATAAAAAATCATATTATAAAATCATGAATAATTTTAAAACATTTAACCATTTTAACACATTCCACCTCATTTGGAAAACTATAAAAAATTCATTTCACAACTTTATCTCAAGTTGAAATTATGAATTCTTTATAACCACCCAACTAGTGATTTCAAAACATTTACCTAAACTCTAATTTCATTTTAAACAATTCATTAATTTCATATTAAAACCAATTTTTTTTGAAAACTCACTAGATGAAGTTCAAAATCCTTTTTCTAATAAACCAATCAATTTGTTTTAAAATCAAAACACTCCATGAAATCCACTTTTCCACACAAAACAAAATGTTGATTACAAAGATAAAAAAATTCAATAATTCAAAAGGATGTATTTGATTCGTATCAAATAAATGATAATTAATTTTGAAGAAATCAAAAATAAAGATAGGTTGAAATAATAAATTCTAGAGTAATGTATAACAATGCATGGCTTAGCTGTTTAAGTTCCAACCATGTAATAACCTCTATAAGGATTCTAGGTCCATGCACACAATCTTTTCACAGTTTACTAAACCATGAAATATATACATTAATCTCTATTTATTATACAATTTTCACCAAAAAACTAAAGGAAACCTATAAATTTTCTAATTTAATTCAATGGGGACCAAAACACCATCATTTTAGATCAAAATACAAAAAAAATCAAAAAATATATATACAATTTCAGGACTCAAATCCTGACTACCCATGATAACTCAAGTTACATCACAAGAGGTGGTTATCAAGAACCTAATCATGACCTAAATATTGAGGCATGTAAATTTTATCTCCTTAATACCATGGCACACCCAAACTATAAGATGTAACTTTAATAAATTTTTTAATAATAAACTATCTTGGGTCAACCTTCAATATAACACGAACTAATCTAATACAATCCCTGAAGTGAATTCATGATTTACATGGGCTGATGAAAATCACTAGAGAATCACACTATATCCAATTGGTATTTTTTCACTCTCAAATAATAATAAATAAATTAGTAAAACCCAATCAAGAATTTCGAATGGTGCATTCATACATTGGACTTCCATGCATATGAAATAAGTAGTTACAAATAAATAACTAATCCAAACATATAATTAACTAAAAATAAACATAAAAACTCACTTTTAAAATATAAATAACCTTGGACATAATTAATACCTAAAAATATCCAACATAAATGAAACAAAAAATATAAAAAAAAACAACTGAACAAATTCAATGATACTTAAACATCCCTAGATAAACCATAAAAGAAAAATATTAGATAGCTCAAGATGTATCCATGTGACCCTTGGCCACTCACTATATCCAAAACATCCAACAAGAGACTACAAAATGACGTGCAATCTAAGATCAAATCTTGGGAACCTATATAAAAACATTAGATATACATAAACACATAGGTGTGTGTGTGTGTAGAGTACGAGCTGAAAAACCTATTAAAATTTGACCAAAGATTCTAGGTTATTACCTTAATAAAACATTTAATAATGATAGTTTCGACATAATTTATAAAATATAATTTCTAAATAATAATTATATAGAAATTAAGTATCATGTATTTATCCTTTTTCAAACCCATATGGTAAAACATTTTTAGAAAAAAGATCACAACCATAATTGAAAACAATATTTTTAAACTTGTAGTAATAAAACAAACTTATTTAAAAATATTTATCTAAAAATACATTTTTTATTAACTAAATAGTGGAAGACACCATTTAATAATGGAATAACTTAAAAACCTTAAAAAGGTGGACTCCCATGCTTATGAAAAAAAACCAAGTCATTTTATTTCTCTCAAATCCTAAAAAATCCTTTAAAAAAATTAAAATGTAAAATCAACCATAAAATAAATCAAGCATATAGAACAATTATGTACCATCAAATTAATGAATAATAATGGAAGTAAATAGAAATAAACAAGTGGTTCCAAAAATCCAATATGATACAAAAAAAGTTTGCAATGGGAATCCCTAAGGTTATACCATCAACAATGAAAGAAGAATCACATAAAACTCACTAGGAAGAGATCTTATACAATACAAGTGGAACCAATAACTTGAATAACTCTCATAGATATCCATATCACAAAAAACTAGGTCACTATTCAAAGCATATTATAAACTATTATGAAATCATATTGAAATTATGAATGTTGTAAACACCTAAATCACTCTTATTGAGGAACTTCACTTATACAAAGTGAAATATAATCTAGGTCACCATATAGAGAACAATTTAAACTAGTATGAATTAAATTAAATCTTTTACATAGCTACATTAGATTCCCATGACATAGTAAAAATAAATGTGAGTAACAAAAATACATATAATCACCACAAAAATCAATAATAATACATAAACAATAATCCTCAACTCACCTCCAACACACTATCAATAAATAAAACATTTTCACAAATGCATAAGAAATATAAAATAATAATTCCATTCTCATCCCATAAAGGAAAAAATTATACACAAGATATAATACAAAGGCTATCACAATAAGGGTGTACAATCATTAGGATAAAATCATTTTATAAAGTTCAAACTAGGCCTTTCAAACCAAACTTGAAAAAAAAAACAATCTATAAACACCCCCTAAAAACAAAACAAGAATCCACCTTTGAAATTAATATTCCCTCACTTAATAGTAAATTGAATACCAAAACACATATAACTAAAAAAACCATTGAAACATGATTTAAATTATTTGGAAATATAAATAGGTTAAAACCCATTCTTTTATCATCAAATTATTTTAAAAATATCCCCTTATAAATTTTCAAAAACATTTATCAAACACAATCATTTCTTTTAAAAATAAAGAATGAAAATATAGGAAAATCCCTTCATTCCAAGTTTAGAAAACATAGAAAACATTTTACAAAACCATAAATGGAATCATAAATAGTTATAATTTGATATTAAAATCAATTTTAAAATTTTAATCACTTAATGACATGTTAAATAAAGGAATTTTACAAAAACACCTACCTTAATCACCAGAAACAACTCACTTTTGATGATAAAAGCACAAAATTGAAAGGAAATGGAATCTAAAAGACATAGAAATATAAAAACCCATGATTAAAAAAAACCCAATATCTAACCCCTATTTCCATTAAGGTTTATGGGAGAAAAGGAAATCAAGGGGAAATGGAAGTAGGGAGATGAGGAGGAGAAGAATGAAGGATAAAAAAGGATTTACCTAGAAAATCCACTTTAAATCCAAGGAGATAAGGCTTAGAAGTAAGGAGAAGTTGAGGAGGAGATACATTGATCTCCCTTATATATCTCCATGAGATATGATAGGGGATAAGAGGGATAAATGAGTTAAAATGAAGTAGCATTACAGAGGTAAATCCATGTTTTGAAATTTTGGGCAGGTCGTATGGTTTTTCTATATGGTTTACCAAAATATGTTCAAACCATGATAATCACACTAGAATAGATATGAAACTTAATATGGTTTTCTTTCATGGTGATCCATATCATACATAAGTCAGGCACAAGGTACTGAGGAAAACACCCATTCATAAGGGTTGACTTCATGTTTTGGCCACATTATTTCCTAAGTTATACACTAATTGTATAGAGCCATCCCTTATATATGGGTAGTATAAATGGTAAAAATAATAATATGTTGACCATTCATATTCCAATGGAAGGTCCTAAACCTCATTAAGGATTTGGATACATGGTTATGACTAATCGTGTGCTAGTTGTGACACTATTCTAATTTACTGATTTTTTAAACTCTCAGACCTCTAACTCTCAAAAAAATATAAAAAATTAAAAACTAACCCATAATTACATTATATTTAATACAACCATGACATAAATGTGTCACAACCTAGAATATAATAATATTAAGGTCATGTTTACACAAAAATTCTATCATTATATTATAGTGCTAGTGAAGTGTTAGTAATTTGTATATCTTTAACCAGGCAGTCAATATTGGAGTCATAGATCCTGTGTTATCATATAAAGTTGGTCCAAATTCTAATATCCTATACTATACACCATTCCATGGAATTTATTTTCATAATAACTATAACCCAATGAAAAACTATGTATATTTTTCACAATAATAATATAGATTACTGTCGAATAATATTACTTTACAAGCTCATTCAAGCTGGGGTTTCATTACTCAATGTTTTTTCCATATTGTTTTCTATTAGATTTATTGAATTGTGTTCCACCTCTATGTGGAAATTGATATTTTTTATTGAACCACGTAAGTATCTATATTTTATTTCTTATTATTATTATGATTATTTTTCTTCCCTTTAACCCTATTTATGGAATCATATACCATTGGAGCTTCTAGTGTTTCTATAATAATTAGTATCGAAGATTTAGTTTAGAATATCAAGGTAAAATTTCTTGAATTAAATGGCTGATATAGAAAAAAGTAAGGAGAAGATAAATTATTTCAATGAATTAGAATTTAGTTACTAAAGGATTTATATTGGGGATTATATTCATCTAAAAAATATTCACTTTCCACTTCTGGGTGTTAAACCAACATATATAGAGTATACCAAATGAGAATTACTAGATTTGTTGGTTGTGGGATTTGAATGTCTTATTTTTGAAAATAAAATGGTGTTTAAAATTATAGAGTATGATAAGGAATATAGCTTGATTAAATAACTCACAAATATATATAATAATCCATTTAATTTGAAAAATTTTAATTGATTCCATGGTTATTTAATCTGAAGATGATTAAATAGAAGTTTATTTTTTATCACATCAATAAATTGAACACCATCACATGTTAGTTAACATAGGTGGAAATTATGATATATGATGAGTTATATGAATTGTTTTTACTATCTTTATTAAAAAATAGTTGATAAAAAATTATAATAACTATGAGTAGTTCTTTAGGGAATGAAATGTTAAAGTAGAATTATGAGTGAGATCTAATCCTTAGTTTGGATATTTAGAGAGTAGATTTAAGAATATTATATGGTTATGATCTAAATGTGGAAGGAATTGGCATATATATTCAATGAGATAATCACATAATAATATCAAAATAAATAATAAAGAGTCAATAAAATTAAAAGTAATTTATTCCTACCTGCTAGAGTTGTGGGAAGAAAGGAGACATTAAGGAATGCAGAGAAAAATAGAAGGAAAATAAAACCAATAAAAAAAACCACAAATGAAGGAACGGATAATTTTTTCTACTGAGTGTGGATATCCCTATGGAGTCTTGGATTTTATACATAGTGGAACCCTTCCATTCCACATTAGATAAGGGATTATTGAATAATTATGTTTTCGGGAATTAAGGAAAGGTTCATCTTACATATGATAAACCCTTAAAAATTATTATAAAGGGTGATGAATGATTCATAACTAATAGTGTAAGTTTTCTCATTTTAGAGAATTTGTGATATATTTCTAGATTGAGATGGAATAATTTTTCTTGGGAAGTTTTATGATGCATGTTTTAGCACCATGTTCACTGGTGTTTCATGGAAAATTACCAAGGGAGCTATGATCATAGCTCATGAATCAAAGAATTGAACCCTATATAATATGATAGATAATTTCATGGACATGGTTGCAACAAAAAATTATATCATATATTAACAACCATGGAATCATAAGTTAGGCCACATTAGTGATATGGGTATGAAGGTACTAGAAAAAAAGTGAAAGATACCATATTTAAATTTGGTTAAACTTATCCAATTTTAACATTGCATCTATCAAATTCATTATTTAATTTTATTTCCATTTAATTTATTTATTAATAATTTTTCTTTTAATTTAATGTCCATATTTATTTTTTTGAAATATTAAGAATTTTCCTATCACATAGTGAGCTCATGTATATTAGAAACTATGAGAAAACCATGTATATGGGTCTGTAGTTTAAATAGACAAATTTCACATGGTCGATACTTGGTTTTCCCAACCATGTGGCTAAACCCTACATTTCACCCATCCGTGTATAGTGAGGGGCACATGGTTGGGGCATGGTTTGGTAAACTGTGTAGCCAGACCAAAAATTTTAAAACATGAAATTATTATTATATCACTCTCAAATTAAACTCTCCATAACCCCTTTTTCATTCATTCATTTTATTTTCCTTTTTAGAATTACCAATTTGTTGATATATATCTTTTTATTTGGTTATTTTTACATTTTCCCCATTTATAGAGGTTTGTATTTGTTTTTATGGAATTTTTGATAAGGCGTCAGAATTTATAACCCATTCCAGCTTCCTTAGTTTGGTGAGATAAGTAGTTCTTTGTGGTGTTTTCCCTAGTAGGAATGTGTGGTGGTGCCTTTTCTATGACCATTAGTCATGATCAAACCACCATGATAAGTGGAAGCCTTATATGGTGGGGATACCCCTTAAAATACTTACATTTTCAATTTACCCGTTTTAGTTGTTCCCTTTGGTTATCTTCTTGGATCCCTTATGCCTAGGTTGTGGGTCGGGCTATGTTTTTTTTCATTGTATATTTTCTATAATCTAGAGAGGCATTGAGTTAAATTACAAGTTTTGAACTCTATTGCATCTTGGGACTTTGATGAATTTATGGGGAAAAAAGTGATATGGTGGGGAGAATTATCGGAGCCTGACCACTAATTTACCTTTTCATTTTTTATTCTTACTTTTGTCCTTGAATTTCAGGTCCTTATTGTTGAATTTTTTGAAAAAATTTATTTTTTTCTACCATACAGTTAGAGTATGGTTAGTAGAAACCATGTGAAAACCGTGCATATGGGTCTTCAATTTTAATAGACCACTTTTACATGGTTGGTGTATGGTTTTACCAACCATGTGACCAAACTATGCACTATGCCTAAAAATTTTAAATCATGAAATTCCTATTCTACCACTCACAAATCAAAACCTCCCTCACCCCTCTCTTACTACCTATCAAGAAAACCAGCCAAGGTGCATCGATTTTGGCCTCTTATTCCTTTTCCCTTGAAATTTTAAGTATTCTCCTTTGATTTCTTAGTGATTTATTAAGTTTTAAGAAATATTCTTCTTCCCCATTAATCTTATTATTTATTTTCTTTCTTTATTCTTACTAGGGGTTAGTATTATCCAAACTTGGTGGGTTGTGTCTCTAATAATGTTTTGATTTAGTTATTAGGGTGTTCAAGTTCCTCCATAGGCCTTATTCTTTCTATTATTGAAGGTTTCACATCATTTCTCTTATTATAGGTTGAGGTTTTTTATGTTTTATCTTTTTTCTTGCATTCTATATGATTCTTGAGTTTTCTTAAATTCTATTTACTGAAATTTTATATATTCTATATGATTATCTAATTACTTAAAAGGGTTTTCTCAATGAGAATGAATGTTTTTAATAGAAATGTTTTTGACTATGAAGGGGTTTTTCATGGATTATAAGGGTTTTTCATGGGAACCCATTTTTAAGTGATTTTATACATTTATTTAAATTTTTTCCATTTCGTTCATTTATTATACATGTTTTTAAGGTTAGGTTAATTATTTATTGGAATTATTCCCTATTGTTTCACGGTTTTTATGATTTTTTTTTGGTTTTAAAGAGGGTGTTCTCTCCTTGGTTTTAAAAATGTGTCTTCAAATGTAACTTGATTTCTAAAAGATATTTTCAATCATGGGTTTTAAATATATATATATATATATACATATATGTTTCTATATACATATATATGTTTCTACATACATATATGCGTATGCACATATATATATGTTTATCTAAAAATACACACACACACACACACATATATATAACTAGTAGTTTGGAAACTGAGGTCCCATTTGGCACTTGAAAAAGGGAATTCAAAAGACATTGATTTTGAAATGGATTTTCAACGTGATTTTAAAAAATATATTATTAGTTTCAAAATTCAAGGCTGTTTGACACTTTATATAAATGTTTTTCTTAAATGAACCATACTATCAAACAAAATCCCTATATATTTATGATGAAATGGGTTTAATGATTTTATGTGACTATTTTTGTTATTTATATGATTTGGATAATGGGATTTTGGGAGAGTATTTTTGGATAAGAGTGTGTGAGTATGGGTTGAGGTTCATTATGAGTTTGGTTTTCCTTATATTATATTACTGGTGTGTGTATAATACAGCATATTCCCTTCCCCACCCTTTGTCACTAGTATCATGGGAATACTAGGAATATTAGTAAGATATTGAGAGAAGGTCACTATCTAGTCCTGATGAGAATAATTAGATCCCCCTTGGTATGGCGTGGGCTTAGGAATTAGGGGATCTCCATCGGTTAGGCTAGTTGAGAGCATCCAGTTGGTTATAGGCTAGGAACGAATTTATAGGTTAGTGTATGATTCCACCCTAGTACATCTAGGATTGTCTAACTATATGTTTATAATATCCCCATGTTAATATACATTTTAATTTTTTTCTCTTATTTATTATATTGGTTTATGCATATGCTTTATTAGCTCCATTATTAATCTATGTGATTATATTTATACTCTTCTATTGGTTTGATTATGCACTTAAATTCATGTTTAGTTATATAGTTGATGTTTCATTTGGTTATTTTTAATAAATGGTTTTGAAAATGTAATTTCAAAGGTAAGTATTAAAATAATTATCTAAAGATTTTTCCTACAGTTTCATAAGTTGTTTTGAGTTTTAAGAGAGGTTTTAAAAGATGGTCATGTGTTATATTCCTCAAAATCAAGAAATTTTTTTTTTAAACTACTATATTTGAAAAAGGTTTTTATGGAATGTTTTTAAAATAAATAAAATAATAAAATCTTTGGTGAAAAAATACTTTGTCATTTATGTTCAAACTCTACTTATGCTACTCATCGTATGAAGAATGAGTGTCATTCTTATAGTTTTGGGTTTTGGTTTTTGAATGCTTATAGGGTGGTCATGCTATTATTGATGATGGTTAGTAACTTTGAGTCACATGAATGTATTTTTGGTTATTCCAATTATTATTTTTTGTTATAGATATTTTATCCAAGTTAGCCTTCCAAATGTAGCTTTGGTTTTGGTTCAGTTTGTTTTTATTTGAGATTATTTTTTTTTATCTTGGATGCCTCATTTGATTGCATATCTTAAATGCTATTTTTATGGTTTAAAATTAAATGTATATACTCCCCATGTCATATTATTTAAAATAAATCAAAATCTTGTTAAATATTATTTATTTAGATTAAATTATTCCTAATTGAGTTTATTCTGGTTCTTTTACACTTGTCACCCACCCATGGGAATTGGGAACACCCCTCAGGCCATGTCATGGGTCAGCTTAGGTGACCGATTTAGGGGCTCCCTTAGATGGTTTTTGAAAGTATCTTTTATAAGAAAAAGAAGGTATATTTTATAAAAGGTGGTAGAGAACAAAATTCTGGAAAGATATACCTAGTACACACAACTATTTAAGGACAAGGACCAATATATTCACTTGGAGGGTTATTGTATTAGGTGAAATTTATTGATGAACCAACAAGGAAGGTATGGGTTTACTTTCTAAAAATAAAATCTAATATATTTACCATATTTTAGAAGTAAAATAATTTTGTGGAGAATGGTTCAGGATAAAAGTTGAAACAATTGAAGTCTGATAATGGAGGAGAGTATGACAATAAAGAGTTAAAGGAATTCTATGTTATTAATGAAATTTAGTAGGAGAATAATCTTCCAGGTACAGTACAATAGAATAGTGTGTATGAGAGAATGAATAGGACATTATATGCATGATCTAGTAGTACGAGGTTACACTCAGTGTAACATATGATCTAATAGGCAGAGGTGGTGGATATTGTAGTATATCTCATCAATATGAGTCCATTTGTACCTATGGTAGAATTTATAAATAAGGAGATATACTCAAAAAAGGAGGTAAGAATATCTTATTTATGAGTGTTTGGTTATTTGGCATATGTGTGTATAGATTCAAATTCCAGGGATAAACTTGATGAGAAATTTAAAATATCATTATTTATTAGATATAGTGATAAGGAGTTTGGATATTACTTCTAAGATGATGAAGACAAGAAGATCATCAAAATCTATAATTTGATATTTAATGAAGGTTTTTTATTCAAGTACCATCATAAATTTGAAACTGATTCTAAGAATAAATAATTGAGGTTCCAGGATCAAGTAGAGATTGATTGTGTTATAGAGCATGTGACATGTTAACTAGTGGATACTACTCTTAAATTAGAGATTGAACGTGTTCTAGAGCATGTGACACATTAACTAGTGGATCCTACTCTTAACTAATGTTGTAGAAATTTAATACTATGAAGAGGTGATGTTTTTAAAAGAGTTATTCATGTTATATACATCCATAAAGGAGTATATTTCTTCATTTGGTGTTAAAAATACTTGGTAGATAACTCTTTTTCATAAAGAAAGAAATAATTATAGAATAAATGGGTATACTAGGTCAAGGAAGAACATGATTATTAGAGGATATACAAGGAAAGGCTAGAGATGAATTTTTTTCAATAGAAGGAAGGTATGAATTACACTAAAAAATTATCACCCATAGTAAATTTTACGACTATCCTATTGGTTCTTAATATTGTTGCATCAGAGGATTTATATATTGAGTAGAATGATATAAATAATATTTTCCATTATATATATCTAATAGAGGAAATTTATATGGATAATCCCAAGGGATTTAATGATTTAGGAAATGAATTATTGGTTTACAAACTCTAAAAAGTTTATATGGGTTGGAATAGGCACCTAGGTA
Organism: Viscum album; assembly: GCA_963277665.1. NCBI lineage: Eukaryota > Viridiplantae > Streptophyta > Magnoliopsida > Santalales > Viscaceae > Viscum > Viscum album. The sequence continues at coordinate 959,886,868 of OY728138.1, read as the reverse complement.
GTGGAATGATAAGTTTGAGGAATTTATGAAAAAAAGAATAAATATGCTATGGCATATATCAATGATTCTATTTCTAGTGATGAATACATTATATTTCATCTTTTTTGGATGAAATGATTATTAAAGGATCATGTATTTAGAGGATTGATGAGATGAAAGGGCAGCTAACTAAGGAGTTTGAGATGAAAAATCTTTGAATTTTTTAATATTTAGGGTATGAAGATCAAGAGAGACCATGCAGATATAACCATGATGTTATCAAAGGATTCCTAAATTGGAATGGTTTTGAGTAAATTTAGTGAACTATAATAAAATCCAATTCCCATTCCTCTGTGAAGACATTTAAATAAAAGGATAAAACACTAAAGACAACAGAAGAGGTTGATTACATATAAAATGTTCTAGATACATCAATTGTTGGATGTTTTATGTATTCCAACCAGAACTAATATTTCTCATGCAGTGGTAGCTATCAGAAGATACATGGATAACCCTATAAAAAAACATTGGGAAGATGTGAAGTGGATACTAAGGCATTTGAAGGTAATGAAAAAAGTATCTTTGTGATTTGGTAAAAGAAATCCATTACAAGGGGTTTTGGATGTTATTTAAATAATAGGAGTAGTAACATATTTTATGTGTTTCCTTATGAAGGAAATATAGTAAGTTTTATATCTCAATTACTGAAGTTGGTGGTGTTATCCACTATAGTGGTAGAGTACATTGTTTTAATAGAATTTGGGGACAAGATGGTTTATCTAACGAAATTCATGGATAATTTTTATATAAATCTAGTAGAAAATGTATCATACTATTATATTCATAGTGTTATACATTTTTCAAAGAATCTAGTGCTTCATTCCAGGATGAAGGATATTTAGTTGAAGTGCTAATTTATTAGTGGCTTAATATAGTATGGGATTTTTGACATTGTTTAGGATTATTGAAACTAATAATTTAGTAGGAATATTTATGAATCCAATGTTGATTGAGAATTTGATGCACTGTTGTACTTCTATTAGTCTTCATTGATGAATAAAAGATAAGAGGTATAATTTAGAAGAACACTATTAGACCATTTAAAGAAAAAATACTCATTCTTGAATCATCAATATAAAAATGAATCTTTGATAAGAAAGAATATAGATTTTAAAAAAAAAATTAGCATGAAATTGAAGCTTTGATGAGAAATTACCTATTGGTGAGTGAATAATATGAGGATCTTATATTAAATAAGTTTTATAAATTCAGAACCATGGAAGGAGTTCACTTTTTTGTACCTGAATTTAAGTGGGAGATTTTTGGAATGCTGTATCCCAGTACATCAGATGAAGTTGGGTAAAATGTTAGTGGGCCATACTATACACCAATCTACATTCTGTAATTCCATCATTACTCTAGAATAATGATCCAATTATGAAAATTTGTCACTATAGAAATATGGGTTACTATAACATCATATTGCTTTATGATCTCATTTGAGATATGAATTCTATAATTAGTTTTTGTGCCATGTAATTTTCTCTCACATTTATTGAATTTTGTTCTGACTTTCCATTAAGGTAGAGATTGTTTGTTAACCCATATAAATCTTTATGTTTGTATTTTTCTTCACCTTCTCCTTATTATTTATTTTTATCCCTTTTACTACTATTTATATAATTTTCTATCACTAGTGTTACTAGAGTTTCCATAACCACCACACATTTTTTGAGAATGATAAATTGTTTAATAATCTTATTCACTTTTCAATCGATATGATCTCAAATGATAAGTATAAATCCCTTTATTTTAAAATGTTTCTCCGAACCACCACCCAATCTCAATTCTTCCAATTGAAACTCCCCACCCATGTATAAGTGGTGGATTAAGATATGATGGTGGAGATATATCAATTTGGAATATTGGGAATTACTAACATCCCTTCTATTCCAAGTGATAGTGTAGGTGGATTTCTTAAAAATAAAAGGAAGTGTGGTGAATTTATGAGGGGAATTGGTAGTGGATCTAATCATCCATTCCAATATGTATCTTTTTTAACCATGGGAATTGGATATCTTATCTTCCATAAATATGGTAATTATAGTCATGTAAAACCCTCATGTTAAGAATCCTCTAAAGTGTGTCATGTTTATAGACAAAAGATCCATCTTTGAAGGTTCTATAGGGTGAATCTACTATAGAAGAGTGGTGTGAGATTTTTACTTCCAAGGGGATCCATATCATAATATGACGTCTCTAAGGAAGTGGGTTCTCTTCCTCAAGGGAATGGAATCATAATTTTTTTAGTTTATGGGCATATCCAGCTAAGGGCTAGGCCCCAAAATAGTAGTGATCCTTAGGTTCACTCATAGATGAGGTAGTTTCACACTATTGAGGAATCCCCCATGGGATTAAATGTGAGACCAACAACTGTGCGAGTTTCCATTCTCATTGCACCATCTATGAAAATTTATTTATTTTTATAAAATTTCCTCTAATTCATTTATTTATTCCCACATTTTGAAATTATTGAACCTTCTATATGAGTATATATTTTATGTTATAGAAATAACAACACCTTTTGGGATGAAAAGATAACATGGATTCTTATTTACTTGTATTATATCCATATATGTGGTAAATATATCATGGTATTCCCTTATATTAAAGATGTAACTTTTTGATATCATCCTCAAAATGAACTAAATGATTGAGCTTTGTGACCTGATTGTTTTCATTCAAGGGTGAAATTCCCTGATCTTGATGGAAATTCACTATTATTCCAAGGAGAATGGGACCCAATATCTAGTTTATATGGACCTCCTATTCCTAATGTTGGTAGATTAATATGTTCAATATCATCTCTTTTGATAAAGATCAGTGAAGGGAATTTTGGGAGAGAGATTCCCACCATGGTTAAGAATTTTTTTGACACATTTCCATATGTTTTATTAGGGTTACCTCATAAAAGGGAAGTTGAGTTCTCTATATATCTATTAACTTGAAGGAAACTAATTTCATTACCTTCACATCAAATGGAACTAGTATAATTGAGGGAATTTCAAATTTAATTGGATGATTTGGAGTACAATGGATTTATTCAGACTAGTGTTTCTTCATAGGCCATACATGGAATGTTTTATAAGAAACCATATGGAACTCTTCATCCATGTATTAAATAAAGGATTTTTAACCATGTGACCATCAATAATAAGTATCTCTTTCTTTGTATTTATGTACACATTAATCAACTAAAAGGGGTAAGACTATTTTCATAGATTGATCTTCGATTAGTGTAACACCAGCTTAGGGTGAAAGAATCGAACATTCTCAAAATTGGTTTGGAAGAAGACATGACAACTTAAAATCTACGGTGATTCTATTTGGAATAACTAATGCCCGCATAGTTTTAATATCCCTTATGAACTGAACATTTCATCAATACCTAAACTCTTTCATCATGGTGTTCATTGATGACATCTTGGTTTATTTCTAAAATGAATAAGATCATGAACATAATTTGTGGAATATTTTGATGGATTATCTATTATCATTTCTTATATGTGATGCTATTAAAGTGTAACTTTTGGATTTAAGAAGTCAAGTTCTTATGAAATGCGGTGTTAGAAGAAATCATTTTGGTTGATCCTAAGAATGTGAATGTTGTTATGTCTTAGGATGATCTAAATAATTCATTTAAGATATTTAACTTCTTAGGTATATAAGGTTAATACCTGTAATTCAAAAAATAATTTTCCAAGGTTGTGACTCCTTTAACCACTCTAATGGGTTTTGTGTGATTATCAAATGAAATTTGGAAGTATAATAAACCTGTGATATACTTAGTATACATTTAATAGATTCAATATTGAAATATAAATAACATAAAACATGCATACCTTTACTTCTGTGTATTCTATATTTTACTATTCAATGTACTACATTTGATGGAGATCACTATAATAGTAGTTGAATGCCTCCTTCATATGAGGAATTAATCTAGACTTTAGATCCCCATTCTTAATAAGGGGATTAATTTCCTTTAAAGGGGTGATGACACATTTTTTTATAAAATATGAATGAAAGGTTAGGAAATAAAATAGAGTTTTGACTTGGTTACATCCATTGAGTGTATACATAATGGGATGGATTGTATCCCTTTTATAGATCTCTATATTAAATTAAGATATTCAAAGCATGGCATATCAGATGCTAACTCATGGAAGTCATCACACATTACATCTCATTGGTATAATAAAATTAATTTGAAATATTTAAATACATTTATCATGCATAAATTAACATTAATGAATCAATATTATTGATTCATAATCAAAGGAACTACATGGGAGTAGCTGGATGAATGCATATACATGATATCACATATCATGCACCCCATTGTACACTATGATGGTAGTTCTATGATTGGTTATGATTGAGGCATCCATATGCTCATGTCGCTACCTATGACTCGAATATATAATAAAATAATGCATCCCTAGTTTTTTTTTCACTTCTAATAATCACTCACTTACACTAAAATCCCATAAAGTCTTTTTAAAAAATATCACAACTATTTGTGAATCCATCCAAAACTATTCTGGATATGCTATATCAAAATTCTCTTTATTTTGGGACAAACACTTCATCCAAAATTTTAATCTATTCACAAAGGACTAATTGTGCGACCTTATGGTCCTTGTTAGCATTTAAAACGAATATGTAATCTTTATTTTATAAATATAATCTAAGAGAGGCCTCTAGTAAATCATTGATGCTACTCAATATAATAAGGGGTTTGGTGTGATATTGATCAAATATAATCATATCTCTATACATTCATGTCCACCATAATATGTGAAATATACATTGTATGTATGAAACTTTTGTTCATGACATCAAGTAACTACTTGACATGGAATATTTCAATCTAGTATAGGATATCTCATCCTTTCATGATTCCCCAAAATTGACTGACTAGGTCAATGAATACATCACATTCCATTCATCTATTAGATGATAACATAATATTTCACTCATTTTTGTTTCTAAGCACATCATATGTGACTCAACTAAGAATTTCCATTAATTTACTTAGTTTAATTCAATCAAGGTTTTGGATGAATTATCTCTTCATACGAGTGGAATAATACCATCTTGGTTGAGCTCCAACCAATGATATGATTAACAACATACCCAAACACCCCTTGATTTTATAAGCCTCAGAGATTGTGTAATAAAGCTATAAACGTGTTAATGTTCTAATGTTAGGTATCAAGAAAATATTAGGTAATGTGGATAGATTGTAAGCATACACATATAGGTATATCAATGACTGTATGATATTCCATGAGATATACTTTAGTGGGACAATCTAAGTAATAATTCATGACTTATTTACCCATGAGTACATTATTCATATCTTATATACAACTTTTTTATTGAGTACAAGATTCTACTCATTCTAACCTTAACATAATATCACATCCCATAACACTCTGTAATGATCATCGAATAGGGACAACTCAAAGTCATACTTTGAGGGAATATTATCATTCCAATGTTCATGTAAAATAAATTATATCACACATGAATGAATGATAATTAGAGGTTTAATTTATTATAAAATCATGATACATTATCCAACCATTTCATTTAATCTCTCATGTATCATAAACCAATAAATTTAACATGACTCTCATGTTGTAGCTAAGGTAATGGATATATCATTAGATATTCTACATTATCCTCTGTATCCACCCAATTTATCTTAACATCATCCATTTAAATAATACCTCATATTATATGGTATTTTATAATGATGTGTTTGTACCTTGGGTGAGACTATGGTTCCATTCCCAGAGAAATTTCTCTATTGTTGTCATAGTAAATCATGATTTATCCCTTGATTCTAGGAATCACACTAATTTTAGAAATGAAATTCTTGATCCAAGAAGCTTTTTTCATAGTATCTAATGTAATAATATACTCCATCTCTATTATTGATTATTCCATGTGGGCCTATTTATAACTCTTCTAACAGATTTCCTTATCATTATGGTAAAACACAAAACTAGATTGAGATATCAAGTTCTTTTTATTGGATTCAAAACTAGAATTAGTGTAACCCCTTACACATAGATCATCCTCTCCCTTAAAGAATAATAATACATACTTAGTTCTTCTTAAGTACTTCATGATGTTCTTCATAGTATTCCATTGAATCTGACCTTAATTGGATTGATATCTAATGGTTATTCTAAAACCGTACGTGAAATCAAGATGAGTAAATAACATGGAATACATGATAGATCCTATGACTGATGTATAGGTAATTATATAAATTATTTCTAAATCCTTATAAGGATCTTGGATCTTTATAAGATTTATGCCATGTAGCATTGATAAAGACTCTTTTTTTATTTCCCTGTGTTATACAAATTTATAACTTTACCAATGTATCTATCCTGACTAAGTCCAAGTAGAATATTAGATCCATATCTATAGATATACATACCTATTATATAGGCCATGTCACCCATATTTCATAGAGAATCTTTACTTAACCACATCTGTATAGAGTATAAAGTTAAAATATCATTTCTGATAAGGAGCGTGCCATCTATATAAAATACCATAAATACTATAATAGTTCCAATAATATTCATTATATATAATAATCATTCATTTTATTGATGAAACAAAAATATTTTATTGCATCATGAAACCATACATTATAACTCTAAAAGCTTTCTTTGATCCATAAATGGACTATTACACACTTCATACCTCAGTAAACCCATTTTTACTTCAAAACATTCTGGTTGTATCATATACACATCCTATACTAAATTCACATTATAGAAACAAGTTTTGATATCCATTTACATATCATAATCAAAATTAACTATTACGGTAAGGAATATATGAATGGTCTTTATCATCATGACATGTGAAATGTTTTTTTATTGTCAATACCATGAATTTTTTTATAACCCCTTTTCACCATGCATTATTTATAGGTAGACACTCTACCATCTATGTTATTTTTCTTATAGAAAAAACACTTAAACCTTATGAGTGTCAACCCTTTAGGTACATCCACCAATTTTCAAACTATTTTAGTGTACATGGAGTCTATTTTAGATTCATATATTTTAATTAATTATTTGAATATGAACTCTCGAAGGCTCCTGATAGGTATTATGTTTATATCATATGAACATTAATTAATCATCATTTTCCACAAGAAATATATATCTCTTGGGGTCCTATTGAATCCTGCGAAAAATTCACGGTTCTTATTTAAATTAAGTCTATTCTTCTTCCACAACTCTTTGTGGAACTAGATCTGATTCCATTTCTAGAATACTTCATATTTTTTATTCCTGAAATTCTATAAGTTTAACCTTTCGTCAATTGAAACCTTGAATTATATAATCATTTTTAATGAAAACACCTTGTATATCCAAAAAAAATTATATTCAGTAGCATTATAAAATTAATATCCCATAACATCTTTATGATAACCTAAAAATAATCATTTTTATGATTTAGGGATGATTTTATCATAAGATAAATGTAGCACATAAATATTAGTATATTTACCATTCCATATCATGTATGATGTATTTATTAATACTTTTAATGGAATACAGTTTAGTATGAATAAAAAAGTCTCTTGATCATAACCCCAAAATATAATAGGATAGTCAAATTACCCATCATCGATCAAAACATGTCCAAGAGGGTATGATTACCCCTCCCAGAAATGTCATTCCTCTATGGTACTCTAGGAAGAGTGAGTTATGGAATAATTATACAATCTATCACATTATCAGTAAAATACTACCTTAAGTATTCACCACCCCAATTCAATAAAATAATCTTGATACTTTTTCCCATTTGATTCTGAACTTCATTCTAACACTCTTTCAATTTTTCAAAATTTTCAAACTTTTGTCTCTCTAAAAACATATAACTAGACTGACTAAGTTATTTTTAAAATTAAAGTAGTACCTAAAACCACTATTTTTTTGAGTACTCATTAGACCATATACATCACTATATATAAGAACCAATAGTCTACTATCCATTTCACCTATTACACTAAATGATTCTTTGGTCATATTTCCTAATAAAAATATTCATATATATCAAATGATTCATATTCCAATTTGTCCAAAAATACTTCTATATGGATTATTTGGATGCATTTATCATTTATACTTCTAACGAGACAATAAAAAAGGTAAGCAAGATTAGAATAAACCCTAAACTTCTTATTCTGAATGTTATAGATATAATTATACATATCAAGAATGGATAAACGATTTACTACATTTTTTATGACATAAAACATTTTATTATTAAATATAGAACAACTATTATTAATAATAATAAATGAAAATAAAATCTAGCCTAAAAAAGATACATAAATCAATTTTTTTGGTGAGAATATAATAACAGTTCCATAATTGAAGAACTAATCCACTGGGTAGACTTAGAACATAAGTGTTGACTTATAATGCAAAACAAATTTCTCCATTACCGACCTTTTTCAATTATCTCTAATCTATGAGTCTATGTTTATCAACAAACACGTTTAAAGAAAACCTAGTATCTAATACCATTGAGTCCAAGTGAGAGAAATTAATCTTTATAACATCCACATTAATATTTTTAGAATGATTCAATTTGTGGACATTTCTCAACCTTAGACACCAATTTATAACTATTTTATAGGTCATAACTATAAGAGATCTCAATATGATTAACATGATGTATTCCAAAATCTATTATAAATACATATATTTGGATGGGTATTATACTTTATATCTTTTCAGCAAGGACTTATGGAAGTACTTACACTAAAGACGATGACCCCATATAGTATATTCATTTAGTGAGACAATACCCATTTTCGTCATGACTTACATCAGGTATCATATAAATAATCAATGAATATATATTGTAAAAAATTATTTTCAATAATATCATATATGATTCTTAGATAAATTACTAGAAATATCTTTATCCAAATCCACCATATATATTCACTCAACTCTATTTCTATGGTATCCTAATAGTTAGGGTCTTCCAATAAAGTGTATCCCGAAGAAGATTCCTAGATCAAGGTACCTAATAGTTAGGGTCACCTTGTTAATTTATTTCATTACATAAGATAATTCATGGGCACCAATGGTTGGGGTCACCCATACTGAATGATCAAGTTCTTGAAAAGTGTTGATTTGGAAGGAATCTCACACTTAGTATTCTATGGGTTTTCTTATATAAGTCACACTAATTTAGTATACATAATTTTCATATTAAACTAATAACTATCTCATTATATGAAATCTTTATTATCTCATTTTTTATTCCTTTATGTATGTATGCTTCTAATGATATAGTTTTTTAATCCCTATTTCATTCAATAAATTAATATGTTCAAACCATATTAACGTGTAACACTTTTTAAAACCCGTTGTTCATGTTATTGACCCAAATATAAAAGGAAAACATATTTATAAATATTAAAATAGATCTTATGAATGTGGTATATGAAATATTTATGTAAAGGATTTGAATTATTTGAGATTGAAAATCTCCACATATGTAACCCTGGAGCCAAAAATAGCTAATCCCAAAATATCTTAAAACAAGTCATAAGCCTCCATGCTAGTGGGAAGTCCAATCCAAAGTCCCTCTACCTAGGGATACTCTACTCAAGTGAGAATTCAATTAATAAAAATACTAAAACATCATATGTATAAACTATATTCAATAAATAATTTCAACATAATAAATTTAATTACAAACTGAGTTTAAGATATATGAAAACTAAATATTATTTTTTCATACCTAGAATATAATTCATGGAATAAAAATCTATAAGAAGAAATTTATCACATAAATTAATCACACTTAAAATTTATATCTTATAAAAAATTTATGATCATGAATATTTTAAAATAAAAACAAATAAATAAACTTTTCATTTATCTTAAAAAACATAGGATACAAATATGAACCTTTCATATTTAATTTAGGAATTAAAATATTATTTTTTAATGACAAACTCTTATAATTTATAAGAATTTTATAAAACATAATAAAATTTATCAAGATATTATTTTTTTAACATATTCATCTATATCATATTTTATGACTGATAATGGGTATTTTTTATTACAAATTACAATTTATATGTAAGGGTAACCACACTGAATATTATATATCGAAATTTATCTTACAATATAACCAATCATAATTCATGTTTGATATCAATGATTACGATTAACGTTGTTTTAAATCACCGATCATATTTGATAATATCATCTATATTATCAATATTATTTAATGCTCTATTTTTTAAAAATCCATGGTTTAATCATAGATTATGATATCACATATCATATCCTAGTTCATAAAAAAATCCATGGTTTTCTGATATATATCACCCCATGATATATGGAAATCATACTCAAATACTTTATAACAAATATGTTCTTCAAAAAATAGTATAAAAACATGATAATATATTAAAGAACAAGGATATAATACTACTTTGGGGTTTTAGGTGATGATCATATAAACTTTATAATTAGATGAAACCCATGATATCCCAATCTATCTCCAATATATTAAATATGAAAATATGAAAAATATAAAACATGCATAACTTTATTACTATTTATTATATATTTTACTCTTTGATGCAATTTTTTTATGGTGATCATTATATAAACTACACAATGCCTCCTTTCTCTGAGTTATTACACTTTCCTTTGGATCCTTTTTAATAACGAGAGGATTCCTTTCCTTCAAAGGGTAAATAAAACCTTCTTTATAGAAGATTAATGTAAGACCAAGAAATAAAAGATATTCCTATAGGTCGTATGGATGTAGGGTACACACAATAAAATGGATTATATCCCTTTTATGTACTCTCTTTATTAAATAAAGAGAGTCAAAGCATAAAGTATCAACTACTAACTATCCATCACACATTAATTCCCATTGGAATGATATAATTTGTTTGAACTATTTAAATAAATTTATGATTAAAGAATCTCTATTAGTGAATCAATCATATTAATTCATAAATGAAGGTACTACGTGTGAGTATGTGGTGGAATTCAGGCACATGATATCACATATCACATACCCCATTGTATACTATGATGATAGTTATATCACAATATACAATTGTGGTATCCATATTCCCATGTCATTACCAACATCCAAGGGATATAATAAAATATGATATCCCCAGTTTTAGGGTACTTCCAATATCCACTCACCCCAAAGGAGAGAAATTTATATAGAGATTGAGATATCAATCCTTTTTTTATGAAGTAATGAAATAGTTTACTTAATTTCCTATTTTCATACTACTTGAAATTGGTAAGGGTTAAGTCATGTATTGTGATGCATTGGTCATGGTATTAGGATGCGTGAATATATAAGGTGATCACATCATGGAATATGGTTCCCATTAATATTGGATACATGAAAAGAATTATCCAACCCATGATCTTGAGCTAGTAGTGGTTATTCATGAAATCAATTGTTGTAGATACTATCTTTTATGTGATAAATTCATGATATATACTGATCATAAAATATTAAGTTATATTTCCTCTTAAAATAAATTGAATCTCAGAAAGTGGTGGTGTATAGAATATCTTCTGGAATTTGATTTTGACCTCACATATACACTAAGGAAGGGAAAACTCATTGTTGATGCCCCCAATTGAATGTTTTTATCATAATCCTTGAAGGAATCTAGTGATGGGTGGAACTTGATGAGCTTATTTGTTGAGATGAACTTAGAGGTGAGGGAAGATATGGAGGTGGTGTCATACATAATAATTTTACTTTACCTTCTATTATTGAGTTTATTCATCATGATAAATCAATGGATAAAAAATGACAGTATATGAGGAGAATTAAATATGGTGTGGAGACCATCGGTGAGTAGTCTCTGTCTCTTGAGGGCATCTTTTGTTTCAAGATCTACTTTATGATTCCACAATTCATGAGGATATTAGTGATAAAATATTACCACCACTCTCATTGGATATTCCATAAAGGATCCACTAAGAAATATTAAAATTTGATAACTAATATTGATAGTTTGAGATAAGGTCTGATATAGCATATTTCTTGTTGTGATGTTATACTTGCCAGTAGAATACTATAGAGTAGTGATATCCCTCCCATGTGATTTCGACTATTTCTATTCCCACTTAAAAATAAAATGATATATATATATGGATTTAATTACCAGGATATCTAGTACCACTTGGGTAAAGAATGTTTTATGGGTTGTGATTAACTTGTTGACTAAGTCATCTCACTTCATCCCAATCAAGTATAGTTACAAGGTGGATAATCTTTAGAGGATATACGTAGAGATAATTGTTAAATTACATGTATTTATTTCTTCCTTTATCTCTAATATAGATCCCTATTTCACATCTTTATTTTATAAATTATTTCGAGAGTCCATAGGATATCAAGTAAAGATGAGAAAAACATCTCATTTGTAAAATACATTGGAAAATAGAGTGGGTGATCCAAATTATAGTATAAATGATTCATGATGGTATATTAGAATTTTTAAGGTCATAACATGTCCATCTTTAATTTATTGAATTTCTTTATAATAATAGTTACCATTTATCTTTTAAAGAATTATTTTATTGGCCTTGTCGGTCCTTGATTTTCTAGATTGAGATCAGTGAAGCTTCATTGGTGGGACCAAACGTTATTTAGGGGGCTGTTTAGAATATCTAATTTATCTAAAAAACTAGTGTCTAATTAGATACAATGGAAGTATTAGGTAAATAATTATTATTTTCCTTTGTAATTCTGAGTTTATAAATGGGTGTTTTTAAAATAATTACCTTAGTTAGATCACTGATGGATTTGTAGGAAAGGAAATATGACTTTAAGGTATGTGGGTCAATTTGAAATTATAGAATGGATATGGAAGGTTTTATTATAGTTGGTGATGCATCTTTATATAAAATCCTTTCAGGACGTCTTCCATGTTTATTAACTAAAGAGTATCATCCTAATCCCTGACATGTATTGAGATAGAAAGGGTTGGAATATGAATCAATTGTCTCGAAAATTGAACAAATGATCTAGATTGTTGACTCTCAATGTAATGAAATTCATGGTAAATATATTCCATTAGTTTAGGTGTTATGGTAGCATGAAAATTATTCTCATAAAACATGGGATTAATAATATCTTATAAGGGAATGACAATCTCATCTCTTTTCTTATCACAAAGATTCATTTTGAATTTATTTGGGAAAATTTGATATTATGGGGATAATTATTTCACCAAAAGTATTATTTTAAATCATTAAATTATTTATTTATTTATTTACTTTCATATTAATTATTTTCAATATTTTTTTTTTCTTAAAATATTGAATCAATTATGGAGGAAAGGGTGGTAGTGTGGTCTACATAATTAGTGCACAGTTGGTGGACGGTTAATAATAATCATGCACCTTAACCCTATATTGGGATACACCATTATAGTGGTAGGAACATGGTTAGTTAATGGTTAGGAGTAAATATTCTTATTAATCATACATAGATAAGTGAAACTATATAATCCTATAGATCAGTCCTAGAACCATTCACATAGTTGGTTCAGGGCTTACTAAACCATGTGTCCACACTATGTGGATTGTCCAGAATTTCAAAATTTATAAAATTATAGTTTTTTTCAGATATATTTAACCTCCTTTTTTCCTTATTAATCTCCAATTTGAACTCTTTAAGACATTCACATGATGACACACTTGCTATAATCCCTCTCCTCTTAATTCCAAGTGGATTTCTCATCAAGACTTTTCAATATTTATCAATTATGTCATTATATTTCCCCTTCTTCATCCTCTCTTACCTTCTTCTTCAGGTTCCTTCCATCCCTATGGTTGTGGGTTACTTGGGTTAATGCTAATAAATATTTCAAAATAGGGAGTTCATGTGTAATGGATTCTAATAAATATCCATGGGATCTTTTTGACATTTAATTATAGGTAACACTATGTGCTTTCTATAATTGATGAACCATGTTTTTTTGGTGCTTTATAAATTATTTTATATTAAAGGGTATTTTAATTCATACAAGAACTTATATTAATTATTACATTGTTATTTTATGATTTAATAAAAGTTTTGGTTAATGAATTTCTTAAAGAATACATAATAGCCTTTGTTTCTTATGTTTAACACTAGATGTTTGATGAAACGGTTTAATTATGTTTCATTGAAATAATCAAATATTATTTATGTAAATTATTATCATTTAATTATAATGAATTAAATTTTTTTTAAAGGTAAATAATTTTGTTTGAAGAGGTGTTTGGCTTGTGTAAATGGAATTTTCCACTTTAACTAAAATCCCTTGTAATGGAATGATTTTCTTGGTTAGTATATGAACCTTGGTAAATTTTATAAATGAATTGGATCCTCATGTGAAGCCTTTGGTAATTAGGGGGGACTAGGACTTATATAATTATAGGTTTAGGGGATGTATCTTCCTAGTTAGAAATTCTATTCCTTCCTAATATAGGCACATTCAAGCTCATGGTGAGCCATGGATAGTGAATTTCTATATCTATAATGTCAGTTTTACCTGACATGGGTGCATGTTAGGGAATGATAAGACTATTCTCAGTGGATCTTGCACAATTTTGGTTATGTGATTATCATGTCTCTCAGTTTCAATACCTTGGTTTGATATTGATTCTCCCATGATTTTGTATCATTACTTTTTTATATTCTTATTTTATCTCATGTATTTTCTTTTACATTTCATTTATAAGTTATTTAAAGGAAATATATCATTGTTACTTATATTATTTTAAAAATTATTATTTTTATATAACATATTTCAAACTAGTGGACTATGTTTTGTTTCATTTTTGTTGAACATGGAGTACTTATAGAATACCATCTTTTTATTACATAACTTTTCATTACACTATACAAACATAGGATCTTTTAAATTTTAGTTTCTTTAAAAAAAGGTACATAATACACGAAAACTTATAAAATTATTCTAATCCACTTGAAATGATTTACATAGGTTCATACTATATAAATTTACCAAATATCATAACCTAGGGACATACATAAAAGGAAAGGGTGATCTTAAGGTCCATTAAGGGAAAGTAAGAGAAACAGTTTACATGTGACCATGCGAAATATCAATAATAACTTGAGGAATGTCATAAATACATGAGAAAATGAAAAGGGGGAATATAATAAGAAAAATAACATAATAATAACATGAAAATTTATCAACAAAATTTATTTTAGACATTCATAAGCATATCACTGAGGTTATTCACCAAGGTTTCATAAAATAAAAATTACCGAGGTTATTCAACAAGGTGTTGTAAGAGAAAAATTACCAAGGTTATTCACCAATGTATCGTAAAACATGTCATCTCTAGAGATTAAATTTTTTAACCAATGAATTGGAGAGATATTAGGTAATACCCTTAATATGTATTAATTTCATGTGAACCACATATATCATAATCAAACATTTCATAAATAACCCATGTATAATAAAAGAAATGGGATTCATTTCAAAATCATGGTGTTTCCAAAAGTGCTTAAAAACATGATCATTTTTTCATTTTAAACCTACAAAAGAAATATGGGTTACATGTATTTTAATACCAAAATAAAATAAATCATTTTTATATATAGGTTAATATACTTGTAAGTTAAATAGGCTTGGGTATTCACAAAAAGAAAATAAAATATAATTTCTTGAGGAGAGGAGGGGAATTTTGAGGAGTAAATTCAGCAGTATAATAGGTATAAAACATGGTTTTGAAAAAGGGGAAAATGAGAGTGGATAAGGGTATCCCATTAATAAAACATAATTTTTAAGTAATGGTATGAATTAATTGATAATAAAAGATATTTATCATAACATTTAGAAGACATATATGAAAAGAGTTTCTGGAATCGAAGAGAAAAGAAGGGTAATTCTCTTAACTTGAAGAGTTGTTCCTAAAACTTGAGGATTGAGATATTAGGGGATTGAGGACACATTAGGATGAATAATTTCAAGTTAAAACTACCAATATTCATGAAGTATGGATTGTGAGTGAAAGGAAATGTATAAATCGTTGGGTATTTATAGAAAAAGTGGAGGATTTGTTTATGAATTTCTAAATATAGACCATGGAAACCTAGGTTGTGAAAAATTAAAAACCATGGTCTTTACCTAGTATTTCCAAATTTTTTGGGGAAGTGTGTCATATTTTATGTTATTTTAATTCAAAAGAGTCTATCATAATTTTATATTACTTATTTTTTCATGGAGAAGTAAGGTTTCCACAAAAATAATGTTTTTAATACTAAGGTTAACATTTTAGACTTTAGAAAGTGAATTATAGGTTGGTAAATTGATTAAAATCCATTAAAATAATTTATATTAATAAAATAACATATTTTTGGTCGTGGATTTTTTTAAATAGTTATTAAATCATTATGTCATGATTATGAACTCATTAAAAAGACCGAAAAACTCAAATGTATTTTTTACTATTCACAAAATAAAGTATTTTAAAAAATCCTATCAAATACACCATAACCTAATTTTGGTGTGATGATTTAAAAAATTATATTTATTTTATTATAATAATTTTATAAATATGATAATTATAAGTTTTAAATATTAAATTCTTTTTTATTAAAAATAATAGCGGATTTAAAATGCATAGGAAAATTTCCGATACTTGAATTTTTTTATCATTTATATTGAAATAAGTGTGTTTCTATAATACCATTTCATTAAAATAATAATTATTCGTAATATATTTTTTTATTATAAATATTTATATATTTTCTTTAAATTACAATTTCTTATCGAAAAAATCAGTTTAGCATATTCCATCCAAATTTTATTAAATAAAACTATTCTTAAAACAAAATTCATGGAATAAAAATTTTATTTATAAAAATAAATTACACTTTAAGTAAATAAGGCCTAGAAATATAACCGCTTATTACACTCTCATACATCCTAAGAGTAAGGTGTGCAATGGTGGTAGTTTCTTGGGGTGCCTCGGGTAACATTGAATAAGCAGTAAATTCCATTAACTTGAACTTCCCCTGAAGGTGATTTCATTCAAGCTTCAATTATTGAATATCATCTTGGACTTTGTCAAGGGTGAAACCTAGTAATGATACCTCCCTCCCAGGATCCAACAAATGGGATTCAAATGGAATAACTATACTATTTTAGGCCATAGACTCTTCTTTCTGTATCAATTATCATTTGTCAAAATTTTACTTATAAACACTAATTACAACATAAAAATTATTATCAAGAATATAGTTACTAATGGTCATATTGACCAATAATAAAATAATGGTTGAATTCAGATGGTCACATTTCCCTTTATATTCAATTTATTATTAAAGATATATGGTTTTTTTGTATAATATAATATAATACACATTTCCTCAGGGAACAAATATAATTCAAAAAGTTTGGGTTGTTATATTCTTCCACCCTTAAGAAATTTCTTCCCTAAAATTTGAACTTATTCACTTAGTTGAGAAGAGGTATGGGCACTTATGCCTTATTTTCACCTATGGTTCCCATGTTTTTTCTTCATATATATGGTTCCTTCATAATACTTTGATGAGGTGGGTAGTCTTTTTGTGTAGAACCTTGTCTTTATGGTACAAGATCTCCACCAGATCCTACTCATAAGAGAGGCCATGTTCTAGTTTCACCATCTTTGCATTTAGTACATGTGAAGGGTCAGATATGTACTTCCTAAAGAGAGATACATAGAATACATCTTGAAATTGAGCTATATTTGGTTTAAGTGAAAACCTATAGACCACTAACCCTATGTGATCAAGAATTCATAGGGGGAAATGTACCTATGAACACGCTTTCCTTTCTTCCCAAACCGCATGAATCTCTTCCATGGTGATATTCTAAGGAAACATTTGTCACCAACATCAAACTCCAAGTCCCTATGAATGTTAGCATATATATTTATTTGACTCTGAGTAGCCTTAATGTGTTGTTGGATATAATTAACATTTTCTATCATCTCTTGCATAAGATCAGGCCCAAGAATCTTTCTCTCACCAACTTCATCCCAAAAAAGTAGGAATTCTAAATCACATCTCAAATAGAGATTCATAGGGTTCCATTTGAATACTCGAATGGAATATTTCTTTGTATGAGAACTCAAATAATGGGAGATATTGATTCCATCCACCATTAAATTCCATTGAGCATGTTCTCAACAAATCCTAGAGTGTCTGAATATTTCTTTTAGATTAGAAATCCCTTTGGAGGTGATAAGCCATACTGAAATTCGATTTAGTATTCAGATAATGTTGAAGACTTATATAGAATTTTTATGTGAACCTTGGATCATGATCATAAATGATATAAAGTGGTACCCTATAGAACCTTACCACTTTATTTATGTAATTCTATGAAAGTTGGTCAAGATAGAAATCTTCCTAAATAGTTATTAAATGGGTAGTCTTGGTGAGATGATCCACTATAGCCCATATAAAATTGTTTTCTTTGGATTTTCTCAAGAGACCAGTGAAAATGTCGATAATGATATTTCCTGACTTCTATGTTGGTATGGGTAGTGGTTATAATACCCCTTTAGTAAGTTGTGTCTCTACCTTCACTTGTTGACACAAGAAGCTTATTTAAGTGTAGTATGCAGTCTCACTTTTCATGTTATCCAACCAATAATGATCACAAAGGTACATATAAATTTTAGTGGTTCCAGGATGTATAGAGAATTTAGAGCTACAAGATTCATCTGTCATCTCCTTATTTATTTCCAGAATAGATAGAACACATAGCCTTGTATGAAATTTCAGTACACCTTCTTGATCAATATTGAAATTAAGAAAATTCCCATTATTCACATCCTATATCTTCTTCTGTAGTAATGGATCTTCTCTTTGAGATTTCTTGATCATCTCTATTAATTATAGTTGGGAAATTATTTGGTATGGGGAAGATGATGTCCATTCCCTTATGATTCCCTTGTCTAGTTTTACTAGGTCTTTGATCAAATGATCTCCTTGAATACTCATAATTGCCCAAACAATAGGGTCTTTCCAACATAATTCATCAATAACTTTGTTTTCTCTTCCAAGATGATAATGAATTAAAAAATAATAGTCTTTAAGAATTTCCAACCATCTCTTTTTTCTCATGTTCAATTAATTTTGTGTGAATATATGCTTAAAACTTTGGTGGTCTATGAATATATCTCATTTCTCCCAATAAAGTTAGTTACCTTATATTTTTATATAAAAAATAATTGTAGCTAGATCTGGGTCATGCATAGGCTAATTATACTCATGAGGTCTTAAATGTTGATATGCATAAGAAACCACCTTCTCATTTTTCATGAGGACGTACCCAATCCATTTCATAGATTCATTGCTAAAAATAAAGAATCCTTATCTGATAGAGGGTAGAGTTAACATAGGTGTAGTAACTAATCTCTTCTTCAGCACTTGGAACCTTTATTCACACTCCTTTGTCCAGATGAACTTAGCCATTTATTTAGTTAACATAGTTAGTGGATTATAAATTCATGAAAAATATGTCACAGAACTCTTACAATATCATACTAAACCAAAGAAAATATGAATCTTAGTTACTATTATAAAATTATACCACTCCTCTACAACCTTTGTCTTGGTAGGGTCAAATGAGATTTAATCATTGGTTATAATGTGCCCCCAGAAAGCAACTTTTTGTATCCAAAATTCACATTTTCTAAACTTTTCAAATATCCTCTCCTTCCTCATAGTTTTGAATATGACCCTCATATAATCCTTATACTCCTAGAAAATTTTATAATATATCATATATCATCAATAAAAACTTCCACAAACATATCATGGTAGTCCTTAAAGACTCTATTCATCAAATCCAAAAATATATCAGGTTTATTAGTCAAGATGAGGGGAATAAAAACAAACTCATAATGCCCACATCTTGATCGGAATTTAGTCTTTAGAATATCTTATTTCTTCACCATCAATTTATGATAACTATATTGAAGATCAATCTTGGATAATAATTGAGCCCCATGAAGCTAGTGAAATAAATCATCAATACTTGGAAGTGGGTACTTGTTCTTTACTATGATCCCATTAAGTTCTCTATAATCAATTCATAAATGCATTGATCCATCCTTCTTCTTCACAAAGAGAACATGTGCTTCCCAAGGAGACACACTTTCCTAGATAAACCATTTCTCCAAAAGATCATGGAGTTGTTTATTTAATTCCTATGACACTAAATTTTCCATTCTATACGGGGTCTTTGATATCAGATTGGATCTAGGAATGAGTTCAATGTAGAGATCTACCTCTCTTTCTGGGGGAGGTCCAAGTAAATCCTTAGGAAATATGTCAATGTATTCCTAAATGATGGAGACATTTTCTATTTGTATATTTTTATTTCCTTATTCATCTCCATTGATAATTTATATAAATCTATCGGAGGTGATTCTAGACAAATATCAGGATAAGATATCCCTCCATTAAAAACAACTGTATGTTTTCCATTCAGTTCTACTAAGATTTAATTATTTCTGTAGTTAAACTTTGTATTATACTTTGAGAGCTAGTCCATACCTAGTATAATGTCAAATTCGAGCATGGGAATGACTACTAGATTTGTGATGATACTATGATTTTCAAATTCAATACTAGAGTTTCTATACACTTCTGATGCATTGATAATCCCTGCAGGAGTATTGACTAATAACTCTACTTCTAGAAGTTTAGGGATTGATTCTATATTTTTTTCAAACATGGATGAAATAAAGGAATGTGTAGAACCAAAATCAAACAAAGTTCTTAATATATTTGAGATAACAATGATAGTACCTTCCACTACATCATTTGGATCTTCAAATCTAGCCATCATGATAGAAAAATCCCTAACTTTCTCCCTTGGCCTAAGTTAAGGTTGATGGAGATTCCATTCTATTACCTTTTGATTGGAATAGTGATTGGAAAAGTTCATAGGATGTCTACACTTACAGTATTTTATTGAGGGTGGGCTTGCACCAACTTCCCTATTTCAATATTTTTTAGAAGTTAAGGCTTCACCTCACTATGATATTTCTGAGCTATATGGTCATCTCTTTCACACTTGTAACATTTTCCACTCTCGAGAAATAAGTTCCTTGAATGCTTCTTCCCGTATTTATTGCATGTAGGAAGTTGCACTTTATTTCACCCTCTTCCATGATCAAAGTTCCTCCATAAGAATGGATAAATTGATCTATTATTTTCATTCGATCTATGGGATCATTGTTTCTCTCCAAACTCCAGTTCAAACTTCACATCACTCCACACTATCTCCTCATAACTATCCCAGTATTTATTGGATAGATTGTTTATTAGATGTGGTATTAGTATATCTAAGAATATATAAACCTTTCCACTAGGATCCATGAAAAATATATAGGTGTAATGAGAGATTATTTTAAAGTTCATCTCATATATTCCCATAGAGTTTTTTCCTTTACCTTCAGTACTATAAATTCCTTCTCTATTTTTGTTCTTATAGAATGAGGAAAATATTTATTGAAAAAGGATCCCCTAAACTACTAACACTCTATAGAATCAATATCCCTTCTTAGATTCATGTTTTTAACCATTAACCACTACTGATTAGTTTCTCCCTCTAATAAGTACACAATTAGGGTTACTTTGTCATGTTTCGAACAATGGAGTACAAAAAAGATCTTTTGAATAGATCTTATACATTTTTTAGCAATCAATGGGTTAGTAGATCCACTTAAAGAAGGTGGTTGTTGATTCATAAAGGACTTAAAGGAAATTTTTTCCCTTCGAGGTGAATCCAGTCTCTTGGATTGATTCAATTTATTGTTCAAAACACAATTTTGTTAATTCATCATTCTCATGAAGTTTTCCATTCTGACTTCCATTGTAGGTTCATCAGTACATAGTCTGTTATTCTCACCATTTATGTAGTTCCTCTAATTTCTTGCCATTTTCTAAAATAAGAAAACCTTAGTGATAAATGAGTTTATTTTAAGAGTTTTATAATTTTAAATGAATTTTATGTCTTAAATCATCATACTTAAATATTTTATTCATTAACAAGAATTACATTTTCTATATATACTTCATAATGGTTCATAAAAGATTATGATTAACCAAATATATTACTTGAGAGTGTTCAAATAGGAGTGCAATATGGACCATTTCCATGCACCGCTTCCCATTAAAATCTAGACCAAAGTGGTGTTTTCTGGCGTTACTCCTTAATACATCTATTCCAGAGCTATGACCACTTGTTCGTATCCAAACAAGGATTTATTTTCTCAAAAACCACTTACTTAATATTTAACCCAAATTCTAGAATTTTTTACTATATTTAAACATTTATATAAGGTTATTAATAAAGTTTTAAAAACCTAATTTCCAAAAATAACTAAATCATCCTTTGATACCAACTATTCAATCTTTCCTTTTTATTACATAACTTTTGATAACACTGTATAAATAGAGGATCTTTTAAAGTTTAGTTTCTTGGAAAAAAGGTACATAATACATGAAAATATAAAAAATTATTCTAACCCACTTGAAAGGATTAATCATAGGTTAATCCTAAGTAAATTTAATACATCTCATAACCTAATAGATCAAAGGAAAGGGTGAGCATAAGGTCCTGTAAGGGAAACCAAAGGAAACAATTTACATATAACCATGAGAATTATCAATAAGAACTTGAGGAATATCATAAAGGCATGAGAAAAGAAAAAATGGGAATATTATAATTATAATAACACAAATCATAACATGGAAATATGGCTGAAAAATTATTTTATACATTAATAAGAATATCACCCAGGTTATTCACCAAGGCATCGTAAATGAAAAATTACCATGGTTATTCACCAAGGTATCATAAAACATATCATCTCTAGAGATTAAATTATTTACCCAATTAATTGGATAAATATCAAGGTTAAGACTTAATATTAATTAATTTCATGTGATCCAAATATATCATAATCAATAATTTCAAAAATAACTATTAAATAATAAAATAAATGGGGGTACATATCAAAACCATGGCATTTCTAAAAGTGCTTAAAAACAT
The DNA here is from genome assembly GCA_963277665.1 of Viscum album. Lineage (NCBI taxonomy): Eukaryota > Viridiplantae > Streptophyta > Magnoliopsida > Santalales > Viscaceae > Viscum > Viscum album. The sequence goes on along the minus strand of OY728138.1, from coordinate 959,863,671 downwards.
GATTATTTTGTCATTTTCATCCCATGAAAAAAGAATGTGGGTTTCATGTATGTTAATAATAGAATAAAATAAATCATTTTGAAATATATTTTAATACCCTTTTAAATTAAATAGGCTTGGTTATTCAAAAAAATTAAATATAATATAATTTCTTGAGGAGAAGAGGTAAATTTTGAGATGTAAATTCAGCAACATAACGTGTATAAAAAGTGTTTTAAAAAAAGGGTAAAATGAGAGGGAAAAAGGGTATCCCATTAATAAAAAATAATTTAGTGGCAATGGAATGAATAAAATGGTAATAAAATAGAGTACTCATAACATTTATAAGACATATATGAAAATAATTTCTTGAATCTAAGAGAAAATAAGGATAATTTCCTTACCTTGAAGAGTTGATCCTACAACTTGAGGATTGAGACCTTAGGGGATTGAGGATGCCTTGGAAGGACTCCATGGGAGGTAAAAATACCATAAATTATCTGAGGATGGATTTTTAGTTAAATTAAATGGATAAATGGGTGGGTATTTATATCAAAAGTGGAGGATTTCTTTATTAATTTCCCAATATAGGCCTTCAAAAACCTAGGTTGCAGAAAATTAAAAACCATGGGCTTGCCCATGGTATTTTACTGTGGTTTTGTGCATTTGGGTCATCTTTTATGTTATTTTAATAGAAAATCGTTGATAATCATTTCATATTTCTTATTTTGGCATGGAAAAGTAAGGGTTCGACAAAAATAATGTTTTTAATATTAAAGTTTCCATTTTAAACTTTGGAAAGTAAATTATAGGTTTGTAAATTGATTAAAATCCATTAAAATAATTTATATTAAGAAAATAAAATATTTTAGGTCATAGATTGTGGTTAATTAGTTATTAAATCATTATGAAATAATTACTATGTCATTAGAAATACTAAAAAACTCAAACTGTATTTTTAATATTCATGAAAAAATAAGGTATTTTAGAAAATTATCATAAATTCACTTTAACCTAATATTGGAATGATTATTTCAAAAATGATATTTATTTTATAATAATTATTCTATAAATATGATAATTATATCTTTTAAATATAAAAAATCCTTATTTATTAAAAATAATAGCGGATTGAAAATGCATAGTAAAATTTCCGACACTTGAAAAAAATAAAATTATTTTATCATTTATATTTAAATAAGAGTGTTTCTATCATATTATTTCATTAAAATAAGTATTATTAATATTATATTTGTTTATTATAAATATTTATATATTTTTTGGAAAGTAAAATTTCTAAATGAAAAATAAAGTTATCAAATTTTATCTCAATCTTATCTAAAAAAACTATTCTTAAAACAAAATTGATGCAATAATAATTTTATTTATCAAAAGTAATTACACTTTAAGTAACTAAATCCTAGGCACATAACCCCTTATTACACCTAAATATGCCATAAGAGTAAGGTGTGTGATTGTGGTCGTTTCATGGGGTGCCTCGGCTGACATCGAATGGGTGATAATATCCACTAACTTGAACTTCTCTTGAAGGTGATTTCGTTTAAGCTCCAATTGTTGAACCTCAAATTAGACTTAGTTAAGGGAAAAAACCTAGTGATGATGCCTCCCTCCCGAGCTCTGAAAAATGGGCTTTAGACAACATGACTCTACTGGTTGAGGCCATTTACTCTTATTTCTATATCAATTATCCCTTTCAAAAGTTTACTTATAAACATTAATTATTACATTAAAATTATTATCAAGAGTATATTTCCCAATGGCCATATTGACCAATAGTCATAATTGAACAACAGTAAAATAAAAATCAAATCAATATAGTCACATTTCACTTTATATTAACTTAATTATAAAAGATATATCGTTTTGTTGTGTATAATATAATATAACACACATTTTCCTAGGAAAAAAATATTATTCAAAAACTTTGGGTTGTTACATTCTTCCATCTTTAAGAAATTCCATCCCTAAAATTTCAACTTGTTATCTTAGTTGAGAAGAGGTGTGGGTACTTTTTACTCATTGTTTCTTATAGATACCACATTACTTATATATATATATATTGTTCCTTCATAACAATTTGACAATGTGGGTAGTCTTGTTGCATAGAACCTTGTCTCTACGGTCCAAGATCTTCACCGAATGCTCCTCATAAGAGAGGTCATGTTCTAATTGTACTACCTCCAGATTCAGTACATGTGAAGGGTCTGGTAGTTACTTCATCAAGAGAGATACATAGAATACATCATGAACTTGAGCTAGATTTGGTGTAAGTGAAAGCCTATAGAAAACTGCTCCTATGCGATCAAGGATTTCATAGGGGACAATGTACCAAGGGCTATGCTTCACTTTCTTCCTGAACTACACAAATCTCTTCCATTGTGATATTTAAAGGAAAAATTTGTCACCAACATCAAAATCCATGTCCTTTTGATTATTTTCATCGTAGGTATTATTCTTACTCTAATTAGCCTTAATGGGTTGTTGAATAGAATGAACATTTTCTATCATCTCTTGCACAAGATCATGCCCAAGAGGCTTTCTCTCACCTACTACATTCAAATAATTATGAGTTCTACATAGCTTCCCATATAAAGATACATAGGGTTCCATTTTAATACTTGAATAGAATATGTTGTTGTATGAGAACTCAACAAATGGGATATGTTGATCTCATCCACCTTTAAATTCCATTTATCATATTCTCATCATGTCCTCACGTGTTTGGATATTCCTTTTATATTGGCCATCAGTTTGGGGTTGATAGGCCATAAAAAAATTCAATTCAATATTCAAATCATTTTGAATACTTCTCCAGAATTTTTAAGTGAACCTTGGATCATTATCAGAAATGATAGAAAGTGATACCACATGAAACCTTACCTCTTCTAATATGAAACTCTTGGAAAGTTGGTCAAGAGATAAATCTTATCTAATAGTAATGAAATGGGCAGTCTTGGTGAGATGATCCACTATAAACCATATCAAATTATTTCCTTATGATGTTCTTGGGAGACCAATGACAAAGTTAATAGTGATATCGACCCACTTCCATGTTGGTATGGGTAGTGGTTGTAATACCACTTTAGGAAGTTGTCTCTCTACCTTCACTTGTTGATACACTAAGCAACTTATTGTGTAGTCTATAATATCCATTTTCATTTTATCCCACAAATAATGATCATGAAGGTTCTTATAAATTTTAGTGATTCTAGGATGTATAGAGAATTTAGAGCTATGAGCTTCATCTATAAGCTCCTTCTTTATTTCTAGAATAGATGGAATATATAACCTTGTATAACATTTTAGTACACCTTCTTAATCAATATTGAACTTATGAAACTTCCCATTCTTCACATCCCTTATCTTCTTCTACAATAAGGGATCTTCTCTTTGATCTTTATTGATCTTCTTTAGTAATGATGGTTGATGAATCATTTGGAATAGGTTTGATGATGTCCCTTACCTTATGATTCCCATGTCCAGTTTTACTAGTTCTTTGATCAAAGGATCTCATTGAATCCTCATCATTGACAAAGCAACAAGGTCTTTCCTACATAATACATCAACAACTTTGTTTTCTCTTCCAAGATGGGAATGAATTGAACAATAATAGTCTTTAAGAAGTTCCAAACATATTATTTGTCTCATGTTCAATTCTTTTTGTGTGAATATGCACTCCAAAATTTGGTGGTCTATGTATATATCATAATTATCCCCATAAAGATAGTGCCTCCATATTTTTAGATAAAAAATAACCGCAACTATCTCCAAGTCATGTGTTGGACAATTATGATCATGAGGATTTAACTTTTTAGATGTATAAACAATCACATTTTTAATTTTCATGAGGATATACCCAATACCTTTCAGAGATTCATCACTAAAAACATCAAATCCTTATCTGATAGAGGGTATATTTAACATATGTGTGTTAAAAAATCTCTTTTTCAACTCTTGGAAACTTTTTTCAAACTTATTTATCCAGATAAACTTGGTCCCTTTTTGAGTTAACTTGGTTAGTGTATTAGAAAGTCATTAATTGTTTTTAAAAACCTCCTATAATATCCTGTTAAACCAAGGAAACTATGAATGTCAATTACTATTGTACGATAAGTCCAATCCCCCACTAACTTTTTCTTAGCAGGGTAAACTGAGATTCCTTAATTGTTTACAATGTTCCCCAAGAAAGAAAATTTTTGTAACCAAAATTCACATGTTCTGAACTTTACAAATAACCTCTCCTTCCTCATAGTTTCCAATACAACCCTTAGATGATCCTGATGCCCCTGTTACTTTTAGAATATATCGTAATATAATCAATAAAAACTACCAAAAAGTAATCAAGGTAGTCCTTAAAGGACCAATTCATCAAATCAATAAATATAGCAAGTGAATTAGTCAATCTGAAGGGCATAACAAAAAACTCATAATACCCATATCTTGATCAGAATGTAGTCTTTGGAATATCTTCTTTATTCACCCTCAATTAATGACAACCAGATCAAAGATCTATATTAGAGAATAATTGAGCCCCACAAATATAGTCAAATAAATCATAAATCCTTGAAAGAGGGTACTTGTTCTTCACTATGATCCCATTAAGTTCTCTATAATCAATTCATAACAACATTGATCCATCCTTCTTCTTTACAAGGAGAATAGGTGTTCCCCAAGGAGATCCAAGAAACTCGTCACAAAATACATCATTGTATTCCAGAATGATGGGGAAATTTTCTACTAATACACTTTCATTTCCTTCTTCATATTCATAGATAATTTCCATAAATAAGGTATGGGAGGTTCTTATAGACAAATATCAGGTTAAGATATATCTCCTTTGAGAAAAACTATCTGTTTTCCCTTATAATATTGATATTTCCTTGCTTATGCATTTGATCTCCACATCATGATTTGAGATCCAATCCATCCCTAATATGATGTTGAATTCCAATATGAGAATTACCACTATATTTGAGATGATATTGTTATTTCTAAAGTTAATAATATAATTTGTATACACTAAAAATGCATTGATAATCCCTCCAGAAGTCTTTCCTAATAACTCTAATTCTAGAAGTTTAGGTATTGATTCTATATTCATTTCAAACTTGGAGGAAATAAAGGAATTTTTATAATCGGAATCAAAAAAATTACTCGAAAGATTTTAGAGAACAATGAGAGTACCTGCAACGGAATCATTTTGAGATTAAACTTTAGCCATCGTGATAGAAAAATCTCAACCTTTATCCCTTTCCCTAATCTAAGGTTGATAGTAATTCCCTTCCATTACCTTCTGATTTGAACAATGATTGTAAAATTTCACATGATTTACCCACTTATAACATTGAACTTTAGGATTGGAATACACCATATTTCCTTTGTCATTAGTGTTGAGAAATTGAGGCTTCACCTCACTACGATAGTCCTGATCTATATGGAAACCTCTTCCACATTTGTAATATTTCCCACTCCCAAGTAATAAATTCCATGAATTCTTCTTCCCAAATTTTTTTAATGTGGTAAGTTTCACTTCATTTCCTTATATTTTATGATCAAAGTTACTCCTTAATCTTTGCTACATTGGTCACTTCTTTTAATTATATCTATGGGACCATTGTGTCTCTCTAAACTCCAGTTCAATATTCATAGAACTCCTCACTATCTCTTCATAGATGTCATAGCTTCAATTAGCTATATTATTATTTATATTTGGTCTTAGTCCACCGAAGAATTTATCAACATTTCCATTAGTATCCATGAAAAATCTAGAGGTGTAATGAGAAATTATTGTAAATTCCATCTCATTGATTCCCATATATTCATTTTCCTTCTACTCCAACTCTAGGAATTCTTTATCTATTTTTGTTCTCATTGAATGAGGGAAATATTTATTGAAAAAAGGATCCTCTAAACTCTTCCCAATCCATAACATTAGTCTCCCTTCTTAGATTCATATTTTTAATTAGGCACCACCACTGATCAACTTATTCCTCTAATTGGTACACAACTAGGGTGACTTTCTCTTGTTCTAAAAAATGGGGTATAGTAAATATATTTTCTATAGATCTTATCCATTTTTCATCAATCAATGGGTTAGTAGATCCACTAACAGAAGGTGGTCATTAATGCATAAAGGAATCAAATATAATTTTTTCCCTTTGAGGTGAATCTAGTATCTTATCTTGATTCAAGTTATTCTTTAAAACTCAAATTATTTGATTCATAATTCTAATAAAGTTTTCCATTTTGGATTCCATCCGAGGTATATCAGTGCATGGGCGACTGCGCTTACCATTTTCACAGTTCCTCCTATTCTTGAAAAATTTCTAAAATAAGAAAACCTTAGTGAGAATCATGTTTATTTTAAGAATCTTATAATTCTAAAGGAATTTTATGACTTCAAAAACCATACTTAAATATGAAATTCATTAACAACAATTAAATTTTCTATATATCCTTCATAATGGTTAATAAAAAGCACATGATTAACCAAACGTATCCCCCAGGAGTGTCAAAATAGAAGTACAACAAGACCTATTTTTGTGCCCCAATTCCAGTTTAAGTCTAACTCAAAATAGTGTTTTCAGTTATTACACATAGATACATCTATTCCAGATCCACGTCCACTTGTTCGTATCCAGATAAAGATTTCTTTTCCCTAAATCCACTTACTTAATATTTAACAAAAATAAAAACATATTTTCATATATTTAAAAATTTCTATAGGGTTATTCCTAATGTTTTCAAATCCTAATTCACAAAAATAACTAAACCGACCTTTGATACCAACTATGACATTCTTTATTTTTATTACATAATTTTCATTACACTATACAATCATATGATCTTTTAAAGTTTAGTTCCTTGGAAAAAAAGATACATAATACATGAGAACTTAAAACATTAATCTAATATACTTGAAATGATTCATCATAGGTTCATCATAAGTAAATTTACTACATCTCATAACCTAGGGTCATACATAAAAATAATGTGTGAGCATAAGTCTCAATAAGGTAAAATAAGGGAAATAGTTTACATGTGACCATGAGAAATATCGATAAGAACTTGAGTAATATCATAAAGGTATGAGAAAAGGAAAAGGTGGAATATCATAATAAAAATAACATGAATCCTAACATATAAATGTGGCTACAAACTTTATTTTATATATCTACAAGCATACCTCCAAGGTTATTCACCAAGGGTTCATAAATTAAAAATTATCAAGGTTATTCAACAAGGTTTTATAAAACATGTCATCTCTAGAGATTAAATTATTTAGACAATTAATTAGAGTAATATCAGGGTGAAACCTTAATATGTATAAATTTCATGCGATACACATAGATCATAAAAAAATGCATAAATAACCTATGGATAATAAAATAACCAGATTTCAAATCAAAATCACAGTGTTTCCAAAAGTGTTTAAAAACATGATCATTTGGTCATTTTCATCCCATGGAAAAGGAATGCAGGTTTCATTTGTGTTAATACTAGAATTAAATAAATAATTTTTAAATATAGTTAAACACACTTATAAAATAAAGAGTCTTGGGTATTCACAAAAATAAAATAAAAGATAATTTATTGATGAGAAGAGGGAAATTTGGAGAAGTAAATTCAGTAGTATAACGGGTATAAAAAGTCGTTTTGAAAAAGGGTAAAATGAGAGAGGAAAAGGGTATCACATTTATAATAAATAATTTATAAGTAATGGTATGAATAAAATGGTAATGAAAGAGAGTAATAACAACATTTATAATACATATATGAAAATAGTTTCTTGAATCAAAGAGAAAATAAGGATAATTCCCTTACCTTGAAGAGTTGTTTCTAGAACTTGAGGATTGAGACCTTAGGGGCTTGAAGAAAACTTGGGAGGACAAATTGGGAGGAAAATACTAGATATTCATGGAGGATATATTTTTAGTGGAATTAAATGGATAAATTGGTGGGTATTTATAGCAAAAGTGGATGATTTGTTTATTAATTTCCAAATACAGGCATTGGAAATCTAGGATGTGGAAAATGAAAAACCATGGGATTGACCTTGGTATTTTCCCATGGTTTTGGAAACTTCTGTAAAATTTTATATTATTTTAATCCAAAATTCTCGATCATAATTTTATATTACTTCTTTTGTCACAGAAAAGTAAGGTTTCTACAAAAATAATGTTTTTAATGTTAAAGTTTCCATTTTAGGCTTTGGAAATTATATTATAGGTTTTTAAATTTATTAAAATACATTAAAATACTTGATATTAATAAAATAAATTATTTTCAGTCATGGATTTTTATTAATTATTCATTAAATAATTATGCAATAATTATGATGTCATTAAATATACTGAAAAACTCAAACTGTATTTTTACTATTTTAGAAAAAATAATGTATTTTAGAAAATTCCCATAAATTCACCCTAACCTAATTTGAATTATACTTTCAAAAATGATATTTATTTTATTATAATAATTATCTAAATATGATAATTATAACTTTTAAATATAAAAATCCTTATTTATTAAAAATAATAGGGGATTAAAAATGCATAGTGAAATTTCTTACACTTAAAAAAATAAAAATACTTTATCATTAACATTTAAATAAGAGTGTTTCTATCATAATATTTTATTTAAATAATTATTATTCATAATACCTTAGTTTATTAAAAATATTTATATCTTTTCTAGAAAGTATAATTTCTGGATGAAAAATCAATTTATCAAATTTTATAAAAATTTTATTAAGAAAAAATATTCTTAAAATGAAATTGATGGATTAAAAATTTTATTTATAAAAATAAATTTTACTTTAAGTAATTATGTTCAAGAAATGTTACCCCTTATTACACCCACATACTCCCTAAGAGTATGGTGTTTGATGGTGGTAGTTTCTTAGGGTGCCTCATCAAACATCGACCGAGTGGTAATCTTCAATAACTTGAACTTCTCCCAAATTTGATTTTGTTCCAACTTAACTTGTTGAAGCTCAGCTTGGAATTGGTCAAGGGAGAAACCTAATGATGTCACGTCCCTTTAAATCTTCGACAAATGAGCTCTAAACTGCATGACTCTACTAGTTGAGGCCATCAAATCTTCTTTGTATATCAATTATCCTTTGTCAAAATTTTACTTATAAACACTAATTATGGAATTAAAATTATTATCAAGAGTATAGTTACCAATGCTCATATTGAACAATGATAAAATAATGGTTGAATCCATATGGTCACATGTCCATTTATATTCACTTTATTATTAAATTAATATGTTTTTTGTGCGTGTATAATATAATATAACAGAAATTTTCTCAAGAAATAATATTATTCAAAAATTTTGGGTTATTACAGTACTTGAGGGGATCCTACTGGTCTTATTTTGATCACACCCTACATATAACTTTAGAGTTTATGTGGACCTTGTTTTCTATGTTATATATAAAGGTAAGGCTCTAGTTTGAGGTGGTGGATATTCTTGTTAGAATTCCCAAGGCTTAGAGGAGTTGATATGGTGGGGAGTTGAACTTCATTTTACATAGATATGGGTAGTGGTTTTCATGGATCCTTTTTGGTTTGGGTTTGTTGTAAAATCATTTTTATTATTTCAACTTATTATTTTTCTATCCGGTTTACCTTTTTATTTCTTTGTTATTTTAATGTATAACCATTTTTAGTTCTAATTTTATATTAAATTTTGTGGATTATTAAATTATATATGCTTTTATGGTGTCTATTATTATTAAATTTATGTTATTCCATATTGTGGTGTTTTATTTGTTGTGATTTTACTTATTTGGGTGCACACTCTATAATAAATGGCGAGGTCATGTCGGGTTCTTAGTTACAAACCTCTTGATGGTCGATATTTTATTTTGGAGAATACATGCCCAAAGGTACATTCTTGATGCTTGAACACTAGTATCCATCCTGTGGGGATTCGGAATTCCCTACAGTCTATGTCAAGGGATGACTCAAGTGTCAAATTTAAGGTATCCTAGGTTGTTTTATGACACCCTTTTTACAAAATCTATGAGGTAGACTAATATAGAGTTAATAAAGGATCTTATTGATATGTATAAGAAGTCAAAAAACAATAAACAAAGGGTTCATGATGTAGAGTTTATTCAGCATGATAATTTAAAAATGAAGGATAATGATAGATGTTAATGACTTTAACATACTAAGGAGTTAGTCAGAATTAGTACGAGTAATGTTTTTGGATCTAGTATGGACTTTGTTGTTTATTTCATCACTTATATAATATTGGTATGTGATGGTTACCATGGTTAGTAATTCTATTAGTATGTATGATCTTGTGTTTTAAGATTCTCTCATTCTCATTTTAAATGAGAAAATCATGCGGAGGGGAGTCCAGGCACCTTCTAGAGTCATGTTCATTGAAAAAGTTAGAGGATGTTCCATTTAATGGAAGTGTTGGAATAAATAAAAAGATAAAAGGGATAAAAATTTAACTAAATCAACTGGAACTAAACCCATATGTTGTAATTATGGGAATAAAGGGAATATAACGAAGGATTACAGGGATTTTTGGGATGATTTTGGAAGAGGGGATTCTATAAGTTTCATAAATACTTAACTGAGGGATAAATATGTTTACCAATTAGTGTAAATATTCCTTTAGAACCACATATCATTGATTCGAGAATAAAATTTCATTTAATATCCAAGAAGGGGAGCATAGTCCACCATTTTTTCATAATAATATACAAGATTATTCTTTAGTATAATAAGGCTCTTGAGATTATAGGGAATAGTGATATGAAGTTTGCATCTCAAATAGAAGTTTTTAGGGGTTTATAGAGTTTGGAACATAATCTATTTATGGAAGAACTTTATTTTCATTGGTCAGCTAGATGAAGTAATATTTTGTATAATGTTTGCAAATGGAGTGCGGAAGATCACTTGGTGACACATAATGGTGGAAAAAGGTGTTAAATATGGAACATTTTATCTGATAATAAGATCATATGGAGTAACAATTACTAGAATAAAAAATTATATAAGTATATAATTTTGGAACTGTTATTTTGGGAACGAGACTGAGAAAACATGTGATCCTTAGAAGTTAAAGGGATACTAATACTCGATTATAAGGATTTTGTAACATGTGAGAGTTTTATTTTTGGGAAAATAGAGAAAAGTTCCCTTTATGACCAATGTAAGGACACCCAAGTATCCAAAGTTCAAGATAATATATATGGATGTCTGAGGGATTACTTTAATCCATTCTCTTAGAGGTTCAATTTACCATGTTAGCTTTATCGATTGTTTAATATGAAAGGTAAGGTTATAATTTCCTAATCACAAGTTTGATGTCTTTAGAGTGTTTATTTTATAGAGATCTATGGTGGAGAAATAGGATGGAAATAATCTTTAGTGCTTTAGGTTATAAAATAGTGGTGAGTATGGTAGTTGGAAATTTTGAAGTTTTTATTGGAGAAAAGGAATCAGGTTTGAGAAGACTATACCCAAGACATTAGAATTAAATAGTGTATCGAAGTAGAGAAACCCGACACTAAATGAGAAATATCGAAGAATGAGGTTGTATATGGGACTTCTAAAGGGTTTTTAAGTAAAAGACCTAAATGTTTCAACTTATCTCATTCATATAAATCCTTACATACCCATGGGGTTGATGATTCTAGAATAGTTTCAATATAGAAGAGATATTTATGTATCTCATCTAATTTTTTTCTAAAGTATCACCTATGTCCATATTGATTCCATGGATAAGGACATGATTGAAGTAAATTCCTAAGTAGGGGTACTTAACAGGATAGATTAGGGTAGAGTGGGTCAAGCCCATATAGATTAGGATTAAAAATTTCTGGTCTATTTAGGTCTTCATTTAATAAGGGCTTATAAAATTTTGACCATTATTATCCACATTTTATTTGGATCGGTCTATGTTATGACACATACTTTCATCAATATTATTATTTTTAAATAAATACAATTATTATTAAGTGATATTAAAAATTAAATTCATAATTGTTATTACATGATTGTTAATATATATATATTATTCACATACTTAAAAATTTATTTGTTTTTCCTAAAAAATACAATAAATTAAAACATTATTGAAATAAAAAACAAAAACAATTATTCTAATCAGATGATCTGGCTTGTATATATTGAATCTAGTCTAATTAATCCCAAGGGAGTTTTTCCCTAGTCTATTTAGGAATGTTTAAAATTAATTCCTCTAATACCTACGGGTCATGTAATGTCACGAAGCCTATGGGCCATGTAAGGGTTCCCCTTCCACCCTTAAAAGGGGGATTATCAAAAATGAATAAAAATCTAAATTCTTTAGTTCATTAGGGATGTTTAAAATAAAATTACTTATTTTCAACCCCATCACATCCCATTAATGTGGGATATTTACCTGAGGCCAATTAAGCACCCCTAGTCCAAAGTATATTTATTTGTTGAGTATAGTAATGAAAATTTTTGGTTTTGAATATAGGATAATAAAAAATTAAATTTAAATATAATTTAGAACATTATCTTTATGTAGAAGTACTTTCGGAAAGAACATAACTTATAAGAAGATGTGGTTGTGAACAAAGAATCAATATAGTATGCTAATGTTCATCTGAATATAAATTTGGATGTTCTAGATGTTTTGAAAAGTTCAAGTAGCATGAAAATTATAGATGAGCCTGAAATTCCATAAGAATTACCAGAAATAGCTAGAGCTATGGAAAATTGGAATATAATTTCAAAAGATGAAGTTTCTAAGGTAGTGTTTCTAGAAAGAGAAGAGCCACAAGTTTCCTTATGGATCTATACTAGGATCAGATAACCAATACACATGTTTGAAACTGATGTAAATTTATTTCTTTCTACCAATGGAGGAGAGCATTATATCCTCGAGGAAGTTGAAAGTATTAACATTTATAGAAATTGGGAGTTATATATTAAAGGAAAATGGATTAATTGCATGAAAAAAGAACCTTGGAGCTAACTGAATTACCAAAAGGAAAGAAAGCATATAAAAAATGGTTGCACCAATTAAAGTATTAGATAGATAATGGAAATTTATAGAAGTCCAGGTTAGTTTTGAGATGGTTTTAGTATAATGAAGTGATATATTTCTCTAAAATATGTTCTCATATTTTCAAACACACAACAATTTGGATAGTATTAATTATAGTAGATTTATAGTGATTAAATATTGAATATATGGATGTGAAAATTTCATTCCTTCATGGTGATTTGGAAGAGGATATATTTATGAATCTGATAGTGGTTTTGTGGATACACGAAATATAGATTTTGTGTACAAAAAATAAAAGTAGCCAGAATGGTTTGAAGAAAGAACCATGGTAGTGGATCTGAAACTTAGATGTCTTTAAGAATGATAAGGGTTTCATACATAGAAATACTAGTCATTATTATTACCAAAATATTTCCAATAATAGAAGTTATGTCATACATCTATTATACGTGGATGATATGCTCCTCACATGTCTAGAAATGGATTAGATTAAGGAGATAAAAGAATATTTGTTTGTAAAATTTGAGATGAAAGACCTAGATAAAGATAATAGATTTTTTCGGATATAGATCAAAAGGGATAGGAAAACCCGAATATTGGTTCTATATCAGAATAATTATATCCAAAAGATATTTGTGAGGTTCATAATGAGAAGATGTTAACCTGCGTCTACCCCATTGGTTGAAAACTTCAAGTTATCCAAAGAGAAAGAACCTAAATCATAAGATATGGAAATATATATGGTAAAAGATCCATATATATCAGTAATTAAAAGGTTTATGTATGCGTTGGTTTTTATGAGGTTGGACACTACACATGAAATTAGAGTTTTTAGCTAATTTATGGAAAATATGTGAAATAAGCACAATATTGTTAAAAAGTGGATTCTTTGATATCTAAATGGTTAATAAGATAAATTATTGTGTTTTATAATAGTTAATATGATATAAGGATATGTTGATGTGAAAATTTTAGGCCAACCTACCACTCAGCATGATACACTCTAGATCATACTCTTGACTGGACTTCCCTTATACCATTAATGAGGACATGATCACCAATGTTTTACAAGTCACTTACCCTTGATAATCAGTTATTCCCATCTTATAAACATATAATAAATCCATAAGCTTCCACTATATTTCTGGATTCTGTTCTCCAACTCTTTATGTATTCCTTATAAAGGAGTATACAATGAAATTACCTTTTATAATAGTAAATTCCATCTCAAATTTTAATGTATACAAGTATTTCACCCAATTCTGCTAACAAAGGTTCATTTATCATTGGGATAAAATATACCACAAACTCTTATGTTTTGTATATATATGAAAAATATCTCACGAAAGAGGTAGTGTCACCAAAATTTCAGTATATAAATCACATTTTCCAACTCCAATTACTGATTAGGGTAGTTACCCTTGTGGGGCCACAACTAATGAGGCCCATAATCAACTATCTTATCACTCAGAATCAAAAAATCTCCCAATCGAATGCTATATTCATCAAAATACACTTCATAGACAACTCCAAGATTAAGAAGAATTAGGATCAAAGTTGATTTCAACCTCTTATTTAACTCTAATAATTCTTATTCAAACTTTTATATCCATTCAAACTTGACTCCCTTCATTGTAAGTATGGTCATGACTGATTCAAAGTGAGAAAAGTCATAAATAAACCTCCTACAGTACCCATCCAAATTAAGGAAAATTTGAATCTCTAACATGTTCTGAGGTCATTACAAAGACATAAATTATTATTCCTTCTCTGGATCAACATAAATTCTTGATTGATAAATAACGTTCCCAATATATTGAACCTCTTAAATCCAAAAGTGACAATTCAAATAATCATTGTAAATTCAATGTGGTTAAATCATACTCAAAATGGTCTCAAGGTGTCTAGAATGTGATTATAATATCTTAGAGTACATCAAGATGTCATCAAAAAACACAATGACAAAGGAGTCCAAGTATGGGTGAAATATAATATTTATGAGGGCCATGAACACCAATAGAGAATTTTCAATCCAAAATGTCATAAAAAGGCACTCATATAACTCATATCTACTCTTAAATGATGTATTTGACATGTATTCCTTTATGACCTAAAGATGATGGTAGAAAGAATGAAAATAAATATTTAGAAACCACATAGACCCCCTTAATAGATCAAATAATCCATCAATACTTTGTAATAAGTACCTATTATTTGGTTAAATTTCCTATAATATATAAAAATCCCAAGACTACCATATTATTTCTTAGTGAGAAACATTAAAGCACCCCAAAGGTATGTACTTTGTCTGATGAATCATTCAGCCTAAAGGTCTGCAAGCTAAACCTTGAGAACTTTTAATTCAGTGGGTGCTATTTGATATGGTGGAATCAATATAGTTCATGCACCAGGAATGATTTAAATCTCAAACTCTACTCTTTTATTTGGAGGTAACCCTATTAAATCCTTTGGAAATACATCTCATATAACTCTACTACAAGAGGAAAATAAGAGTAAGTCACCATCAGATTCACTGTAAGGATCATAATAGCCAACTACATTGATAAGCCTTCTCTTTGACAAGTATCTAGCACTTCTCTACCTACCTTAACTTCTCAATAATTTATAAACATGAACTTATCCCCTTCGGGAGTTTGAAAATTCACTCATCTTCGATAACAATCAAGGTTTTCATAGTAACTGGTCAAATAGTATATGCTAAGGATCACATCAAAACATGGAATCTACATAATTATGTATCTTCACACATGCTCAATGAAAATAATCACTATCAAACATTTTTTATAGATATGATGATGATCTAATTTATTTTCCACGGGTGTGATCGGTAGATAACAACTCAGAGGAGTAATTAACTAGTAAGTTTAACCTAGTAAACACTTGAGTAGATATGAATTAATGGAATGTTCTAATATAAAAAAAGAAATAGAGAGTGTGAAAGAGATCATAACTACACCTCAAACTATCAAGGATCCCTCTCTACCATCAACTGAATCTTGATCAGTAGCATAAACCATACTAGAATCTACTCCATGATTCCCAAAAGGATCATGAATCACCTAATTCACCAACCCTTGCAAGGTCTGACCCAGATGTTGAGGTCCTCAACCTGCACTATGGCTTGAATTTTCTATGTTCATATTTGATTCCTTATCACATAACCATTTCAAGTGATTAGTCATACCACTCTAGTGAAAATTAATGAGAAAATTGGACAATCCTTGATATAGTGCCCTTTGTTCCCATAGTTATAGCACTTAGTAGAGTTATATCCTATAAAGGGAGTCAAAAAACCTTTACTCTACTATCACTATTAGCTAACACACTTATTTCCATCCTCTGAGATATTTTTATTTCTTACAAAAATCAATCTATAATTGAATTTGATAAGTAACTTGTTGATATAATAGAAATTGTAAAAAGACCTGCAACCCTATCATCCTCAATTCCCTTCTCTATCATTAATGAATTATAAATAACTACAATATAGGTCTTCATATCAAAGTTCTTATCTTGGTTCCTTGTCTTTAGAATAATTTTTATCTAAAACTGTCTATATTTTAGTTCCTTATTCCTAGATATGAGAGGGGAAATGTGAATTAACTATGTGATACATGTTGAATAGCCAGGCACTGATATCATCTTCTATTGGAGATCTATGAACTCCTAAGTACGGTTCAATTTTAGTTAATTATAGAAGAAATACTAAAATAAGAGGTCCTTGAAGGTCACTCACACCAACCCTTCATGTATACCAACAAAAATTATAACATCCCACCACTGTCCAATAGAACCCTGAAGAATAAAGGTCACTAGCTTTGCCTTTTGACCCTTTAGGACCAGGTTGAAGATCCTCTCAATGAATCATATCCAATCCTCTATATCCTAATGTACTCTTATACCCTTGAAGTATGGGGGATACTAAAGTTTAAAGCCTCAAGAATATTCAACCATCATCATCCCACCCTTGTGTTATCATCCACCCTGAATAGGTACTAGCCTAAAGAGTCCTGGATAGATCGGTTGTAAGTCTTGAGCTACCGAAACAATCATGGGATCACACTCAATTTCATCCTACTATACAATAGGTGGTAAAATTGGTTGTGAAAGAAATCTATGAGTCACCGTTAGATGAAATTATATATCAAATTTAATAGAAATACAATAGATAACCTAGAAGATCAAAATAGATCACGAGCACACATTGGGGTTTACAACAAGGTTTAACCTAAGAGGCGACCCACAAAAACAAGGCATAACCCCCTAAGCACCATCTATGGACCAAGACAAGACTTTATTACCTACAAATTAGTCGACACCATATATACACTCAAGTATAGAATACTTAAGATAAAATAAAATAATGCGATAAATAGGGGATAAAAATCATATATCATAATCTCAACATAAATTTTAATTATTTGAGATCTATCTAATGAAATAAATATGCATATGAAATGTGATTATACATGAATATAAATGATTCATGAATGCACACCAAATACTACAAAATAGTATTCCAATAATGTGTGAACCACACTAGGTGAATTAAATCAAAGGTAACATTGAAAAATTAGGGCATAAATTCCCACTTTCTTGGTAACTCGGAGGTCTAATTTACAGTGTTGGCCAGTCACTGAAACTGTTCCCCTGCTCGAGTCCCAATCATCCCACCTTCTATCTACCCTATCCCAAATCAAGTTAAATAAAGGAAAAAGTTAGTGAATATGGTCCTTTGATTCCATTTTATAACACCCCGACCTGAATCACTGGGTTCAGGCTGAAGTTCCACACGACCTCATGCAAGCCTCCCCATATACTCGAGGATTTCAACTAGTAGTGAGGACTAAGTGGATCATCATGGGGAGACTATGCCCTTGATATCAATTAATCATCATAGAATATAATGTAATTGATGACAAAATAAATAAATAATAGATAATAAATAATTCCTCAATGTAGCAGTTTACATATAAAGTAACTACCCTTATAGAAGTGATATGAAATGTTTGACACACAAACAAAAATTAAGAAAAGGATCCCCACAAATGGTGGAAAAAATTATGAGATAAAGAAAATAATCAAAGAAAAAAAAGATGCATATAAACCTAAATTCTATCCATCAATGCCAAGAATCTTCTTAATAAAACTGCTAAACCACCCACCATAGGGCCTTTTCCCTTCACCAGATCCTTAGTCGTAAAATTTACATGTGCACCAAGATTCCCATGAAGGGTGTGAGTATGAAATCTAGTAAGATACCACCAATGATCCTTAATATAATTTCATAATATATACTAGTGAAATACATGAAAGTAAGAAGAGTGCAGATAAGAAACTAGAATATCACACAAGAATAACATACATGAAGGGTCCTTAGATACTAGCTTTATCGGCTCCTGCTCCATTCTAGAAGGTAAGTCACCCAGATACCTAACACTTCCCCCCCCAAAGTGATATCCCCAAAATATGTTTCACACATACCACTAGAAGGGATAACCCATGTACATTCAAACCAATATCTAACACATCCCTCTTAGGGGCATAGTTCACATGGCATAACCTACAGGCTTGAAGAAAAAACACATGAAATATATATAAATAGGATGATAGATCAAACATCATATAATATTATATATAATATGAAAGAGAAAACATCACATTATAACAATTAATAATCATATCCATCATAATAAAAATGTGAGAAAACATCAAGTATAGGTCTTACGGGCTACACACACACAACATGAAATCAAACATAAATTATAGGTATCAAGGGATATACATGCATTCCAAACATTCATAACAAGAACTCGTATAAACATGCACTAAATACTAGGACCACTAACCTTATATGAAACTATGGTTCGATGATAAGGGTCATTGTCTGAGTCTAATTACACCGCTCTAAATCCTAGAACCATCCTGACCTAAACACATTAAGGTACTAGAGAAAGATTCAAGAAGGCTCTAATTAAAAGGGGAATGATCAACAAAAACATACCTCTTGAGATGTTCTAATGACTATAGATATAATAATGATAAAAAAGGGCTTTCAATTCTCAAGATACACCACTAATCTAGAAACAATCCATGAATTCATTATTATTTGGCACCAAAAACCATATATCTAGAAATATAATGTCAAATAAATGGATTGTATCAATGGAAGAAGGGTAGATTGAGAAGAAACCTAAATAATGAATTTTTCTAGATCACATGCCTTAATTCTTAATCACCAACACCCTTGGATCCTTCATAATTGAGCTTACAAGGTAAGTAATTCATCGAGTAAGGGTTTTGAAGTATCTAGGTTCAAGTGGGATTCAATTTAGAAGAATAACGTGTTTATTCGTATGATTTATGGTCATAAAATAGGATTTTTTGATAATTAAATCATGTATGCATAGTTTGGTTCCATGGTTTTAAAAACAATTCAATAACCATCCAAGGCTTTCAACATCTTATGGGTACCTATATAGTTTGCTCACATGGTTTTTTAAATAGTGTGCTAACCATACCTTTGTCCACTGGATCTTATCACATGGTTATTCAAGGGAGTATTCATGGTTTGACAAATTGTGTAACTTAACTGTTCTCTACCCCCATGTGTTTCTTTGACACGATGCATGTATTCTAGGAGAATCCGCATGGTTTGGGAAAACTGGGCTCGAACCATGAACTTCCAAAAAATCCAATAAAACCTTCTAAAACCAACCAGAAGCCCCTAGAACTCATTCAAAACAATTCATAGTTCAAAAAACCATGATTAAATGTACATAATAACATGTAATGAACCTAAAAACGCAAGTTTGTTACATCCATATGATATAATTATCATAAAAACTTTGTATAGTATAACAATCCCCCGTGCATACAACATGTCCATATCATTTAATGACTAAGTGTAACAACTAGGACTCTAGTGACCCTGAGTCAGTGGTTAATGATTACAATGGTATAGAATACATAAGACAAAAATACACATGTTCAAATAACTTAGTAGTATCAAGATACTAGGTACATACATGAACATTACATTATAGTAAAAAATTATTGTTTATTATAAAAATACATCAAATTTTATTATTTCTCTTTTCTTGTCCTCTGGTCACACATAGTAATCTATAGGGTTTCTTAAGAAAATGCAGAAACAATATAACGGGAGAGTTCAAATGCTCAGTAAGGGGTAGTGTAGAATGAAATATAATATATTATAAAAATGATATATATAATATGATAGGAATAAATAATCAAACTATGTCTTATAAATGATAAAATGAGAATAAAATATCTATGGATAATATGATAATGGAAATTAATAACCACATGGATAATAATAACTGATCTTATAGTGTTGAAATGCATAATGTCAGACATCATAACTATACCATCAAGGACTCATGCCAAAGAATCATATATAAATTGGTATATGTACACTAAATACCAAAGCTAGTTTGTATTACAAGACCTATTTATGTATCAAAAGACTATATAATTTTAAGTCTAATATATCCATATGAAATTAATGGTTACTAATACATAACATAATATTCCTTTACAAAACTCATACATCAATATGGATACATAATAAATAATTATTAATATTGAAATAATGGATATACAACTTGTGGGATCACTTAAATTTTACCTAAGTTTAGGATTGAAGTGGTTACTTGTAGTTTATTTTAGGCTATCGAATCCTTAGAGACCTAAGAAGAAACTTATAGAAACAAAAATTTTATAGATGGGTTTTAACTATGAGTGTAAAAATTTTGTGTTTTGATTTTATTTTTATTACTATAAAATAAATTATTTTAGTGAATTAAATTAAAAGAAACAGGTTTATCCTAAGTTATTGTTAAGGGTTGGTTGGATGAATTTCTTTTTTTATGATTTCAATTTCTTAGACTCAAGTGTGAATCTTTCAATGAAATTAAACTAACTTAATAAATTATTAGTTTAATAACAAAATAAACCTAATAATAATCACTTAAAAAATTGAAGTATCATTTTTATGAGAACTATAAGGTAAAGGATCATATTATCACTTGATGTGTGTTTCATTAAAATTCAACAAGGATGAATATGGATAAGATCATCAAATGGAAATATCAACTAATGAAATAATATAAAACTTTATGGAGTATTAAATAAAATCAAACCCAACCCATTATTTATATCAAACCATAAGAAGGTTAACCATACATTTATGTAAATATCTCATTGAAATATGAGAGTGGACTCATTAGGGAAGAATTAAAGAAGTAAAAAAATGAAATAACGAACACTGCACCATTATGTGATGTATTTCAAAAATGTTGGAATGAATAAACTAAAATAAGGAATCAATGGAATCATCATGTTAATGATAAAAACATAATATAATAAGAATAACATTTTTTATTGAGAAATTAAAGAGACCCGAAAAACTTACATGAGGGAAATTGAACATGGAACAACAAGCGGTAGAGTAACATTACATTTGAAAAAAATAATTCCCCAAACTATTTTACCACCACTACATTAAATAGTAATTTTTTGAGCCTTAAGTAGAGAATACACTATTCCAATTCATCTCAATTAATGAGAGTAAGCATAGGTTGGTGGAAAGTTAATGGAGAGTGGACTTTTCCAGTCTTGACCAGAAATCGAATTTGACTAACATTCCTTCACTTGAAATTCCTGAAATAGATTATACATGGATAAATTTTTGTGGCCAATAGAAGATGAAATTTAATTCCATGATATATTCTATAATATATCAAATTTTAATACCATTTTGAGTTTTCATCTTAAATTTATCATCAAAATGGTGGGATACCATTCTGGGCCATCAAATTTGGCCCAAAATTTCAAATTCCAATTAAGTTGTCTTTATTAACCCTAAAACGTTAAAATTAGAACTATAAATAGTTAAATGAAAATTTTCCTATTATATAATCTATCCATATTTAGAGTTTAATATTTATCGGGATTGCATCATGGTTGCTACAATCAATTTAGTTTCATAATATCCAATTTACTTCACCCATAATTTTCTGGATTGAATGTCCAAAATGGTGGTATTAAAATATGAATCTCCAAGTTCTATAAAATGATTAAATCTTCCCTAAAACATATGTGAAATACCATTTAAATATTAAATTGAAATAAAGTCTAGTGGGTGTTTTACTAGGCAATGAAAAAATGTACATATTACTAGGCATTTGAAAAATAATTCCCAAAATGGTGTAAAAATAATATCAATTTGTAAAATTCAATATTTTTTTTTTGTTTTTTAGTAATTAATAACACAAAAATAAAAAATATAAAAAATGCATATCATCCACTTATAGTGGCTAATAACACCTCTAATTTGGGTTTTTCAAATCATGAAGAAATTAAAAAATAATCAAAATTCAATTCCCCTATATAATATTTTTTAATATATAATGTTTGACATAATAGACTCACATAAAACAATCATGAATACCATAAAAATTATTTAAAACAATACAAGTACACAATAATAACCCAAATCCAAGACCATTCCTTCTTCAAAATTCACCACTACCATTCATTCAATTCCAATTAATCACGAAGATGTGTTGTGAAACAAAAAAAACATGGGGGTTCATTATTTTCAAGGGGGAAACATAGAATTACTGAGTTGAAATCACATTCAACCTTAAGTTGAGTGTCCTTTTTAACCAAAATAGATACAAAATACCAACTTTGAGAAAGAAAACTATGGAGTTATGGTCCCCAAGTGTCGAATGCCACACATTATGTAAATTAATTTCTCTATATAATAGAGGTTATAATCATAAATTTGTTCAATATAACTATGGATTCACAATCCCTAAGTGTTATACACCATACATTAAGATAAAACATTACTCTATAGGGTTAATTTTTTTCATTATTTTTTTTGATATTCAAATTAAAAATAATTCCACACCAAACTCCATGATATAAATAATGTAACCCAAGAAAGAAAAAATACTCCCATAATCCAATAAACATACAATGTGGAATTTTAATTGAATGTATGAAAAATTATATGATTAAAAATGACCCTAAGTAACCACACTTTCCAAAAAAAATATTGGGAACTTAGACTTGAATAAAGAACAAAATCAAGGAATGAAAAATAATTTAATATTAGGTTTTCATGTTTCAAAAAGTTCATTATATCATTCATGGAAAAATTAATTAAGATTTATAGAAAATCCTATTTTTCCATAATTTATATTATAATATTTTCACTCCCCCAACTTATAATTTCACTTCCCTTGGTGTTAAAATAGAAGATAAGAGAGAGTTCAGAATTGGGAAGAATGTGGGGGAGAATGTGATTTGAAATGAAATCATGGATCAAAATCACATGGTTTAAAGATAAATAACTAGTGGAAATCAATTGATAACTTTGTCTTCTTGTCATATATAGACTCCTCAAGGATAATTCAAGGTTAGGTTTGAACTCTGTAAAGCATGAGTTTCATTTGAAAATCCTTCATCTGCTAAATCTTACAAACAAGAAACATTAAATCAAATTATAAACCCAAAGTGTTTCAGTTAATAAAAAACAAAATAAAATCAATGTAGAAGACAAGTTGTCTCCCAAAAATCACTTAGTTTAAATTCATTATCACAACTTGGTTCCCCCAACTCACCTAATACCATATTTCAATAACTTAAAGATTTATTTTATAACAATTTTCATCAAATTGAGATTCATTATTTTTTGGGGTAGGTGGTAATGTCTATAATATAATTTAAGAATGATTATATGAGTCAACAAGGGTAGTTGAATCCTAGAAATACCACAAATGGTACATCAATTTTCTTTCTTTTTCGTTCCCATGACATTATAGAGAGAATTATCTAATTCTATGAATTGAGGGAAGAATAAACTAAATCATTAAGGTTTTTTTTCCTATAATAATGAATAATATAGTGTTATAGTAAGTATATTTAATTTGAGATATGGTTGTCTAATACTTTTAGACATAGGTCAAGATTTTGAATTAAACTCAGTTTTATTTTCTGGATTTCTAGTTAGAATTGGTTCCCTTAGAGTAAATGTTTATAGTCACTAAATTGGATAGATGAGTGTTGAGAATGGGTATGGACTCAAATCTTATGATTCCACTAAAGGATCTATTGAGTGTTGATCTAGAAAAATCATTATTGGTTCCATCTAAAAGTTATTCAAGTCAAGGATACATGTTTTCCTCATGTGAATACAAAAAATCAATTCCCTATTCAGTTAAAAATATATCGATAATTCCTTGATCATACTCAGGTTCATTTTCACCACTAGATTATATAATTAACCTCATAAACCTCTTCATTATCCTAAATTTCAGATTTTTCATTGTAAAATTTTAAATCAAGACTTATGTACCCAAATGTTATGGCCATGTTCTCATTCTTAACTCAAATTAATAAGTGCATTGTTACTAGGAAGGGAAAAACAAGGATTATGGGGGTTTATTCTATATAACCTAAGTTTAGGTGATTTTCAAGGATAGTGAAATAAATCAGGTGAATTAAAATTTCAACTTTCACTAAAAAAATCCTTTAATACCCCCTTAGTAACTCAAACACTAAGATTAGAAAGTTGAAGAGTAACTGATTTGGGTTGGAGTTCCTTAATACCTAACTAACAATACATTGTATAATGAATGGGGTTTACATTGGCTCCTAGATAACATAAGGCATTGAATTTTTTTTTCTCTATTTGTTCAAAAATGAAATATATACATCCTGGGTATTTCAAATTAGTTTGCATAGTTCCATATATTTTAGTGCTCACATTAGTAGGTAGAAGGACTTGATTTTTGGGTAAGAAATTTCTTTTGAATGGGAATAGGTCTTTACAATACTTGGAGTATGAAGTTATGATTTGTATTGAATTGAGAAGGGGAATTTCCAAATTAACTTGTGAGAAAATATTCCTTAATGTTTCATTCAATCTAGGTTTGGATTTTCCTCTCATGAATTGAGGGAATAGCTAAGGTTGCTGGATTTTTTGCTTCAATATAGGTTCCTCTATATTCTAAACATATTTTTTAGATTAAATGAGTGTTTATATATAATTTTCATGAGATATTGAAGATTAAAATAGTTTTGGAATTATTTGTTTAGGTTTCTAAATGAATTTAACACTTTTTAAGATGTCCACTACTTTGAGAAATTTAAGAGATGATTGTACTCCACTAGAGTATCCCCTTAAGGTTGGGGATGGGAAAACTGATTAGTTATGGGTGCCTAAGGATTTTTAATTATTTTTACTTCATGTTTTAAATATGAAACTTTATAATTCATTTTTCCCATTTTTTTACATAATTTTTCCAGTATTGGGATATGATCAGATTGTTCAAGGTTTTGAGTTGGTTGGTTTATCCTAAGTGTATATTTAGTCTATTATAAGGGTTATTAAATATATTATTGGATGGTTTTTTGGAATTGGAAAGGGGGATGTTGGTATTATACTAGTTTTGATTGAAACTTATTATATGTTGTAAAATTCTATAGAGGTTAGGTATTTGGTCCTTGTGGCTGACTGGGTTGTTAGTTATCTTTCCAATGGGATTCTTAATGGTCATTATACATTGGATTGAAATTTATTTAGTACTATTTATTTTAAAAGTTCAATGAATTAATCTTTTTTGGTGGTCCTACCATAATAATATCCTTTATAGAAGGATTATTTAGGAAATTTTTAGTCTCGTCGTTATGTTTGTCAAAAATATTATAAATACGGTTAACAATTTGAATTTCTTTTAACTTTCCTAAGATCGATGTCATCGACCTTCCTAATAATGGGAAAAAGTTTATAATTAATGATTTATTCATCCCTAATAGTGAGTATAGCTCTAGTTTTTATAGGATTCTAATAGTAGGGTGAGGTTACCCATGTTTAGTTTCTCTTTGAACCTTTCCCATATTTCATAAAAGGACTCCAATCTTTTTTGATTTTTTTTGGATTCTCTTTTTAAGTGAATTTTTTTAAAGGGAATTATTTTTAAAATAATTATATATGAAGTTGGTACCATGAATGTATTGATACTTGTATTGGATTGTTTTACTAAATATTTGATCTATATTTGGGGAAAAATTAATATTCTTATCTTAGTTTACTTATGTTGACATTGTGGGCACATACTTTAAACAATTTTATTGAATTCCTTGATATGAAGGTATGGAATTTATGACTCTATCCCATGAATGGTTGTAAGGTGGTAGTGAGATTATCCTAGATAAGCATGTCTAATTCATGAGGGTTCATTGTTCTAGTTAGGTGTGAGGTAGTCATTATTGGATTGAATGACCATGTTCTCTAAGTTTGGGTCTACTTGATTGAGGTTTCCATTATGAATCATGTCTAGGTTAATGATAGGTTTTCATGGAAGAACATACATTAGAATGGAATAAATTTTAGAATATGGAGTATTAAGAAGATTAGATTCTAATTAGATGATACCCCTAGGTTTTATTAAATCCCCAACCCCAAAACTATCCACCCAAACTAAATAGTTTGATTGGTCGTGGGTTTAAACATACATGCACCAAAAAAAGAGAGATAAAAAAGAAAGGTAAATGATAAGAGAAATGGAGTGAGAATAGATAAATAGGTTGATAAAATAATGTTTCGGTCTAAGGATACTTACTTGGATCCCTATAAATGACATAAAAATTTGGCCTCACCCAAATTTAACCATGTTTAGGGTTGATGTGGTCTCTTTTAGTGTATCTTGGATTTTCAAATCCTGAGAGACCTAAAAAACAAACCTACAAACACAGACATTCTATAGAGTGGTTTTGGCTATGAAATATCCAACCTTTGGGTTTTAATTTGTGTTTTGTTACTAAAAACATATTATTTGAGTGAATTAAATTAATAAAAATGGCTTTATCCAAAGTTTTTACTAAGGGTTATTTGGATGAATTTCTTACTTTATGATTTTAATTTCTTAGACTCGAGAGTTATTCTTTTAACAAGATAAAACTAATTTAATCATGTATTAGTTTAATACCAACAGAAACCTAATTATAGTCACCTATACACTTAGATTATAATTTTTATGATCACTAAAATTTAAAGGATATCATTAGCACTTGATGTGTGTGGCTTTAAAATTCAACAAGGATAAAGAAGAATAAAATTATAGAATGGAAATATCAAATAAAGAAATAATATAAAACATGATGGAGTAAGAAATATAATATAATCCATACCCTTAATAATTCATTGGAAAAACCCATAATAGGTTTATCCCTAAATTTATTTAAATTATTAATGGAAGATGATATCATACTCATGATGGAAGAGTTGAAGAAGTTAAAACAATGAAATAACAAACACTCCAACATTGTGTGATGTATTTTGTAAATGTTGGTCTCAATAAATCCAAATTATGATTACAATACATATATGTGTTAATGATAAAAATATAATATAATAATAAGATTATTTTTTATTAATAAACTAAGGGAATTCAAATATCTTACATGAGAGAAATTGAACTTGTAACAACAAAGTAGTGGAGTAACATTAAATTTGAAAAAAATGAAATCTTCATAATTCTTCCCCACCACTACCTTAAAAAGGATTTTTTGGATCCTTGGTTTGAGAATCAACTTTTATAATTCATCCCAATTAATTAAGGTTGACATAGGTGGGTGAAAGGTTAATGGATAGTGGAGTTTTCCACTTTTGGGGAAAAAATCAAATCCATCTTACATCCCCTACTTGATGTTCCTAAAAGGGATTCTATATCGATGAATTTTAGTGTTACATATAATATGAAATTTAATCCTAGGAGTTCCACTATCATGTTTAAAACATTCATCCCATTTATAGTTGTAATATAATATTTATTGTCAAAATGGTGGGTTGTCATTCTGGGCCACCGAATCTAGCCCAAAATTTTATCTTCCAATTGGGTCTCTTGGATCACCCCTGAAACTTATGAAGTAGCTCTGGATATATTCAAATTAAATTTTCATCATGATTTCCTCTATCCATAATTTTGGTTTTAGCTTCATTGGGATTGGATCATGGTCAATACAATCATTTTAGTGAGTTTCTATCCAGTTAACTTCTCCTAGAATTTTTTGGATTGAATGTCTAAAATTGTGGTCCTATAAGGTAAATATTAAAGAGCTATATAAGGATGAAATATTAATAAAAATCTGTTTCCTACTATTGAAATATAAAATTAAAATAAATACTAGTTAATTTTTTACAATGTGATGAAGAAATTTATCGATTATTAGTGCATTTGAGAAAGAATTACATACATGATGTGAAAGGAACATCAATTTATAAAATAAAATAATATTAGGGTTTGTGAATAATTAAGAACATGAGAATAATAATATAAACTTTGATTATTATCCTATTCTAATGGCTAATCATCTTTTCAATATTTTCCTAGTTAATATAATAATATGGATATCTAGGTAAAAATCCCTCAATCAAATTAGAAATTATAGGATATTCACAATGAAATGGAATGTATCATTATAAAAGGGATGATAATATGGTAGTAGGGTAGAATAATTTCATTATATATGGATATTAATAAAGATTATTCAATAGTTATAATATTTTTAAATGGTAGGAGAGTGATAGAGTGAAATATTTAATTATTTTTACTTTGTAATATAATGAATTAATCCAAGTGAATTTCATAATTTATGTTATATTGAAATATATATATTTTATTGGAGTAATTTGAGGTTTAATATGAAAATAACCTAAAATCACGATTTTAATTTATTTTTTTTATAATTTAGTTTTTTTCACATAAAAAATTTAATTTCGACATGTTTTGTTGTTTAATTAGGGTTCCAAAATAAAAAAAATTCTAGAAGCTACAATGACCAAAAGAAGAAAATATCAAAATCAGGTGTAGTCCGAAAGAAATGTTAAATAATTATGTATTTATACAACCAAATATAAAAGTTAATTTATAAAAATAGATTTTTAGGGTCAAAAAACCATATGTAAGGGATTCATAAGGTTGATACATAAATTTTATCCTATATTCCAAGTGATATGTGAGGTTTTATACTTAGTAAAATTTTAGTCAAACCTTTAACATAAGATTTTATACATTACCAAGAAAAAGGAGAATAAATGAAGATTTATGGAATGCATTCTAATATCATAAGTTAGTAAAAGGTTTTCAAATCCTATATTAACTGCATGTATTTATTTAAAATAAAAAGAGAAAACAAAATCATTTGGGAAGATTTTTAAGAATAATGTAAATCTTGAAAACTTTGGAAGATCTCTACTACTTATAGGAAATCAAATAAATATTGTGGGGAATATTTTAAGGGATTGTAAATTCAAAATAGAGTATATAAGACCACCCATATGGAAATATCTCATTTCATATGCTTCATGCATGGAAGTCATCTCTATGCACACATCAATTCTTGATGGAGCCATTGCTACCTATATAAATAATTTATTCATTTCATTAAAGGTGGTTCAACACATATATGGTTTTAAAATACGGTTTTACTATTTTTTATTTAATTCTTTTTCATATATTTTTAATAAATAGTAGTGTTTTTATAATATCCCCAAACCCGCACTCCTGGATCCGGTGCTAAAAATAAAACTATGCATTTTTGGATTTGATATCCATAAATGTAGCCCAATTTTTTCCATCCAAAACTTACAAAAAAAAAAAGAAAACATTAGATCACTTATACACCCATGTACCTTTTAGGTTTATAGTTATAGATAATTAGTTCAAACTCTTACATAAACAACACTCATGAATTCGAGAGAGTATATTTCCCTCTATACCTAGCTTTTCATATTCCATATTAGGTTCTCATCATAATCCATATAAAACCCATATAGAAATAATTCATTTAAAATCATTCTTGATAACCTGGAGAAAAGAAAACATAAGAAGGGTGAGTTCAAATGCTCTATAAGGGTAAACATAAGCATTAAAAAATGAATGTCGTTAATGAAAATAGGATGATCATAAGGGTATGATTACATAATAAAAGTTTATGACAATAAAATAAGAGAACTCATACCCATAAAACCTAGATCAATAAACATGTGGCATGGTATAAATATTTAAAAAATGAAATATAGATGAGAATCAATAATCATGAGCCATATGATATTAATCCTAATCAAAGGAAAAATTTAAAACCCACACCAAGCATAAAGTAAATGTTTGGGTATCTTGGAGCATCATATTCATAAAACACTTAAAAACCCTTACAAATTTGAATAACTATATGGAAAACTTAAAATATGATAATCCAAAGAACATAATCATTACCCAATGCATTAGAGTGTTACTTGGGACTATACATCTTATAAGTTATATCAGGATCACTTGACACTATTTGGGAACACCCATCATATATGCTATATCAGGATCACCCAATGATATTTAGTCACACCCATTGTATAATCTATATCAATCTCAACCAACAATATCTAGCCACACCCATTGTATAATCCATATCATGTTAACTCATGATCTATCATTAGGCCCAACCTATCATATAAAAACTATCCTAGAACCCCAACATGAATAAAGTACATAAAGATTTCATTTCATCATAAAACTTATAAAACATCCATTATTACTTTAATAACTTGATTAAACCATGTAAAAGAAATGGATTCCATGAAAATCTATTTGAAAAATGATAAACCTTTAGAAAAGAAACAAGTTCCATGAAAATCTATTTGAAACATGATTGACCCAGGGAAACGAAATGTGTTCCTTGAAAATCTCTTTGAAATAGTCATAATCTTTCCAAATAAAGAATAATAATGGTATCATTACAAAATATACTTAGTGGGTTATAAGTAATATCCAGGAATTTTTATGTTGATGAATGGAAATACAATTAAAATTTCATGAAAAACTTTCTTAATAAAAATACCATTTCTTACATGGAAAATCACTTTTAAAAACATGAAATTCACAAAATATTGTGAAAATAATTTTTTAAAAAAATATACTTGTAAAATTATAAAGTAATTTTCAATGAAAATAATGGTAATGAATGCATGAAAATCTATTCAAGATGTAAATGTTAAAAATAAATATTTTTTAAAGGGATTCAAAAGTGGACCATTTGGAAAATGTTAAGATATTTCATTTTAAAACCATTTAAAATAAGGTCAAAGGTCATGTAAAATAGATTTAAGAAATATTTTATGTTTATAAAATAGAATTTTTGAAAACTTTTTATAAAAAATGGATATGACAAAGAGATATTTCAGGTCTAAAACAAGATACAAGATCAGTGTCAATTATACATGACTTTCAAAACATTTATTTAATTAATAAGGGAGTAAATGGAAATTAAACTTGTAAAAATCCTTAATAACTATATGATAATAAAATTTATATGGTTCAATAAAATAAAAACATACAAATTACCCCCAAGGAATCATGAACATAAACAATATCAAAAAGAAAATAAATTTTAACATAAAGCCTTTTCTACTTTGGTAACTCTTCAACCATAAGCCCCATGAAAGAATAATTATAATTGAAACATTATATATCATGAAAATAATAATATTCATGATATAACATGTCAAAAGTGAAGTATATATGCAAATACATGATATTCTCATACATAAATATTACATGATAATAGATGAATATTCATTACATAACATAATGATCAATGCTAGAGTTATTTAGATCTAGTTCCTTTGGAAACATGGAAATATAAAAAATTATTCTATAAGTGGGATACATAACCTTAAAATATTTTCTTAATAAAGAGAACCATTCTTAGAAATATCATACATAATACCTTTCATCATAACTTAGGAAAAGGAAACATAAGAAAGGGTGAGATCAGATGCTCAATAAAGGTAAACAAGGTAGATATTAGTATATCATGAGAATAAGGGTATGAGAACATAAGAATAACATTTGAAAATCATACCATGAATATAATAGATTATAAACATGAGTCATGACATAAATATTATAATTTCATAAGACATTAATTATAGAACCCCCGATTGAGGTATGTGGCCATTTTTTATGAATTTTTATGTGTTTAAAGTGCATGGGATGAGTTGGGAATAGGTTGGGAGAGTTTGGAATGGTTTTGGATGAGTTTGGAGGCCTTTAAAGGGGTACACGGTTTGATCACAGTTAGTGGAAATTGTGCGGGTTCTCCAGGAAACCGTGCAGGGGAGACAGTAGGCTTTGCACGGCCTACGCACGGTTTTACAAACCATGCGAGGAAACCGTGTAGACCTTTGCTCCCGAGGTAGTAGCGCGCACACGATTAGCGCACGGTTTTCCAAACCCTGCGGGCTAATCGTGCGACCACTTAAAAATAGGGTTATAAGTTTCGGGCTCCCTCGGGCTTAAACTATTTCACTCCAATCTTTCTCCCACTCGAGCCTCACTAGGGATTTTGGGTTCTCAGGGGTTAAGGGTTCTCTTCCACTCGATTTAGAAGCATTTCAAAGGGGTTTCAAGGTGGTTTGAAGGTGATTTCTCCTAGGTAAGTCCCTCCTCTTGTTTCTCTTGTGCTTTCCTCTAGATCTACATCCCTATCTTTCTTGGTTTTCCAGATCTACACTTTTTGTGTATATATCTAGGGTTGTGGTTTCCTTTGATGATGTTTTTAAGGCTTGTGGATGTTAGGGAAAGGGATATAGAGAGGTTTCTATGGTGCGTTCGTCGGATTTGAGGTGCGGTTGTCTGTGGCTCGATTTTTTGGGAACCCTAAAGGTAGGTGGCTTCTCTCTCGACTCCACCTAGTTAGAGATAATAGTTTTGGTTATAATTAATTTTTTGTGCTTGAAATTAATTGTTTTTTTATGTGAGAAATTTATTATAAATCCCTTGGGTGATGCTTTGGGGATTTTTGGGAAAAGGAGGGTTTTGTGGTGAAATGCTATTGTTGTGGATTTTAAAATAGAGATTTTAAAATGGGATGCTATGGTTGATTTGTGAAAATGATTGATGGAAATGGTTTTCAATAAAAACAGTTGTTTTATTTAAATGTTTTTTGGCATTGAAAATGGTTTTCAATAAATGGATTGATATGCAATGGAATTGGTTGATTGCATGTGGCTGTGACCTTGGTGGGTTATATGCTTGGCTTGGCTTGTTTGGAATGTTTTATAGAAGTGGGTGGGAAGTCTCACTATAAAAAGGGGATAGATAGTGGTCGGAAGAACCACCATATGAGTTGTGGTCGGGAAGTACCGCTAGTTGTGAATGGGTGAACGGGTTGGGCGGAAGTCCCACCGTTTTGATTGTTTTGGTGTGAATGGATGAACGGGTTGGGCGGAAGTCCCACTGTTTTGGTTGTTTTTTGTACATTTCTTTTCAATATGGAAGTTTTTGTGCTAACAGGTAAATGATGAGATGGTCTTTAGAATGTTTTCTTTGGCTTTCCATTGGTTTCTTGGGTTGGATATGATGGCTTGATAAGGGCATGTTTGGCTTGTGAAAAATGGTTTCACTTGTGATTTATTTTATATAAACTGTTTTATATAAATTTGCTAATGATTTTATCCTAGTGGCATGTGTAGGGAAGTAATTTGGGGTAATACTACTGAGTTTTAGTACTCACCCTCTGCTTTGGCATGTTGGTGTCTTTGAAGATGTCATATACCGTGATGTGGGAAAAGGTAAGACATCAACTTCCTTTAGTGGTGCGTTGTGATGTCTTGGTGGATCTTGGAGCTTGGAGTTGGGTGTGGATATTTGGAGGTGTCATTGCTCATGGTGCTTTGGTTGTTTAGTTTCTGCTTGTTCTCTGATGTTGGTGGACATTTCTAGTTGTTTTGGTTCGGGGTTGTATTGTGGAATGACTTGGTTGTTTTTGGGAATACATGTTTAGGTTTTTTCTTGATATGCATCATATAGTGGCTGTTAGTGGATGGTTTGGTTGGTTTTGTCTTAAGGGAAAATCGTTTCGCAACTTTATCTTGAAGCCCTCGGCATTTATTTCCAGCCTTTTGCATCTTGGGAACATTGTTTAAGGCCAAGTATCCCTCACTTCCTCCTTAAGCCAATGAGGTAGGGGAGGGGTGTTACAAGTGGTATCAGTTTTTTTGGTCCTTTGGAGTTGATTATCGGAGTTGGTGTTGACATTTGTTGTGTTACATTCCTTGAGTCGGGATGGTATCAAGGCGTAGGAATGTCAGAACTTGGAATGTATAGCATAAAAGGACGTAGCTAACCCTTTTATAATGAAATTCAAGTTACCAGTGAGTTGGGTACATAAGTGTTTTGGAGACAGTTATAGGCATTGGAAATCTCATGGTCATGGGTGTAGCTAATGAGATGAGCATGACATGTATGGTAGAAATGACTTCCCGCTAGGATGCATATTTCATTAGTGTATAATGACCTATGATCTGAACTGAGAAATGGTTTTTGTGTAAAACTATAATGTGAATAAATTTTATATTTTGAAAATGGTATGATTTTCAAAATGGTGAAACATGGGAAATGTGAACTTCTAGAAAGCCTTGTTGTGAAAGTGTTGTGTAATGTGATTTGAAATGGGATTTCATGATGTCTACAGAAGTGAGACTCATGGTTGTTTGTTTTCTGTTTATAGAAATGGCACCGAGTAGGCATCATAGAGACCAACTGGAGGAGGCTGCTGAAAATATGGTAGCACCTGAGCCTCAGGTGAACCAGAAGCTAGTGCAAAGCATAGTGCAAGATATTTATGCTGTGGAAAGTGGAAAAAAAGTGGATGAACCAAGACATGTGGATCATGCAGTTTAGTTTCAAAAGTATAATCCACCCATCTTCAGGGGTGATTCTATGCTGGAGAGGGCATAAGCATGGTTGAATAGAATGAACAATATTTTCGAGTTCTTAGGAACTCCAGTAGAGTTAAAAGTGAATTTGTCCACGTATATGTGGGAAGATCTTGCCCTTCAGTGGTGGGATTTGGTATTCCTAGAAGGGACGGACCAGGTTATGATGTGGGAAGGCTTTGAGTAATTGTTTAACAAACAATTCTACCCACATACATTTAGAATTCATCATACGACTGATTTCTTTAGTTTAAGGCAAGAGATTTTGTCTGTGACAGAGTATGCAGCTATGTTTATGAACTTAGTGTGGTTTTCACCTGAGGTGGTGGGTAGCATGTCATTGAAGGAAAGGATCTTTGAAGCGGGTTTAAGGCAAGAAATATGTTCAAAGATAGCGGTGTTGTGTATAGATGATTACATAGAGATAGTGAATAGAGCCTCGGTGGATGAGAAGGATTTGTTGGGCACTCTGGGTGGAAGAAGCATGGTGGTACCCATGGGGAATAGTGGGAACTCTAATGCTGGGTTCAAGCGAAGGAGGAACACTTATTCCCAGGGCATGAATATGGCATATAATCCAATGACAGGATCGGTAAATCTTCCTCCAAAGCCCTAGAGCAATCCAGGATGTTTTCAGTGTGGTTCTACGAGCCACATCAAGAGGGATTGTATGACACAACGTCGATCATGTCATAATTGTAAGTAGATGGAGAATATGCAGTGATACTATCAGAATTCTCCAAGGTCGGGTGCACGTGACACTTCTTAGGGATCATAAACGTCGTATGCTTTGATGGGACGAGGACAACAACATACCCCTCATCAGCAGAGTAAAGTGGGTCATGGTGATTCTCGGAATACCACTACGCCTCAGCAGGGAAATAAAGAGCAGAGTGTGGCAAGAAAACATGTGTTTGGACCAGAGCAGGTTGTGGTGGATGATCATTCGAGACCATCTACGGTGCAAGGTACTATTCTTTTAAATTCTACCTTGATTCAAGTGTCGTTTGATATAGGTTATTCACACTCTTTTATTGTTGCACGTGTGGTTGATTTGCTGGGTTTAAGGGTAGAAATGATTCCCTCAGTTTTGAAACTTCAAACTCCTCTGGGTCAAAGAGAGTGTCGAGTCTTCTTGTGTAGAGAATGTTGAATCATTGTGGGATAGGTTGAGATAGTGTGGAATTTCTCAATGCTTGAGATATATGGGTATGATGTAATCCTAGGAATGGATTGGCTAGTGGCTTTTAAGGACCACATCGATTGTGATGCTCAAACAGTGGCTTTTACAACACACGATGGCATTAGAAATCTCTTTAGAAGAGAGAAGCATGAAAGGTAGGGTGCTTAGGGTTTGTTGGTACCAGCAGTGGGTACGTTATCGTATCAGGTGGTGGTTTTATCGTTGTAATCGGTAGAGGGTGTTGAGAAGAGTGTTCCTCTGGCAGTGGTGGATCAGTTCATGGATGTTTTTCCTGAATAATTATCTGGTTTACCTCCCGTAAGAGAAGTGGAGTTTACGATTGATCTCTTTCTGAGGACTAGTCATATCTCACTTCCGTCATATCGGATGACACTAGCTGAATTGTGGGAATTGAAAATCCAGTTGGAAGAGTTAGAAAACAAAGGGTTTATCTGGCCTAGCACATCTCCTTGGGCAGCGTCGGTGTTGTTTGTGAAAAAGACAGATGGAACTTTCAGGCTCTGTATTGATTATCGTAGACTTAACCAAGTTACGATAAAGAATAGATATCCACTTCCACAAATTGATGATTTGTTCAACCAATTGAGGGGAGCCCAGTGGTTCTCCAAGATCGAACTGAGGTCGGGATATCATAAATTGTGGGCGAGGAAGGAGGATATTCCTAAAACAACTTTCAGATGTAGATATGGCCATTATGAATATGTGGTTATGCCCTTTGGTGTAAAGAATGCGCCATCGGTGTTTATGGAATTGATGAATCAGATATTTCAGAGATATCTAGATTCATTTGTGGTGGTGTTTATAGAAAATATTCTGGTGTATTCAAAGATAAGGGCGGAGCATGATCAACACTTGGCGATAGTGCTGGGGATATTGAGGGATCATCGGTTGTATTCCAAATTTTCAAAGTGTGACTTTTGGATATGGGAAGTTCATTTTCTTGGCCATTTGATTTCTAAAAAGGTTGTTTTAGTGGATCCAGAAAAGATAGAGGCTGTTATCTCATGGCAACTACCAAATAATGTGTTTGAGATATGGAGTTTTCTTGGTCTAGCTGGGTATTATCGGCGTTTTGTTTGTGATTTTTCACATTTGTCTTCGCCGATTATAGCTTTGACAAGAAAGGATGTTCCATTATAGTGGAATGAGCAGTGTCAGTAGTGTTTTGAGGAGCTAAAAGGTAATCTTACATCAACACCAATCTTGGTTTTTCCAGAACCAGGAAAAGGGTACGTGGTGTATTACGATGCATCGGGATCAGGGTTGGGTGCGTTCTCATGCAAGGGAATCATGTGGTTACGTATGGATCACGGAAGTTGAGGGTGAATGAGAAGAACTACCCAACTCATGATTTGGAGTTGGCAGAAATGGTCCATACTTTGAAGGTGTGGTGTCATTATCTCTTCAGTGATAAATTCACGGTATATACAGATCATAAGAGATTGAAGCACATTTTCTCAGAAAGGGATTTGAACTTGAGACAAAGGAGATGGATGGAATATCTCCAGATGTTTGCTTTTGACTTTATGTACACACCAGATAAAGGAAATTCGGTAGCGGATGCATTAAGTAGGAAATCATATGCTCAGGTGGTTAAACAGGCATCAGAACAGTGGTGGTTGATGTCAGTTATAGATGATATGTGGTTGGAATGTGAGGAACAGGGTGATAGAGTAGTCTTCTTTCCGGTTTTGTTGATTCTTGACTTGGTTGTCCTGGTTAGAGAGGCACAGATATCCGATCCTGAGTGTGTGACCATGGGGTCGAGACTCAATGGTGGGGAGACCATTAAGGGTTGGAAACTGAATGGAGATTCAGTTTTCTGTTTTCGAAATAGAATGTTTGTACAAGTTACTTGTCTGGAGGATCTTCTCAGGGAGTACCATCATTCCAGGTGGGTTGTTCATCCTGGAATTCATAAAATGTATAGATCATTGAAAGTAGAGTTCTGGTGGGCTGGCATGAAAATAAGAGTGGCTGAGTTTGTTTCGAGATGCTTGACTTGTCAGCAGGTCAAGGAAGAGCATCAGAGGCCAGTAGGAATGTTGAAGTCTTTACTAATCCCTATTTGGAAGCAGGAGCTGTTAGCGATGGATTTTGTTACAGGTCTCCCAAGAACGGTCAGAAATCACGATGCCATTTGGGTGATAGTGGATCAGCTAATGAAGTCGTCCCATTTCATCCCGATTCGTGAATCTCATACGGTGGAGGATCTATCCAAAATCTATATTCAGGAGGTGGTAAAGAGGCATGGTGTTCTAGTTTCTATTGTATCAGATAGAGATATGAGATATACATCTTGTTTCTAGAAATACTTGCAGCAAGCCCTAGGGACACAGTTGACGATGGGTATGGCGTATCACCCTCAGACGGATGGTCAATCCGAGAGGACCATACAAACTCTGGAGGATATGTTGCGGGCTTGTGTCATGGATTTTGGTGGCTTGTGGGAGGAGCACTTGTCGTTAGTTGAGTTATCGTACAATAACAGTTATCAGGCATCCATAAAAATGGATCTATTTGAAGCATTGTATGGGCGACCATGTCGTTCTCCACAATGTTGGGTGGAAACGGGTGAGTCCTCGATGGTTGGACCGAGCCTTGTCCAGGAGACGATGGAGAAGATCAAGTTGATCAGGAAGAGAATGGAGACAGCTTATAGTCATCAGAAATCATATGCGAATCATCATCGACAGTCATTATCGTATGAGGTGAGTCATCATGTGTTCTTGAGGATCTCTCCTAGGTTGGGACATCGTCAGTTTGGGAAGAAGGGAGAGTTATCTCCAAGGTATATTGGATCTTTTGATATTCTTAAGTGGGTTAGTGAGGTGTCTTATCGTTTATCTTTTCCACCTAGATTCTGTGTGGTGCACAATGTGTTTCAGGTGTCGCAGTTGAAAAAGTATCAGCTGGATCGTGACCTTGTGATTCGATGGGATCATGTTGATTTGGAACCAGATGCTTCGTTGGTGCACGTTCCAGTGCGGGTTGTGGATAGGAAAGAGAAAGTCTTGCGTGGTAAAAGCAATGGTTTAGTTCGTGTTTTGTGGCAACATGGTCAGATTCAAGAGGAGACTTGGGAGTGAGAGAAATAAATGGTTGAACAGTGGCCCGAGCTCTTTCGGCAAAGGGTAGGTTCATTACATTCCAAGGATGGAAAGTCCAATGGTGGGGAGAATGTAGCACCCCCGGTTTGAGGTATGTGTCCATTTTTTATGCATTTTTATGTGTTTAAAGTGCATGGTATGAGTTGGGATGAGGCTGGGAGAGTTTGGAATGGTTTTGGATGAGTTTGGAGGCCTTTAAAGGGGTGAACGGTTTGAGCACGGTTAGTGGAAACCATGCAGGTTCTCTAAGAAACCATGCAGGGGAGACAGTAGGCTTCGAACAGCCTATCCACAGTTTGCAAAACCGTGCGAGGCAACCGTGCAGACCTTTGCTCCTGAGGCAGTAGCGTGCGCACGGTTAGCGCACGATTTACCAAACCATGCGGGCTAACCGTACAACCACTTAAAAATAGGGTTATAAGTTTCGGTCTCCCTTGGTATTAACCTATTTCACTCCAATATTTCTCCCAATTGAGCCTCACTCGGGATTTTGGGTTCTCAAGGGTTAAGGGTGCTCTCCCACTCGATTTGGAAGCATTTCAAATGGGTTTCAAGGCGGTTTGAAGGTGATTGCTCCCGAGTAAGTCCCTCCTCTTGTTTCTATTGTGTTTTCCTCTAGATCTACGTCCCTATCTTTCTTGGTTTTCTAGATCTACACTTTTTGTGTGTAGATCTAGAGTTGTGGTTTCCTTGGATGATGTTTTTAAGGCTTGTGGATGTTAGGGAAAGGGATCTAGAGAGGTTTTGGTGGTGTGTTTGCCAGATTTGAGGTACGGTTGTTTGTGGGTCAATTTTTTGGGAACCCTAAAGGTAGGTGGCTTCTCTCTCGACTCCAACTAGTTAGATCAAATGGTTTTGGTTACAATTAATTTGTTGTGCTTGATATTAATTGTGTTTTGATGTACGAAATTGAGTAGAAATCCCTTGGGTGATGTTTTGGGGATTTTTGGGAAAATGAGGGTTTTGTGGTGAAATGTTATTGCTGTGGATTTTAAAGTGAAGATTTTAAAATGGGATGTTATGGTTGATTTGTGAAAATGATTGATGGAAATGGTTTTCAATAAAAAGGGTTGTTTTATTGAAATGTTGTTTGGCATGGAAAATGGTTTTCAATAAATGGATAATTTATTGAAATGGATTGATATGCAATGGAATTGGTTGATTGTCAGTGTTTGTGACCTTGGTGGGTTATATGCTTGGCTTGGATTGTTTGGAATGATGTATGGAAGTGGGTGGGAAGTCTCACTATAAAAAGGGGATGCATAGTGGTCGGAAGAACCACCATATGAGTAGTGGTTGGGAAGTAACGCTAGTTGTGAATGGGTGAACAGGCTTGGCGGAAGTCCCACCGTTTTGATTTTTTTGGTGTGAATGGGTGAACGGGTTGGGCGGAAGTCCCACCATTTTGGTTGTTTGTTGTGAATTGCTTTGCAAGATGGAAGTTGCTGTGATAATATGTAAATGATGAGATGGTTTGTTGAATGTTTGCTTTAGCTTTCCCTTGTTTGATTGGGTTGGATGTGATTTCTTGGTAAGGGCATGTTTGGCTTGTGAAAAATGGTTTCACTTGTGATTTATTTTATATAAAATGTTTTATATAAATGTGCTAATGGTTTTATCCTAGTGGCGTGTGTAGGGAAGTCATTTGGGGAAATCCTACTGAGTTTTAGTACTCACCCCCTACTTTGGCACGTTGGTGTCTTTGCAGATGTTGTGTACCGTGATGTGGGAAAAGGTAAGGCATCATCCTCCTTTAGTGGTGTGTTGTGATGTCTTGGTGGATCTTGGAGTTTGGAGTTGGGTGTGTAGTTGTGGAGGTGTCATGGCTCGTGGTGCTTTCGTTGTTCAGTTTCTGCTTGTACTCAGATGTTGGTGGACATGTCTAGTTGTTTTGGTTTGGAGTTGTATTGTGGAACGACTTGGTTGTTTTTGGGAATACATGTTTGGGTGTTTTCTTGACATGCATCATACATTGGCTGTCAGTGGATGGTTTTGTTGGTTTTGTCTTAAGGGAAAATCGTTCCCCAACTTGATCTTGAATCCCTCAGCATTTATTGCCAGCCTTTGGCATCTTGGGAACGTCGCTTAAGGCCAAGTAGCCCTCACCTCCTCCTCAAGACAATGAGGTAGGGGTGGTGTGTTACATTAATCACGATGGAATCAAATAACATGAACCATGAGAACATAACATTAACATAAGGTATATATTTTTGGAATATTCATAACCATATAAAATAACATCCTTAGTAGTTAAAGGATCATTTACAAGACTATCATAATGGAATGGGTTCACTCCCTAAACCATCATAGTATTCAAGGTTCACTCCCAAGACAATCATAGTGGATAAAGTACCTTACTGAACTGGGTTTACTCCTCATTCCAATCCTATTTATTTCATGAGATATCAATATTTACCCAATGCATTGGAGGGGGATATAGGTCCTACCTATCATATAATTAAAATTATACTTATATGTTCCACAAGATCATATAAAATTCATTATATAAAAATACATGAAAATAAATGGGCTTCATCAACACTTAATCATAAAAAACTGGTGGAAAAGAAACAAGTTTTATGGTCATTTCATCATTTCATTAAATCATAACCCATGGAAAAAAGTGGGTTTCATAAGCACTTTATCATGGTATAACCTATGGAATATAAATGGGTCTCATAAACATAAAAATAAACCATATAGATAAAGAATAATAATTTTATCATTGGATCATATCCCCAATAAATCATAAGTAACAAAAAAGGATGACATCTTTGATAGAAAACAATTTTGAAAGATCAAGTGGAACTATCCTTGAAGAAAATAAATTTTATTTGAAAATCACTTTTTAAAACTAAAAATTCCTAAAATATTTTGTAAATACATTAATTTAAAAATAAACTTGAAAAATTATAAAGAAATATTTAAAAAATTGTGTGTTCATGATGGAGGTAAATTTCGTACATGCCATACACTTTAAAACAAATATTCCTTTTGCATTTTCAATAAAATCCAAACGGGCCTTGTTTGGATAGTGACGAAAATATTCCTTCCAAAAACATTTGTAAAAAGTAAAAAATGGGTAAAAATGTATTTAACAAATCAATTTTATAATGTTAAAAATATTTTTGGAAGCATTTTTTGAAAACATGGTTCTAGAAGAAAAAGGGTTTTTGAACAAAGATAGAGATAAATGTGGTTTCTGTTAAAACATTATCTTTAACTCCTGAGGAAATAAAGAGAAAATATAATTGTAAAACATGAATTATCATGAAATAAACATAGGATAATAAAATTTATGAATTCATTGAGGGAAGGATCATAATATTTCATCATCAGAAATATAATCATAAACAATCCTAGTAAATGATGAGATTGTATCATAAAACCCTTATCACTTTGGTAACATTGAATTGTAAGCCCCAATGAAAGAATGATATTAAATGAAAATTAAAATATCATGAGAAAAAATAAGTTCATGATATTACATGTCAATGGATCTATATATACACTTCATAAAAGAATATAGGTGAATAACCTAACTTATGTCTCAAAGAAGGAAAATTGATCAAAAAACCATTACCTTAACTTCCACTAGCCTAGAAAGAGATATATCATCATTAATGTTAAATATAAATTTATTATACATAATTAAATTACCATATTCATACATATAATATCATATATTATGTAATTATACCCTTTTATTACTTATTTATTAACATTTTCTTATGAAATTACATTTAATGTAATAACTGATTCGTTTTTCATATATGTTTTAATTTGTTAGTTTTGGTCATATTAAATTGAATATGGTTCAATAATTTAAACAATTTTAAACATGATATAAATATCATATATATTAAATATATATTTATTTGATTGATCTATGAAATTTAAATATATAAAATGAAA
This sequence comes from Viscum album, assembly GCA_963277665.1. Taxonomy (NCBI): domain Eukaryota; kingdom Viridiplantae; phylum Streptophyta; class Magnoliopsida; order Santalales; family Viscaceae; genus Viscum; species Viscum album. Next base: position 959,820,578 of record OY728138.1, on the reverse strand, counting down.
TACATTGTTCATGGGGATGGTAGGCCGTACATATGCATGAGTGTTGTTTCCATTTTCTCAATATATGAAGTGAAAGAAATGTAAATAATATATTAAATTTACATAATCATTGATATTTCATATATATCACATATATTAATTAAATTTATCTCTTATTACCTTCTATTTAAAATGTAAGTGAAAAATGAATCACATCACTTCACGAGGCGGTGATCCGTAGTACACACGATCGACATTATCATATCCCCCATAAAATGAACATTAAAAAGGTTTATGTGATCATATATTTACATAAGTATAGTTATGTTACAAATATAATAGATATGCATTATATCCATCATCACACCCAATATTTACAGGTGTTGATGGAAAATATGTCACATCAGTTTGTGAGGCGGTAGTCCTCCATACACACGAGCGATGTTATCATTTCCCATTTGAGGTAAGAGGAGATGTATGAATGCCATGATAATAAAATAATAAAATATTATTATATGTAATATAATTTACTCATTATATTATAATTCTTTAATATTATTTTAAGGCGGTGTAGGAAGAAATAAAATAAAAATTCTCGTTGAAGAGTGATGCCTTTTCTTCAGGTAACCTACTTAGGTTTGCACCAAATCCTTCAATGGTTTCATTTATGATCAAAATAAGTCTTATATTATAGTATTAGGTAAGTAAAAAATGTATTTTTTTAGTTATTTTTTTAACTAAATGGTTTTGGAAGTGTGAATAGGAGAGGAGAGGGGGGGACTCTTATAAGTGGGGGAGAGGACACACTTTGTATTTTTAAAAAGAATAAAGTGTACCAATGTTTTTCACACACCTAAAATCTACAAGATCATTATATAAAAATATAAGTGATAATTTATATATATGGTCATGAAATTTTCTTTTTACAATTTTGGGTTTTTTAACATTTATATTTTTATCTCAACCCCCTAATAAACCCATTCTTACCTTAACAGTAGTACATAATTCTTATATTTTTATTATTCATTATGGTAAAAAATTAAGTTGAAATTATTATATATTATAAATTATTTTGAATAAAAACAGGAAATCCATTTTTAAAAACTCAAATCAGAGAAGTTTCATAATTTAATTTAAAATTAAATCCACATATCAGATGAGAAAGTAAGTTTTCAAAGAGAAAATTTTCATAAGTAAAGAAAGTTTTTATATAAAAACTTAATATGAAATTAATTTTTATAACCTAAATTGGATTAATAAATATATAATTGAACTAAATTTATTTTTAAAATCATATTTAATTTTTTTTAGTTTTTAAAATTTGTAAATGAGAAGACAATTCTTATAAAAATAAATATTTTTCACTATTCATTGAGAAATTTATCCTTTCAGAAAATTCTCAAAAATTAACTCCAAGATAATTTTGACATTCAGATTTAGAAAATTAATTTTCTTTTTTCAAATAATTATTTCTAAAATTATTAAAAATTACTTTAATTAATTTTTCAAAAAATGAAATAAAAACATTATTTTTGAGAAAATTGTATTTTTGAGACATATAGACTTTTCTAAAAATTATGTACTTTTTTATCAATATGTTTTATTTTTCTAAAAAAATTATAATTAATTTTTAAAAATTATTTATTACTATTCATATCTCAAAGTTTAATGTCTTGGTTTTAATGGTCATGTTTAAATAATAATATTAATAATTTATCACAATTTTTCAAAACTTCGTGTCATATGTAATGCAACCTAAACTCAGTGTTTCATGTAACGTAAGATATCAAAGAAATTTAATTATTAAAAAAAATATTCATGTTACAATATACACTTCACAAATTAAAATAGGATCAAATCATAAACTTATGACTCAAACGAATATAATTTGAGATGGATAACCCTTATAGAGATCATACCATTGAATTTGAGAATTAATCAATGAATTGATTATGTGTATCAAATTTAAATCCACATAAAGAAAGTTGAAATATAAAACAATATAATAAAAATCCATTAAAAATAAAATCTTAAAATATAAAATATAATGAATAAGTAATATAACCCAATGAAAAGAAAGTAAGTTATGAAATTCTTTACCACTTTATAACTTTCAAGTCAAATCCCATTGGATGGAATAATTCAAATTGAAAGATAAAATGTATCAATTTATAAATTATTCATTATATCACCTATAAAATTGGAATAATATACACTAAATAAAATAAATTAGGTTCATAACATTAAAATGTTCCTCAATGAAGAAAATTTGAGAAGAAGTCCCTTACCGTGAGTCCATATTTTTCATGTATGTTGTTTAACTTGTATAATAAGTTTATATCAATTATTTGATTTCTTAAAAACATTTTTATAGATATAATACTTTATAATTAAATAAATCATTTTATTTATTTTGATTAAATATTTAAATATTTAATTTGTTAAGTCCACATCATGTGTTTTGAGGATGTTCGATCGATATTTTCAAAATGGTTTCGACAGGTTGACTATGGTAAATGTGTTCATTATTATATCATATTCATAATATAATCATGAAATAATTATAATTTTTATACATCATTTATAAATTTAAAAAGAATAATGAATAATTTTTATTAAAAATAAAATATGTTATAATCTTGGAGATGATTGGATGTACGTACACATGAGTAACATTTCAATTTTTCAACGGTCATTATGGAATGAAGGTAGGGATTATTTTATCTTTAAATAATTATAATAATATAATAAATAACATATTAATTTTTTACATATAATTATATATATCATCCATGTTATAAGGTGATGAAAAATGAATCACTTCCCTTCGTTAAGGCGGTAGTCCACACGTACACAAAAACAACATCATCATTTTTTCAGTGAATTAAATGTTAAGATAGTAAATGATATATTATATTTTAATAGTGATAATTTTTTCATTAATATCATAATTATTTCATATATATCACATATATTAATTAAATTTATCCGTATTACCTTCCATGTAAAGTGTTAGTGAAAAAAATCACATCTCTTCGCAAGGTGGTAGTTCTCCATACACACGAGCGACATTATTGTATCCTCCATGAATTGGAAATTAAGAAGTTATATGTGATATAATAATTAAATAAGTATAATTATGTTACCAATATAATATATATTTTAAATCCATCATTATAGAAATTTATGGGTTGTGATGATAAAAAACAAGTTACATCAGTTTGTGGGGCGGTAGTCCGCCACACACACGAATGATGGTTTCATTTTCCATTTGATGAAAGAGGATATAGATTTTGGTTATTAAATTAACATAATAATATATAATTACATGTTATATATTTTTGTTATTATATCATCATAATTGAAAAATATTTTAAGGATGTGGAAGAGGAAGAAAAATAAAAATGCTCGGTCAAGAATGACACCTCTTCTTCAGTCAACCTCTATAGGTTAGAACCAAAAGCCTTATTATAATATATTTATGATCAAAAAATGGATATAGGTCATGGGGATTAATTTAATTTAGGTATTTTTTCTGTTATGTTATAAAACAGATGGATTTTATGCCATGAATATGAGAGGAGAGAGGGACACCTTTTATAAGTGGGGTGAGTGACACACTTATAATGTTTTCCAATGAAAACTTTATACCCACATTTTTCTCATGAAAAAAGGATAAACATTTAACAATTATGGATAATTATATGAGATAAGGTCTAAAATGGTCATAAAATAGAACTTATACAAGTTTTTAGGTAATTTTAACCCTTATCTTTTTAGTTTAATCTGCCAATAATCACATTTTTACTTTAACTGTGGTAAAGGATTTTTACTATTTTCAGTATTCATTATTAACCAAATTTAAGTCAAAATTATTAGATAATATAAATTATTATAATTAAAAATATGTAACACATTTGATTAAATTCAATTAAAATAAGTTTCATAATTTAATTTAAAACAAAACCCATAAACGTGATGAAAAAGTGGGTTTTCAAGAAATATATTTTTCAAGTATAAGAAGATTTTATATTAACTATATGAGTAGTAATAATAATTATATGAATATAAATTAATATTTATTTATATATAATTTATATATTTCATTTTCATCATTAATAATTATGGGTTTTTTAATTAATTAAAATGGAGAAACATTATGCACTTTAAAATAGTTTTCAAAAAACCCATTTTTTTACCAAAAAATAAACTTATACTAAAATATAGTATAAGTATGGTTAAAATGTAATTAATTGAATTAAATATAAAAAAATAATACTTATGTTTCTCTAAATAAAATTCAAATCATAATTTTACTTTTAAATTAATTTATTTATTGAAAAGAAATGAAAGTTTTACAAAAATCATTATTTTTCATTATTCACTGAAAAATCAATATTTTTAGAAAAATCCCAAAATTTCACCCCAATTTAATCTTGATATGATGATATAAAAATTAATTTTATTTTAACAAGTACATTTTCAGAAATTTATAAAAATTAATTATAATATTTTATCAAAAAAATCAATAAAAATAATTTTTAAAGAAAATATATTTTTGGTGAATAATATTATTATACAAAAAATAGATTGAGTATTTATTAATTATTTATCAATAAATTTAAATTAAGTAAGAAATTATATATATATATAATGAAGTATTTAATACTATTAATACCCACCAATTTAATGTCTAGGTTATAATGGTGATATTTAAAATAATATCATTTCATGATTTGTTTAAGCTCGATGTTGCATTCCTTGTAAAATGTCGAGCATAGATTCCTTTAAAAAAAATATATGGATGTAAAATCCCCCCCTTTAATAAAATTTATCCTATAAATTTTAACTTTTTATATATAATTAAATATTGGAAATTTTAAAATACTTTTGTTGGAAACCCACATCCTAAAAAGGGTTAATAAAACATCCACTTGAAAAGAGAGATAGAGAAGTATGAAGGTTATCTGCAATAATGCACAAATAGGTTTCCAAATAGGATTAAATTGGTGGTTTGTAAAGATATTAAAATGGAAGAAAAATATAATTCCCAAATAATGATCTATAGTGATAGATATCATTGATCACAAGAAAATGAATGATCATGAGAAAGTCAACAACCACAAAACCACAAACCAAAGAGGTGTGAAAAAGACCATCATTTCATAAGAAAGGAACATAATAGGATAAATTTTTTTCTTCAAGATCATTTGCCTAATTTTTAGGGATTCTTTATCATATAGAATAATAAAATAAGGAAACATACTTACTTCATAAGTTTAATTTCATTCTTTAATCAATTTTCACCACAATATCATCTTTTGTTCCGAATGATAAGTATTAAAGATGAAATTTTAATTCCTAAAGCACTAAAATAAACATTAAAAGGATCACATATTTATAAAAGTTATAAAAATATATTCATACTATCTTTAGAAATTAACCACAAGAAAAATGGTAAGAATAAGGTAAGATGTTTCCCAAAATAAATAAAACTTCATATGATGAAATAATATATTAATCTTCAAAATTCAATAGTAATACCCAAAGTTCAAAATAAATAATTCCATATATAAATGACCCTATATCCCAAATAACCTTAAAAAAATCAAAATTAAATATTTTTTAACCTCAAATTTTATATCATACATTTCATCTTACAAGCCCTAAAAATATAGTGATCTTCTTCTGAAATAACATTAATCACTTCATCACCAAATTGGTTTCCATTCCCACAGTTCTCTATATGATAAAACATGTATCCCCATAATTACCTCAATATCTAAGATTATATAAACCCTAAAGGTTATAAATACCTTAAAGCATAAGTCCAAAAAATTTAAAGTCATTCTTTATGTTAAACCAAATCTTTACATACACTTCAACCTAATAAAACGTCTCCCAAAATGTCATTAATCACCTTAAGATATCACTACTTAAAACATTAAAGGGGGTGTATAAGACTTTGAACTTATGATAATAATTAATCTTATAGACCTATTATTGTATCCATAAATATTAAGATAAACTCACATGAAAACAACACAGTCTCTAAAGTTATTTAAACCCTTCTCTAATACCAACTATATCAGCCTCAAACCCACACTCTCAGATCCAGTGCTAAAAACATAAACTATACATTTCTAGTTTTGATATCAATAAATATGAATTAATTTTTTCTATACAAACCATAAAAAATAAAAATGAAATATTTTATCCCTTACATACCCAAGGACCTTCAAGATTTAGAGTTTTATAGAATTATGAAAAACTCTCACATAAACAACACCCATGACTTCAACAGAGTATTTTTTCCAATATACCCAGCTTTTAATATTCTATATTAGGTCATCATAATTATCCATATGAATACATTATATAAATAATTAATTTAACACCATTATTGATAATATGGGGAAAAGGAAACATAAAAAGTGTGAACTCAAATGCTCAGTAAGGGTAAACATAAGAAATAACAACAAAATGTCATCAGAGAGAATAGGATGAGCATAATGGTACAATGACATAATCAAAGTTCATGAGATTAATATAATATAAATCACACCCATAAAACATGGATCAATAAACATGTTGCATGTAATAAATATTTAAAAAATGTAAGAGTCATGTGAATCAGTAATCATCCATGCAATGTCAATATTAATCAAACGAAACATTTAAAACCCATAGAAAGAATAAATTAAACTTGTTGGTATCTTTTAACATCATCTTAATAGAACCATTAAAGATTGATATAACCATAAAACAGAATTATAATACAATTCCCTAGAGAAAATAATTATTACCCAATGCATTGGAGTGTTGTCTGGGTGAACCCTTTCTATAGACTATATCTGGCTCACCTAATGCTATATGGGCACACCCATCATATAATCTATATCAAGATCACCCAATGTTATATGGTCACACCCATAATATAATATATATATCAAGTTATACCATTTATATATGGGTTAAAACCATCGTATAAGCTATATTGAGCTCACTCATGATCTATAATGGGGCTCAACCTGTTGTATAAACAATGTTTTAGGGCCACAACATGAATAAAGTACATTGAGCTTGAATTGCAATATAAAACTCCTAATAAAATCCATCATTCCTTCAATAAATTTGTTAACCCATAGAAAAGAAATGAGTTCCATTCCAATATCATTTAAACGTGATTAACAAACAGAAAATAAATGGGTTTCATGATAATCTCTTTGATACATGATTAACCCATGGAAGAGAAATGGGTTACTTGAAAATATCTTTGAAACAATCATGATCCATTAAAATAAAAAATTATGATGTTATAATTACAAAAAACCATTATTGTATCATAAGTAACATCAAGTGATGTTGACGTTGATGAATGGAAATACCATTAAAAGAATATTTAAAACATTCTTGAGGAAAATACCCATTTTTTACTTTGAAAGTCACTTTTAAAAACTAAAAATTCAAAAACTATTTTGAACATCCTTTTATTTTTAAACAACATTGGAAAAATATAAATTAAGGTTAAATGAAAATAATTTTCATGATGGTGGTAAAATATGTCCTTGATGTGAATGTTAAAAATAACCATTTTTTTAAAACACTTTGTAATGGGAGTGAAAAGTGACACATTTAAAAAAATTTAAGAAATTTCCTTCTCAAATAATTTTAAAGAAGGTAAAATATTATATAAAATAGTCTTAGGAAATAAATTATGTTAATAAAATAACATTTTTTAATTTTTTTTATAAAATATAATTATAGAAAAGAAAGAATCTTGATCTAAAAGAAGATACTAGATCAATATCACTAACTCACGACTTTCTTGATGTTTTTTAATCAATAATGGAGGAAATGGAAATTAAATATGTAAGAAAAAATCATAACAAGATAAGAATAAAATATATATTGGTTAAGAAAATAATATTATCTGATTTAACCATATGGATTTATAAACATAAACAATTCTGAAAAAAGGAGATTATAACATAAAGCCTTTTCCACTTTGGCAACTCTTTAACCTAAGCCCCATAAAAGAATAAATTCAAATGAAACTTTAAATATCTTCAAAATAAAGATATTAATGGTATAAAATGTCAAAATTTAAGTATATAAACCTCAAAAATGAATATATTTTCATTTCATAAACATATATCTCAAACTAAGATAATTTGTGATGAATAACATTTACATAGATCAAACCATTGAATTTGAGAATTATTCAGTTAATCAATTATGTGTATTAAATTAAAATCCACATAATAAAATTGGAAATAAAACATAATATAATAAAAATTATTACACACAGAATCTTATAATATCAAATACAATGGATAAGTAATATAACCCAATGAAAAGAAATTGAGTTATGATATTCTTTATCACTTGGTAACTTTCAAGTAAAATTCACTTGGATGATATTATTAAAATTGAAACTTAAAATACCATTATTTATGAATGATCCATTATATTAAATTTTAAAGGGGAAGTATATACACTATATAAAATAAATTAGGTGCATAAAAATAAAATATTCATCACTGAAAGGAAATTGGGACGAAGTCCCTTACCTTGAGTCCAGAATTTCTATGTTTGTCCTTTAATTTCTATATAATAAGATTATATAAATTATTTTATTTCTTAAAAAAATTAAACGTTTAATACCTCATTGTTAAATAATTCATTTTATTTATTTTAATGGCATATATAAATACTTAATTATTTAAGTCCGCATCATGTGTTTTGAGGATGTTCGGTCCATATTTTCAAATGGCTTCTATAGGTTGATTATGGTCAATGAATTCATTATTATATCCTATCCAAAATAGTAATCATGAAATAATTATAATTTTTATAAAAAATTAATAATTTTAAAATCAATCATGAAACATGGTTATGAAAAATAAACCATGTTACAATTATGGAGACGGTAGGTCGTACGTACGCATGAGTAACATTTCGATTTTTCAACAATCATTATAGAAATAAAGTAAATATTTTATTTTATAAAAATAATTATAATCATGTATTAAATATAATATCATTTATTTAAATATAATTATATATATCATACATGTGATGAGGTGATGAAAAATGAATCATGTCGCTTCGTGGAGGTGATAGTCCACACGTACGCACGAACAACATTATCATTTTTCAGTAAATGAAATAGTTAGAAAGTAAATGATATATTATATTTTAAGAATTATAAATATGTAAATAATATAATAATTATTTCATATATATCACATATATTCACTAATTTTATCTTTATTTCCTTCCATGCAGAGCATTAGTGAAAAACGAATCACATCGCTTCGTGAGGTGGTAGTCCGTTATACACATGAGCGACGTTATCATATCCCCATTAAATAGAAAGTAATAGGGTATATATGATATCATAATTAAATAAGTATAATTATTTTACAAGTATCATAAATATACTTTAAATCCATCCTTATAACAATCTGTGAGGTGCGATGATGAAAAACGAATTACATTAGTTCATGATGTTGTAGTTCACCGTACAGATGAAAGATGGTTTTGTTTCCCATTAGATAGAAGAGGAGATGGATTTAGGTCATTACATTAACATAATAAAATCTAAATATATGGGAGATAAGTTTTTTAATATATCATAAAAACTTAATAATATTTTAAGGAGGTGGAAGAAGAAATAAAATAAAAATGGTCGGTTAAGAACAACACCTCTTCTTCGGACAACCTCATTATGTTAGAACCAAAATCCTTATTAGAATGTATTTATGATAAAAACAAAGACTCAAGGTCATGTGTTTGGAAGGAAAAATGTATTTTTTAGGTATTTTATGAGTCAAATAGATTTAAATGTGTGAAGAGGAGAGTATATTGGGTGGACTTTTATAAGTGGGATGAGCGGCACATATGTAATTGTTTTCAAAGAAAAAGTTATAACAATGTTTTTCTCATTAAAAAGATTCAAATATAAAACATTATCAATAATTAGATGATATAAGTTCAAAATATTTCCAAAAACTTGAATTTAGACAAGTATTTATGTCATTACAATCTCTATATTTTAGTTTAACCCCTAATAAAGCCATTTTTACCTTAAATGTAGTAATTTTTTTTTATTTTTTTCACTATTCATTATGAAAAAAATAATTTAACCTAATTATATAATATAAATTATGATTATTCAAAATATGGAATCCATTTTACAAAATTACATTCACATAATTGGCATAATTTAATTTAAAATAAAACCCACAGACATGATGAAAAGGCAGTTCTTCAAGAAAAGTATTTTTCAAGCATAAGATGCTATATATTAACTTTATATCTAGTAATAATAATTGTATGAATTTCAATTAATATTTATTGATATATATTAAAAAAAATAATCCAAATTATTCCTAATTAGAGATTATTTTAGTTAATTAAAATGGAGAAACATTATGCACTTTAAAACAATTTTCAGAAAAAACCCATTTTTAAACCGAAAAATAAACTTATACTAAAATACTGTATAAATATAATTAAAATGTAATTAATTGGATTAAATGTAAATAAATAATACATATTTTAATTTAAATCATAATTAGACATTTAAAATACTTAATTTATTGAAAATAAATGAATGTTTTTCATAAAACAATATTTTTCACTATTCACTAAAAAATAAATATTTTTTGAAAAATCACAAAATTTCACCTAAAGTTAATTTTGATATAATGATTTAAAAAATGAATTCAATTTTATCAAATAAATTTAATAAAATTTCAATAAATTAATTATAATATTTTCTCACACAAAATAAATAAAAGATATTTTTGAAGAAAACTTATTTTTTTATAAAAGAAATTACTTTACTAAAAATATATTAATTATTTACTAAGAATTTATCAATAAATTTATATTTAGTAATTAATTTATATATATATATATCATAAATTATTTAATAGTATTCATATTTAACAATTTAATGTCTAGGTTACAATAATCATATTTAAAATAATATTTTGTCAAGTTTCGTTAAAGCTTAGTGTTGTGTGTCCTGTATGCTATCTAGCATAACTTAATTTTTTTAATCTTGAGTGTTATAATTTTATTTTATTTTTTTCTATTCCTGGAATCCTTTATCTAATACCCATGATATTTATTAGTTGACCAATGATTGACCCCAGGGTAGGTTTTAATGGTGTTCTCAAATTATTATTCTTTAATTCATAATGTTTTATTTCTTTTTGAATAATGCAGTGGGTGTGTCGAGGGTTTATGAAAAAAATTACCATATCCATAAGATATTATCCACTAATTTTTTCGATTCTATGTATACAAATTATTCTTTCCCTTCTCTTATAAATCCCACTATATGATGGAGTTGGGTTAGTAGGGGGATGAAATGACATACGATGGATCTGAGTTTGGAATGGTTGTTCACAATTGATCTAGATGAGATTATAATTCATTACTATTATCAAAGGTGAGACCTGGTGTTTTAAATAATTATCCTAGATCGACTAGAAATCACAGTATAATTAGAGGGTGGTATCTCATGTATGATGGGATAAGTTATCAAATAAATTATAAAGTATTAAAATGGATAATGAAGGAATCCACTTAGCTAAAAATTGGATTCAATTCCTTTCTCACTAAGTCTTTTTTTTCATTTATTCATTTAGTTGATGTTTATCCTGAATTTATACAACAACACCATTTAATTTTATTTAAATATAAAAACAGTTAAATATAATAAGTGAAAATAATAATTGTGATCAAAATAAGATCCTTAAGAATTGACTTTAGTCACCAACTATGCCACACTATAAGAAAAATATATAATTTTTCATTTCCCTATATTGGTGTGTCAAAATACAGAACCATTATTGAGGATACTATTTTATTACTCATTATTCTTTCACTCTTGTAATTATTTTTCTTTGTTTTCATAAAATAGTTTTAAAAAATAGTTAATATTTTCAAGATATATTCAAATTTAGATGATCATACATGGAACAATTACTCTCAGGTGTAGGAATAATAAATGTGTATTGAAATAAGTGTCTATTTTATAGAAATTCGAAATGAGATATAATAACGGAAGTTATAATTGATGTTACTAACTAACATATTCCAAGTGTACAATGAACCATATCTAGATCCATTAGTACAAGAACCAATAGATAAATAATTGTCCATAATAAATTTCCATGTTGAGGAGACCAAGGAGGTTGAGATGGAACACTTAGTGGATCTACTGCTCAACCTCTAATTACCCCTTATAGAAGATATAACTGAAGATTATATTTTATTTGATATCACTATATTAGTTTAACAATTATTGGATGCATTCTTAAAAAAATCACAAAGTAAAATTTCTAGTGACTCTCCCTATTAGAAAACAAATAATCAACACCATTATACCTTTCTCTGGACTTGGAAGTAGAAGTCACCACTTAAGTGGTAGGATTTAAATAAAGGATAGAGGAAATAAACTACCATCCTCCACATGTTATTATACAACTCCAAGATTCACTGATAAAATAAGTATAATTAATAGTCAAACCAATACAAAAAATAATTTATTCCTAAAAGTTAATTGAGTATTAATTCTCACTATTTTTATTTTACACAATCATACAAAGCATATATTGCTCTAGATAATGATAAAGAAAAAGGAAATTCACATATAAAGGAACATATGAAACTCAACAAACATATTAAATAATTTCTTAAGGAAGAATAATGTCCAGTTGATTTTTATAAGCTGACACAGTTACAGGCCTACATAATTAAAGTTTAAGATTTTAATATTGATTTAACTTTATTTAATTTTATTCAAATAGAATTCTTCAATGTAATATCTTAATATAAAAATTATTATGAAGTATCAATAGAGTATAAAATGGAAGATAAATCCATATAAGATGTGGAAGAAGTAGTGGAGGACCCATACCAACCCCCACCCCCACCATGTTAGTTATGTCTTATAGAAATGGGGAAATACTTGCAACACACTAAAAAAAGGAACCTTTACAACAAGTATGCACGTATTCATACTAAAAGGAAGAAAATATAGTGGTTTGTGTTAAAGAATCAAAACTTACCGTATAATTTTAGATAGACACTATACTGCCTCACTAAGAGTAGTAAAATCCCAATATCCACTTAGGTGTACCAATTAATATTTGTTTCCCTTCACTTTTTTTAGTTTTATTTTGATAAATTTACTATTTATATTATTTTATTATAGGTTTTCTATAAGAAAAAACTATAATTTTAACTCATGTTTCCCCTTCCAAACAATTAAGGTCATATAAATCTATCTCAATAGTTTAACTACCTTATTCTTATAATTCCACATTATTTTAAATTAAATGTAATTGAATTTAAGTGTGGGGGTGTGTCAATATATTTTAGTAATTTTTTTTGTTTTTTTTCATATTAATAACTATGATTTTAAATGAATATTAATTACAATTTTTATTCTAAAATTTATTTCGATATATTTTACCTGATTATTTAAAAATTTATTTTTATATGATTTTTAATTTGAGAATTTTTCATTGAATTTTATTTTTTAAAACTTTTTTATGAGTTTGAATAATTTTTGATATACATGTCCATAAAAAACTGACCCAAAATATTTTTCGCATTTTGAGAGGTATTCTAAAACTGGTTGACATATTATTCCTAATAACCTAGTTTTCTTGAGATATATTTAGATTTTGTATGAGAAATAAAACTTATGATTATTTATTTTTGAAATTTTTGGAGTTAATGATTTTTTAATATGATTGAGGAAATTTTTTGAATATAACACATTTTTAATTTGAGACCTACCCTTTACTTACACCCTTATTTATCCCTTAAAATACCATAAATTTACTTATAAGTTTAATATACATTAAAAGTTAATTACTTTACCTACCTTCACTATTAATATATTGTTCATGGCTATTTCAAGTTTGATTATGAGAGAAGTTAAGTTCTTGCGTGTTCTTTGAGAAGAAATTTCATGATGGGTATTGTGGGGAATGTTTCACAATTTTAGGGAATTTATATATAATAATGAGAATTAGTCATCATTATCCATTTTACTTCATTTATTCTCAATATATTATCCTTTAAAAATAGAAATTAAAAGAGAAAAAGTAAAAAATAGAGACAATGTAAAATTATTCATTTTGTTAGATTTATGAATCATGACCTTCTCAACAATAAAATGGCATGAACCATCATTCATTAATTTTTTTTATTTTTCATCTCCCCCTCTTTAAAAAATAATTAAAATACCAAAAGAAAAAAAAAAGAGAGAATAAGGATGAAATCATTCTTTTAATTTATTATTTAACTCATGGAAAATGTCATGATATTAGAGTGTGGTGTAAATATTATAAGGGTAATTGAGTTTGGAATTTTCTATAAATTTACATGAATATTCATGAATTATATTTAATAATTTTACCTCCACTTTTAGGCTTTTAATTTTTAAATGGTTTTACACACCAACCCTTATCCACTAAAATAAATTTGAAAAACACCACATGATTAATTAAATTTTTATGTCTTATGGTGTAGATAAATTATTTTTTTTAAAATATTATAGTGAAATATCTATTTTCCAAGAATGAGAATAAATATATATTTAATTTATATTGAGTGAAGAGTGACATGAATTTCCATTTGAGGTGGGTTGTGATTAAGTCATGGATGTATAATTGAGGTTGAATGGATTTAAATGTGAGAGAAGAAAATTAAAGTAAATTGTTTTTCATGAATGAGACATGATACATTCTATTTCATAAAATATCTTGGAAAAGTATCTTATTATTTATTTTTATGTTTATGTGATATAGATATTTGATGATTTCCCAAGATTGAAATATTTAATTGTGTAAAATTTATAGGGAAATTATTTCAATCTTATAAATTTTTAATTTAATGAATTAATCCTCGTTAATTTCATAATTTAAGAGAAATTATCAAATTTTTAGTCTATAGAAGTAATTTGAGGTTTCATTTGAAAATAGACTAAATTTATGATTTTAATTGATTTTTTTTTCATAATTAATATTTTTTTACCATGTCCAAACATTAATCTAAGTGTGATTTCAAGTTTATATAGGGTTCCAGAATAATGAACATCTGGAAATAACAAATTCTAGAACAAAAAATGTTTTGATGCATGCATATTCTGAAAGTAAGGGGGAAATCTTACATTTGGGTGTAGCTGAATATAAGAGTTACCCATGGAAAAAATGATACATAAGGGTCACATGCCCATAAGTAATGGATTTAGAAGGTTGGTATATAATGGTTACCCCAAAGACCAAGTGATATATGAGGTTTTGTATTTATCAAAATTTTAGCCAAAGATTTCATGAAAGATTTTATACATTATCAAGAAAAGGAGAATCACCGAAGTTTTATGGAATTTATTCTAAGATCTTTGGTCATTAATATATTTTCAAATCTTCTATTGGCCATGTTTATTAATTCTAAAGAAAAAAAGGGAAAAAAAATTTGGGATGATTTTAGAGAAAAATATACACAATGAAATTTATTTAAGATCACCACAACATGGAGGAAATCAAACAAAGATTATAGGGAAGATTTGAAGTGATTACAAATTCAAATGGAGGATAGAGAAGACCACCCACATGGAAACATCTAGCTTCCTATGCTACATACATGAAATCTATCCCCATTCACATGTATCACCCTACTATATCCATTAATACCTATTTAAATAATTTAATCTTTTTATTATATTAGGTTATACCCCCAATCAATTTTAAAATAGGGGTTTACTATTTCCTTCTAAAATTATTTTTCATGCATTTTTAATTAATACTAGTATTTTATTTTATTTTGTGTTCTTTCACCATTATTTTCTCTAATACTCATGATAGTGAGCAGATAAACCATAAATTTATTTGAGAGGAGGTTTTAATGGTGTTTATAAATCCTTGTTATTTAATTCGTAATGTTTTAATTATTTTATAATAAGGTAGTGGGTGTATAGAGTGTTGATGTAATGATTTTCCATCTCCCCAAGATATTATCCATGGTTTTTTTGCATTCAATACCTAAAATTTATTCCCTCCCTTCTCTCAAGAATCCCTTTATATGATGGAGTGGGGTTTTGGATGATCATGTATACTCATTCAAGATACAATTATCATTATTTACTATTTGAGGAGGTGAGACATAATGTGATGAATAGATTTAATAGGCTCACTAAACCAAAAAAATATAATTAGAGGGTGGTAACTCATGTATAATTTTATGAGTTATCAAATGAATTGTAATTATTACAATGGATAATGAAAAAACCCATTTATCCATACCTTGGATCTAGTTTCATTCCTATAAACTCTTTATGTATTTTTGTTTTTGAATTTAGTTTATTTTTTTCTTGCATTCATACCACAACCCCCTATAATTTTTCATTATTTAAAAATATATAAAAAATGTGGTAAAGTAGTTGAATGTAATTTGGAAAAACCAATCACCTCAGCTACCAATGAAACCTGCCATAAGTTACTCTTACTGAACCACCCAAAATTCGCACATCATTCCACCAGAAGATTGTATATGGGAGACTCTGTATAGTGAAAAAATGATCTTTGAAAATTTTATTTTCTCTTAAAAAAGTGTATAAGAAGTAAGAATTTTTTTCATCCTACCCACCACACTAAGTCAAACTTACAAAAACCTCTAAAAAAATATATAAAGTATCAAAAAATATATGTAATATAAATATAGTAAAAAAGAAATAGTACAATGTTTAACATGATTCAGAATATGTTCTACATACATGGGGGGAACACAACTTCTTTCTTTAATTAAAACTAAACAATTATAGGTGATACAAATAGATGACAAAGACAAGTAATCTTCTTCAACTTCTCATCTCTCCAATAAATGATCATTTGAACCATCGATTTTCACACACCTTTCACTAAAGGTCCCATGTAATTATATAATAATAGAAACCAATAAAAAAATTAGAAATACTCCTCTAAAAACCTAGATCATAATACATGACTTCCTGAGCTAGGTTACCAACCTAGTGACCCATTATATTTGCAAAACTTCTAAACCTCCCAACACTCCACCATAGAACCATTAGTATATGTGAAATTTTTATGGAACCACTTCCATTTAAGAAGATATGTTTCCCCTATATGTGCCTCATATTTATCCCATCATCCATAACATGAAATTCTAGTGAAATAAATTCTAATGGATAAAATTATGGTGAATTGAAATTGACTTAACCTCTCAACAATCTCCCAATTTAAGTATATTTTAGTGAACCTTGGAAACTCTATAACACATATAATAAAACAGTACTCCCTATACTTACTTCCTTTATTAACCCAAGTCCCACTGAGGCATGATGTTACCTTAGGCATTCTTAACCAACCACCTTGTTGAATATACCTGCTAAATTTTGACTTCTTGTTATCTTTATTAGATACAGCTCTTTTCCTTCCAATAAAAATATTATAAAATAACACTTCAGGTCAATATAATTTGTCAGAGTATGGAAAACCATATTTTTTGACAAGTGTATTACACTTTGGATTTTACAGTAGAGCACTACCCCTTGTTGATTCCTTCTAAGATCCTTCAATAATCTCTTCAACCACACAATTTCTTTCCCATTTTTTATTGTATCTACATACTCTACTTCCATTTTACTCAGTGTAATAATATTATGAAGTAATAAAATCTAACTAACTATATTTACTCTATATATAAACACAAATATGATTGTTCTCTTTTGTGTTAATATTTCTCTAGTGGCATCAGAGTCCACAAAACCATTTAAGGGATCTTCCTCACTAAAATAAAGATCTTGATCTTTTGATACTTTCAAATATTGAATGATCCACTTAACCTCTTACCAATTTTTATTTCTAGGGTTGGATATAAACCTATTCATAAACCCAATACAAATGTTATGCATGGTTTAGTATATATAACTACATATATTAAACTTCTGATAACCGAAGCATATGGAACATTTTCCATCTTCCGTTTCTTATATTTCATTATCAGTGATTAAACGTTGTATAATTTATAATGTCCAACAATAGGGGTTGGGACTTAATTTCATCTAATCATCCTAAATCATTCCATGATGTTCTAGATATAATATTTCTAAGATAAAACTATGGTCCTAAGTTTCCTATCTGTTTTGATCTTCATCCCAAAAAATTTCCTTACTTGTCAAAGATATTTCATCTCAAATCATCTAAAAAATAACTCAATAACTTTTGGATTTCCCTGGAATCTGGTCTAGCTATCAATATTCCATACATATATAAAAAAATATAATGAATTTCCCATATTCCTATTTCTCATGACCACATCAATAATCTGTATTGAACTTGTAAACCATTCCTTTAATATGAATAAATTGAATTTATAATTCTATTTATGAGCATATTTCTTCAATCCATATAATATTTTTATTTATTTTACATATCGAATTCTGATTCCCAACTTCTATTACACCTATTATATGTTTTATGAAACATTCCTCTTCCAAATAACCATGTAGTAAAGCTATCTTTACATTTATATGCATTGATATTGATCATCTAATTCAACAAATATTAGATCTATTTGAATGATATAATGTCTAACTATCTATGAGAATATTTATGAGAAATAAAATCATACCTTCTATTGAAACTCATTCACTACCAACCATTATTTGTACCTTTCTTTCAATCAACCTCTTCCTTAATCCAATAAACCCAGTTGTTTCCTATTTCTTTTTTACCCTTTAAAATTTCATCCATCTCTCAAGTTCTATTGAACTTTAATGAGTTCAACTCCTCATTAATGGATGAATACCACTACTTATAATCACTAAGTGAAGTTGTTTCCTCTATATTTTCTGGTTATTATACATCTATTAGGAGTATAAAATTTATATCATTTTTATACCTCTAAACCAGTTTCTTGATTCTAATTGATTTTCTCAA
This sequence comes from Viscum album, assembly GCA_963277665.1. NCBI lineage: Eukaryota > Viridiplantae > Streptophyta > Magnoliopsida > Santalales > Viscaceae > Viscum > Viscum album. The sequence goes on along the minus strand of OY728138.1, from coordinate 959,801,607 downwards.
CTGAATCGGCTGAATTGAGTTTCTCGAATCTGCACTTTCTATCAATACCTAAGATTATTGTACTCAAACTTTTGGGACATGTAAATCTAGTTCTTCCACTCAAGATTTATCTACTCTTAAAATTTATAGTATTTCTAATGGTCTTACTTAAGTAATTTTGAAAACTTCAGCACCTATATATGAGTTCTTTAGTTTTTGTGAACTATCCGTGGTTTTATCAACCTAGACATTGAAAATTAATTTCTATCAAACTTATGGATCCAAGAAGTTACAGTCCTTCAAAAAAACATTCCCCCTAAAGACAAAATCCCTTATTCGGATTATTCTTTCCTTTCACCATCTTGAAAATTTTATCCAAATTTTTTATCACCATAACCAAGGAAAAACACATTTTGTATTTTCATTCAAGTTTATAAAGGTCTTTATCATTTACATGTACATATACTAAACTATAGAAAAATCTAAGACACAAATTTTTTTCTCATTTTCTAGATCATTTATCATTTGAAAGTTCTTTCCCAATTACCGATGTGGTACTTATATTGGTGAGATAATCCATCATATTGAGTTCCTCTTACCAAATAAATATAAAAAATACCCAGAGAAACATCATAATTTGGATCTATATATTAGATTTTGATTCATCCTTTTTGATACTTCATTAAACTATGGAGTTCCAAGCAAAGTCTTATCATGTAGTATTCCTTCTTTCTTGCAAAAAGTTTCAGAAATTATGTCTAGTGTTCTCAATATTGTAATCTATTTTGATTCACTTCAACTTCTAACCACTATCCCTTTATACTGATTATTTCCACCGAATAAACACATAAAATACATCATAAATATTCTTCAATAAGTAATATTTTCTTTCCTTGTATCAGCATCAATGAAAGTAATAATGGAAATCCTTCCACCATAGTATCGAATAGGGGTAGGTCCTTATTTCATAAAAAAAGTGGCACAACCAGGAACCCTCATTGAGGTGGGTATGGTTTGGTCAAACATTTGATTGTGGGGGGTTTATTTCATGAACAATCATTAAAATTGGGTTACCATTATCTCTATTTAATGGAAACTCCCAATGGTTCCCTTATCCATAACTGGGTATAGTCCTACTTTCCAAAGGTAGGAAATCACCTAGTTTTACAGGCTTGATGGAATTTAGAGACTCACATTGTTCAAGAGGATGGGAGGCTGGGCTTATCACACCCTTTTGAGGGGAATTTGTTCCTACTCTGTGACTCTCTTATAGATTTAATATATGTTTTCAAATCACTTACTAATCCCGATATGGGACTGATTACCCTAACAAAATGATTTTGGGTTAATTCTATCTTTTTATAGAAGATTGGGATCTTATTAGAGAATCCATCTATATATATATATAACATTCTTCAACCATTTCCCAGTAAGGAACAACTGCTTATGTGTTGAGTCCGTATAACTAGGAGCTTCAGAATTTGATGCCATGTAGGGAGGCATTTAATATTCCAAGGAGGGGTTGATCCATTATGATGCATCCTACGTATATTGGTTATTGCAAGAATCAAAACCCACATAGTTTTTTAAACCCATGGAATTTCATTTCATATGTAAAGCACATATATGAGTTCTTTGAGGCACCAAGTATTCAAGATCAAGTCTAGGGGGATGTCCTACGTATTTCAATTTTGACGAGAATCAGAGTTATTATAGTTCATTTGGTTTCTTCGTCTAATGACAGATGAGGTAGAGTGATCAACCCATGGGAATTATTGGGTCCCAATGATTGAGATGTTATAGACATGAGAGTAATTACACAAAAATGGGTTCTCATCTGAGCTTGGGCCTCAAAAAGGTGTCCTACGTATCCTGTTCATTGTAGGAATCACAGTTCTCATAGTTTATTCATGCCCTTGGGTTTGGTACCAAGGAATATGTCCTTATATGGGGGTGTTTTATTTCATGAAACTTTTGAGGGATTATATACTATCATTTCCATAGCCCATGGAGATTGTTGATGCAAATGATATGACTATTGTAACTCCCTAATATCATGTGATCTATGCTCGGTGTGAGAAATAAGGAATAAAAAGTAATTAGTCTCACAACACATGGATGTGGGGATTATATATAGGGACATCCCTTGGTATTTTTAATGTGGATCTCAAGACTTAGGGAGGCGTCCTGCATATCTTGGTTATGGTATGAATGATTCATCATAGTTCAATTTATCTCTTAGTATATTGAGGGATGAGGTAGAAAGATCAACCCATGGGAATGATTATGTCTTCATGGTTGAAATTTCAGAGACATGGATGTATCAACACTGAGGTGGTTGCCTATTTGAGTTCAGGCTTGGGCCTTAGAAAGGTGTCCTATGTATCCTAGTTATGGAATTAGTTATAGTGTTTTTATTTCTATAGACTAGGGCTTACACACTGATGTTGCACTGGTCTTTTTATAGGTTTATGGTGTAGATGATATGATTATTACAACTCCCTATGCCCACATGAGCTATTATTACTATGAGAAACAAGGGATGCGAAAATAATCAATTTAATTTTTTGTGGATGTAGGAGTTATGCACTAGTACCTCCCTTTGGGTGTTTTAATATGAAGCTTAGGCCTCAGGGAGGCTTCCTATGTATCCTATTTATTACAAGAATTAGAGTCACCATTACTCCCTTCATTGGGGATTACACATTGATGTTTCTTTATATTAGGGATTAGACACCAAGGATGGATAAGGTCATCAAACATTGGGATGCCCTTGCGGACTTGGCCAACTTTCCAAATGACATGCATTGGTTTTCCTCTCAATATACCTTAATTTCCTACATGAAATGTAAGATATTTTCTGCCTGACATGTTCAAATAAATTTATATTACCCAATTGACTTATCTAGAGGACTTATTATGATCTAGATGGCATGTCTAATGGTTGTCTCATGATCAAGGCTATAGTTTCTTGTGGACATCACAAGACATATCCAGTTGATCCTAGAATCAATCACATGACCCCGGAGGACATGTCCATAGGGTGTCACATGATTTGACTAACTTTCCTTGGTGTCATCACAAGATCTAGTTGATTCACTTGGAGGGTATCGTGATAATTAATTTGAAATGTCTCATAGGGTGTTTCATGTCCTGGATAACATGTCTGGAGGGCATCATGAGACATAGATAGCATTCTCAGAGGGCATCATCAGAGCCAGTTGACATGCTTGGGTCCTACTGTGAGACTCAACTAACATGAATTGGTGCTTCCATATAAGTCTGGAGACATGTATGAAGAACATCAGGAGGCTTGAATGGAATTTCAAGAGTGTTTTTCGAGACTTGGGTGGAATGGCCAAGTGGAACCATGTGACTTTCTTTGACATGTCTAGAGTACTTCTCATGACCCAAATAGTATACTGTAGGAGCATCGTAAGATCATGGAAACATGTCCTAGTGCTATCATGTGTCTTAGGTGGTTCGTACGAAGTGCATGAGGGTCAACGTATATGTTATTTTCTTAATTTTCCTATATTTAGTCTTTGTTATAGACTTTATATTTTAAATTCCTTATATTTGTTCATTGTTAGTTTGTTTTAAGTATCTCATGATTTAGAATGTGTGGGGGATGATCTTTGTGTGTCCTTCCAGGATTCCTTCGTGTGATCTACGAGTGATCACATGAAGTGATAATGCATACTTCATGATTTCTATAGATATTCCATGGTATCTTAACTTCCAAAAAGCATTCTGGTCATGATATCCACCACACCTAGAAATCTACTCTGGCACTAGGATACAAAAGGGACAACTTCTCATCTGAAGAGTAATGGTGGTTGTTTTGGTCCTCCTATTTTTTTCATGCTGGGGTGGGGGATTTATAGGCCTCTCTACCCCAGTTGTTTTCAACTTTTTGTGGTTTATATCACATGAATCTAAGTTGGAGTCAGTGAAGAGATTTGGAATCATGTGTCCTTGCGATTCTCTACCATGGATCACTATGAGGGTGTCTCCTAATTTTTAGCGACCACGATTCCATCCCATCAACACCTCCCTTATTTGATTATTACCAATTAATGGGGAATTTTTGAATCACATTTTTATGATGAAAGATTTTCATATTATCATATTGACATGTCCAAGGTCCTTCGAGAGATCAAGGCACCTTTCTAGAGGCATTTTCATGATGCTAGAATCCATGTCTAAGACTTTTCGTGAGAAAAGTATGGATTTTCAGGATGCATTTTCGAGATCATTCCAACTAGTTAAGGTGTATTGTGAGACTATGTTGTAGTTATCATTACTAAATATTAATAGTTTTACTACCATGAGAGGCTCCTTCATCCTCCCTATTTTATTTCCTTTGTTTAGTTTACAAAGTTCTGGAGTCATGTGAGGTTGTATGAGTAATTTCAAAGATAAATACTCTACCTCTTGATGATGCGTCACATGACCAATAATGGTTCTAGGGGGATGTGCAAGAATTCCATGGAAAACTCTATATGTTTTTCCTTAGGTATCCAAAAGGGGGAGTGATAGGTTTCTTGGACATACTCGAGGCTCTTCTCATGATGAGGATGAAATGCAAGCAGGCTTTCTCGAGATTAGGCAGACATGTCACCGAGGTCCCACGGTGTCTTGTGGATTGCCAGGGGCACATCATGTGATGTTTATGACCACGATTGGAGTCCACCTCTTCCAGACTTATTTAATTTTTTTATTTCACAAAGGATTCATATCCCACAAGTTTTCTTGGATTTTGTCGTTGACAATCATTCTTACCATCAGTGATCCATCGTGTGAATTTTACAACTACAAGAGGTCTCCACCTCTTTGACATGTTCCTATTATTTTTAAAGTATTTTTAGATTGGTTGTTATGTGTTGGCTGGTTGACAAGTCATGTGAATAAGGGAGTCTTATATTTCTATCACTACATGATCACTGGTTGTTCAAGGAACCTTCGCAAGAGAATAAGGACTTGTTTAAGGGACTTCATGGAATATTTCATAGGCTATGCACTACACATGGTTCCTTCATGTGACCTTACGATGGTCACACGATCACACATCTCTTAGAGGATTACAAGAACAAAAATTTAATCCACATTATCCTTTTATTTTGTGGGAAAAAATAATACCCATATCCAGGTACTTCTTCTTTTTTGAATTTGTTTGATTCTTATTTGGTGGGAGTCAACACATGCCCCCCCAGGAGCGATGTCTACGAAGAAAAGGGATCAGTTATGAGTAAAGTAAATACCTATATAAGGATTTGGTGCTCTCAAAAATCAGTGTTTTGGGAGACACTTGGTTTTTTGAGATATTCTTGGTATTCCATGATATTCTCTATAAATAGGGGGAGGGGGAGAGTGATTCATTCCACAAACTACTAATTTCTCTAGATCAATCTCACTATCTTATTTCGTACACCTTTTTTGTAAGAATATTTCTGAAGACCCGATCGTGATACCTCACTATGATCCCACTTTCACGAGGACCATTCTGTAGGACTAATTTTTCTCATGCACCCGTTCGAACCGACTACAAACTAAATTTCAATAATTTTTTAAAATTTGGTTATTAGGATTCTCAATCATATTAAGGGTTTCACAAGATCCATTAGATCAGTCATATAATCCATTTACTATCATGTGGATTATGTGACCATTTTCGGGTCACATGATCATGAGTCTCCTATGGGTCATACTATTTCATAATTCCCTATAGGTTTTTACGACCTGCGAGATCTTAGGGAGTTTAGGTGATTCGTGAATTCCTTATCCGATTCGTGAATCCCTTGCGTATTCATGAAATGTGTATGATGTTATTGGTTTATTATGTATTTCCTTTGATAAGATTTTATTTTATATATTTTATATATTCCACTTACTTCTATTCATATGAATTCTATTTCTCGATCTTCTCTCGAGAGTTCTAAGAAGGATGCAAAAGTAGTGATAGCCCATTATGATTCTATAGTGGTGAGCGTGGATCCTACTTTCCATCATTACATTAGGTCACTTGAACTGATTCTGATAAATTTGATGGGATTAAAATTCTTGGACTATCCCCTTCCAGACTTATTTCCCCTTTACATGTTTGGTATTATTTATGATTCTCCCATTCCTCCACTGAAGTCATCATTTATACTCTCCTCCAAGATTCATAGGACCCATAACACCTTTCAGATGAACATATATTTGGGGGATACATTGTCACCCAAGGGGACTCTGAAGATGGGCATATACTAACATTAATTCCCATATAATTTTATGGGAATGATTAGGAACCTGATGAGGATGTTCATATATATCAATCAATATTGTGGAAATCTGCCTCCAATTAGAATTTTGGGTGGTTTTCCAACTAGGACTTCTGATCAAGAGGTAGTTGTGTACTAGACTAGGGATGGACCTTTTGGGTTCAATACATTGCTTCTAAATTCACTAAGGAGTTTAAGTAAACTGAAATATATGAGGATTTCTAGATAATGTAGACATATAATTACTATAATAAGGGCCTAATGATGGAGTTGTTCTATCATTAGAGTCCAGAAACAAACACTTTCCATGTCATATATGGAAAGGTGGGCATTATCCTTTGGGATATGGAGAATATATATGGTGAAACTATATTAGGTTGGATGTATAATGATTTCCCCCCTATATTCTACCTGAGACGATGTAATGATAACTCCTCCTCTAACCCAAGAGCTGATTAGGCTGGCTGAAAAATCCCTCCCAAAGGAGCCTCTTTGTGGAGCAGATACCCCATTCAAGACATGGGAGGAATGCTTCATCAATAAGTCCAACTTTAAGGAAAAATCTAAGAATCCAAAGGTCTGGATCATGAAGGATACTCATAGTGCACCAAGTGCTTACTATACCATAGTTGGAGAAGGGAAATTTAGAGAATGGGGATGGGAATTTATTCCCAACACTGATTCGTCTCTCCAACTACCTGGATTCCTATCCATGTACCTTAGTAGGTACTTACTTCCCATGAATGAATAAGGCAAAGTTAGAGTTTTCACTTTCATGATGGCAACCTCCATGGTAGGGGGAGTATTGGGCTAGTTATCTCTATACTTTCCAAACTCTATCATTATATGTTCCATGTTTATAAGGGAAAATCCCCTTACAGGATCATGGGATATTTTCAAGTATTATAGAGTTGGATAGGAGACCAACTTGGATGTTATGAATATATGATCATTAAGGGTGTCCCCAATTCCCACTTCATACCATGCATATAATTCATCAATGGGGAAGACCCATTACATTGAAAGAACAGGATGTCAAGGAATATCTAAACCGCTATGATCATTTTACTTTCATAACATATGGGCCAATGAATATGGGTGATATTTTCAACACAAGCGAGGTTAGTCTTGAGGCATGGGATTACATGATGTCACTTTGTGAGGGAATTATTTCCACCCATATTGATGGGGACCTCATTTGCGAGTGGTATGCACCTTGCTGATTTAGCCTCTGATTCTTATGTGTCTAGTCAAGATGTCCTCTCTCTGTTTATGTTTGATCAGAGGAGAATCTAATGGTATCTCAACAATTTTGGATACTGTTTACCAGGGAGGAGACTGGTGCTAAGATAAACCTTCCTCCCCATAATACAACAATTGGTTTATCTCGTGGTTATGCAGATGTTTGGATTCACTCATATCTTAGTGGTTAATTATACAAATGGGTAAGTGAGGCCTCTGAACCACCATCCGCTGAGAAAAATCCCAGGCTTGGAAATCAACTATCTTTTAGAGGGATGACAACCAAAAAAGCACCCCGCAAGGAATTCAGACATTTTCTATTGGAGGTAGAAGCACCTATTGACACGACTACAAAAAATGTAGTGTCAAAGGGTGATATATCACCGGAGTTATTATTTTATATTGCATCTTTTCAATGGATTTCTTGGAGAATGTAGAACTCATAGGTTGAGATATGGGGTATATTATTCCAAGAAGAGATACTTTTTGAAATATTTCTCCTATATCATTATCCCTCTAGTTATCATTTTTAAAGACTATACTGAGGATTTCATGGCATTTTTTCAAGACCTTGATGCATCTTTGGAATGAATCAGGGGTAAAATATTTTATTCCCCAATGATTCAAAAAAATGGTTTTCTAGTGAATGCTTCAAATTTCTTTAGATGAACTGTGTTATCCCATCACTGAGGAAGCAGTAAGTCTGGGCTTACTTCTTTTTTTAAAGGTTCATAGTTCTATTGAAATTGTATTAACATACTTTATATGTTGGAATAGTGGGCGGATGGTGAAGATAATATAGTTCTTCCATCCCTTGAATATTCTTCTCATGATACGACCGTGGGTGAGGAATTTGGCAGTGATCAGGGGACAGATGATGAAGGGCCCCTGATTCGATAGACTTAGATGGGGGTGATGATTACCGCTTTTAAAGAAATAATTTCAACTTCAGTGCCTTCTAAAGACACTTCTTTAGAAGGTAAGAAGAATTAAAGGAAGCGATATAAATTTTTAGTTCCTTCTCCACTATAATCTTCTTGTAAGTGTGGAATTTCACTCTTCTCTTGTCTTGGATTATTCTATAAACACATTCTAATTCATCAAAAATATTCATGTCCCCCTTGAGCTCAATTGAAATAGAATTTATCCTCTTCCAAGGATTTGTGTGAGCATTTGGTTGCTTCGGAAGACCCCTCACTATTGGGAATGACCCATCAATAAGAATATGTGGATGAGGTGTTGGATAAATCATGTCCATTTCCTTTTTCAGACATTTCAGTGATCATAACACTTAATCCAGCATGGGTGGATTCACTTTTGGAGGATACTGAAATAAGTAGATATTCTAATATCATGTTATCCTTGATGTAACTGATTTTTAGAGAATGTGAATAGTTCTTCAATACTGGACACATTATTTTACTTATGTAATATCGCTTGATATAATCTTTTTGTTTATGTAGTCCTCAAGGGTAGTGAAAAAAGAACATCTTCATGAAAAGCACCAAAGGTTCCATGAATTTTCTCTTCATAGTAAGGCATTGACTCCTCACATGAGGATGGGATCGATGTAGTGGATGTCCCTAGTGATTCCACTGAGAAAGGTATGTTGCTAACATCATTCATATGAGTCGATTAACTAGTGATACTTTGTTTTTTTTTACTCGGTGACTAGAAAACCCCTATGTACCTTGTTGTATCTTCTTTACCCCATAGTTCAGAGGCTCTATTCCCTACTCATATGGGGGTTACTTTGATTGGATCAACCTATGTACAAGCTAGCTCTCTTCCCTCATTTTTTAATATAGTGAGCATGAATCCCTCTCTTGGTGACCTAGTCCCATAATACATTCTACTTCCCAGTATGAACCTAGATCAAGTTCTCAGGTCTACATTTCTTTATTAGTCGATTCGATGAAAAATTTGGAGGGAGGTATATGCATTAGTGTCAAAAACCCCATTGTATGAGCTGAAGGACTAATTGGGTCATCTTCAATTTATGTTTTTTACCCTTAATTACGAGGGTTTTTACTACTCTTCCCTTCATTCCCAGGTGAAGGAGTATATTTATATGAGGGAATATAAGAGGGCCGTAGAATTGAGGGTGGAAGTTTCCCAGGCCACATCTTCAGTAAAGAATAATTGGTATGAGGATGTAAATGAAGATTCTCATCGTTCAGTGGATGTGGCTTCTCACTAGGATGTAGTCAATGTAGGGAAGCTTGAAACTAATCATCTCCATACTAAAATTAATCATCCTCAATCTAAACCCAACCGTCTTCTACCAGAAATATCCCAATTTCAACATGAGATTCAACTATTGGGGAAGACCATATCAGAGTTGTAGGGGATCCTTGATGTAGTAGAGATATCCACTGTAGATGTCATTGCTAGGGAAAAAGAGTTAGAACAGGCTATAAAGGTAGAAACTAAATCTTCTAATCAACTATGCCAATCTATGATCTCCCCAGATCAGAGACTTGCAGAACTCAAGGACTCATTTAAGCATATTCTGTGATAAAATCATAATTTTTCAATCTTGATTTGGATTTTATATTCATGGGAGTTACTCCAATATGTGGATATTCCTCTTATTTCATGCTTTATTAGTGAATAGATTTTCTTAACCTTATATGTGTTTCCCACTTTTATTTTATTCATGATGTCAATGAAATTTACCTACTTAAATATTATGTGTATAATCAATTATGCCCATCCTTTTCATAATATCATGTAAAACTGAATGCATGGAATTGAATGTTTAAATTATAATATATTTTTTCTTTATAAATGCTCATGAATTCTCACCAACACAATATTATTCATTGATAAATCTATTCCATATATCTTGAGATCACATGATTTTCATAAGGATTTCTGGGGTAGGATATATGCCCTAGAGGTAAGGGTGCTCTTATTTTTTCTAAGTTTATAGGATTAGTGAGCATAGTTTAATTTATACTAAGGATATATGGTGGTCCCTACAAGATTTTATATTCTCACAGACAAGATTATTGTCATGGTGTAGTTTATGGTCTTCTATCTTGGACCTTACATAATTGTAGTTTAGGGTATTTTATCTCAGAACTTCCATTGTTGTAGTTTAGGGTCTTTTATCTCGGACCTTATATCGATTTAGTTTAGGTTCTTTTATCTCATACCTATCATTGATTTAGTTTAGGGTCTTTTTTCTTGGACTTTTTATCAATTTAGTTTAGGATATTTTAGCTCAGACCTTTTATTTCTTTAGTTTAGGTTCTTTTATCTCGGACCTTCTATCGCTATAGTTTAGGGTCTTTTATCATAGACCTTCTATCACTATATTTTAGGGTCATTTAGATTATACCTTCTATTACTATAGTTTAGGGCCATTTAGTACAAACCTTCTATCACTTTAGTTTAGGGTATTTTATCTTGGACCTTCTATCACTTTCATTTATGGTCTTTTAGCTCAAACCATATATCACTGTAGTTTAGGTTCTTTTAGCTCATACCTTATATTGCTATAGTCTTAGGGTCTTTTGACTCGGACCATATATTGTTTCAGTTTAGGTTATTTTAGCTCGTACCATCTATCACTTCAGTTTATGGACTTTTAGCTCAGACCTTCTATCACTTTAGTTTAGGTAATTTTTTCTCAAACCTTTTAGTTTAGGGTCTTTTAGCTCGGTCCTCTATCTCTTTAGTTTAGGGTCTTTTAGGTCGGACCTTCAATAACTTTATTTTAGGGTTTTTAGCTCAGAACTGATCAATGATCATGGAATATGGTGTAGAAATGCCATGAATGACCCAAAAAAACTGAGGTACGAGGTTCTTTTATGCTATTTCAAGGGATCACAAGGATCATAAATACCTTTTTGTAGAGTTATGTGTTTGGTTGACAACCATATGTGCATATGTTGGAGCCATAGGCATACACGCATAGTCAAGAAAAGGGTCTCTTGAATCCAGGTATCTTTTCTAGGGGTTATAGAATATTTATGATGGTAATATTAGTTCAGGGATAAATAATATGGATTTTAGGTCAACCTAGATAATTAGAGCATGGATTATGTAATTCATAAACTAAAAGTTTGAATTCGTGAATATGGAATGGGGAAGACATGTCGGGGATGACCCGTCACACTCGGATGTGTTGAGTTCTACCGTAGTGTTTCTAGGGATTATAAGGATTAACACTCCTTTCTTTTAAGGAGGATATAAAATTAGTTAGTGGGTCATGGCCCTTATGAATTGGTAGCATGGTGAAGTAAAAGATGATATCCAATCCTTTCTGAGGGATATTAATTTTTTTTCAATACTCAAACGCCCATATGATGAGGTTGGGTATGGGAGAAAAGTTATACAAGAAGGATTTTGGCACCCTATTGTAATTTTGATCTTATATTTTAAAGATCAAGCCCTACTCCCTATGGTTTTGAGTCATGAGGCATGGGCCATAAATGGTTTGATAATGGAGTGTCACATTCATTCTTTGATAAAGGGAATAAAACAAGGTGACGTAGTGATGAGGATGTCAAATCAATTTTGATAGTTTGGTATGAAGATTATAAATCATGATAAAAAATTTTATGGTCAAGAGGATGATATGGTACAATCATAATGGTAATGAACAAAAACATGTTAGGGTGCTGGGTTCTTCTATAGTGATGTTAGGGCTCATAAGGATTGGAAATCCCTTTTTGTAGAGTGACTCATTTGGTTGACGACCATAACTGTATATGAAGAAGACATAGGCATACATGCATAGTCAAGTAAAGGGTCCCTTGAATCTAGGTAACCTTTCTAGGGACCTTGGAATGTTATGATGATCCAAGGCAGTCAAATCATGAAGTGTGATTTGTGGAATGTGTAATATCCAAGAAGGGTTCGAGCACCCTGAAAGATGTTTCACTACTTGGAGAACATATTCTCATTGCGAGGAGATGTCAAAAATCATTACTCTAACTTTTCCTTGAACCAGGGGGTCCAGTAATCATAGCTTGTCTTTTACTAGGGCTATAAATTAGGCCCTATGAGCTTTATTCCATATTCATTTGCGACCTATGTTTTGCCTAAACTTTGGAGATGAAGAGTTTAGTGAGTGAAGACTTGACTTTTTCTTAGACTGCCCTTTTCTATTTTTCGACCTAAAATTTTTTGTCTCTTTTTCTAGTAGTTTAAGGTCTTGTGGTTTGGACCATTATAGGATAATGTTTATGTTCGTACAACTTTATCTAAAGTGCATGTAGTTTAGACTCGTGATGTACATAGACCTAATATGGTGGATAATGAACAAGATCCCAATTAGGATACCAAAGGTCAAGAGTACCCAAAACATCTTTTTGAAGGGGAGATAAAAATGATTTAAATCATGGATTGAGGTCTCCGAGCCATGAGTAATGATATGGGAAAATCATGTTGGGAGTAGTTCAAATCACACTGAGGTGTTGAGTTCTACCATGATGATGTCAGAGCTCACAAGGATTGAAAATACCTCTTTGTATAGTGATGCATTTGCTTGAAAACTATAGGTTCATATTTAGGAGCCATATCCATACATGCATAGTCATGAAAAGGTTCTCCTAAAGTTGGATATCCTTTCTAGGTGCCTTAGAAGGTTTTGGAAACCTGAAGCACTCAATACATGAAGTGTGGTTTATGGATTGAGGTGCTTTTAAAATATGGAAGAATCACTCAGAACTCTGGCTATTCAGGGGTAAGGAACTTGTGATCCCTTGATAGGGGATGCAAAATGTGTGATGGCCTGCACAGTTTATCATCATGTAGTGGATATTTTCCCCATGAAGTTTAAAATCATGTGGTAAGGACATTCTCCATGTAGTTTATCGTCGTGTGGTGATGGTGTTCTTATTATGTAGTTTTAATGTCATGCAATTAGGATGTTTTCATTATAGTTTGACATAATGAGGTAAGGAAATTCTCCATGTAGTTTATCATTGTGTGGTGATAAAATTCTTATTCTTTAGTTTTAATGTCATGAGACCATGATATTTTCCTTGTAGTTTAATGTCATGTGGTAAGGATGTGGGGACCAATGTGAAAAATTTGTGCATGATATATTATATACACAAGAAATATATAGGTAGGTATGACTCATGCGTAGGAAAAATGAGATCATTTTACTTATCCCCTATGAATTTGGGGGTCATTTCTTATCGATTTTTGTATTTGGGCCCAGAATTGGATATCTAGAAGTCACTTCATATCCTATGATGAAAGGAATCAAGACACACATGGTTCTTGAGGAACCGTTTAGTTTAAGGTCATGTGGAAAGGATGTGGGATTCTTGAAGTGAAAAGGGGGGTTGTGACTGGACCTATGGATGGAAATCCAGGTATATCTACATATCCTATGGTAATATGAATCAAACTAAGTGTAGTTCTTGAATGGAGGACCATCCTGTACAAGTCTAGCCTATATGAAAAAGGAGTAATGTTTATATTTTTTGTGACTAGACCCATGATTGAAGATCCAGGCATCAATGTGTATTCTATGATATCAAGAATCAAGTAACGCATAGTTCTTGAATGTGGGTGTGGTAGGATACCAATACCAGAAATGGTGGTCCTCTCAGTTGAGGTCCACAAGAATGTATAATTTTATGTCATGCAAGGGACGTTAACTGTGCAATGTCACATCATATGGTGAGAACTCATGGTATGAATTTTATGTTCTTTCATTTAGTAAAGTGATGGTTTTGTCCCAATATTTTATTCCTTTTTTGTTTTAGGAATCCCTTATTGAAATTCCTAAGCTCACGTGAGTTATACTTGATGTGGGAAACAAGGAATGAAAAGGGTTCCTCTCACTATACAGTGGAAATTAAGGATTGTAAAGGGGTGTTTTACATCATTCTATGGATGGACCAAGATATATGATTGAGGAATCACTACGTATCTTACTAAAAATTAGAATCAATCCATACGTAGTTTTAGAAAACCAAAGTAGTTTAATGTTGTGTGAAAAGGACATTAGAAGTGTAGTTTAATATCTTGTAGTAAGGACATGGGCCACCCGATGTGAAGGAAAATGAAGGTTGGGGCTGGTATCAAGACTAAAGGTTCAGGTTTCACTGTGTATCCTGTGATGATAGGAATCAAGACCCATGTAGTTATTTCATGAATAGATTCCATATGTGTGGATACCTCTTACATAGGGATGAGAGAATTTCATCCTTCATTCACATAAATATAGCTCCTATGTAGTGAATAATTAGTGAGATAGTTCTTTCTGAGTAGCGTAACATCATGTGGTGGTGCCCTCATCCATGCAGTTTAACATTATATGAAAATAAAATGAGATGTTGTGAAATTTATCATCATGCTGATAGGAAGATTCCATACAGTTTAACGTTATATGGTCAATATATGGGATACCATGAAGTTTAAAGTCTTTCTATAAAGACTTGAGGTGCTGTTTACTTTACCACCTTGCTATTAGGATGATGTTGTGCAGTTTAACATCATGAAACTAGGAATATAGATTCACTTAATGATAGCTATAAAAATCATTTCTTGATAAATATCACATTGGCGGGGGGTGTGACACGCTTCCCATCCATGGTGGCTAATGAGTAGGATCCATGATGATAGACCTTATGTATGATGTAAGGCCCTTCCCATTTATGTTCCGGCTTTGGAGTCTTATTCTCTAGTATCATTGGGGTTCTAAAATCCAACACCAGTTCTCCTGAGATGAATCAATAGAGGTGAACCTTTGTATTAAAGTCTCATTTGATCCAATTTTGATGGACCTCTAGGTTGTGTAGTGTGTGAAACTTATTCTCATCAAGATGCACTAATTCATTCACCCTCTTTTACAATTTCTCATCATCTAAGAGTCATCCACAAACAGATATTCAAAGTGAAGGAATATATACCTCTATGGATAACACTGCCTCGGTCCCACACACCAATGAGTATGGTGTTTCTTATGTAGTAGTATGTGTGGAGGTATGATAGACCCATCAAGCATGAGGGAGACTGTACAGACAAGTATTTTTATACTTTTCCACCATATACTAGATTATATTTGATATAGTCTTATTAAAGGCCTATATATTTTCATTTTCCACTTCAAGATAATTAAATGAGTGATTGGACTCAATATTGTACTCTTGGTATAATATCCTTAACTCTATAGAACAGAAGCTAGTGCCGTTGTCTGTCAATATTGTGTGAGGGAACCTGAACCTGGTGATTATATGTGACTTTATGAAGTTGATAATTTTCTTTATCCCAACTTCTTTGAGGGGTATTACCTCATTCCCTTTGGAGAAGAAGTCGGTAATAGAAAGTATGTAATTGAACTGCTTAACTGTGGCAGGGGGATATAGACCCACAACATCCATTCCCCAAACAAAAAATGACAGGGAATATTTAGTTGTATATAGAAACTCTAGGAGTTTGTGGATTAATTTAACATGGATTGGGAATTTGTTAAATTTCATAGTGAATTCCTCACAATATTGTATCATGGTTTTCCAGCAATTTCCCAAACTCTTGACTTGGTGGGAGAGTCTGGTCCCAAATTGATGAGCACCACAGGAGCCTGCGTAGACTTCCTCCGTGACGATGAGAATCTCCCCTTATATTATGAATATAAGGATTATTCCATTTAATCCTCTCTTTTAGAGTGATTTTTTTCTCATCTGGACCATCTTGTATTGTGAAGTTCACCACACGGCGCCGAATATGTTCCCTTCCGGCTTGGTCTGTCGGGAAGGTCCCATTTTAGAGAAAACTGTTTATGGGCTCCATCCATCCATGGGTGGTCATCAGTTCATCACAATATGTGGTAGTGTTGACATTATTCATTTATTACATATCACATAAGTTGAGAAATGAGACCATTCTTTGATTTTTGATACAAAATATTGCTTCCTCCTGATTAGGGTTGGCTAGGATAGTAGTTGCATTTTCCAATGTATTGGCACGAGCATTCTATGATCGAGGAGCATGATGAAATGTGGGTTCAAAAGAGAACTCTAACATTATTCCCCTTACATATTCAGTGATAGGTTCTAGTTATTCTTTTTTGATGGAATATTATCTATTGATCTTCTTTATCACTAGTTTGGAATCCCCTTTGATATTAAAATAGGCTATGTGTAATTGTCGGGCTAGTTCCAACCTAGTGATGAGGGCTTGTTATTCTGCATCATTTTTTGTACAGCCATAGGATAGTGAGAAAGAGTATGGAAAAAATACTTTGTTTGGAGAGACAAATAAAATCTCTAAACCAACCCGATTGAGCCTCAGATTTTCCATCCTTTTGCTGACATGACTTCTTGTGGCACCATCAAAATACATATCCTGTGTCTGGGGAGTGTCATGGGCATAGAAGACCTCCTTATCTGAAATATTGGTTCCCACTACCGTATTTTTTGGGATATTATGTGTTGTAAGGAAATGAGACAAGTATTTACCTTTCATTAACTTCTGTGATACAAACTGAACGTCATATTGTTACAGAATGACCGCTCATCAATCCAATCTCCCTATCAATATAGGGCATCCATGGATGTACTTGAGAAGATCAACATGAGATAACAGATGTACTTCATAGTTCTCTAAGTAATGCCTCATATTTTATACTGTTAAGATGAGTACAAGGTAGTTCTTCTCAACATCATAGTATCTAGTCTTGGTACCTAACATTGTCTTGTTGTGGTAGTAGAGATTGTTCTTACCTCCCGTATCATTTTTATGTGTGAGGAGGGTGCCCAGTGATCATTCCATGGTGACCACATACAATATGAGTGGCCTCTCTTCCATTAGAGGCTTCAAAACCAGTGGGTGAAGTAGGTAATTCTTGATAATTTCAATAGATTTTTGGAATTCATCATCTCATGGATAAGAGATTCCATTCTTCATTAACCTGGGTAAGGGGAGAGCTTTTCCAGTCAGGTTGGCTATGAATTGTTGAATATAGGAAAGGTACCCTTGGATCCCACTCAACTCATTAATATCTTTGGGGGGTGGAATTTTTAAAATTTCACAAATCCTCTCTGGGAAGACCTCAATGCCATGGTGGTATAACAAAAATACAAGTAACTTCTGTAATGTTACCCTAAAAAAACATTTCATCAGATTCATCTTTATATTATGTTATCGAAGCTTATAAAAGTTTTTTTGAAGATCAATGAAGTGATCACATCGCTTTTCATATTTAACAACTAGATCCCCGACATAACATTTGGTTATCATTTCTATGAATGGATTAAAGATATGATACATGATGTGTAGGTATGTGTTTCAAGTGTTCTTTAACCCAAAGGTCATGACCCGATAACAAAAGATCTCTTAAGGCACTCTGAAGGTCATGGATTCCTCGTCTTCAGGGTCTGTCTTTATTTTATTTTATGCTTATTACCCATCCATGGATAAAAAATCTTGGTATCTATAAGTTTCATCGATCAAGATTTCTATGGAAATGGGAATTCATCCTTTAGTAAATACCTATTAAGGTCTTTGAAATTGATACAGACCCTAATATTCCCATTCTTTTTCTTGATAGGGATGAAGTTAGAAAGACATATTGGGTATTTCACTTCTCAGAAAAAATTGGATTTGATCAATTTTTAAACTTCTGCCTCTATATTGGTGGCATGAGAATGGTAAATCCTCCTAGATACCTTCTTAAAGTCTTAGTTCTCATCATGTTGGATGTGATGGTACATTGACACATTTGGATTTAGTCCAAACATTTTTCTGTAGTTCCAAGAGAACAAATATCGATGTTTATTGAGAAATTAAATGTAAAAAACTTTCTATTAGAGGGTCTTGGTGGAAATAATCAGAGTAGGTTGTGGGTCTTATTCTATTCCTAGATTTATCTTCCCAAGATCATAAATGGTGGTAGAGACACCTTCCTTGAATACGAGAGGGGAATTCTTGGGGTTATCCTCATCTTCCTCCAATTAAGAGTTTGTGGAGACATTTTTAGATAAATGTATAAATCTTGGGTATTCTCTGTCATTATAAAGGTGAGTGAGGCCATGAGAAGAAACATTATCATCCCCTACATTCTAAGTCATTATATAAAGATTCCAGAGATGAATTATTTTTAAACCGTCACTAGGGATATGAGGAGTTTGGATATTTAGGACTGGGTAAATCACCTCAACTAGATTTATGGGGAGCACATATTCACTGTCAATCATACTCTATGGGTTTACAGGGGTTGTCCCTATGTCTTTGGAAGCTTCAACCTTTGTATAATCATCCATCATTGTTTATTTTTCTCATTTTTTATAGAAACTTTCCTCAACATATGTGGCTTCATAGGTCTCTAAGGGGGCACTATCACCATGTAGTATGTTGAGCTTTCCATCGATGGGGTATTTTAGACATTGATGGAATGGTGAAGGTACCTCCATGTGGCTATGGAGATAGGGTCATCTGAATAGTAAATTGTTTGTGACATCTTACTGGATAACCATAAACTTAGCTTCTGATGTGATCTCCCCAAACTGAGTTTTGAGTTTGATATTCTCAATAGGTATTTACCCATGCTTATCATACCCTTTAGTGGAAATATTTGTGGGAGAAAAATCCCCTTCACTATATCACAAACATTGGAGGGTTCAAATCAGGATGTGATTGATCTCAGAACCACTATTAACATATCCCTTCAAATGTTGACATTATTGAGTCTTACTAAAAAAACTATCGGTTTCTAATGTTCCCCTAAATGTCCTCCTCCTAATCATACTCTATGAATGAGAAAGTGATATAACATTCTACTTACACGGTCTCCATTGGATAGAACTCTGCTGTAGAAAATTCTATCTCAAAATTTTGTGGGATTTAGAGGGATTTAATGAGTTCCTCTCTAATTTCATTTAAAATATGAAACACATTAAGGATTAAGATCTTGGCTGGAACAATCTCCAACTGATTCATAATTTCATACATTTTATGCTAGAGGTTTTCACTTCCTGAGGTGGGGTTTCTCCTAGACATGTGGTCCAAGAAATGAGTAACTTGAGGTAGACATACTTCGAAATTTTTACAAAGGTTATAGGAGTATCTACTTTCAATGTAATGGGTTGTAATGGAATTCCACGTTTCCTGGGTTGATCATATTATTGTACCCCATCTAGGTGGTCATGTAATAAAATTGGGTGGGGATGACCACTGGAAGGTTCTAAGACACCACCACATCTTTTTTTGGCTCGATGGAGTGACTACCCATGGGTTTCAACTGCATATATGTCCTTTGTGTGGATGTGACCAAAATATTAGGTCCGACCACACCCATGATGTCCACTGTATCCTCGATTCCTACACATGTGTCCTTCCATTACCTAGTTATGTGTAGGAAAATTGTATTATCAGTCATATTCATAATCAGATAAGGGGTCTTCCAAGTGTTTCACATTGACAGAGCCAAATATGATCTCTTCGCCCGATGAGAATTCTGTTTGGTGGGGCTATGCTCGTGCTTCAGATGTTGCAGGGGAGAAAATTCAAAGAGTTAGAGCTTTTTTGGAGTATAACATAACTCGTCCTCTTATTTATCTTTTGGATTTCAGTGGTTGCACCGAAATTAGGAAAGAATATCTAATGTTACCTCCTTAGGTGGTGGAGCTATTTTGGGTTTGTGCAGCTGTGCTCTTAGGGTGGCAAGGGATTTTCCAACTTTTTTCTGAGTCATCTAGTTGTTAAAGTTCCATGCACACCTGGTTGGGACTTTCTTCCAACCATCTTATTCTTCTAAATGGGTGATAGTTATGTAGTAAAACTACTCCAAGGAGTTATCCTTTTATATCAAGAATCAAGTAACACGTAGTTCTTGAATGTAGGTGTGGTAGGATACCAGTACTAGAAATGGTGGTCCTCTCAGGTGAGGTCCATAAGAATGTATAATTTTATGTCATGCAAGGTACATTAACTGTGCAATGTAACATCATATGGGGAGAACTCATGGTATGAATTTTATATTCTTTCATTGAGGAACATGATGATTTTGTCTCAATATTTTATGCCTTTTTTGTGCTGGGAATCCCTTACTGAAATTCCTAAGCTCACGTGAGCTATGCTCAGTGTGGGAAACAAGAAAACAAAAGGGTTCCTCTCACTATACAGTGACAATTAAGGATTGGAAATGGGTAATTTTCATCATTCAGTGGATGGACCAAGATATGTGATTTAGGAATCACTACGTATCTTACTAAAAATAAGAATAAATCCATACGTAGTTTTAGAAAACCTAAGTAGTTTAATTATGTGTGAAAAGGACATTAGATGTGCATTTTAATATCTTGCAGTAAGGACATGGGCCACCCGATGTGAAGTAAAAGGAAGGTTGTGGCTGGTATCAAGACTAGAGTTTTAGGTGTCACTGTGTATCATGTGTTGATAGGAATCAAGACACATGTAGTTATTTCATGAATAGATTCCCTATGTGGGGATAAATCTTACATAAGGATGAGGTAATTTCATTCTTCATTCACCCAAATCTAGATCCTATGTAGTGAATAATTACTGAGATGGTGTTTTCTGTGTATCTTAACATCATGTGGTGATGACCTCATCCATGCAGTTTAACATTATATGATAAGAAAATGAGATGCTATGAAATTTAACATCATGCTGCTAGGAATATTCCATACATTTTAATGTTATGTGGTCAATATATGGGATACCATAAAGTTTAAAGTCTTTCTATCAAGACATAAGGTGATATTTATTTTACCACCTTGATATTACGATGATCTTGTGCAGTTTAACATCATGAAACTAGGAATATAGATTCACTTAATGATATATATGAGAATAATTTCATGAGAAATATCTCATTGGTGGGGGATGTGACACACTCCCCATCCATAGTGGCCAATGAGTAGGCTCCATGATGATAGACCTTATGTATGATTTTAAGGCTCTTCTCATTTATGTTCCATCTTTGGAGGCTTCTTCCCTAGTATCATTGGGGTTCTAAAATCCAACACCAGTTCTCCTGAGATGAATCAATATAGGTGGGCCTTCTTATTAAAGTCTCAGGTTATCTAATTTTTAGGGACCTCCAGGTTGTGTAGTGTGTGCAACTTATTCTCATCAAGCTGCACTAAATCATTCAGCCTCATTTGGAATTTCTCATCATCTAAGATTCATCCACAAACAAATATTCGAAGTGAAGGAACATATACCTCTATGGATAACACTGCCTCGGTCCCATACACCAATGAGTGTGGTGTTTCTTATGTATTAGTATGTGTGGTGGTACGATAGACCCATCAAGCATGAGGGAGACTGTACAACCAAGTATTTTTATCCTTGTGCACCATCTACTAGATTATATTTGATAGAGTCTTATTGAAGGCCTATATATTTTCATTTTCCACTTCATGATATTGAAATGAGTTATTGGACTCAATATTGTACTCCGGGTACAATATCTTTAACTCTATAGAACAGAATTTGGTGTCGTTGTCTGTCAATATTGTGTGTGGGAACTCGAACCTGGTGATGATATGGGACTTTATGAAGTTGATAATTTTCTTTATCCCAACTTCTTTGAGAGGTACTACCTAATTCTATTTGGAGAAGAAGTTGGTAATAGTAAGTATGTAATTGATCTTCTTAACTGTGGTAGGGGGATATAACCCAAAACATCCATTCCCCAAACAACAAATGACCATGTTTATTTAGTTGTATATATAAATGCTAGGAGATTATGGATTAATTTCACATGAATTTGGAATATGAAATTTCTTTGTGAATTCCACACAATCTTGTATCATGGTTGTCCAGCAATTTCCCAAACTCTTGACTTGGTGGGAGAGCCTGGTCCCAAATTGATGAGCACCACAGGAACCTGCATGGACTTCCTCCATGATGACAAGAATATATCTTTATATTATAAATCTAAGGATTATTCCATTTAATCCTCTCTTTTAGAGTAATTTTTTCTCATTTGGATCATCTTGTATGGTGAAGTTCACCACACGGTGCCGAATATGTTCCCTTCTGGCTTGGTCTGTCAGGAGAGTCCCATTTTAGGGGAAACTGATTATGGGCTCCATCCATCCTTGGAGGTTCATCAGTTCATCACAATCTATGGCAGTGTTGACATTATTCATTTATTCCATATCACATAAGATGAGCAATGACACCATTCTTTGATTTTTGATATAGAAGATTGCTTCCTCCTGATCAGGGTTGGCTAGGACATTAGTTGCATTTTCCAATGTATCGGCACGAGCATTCTATGATCGAGGAGCATGATGAAATGTGGGTTCAAAATAGAACTCTAACATTAGTCCCCTTACATATCCAGTGAGAGGTTCTATTTATTCTTTTTTGATGGAATATTATCTATTGATCTTCTTTATCACTAGTTCTAAATCCCCTTTGATATTAAAATAGGCTATGTGTTATTTTAGGGATAGTTCCAACCCAGCGATGAGGGATTGGTATTCTACCTCAATTTTTGTCCAGCCTTAGGATAGTGATAAAGAGTATGGAAAAACTACTTTTTTGGAGAGACAAATACAATCTCTAGACCAACCCGATAGAGCCTCCAGGTTTCCATCCTTTTACTAACATGACATCTGGTGGAACCATCAAAATACATCTCCTATGTATGGGGGGTGTCATGGGCATAGAAGACATCTTTATTTGGAATCTTGGTTCCCACTACTATATTTTTTGGGATGTTATGTGTTGTGAGGAAATGAGACAAGTATTTCCCTTTCATTAACTTCTGTGATACAAAATGAACGACAAATTGTTACAGAATGACCACTCCTCAAGCCAATCGCCCTATCAATATAGGGAATCCATGGATATACTTGAGAATATCAACATGAGATACCAGATTGACTTTATAGTTATCTAAGTAATGCCTCATATTTTACATTGTGAAGATGAGTGCAAGGTAGTTCTTCTCAACATCAGAGTATCTGGTCTCGGTACCTAACATTGTCCTACTGAGGTAGTAGAGATTGTTCCTACTCCCTGTATCATTTTTATGTGTGAGTAGGGTGCCTAGTGATCATTCCATAGTGACCACATAAAATATGAGTAGCCTCCATTCCATTAGAGGCATCAAAACCGGTAGGTGCAGTAGGTACTTCTTGATACTTTCAACAGATTTTTGGCATTCATAATCTCATGGATAGGAGATTCTATTCTTCATTAACCTGGGAAAGGGGATAGCTTTTCCGGCTAGGTTGGCTATGAATTGTTGAATATAGGAAAGGTACCCCTGGATCCCCTTCAAATAATTGATATCTTTGGGGGGTGTAATTTCTAAAATAGCACTAATCCTCTCTAGGTTGACCTCAATGCCATGGTGGTATACCAAAAATCCAAGGAATTTTCCGAATTTTACCCTAAAAAAATTTTATCAGATTGATCTTCAGACTATGTTATCGAAGCTTATAAAAGTTTTTTTGAATATCTATGAAGTGATCACATTGCTTTTCAGATTTAACAACTAGATCACTGACATGAAATTTGGTTATCCTTTATAGGAATTGATTAAATATATGATTCATGGTGTGTAGGTATGTGTTTCCAGTGTTCTTTAACCCAAAGGGCATGATCTGATACCAAAAGATCCCCTAAGGCACTCTGAAGGCCATAGATTCCTCGTCTTCAGGGTCTATCTTTATTTTATTTTATTCTTAATACCCATCCATGGATAAAAGATATTGGAATCTTGAAGTTTCATTGATCAAGAGTTCTAAGATTGGAAATGGGAATTTATCCTTTAGAAAATACTGATTAAGGTCTTTGAAATCGATGCAGACCCTAATATTCCCATTATTTTTCTTGATAGGGATGAAGTTGGAAAGACATATTTGGTATTTCACTTCTCAGAAAAATTTGGATTTGATCAATTTTTCAACTTCTACCTCTATATTGGTGGAATGAGAAGGGTGCATCCTCCTAGCTGCCTTCTCAAAGTCTTAGTGCTCATCAGGTAGGCCAAGATGGTGCATAGACACATCTGGATTTAGTCCAGACATTTTTGTGTAGTTCCAAGAGAACAAATATCAATGTTTATTTAGAAATGAAATGTACATATCTTTATATTCGAGGGGCTTGGTGGAAATAATCAGAGTATGTTGTGGGTCTTCTTCTATTCCCAGATTTATCTTCCCAAGCTCATAAATTGTGGTAGAGACACCTTCCTTGAATACAGGAGGGGAATTCCTGGGGTTATCCTCCTATTCCTCCAATTAAGAGTTTGTGGAGACATTTTTAGATAAATGTATAAATTTAGGGTATTCTCTTTCATTCTCAAGGTGATAGAGGCCATGAGAAGAGACATTATCATCCCCTACCATCTGAGTCATTCTAGAGAGATTCTAGAGATGAATTCTTTTTAAACCGTTGCTAGGGATATGTGGAGTTTGGATATTTGGGACTGGGCCAGTCACCTCAACTATATTTATGGAGAGTATATATTCACTATCAATCATACTCAAGGGGTTTACAGGGGTTGTCCCTATGTCTTTGAGAGCTTCAACCAATGTATCATCATCCATCATTATTTATTTTCCTCCTTTTTATAGAAACTTTCCCTAATATATGTGGCTTTATAGGTCTCAAAGGGGGCACTATCACCATGTAGTATGTCAAGATTTCCATTGATGGGGTATTTCAGACATTGATGGAATGATGAAGGTACCTCTATGTGGATATGGAGATAGGGTCTTATGAACAGGAAATTTTATGTGACATCTTGCTGGATGACCATAAACTCAGCTTCTAATGTGATCTCCCAAAACTGAGTTTTGAGTTTGATCTTCTCGATAAGTATTTACTCATTCTTATCTTAACCTTTAATGGAAATATTTCTGGGAGAAAAATCCCCTTCACTATATCCCAAACATTGGAGGGTACAAATCAAGAGGAGATTGATCTAAAAACCACTATTAATCAGATCCCTTAAAATTTTGACATTATTGAGTTTTACTGAAAAACTATAGGTTTTTAATATTCCCCTAAATGAACTCCTCCTAATCATGCTCTATGAATGAGAAAGTGATATAGCATTCTACTGACATGGTCTCCATTGGATAGACCTCTACTGTAGAAAATTCTATCTCAAAATTTTGTGGGATTCAAAGGGATTTAATGAGTGCCTCTCTAAGTTCATTTAAAATATGAATCACATTAAGGATTAAAAGCTTAGATGGAACAATCACCAACTGATTCATAACTTCATACTTTTTATGCTAGAGGTTGGCACTTCTTGAGGTGGAGTTTCTCCTAGACACGTGGTTCAAGAAATGAGGAACTTGAGGTAGACATACTTGGAACTTTTACAGAGGTTATAGAAGTATATACTTTTAGTGGAACGGTTTGTTATGGACTTCCACATTTACTGGGTTGATCAGATAATTGTGCCCCATCTAGGTGGTCATGTAATAAAATTGGGTGGGGATGACCTCTAGAAGGTTCTAAGACACCTCCATGTCTTTTTTTGGCTCGATGGAGTGACTACCCATGGGTATCAACTGCATATATTTCCTTTGTGTGTACATGAACAAGATATTAGGTCCGACCACACCCATGATGTCCATTGTATCCTCAATTCCTAAACATGTTTCCTCCAATTACCTAGTTATCACACAACCTTCCATGGAAAGGGAAGTAGTTGGGATGATTGGTTAGGTATACCTCATCAGGATTCCTAGTATGTGGTATCATGAGTAGTTTATTATCCATGGTTATTAAAAAATAACCCAGGACTTGTTTATTTCAAAAGGACTGTGTTTTATTTATCCATTCCTCAAATCCTGGTTGACCCTGATTTCTCTATGCTTCTAAACGAGGGAGATTTTGTGGTTGTAGGCACTTAACAAGATGCGTTGGTTGGTTTGGGACCTATCTAGGTTCTTAGAAGGGCACCACTGTTGGCTTAAGAGTGAAAAAACATAGCTTCTTCTTTGTCTATCATTTTCCCATGTGTTGAGGGAATGATCTGTGATTTAGATCGAGTTCACTAAATGGTTTCTTTGAGATGTTCTTCCATTTTTATAAAATAATGGAACCATATTTGATACTTTATTGGGATTAGTGGTGTCTTCATCTCATCCCATATATTTTCAGCATAGAGTTTTAGCAATTGTTTCTAAAAGAGATAGATGTTGAGTGAATAGTTTAAACCCTTCCACCTAGATTTGAAGTCATACACCCTCTCATTTTTTGCTTTTCTTGAATTTCATTAATTCAATATTCATTGTTTTCCTTATTGTGGAGTTGAAATGATAAAGGAATTGAAAATGAGGGTATCCTCATCCTACAACAGATCCTATTGAAATTTTTTTGTACCAAACAAAGGCTGGCTCTGTCAGATTTTTCACAAATCACCTCATTTTTTCCACCTTTGGTTGATCTCAAGGTCCCATCATCATCCCACATTGGGACACATACTGTGTGAGATGTTTTTCACGATCTCCTACATCGTAAAAGGTAGATATGGAATGTTTTTTAAAATTGGGTGGAGGAAAAGTGTCATCCACCCACTCAGGATATGGCTTCCTCTTGGCCTACATAGGTGCACATCATGATTCCATGGCTTCCAATCACTCTAGGGTACTTCTATTTGAGTCATATCCCATATACATAGAGTGGGTCCGGTCGATGAGGTGACCCCACCTTCATCTCCTGCTAATTCTCGATTAGTCCTAAGATTGAATTATTTCCTTAACAAGGTAGAGGCTATTGTCGTAACAAAGGGAATTCTTGATCATTTTTTACTTCCTCATCTATGTAGACTAGATGCATGGATCTAGAGCCACTCTAACACTCTGATACCACTTTTTATGGTGGATAATCTCTTATGGGAGGATGGATATTCATCTCATCCTAAATATAATACCCTGTGGGGATATTGACCCAGAGTATCTCCTTAATGAGTTGTCATAGAGTTTTCATTTCACTCACAAATTGTGACAATTATTCCCTCATGGTAGGAACCTCAACTCTTCTAGGTGGTTATTGGGATGTGACTACACCTTTCATTTTTTCTTTAGTAGTGTTCCAATATGGATGTGGAAACTCATTATTCAGAGGTTCCAGATTTTGGATCCTTCTCTGGTTCCAGGTGCATGCAACCTCGGTTGGTAGATCCAGATCACCCTCCTATTAGGGTATATTTTCCATATTTCATCCATCTGTATTTATTTCTAGTTCATCAATATCTTCCATATTGATAGTGATGACAGTCATAGAATTATATCGGAAAATGGTTGTTGTTCCATTACTTTCAATGTTACCGAATGGGCCCCAAATAGTAGAGGTTTGTCTTGCGGTGAGAGGAATAGGTGGTAAGATGATAATTGATCTTTCCCTACCACCATAGAAAATAGTGATTTCCTATGTGGTGATAATTCCCCCATCCCTATGGATTCATGGTTATTCAGGGCTGAAATTGGCATTGATTGGTCCCATTGTTGATGATCCAATGATTCCAATTAATGATTTGATGATTCTCGAGATGGACATTGAGATATAAATTCCCTCATCCCAATGAAATGAGGGTGATCTAGAGTCATCACTAATTTCCATAGGACCCTCTCAGGGGATGATGAATCTAGTGATGGTGATTGAGATATAAATTCCCCTAGCCCAGTAGGATGGGTTTTGTTTATAGCTGTTGGGGATATATCTTGAATCCTCATAGGAATTGGTTATCTGAGGGGTGGAGGTGGTGGTAGATATTACCCTAGCCCATTGGCTTAGGTCTGATCCAAGATGACTGCTATGGTAGCTGCTACTGTGAACTGTTTGATGTGGCACACTTGTGATTGCATAGGAACTATGTGCGATGGCAGACCATGATGAGAACCATTATTTAAATGAAGTTTTCTGAGTGACCACAACCTCAATTTCCATGTCTGAAATGCATTCTAATTATTTTGAGGGGCACATTTCAAAGACTTTTTGGATATCCCCTCCCTCTATTCATGATTTATGGACATTGTTGAAGTGGGTACATTTGGTTGTAGTGACCAACTGGCCTGAGCGTTACCCTGTCTCCTAATTTTTATAGAGGCTATAATTTTACATGACACTGAGTTTGAGGGGTTCTGTTTTTACAAGGGTGCAGAAAAGTATAATGCTTTATACTCTCCCCATACTCGAATATAGATGCATGATGTGGATTTGGAGATCAACTGCTGAAGGGTTATGATGCAATGGAAGATAGAATATTGTTTATTTTCACTCTGATTTTCCGGTTTTGGATCATGGGACATGGAGATAGTGTCCAGGTCTAGATAAAAATAAAGTAACTTCATTTTATGAAGGTGAAACTCATATCCTAGATAAGGTAGATATCGATCCTTCTGTCACTAATGGTAAGACCACATATTTTGGCATAGATAAGGCATGCACTCATTTTCTAGCTAATTTGGGATATCATAGTCAGAAGTGGTGTGGTGACAAAACATGATGGGGATTTTTTGTTAGACAAATCTCTCCATATATAAATATTAGGATCCTCTTCATCAGTCTTACATGCCTCCATCTAGTCAGACCATAAAATATTATTCTGAGGGTCGACTGTTGACTGGAGTGGAGTGCTGCAAGAAGTTGATGGGGAACCATATGCAGTTGGCCCTAATGTTTCAAGAACCTCTATATAAAAAGGTTTTAGAGTTTTTTACATGTCTTTATATTGAGTTATATGGCTAATGGGAGGATTTTATTTTCCATGGGAGATATATTCATGGGGGAGGTTTCCCATAGTGGATTTCAAGGGTAGAGTCCCTACGATCCATCTCCACACTTCCATAAGGAGGAAAATCAAGATAATTATTATCTTCAACTTTGGTTGAAAAGTTGACAGAATATTATGGTGTCGAGAATGTGTCTATAATTACCTCAAGGATAGTGGAATTTAGAAGATTATGAATATGGGTCTCAATCTACATCGCGGTTGGAATACGCCAACGTGCATTTTGGAATTGTGAAGGGATGTGATCCTGTTGTATGATGGTTGCTAGAACATTCCTATATCCATATGGTGTTTTGGGAGTATGAACTCACTTCAAAGAATCTATTGGAATATACCAATGATCTATATCCTTATTGACGGTAATGTGAGCTTGTCTTGAAGAATGTGTCAATCTCACTTAGTGAGCCTTGGTCGTAATGGGATTATGATCCTAATCCTGAGCCTTTGGGATATGCCACTAGTTTATTTTAGTAGTAATATAAGCCTACCCCAATGCATATTCCTCTATCACCTGGTGATCTCTAGTTGGGATAACAATATGAGCCCAATCTGAATATGCATTCCTCGGCAGAATATGCTGACAGACCTTCGAAATGGGATAAGGGACATAATCCCATCTTGTATTTCCTAGAAATTATACTGGTGCATTCGTTCATTAGTAGAAGTAGGAATGTGAACTAGGCTTTTGTGATCTACTAGAATATGCTAGGAAGATTAACTAATAGGAATATGAGCCAGTCCTAAGGCTTGTTTAATTCTCACATGGTCATTCGTGACAAGAATGGGGGTATATACCCGATCTTGGGCCTTTGGAGTATTCCATTGGGATTCTTCGATAGGAATATGATCTTGTACTAAGGCATTTACCCCTCTCACATAGTGTTCCCCAACTAGAATAGGGGTATAATCCTAGTCCTGGGCCATTGTAATATACCACTAGACTTTTTTGATAGGTATGTGACCCTATCCCGAGGAATGTTCTTCTCTCACCTGGTGAGCCCCAGTTGGAATGGGAATATGAGCTCAGTTTGGTGCCTCATCCTTTACCATAATATATTGATGATCCTCCTAGATATAAGTAAGAATGTGTGCTTGCTTCGGAGTAGCCATATGTTCATAATGATCAGAGTGTTGAGTTGTCCTGGCTGTAGGGATAGGAGTATGTGTTTGTCCCTGCATCTGAACCAATTACTGAATATGCTGATGGAGTTCTTCATCTATTGCTAAGATGTAATTTAATTTTAGTGAAGTGTGTATGTGTTTATAATCATGCACATTTTCTGTCTCCACTATATACTGGTAGATGTCCTCAATTGAAGTAGGGATATGTGACCACTTATTTCCACCTTATTCCATCGAAATATGCTGATGGAATTCATGTATGGGGGTAGGGATATGCGCCTGTCCCATGCCTACTATGGGAATATTCCCATAGACTTGTTCCGAGTAATTAGGGATACAAGCCTACTCACTGGTAACTTCTAGAATGTGTTGGATGAAACTGCCAAAGGGAGTGGGGATATGATCCCTCTTCTAGATATCCAGCATCTTCCTTGCCCTATGTGTCTTCCTTACTTCTCATGCATGGGAATCATAGGTGGTAGTGTGTCGGGTGGTACCCTTAGTAGACGACTGATGGGTATTGGTGGGATGATTCTAGCGACATTGGTTAACAAGACCCCTCCTCGATGGAACCTAAACCGAAAGGGAGACATATTTGACTCCCTGGTCCACCTTCATCAAAAACTAAAGTTGGATGTTGTCGCACTCTAGGTATATGATCCCAAATTGGTTGGTAGTGGTGAAGAGGGCCACTGGCTTAGCTAAAAATTCCCCTTGATGATGTAGACTTTCCATCTTTTGTACTTAGAAAACTTCGTGGGTTGCTTCCAAGGTCGGGATTTTATCTTGTTGCTGATACACCAAAATCATTATGTTCACCAAATGATGTTGGATATGTCAATAATGTGAGATAATTTTTTGACCCACAAGGGTTATAGCCAAAGGTGATTTACCAAAGTGATTACTGGATTAAGAAGACATTTTATTAGATCAGGATGTTGTTGATGAGAGCAGTATCTGCAATCATAAAAACAATAAGGAACAAGGTTATCGATTAGTGCAATATAATATGCATGATATGCTCAATAAGATATTTATGGTTAACATAATTGTCCTTTTATTTCTGATATATCCATTCTGATCACTTGGACTTGTCAAATAAAGGATATAATTATCTCATGAGAACCTCGATTATAGAGGATCATCTGTAATAATCATGTTAGGATTATAATATTTCTTTTGTAGGATATACACAACAATGTGTCCTAAAGTAAAATTAACTGATCATTCTTCTATTTGATAGTTTTGCATCATATTTTCCATTATTTTTAATGTATAGTGTTAAAAAAATGGCTTAATAGATAATAACCTAATCATTTTTTTATTTTATATTTTCATGTTAGGTTCACCATTTTTTTTCTTTGAGAAAAAGAGGCACAACCAGGAACCCTCATTACGGTGGGTCCGGTTTTTTCCATCAATTGATTATGGGGGATTTATTTCATTCATAATCATTAACATCGGGTTACTATTTTCACTCTTTAATGGAAACTTCCAAGGGTTCCCCCATTCATAACTAGGTTCATACCTGCTTTCTAAAGAGAGGTGGTTGCCTAGATTTTTAGGCCCAATGGTACTTAGAGACTCACATTGGTTGAGAGGATGGTACATTACGCTCATCAAAAACTTTTACAGGGAATTTTTTCCTACTATAGGAATCTCTTATAAACTTAAGATATATTCACAATTCTCTTCCTAATATCAATACGGGACCGGTTACACTAACAAAATGATTATGGGTTAAGTATCTCTTTGTGCATAAGACAAGGATCTTATTAGTGAATCCATCTATATGTATCCAAGGTTCTTCATGAATTTCCCAATAGTAAACAAATTCTTATGTTCTAATGCCATATAACTATGAGATTTGTAATTTTCTACAATGTAGGGAGGCAGTTAATATTCCAAGGAGAGGATTATGCCATTATGAGGCATCCTATATATCATAGTTATTATAGAAATAAAAACCCACATAGTTTGTTAAATCCATGTAGTTTAACAGTGTACAAAAATGATATATATGAGTGCTTCGAGGCACTGAATATTCAAGCTCAAGTCCCAAGGGGATGTTCTACATATCTCAATTATGGTGAGAATCATATTTTCCAATGTTCATTCGGTTTCTCATTCCACTAATAGATGAGATAGAATGATCAGCCTATGGGAAGTATTGGGTCCTAATGCTTGATATTTCTGAAACATGAGAGGAATTACGCTGAAATGGGTGCCTATTTGAGCTCGGTCCTCATAAATAAATCCTATGTATCCTGATAATTATAGGAATTAGAGTTCTTATCGTTCATTCACACCCTTGGAAATAGAACCAAGGTAGACTTACTCATTTGAGGGAGGTTTTATCATGAAACTTATTAGGGATTATCTACTAGAATTTCCCTTGTATTTGGAGATTCATGATGTGAATGATATGACTATTTCAAATCCGTAAACCCAAGTGAGCTATACTCGATGTGAGAAATAAGGGTTAACAAGTAATTAGTCTCACTACATATGGATGCAGAGCTTATTTACATGGACAACCCTTGTGATGTTTAATATAGAGTTTGAGACTCATGGATGCATCCTTTGTATCCTGGTTATGGTAGGAATAAGTGTCATCATAGTTTAGTTGATCTTTCAGTCTGTTAAGGGAAAAGGTAGAGTGATTAGCCCATGGGAATGATTGGTTCCCAATGGTTGAAATTTTTGAGACATAGAGGGACCCAAATTGACGTAGATACCCATTTGAGTTCAGGTTTGGGCCTTAGAAAGGTTTCTTATGTATCCTGATAAAAGGTAGGAATCAGATTTCTCATAGTAGAGATTTATGGTGTAGATGATATTATTATCGCAACTCCCTAATCCCACGTGATCTATACTCACTGTTAGAAACAAGGGATGGAAAATTATCAATTTCATTTCTTTTGGATGTGAAAATTATGCATTGGGACCACCCTTTCGGTGTTTTAATTTGGAGCTCGGTCCTTAAGGAGGCTTCCTACATATCCTAGTCATTGAAAGAATCAGAGCCATCATAGTTCCCTTGATCGGGGATTACACACTGATGTTTCCCTTATAATCAGGGTGTATACACCGAGGATGGATAACTTAATAAAATCCTAAGATTCCATCACTAACTTAGCCCTATTTTTTACCTGACATGAACTGATTGTCTACTAGACATGCCTTAATTTCATGCTTAACATGTAGGAGAATGTATGACTAACATGTCTAATCTAGTTATATGAACCATTTGACTTATCCAGAGGACTTTACATAATCTTTATGTCATGTCTGAAGTATTTCACATGGTCAATACTAGATTTTCTAGAGGACATCATGAGACCTATCTAGTTGATCATGGAATCCATTGCATGATCCTAACGGACTTTTCTAGAGGGTGTCTCATGATCCAGTTGACTTTCCCTGGTGACATCAGAAGATCTGGATAACACACTTGGAGGGGGTCACAATATTCAATGTGACATGTCTTGGAGGGTGTTTCATGTCCTGTCTAACATGTTTGGAGGGAATTGTGAGACCTGGCTGGTGTTCATGGAGGGCATCATGAGAGCCAGTTGATGTGCTCGTGTGCTACCACGAGACTCAACTGACATGAATGGGTGCCTTTATATGAGTCTAGTGACGTGTCTGAAGGATAACACGAGGATTTAATAGCGATCTTTGAGGGTTTTGTGAGACTTGGTTGGCATACCTTAGGGGAACCATGTGACTTTATTTAGCATGTCGAAAGGACTTAAAATGACCCAAATAGTATACCAAAGGAGAATTGTGATTTGAGGGAGACATGTCCTAGTGTTATCATGTTTCCTGGGTGGTTCAAAGAAAGGGAATGAGGGTCAACGTATATTTCATTTACTTAAGTCTTCCACCTTCAGTCATTGTTCTGGTCTTTATATTGTGAATGCCTTATATTTGTTCAGTGTTAGCTTGTTTTAAGTCTTGATTGATCTAGAGGGTGTATAGGATGTTCTTCATGTGCCCTATTAGGATTCCTTCACATGATCTATGAGTTATCATGCAAAGTGATTATTCATACTGCATGGCTACTCTATTTGTTCACTGGTATCTTACTTGATAGAAACTTTCTAGTCATGAGATCCACTGCTCCGATAAATCCACTATGGCGTTAGGATGAAAAACGGAAAACTTCTCATCCGAAGATTCATGGTGGTCATTATAGTCATTCTATTTTTCATGCTATGGAGTTGGATTTATAGGCTTATCTACCCTAGATTTTTTCCACATTGAGTGGCGCATATCATGTGAATCGAATATAAAGTCGATGAAGGGATTCAGCATCATGCGTCTTTCCGAGTTTTACCGTGGATCACTCTAAGGTCCTCACATTATTTTTAGTGACCATGAGTCCATACCATCAATGCCTAATTTATTGTATTGTTTATAATTAATAGGGAATTTTTTAATATTATAGGTATGCCGAAAGACTTCAATATATCATATTGACATGCCCAAGGGCCTTTCCGAGACTAAGGCGTCGGTCGAGAGGCATTTCAGTGGTGTTCTAATCCTTGTATGGTATTTTTCATGAGACAATGATGTCTTTTTAGGATACCTTCATGAGATCTTTCTATCTTTTCAAGGGGTCTGCCGAGACTGTGCTACAAGCATCCTTAGCATGTCGTAAGAGTTTTATGACCATGCGAGGCTCTTGAATCCTCCCTATTTCATTCCCTTTGTTTATTTTACAAATTTCGGGGGTCATGAGAGATTTCATGAGTAATTTTGAAGAAAAATACTCTACCTATCAATGATTCATCGCATGACTAATAAATGTTCTATGGAAATTTTAGATCATTTCATGTACAAATCCATCTGATCTTTATTATGGATCTAAAAGGTAGAGTATTAGGTCACTTAGACATTCCCTAATCTCTTTATGTGATGAACATGACATGATAGAGGGATTTTGAGAGATGAGGGGGACATGTCACCACAGTCTCGCGGTGTCTTTCATATTTCCAAGGGCATGTCGCATGATTTTTATGACCATGAGTTTCTATGGAATCTTCTACCTTTATTTTATTTTTTTACTTTAAAAAGGCCTGGGATATCATAGTTTTTTTGGATGTTGTTGAGGAAAATCATTCTCCCCATCGATGATCCATCATGTGATTTTTACGACCATAAGAGGTCTTTGCCTTTTGGACATTTTCCTCCTATTTTCTAAGGATTTTTTGATGGGTTGTTAGGAATCGTCTAGTTGAAAAACTGTGTGACATCGGGAAGCTTATTTGGAAATCGTCGCATGATTACCGATTTTATGAGATGCATTCTTAAGTGTTGAAGGACTTATCAAAGATACTTCATGAGATATTTCATAGTTTATTCACTAGACATGGTTCCTTTACATGACCTTATGATGGTCACACGATCACATGTCTCTTAGAGGCTTATGTGATCTGCGAATCTCATCCATATTCTCCTTTATTTTCTTTTGTATGGAAAAATAATTGCCATATCTATATATTTATTCCTTTATTAATTTTTTCAATTCTCATTTAGTGGGCATAAAAAATCCCCAAACATATGATTGTACAATCTCCAGCTTCTGATTCCTTGCCTTCTAGACATCTAATTTGAAGGAAATTCTTCTCTTCTTTCCCAGCACACAAAATTCACACTTTCTAATTTATATGTGATCAAGATTCAATATTCCCTTAGACTTTATCAATTTCAAGTTCTCTTCACTAAGGTGATAAAAATTGTAGTTCCATACTTTCATATCATCGAAAGATGTAGTTCCGAAAACCACCACCCCATATGAATTTCCAGTTATAATAAGGGTATCATCCTTTAATTTTCTTTAATCACCATAGATCCCTAGATAACCTTTTACATTCCATTTTAAAAGCTATTCCTATATCAAATATTATCCAATTATCCAATAGAAATAATATTTATCCTAAGGATAAGGATGTGGAAAACTATTAATATTTTCAAGAAAACGTCATTCTTTATTCAAATGTTGACATATCCTTTTCAAAAAACGTCTAGGGCTTCACCATTTTCCAGATGGACTTTACTAATATTCCTATAAAAATAATTACCTATGCATATTTGATCACCATTTGAATGGAAATATGATCCAAATTCAACTACCCAAGCTTCTACTGGTGTTTTCACACTTAAAATGTTGGTCATGTATTGTCTCAATAATACTCTATGAATCTTATTGATTTTTATTCTCCTAAATTCCCTTTTCTACTAATGAAGTTACTTTAATTATTTTTTAGGAATATTTCTTAAGAATTTTTTCTTATTTATAGGTTAAAATATTTTTTTAACATGTTTTAAAGTATTCATGAAACAATTTTCATGCCCTGCATTTGTAAGCATAATGTATGGTTTGGAAACCCTATACTTGGAATAAAACATATGGATTACATACCTTACACTACTGTAAAAGTATAGATTAACAAACTTACATTTTAAATAAACCCTACATTTCAAGGAATAAACATATGGTTCATCAACCTTACTTTTGTGAACAATAGTACATTGTCAACCATAATTTTAGAGTTCATCTCTATATGAAGGAACCTTATATTTGACTACTTAATGATGGATATTTTAAATTAAAGTTATTATCCACATTTTTTGAAACAGTATTGTTAGAATTAAATATCACTTTAAAGATATTTTATGATCTATTCAAAGGATCATATTTATTAGAGTAAATTGTTCTTATTTCTTAGGGAAGTTAAGAATATATAGAATAATTTAAATTCAAATGATTTTGATTTGTTTGGATATTTTCTTGGATCTATTATGAATGAAATAAAAACCAGTTTTTCTATTTAAATGGAAATATTATTTTAATTTTCAATAATGATATACATAATCCGATATTTTCTTGTATATAGAGTTATTTTAAAAGACAAAATATTGATCTTCTCTACTATTCTAAAGAACTAAACTTTAGAGACATACATATTTAAGTCTTATACTATGTAACCTGTTGATTAACTACTAATGTTATTATTTATATGTTTTTGTTTTATTGAAGATCATTCACAACCATGATCTCTTTGAAGCTATTAATTATTGAAGGAATTTATATTTGAAGAATAAGATCCATTTTCTATCATTTGTTTCTATAACTGTGAACAAGAAATTTTTTATCCAATTAAATAAATATTTATCGATTTATTAGAGTTTCGACTGCTCAAGCTCAATTTTCGTAGAGTATTAGCTTCTTGAACTAATATATGGATGATTTAGTTCCTTGTAAAAGAACCAGTGTTGGGACCAAGCTAATGAGGAAGGTGATTGTTTTCAAGTTGTTTTCTTTTGTTTTCAAAGAAGATAAATCAACTAACTTTGTAAGATTTTAAAACATGACTCACTTTGTTTTTGAAATTCCATCATAATGAGAAGAAGTTGTATGGTTCTCATCGGATTCACATTGAATATAAAATGAAAAGGTTGATTGTATTTAGAATGATTCTTATTGTAAGTAAATAGTTTTTAGATTCACTCTGGATCCAGTACGGAAGAAGTGATCATATTGATGAATAATAAAAGTCTTCATGACTACGAAAAAATAAATGTGACGATGTTTTTATGATTTTTATTTCCCATAAATCATAAGTAAGTTATAAAATGTATGATTCAATATTGATCAAAGAAAGGGGTGAAAGAGATCAGGCCAATCATACTCATAATGATCGTATCTAGGTCAATCGTACTCAAAATGATCATATTCAGGCCAATCATACTTAGAATGATCGTATCTATTCCAATCGTATTCAGAATGATCATATCTGGTTCAATATTATTTAGAATAATCATATTCAGGCCAATAGTAATTAGAAATATTATAATCATGAAAATTGTATTTAGACTGATTGTATTTGGGCTAATAGTTTTCTGTACATACGCACTCGGGCTGAGAAGGAAAGAAAGAATATGAAAATAATAGAAATTTACAATACTTTACATTTTATGTATGATGGTGCTGAATTAGTTCTAAAATTTATTTAAATTCATGAAGGATTTCATGATAGAATCACAAGTTTTCAAATGAAGGAAGTTTCTAAAGTCAAAGTTGTTTATACCAGTGTATCGTATTCGGTGTACCATCATACTTAATGAGAATTTTATTCAACAAAGATCGATGCAAAAGGACTTGATTTGAAGTCGATGAAAATCATATTGACAGGAAATGATCAATAATGTATTCAACCATTTAAAAGTGGTTGAATTACTTTATTTTATATTCAAATGAATCAATAGAATTTCTAAAGAAAAGAGATGGATGTGTTTCTGAGGGGGAGCTTGAAATTCAAAGGGTATTGTTTTCTATAATTAGTATAGAGAATTGTATTTAGAAATTAGATTATAAAATCAAAATTGTAATTGGACTTATATTTGAAAATAGAATCAGAAGAAGAGATTAGTTTTTAAGAATAGTCGAGAAGATTTGAGAATCACTGGTGAAGTCATAAATACACCTGAAATTCGATGGAAATCATGATTTATAGGAATTTTTTTGAATGTAAAATATTTTTAATAATCCCTAACAAACCTTTTTAGGGCACCTAAAAAGGTAGAAAGAACTTTCTACTTTCACTGATGAATGTACTATTCACTATAGAAGAGAGAGAAACTATGACTTTCTAAGGAGAGAAAGAAGTCTTCATATTGTGGTTTGTTAAAAAAAGTTTTGATACGAATAAGTGAAAGGAGAAGAGATATGATCACAATGTTTCCTTTATTTTATCATTGTATTCAGTTGTATATCCTATTCAGCTTGTTAATTGTATTCAATTGATCATCATATCTGGCTGGATTATCAGATTGGGTTTTTCGTATTAGGATTTCTAGATTGAGGAAAAAGTTGGGAAGAATCATACTGAGTTTTTTATACTCAAAAAAAGTGGTACAATTTTGTCTCTACTATATGCTGAAAAAGCTATATATTTTCCATATTGGGAAGAATCAGACTAAGAAAATCATATTGGTAAAATCATATTGAGAATATTGTACTGGGAATAATCGAACAAGGAAAAACATACTGGGAAAATCAGACTGAGTTTTCCTTATCAAAGTCCTTGAATTTATTACCATCTTATGGGTAATAAATTGAAGAATTGTTTTAAAAGGAATAAATTTGTGAAGTTGAAAAGAAACATAGGTAACCTGAATTTTTACAAAAATATTTTCCTACCCTATTTATGTTAATAGGGTGCACACACACTATTGGAATTATTTACATATTACTACACAAGTGAAAGGGTATATCCAACTCATTGTAATAGAAGGATTGATTTCTAGTGGATTGTGTGGTATTGGATCATTTCCAAACCATACCAAGTACATAGCTATTCTTATTTAATAGTGAAACTTGTAAATACTTATGTTCCTTTGAATGTGTGTTTGAATTTTTTTTTCAGCAGGGAATAAAATCGTTAACAGGAGGTGAAGGTTACTTCAAGAAAACATAAAATAAAAAGTTTCACTGATTCACCCCCTCCCCCTATCAGTGATACAATTATCATGACTGGGCACTTTCAAGTGGTATTAGAGGGTAGGTTCCCTTCACTTATTCTTTTCTCATAGAGAATTTGAATTGTGTGAATAGTAAAGGTATTCCAGTTTTCAATGGAAAGAATTATCATATCTAGAAAGATAGAATGTTTCCATATCTCATGTCTATTGGATATGATGTTCTTGAAGCAAAAAAATATGTGTTTCCTTTTATTGATTATAAATTTCCTCTCACGTATATTGATAAGAATAATCTTGAGAATTATGGAAGGGATAAGAAATATTTACTATAATCACTTTATGAAAGTTAATTATTAAGGGTGAAAAGTGTTTCCATAGCCAAAGGTATATGGGGTAATTTTAAAAACATATAAAAAGAAAATACAAAATTGAATAATGAAATGTTACAAATCTAGATATTGAAGTATAAATATTTCAAGATAAGTGAATACAAATCTATGGGGACTTCTTAACTAGGATGAATGAAATCATAAGAATTATTATATGTCTTGGTAAAAATTTATATTATTCTAGAGTTGTTGAAAAGATTTATAGAATCCTTCCCAACAAGTTTGATGCAAAAAAAATTTCATTGGAAGACAGATATCCAGAAAAATTATCTCTAGATGGATTTTATAGCACTCTCATTACATATGAAATGAGAATGGAGAAGGATATGAATAGAAAAATAATGTTTTATAGAGAAATGTCTTTCAATTCTATGAATAAAGAGAAGTTAAAGAAGATTCTTATTGAAAATAATCCTAGTGAATTCATTTCCAAAAATGAGGTATGTAAAAATTTTGATGATATTTTATCCTTGTTTTCTAAAAATTTTAGAATATGTATAGGGAAATATAAAGGGAAACATCCCTTGAAATGTTATGAATGTGGTTTTTTTGGGTATTTTTTGGATAATTGAACTTGAATAAAGAAATAATAGGATAGTGATGAAGAAGAAAAAAAACTGAGAAGACCATAGAAGAAACAGGGAGATAAAGGAAATCATATTCCATAGGGAAAGAAAGAAAATTATTTAAATCCAAAAGAATAAGTTTCTTGTCTAAAGATGAATAATAATAAGGAAATTATTCTTAATCTAAAAATTATATTGAGTATGGTGTTGAGAATATGTTTATTTCAATAGTGAATGATGATGAATTCAGAAAAATCAACTCTGAAGAATAATAAAATCAACTTGAATTTCATTTGAAAGAAGAGTTGAAATAATGTCCGAGGAATATTAGAATGCTTGAAAATCAAAACAAAACATTGGAAGATGAATTTCCCTTAACAAGTAACTAACAATTTTATGATTATAAAGTGAATCTAATGAAATAAATTGATAATTTGAAAAAAAATATTTAGGAATAAAATAATCATAATGAGCATTTGGAAGTGAAGATAAAGGAAAAATAAGAAGAATTGGAAATTTTCTAATAAAAACTTTCAAAATATGAAAAGATAAATACAAGTTTCAAAAACTCTATCTTGGAATTTAGTGAAAGTTGTTGAATTTAGAAACCTGAGAAGGATCAACAAAAGATACCTTCAAAGGTTGAAAATAAAAATGGAGTTGTTTATGAAAAGAAGAAATATGGGAAAGTCATTTATATAGACAATACCTATACATTTGTGAATTCATATGTCTCAAATAACCTTGAGTCTAATTTTTTTTTAAACATTCTGAATCCGAAAAGGTTTCCAATACTTCTTGTTTTGATAAATCTGAAATTAAAAGGAAGACTTTGATGTATAATAGAAATTTTGGTGGCTTAGAAAATAAAGTGAATATGTTGGATGAGAAACATATTCACAATTCTAGTTAGTATGGAAGTTTTAGAAGAAAATACTCTTTCAATGGATATTACTGGTATTGCGGTGGATTTACACACACGACCATTATGTGTTTGTTCAAC
Organism: Viscum album; assembly: GCA_963277665.1. Lineage (NCBI taxonomy): Eukaryota > Viridiplantae > Streptophyta > Magnoliopsida > Santalales > Viscaceae > Viscum > Viscum album. The sequence goes on along the minus strand of OY728138.1, from coordinate 959,759,839 downwards.
CAACAACATTACTATTACTCTGCAGGTTATGAATGGAAAAGTTTGAGGGTGAATCAATTACCTTGAAATAAGAAGTCTGGGAAACTTGTTTTGAAGAAACCTGAGAAGGATGGTGTTAAGATTGAAAATAGGTTCCAAATTTTTGAAACTATTTGTGAAATATGTGAAAAACCTGGAAACCTTGTAAAAGAATTTCTTATATTATTACCATCATGAAAAAAATTTCTTAACAATTATTATAATCCTAAAGTGAAGAAAGAAAATAAAGAATAAAAATATCATATTATTGAAACTGCTTTGAAAGCTACAAAATGAGAATGACCTTGGATTATTGATATTGGGCGTTCTTCTCATATGACAGGAGAATTAAAATTTTTGAAGAATGTGAAATACTTTAAATAAGGAACAATGAAATTTGGTAATGATGAATCCTTAAAAATCAAAGTTTTTGGATCAACCATCATTGGGAAAGAAAATATGAAATCCAATAAAACATTGTATTTTGAGGGGATGAAACCTAATTTTCATAGTGTTTTACAATTTTGTAATGAAGGTAAACATTTTGTCTTCAAAAAATATGGGTTTTTTTTGAAAAGTGAAGAATATGGAAATATTGTTACAAGAGGCCAAGATACAAAAGGAAACTTGTTTTAGGTTGGTGAAATAAAAAACTCTTATTACATGAGTATGGTGGAAGAGAATCAATTGTGGAATAAAATGATGGGACACATGTGTTAAAGAAACATGAGAAAATTGAAAATGTGAGATAGTGTCTGAGACATTCTAGATTTTCCAAGAAGAAGGGATTGGTGTTGTGCTATTTTTAGAAAGGAAATATTAAAAATGTTGTGCATAATAAAGTTGAGATTTGTTTAAAACAACCCATGGAGATTATTAATTTCAATATATGTGGACCAATGAGAAAAAAATCAACAAATGGAGATAATTACTTCATTAATTTCAGTATAATATTTTACTTTCATTACTTATGTTATGTGTATGAAACATAAATCAAATTCTTTGAAATTGTTTACAAGTTTCAAAAAGAAATCCAAAAAGGAATGTAAGTATTCAGTGAATAAGTTGAGAACCAATAATAGATTTGAATACAAAATTAAAGAGTTTGAAATTTATTTGGAGAAGTGTATAATTTAGAAAGAGTATAGTTCCCCATACACTCCTTAACAAAATGGAGTTGCTAAAAGAAATAATAGAAGTTTGGTGGAAATGGGAAGAACTATGTTACTTGAAAATGGTATTTCTCATTACTATTGGAGGCAATCCATGAGTACTAATTTTTATATTCAAAATTGATGTTTCTATAGGCCAAGATCGGGTATGACTCCATACAAATTGTTTTATGGAAAAACTCCAAGTTCAAAAAATTTAAGAGTTTTTGGGAGTCCATTTATTATAAAAAGAAAAGGTCGAAACTGTGAAAAGTTTGAGTAGAAAGGTGAAGATATAATTTTTCTTAGCTATGATCCAAAAGGAAGATGATATATATGCTTCAACAAAGAAACTGGAAGAATTGTTGATTTAGTTTATGTGAATGTAATTGAAGGATCTTTGGAAAACAAGTGTATTTGGTCATTCAAGGAAGTTGAGAAGGATAAGAAAAGTTTTGAAAATTTTTTTGATAAGGATACTAACAATTGTAATCCTTCTCAACAAGAATAATTAGACTTGGATATTTCTAGTTATGAGGAAGATACTCAAAAATCTCATCTGAGGCTGAGGAAGCAAGTGGAATCCCAAAATATAATTAGGTATCAACATCATAAGGTTCAAAAAATAAGAACAAAAAAACTATTACACATACATCTTTATATTAAAAAGTGGAGTCGAATGATGTGAAAGAAGATTGTGAGTATCCAAAATGGGTTCATGACATGAATCAAGAGATAGTTCAGATTGAAAATAATGATGCATGGGAACTTGTACCCAATCCAGAAAACAAAAAAATTATTGGCACAAAGTGGGTTTTCGGGAACAAGCTTAATGAAGAAGGTGAAGTGATAAGAAACAAGGAAAGATTGGTCTATAATGGGTATTCACAAATTGAAGGTATTGATTTTAATGAAACCTTTTCTCTGGTGGAAAGATTATAAATAATAAAAAAATCTTTCTATTTATGCACAATGAGGTTACAAGATATTTCAAATGGATGTTAAATATGCATTATTAAATGGTGATATTGATGAGGAAGTTTACATTGAAAAACCTTGTGGATTTTTTGTTGAGAAAGATGAAATTTATGTTTATAGATTGATGAAGTAATTTTATGGGATAAAACAAGCTCTAAGAGCATGGTATTCCAAATTAGATTCTTGCTTAAGAAAGATGGGTTTCAAGAAGGGAAGAGTTGATAACAATATTTATGTCAGATAAATTCAAGAGTATTCTCTCATTATAATTGTTTATGTAGATTATATTATCTTTTTTAGGAATGATAAAAGAAGTTGTGAAAGATTTTTTGAATAGATGAAAATTTATTTGAAATGTTCATGCTGGGGGAAATGAAATAATTTATTAGGTTAAAAAATTTATAAAAGAAGAAACATATCTTTATTTCTTAAGAAAATTATGTTAATGAACTTATGAAGAGGTTTGGAATGAAAAACTCAAAACTTGTTTCCACACCATTTTCAATGGAAACAAAGTTAAAAAAAGATATATAAGGAAAAGAAGTTCATCAGAAAGAATTTTGGAAGCTGATTGGAATTTTTTGTATTTGACTACCTCAAAACCAGACATTGTTTATGTTGTTACTTTATGTGCCAAATTCCGTAGTGCTCAAAATAATCACATTTAATTTATGGAACAATAATTTTCAGATACATCAAAGGCACAAATAATTTCATAATTAGATATAATAGCTCATAAATTAATGATTTTTTTGGTATTCAGATGCTGATTGGGCAGGAAATGTTGATGATAGAAGATCAACATCTAGTAGAGTATTCTTTCTGGGAAGGAATTTTGTTAGTTGGCATAAAAAGAAACAAAATTTAGTAACTATTATTATGGTTGAAGTTAATTATTTTTATTCCACTCAATCTAATACTCAACTTATGTGGATGAAAACTCAATTAGAATACTTACTTGTTAAAGTGAAGTTACCCTTACTCTTGGGTTGTGACAATCAAAGTACAGTCAATCTCACCAGGAATCCAGTTCAACATTCTCGTTCAAAACAAATTGATATCAAATATCATTTCATCAAAGAACATGTGGAGAAGAATTAATTGAATTTAGAGTATGTTCCAACATTGGAACAAGTCATTGAAATTTTCAAAAAACTTTTACCGAAGGAATACTTTTCTAAATTCATGTTGAACATGGGCATCCAACTTATTTCTTATCAAGGTTAAGGTATGTGTTTTTCTACCCCTCTCTCATCCTACATTTTTATAGTGTTTTCAAAGGGGAGAATTGTATTATTTCATAAATCTATCCTTTTATATTCATATAAAAATAGGGTGTTGTGGGTAAGCTATGAATTCATCTTTATAAGTGTGTTAACTATTATAACTATTTGTTGGAGCGGTTTTAGGAAATAATTTGTTTTTTATTCCAAAAAAAATTAATAACTGAGGAAGAAATGATAAAGAAGATGCGGAAGATTTTAATAATCACTACTTTTGGGTAGTATGGTTTTGTTGTCAATGATTCTTGTTTCCTATAATGAGTGAGCTCACATAGGCTTAGAATTAATGTTAAGTAATCCATTGCTTGAGGATACAATGTTTAGTGATTTATGAAACTTTCTTGATAAAAAAATCCAAAGGGGTATATTTTTGGGACCAAGATGATAAAGAAGGTTATTTTTTTGAAGTAATTGTCTTTTTTTGTCAAAGAAGATAAATCAACTAACTTTGTAAAAGTTCAAAATCAGACTCACTTTGTTTTAGAAATTACATCATAATGAGAAGAATTTTCATGGTTCTCATCGGATTCATACTGAATCTGGAATGAAATGGTCGATCGTATTGAGAATGAATCTTGTTGGAAGTAACCGGTTATCTAATTCACTCTAGATTTGGTGTGGAATAAGTGATCATATTGATGAATAATCAAAGTATACATGACTACGATAAAAAAAATGTTTATATGATTTAATGATTTATATTTCACATATATCATAAGTAAGTTGGAAAACATATGATGTAAGATTGATGAAAAGAAAGGGGAGTGAAAGAGATCATTCTAATCATACTCAGAATGGTCGTATCTAGGACAATGATTCTCAGAATGATCATATCTAGGCCAATAGTACTCATAATGATAATATCTAAGCCAATTATACTCAAAATGATCATATCCCATCCAATGGTACTTAGAAAAATTATAATCAGGACAAACATATTTAGCCTGATTGTATTTGTGACAATTTTTTATATACAAAACTAATCAAACTAAGAATAAAAGAAAAAACTGGAAATAATGGAAAGTTGTGATACTTTCCATTGTACGTATGATGATACTAAACCTTTTATAAAATGTATTTAAAGTAATTAAGGAATTCATGATACAATAACAAGTTTATAAATGAAGGAAGTTGCTAAAGTTTAACATATTGACACTGGTGTATCGTATTCAGTGTAATATCATACTCAGGTAGAATTTTTTTCAAAAAAGACTGATGGAAAAGGAATTGAGATAAATCTAGTGAAAATTTTAATTAGAGAGACTGGTCAATAATGTAGTCAACCATTTTAAAGGGGTTGAATTACTTTTTTTCATTTAAAATAAATCAATATAATTACTAAAGAAAAGAGATGGATGTGTTGTTGAGGTGGAGCTCAAAATTCAAAGGGTATTGTTTTCTATAATTGGTACATAGTATCATAATCAGTAATTAGAGTAGAAAATAGAAATTATAATTAGACTTGAATTTGAAAATAGAATCATAAGAAGAAATTAATTTTGAAGAAGATTTGATAAGATTCGAAAAGCATTGACGAAGTCATAAATGCACCTAAAATTCAAGGGCAATTTTGATTTAGAGGAATTTAGTTGAGAGGGAAATATTTTTAACCATCCCACCGAAACCTTTTCAGGTAACCTATAAATAAAGAAATCAATTTTTACTTTTGATGATAGATGTACTGTTCACTATAGAAGAGACAGAAGCTCTGACTTTCTAGGGAGAGAAATAAGTTTCTGTATTGTGTTTTGTTGAAAAAGTTTCGATGGGGAGAAGTGAATGGAGGAGAAAAAAGATCACATTGTTGTATTTATTTAATCATCATATTCATATTTCTATTGTATTCATCTTGTAAATTGTATTTGGTTGATCATTATATCAGGCTAGATAATCAGATTGGGTTTACCATAATGGGATTTTCAGACTGAGGAAGAATCTGGGAAGAATCATATTGAGTTTTTTTTACTTAGAACAAAATTAGTGCATATTTGTCTCTACTGTATTCTAAAAAATTTATATATTTTCTGTACTAAAAAGAATCATATTGGAAAACTCATACTGGGAAGAATCATATTGAGAATATCGTACTGGAAAGAATCGAATTGGGAAAAATTTATTGAGTTTTCCTTATGAAATTCCTTTAAGTTCTTAAAATCTTCTGGGTAAGAAATTGAAGAATTGTTTTAAAAGGAATACATTATTGAAGTTAAAAATAAGCATAGGTGGTAAACATTGTTACACAAATATTGTTCTACCCTGTTTGTTCTAATAGAATGCGCATGCACTATTGGAATTTTTTAAATAGTTCTACACGAGTAAAAGGGTATATCCAACTTTTTGTAATCTAAAGATTGATTTCTAGTGGACTATGTGGTATTGGATATTTTCCAAACCATACCAAGGACATAACTATTTTTATTGAATAGTGAACCTTATAAATACTTTTGTTCCTATAGATGTGTTTTTGAATTGTTTTTCAGTAGGGAATGAAATCCTTAATAGGAGGTGAAGGTTTTTTCATGGAAGCATAAAAGAAAAAATATCACTAATTCACCCCTCCCCCTCTCAGTGATACAATTATCCTGACTTGAATCCTTTAACCAGAATGATTTGTAAGGCCTTATTGTAAATGTGTCAACTATTTGAACTTAGCTGTTAAGGTCATATGATAAGAGGACCTTTCTAGTTAAAATCACCAATATCACTGAGAGAGCTTTGGTGGAGTGGACTATGGGATCTTTGTGCCCCGAACCACTATAAATTTTTTTTGTGTTATTATTTTTTTATTATCTTCTACTCAAACTACTTATAAAAGAGAGCACTCATATCTACATAAATAAAAAATAATGATATAAGTTTGAATCTGTCTAAGATTATCAGAAATATGTGATTACCCCCCCTATTGTGTATATTCGTATTGTTTTTTACCTAATAATTGGTATCAAATGAGTTCTTTTTGAAGAAAGAAAATAAGCTCTAGAAATCACAAAGTAAAATTTCTATGAAAAGATATATGGAAATTAATGATCATAAAGAAGGTATGTCTAGGATCTATGTTCCTTTATTAAATGGTGATAATCAGGGCCGGCCCTGGGGAAAGCCCCACGAGCCCCCAGGCTAGGGAAACATCCAAACAATGGAAAAAATACAAGGTAAAAGGCAAAAATTTTACCATTTCACTGTATCTCTTAATGCGTTTTAGGGAAAAAAATTATACGGTCTTGGGAAACAGAATTTACCAGGCCATCAATGGTGATAATTATGGGTGTTGGAAATCTCACATGATTATCTATCTATAAAATATTATATTAAAAGTATATATAAATATTTTCACTCTGTATGTAATCCCTAAAAAACCAAAAACATGGGATGATACCAAATAAGATGAGTATGATATCAATTCAAAAGAAATGAATTTTATTGTATGTGTACTTGGTCTAGATTAATTAAACCAAGAATCTCATTGTTCTACTGAAAATGAAACGTGGAAAACTAATGTTTTTTCCTATAAAGGAATTAAAAATATCAGACGATTAAGGCACACCACTACAAGGATGAAATTTGACACCTTGAAAATGTATGATGGTGAAAGAATAATGCATATGAATGGTATATTGACATAGATATCCAATTATTCTTCTACCTTAGGAACTTAAATTTCACAATCATATTAATAGATGAAAGTTCTCATAGAACTACCCTTTAAATGGAATGGAATATCTATTTTTATATGACATTAATCCCCAATCAATGATTTGACAATGAAAGAATTGATCATAACCCTAATAGTATATGAAGCAGAAATGAAATCTGAAGTTCAAGATCATAAAATGATAAAAGGGAAAATATTTACTTTAAAGTTACTAATAATAATCATGAAAAGAAAACAAAATAAGATGGAAATCATTCATAACGTTTAGATTCGGAAATTGTGCTGACTCAAGTAGACGGAATATTTAGAAAATTCTATAAAAATAAAACAGGATTCGAGAATACTTTAAAGAAATATAATAATGGATCTAAAGAAGTATGATGTTATAAATTTAAACATATGGGGGAATATTAGACTTGATATCCCACAGTTAAAAGAAGAAAAAAGAAAGATAGAGAAGAAAGAAAATAAAAATCAGATGAGAACTGATTATGATAAAAAAAAATATATGAAGGCTACTTGGAGTGTATACGAATACTCAAGTAGTTCTTCCAAATATGACTTAGGAAAAGAGACAAAAATATAAAATCAAACATGTTCTTTATGGCTATGGAAGAATATGAGGTAAAAACCTATCATTCTTTTGCTTTTGATTCTAAAAGATACTCTAATAGTAAATTAGCTACTTATTGATCCATGCTTAAATAAAGATATAAATCTTTAGTAAAAAAACATAAGTCACTAAAGAATATTCATAATGTTGTTTTAATTGAATAATATGAAATTCTAAAACAACACCAAGAATTAAAAGAAAAAATTAACAAATCTACACCAGACTGTACTTTTCATTAAAATATAATAAAAGAATTACAAGATTAAGTAGATTCATTCAAAAGTGTTTCTAGTATATTAAATAAAGGAGAAAAATATCTAAATGATATTATTGGAAAAAAATATCATCAAAATGGAAAAACATGAAATAGGAAGAAAGGGTGAAACATAAAAATTATATAAAATTTAATTTATACCTAGTTCTAAAAATAATAACATATCTATAGTTACTTGTTACTATTAAGGAATTAAAGGACATTATTATAATAACTACTATTTAATAAATACTCATATTAGTGGAATTAAAAGGGATTTTATTTTTTAAAATATTTTTAATGCTTATAATGTAAATTTTGGTAAAATAAGTAAAATCTGGTTACCCCAATATATGCTTTCTAATATAGTTGGGCCCAAGAAAATATGGTTAAAAAACTCTTGTTTGAAATATTTTATAAGAAAAATGTCCCATGAACAGAAATTACTTATGTTATATAGATAGTGGTTTCTCAAGACACATGAGTGTAGGCTCATCTAATTTTCATAAAATAATAAAACTAGATGGAGGACTAGTTAACTTTAAAGGCAATTCTAAAGGGAAAATAGTTTTATTTGGATCAGTTAGATATCCAAAATAAATTTCAATCAAAAACGTGTTATACATTCAAGGTCTAAAGAACAACCTGATAAGTATATCTCAACTCTATGATGATATCTTTCATGTGGATTTTTTCAATAATTTCTGCTCTATTTTCAAATATTAATTGCTTAAATTTAGATAACCTAGAACATAAAATGTTTATACCTTGGGTCTTAATTTCTTTTGGGAATAAAAATTGAATTTTTAACTGCTTAAACAAATGAATCTTAGATCTAGCATAGGAGACCTAGATGGTGAAATGTATTTAATTTATATACAGTATATAAGAAACACTTAGTTTCTGATTTTCTAAGTATTAAATTTGATAAAGATAGATTATTTGAAGCACATCAAACTGGAAAGTAACACAATTCATCCTTTAAATATATTAACAAATTTTCCACATCCAAACCAATTGAACTTATCAACATGGATTTTTTTGGGCCATCAAGAGGATAAAGTTTGGTTGGAAGATCTTATGTTTATGTGTTAGTTGATGACTTTTCAATATTTACATGGGTTTATAGTCTAAATTTTAAAATTGAAGTGTTGTATATTTTTGAAAACTTTTGTAAAATTGTTCAAAATTAAAAATATTTTAAAATAATTTCATTAAGAAGTGTTCATGGTGGATAATTTGATAATCAAGATTTCAACTATTTTTTTCTCATAAGTAGGTATTAAACACGCCTTCTCTGCACCAAGTACACCTCAAAATAATGGAATTGTAAAAAGGAGAAATATGACTATTCAATAAATGGAAAGAACTATGTTAAACAAGTATAGTATTCCTACATATTTTTGGGCAAAAACTATAAAAAAATTCTATATCATGAATAGAGTTTTAATAATACCAATTATTAAAAAGATACCCTATAAACTTTAGAATAACATAAAACCTAAAGTCGGATACTTTAAAGTGTTTGGATGCAAAGTTTATATCTTGAATAATAAAGAGAACCTTTATAAATTCAATCAAAATATTAATGGAGAAATATTTTTTGGATATTCTTCTACATATAAATCTTAGAGAGTATATAATAAAAATTCATGTATTTTTTAAGATTCAATTCATGTGATGTTTGATAAAATTGATCATTTTAATAAAATAATAGATCAAACATATGAAATTGTTGACTCTTTAGAAAACATGATACTTGAAACACCTAAGACTAGTTTTGAAAATAAAATAATTGAAGTTTAGTCTAGTTCAGAATAACATGAAAACGATGAACCTGAAAGTGTCTTACCTAGAAAATCTATAACCTTAAGAGATCATCCTCTAGAAATTATAATATGATGTATAGATACTAGAGTGGGAACTATACGGAATGTCAAAAACTAAGCTGAATTTTATTCCTTATTATCACAATTGGAACCCAATACTATATAAGAATCCTTAAAATATAAAATTTAGCTAATGGATATATAAGAATAACTTAACTAATTTAGTAGAAATAGATTTTGTTTATTAGTTGAAAGACCAACCAACTATCCAGTAATAGGAACCAAATGAGTTTTTAGAAATAAATAATATAACCAAGGAATAATCACTAGAAATAAAGCTATATTAGTATCCAAAGGATAAAAATAAAAGAAGGAATGGATTATGATGAAAAGTTGTCACTTATCACTAGATTAGAATCTTTTAGAATCCTTCTATCTTATGTATATCATATGAATTTTAAATTATTTCAGATGAATGTAAAATTAGTTTTTCAAAATGATATTTAATGGAGGAAGTTTATATTAAGCAACCACTAGGTTTTGAAAATCCTCATATACTAAATTCAGTTTTCAAACATACTAAATCTATTTATGGCCTTAAATAAGCACATAGAGATTGGTATGAAATATTAATATATTTTTATTGGAAAATGGATTTCTTGGGTTAGCAGATCCTACTCTTTTTATGAAAACTGCTTGTTCTAATAATTTATTAGGACAAAACTATGTATATGATGTTATTTTTTGTTGAAAAACTAAAAATATCTATAATGATTTTTTCAAATCTTATGAAAAAGGAATTTAAAATTTGAATGAAGTTAAAATTAAATTTCTTTATTAGATTTAAAATTTATCAAAAGTATCATGGAAATATTTTAAATCAAAGTAAATATATTATTGATTTATTAAGAAAATTAGATATGAAAATAGTAAGAATTATACAAATCCCATGTGTACTAATGTAAACCTTGATTTGGATGAAGTTGGAAAATTGGTTGAAAAAATATAATACAGAGGTATGATTGGTAGATTACTATATATTACTACTAGCAGACCAGACATAATGTTTTTTGCTTGTCTATGTGCTAGATTTAAATCAAAACCAGAAGAATCTCATATTACTACTTTTAAAAGAATTTTTATATTTTTAAAAGGAACTATTTTTCAATATCTACTTTATCCAAAAACTTATGAATTTAATTTAATTTCATATTCAGATGCTAATTTTGGAGGATGTAGATTAGATAGAAAAGGTACATCAGGAACCTATTACATTTTAGGAAAATACTTAGTTTCATGGTCAAATAAGAAACAATATTCAATTTATCTATTAATAGCTATGGAATAATGTACATCTAATGGTATTTGTTGTGCACAAGTTTTGTTTATGAAACACACCTCACTAGACTTTTTACTTAATTTGAATAATATTATTATTTTATGTGATAATAAAAGTGTAATTAATATTTCAAAAAATCATAGAAGTCATTCAAGAACCAAACATATTGATATAAGACATCATTTTCTAAGAGATAATGTTCTGAAAAAAGATATACCTTTAGAATTGTTATATACTGAATATCAACTTGATGATATTTTTACTAAACCACATCCCATTACTAGTTTTTATTTTATTAAAGAGAATTTAGGAATATTTAATTTCAAATATATTTTTTATTTTTATTATTTAATTTTAAATTAATTTCTTTACTTATTTTTTCAACTATTTTTTTGTTTACTAATTGTTTTAAAAAAATTATTTAATCTTTTCAAAAAAAACTCTTTTCAAAATAAAAAGTAAATAATGATTACATTGGGTAATTGTCCTGAGAAACAATAACCAACATCACTAAAACCCTCTCGCTCTCTCTTTCACTTTTAATCTTAGAACTCAAAACCTTTCGACTTCCAGAGCTCTTTTCTTCCCTTTAAAATCATAGAATGAAAAACTTCAACCTTTATATTCTTAATAGTGTTTATGATCAAGAGGATAGAATAATGTGAAAAAAGAGGAATGAAGCCTCAACGTGTAACCTACATAAAACTTCTTCAAGGAAAAGTCATAGATTTCGAATGGCTATATCAAACAAATCTTATTATGATGCAAGATATATAAATTAAACGCATAGAATTTATTTTCAATGAGTAAAATACCCCATTTTTATTCAACATTGAAGTAAAATAGTTATATAGAAATCTTCAGTTCAGTTTCGGAGTTGAAAAAGATGTGATCATTTCATGGGTAAATGATACTATTTTTTTATCTATAGAAATAACAAATAATTTTCAGTGTACCCATGAAGGTTTATTCCATTTAGATCATAAATATATTAAAAATCAAGAACATAATTTTGAGGATATTATGTTGTTTCTCTTTAGTTCTACCCTAATTCAAAAAATGTTTTGAAAAGATTTTGAGACTGACCAGAAGGTGTTGTTCAAGTTCAATCAATCAGCAATACTTTAATGAATTTTTGAGTGAGAAAAGATTATTTATTAGGACATGTATATAATTTGTTTGATGATGAGTTATATTAAATTTATTTTCCCAAGATACATGCTTAAAATATATGCATCACCACTTCCAAGTAGATGCAAGAGTGTATTTTTATCCTTATATATGGATAGTTTCACTTATTTTTTATAAATCATAAAATGATTGGGATTTATAACTCAACACTAGGTGAAATAATAGTAACATTTTTAATGTGGTGACTCTAAGAAAATTAGGTTTCTTTTAGAGTACCCTAAATGAAAATTTTGTTAGCTATCGGTGCTGAGGACAAACAGGAATCTAGTGCTCATGCTCAAGGGGAGCAAGGAAATTTGAGATCTACTACTGTAGTCCGTATTCGTGAAGTGGAAGTTGTAGAATCTAGAGAATATTATGTAGTTAAAACAAATTGACATAGAATAAAATATGATTTATCTGATCTAGATATAGTAATACATATTTATAAATATCTTGAAGAAAGTTTGGAAGAATAAAATATTGAGGCCCTGGTCACCCGACCTAAACAAAGGGATAAACCTAAAGATCAAGCTCTTGTAGTTCATGTACCAGAAGCCACAGCTACTGAAACTGGTGAAGTTGATCAACCAGTGTTGTTAGGAGTATCAGTCACACCTAATGAACAACAAATTGATATTTAACTTGAAATTAGAGAAGATAAAGAGGCTCATTATAAAAGTAAAACTGAAAATCAAGAGAAATTGGATCATGATGAAAATCAAAATTAAGGAGATCATGTTGAAGAACAATTTCATGAGAATGATAAAGGAAATGATCAAGAACAACCAGTAGTAGCATACACTACTATGTTAGCTATGAATCAATCAATTTCCACTGTTACTGGTTATTTAGACAAGGCTTTTTCTAAAACTTCTAAGAATACATAAGTTCTAGAAATTTAATCATCCTCCTCTACTAAAAAATAAAACAGAAAGTTTTTTACTTTGGTTAAAGTAGGAACTTCATCAAGAAATCAAGAATAATAATCTTCTTATTTTCTAAATCATTAAATATAAGAGTTTTTTATCAAATTTAATAGGATTAAAGGGGAGATTCAAATTTGAAAATTGATCTAGAGTCTATAAAGAAATATTTAGAATATTTGAGAAGAACAATTATTCCCAGAGAATAATTCGATTATGTATACGAAAAACTACAAAATCTCAGAGAAAATATATTTCAATAATATATTTTGATGAACTTTAAAGAGATATAGTAGATCAATTTGGAAATCTATGTGGATAATTTTCCTCAAGGATAGATTTTTGAGATTTGAAAAAGTATTTAGGGAGTCAGATTGAATTGGTAAGAAGTGGTGATAATCAGTCCAAATCATCTATATATACATTTCAAACTTCTTCATATTTAGTCAGAAGGTTTGAGGTAATTACTTCTATAATGTCTACTTTCAATGATCAGATTCATTCTCTTAGGTGTGATTGTGCACCGTTAAATGTATTATTGGATAGCCAGAGAGATCTCATTGAGAAATTAACTTCAGGAGAGCTCGGTAGAAGGACCCTTATCAATCAGTTAGGTGATATTCTCTCATAATTTTTTTAGTCAAAATAGAATGTTTACGAGTTTGTGAAAGTGAATTTAGTTTAAAGTTTAAATATAGTTCAAGATTCCAGGATTTTAGTGTAACAGTGGCTAAAAAAGTTAATAAAGTTAAAGAGGATGGGAGGAAGATTTAAAGAAAGTTCTTTATGTTTTTCAAGATTCACAAGCTTTTGAAACATCTTTTAAACCTTACCTATCATCCTTCTTCCAATCCTACTTTTTGAAAACTCTCATTTAAAATGATTTCTATAATAAAAAATCATTTTTTATGAAATTATTATTTTTTTATTATTTTTATGTTTATTATTATTTTTGTTCATTTCTACCACCATAAAAAATATCATTTATGTCTTAGAATACTATGTCATTCATTCATAGTTCTATTCTATATTTAATTTATTTTAATCCATTTTCAACTAATTTATATTTTATATCACATAAAGGGGAATAAAATTGGGTAAACACAACATCCTTAATTTCAACATTTTAATATTATTTTATTTTATTAACTGAAGAGAATGAAAATTTAAATTTTTTTATATAGAACAAATTTAAAGATATTATTTTTGTTTAAAATTATTATATTTTCTATAAGTTATATTATAGGTTTTTTATCGTCAAAAGGGGGGAGATTTTTGGGAATGTATTGTCTCAACAATACTCTATGAATATTATTGATTTTGATGCTAAAAAAATACCCTTGTTTGTTTTACTAATGATGTTACTTTAAGTATTTTTTAGGAATATATTTCTTAATAATTTTATCTTATTTATGGGTTATAATATTTTTTTTAATTGTTTGAAAGTATTATAGAAACATTGTTCATACCCTACATTTTTAAGCATAATGTATGGTTTGGAAACCTTATTTTAGGAATAAAATTTATAGATTAAGTACCCTAAAATATTTTAAAAGTATGGATCAAAAACCTTATATTTGGAAGAAACCCAAGGTTTCACGGAATAAATGTATAGTGTAACAACCTTAATTTTCTGAATAACCAAACAATTTCAACTGTACTTTTGGATTTTATCACTACTCAAAGGAACCCTACATTTGAATATTCAACGATGAAGTTTTTAAATTAAAGATATTATCTAAAATTTCTGTAAGGGTATTGTAAGAATTAAATATCATTTTAATGCTATTTCACAGCTTATTAAAAGGCTCATATTCATCAGAGTAAATCATTCCTATTTATAAGGGATTTTATGACTCTCTTAAATAATTTAAATTCAAATTTCTGTGATTTGTTAGGAAATTTTCTTGGATCTATTAAGAAGGAAAGAACTCAAAGTTTTTCTCTTAAAATAGAAAGATTATTTTTTTTCTAATATCCATATACATGGTGCAATATCTTTTTGAATACAAATCTATTGAAAAATAAAAAAGATTGATCATCTCTATTATTCTAAATAACTACACTTTTGATAAATACATATTTCAATATTATGGTTCATAGCCTACTAAGTAACTAATGCTATTCTTATTTATTTTTTTCATTTTAATAAATATCATTCGCAACTAGGATCTCTTCAAAGCTATTCATTCTTGAAGACTTTTATCTTTGAAGAAGAAGATCCATTTTCTGTTAGATTATTCTATAACTATGAACAAGAACTGATTTATTCAATCAAATCAATATCTATTTATTGATTAGATTTTTTACGGCTCACACTCAGTCATTTTGAAATATTACCCTCTAAAACTAAGCTGTAGAGGATTCAGTTCCATGTAAACAAACCAGAAGGCTTTGTAAATCCTTATTGTAAAGGTTTCAACTTCTTGCACTTAGTTGTTAATGTCTTGTGATAATATGAAATTTCTAGTGAAAATCACAAATCCCACTAAGAGAGTGATGGTGGAGTTGACTAAGTGATCTGTGTGCCTCAAACCACTATAAAGTTTTTTGTGTTATTCTTTTTTTATAAGCTACTCAAACTACTTATAAAAGAGAACATTGCATATATTCATAACTTGTGAAGAAATATTTAATTTTTAATCTATCTAAGATTATTGAAAAGACACAATTTACGCCCCTCTTGTGTATATTTGTATTATTAGAACCTAATAAAAAATAGTTATTGTGAACTTCTATTCCATTGATAGAATATGAACTATTTTAGGTGGATGAATTTTCAGTTTTCTCCTTGTAACTTTTTCAATCCTACTTAAAGTTTCTCTTCTTCCTACATTTCTAATAAGTAGGACCAGGACCATTGAACTTACTTTTAATATTCTCATGTTTCATTTATTCTAATATATTATTCTAATATACCTTCTTTTTATGGTTTTACCTACTCCTTCCATCAATATAAAGTGCGCTAATAGACGGTTCAGGAACTTCCCTTCAACAAATTTCTTCATTGAGTATCAGATTTCTAATATCATCAAACACCAAATCAGTTTTTCCACTAGAGATACTAACTAAAATAACAATTTCATCCCATCTCTCTAGAAGTGATGATAATATTATAATTTCATATACATTATTTGTGAAGGTTACCTTTAATAAATGGATATTCCCATTAATCATGTTGAATTCATTCACATGATCTTCCACTAGTCTTACATCTGATATTCGTAATCTAAACAACCATCATAACATGAAAACTTTATTTAGGGCTGTTTATTTTTCATAAATATCCTCTTATACCTTTAAAACATTTTTTATAGTCTTCAATTCCCAAATTTTAAACACAAAATTCTTCATTGGATACATTATGATCAGTTCCAACACTTTCCTATCCATATACTACTATTTTTATTTATCAATTAGCATTGGATTTACTCTAGATAATGGAACTTACAATTAATTTTAAATCTGATATTCTTCAATATGAAATCTTTAAAATCTAAAATTAGATCCATTAAATTTATCAATCTAGATCTTACCTTCATCTAATTCCATGTTTATGTTGTTATAAGTATGAAAACCTTTATAATATGTTACTATGATATCACATGTTGTTAAATCCATTTAAATACAACATAAAAAATAGATTTCTTGAGCTACTGATGAAACCCATAGAAAGTTACAATGAGTGATTCTATGGAAATTCACATATCAGTTCATAGGAAGGTCATACACATGTGACTCTTCATGGAAAAAAACTGATATCTAAAATTTCACAATCCCATAAATTAAGTACACTAGAAGTATTAAGTCAGTGCACTATAACCACTACACTAATTCCACATTACAAACACCTTGATACATATATACAAAGTATCTAAAAATATATGAAAAGGAAATATAGGAAGAAAAAAACACAAAGTTTAATGTGATTCAGAATATGTCCTATATACATGGGGGAACCATGAAACTGCTTACTTTTATTAAAACCACAATATTACTGGTGATATAAACATATTATAATGGCAATTAATCCTCACCAACTTCTAATCTCTCTAATAAATGATCAGTTGAACCACCAATTTTCACAAACCTTGAACTGAAGGTCCCACATACTTAAATAATAAGAAAAACTGGTAAAACATGTTAAAACTAATCCTCTAAAAACCTATATCATAATAAATGACCACTTGATCTAGGCTACTAACCTAGTGACCCATTAGTTTTATTGAACTTTGGAACCTCTCAGTGCTTCACTATAGAACTATCAGTAGAAGAAAACTTATAATGGACCTTCTATCATTGGAGAAGATATGCTTTGGATATTTACACATCATTTTCAACCAATCATATTTCACATGAAATTTTGGTGAACATAATTTTTATGGATGAAATTATAGTGAATTGAAATAGACTTCACCTCCTAATGGAAAACAAATATAATAAGTAAAAGGGATAAATAGTCATTTAAATTAAATTCCTTAATAGAAAACCCCAACTATCCATTTTAATACACTAGGTGAAAGTAAATATTATTTTATATCTTTCTATGATAGGGTTTTTAGTGACCAAATAAATGATTGAAAAACCCCCCTCTAAAAATTAATAATATATGACACACATTTTGATATGCATTAGTGGTACAAAATTACTTTAACGATAAACTTCTAGGTTGGTATTCATTGATACTAGTGGTTCAAATATTCTAAAAATTGAGTTTAATATACTATAGAATTGATATAGATTTTTCAATATTCATCATCACCATATTCCATTATACAAAGTACCCCTTTTTGAAATAATATATCCATAATACCATAAATACATGTCATAATGATAATTTATAATAATGATTTAAGAATGTGTAATAATGAGAGGGAACAATAATCTCTCATTCATATTATAATAATAAATATATAATATTTAAGAATAAAAATATTTGATATGGAAACATAAAGTAATTTAAATATAATAAAAAAGGAAAATGAAGAGAAGAGATTGGGAACCCTTACCTTTCTAAGTATTTTCCTAAAACTTGATAATGAAATCCTTAGATCCTTAAGTGCTTTTTGGAAGGAATATTGACAAGTAAATTTAGATAATAACCATAATAAATTATTTTGGAGTGAAGATGAATGTAATGATGGGTGTGTTTTCATAGAAAATGTGGGAGAATTATATAATGATTTTTAGATTTAGGCATTGAAAATATATGTTAAGTAAAATTCAATACCATTGGACTTACCATGCTTTTAAATCATTATATTTGATATTTAAATTCTATTTTTTTATATTTAAAAGTTTAATAACATAAATCCCTTTTTATAGTATTTTTTCCATGGATAGGTTTTGAAATTAATTTAAATACATTAAAACATATTATTTTGATAAATAAATGTATTTTAGATCATGGATTCATTTATATAAACTATTAAATAAATTTTACATAAAAATGAAGTCATAATTCATATCGTATATGTATACCTCATTTTACTATTCACTTGAAAATCAATTGTTTCAAAAAATTATAAAAAATTCCCTATTAGATAATTTTATTTTTCATATTCTAAATTTAAAGTTGTTTTTCTGAAAATAATTTTCTATATATGAAAATTTTAATTATTAAATTAAATATTTGTATATTTTAAAATCATATGTTCAACATAAAAAAATTAGAAACATTTTTTACACCTATAAAAATAGCTTTTGGAATAGGCCAAAAATGGGTTATCGCTATTGTCTGTCACTAATAGTATTTTTTTACAACTATAATAGGTGATCACTTAGTTCCATTATTTTTTTAAAAATCTTTTAATTATTCATTCTGGAACCCCATCCTCACCCCCACCCCCACCCCAAATCATTCCAATGAAACCCTAGCCCCTAATATTGATCTCAAAATCTACCATACGCCACTCACAATACCAAATCTTATCCCTCCAAGCCTGAACTCCCCTCCACAATGTACCTCTATTAGTCAAACCATATCCTTTGGCTTCACTATCATCTCTACCCCAAACCATAACCTCTAAGCTCATCCTCCACTATGCATCATTCACAATTTCCCAAAACCTTTCATTAATAACCCTTTACATCACACTTTATTCATTATTACCTCATATCATATCTCCCCTCAAACCTGATACCCCAATACCATCCCCTATTCATCACCTCTATCCACTACCCCCACTAAATCTACCATTTTCACCACCACAGACTACTTACTTACAGTCGATCCATCCTCCCTCCCACCCTCCTCTATAAAATAGCCTACTATGGGAAATACTTGGCATGGTTCAAATTTTTTATTCTAAAAAAATCCAAGTATAGGTTTTCATGTTCAGGTGATCTAGAACATTTAGTGTATAAAATTATTTTCACTTTTTTATTATCTAATATGCATTGATCCAAATTTCTATCAATTTTTTCAAGAATTAAATTATACTTTTTAATTAATATTTTCTATTTTAAATTATTAAATTTATCCCATTGAAAGTATAATGTAAACTTTATACATTATTTTAAGTGATTCTATTTTTATGAATAAACTATCACATGGTAATGGAATTTATGGAAAATATTTTTTTGATGAACAAGTATAGAGTTCCTTTGTAAGGTATAAACTTTGTTCAATTGTTCACTATTCCTATAAAACTAAATCTATTAATTTATTTCCAACTGATGTTCATTTTTTCTACTTATTTATTTACTTATCTATTGTTTTTTAAATATGATGATTTATTTAGAGAAATAATATATTTTTCTCAAACCATGACAAGATAAATGGGCTTGTATTTCATAATCTATCTTTGATATAAAATGTAAATCTTTATCTATGGTTTTCAAAAATCAAAATTATGAAAATATATCATTTAAAATATTTTTTTGAAATTTTATACAAATATTCTGACAATATATATCACAATAAAAATAAATAAAAAAATTATATAAAATTTAAATAGTTTGAAAAGTAAGTAGTATTTTTGTTTTATTTTTTAATAAACACTTAAAACTGTAATTTCAAACAAACACAATTAAATTAATGGAAAATTTTTATTTCAACACCCAAAACAATAGATAATTAAATTAAATGAGAGTCATAATAATAATAATTAATTTATATATTATTGTATTTTTGTTGATTTTTTTCTAAAACATTTCTTTACTTAGTTTTTTTCTCTCATGATAATCTTAAAGCTAACTTTTACTATCCCTAAATATCATGAAACAAGATGTTTCTTATCATTTATTCCTTAAACATGTAGTATAAAAGGTACTTTTGAAATGATGAAAATGTCATATTACTCAAAAAAATAATATAAGAGACCATTTGATAGGCTATTATTTTGAAATGTTACTATTTATTAGTAATCATATTATCAACAGAAATAATTTTTCTCTTATTTATTCATATCTTAGGATATTCACTGAGTAGTAGCACTATAACACCATAAACATATATACTATGTGGTAAGAATGAAATGTTAATAAGTACTTTTTTTTTATTTTCTATAGGGTTGTGATCACTTAATGTTACTACGAACCTATTTCATTGGATCCAATTTAAATTTTTACATAGTTTATCATGTTTATAACAACCTTGGAAAAGTAAGAATTAAATGACTAAATATTACACCCCATGTCAATAGGGATCACATTTCTTTTCAGAATCCTACTTTATTAGAGCACTGTAGTTAATTGTTCTTATCTAGGAGTAGTTTCAAGATTAATGAACTCCTAGGATGTTTCGTAGGGAGTATGTGAGTAAAGACAAAGCACACTGAAAGAACATGTGTTGTCCTCTAGAGACAATCGTTATTCTGATAAGTGACCTCAGTGGGTAATGTAATATGGTGTGTTGGGACGGAAACCAAGGTATTACAGGACACCCATGGGGTTAGATGACTAGGTTTATGAACCTGGGTGGTCAGGTCATTACATTCCCACCGAGAGTGGTGGAAATATTTCATCACTACCTTCCTCATTGATATAGGAACCATATAACAACTTAGAAAATATATGATATCTAGGAAGACAGAGAACAATCAATAGTGGTTTCCCCAAAATTTATAATTCTCATGATATGAATGAATTACTCATTACCTAATTACTCTTAAATAATAAACTCAATAAGAGAAGTTGTAAACTGGATACTATAAAGAAACATGTTCTCATTTTTTTTCTTTTCTTCCAAATTAATTCAAGTGAAGAGAACTATCAAATCCCATTCATCATTGGGTAGTTGAGAGTTTGAGAGTCAATATTCCTACTGAGGGAATTAGAAACAACATTCCCCTTTCCTAGCATGTAGTTGATTTTGAATTCAAGTCCTTGAAGATATTCTACCCATCACCACTATAGAAGATTCAGGTCCTTCTAGTATAAGATATAAATCAAAATTATATGATCTGAATAAACGGTAAATGTTTCCCTAAAAAGATAATGTCATTAAGATTTCATGTAATGAATGATCTCTATGAGATCAAGTTCATGGGTTGTGTAGTTTTTGTCATGTGATTGGAGTTTGCAAGAGCCATACACCACCACATGATCACACTTTATAAGAATATAGCCCAAGAATGTACCTAATTCATCATAGTAAACCACTTAACATTGAATAACCTTAGGTAAAATTAGAATGGGAGATGAATTTAACTGCTAATTTAACATAAAAAAAGATTCTTGACACCCCAGACTCCACAAGAACGTTACCCCTTTCTAGGTGAGAGTTTTTAGGGGTGATATAAGTCTGAAGAAATATTTTATGAACTGCCTATAGTACCCTATCGTCCCAAAGAATCTCCTGACCTCGAAGAAATTATTGGGATCCTCCCAATACATCATGGCCTTGATCCTCTATGGATCGACTAAGATACCCTATCTAAATACCACATACCAAATAAACATGATCTCTTGGATCCAGAAATTTCACTTAGATAGTTTAGAAAAGAGGCAATGATCTCATAAGGTTCCAAAAAAAATATTAAAGGACTTGCATAATCCTCTATCTTCTTGTCTAAACTAGAATGTTATAAAAACACTGCTATAAAGGTGTCAAGGAATTAATGTAATATCCAATGTATGAGTGAAATTAAGAAAATAGGAGCATTATTCAAGATTAATGGCATCACTAGATATTGTAAATGACCATACCAATTTAAAAAAGTATTCCTAGAAACATCATTCTCTTTCACCCTAAACTGGTGGTGTCCTGAATGAATATTAATCTTCGAAAATGACTATGATACCTTTAACTGATTAAATAGTTCATCAATATAGGTCAGGGAGTGTTTATTTTTTTTCATGAATTGATTCATCTTCTACTAGTACATATGAAAATTGAGGGTCATGTACACCATTTTAGCAAAAAGAACTAGAGGAATTCATTGGGAACGCTGGGTAAAATGAAGCATTTATATTTTAAGTGATCCAACTAAATCTTATATTATTTTAACTCTATATAATCTCCAAGATACAATGGGAGAGATATTGGTTGATTTCATATCACCATATCAATAAAAAATCCACTTCACTCTTTGGGTAAAATATTGAGAATTCATTTGAGAACACTTTAGATAATTCTATGACCACTGAAGGTAACTCTCTCCTAGAACTTCTCTTGCTAGCTTCCAAAATAATATTGGACACCTGACAAGTGAACTTTCCTAGTTCCATAAAAATAGGTATCGTCTTGTTGAACTGATGGTCCCATTATACCTATAATACTCAAGTTATCCGATTAGGGATGGAGAGAGTCACTCTCTGATATTAAAAATTGATATGAGATTTAAATTCTGTCATCCATTATATCCCTAGTATTACATCAAAAATATCCATTTCAAGGATAATAAATTCCCATACTATCTCAACTTCTAGTATAGAAATAACACATGAAGGGCATTGAAAACCTTTCTCTTTTTTTATTCACAGAGGCATGATTATCTCCATAATGTAGTATAGGATCTCAGGAAGGAGTTTTAGTATTTCCATAGTATAAAAATATATAAAAGAGTTATATTCATTTGTATCAAATAAAATATCCACTATAGAAGAGACAACAAGAATAGTACCTCTCATATTTGTTGGCCCGGTACAGATTCCACTGGTGCATGATCCACTCCCTGAAATTGATTCACCTCTAAAAGAGAATGAGGTATTTTAATGGATCAAGGCTCATACCTGAGCTTAATTCTCCCATACAAAGAAAAATTCCTACCCCCACACCCATGAGGATAGGTTCTAGCTACCTGGGAGGCAATAGGATACACCATGGATTCCCTAGGGGATGAAGAACTTTCACCACTATAAGGAGGGAGGGTATATTATTATAATCTCTATATATGGCCCAAATATCTATATGAATGACATTACCTTAGTTCCACAATTAATGAATACCATATATTCCCCACCTTACCACATTGGTGGTAAGTAATGGACCCACAACCCATTGTTTTTATTATTGAAGATCGAGGTGAATCTCTAAAACTATTTCCACTACCCTTTCCTGATTCTCCCCACTTCCTCTTATTATCTAAGGAACTATCCCCACCCTCACTAGGAATAGAAGGAACTTAAATTATTTTAGATATCTATACTTGGTCGATATCTACCATTAAGGCTTAATCAGCAACTGTAACACAAGTATTCAGCTTCAATAAGAAGACTTGGGACCAAATATCAGGTCATAGACCCATATCAAATTGTCAAGATTTAATCTATTCATTAAAATTTATTTCAATGGAACAATGCTCTAATTCCATAAATTGGGTCACATACTCCATTACTGACTAATTTCCTTATTTGAGGCATGTGAATTCTTGTGATTTAGCTGATGTTAAGGTGCCAGGGTAAAAATGATAAGTGAAGATCCCTTTGAAATCCTTCTACTCTAAATTATCATACTGCTCTTCCTAAATATATTACTCCCACAATTTTCGACTTGGGCCTTAAATAATCAAGGTAAAACACTTTTATTTAATGGATTCTATAATTATAAGCAATATGAAAATTTACTTTATTTTTTTTCAATAATATTTAGCCTCATGAGGGTCATTGCTTCCCTAGAAAGAGGGAGGATAATGCTTGAAGAATATCTAAGATCGATCCTTATTAGATGCTAAATAATAATTATTAACTGGAGTGGGACAAAAACCTACCCCTTGGTCCATATCTCAAAAATATTAAATCACTACCACAATGAGGTACTTATGAACCAGTGGATTTGATCAAAAAAAGTTATCCACATCCCCCTCTGGTGATTTTACTGAGGGCCATATAGGAGACATGTCACTACACCTAAAAAATAAAGGAGGAAAACCATCAAAAAAATTAATCCAAGAATAATCATACCAATAACCTTTAAAAATATTTATTTCATAAATCATAAGAAAAATAGTTCAAAAATTAAACTTTTCAATAACATTCATCTCACATGCACAATTTTTATCCCACACACCTTTCCCAATGGAAAAGTCAAACGAAATCTAAAAAATTAAAATTTTCAAAGATCTTTAAATACTATGGTGACTCAAGACTCATCATAATGACTTTTTTCCCAAAAATTCTATCACAATATACCCTATAAGTCCTAAATACCCTATCGTTTATCTATCCTAACTTCCCAAATATTGTAAAAACAAAAAAACACACTCTAATATTTGTTTTTTAGGACATGTCCATGTCAGGACATGATACTTTGGTTTCCTTCCCAACACACCATAGTCTATTTCTAAAAAAATAAAACTGGTTCTTTTACTGTGCTTTTTACTCACTCACACACACCCTTGGAAAATTCCCAAGAGGTAACCCATCTTGACACTACTCCAATCCAAACATGCTTAGCTATGAATTTCTAACCTTATATGATCTTTAAAATAAAGGTGAAACTTATTGAAATGGTTAGTACTATTTAGTCTTTATAATGTCACTTTTTTATGGGTGGTATAGGAAAGTTCACCTAGGATCTATAAAAATGTATAAAAATCTAAAGTGATGAATCTGGTGGCCAGTTATAAGATGTGACATTGCATATTTCATGTCACATTATTACACTTGTCAATAGGTAAAGTCTGAGAATCATAATCCTTTGAGTTTGTTTCAACCTCTTCCCATACCTACCTAGAGTTGAGATGAGTTTTCTATGAACTACATCATTGGGATGCATCATACAACTCAGAGATGGAATGTTATATGGGTCATGATTGATCAGCTACTGAATTATACTCATTTCATTCTAATAAAGGACACTGTTAAGGGGGTTATGCTTAGTAATCTATATATGAAGGACATTGATAGGTTATATGGGGTACCATCTTCCATGATTTTTGTTAAATATCCTTGGTTTACCTCTTTATTAAATAAAGGTATCAATGAGGCTATGGTATCTCTGGTTAGGCTAAGAATTACCTACCATCCTCATACAGATGTTCGAATATAATATAGATTCTAGATATTGGAGGATATACTCAATGCATGCGTCTTAGACTTTGGAGTGTCTTAGGAAACCCATATTTCACTAGTTGAATTTAACTATAATAATAGATACTAGTCTTAAATCAGGATGGATTCTTTTGAGGATCTATATAGTTGACCATGTTATTCTTCTCTCTACTAGATTGAGGTGGTTAATACCTCTCTTATTGAACTGAGTTTCATATAGGAGATGACTAGATTGATTTAGACCATATAGAAAAAATTAGAAACTTCAAAAAGTCATCATAAGTATTATTCCAATTTTTGACATCATCCCTTGGAATTATTAGTTGGTGACTTAGTGTTTTTAATGGATTCACTTAAGTTAGGTCATTGTTGTATGGAGAAATAAGGGAATCTTTATCCAAGGTATTTTGGTCACTTAAAATTTATTGAGAGAATTAGGAAAATGAAATATTGATTATAATTCCTCCATAGTAAACTAAAATTCATAACATGTTCCACATCACTCAATTAAATAAGTATAAACCAGACCCCTCTCACATTCTTTATTGAGAAGAGTTCAAGTTGGGGACTAATGTTTCAATGAATGAGTATCCAGTTCAAATTGTTGTGTCCTAATAAAAATTGTTATATGGTAAATATTTCTCATTGGACTGAGTATTATAGAAACATGGGAGTGATTTTCATGAGACTTGGGAGTTGAAATCATTTATGAAGGAACTGTGACCTCATCTATTTCTTCATTATGCTTTTAGTTAGATTTCTTGTGGTGGAAAGTAATATGATGAAGAAAATTATCACACCCATGATTTCATTTTTAGATATAGTTCATTTATTTATTGACTTTAATTTTTATTCTTTATCTTATTTGTTTTTATCTGTGAATTTTTAAAAAATTTGAAATACTAGGTTGTTTAAAGGTTATAATACAATTAAAAGTAACCACACAACAACCGTGAAACATGTATGTTGTTTTTGATAATGTGTATTTTCATTTTTGTCACATAATTTATCAAATCATGCATCATAACTATGTAGGATCCTAGGTGAGGTAGTTTAAATATGTATAGTTGCTCAATTTAACCCATGTTTTCCACTTCTCCCCTCAATCAACCTAGGATACTCTACCCCTCAAATGATTCCCTCCTCCTAGACTCCTTTGTGTTGAATTTGGATGGATTTCACTAGTTCTTTGAATAAATCATCAAGTAAGGTCTTATTCCTCTTTCTATTGGTACTTTTTTCCCTCATCTCATGGTTTTTTTATCTTGTCTTGGGATAAGACATCCTAGGGTTTGTCTAATCCAACACTACTATAAATAGCACTGTTATCAGCACTAGAAATAGCTTTTAACAATGCTTTTTTAGCATTGTTAATCTTAGAGAAGTTAAAGGGGGTACCATTTATTATTGATTTTTTGAGTGTTTTTTAGCACTGATAAAAGGGGTCTTTTATCAGCACTAAGAAAAATAGCCGATTAAAGGGACCATTATCGGTTCTTTTCTTAGCGCTGATAAAACTCAAAAAAATCTTTAAAAAATTAAAAAAAATCAAAATTGGAGATCACCCCTTTTAATAGAACCTACCACCCCCTTTTAACAGTGATCACCCCTATAATCCCCCACCTACACCTACCCCAACCTTTCATCCTTTAACAACACCTTTAACAACACTATCCCCTCTAACCTGCACCTACACGCGTTCCCCTGCCTCTCCCAGGATTCGAACTCCAGACCTCTTCCCTGCACGCCTGAACACTTTACCACTCATCCATGTTGCTTTTCTCTCCATTTAATTATATATCTATTTATATATATATATATATGTTTATTCTTATATTAAAATATATTTATATTCATATATATATATATTTATTCTTATATTAATATCTATTTATATTTATTTATTTATGTATATATATATAGTTATATTTTTTATCTGTATATTAATTCGTATATTAATATATATTTAGTTATATATTTATTCATATATTAATATATATTTGTAATATTAGTTTTAATTTCATTTATAAAATATTTTTTTTTGTTTATAAATAAATAAAAACATACATACATATATACAACATACATACACATGTATATTATATATATATATATATATGTGTGTGTGTGTGTGTGTGTGTATCTATAAGTATAATTATACATATTTATATATATTAATATGCCTATTTATATGTTATAACATATATATAATATATATGAGTTTTCTAAAACACACACACACACACTAATATATGTATATATATAGACACAGACACACACATTATATAGGTATATAAATATTCATATTTTGTATTTTAAATAAAATGGATTTTGTTTTTTATTTAGGTAAGCCTTATATATTAATAAATATATTTTATATGTAAATATTTTTAATTAATTATTTATAAAACTAAATTTTTAGGTGTGAATATATAAAAAATATGTATATATTGTTATATATTTGATTATAAATAACAAAAAATTGTGAAAAATGATAAAATTTAAAAACCATTATATCAATATGATTGTAATACCTATGAATAAATTTATTCCCCACCAAAAAAGGGCAAAACAATCCCCATAAATGAGCCTAAAAATCCATTAAATGTCAATACAATCGGGGTTCGCCGACTAAAAAATCAATTTTGGAGGCCTTATTAGCATTTTTTGTCACAAAAAAACCTTTACTGTGGTCTCCCTAGGTTATAGAGGTGTATATCTCATCTCAATCTTCGATTTTATATGTGGTAGAGCTCAAACGGACATCTAGATCAAAAGTTATGACCGTTTGAAGTTCAAGTTGTTTTTTCAACTTATTTTAGATATTTTATTTATTTATTTATTTATTTTATGTTCAAATTGTTATTAAATGATTATTATTAGATGAAAATAAAAAAAAATTATTAATTGAAAATATTTTTAAAATTATTTCATATTCTTTTTTTACTAAATATATTATATATTAAGTTTAAATTTCTATTTAGCCTAATCTAAAAGACATTTAAAAAATATATATTATATTTATATCAATATAAATATATTTATATATTAATATATTAATATATTAATATATTATTTTTAATGATTTTTTTGAAATAAACCCTTTATCTGTGCTAGTAAAAAAATCTCTGATAAAACCCCCCATTAACAGTGCTAAAAAAAGCACTGATAAAGGTGAACTTTTAACAGCACTTTTTAGCATTGTTAAAAGTACCCTTTTTGAGTGAATTTTTTAGTGATGTTAAAGGGTACCCCCTTTATCAATGTGTTTTTTTGGCACTGATAAAGGGGTGGTTCTTTGAAAACCCACTTTTGTGGTAGTGAAAACCTAATGGTGAAATAATTGATTTTATAGTTTCATATTGCTTTTATATGGTCTTCTCTCTTGGATTGTGTATTCCAACCAGTTATTAGTGATTTCAAGTGATTAAGGTGGGTGGTTTCATGATGTTCCATTATTAGAATAACTAAATATGCTTTACTAAATTTCTAAATAATTTTTTGATTGTTTTGATTCTTAAAATGATGTTTTAAGAACTTTTTCTTTGTGTTTTGTAGATCATGAAATTCTTTCATTTTTTTATTTAAGTTGAATTGAATTTAAGTTGGAATGTTTTTTATAGGATGAATTAAAAATGTAAGTTTAATTGAAGGTAAATGGAATATAAAATGGGAACCCTGGGTACCGAGATGTGAATACTAGAACTAATACCGTTATTCATGATACACACTACATATCCTTAGGAATACAATAAAATAATAACCAAACATATGGAATTTTGATTTTGTTCTGTGGTCATGTGTCACCACAGTACTAGACACGTGAAAATTATCTCCCTAGTAATCGTGTTCACATAGAATATGTTAGATTTATCCCAAATATTACGATGATTATAATAAGTCACCTCAACTTTAGTTACCTTAGTGTAATCCCTTGGTGATTTTATTTCTTACTTCTCACACTTAATTTATTTATTTTAAATGTTAAAAGAAATCACTTAAATTTATTTTAGTCTAGAATGTTTATTTTTTTTCTAACAATGGTTATTTATAAAATATTTGCTGGAGTACTACCAGGATATATGTGTTCACACCCTACATGCACCCAATGGTAGTATATAAACTTTATTTTTTCAGGAACAGTTAAAAGAAAGGTGAAACTCAAAAGTGACTGGTACTCATCTTAGTGGGCCTTCGGTGATGGAGGTTATATGGTGGGACATTAACCCTGGTGTCACATAGATATGAGTAGCATTATTTCATTTTATTTTGAGTCTCAATTTTAGAACCCTTACCCTCTTTTATAGTCTTTTGATTCCCCATACTATCTTTTCTATATATATTCTTGACTCTCTTTTTACCATGTTTCGATATTTATTTTTCTTATGGATTTTTATGTTTTCTTTTGAGGTGTATTTCATATTATGTTGATGTATATTTGGGGAAAACCACTCCCAAGGTACGTTCATTATTATTGGGAACTAGTTTATAGACTATAAGGATTGTGAATACTCTTCGGGCCTTTCCATTGATGGGATTGGGTGCTTGGTTCTGGGGTTTCCCTGGTTAGTTCATGAAAAAATTAATTGAACTTTTTGGCATATTTTTCATTGAACATATTTTTGAATAACATGTGTAATTTTTAAGAACTTGTGTGACATAGGAATTGGAAGAATCAAACACTGATTTTCTAAAAAATATTATAAAGGGAGTAGATATAGTGAATATATTTTCTACTACATTAGTTGATGAATTGTGTGTCGTGGATTTAAATTTTAACCCTCTATTTTGGAAAATTAAATTCATTACTTCATCTTATTCATCATGAAACTTGTAGGATTCTTTTTCTTTATGATTTATGAAATTTATTAGTGTCCACTTATTAGAATTATGTAACCTTTTGAATAGGGATATATTTAAAGGATAACATCATTTTGGGACTAAAATGTATTAGATTATAATGATTCTATTTGTAACATTTTTGGTAATATTATAACTAAGCATGTAACATACTATGACTTCTCAATTTTTGGAGGTAATTAAAGTGGAATGAATTCTTTTTCAAGTCATGTTCTTGTTGATTGGGAGCATTCATTTTAATTTTGTGGCATTTATAATTGATATTAATTTATGTAATAAGTAATGGTTTTAATTTATTTTTTAAATAAAAATGTTACATAGTTTTAAAAGTTGGTAGATGAGAAGTGGTCAAAAAATTCATGGTCATTGTGGTTTTAGTATGTTATATGCAGTTATTTTTTTTAGATTGATTATTGTAAACTATTTCAAGACTTATTTCTACTAACTTTGTATATAAATGGTAATCATGATAATAATAAAAAATAGTTTTATTAATAACCATAATAATATAACATTATATTAATAAGAAATGTAATAATGTAAGTTAATATTTCATGCTAATAATTTATATAATATTGCATTTAATTATAATATTTTATGTTATAATTGTTTCTATAAATGATCAATTATCTATGTATACAGTTCCTATGATATGTTATTTATATGATTTGGAAAATCCTTATTGAAATGATTTTTATAATTGATAATATAAATAATGATATGATCTAAACTAGAAAATTTTCATCCATGAAATTGAATCTCATGAATTTTATTTAAAATTAAGAATAATTTTTTTAATCAAAATATGGGTTTTATTTAGGATGTCTTCCTATTTTCTTTATATATTATACTGTTATTATTGGATTTCTTCCTTGATGATGGTTTTTTTGTCAAACTAGTTGATGGGTTTGATTACTAGATTTTTGATCAAGCTGATGTAGTTGATGACCAGGTCTAGAATCTTGAATTTTTTGTCTCATTGTAGTCATGGATGGAAGATATTAATGGGAGGTGTTGTTTTCATTTGTGATGTTTCTTTTTATCTTGACTGTCAAAGAATTTATAATCATCCAATTGGTTGATAATACTTTTTATGATTACTATTTTTGACTTTCATTAATGGAGGAGTCTAGGGATGGGTTCACTCTACTGATTTTGATGATTTTAATTAACTAGGATTATTAATGCTATATGCATGCCTTTTTCAGTGGGAAGCTGAATATTTCACTTAAAGCTATTTTTTAGCTCACCCAACAAACATAGTTATTATATAAGTGTTTTGATCATTTAAACCTACTCTATATTGGTATTTTGTTTCATGTTTCTACTTAATAAAACTTTAGATATTTGTTTCATTTCACCAATTATCACATGATTATTTTTTACAAGTCCTGCTTGTCAAATGTTTAGGGAAATCTATGTTTTTTTTAAAAAAAATAGGGGTTTATTTATTTATGATACTTTAAAAGCATATTTTTTAGATTTAATTTTTCATATAATTATTTTAATACTAATTTATTATTATGATGGGTTTGGAGATTTAGGGTCAGTGCTAAATGTGTGGGATGTTTCTATGAAGTGAAATAAATATATATACTATCTTTTTAAAATAAAAATACCATTAGCGATAACATATGGTAGCCATTAATGTTTTATTAAACTATTATAAAATATTGGTGACTACCATAAGAAGTCACGAATAATTTTTTTTTTTAATAAATAGTAGGTATTGGTTACTGTTATTAGAATACACTAAAACTAGAAACATCCAAAGGTAGTTATGAATACTCTTTAACAAGCCATCCTAATGTGACCATATAGTGACCACCAAAAGCATTCACCCTAGTTGTGAGAAGATCTTTGGAGATCACTTTTGATACCTATGAAAGATACATTTTCTACTATTGTTAATAAATTTTATTTTAATATAAATAATATGTATGTAATTACATTGATCGATATACAATTTTTAATTATTCATTATACTATTACCAAAGTATGCTATGCATATTTTTTTAGATCCTTGTATGTAACATCATGTTACCTTGATCAGGTATGCTTTCCCTTTTTCTAAGTTCCTTTTTAGTTTTAAAATCCTTTTAGGTTATTTTTCTGGGTTTATTGCAGACTGTAGAAGAGGTACACGTTGTGTACCTAAAGTACACATGAAAGTGACCAGTCAGAGTAATGTATCACTAAGAGGGGTAAGGGTGAATCTCTAATACTCTTTTTTTTGTTTCTTTTCAATTGAATCAACCTTCGCATCCTATTAGAGATATCAATTCCCTGGTGAAAACAAAATCAACACATATCCAAAAGAACAAAAATATTATCAAGGTTCACTATTCAATAAGAATAGATGTGTCCTTAGTATGGTTTGGAAACGATCCAATACCATACAATCCAGTAAGAAAAAAATCATTGGATTAAAATGAATAGAAAGTACCCTTA
Organism: Viscum album; assembly: GCA_963277665.1. Lineage (NCBI taxonomy): Eukaryota > Viridiplantae > Streptophyta > Magnoliopsida > Santalales > Viscaceae > Viscum > Viscum album. Next base: position 959,726,881 of record OY728138.1, on the reverse strand, counting down.
CACTCATTTAGCACTATGAAACAATACAACTATTGTGTGTTCTCCCTCTTAGCACAATGGAGTAATAAAATTGTTTTGTAACAACTCATGTTACTTGTGATTATTTTAAATTCAACAAATGTAATCAAATTGTAAGATAATTCATCAATTACTTACCCATAAGAAAGGAAATAACTACCTAGACTTTTTTATGAGACACTGAGTCTAACTCCTTGGAGTCTGATTCTTTCAAAACAGAGCTCCCAGTCTGATTCTTTCAAAATAAATATCTCAGTCTGATTCTTTTTTAACAAAGATTTTAGTCTGATTCTTTCAAAACAAAGCTCTCAGTATTATTCTTTCAAAACAAATCTCCCAATATGATTTTTAGAAAGAAAACAATAGAGTATAATCGGTACCACTTCAATTACCAAATACAATTTTCATTCCAAATAGAATATGAATGAATCGGCACCACTCAAGACAATTGTCAATCCAAATGGAATTGAACTTTCTTTCTATCTATAAACTCGGATATTCTCTCTCTGTAAGTCACACAAGTACAATTTACTTCATTACTTATATAGGTGACCCAAAACATGTTTAGGCAGGAATCCAAAAACACTTTCCCACTCACTTAAATTCACCTAAATCTGAATTTCTCTAGAAATATCAGAGTAATTATGACTTCTTCAACACTTCTCGATTCTTCTCAAATCTACTACAATCTTCATCTCTTCTTTTCAAAACTCCTATTTAAAATGTCAATATAATTACAATTGATGATCAATACATGGTTCTGAATCTGATTCTCTCATAATAATTTCTTCAAAACAATGTTTGATACCATACTATACCAATTTAATGTGTTTGAAGAAATTCACTTCTCCACTTGAGATACAATAACTCTTTTAAGAGAAAGTCTCCCCCTTGATAATTCATTCAACTATCTCCAATTTATTTTTTTCTCATGACCCTCTTGAGAAAACACATCATCCCATTCAAAAACCAGTGCGTGAATCATGACTACCTTCATGAATTTAAATTCATTGAGGATCATCTTTATCATCGTCTGACTTCAATTGGAAAGTATTACAACTTTCCATTCATTCTTTCTTCTTTATTTTAATATAAACCCAAGCATAATCTTTTATGAATACAAATGGTCTACATACTTTTATCCTGAATACAATCATATCTGGTTACGATCATTCTGGTCATGATCATTCTAGTTACGATCATCCTGGATATGATCATTATAGTTACAATCAATCTTCATATGATCATTATAGTTATGATCATTCTAGATATGATCATTATGGATACGATCATTTATAGTTACGATTATTCTGTATACGATCATTTCTAGTTACGATTATTCTAGTTACGATTACTGGTTATGATTGTTGGATACAATACAATACAATCTGATAAGGATAATATGCCCAGATAAGACACAAAAAATCTGATATGATTCATTCTCAATAGACACCATCTCATTCCATTTCTTCTACCCAAATACGATTGTTTTAAAAAAATCATTGTCCCATCTTCTATTAACATTACCTCTTCCATCGACACCACTTTCCATCGACATCGCGTTTCCCATTGGCATCACCTTTCCATCGGTGCCACTTTCATCGACACCACCTTTCCATCGGTACCACTTCTTTTACTTTCACCCAGAATCAAATTATTTTGAAATACAATTGATACAATCTAGATATGATTGTTTTGGAAGACAATTGATATAATATGGATACAATTGTTTTCTGATGGTTTTGAAAAACTATGGGTACCACTTCTTTCTCTCTGTCATTCAAATACGATAAATCTAAAGACGACTCTTTTCTGATTGTTTTGAAAAACAATCAGTACCACTTCCTTCACCCTCTCATCTGGATACGATAAACCTGAATAAAACTCTTTTCTAATTGTTTTGAAAAACTATCTAAATACGATTATTTTCTGACTGTTTTGAAAAAACAATCTAAATATGATTCTTTTCCAATTGGAAGCATATCTTTCACTCCCCTATATTCTATAAAGATTTCATCACAAGTTCTAAATACAACTCATGATTTATATGAAATATAAAATCAGAAAAGCATCATCATAATTAACATGGATCTGATTCTTTTTAAAACAAACCCAAAATAGTTGTTTCCACAAAAAAAAGTAAAGTGGGTTCCTTTCTTTAAAACATAACATTACAACAAAATACAACACTTGAAACCTTCGTCAACTTGATCATCAACTTGGCCCCAACAATCTACCCATGTGGATTTTTTTTTCAACTAAGTTTCATAAATCATTGAACTTTGTAAACTCAAGTAGTGGATTACATATCAGCAATTCTAATCCTACATGAGCTAAATCATTGTAGGAAACAAGAATCATTAATCAAAAAACTGTGATGTAAAAAATAGATCATGAAAACCAATTTATTTTATATTTCTTATATTCATTCTCTATGGAAAACAATTCAATTTATTTTCCTACAACCACTCCAACAAACAGTTAGAATAGTTCATACACAAACCAATGCTAAATTTACACTTAAGCCACAACTCTCTCTTTTATGAAATAGATTTATGAAACAAAAAAATTCTCCCCCTTGAAAAAACAATCCAAAGCTAATATGATAGAGGGGATAGATTCAAATACCTCAAACTTTAAGAGAAAGAGGTTGGAAACCCATGTTCAACCTCATTTTTGAGAATGATTCCTTCGATAAAGGTTTTGTGAATATATCAGCAACTTGTTATGATGTTGGAACATACTCTAGCTTCAATTCATTCTTCTCCACATGATATTTGATGAAATGATATTTGATATAAATATGATTTGAATTAGAATGTTTCACAGGATTCTTGGTGAGATTGATTTTACTTGGATTGTCACAACCCAAGAGCAAGGGTAACTTTACTTCTATAAGTAAATCTTTTAATTTTGTTTTCATCCACATAAGTTGAGTAGCAGCTTGAGTAGAATCAACACACTCAGATTCAGTCATACTAAGGGTTACTGTATTTTTTTCTTTCAATTCCAACTAAAAAAATTCTTTCCCAAAAATAATACACTACCAGATGGGGATATTCTATCATCAACATTTAGTGCCAAATATGTATTAGGATACCCAAATAAATCAACAATATCTGAGCTACAATACCTAATTCCAATTTCTATTGTGCCTCTGATGTGTCTAAGAATTATTTTTCCAAAAATAAGATGTGATTATCTTGGAACACTCTGAGATCTTGCATATAAGGTAACAGTATAAACAATGTCAGGTCTTGATGTAGTCAAATACAGTAGACTTATAATCAGCTTCTAATACTCTATTTGATCAACTTCTTTTCCTTATCCATCTTTAATCAACTTTTTTTCCAATGAAATTGCTATGGAAATAGGTTTTGAATTTTCCATGTCAAACCTCTTTAGAAGTTCTTTTGAATACATTTCTTGGGAAAGGAAAATGTATTCTTTCTTTTGCTGGATTTGTAACCCAAAAAAGTATTTCATTTCTCCCAATATGGAAATTTCAAATATATTATTCATTTTTTCATCAAATATTTTACATATTCCTTCATCATTCCCAGAAAAGATAATATCATCAATATAAACAATTACAATGAGGGAATACTCTTGACTTTCTCTGATGTAAAGATTGTTATCCACCCTTTGTTAAAATTCATCTTTCTTAAGCATGTATCCAATTTGGAATACCATGCCCTAGGAGCTTGTTTTAGGACATAAAATTCCTTTTCCAATCTGCACACATAACCTTTATCTTTTTTAATAACAAATCCAAAATGTTGTTTAATATAAACCTCTTATTTAGGATCACTATTTAGGAATTCAGATTTAACATCCATTTGAAAGATCTTGTATCCTCATTGTGCAGCAATAGAAAGAAAGATTCTGATTATTTCATGTATTTCCACTGGAGCAAAGGTATCATAGATATCAATACCCTCAATCTGTGAATACCCTTTGCAAATAAATCTTTCTTTATTTCTTGTAACTTCACCTTTATCATTCAGCTTGTTCCAGAAAACCCATTTTGTTCCAATAATGTTTTTGTTTTCAGGCATGGGTATGAGTTCCCATGTATTATTATTTTTAATCTAATCCAATTCTTCATTCATGGATTGAATCCATTCCGAATGCTCAAAATCTTCTTTCACGTCATTTGGTTCCTCTTTTGAATACAAAGAGGTATGTGTAATGGAATTGGTTGTTCTTATTATTTGAACCTTCTTATGTTGATCACCAATTATATTCTGTGCTTCCACATGTTTCCTCAACCTTGGATAATATTTTATATTGTCTTCCTCATCAATAGAAATATCTGATTCTAATTATTCACCTTTATTAGGATTAAAATCATTTGTATCCTTATCAAAATTATCTTCTTCAACTTTCTTAACTTCTTTGTCTTTCTGACCATGTTTCTCTTTCTCAGATACTTTAATAACTTTTACATCAACTGAATCAACAATTCATTTTGTTTCTTTGTTGAAGAATTTGTACCCTCTTCCTTCCGAATAATATCCAAGAAAGATTCTATCCTCACATTTATGATCAAACATACCATAGTTTCCACCTTTCCTCTTTATAATATGAGGAATCCCAAAAACTCTAAAGTGCTTCAAACTTGGAGTTTTTTCATAAAACATTTCATTAGGATTCATACCTAATTGAGTCCTATAGAAACAATGGTTCTGAATATAAATAGAAATACTCATGGATTGCCTCCAAAAGTAATGAGAAAGGTCATGCTCAAGTATCATGGTTCTTCCCATTTCCACCAAGCTTCTATTCTTTCTTTCAACAAACCCATTTTGTTGGGTAGTGTTTGGAGATCTATACTCATGCTGAATTTTTTTCTTATCAAGATAGTATTCAAACTCTTCACTTCTGTATTCACCACAATTATCAGTTCTCAACTTCTTTACAGAATACTCGCATTCTTTCTCAGCTTTTCTTCTGAAACTTTTAAACATTTTCAAAGCATATGATTTTTTTTCATGTACATAACACAAGTAATGTGAGTAAAATCATCATTGAAAGTAATGAAGTAATTATATCCATATATTGATTTTTTTCTCATTGGCCCACATATATCATAATAGATCAGCTCCATGGGTTTTTTTGAACAAATATCAACTTTATTATGCACCACATTTTTAATATTTCCTTTCTAAAAAATAGTGAAACACAAATATCTTCTTCTTGGAAAAACAGGAACATCTCGAACACTATCACTTTTTAATAACTTTCTCATGTTTCTCTAACACAAATGTCTAAGCCTTTTATGCCATAACTGATTCTCTTCCACCATACTCACATAGCAAGAGTTTTGTGAATCACTAACCTGAAACAAATTTCCTTTCGTACATTGGCATCTTGTAAAAATCATTCCGTCTTCTTCACTCTTTACAAAAAATCCATATTTCTTGAAGATAACCTTGTTACCCTCATCACACAATTGTGATACACTTATAATGGTGTGTTTCAGCCCATCAACATACAATGTTTTCTTATATTTCATCTTTTCTTTTCCAATAATGGCTGACCCAACACCTTTTATTTTCAATGATTCATCATTTCCAAATTTCACTATCCCTTATTTATAATTTTTCACATCCTTCAAAAATTTCATGTCTCTTGTCATGTGAGAAGAACACCCACTATAAAGTATCTAGGGTTGTTCTCCTTTCATGTCTTTTAATGTAGTTTCAACAACAACGCATTTTCTCTATTCTTTTCATTATTCGCCTTCAGATTTTGAGAATTGAGAATCTTTTGTTGAGCCGGTAACAAAACAAGACATCATTTTTTAAGGTTTCTAGGTTGTTTACATCTTTCAAAAATAGTTTCTAAGGGTTGGAACCTATTTTCAATATTCACTTCATTCTTTTCAGATTTCCTCAAGACAACATTCTCATTTTTCTTTCTTTGAGGATATTGACTCCCCCTAAATCTATTCCTTTCATAACCTGTGGGATAATAGTAATTTTTTTGATTGAACAAACATATACTTGTTGTGTTCCTGAATCCCCCACAATACCAGAAATACCCATAAAAAGAGTATTTGCCTCTGAAACCACCATACTGATCAGAATTGTGAACGTGTTTCTCAGCCACCATCTTCTCATTCTTTTCTGATTCACCAACCTATCTATTATCAATAAGATTCCTTTTTTTTCTTTTCTAAATTATTAGAATCATTAGTGTTGGAAACATTTCTAGATTTATAATGTTTCAATACATTCCCATCCTTGTCGTTCTTGGCCACATACATAGAATTCCCAGCTTTCTTCATTTCAAAAACAATTCCATTATTATTCTCACCCTTTGAAGGTATATTTTGTTCAACCTTATCAAGTTTCTCATTACGAGAACATTCACCAACTTCAGTGATATAGTTTTGTAAGCATAGACTTTTCTTTTCAGATTCATAGAGTTTTTGTTGGACAAGTTCCAACTCTTCTTCTTTTAATTTCAAATTCACCTCGAAATGCTCATTACGATTATTTTCTTCTTCAATAGATTTCTTTAAATCGTAAATCTATTTAATAAACTTTTATTTATCACTAGACAAATATTCTTGGTTTCTTGAGCATTCATCTTACATCTTTTGGTTTTTATTTTCAAGGTTATGAAGGTTTCAAGTGTTGTATTTTTTTAAGGTATGTTTTGAAGAAAGGAAATTACTTCACTTTGTTTTGTGGAAACAATTTTTTTGGGTTTGTTTTGAAAAGAATCATACCCTTGTTAATTGTCATTATGCTTTACTGATTTTTATTTCATACAAATCATGATTTTTATTGAGAACTTATGATGAAAGATTAGTAGAATAAAGGGGGAGTTAAAGAGATACTACCAATCAAAAAAGAATCATATTTAGATTGTTTTTTCAAAACAATCAGAAAAGAATTGTATTCATATCTTTTTCAAAACAATCAAAAAATAATTGTATTCAGGTTTATCATATCTGAATAATAGGGTGAAATAAGTGGTACTGATTGTTTTTCCAAACAATCAGAAAAGAATTGTATTTAGATTTATCATATTTAGATGGCAGAGAGAAATAAGTGGTACCCATTGTTTTTCAAAACAATCAGAAAAAAATCATATCCAAATTGTATCAATTTTATTTCAAAAATAATTGTATCTAGATTTTATTGATTTTCTTTCAAAAGAATTGGATTTTTGGTGAAAGTAAAAGAAGTGGTACTGGTGGAAAGGTGGTGCTGATGAAAGTGGTACCAATGGAAAGGTGATGTTAATGAAAAGTGATGTCTATGGGAAAAGTGATGCGGATGGAAAGTGGTTTCCATCTAAGTTGTTCCAATAGAACAGGTAATGCTGATAAAAGATGAGACACTGATTTTTTTTTTAAAATAATCATATTCAGGTAGAAGAAAAAGAATGAGATAGTGTCGATTGAGAATGAATCATATCAGATTGTTTTGCATTGTATCTGGGAAGATCATCCTTATCAGATTGTATTGTATCATATCCAAAAATCATAACCAGAAATCATAACCAGAATGATTGTAACCAAGAATGATTGTATCCAAAATAATCATAACCAGAAATGATCATATCCAAAATGATGTATCCATCATGATCATAATAAGAATGATCGTATCCAAAATAATCATAACTGGAATGATCATATCCAAGATGGTTGTAACCAGAATGATCGTAACCATATATGATTGTACACAGGATAATAGTATCCAGAAGATTTTTATTTATAAAATATCATTCTTGGGTTGAGATGGAAAGAAATAAGAAGGAATGAATGGAAAGTTATAATACTTTCCAATTAAAGTCAGACTATGCTGAAGTTGATCCTCAATGAATTCAAAGTCATGAAGGTAGTCATGATTCAAGCACTGGTTTTTGAATGGGAATATTTGTTTTCTCAAGAGGGTCAAGATAAAAGAAAATAAAGTGGAGATAGATTAATGAATTTTCAGGGGGGAGAATTTATTTTAAAAGAGTGATTGTATCTCAAGTGGATAAGTGCATTTCTTCAAACACATTCAATTGGTATGGTATAAAGAATTGTTTTAAATAAATCTGTATGAGAGAATTGAATTCAAACCCATGTATTTCTCATCAATTGTAATCGTTTTAAAATTTGAAATGGGGGTTTGGAAAAGAAGAGATTAAGATTTTAGAAGATTCAAAAAGAATTGAGAAGCATTGAAGAAGTCATAATTGCTCTGAGATTTCAGGAGAAACTCAGATTTTGGTGAATTTAAGTGAGGGGGAAATTCATTTTGAATTCCTACCTAAACTTGTTTTGGGTCCCCTATAAAAGGAATGAAGTAAATTTTACTTGTGTGACTTACAGAGAGAGAAGCTCCAGGTTTCTAGAGAGAAGGAGAGTTCAATTATGTTCGGATTGAAAATTTTCTTGGGTGGTGTCAATTCATTCATATTCTATTCAGCATGACAATTGCATTCGGTAATTGAAGTGGTGCCAATTATACTCTATTTTTTTCAATCTGAAAATAGGATTGGGAGCTTTTTTGAAATAATCAGACTCGGATCACTGTTTTGAATGAACCAGACTAGGATCTTTGTTTTGAAATATTTGAACTAGGAGTTTTGTTTTGAAAGAATTAGACTGGGAGCTCTATTTTGAAAGAATCAGACTCAGAGAGATCAGACTCAGTGTTTCATAACAAAGTCCAGGTGGTTCTTACCTTTATTTTGGTTAAGTAATTGATGAATTGTATTACAATTTGAATACATTTTTTTAATTGAAAATAAGCACAGGTAACATGAGTTGTTACAAAACAATTGTATTAATCTATTGTGCTAATAGGGAGAACATGCATTAGTTGTATTTTTTTCATTGTGCTATATGAGTGTAAGGGTATTTCCTACTCATTGGAATCCATGGATTTTTTTTCTTAGTGGATTTTATGGTATTAGATCATTTCCAAACCATACCAAGGACTTAGCTATTCTTATTTAATAGTGAACCTTGTAAATCATTGTGTTCTTGTGGATGTGTGTTGAGTTTTTTTCAATAGGTAATTTATATATCTAATAGGAGACAAAGGTTTTTTCAATTGAAAAGAAACAAAAAAAGATTATCACTGATTCACCCCCTCCCCCTCTCAGGGATACATTAATATAACTAGGCACTTTAAGTGGTGTCAGAGCAAGTTCCCTTTGCTATTATTTGTTGATGGAGAACGTGAACTGTGTGAACAGTAAAGGTATTCCAGTATTTGATGGAAATAACTATCATATCTATAAAGATATAATGCTTCCATATCTTAGGTCTATCAGTTATGTTATTCTTGAAGCTACAATAGCTGGTTTTCCTCCCATTGATGATAGTGATCCACTTACACCTGTTGACAAGAAGTTTCTTGAGAATTATGGAAGGTCCAAGAATTCTATATTATCATCACTTTTTGAAATTGAATTCTTGAGAGTGAAAGGTGTTTCCACAGCTAAAGGTGTATGGGATAAATTGAAAAACCTATACGAAGGAAATACAAAAGTGAATAAGGAAGAGTTACAAATATAGAGATTGAAGTATGAAGGTTTGAATATGGGTGATCATGAATTTGTTGGGGAATTCTTTACAGTGGTGAATGATATTATGAGTAATATCAGATTTCTTGGTGAAACTCTGAAATACTCTACAGTTTTTGAAAATATCTTGATAATCCTACATCATAAATATGATGCAAAAGTTTCTTCATTGGAATATAGAGATCCTGAAACATTATCTCTTGATGATTTACATTTCACTCTTATCACTTATGAAATGAGAACAGAGAATGTTATGAAGAGAAAAACAATGGTTGAAAGAGAAATATCTTTCAAGGAAATAAAGAAAGAAAATTAAAAGAAGATTGTTATTGAAGATGAAGTTGGTGATTTTGAATTTGAAAATGGGGTATGTAAAAATTTAAATAAAATCCTATCCATATTTTCTAACAATGTGAAAAGAGGTATAGGGAAATACAAAGGGAAACTTCCCTTGAAATTTTTTGAATGTGGAGGTGTTGGTAACTTTGTGGCTAATTTTCCTCAATGAAATAAAGAAGAGGATAGTGATATTGAATAAACAAAAAAAAGAATAACGTGGAAGAAAAAGGGAGAAAAAGGAAAATAAAAAATTTCTTCAAATCAAAAAGAATAAGTTTCTTGTCCAAATATGATGAGGAAAAAGAGAGTGATGTTTAATCTGAAAAATACATTGAGTATTATAATGAAAATACATTCATTGAAATAGTGAATGATGAAGAATTTAGATGTAGTAGTTCTGAAGAAGAAGAAACACATCTTGAAGTGCATATGAAAGAAGAGTTGAAAGAATGTCTGAGAAAGATCAGAAGGCTTGAAAAGAAAAAAAAAAGGATGGAAGATAAATACTAAAGCAACAAAAAATGTTTTTCTGGTGAGAAAGAAAAGTTTATTAGATATATTGATGATTTAAATAAATATATTGAAGAATAAAATAATCATAATGAGCATTTAGAGGTGAAGATGAATGTAAAATAAGAAGAGTTGGAATTTGTCCAACAACAGGTCGTGTACTTGGTGTTGGTTTCATGTCATGGATTGGGATATCATGTTATGAATGGGGAGATCATTCCATGAGCTGGTACATTCCATGAACCTGGGATACATGTTGTGTAGTGGTTAAATAGATGATTTTAACCTGAGGTGATGGATTTTTTGGCATAACATATCTAGCGTGGACTACACGTCGTGATCAAGGGGTACAAATAGTGACCCGACACACACCCAAGTTAAAGTCATGTGTTTGGGAGTTTTTTTCTATCCTTTTCTTTCCATACTTCTTATTATCAACCCTAGGCTTCTCCAATGTCTTTTTAGAGGCGTCTCACCTTTCGGATCGATCTAATCGGATCCATTTCATCATTTCTTATATGGTGTGTTTCTTCAGGTGAGTGTTCTCACCAATTCTTCCTTGAAATTGATCATGATAGCCCCCTAGCATTACATTATCAGATCTGTTGATCCAATTTGTATGTTTGTTATTGTCCTTATCTAGATCTATTGTGAGATCTTATCTCGAAAACCATTCCTAGGTTAGTTGTGGTGCAGTGGATGTTTGTTCTTGAGGTATGGGGGATTTCTTCTATTCATCAATCCTTTTTCATCAATTTTGAATCAATCCTTTGAGGTGCGGGTTTGATTTTAGGGCCTTAACTGATGGTTTTTTGGGGTTTCATTTCTTATGGATTTTATTTTGGGAATGTGTGACCCGAACCTTGAGGTAGGTGGTTCTATCTCTAGCCTATGATAGTGAACCTACTTGTTTTTCTTTGAAAGTTTCTTTATAAATTGATTTTTGAAATTAGCATGATTGTTGAGTGTGTTAAAAAAGGGGTTTTAAAGAAAAATGGTTTTTCCATGGCTTTTGATAAATGGATTGTGAATGGTTTTGAATGGTTTTTAAAGCATTGAAATGAATTGTGAAAAAGAGCACATGGGTTACCTTGGGTACTTAGGTGGAAGGTTTATCTTGAGGCCATCATCTATTATTGTTATTATCAAGGAGGTTTGTCTTGGGGATTTCCTCTGTTCTCTAGGCTTGTTGTTCTAGGATACTAATATTGACATTTTGGGGGGATTACTTTTGGGGTTTTCCTTTGCTTCCTAGGCCGGTTGTTCTGGAATCAGTTTTGTGCACTTGATTATTTTGGTACGAGTAGTCTGTTTCCTAGACCTGTATTATTCTTTGGTGTTATGATACATGTGCTTCTATTTTGTATTGCTTGTTTTTCTGATTTAGCCTTGATATGCATGTTTATACTTGTGGAAAATGATATGGAAAATGTGATTTGAAACTGATATACCTACTTTTGTTTAGAAATGTGGAAAAGGGAATGTTTACCATCTTTTCTATAAAACTGATTTACTACTTATCATGTCATGTTTTAAATTTTAAATAATCATACAGGAATTTTTATATAGAGACTTTCTATGGAACACCTGGGTGGGATCCTACTGATCATGTTAGCTCACACCCTGCGCACTACTTCGGTGGTGCGTAGACCTTTTTTTGTCTTCCAGTGCAGGGAAAGGCAAGGCGATGCAGTGAGGTGGTGAGGTTCATGTCATCTTGGATGGGTAGCTAGTGGTGAGATGGTTTTAGTTCATCCATGTCATCGTTGGAGTAGTTTTTTGGTTTCGAGACCCTTACAGTCGGACTTGTCATTTTGAGTTTTTAGCTACTGTTTCAGTTGTTTTGTTTCTGCTATTTTCCTTATAGTCATGGAATATATATTTGTTAGTCTTCCAATATTTCTTTTTTCTCTATATATTTGTTGTGTGGTCATTCAGGTTGGGTGAAATTGTTCCCTTAGTTTTGTCGTTTGATGTTAGGTGCTTGTTGCTAGCCCATGGGGATCAAGAACTCCCTTCGGGTATGTGAAAGATCAGGTCGAATGCCAGGTTTTAGGGAAACCTGGGTCGGTTCATTACAGTTTGTCATAAGAGTGAGTTTTGTCCTCAATAATCTTTTCATAGGATGTCGGTTAGACTTGATATAGGATTGTTGGTACTTGAGAGGTATGTATCAATAAGTTCCTAGCCATCTCTTATCATAACAAGACTCAAGTTACCATGGGATGTTGGGATATGTGTCTCTAGTGTTGGTTTTTTCTTTTAAAAATCACATTTTTTGCGTATGGGTTTTCTAGTTTGAACTAATATTTATTCGGTTTCTAATCATTCTTATGTTATAGTGTGCAACAGTATACCTATGAGGCATCTTCCACAGGTTCCTCGAGAAGGTGCAACTAATGCTCTTCAATGAAATCCGCTTATGAATCATAATTTTATTGAGATTATTGTACAGGCAGTCTATGTTGTCAATTAGAATGTGCCACGAGTTCATAACATAGTGGCAGAATTACAGCCAGGAGCTGGAGAGGAAAGAGATCGATCGCGGGAGTTCTTTCACGAGAAGACACCATCCTTTAAAGGGAATACTGAACCTCAAATGTTAGAGGATTGTCTGGATAGTATTGATCAAATCTTCGACTTCTTATATACACTTGAGAATATCATGGTGAAGTGTGCAACATTCAGACTCAAGGGTTTCGGTAAGCATTGGTGGGACTCTATGGTCTAGGCAGACAGACATGTGGGCTTGGATTAGAAGGGTTTCAAAAGAATGTTCTTTCAGTAGTTTTATCTAGAGTCACTAATGTTGAAAAATCTCTATAGTTCCTATCATTGTAGAAGAGAGAGTGTTCAGTTTCCTCCTACACCAACTGGTTTGTTGATCTTGTTCATTTTTCTCTAAACATGGTAAGGAATGACCAGCTGAAGGCGCAGAAGTACCTATAGGGTTTGTGACTAAATTTTAGATTCCAAGTGTTCCTGTTGAAGCTTTCTTCCTATTCATAGAAATTTGATAGAGCAGAGATGGCAAATATGTAAATGGAAGGAAAAGTTGGATTTACCACCTATACTCTTCAAACTGGTGATATCTTTATTGGTGTGTATGGGAAGAATAGGAAGTGGCAGGGTTGTCATAGGAGTGGTGGAGTTGGGTCTCAGTAGCGAGCCTTTTCTGCACCGTTCTTTGTAGCTGGTAGTGTTCCTTTGACTTTCTACCAGTGCGGCAAGGGGGGTCACACCAGACGTTCTTTCCCTATGATCACGAATATGTGAAATACCTATGGACATGTTGGTCATCTATAATGTTTCTGTTAGGCTATAAATACACCTCATTATGGTCAGGTTTCGTCATCTCCAGAGGCTATTGTGGTGCAATAAGAAGCTTCAAAGACTATAGGGATCCATCCATAGTCCTCATGAGTGAAGAATTTACATGCAGTATATGAGTGTCCAATGGAAGTTGATGCAGTTCCGGCAATAGTGAGAGTTATTCTTCTTATTACAGCTTCAGTATCTACTACTTTGTTTGATACTGGTTCCTCTCACTCATTTATATTTGCACATTTTTTTTATATTCTTAAACTTCTAATGGAACTTATGCCCTTTACAGTGGAGTTAGTGACACCTCATGGAAAGATGAAATAGTAGGGGTTCGAGTGTCCTTTTTTGTTCTTGATAGCTGACACAGAGTTGGTCTGGGATTTTCTCGTTCTTGATCTGGATCTGTTTGATGTCATCATTGGTATGGATTTGTTTTTCACTCATCAAGCTGAGGTTTATTTTTATCATCAGTGCATTTCGTTTCTTGTTGCCGATGGGATCTCCCATGTGTTTCAAGGAGAGTGGGACCCGAGGTTAGGTCATACAGGATTGTCCCACCCAGAGCTTAAGAGTATGTTGGTTTTTGTTGCATTTGAGCCCAATGAAATTTCCTCTATTTAGGGTCTTCCTATTGTCATCCAATACTTTCCTAAAATTTTCCCAAAATACTTCTCTAGTCTTCCTCTAGAGAGAGAGGTAGAGTTCACAATTGACATGGTGCTAGGTACGTAGCCAATGTCGATGCCTTCTTACTGTATGGAACTAGAGGAGTTGAAAGAATTGAAAATTTATTTGGAAGACCTGTTAGAGAAAGGTTTTATTTTCTCTACTGTTTCTCCATGGGAATCCCCTGTGCACTTTTCCAAGAAAGAGAATGGTTCACTTTGGTTGTGTGTGGTCTATTGAAAGTTGAACCGGGTAACAGTTAAGAATAGATACCCTTTTACTTGTGTGTTTGATTTGTATGATCAATTAAAGGGTGGAAAGTGGTTCTTGATGATTGATCTTTGGTTGGGTTATCATCAACTCAAAGTCTGAGAGTTTGATATACTAAAGATGGCCTTCAGAAGTAGTTTTTTCCATTATGAATATCTTGTGATTCCTTTCAGTCTGACTAATGATCCTATAGTTTTTATGGCCTTAATGAATCAGATATTCCACAAATATCTTCAAACTTTTTTGGTAGTATTCATGTATGATATTATGGTTTATTCAAATTATGATCATCAGAACGAGAACCATCTAAGTTTAGTTCTGGAAATTCTGAGAAATCGCTATATGTATGGAAATATTTCAAAATGAAGTTTCTGGATTCGATAAGTGATGTTATTGGGGAATAGAATTTATGAGCATGGATTATTAGTGGATCTAGAGATGTTAAAAGTTATTTTTTCCTAGAAGGAACAACAAAATGTATTTGAGACACAAAGCTTCCTTGGTCTTTCTAGATACTACTGATGGTTCTTCAAGGATTTATATAAGTTGGCATCACCTTTGACTACTCTAACCAAGTAGGCAGTGAAATTATCATGGGATTTGAAGTGTCAGTGTTCTTTTGACAAACTAAAATGACTTCT
The DNA here is from genome assembly GCA_963277665.1 of Viscum album. Classification (NCBI taxonomy): domain Eukaryota; kingdom Viridiplantae; phylum Streptophyta; class Magnoliopsida; order Santalales; family Viscaceae; genus Viscum; species Viscum album. The sequence continues at coordinate 959,711,573 of OY728138.1, read as the reverse complement.
AACATCGACACATGTTCTGATCTTACCTAATCCTTATAAGGGCTATGTGGTGTTTTGTGATGCATCAGGTGATGGTTTGGGATGCATGCTTATATAGGATGATCATGTGGTATCTTATGGCTATCATCATCTCCAACCGCATGAGAAGAACTACCCCACTTGTGATTTATACCTTGATACAGTGATGCATGCACTTAAGTGTTGGCGGCACTATCTCTTTGGGGAGAAGTTCACAGCCTTCTCTGATCATGAGAGTTTGAGCTATATATTTTCCCAGAAGGACGTGAATCTCAGAAATAGGTGATGAATATAATACCTTCATACATTTGACTTCGACATCACTTATACCCCAGAGAAAGGGAATGTTTTTGCAGACAGTTTAAGCAGGAAGGTACCATCATAGGCTGTTCAAGAATTGAATAAGGATTGGAATCTTATGGGGCTTTTCACTCAGTTTCATTTAGATGATCAGGATGATGTCTCGGGTATGGTTCTTACCAATATTCAGTTTTAATCATCTCTCCTAGAGTCTATCATGTAAAGTTAACAACAATGTGGTGAGTTTCAGAAGATTCGGTGAAACCATTATGGTGGGGAGACCATTTCCGGTTTGTCTATTTCTTCATATGGAATACATAATTTTCGAAAGAATGTTGTCACACATATATCTATGAGAAGTTCAATTTTGTTTGATTTTTATTTCTCTGCATGGACCATTCATCCAGGATCTACAAAGATGTATTATGACATAAGAAGATGGTTCTGGTGGCCGGGTATGAAGTGTGATATTATAGGTTGTGTGTCTCACTGTTACACCTACCAACGGATGAAGGAAAAGAACTTGAAGCCCTATGGTTTTCTTCAACCTCTCTTGGTGTCAGTTTTGAATGGGATGAGATGTCCATGTATTTTTTTTTGTTGGGTTACCATCGACACCACAAGGAAAAAAAGATATCTGGGTGGTTGTTGATCGGTTGAAGAAGTCTTCTCATTTCATTCCGATTAAAGGCACCACTAAAGTTGAAGATCTGGGTAAGTTGTATGTGAAGGAGATTGTGAGGTTACACGGGAGTCCTTCTGATATTGTTTCAGATAGGGATCCTAGGTTTACCTCAAGGTTCTAGAAGAGTCTTCAAGAGGCAATGGGGACTCGGGTCAAGTTGAGCACAGCTTACCATCCACAGACAGATGGTCATATGGAGAGTATAATTCAAATCCTAGAGGATATGCTTCGTGCCTATGTCTTGGATTTCTATGGATCATGGGACAGCCATCTGGGACTGGTTGAGTTTGTTTACAAAAACAGTTACCATTCGTCAATCAGAATGGATCCTTTTGAGGAGTTGTATGGTCACCCGGGAAGATCACCTCTTTGTTGGTAAGTGGTGGGTGATGTATCTTTGGTTAGACCAAGTCTGTTTCAAGAGATAGCGACAATGATTTAGGAAGTGCAATGATGTCTGGTTATAGCCTATAGTTGACAAAAATCATATGGAGATCAGCGGCGTCATCCTTTGGAGTTTTCCATTGGTGACTGGGTTTTCTTGAAATTTTATCCTCATTTGGGTCACCGTCAACTTGGAAAACAGGGAAAGTTACCTCTGAGATATGTTAGACCATTTGAGATCACTGAACGTCTAGGTAAGGTTTCTTATCGGTTAGAATTTATGGCTCAGTTGACAGGAATTCATGATGTTTTCCACATATCACAGCTCAAGAAGTATCACCTTGACCCCTCTCATGTTCTAAGTTAGGAAGAAATTTAATTAGAACTAGATGCTTCTATTTTGGAGAAACTAGTGGAGATCATTAAATCTCAAGAGAAAATCTTGTGTGGGAAGTCGATTCTGTTGGAAAGAGTTCTATGTCAACAAGGATCAGATTCTCATGATACTTGGGAACACAAGTTGTTGGTGAGGGAGTAGTGGCCTCATATTTTTCTAGGGAGTAAACCTTCCACATGACTTCCCATGGATGTAAAGTCCTTATGATGGGGAGTTTTTAACATCATGTTACCTTGATTGGGTATGTTTTCCCTTTTTCTAAGTTCCTTTCTAGTTTTAAAATCCTTTTATGTGATTTTCTGGGTTTACTACAAACTGAAGAATAGGTACATGACATGTACCTAAAGTACACATTGTGTACTTGGTGTTGGTTGTATTTCATGTATTGGTAGATCACTTCATGAATGGGGAGATCACGCCATAATCTGGTACACACCGTGTACCGGAGGTACACATCATGTAGTGGTTAAATAACATATTTTTAACCCAAGGTGATGGGTTTTTTGGTGAAACTTATCTAGCGTAGACTACACATCGTGAACAAAGGGTACAAATCATAACCCTACCTTAACCCAGGTTAAAGTCGCTCATTCAGGATATTTTTAGTCCTTTTATTTTTAGACTTCTTTTTCTTGACCCTAGGCTACTCCTAGGAATTTTTCAGAGACGTCTCACCATCCAGATCGATCTAATCAGCTCTGGTTCATCATTGATTCTATGATGCGTATCTCCGGGTGAGTGTTCTCTCTGATTACTCCTTAATATTGATCTGTATACCTCCCTATAATTATGTTATCAGAACCATCGATCCAAGTTGGATGTTTCTTTTTGTCCTTATCTAGATCCATTGTGAGATCTTGTCTTGAAGACCATTCCTAGGCTAGTTTTGTTACAGAAGATGTTCATTCTTGAAGTACGGGGGATTTCTTATATCCTCCAATCACTTGTATTAAATTTTTAATCAATCCTTTAAGGTGAAGGTTTGATTCTAGGACCTTCACTGATGGCATTTTTGGGTTTTGTTTCTTTTGAATTCTGTTATGGGTGTGTGTGAACCAAACCTTGATGTAGGTGGTTCTGTCTCTTTCCTATGATAATGAACCTACTTATTTTTCTTTTCAAATTTATTTATAAATTGATTTATAAAATTGGAATGATTTTTTTATGTGTTGAAAAGGGTTTTTGAAAGAAAAATTGTTTTTCCATGGCTTTTGATAAATGGATTGTGAATGGTTTTGAATGGTTTTTAATGCATTGAAATGAATTGTGAAAAATAGAACTTGGGTTACCTTGGGTAATTAGGTGGAAGGTTTAGCTTGAGGCCATCATCTATTGTTGTTATTATAAAGGAGGTTTGTCTTGGGGATTTCCTCTGTTCTTTAGGGTTTTTGTTATAGGAGACCAATATTGACATTTTGGGGGGATTACTCTTAGGGTTTTCCTTTGCTTCTTAGGCCCGTTGTTTTGGGATCAATTTTGTGAACTTGATTATTTCAGTATGAGTAGTCTGCCGCCTAGACCTATAGTATTCCTTGGTGTTTTGATACCTATGCTTATATTTTGTATTTCATGGATTTCTGAGTTAGCCTTGATATGCATGTTTATGCTCGTACAAAATGATATTGAAAATATTATTTGAAACTGATATAACTGCTTTTATTTAGAACTGTGGAAAAATGAATGTTTACCATGTTTTCTATAAAAACTACTTTACTACTTACCATGCCATGTTTTATATTTTAAATAAGTATAAAAGAATTTTTATACATAGAATTGATATGTAACACCTGGGTGGGATCCTAATGAGCCCTTTAGCTCACACCTTACGCACTACTTCGGTGGTGCGTAGACCTTTGTTTGTATTCCAGCGAAGGGTAAGGCAAGGTACTGTAGTGAGGCCGAGAGGTTCATGCCAGCTGGGATGGGTAGCTGATGTTGAGATGGTTAGAGTTCGTCCATGCAATCATTATATTATCTATTGGTTTTGAGTCCCTTGCATTCAGACTAGTCTTTTGGAGTTATTAGCTAATGTTTTAGTTGTCTGGTTCCCATTATTTTCCCTTAGAATTATGGAATATATATTTGTTAGTCTTCCACTGTTTATTATTTTCTCTATATATATGTTGTGTGGTTGTTCAGGTTGGGAGAAATCATTCCATTAGTTTTGTCGTTTGATTCCCAGGTGTTTGTTGCCAGCCCGTTGGTATCAGGAACACCCTTTGGGTATGTGATGGATCAGGTTGGGTGTTGGGTTTTAGGGAAACCTTGGTCGGTTCGTTACATTATATGTTACACATAACAGTAATATTACAATGGTCATATGTCTATGTTATTATTTCAATGATAACCTTTCCCTTCAAATGTTCATATTTCACATTCTAAATATACTTTATTCTAATCTCTAAAATTGTTCATATCATTCTCACACATTTTATATCATTTCTATTCAACTGATTATTTTTTTCATAAAAACAATGTATCGTTTTTTTATTATTATTTTTATAATATGATCCTATAAAGTCCAACATTGTTATGTTTCTGTATATTATGATGTGTCACTATATAAAAATATAGTCATTAAAGGAGGTTATTTTTTTAAAATTAACAGAAGTTATAACCCACATAAAATAAATTAGCAGTGGTTTTAAAAAACCAGCACTAAATAAGTTGTCTACTTTAATTAACATCGATTATTAATGAGAATTGGTATATTGAAAAAATTAGTGGTTTTCATTTTATCAATGGTTAAAAACCCTTTTATTTTTTTTGAAAAAATATTATTTTAAAAAGATTGTAGACCACTACTAAGATTTTTTTGAAAAAAAATATAATATTAATAGAGGTGTATGTGGATTGTGAACTGACTATAGCATAAAATTATAAATAAAAAATATCTATAGTGCACTCTAAAAAACCATCCCTAACATATAATTTCTTTATAGGTTTTTATATAGAACTAGTTATAGCTATTCTTATAAATGTAAATCTCTAATGTGTATTGTACTATTATGATACAATAAAAGGGATTATATTGCATGATAACTATTGTAATGAAATTTTTATTTATAGTATGATATCATGTTTTAAATTCTACTCCTTATATAATTTCATCCTTTAAATTGGTTTCATACATCAATCCATGAATTAATTGGGTAATTTTTCATCATTACTTTCTTAGGCTCCCTCATTGTTTCCTCCAACTTGTGGTTCCTCCAAAATACCTTCACCAACTAATTTATCTGATTCTATAGAACTTTCTCTCTAGTATCAAGAATTTAGATTGAATCTTAATTATAATAGGAGTAGGTCACTAGATATAATTATTTAGTGGTGAGTACATGTGTTGTGTATAACATATACTTCTTTAATAGTGATACATGAAAGACATCATGTACTTCATAGAGGTTATGTGGTATATCCAAATGATAATATATAACTCCAATTATCTCTAAAATATAAAAAGGTCTGATGGACCTTGGACATATATTTCCTTACTTTTCAAACAATATAAGTCCCTTTTATGGTGATACATTTAATAATTCATGACCACCTACTTGAAATTTAAAATCCTTCCTAAAATTATCAGAATTGATTTTATATCTTCTTTTATAGATCTTGATATGTTTAAAGATAGATTAAAGTTTTTCTATTGTATCCTCAATTATTTTTGGACAAACTAGATTCATTTCCCTAAATTTATCCCATTGGGATAGAGTATGACATCTTTTCCCGTAAAAATATTTTTATTTTTTCATCTGTATGTTAGATTAAATTTGTTTTGTGTATTCAGATTCTACCAGAAGTAGGTACTAGTCCTAAGTTTCTTAAAAGTCATGTGAGCATGATATCAATATATCCTATAATATTGGGATATTCCATTCAATATAATCATCCATTTGAGTATGATAATAAGATCTAAAATGAATCTTGGTGTTAAGAAACTTATAAATACTCCTACAAAATTTTGATGTCAAATAAGGGTTATGATTAGATATAATTGATAAAGGTGTATTATGAATCCTTGCAATTTAATTAATATAAATCCATGCCATTGTCTCAAGTGGTAGTTATTCCCTTATTTATAGGAAATGTATAAACATTTTAAGGAAATCTACAATAAACCATACTACATTATTACTTTTGGATGTCTTAGGAAGCCCATCAATACGATCCATTATGATTTTTCACACTTTCATATTGGTATAGGGAAAGGTTTCAAGAAACCCTTTAAAATTTGTTTATCTGTATTTACTGATTTACATACCAAGAATCCTAACACCTAGTCAACAATTTATTAATTCACATTTTCCCATCAAAATATTTCTATTAAATCCCTATACATCATGGTTCTACCTGGCTGTACAAAGAAATTGGAGAAATGAAATTGAGATAGAAATTCTCTCTTCAACTCAAGTATCGATGGTATACAGTCTCTTTAAAAACTTTAAAAATCCATCATCATAATTTATGTCCATCAATATCACATTATTATTTCTTTCCAAAAAGGGGGAGAGTTTTTATTCAATGAATTACTTTCTTCATTTTTTTGAAAACCACAATACACATCATAAGAGTTTGATTTAACTTGAGAATTGATTTAGTTGTGGTTTGTGTGCAAGATTAATTTTTGATAACATCATTTCTGAAGAATGTGAGAAGGATTTTGAAAATATAATGATCTGAAATTTCATGCCAAATTACATTCATAAAATTAACAAGATCTGAAATGGTTCTGATAACTTTATTGGTATACATAGTGAGGCATTGAGGTCATCAGAAGATGGTGAAGTTAACGTTGATACAATTACAATAAAATCTGATAATTATTGAAATATGACTATTAAATTCTATTAAAACTCTCTCTATGAATATACCTGCAAATTCGATAATTGTAAGAAAAAATATAATTAAGAATTATAAAATTCTCTGGTTATTTTTAAGTTTCTCCAATTCTTTATTTCCAAGAGTGCTTTCGATCATTGTAATAATTCTCTTTATGTGTGTTTTTTACAAAAAGTTATATTTATCAAGGTTTTATTGTAAAGATTTTGGTTTTTCTATTATAATTGTTTTGTTACTATTCTCATTTGATCGAGGGATTCTAGGGATATGAAGATAGGTTTTTCATGGATAGAACACTATACCTATTGATAGGTTTAATTCATGGGATTCTAGGGATAGGAATACAAATCACCTATTGATAGGTTTATGTTGAGGTATTATATGGATTCAAAAACATAGATACCATGGATCTATTCTAAAGGTCCACCTCACACTTTGGATTAAAATCATGGTTTTATTATATATTTTAAAATAGTATTAGGTTTTTTAATTGATTCTTCATGTTTAGTTTTAAAATTATGCTATATTATTTTTTGAATTTCCACTAGTTTAAATCTATTAATCTCTGTTGTTTATATTTTTATTATTGTATCTACTTAAAATTCTGATAATATTATTTCTAACATGAGTACTATATTTTATAAAATTTATATTTTCGATATAATAACTATTTTTACTCTAATATTTTATTTAATCTACATTTTTTAAATCAGGTTAGTTAAAATTGAGGGTGGAACAAAAATTGTATGTTTTTTGTTTTAACTACAATTCAAACTATCCCTATTTTAGTAATTTTACACTTATACCTTGGGAAAAAATTGTATATGTGGTGAAATATGTAATATATATGGGTTAACAGTGTTTTAAGTAATTTTCACATAAAAAGATATCAATATGAGACAAAGGATATGGATGGAACTACTCAAGGACTATTATTGTGCAATAAAATACCACCCTAGGAAAGAAGATATTGTGGAATATATATTCAGTTTCAAGGATAAATGAATTATAGCCATGATGATGATGCAAAAGAATCTAATATTAATAGATTTAATAAAGTTATACATGGAAATTATTATAGAAGAGGAAACATCATTACTTTTTCAATTAATTGATCAACCATGTTTATTAGATAAGATAAATAATTCCTAACATGATACAAAAGGTTTAGTAAAATAAACTGAATCCATGGAATTAAAGGTAACATTATTTTTTTAAAGAAAACTCCATATAAGTTCTCATGGTATGAATTACATTCCTTAGACTTACAAACTTCAAAAACAATCTCATTAGATAAAAATAAGCTAATTAGATAGAACAAAACCCCCTAATTGTTAAAAAATAAGAACTCTACTAGATTTTCAAAATTCTTCCTCAAAACTTTTAAATTTTCACTTCCCTTTGTTTAAAATAAGACTTATTCAAATTCCAAATGAATTCAAATTTTTATAAATTCCCCCCCCCCCCATTATGGTTTTTAAAAGTAAACACGATAGGGGGATTTAAACAAGTAAACTTTAACCAAGTTAATTTATATTATAATATCTCTTAAAAAATAATTTTCTCCTCATTTATTAAACAAAAAGAGCATAAAAAATAATTGAAAATTAATTCATAGAAAATAAGGTTAGTATAAGTTAAACTTCCTGGAAGTTATATCCCATATTATAAGATGATATACCACTTTTGAGCATGGTTATAGGAAATTTTTCACTCTAAAGATTCTTATCAACATAAGATTCAAAAAAATATAATATTGATAATTATATAAATATAATGAAATAAAAGTGAAAAACTAGAAAATATCATCCCCATTTCTAGAAGAGTTTTTTAATATTAAGAGATAGGATAAAAATTAAGTGAATTTAAGATCACATTAGGTTGATCATTCAAAAATTCTATTTAATATATTCAACCCTATCAAAAATTAAAGGTTATTTAAAAAAAATCAAATTGATTTTCCTTTCTGATAAAGTCAATAACTATACCCTCTTTTTGTGTGTGATCACTAAGGAAGTGGTTTTTAAAATCTATGTGATTTTCTCCTGAGTGATGTTCCAGGTTTCTAGATAAATAATTAACACTATTATTATCATAATGGCTTGGATTTAAAGTAAAAATCAAAAACATATATATGAGTTTATGTTTCATCCACAACACTTGAGTCCAAAAACTTCTAACTACCACACATCATGCCTCAATAGAGGAATGTACTACTAAATTTTTCTTCTTATTGAAAAAAAAAACAAAATACTCCCCTAATAAATGAAATATTCTGAAATTAAATTTTGTGTCTATCCTATATCCTCCAAATGTCCTCATCTAAGGAACTTTTGAGAAAAAACTAATTTCTTAAAGAATAAAATAAACCAAATTCTGAAGCTCCTTTTATAAATAAAAAAATGTGTTTTACCACTTTTAAATTTGATTACTTCATATTTTATAAAAACATTTCACATAATAAAACCAAGAACATAATTCTAGGTTAACTTGCTATAATATATAGTAAACTTTTTATCACACTTCTATAAAGTTTTTGATCAATTGAATTTCAAAATTCATTAAGATTGAGCTTGATAGAAGTTACTATTGAAGTATTTATACTCAAAGCATTGTAAAAACCAAAAGAAGTAATTCTATAATATATTTATGTTTATTTAATATATTCTCATATATTTTTTGAGAAATTTAAAAACTAAAGAATAAATTGAGTTCACCTATCATGCTCATTTTAAACTCATTTTTTCGTAAGTTCTAAAAAACAATTGAAAATAATTTTTTTGAGTTGAAAAAAATAATGACATTAACATATATTTAAAAAAGATGATATATTTAAAAATTTATTTATAAATATTTTTGGATCAAATATTCCTTTAAAAAATTATTTTTTAATTAAATATCCAGTAATTCTATCATACCAAGCTCTTGGGTCTTGTTTAAGTCCGTAAAGTTATTTGGTAAGTTTGAAAACATTTTCTAGAAATTTAGTATCCTTAAAACCAAGGGTTCTTTTAAAAATAAACTTCCTCTTGTACATATTCCTTAATAAAATGAATTTTAACAACCATTTGAAAAAAGATAAAATTCAAATGTGTTTTAATGAATAGTAAGATTCAAATCGATTCAAGTCTAGATGCTACTGTAAAAGTATAACAATAATCTATTCCTTATATGGATAATAACCCTTAGAAACAAGTCTTTATATATTTATAATAGTAGCTCCATTTTAATCACATTTGATTCTAAAAAATCATTTAACTCACACTATTGAAAGATCATTAAGTCACTCAACTAGGGTCTAAACTTGGTTCTGATCAAATTGATTGAGCTCCTCTAGCATGACTCTTATCTAACTTTCATTACCTATGGAATAATATGTTGTCTTAGGTTAAAATTGTGATAGGAATGTATGATGATGACATTTATTTATTAGGAAACTTATAGTTTTAACCATTTAACTTATATCAGTGATAATATTATCAAAAGGATGACTTCTTAAGATTGATTGGTTCTTGGGTAAAGAGATAATTTTATCCCCAAATAATGGTTATATATCTTCCATTGAAGTAATTTCTAGATATATAATATTAAATGATCATACTTATAGAGGTTTTAAAACCAATGGTTTAAAATCAAATTTTGGTAAAATAAAGTTTGATCTTTTTTAAAAACATCATCGAGAGAATGAATTTCAAAGAGGTTTCTCAAAAATAAAAGGAACAATTTCATCAAATTTTACATGGAATGCTTCTTAAAAAAGTTCATTATGTTATTAAAAACTATATAATCATTACTAGTTATAAAACAACTAACAAATATTCCTTCATCATTCTTAGGATAAAATTTTGAATTTAAACTTTAGTATTCAAAATTAATACTTTACATCAAAAGCCTCTAAATTAAGAAATTTTTGGATTTCTTCTATCCCAAAACTCATAAGGAGTTTTATTAACAATAGTTTTGATTAAAAAACAATTTATATTATAAAAATAACTCACAAAATCATCCTTGAAATGTCTAGAAATAGAAATATCACTTAGAAAAATATAATTAATTTATTAAATAATTATATTTCTTTATTTAACTACACAATTTTGTTGTGGTGTTATAGTCACTAAAAATTTATAAGTATTAATTTTATTACTATAAAAATTTTGAAAATCCAAGTTTAAAAACTCACCAACATGATCATTGTGAATATAAATTAAAGTTATATTTTTCTCATTTTTAAATAAAGCATGAAAATCCTTAAAATAAGAAAGAAATTTGGATTTTCATTAAATAAAATAAACCCAGAAAAATATAGTGTAATAATCTACCAAGATATATATATAGTTTTTCCCTAATACTTCTATTTTTTGTAGAACCAAATAAATTCTTGTACACTGACTGTAAAGCTTTTAAATTTGAGAATTCACTTTTAGATTTAAAGCTAGACTTATGTTGTTTACAAAATTTAAAAGAATCACAAACTCTGGTTTAGTTAAACTTAAGTTATGGTATTTATCTAACATTTATTTTCCAAGAAAATTTAGTTAAAGATTGAAATCTATAGTGACCAAGTATTCTATTCCAAAACCAAGACAAGCCTTCAATTTCACTTGAATAAGGTAATTTTTTATGTATTAGTTATTCTAAGTCAATTTTTAAACATTCTCTTTCCAATAAATAGATAGAATAAAAGTATATTATGAATTTTAATAGTACAATTATCATTCCTAAAGTTTATAAGATAAACCTCATAAAATAGTGGGATAATACTGAAAAGGTTTAGGTTAAGGCTTTAAAAGTATAAAAATTTCTAAATTAAGGTTTTTCTGAGAAAAGAAACATTATTTATTCTAATGATTTCACCTTATGAATTGTGTCCAAAAGAGACTCATCCAATATTTAAATTTCCTAAATTCTAGAAGTTAGAATTATCTCTTACCATGTGTTGGGAAAAACTATTGTTCATGTACCATTTGATTCAAATTCTAGTGTTTAGCCTATTTTTCTAAAAATATAAAAATTAAGTTCTTGGTATCCAAGCTTGTTGGGGTCCAGTTATATTAACAAATAAAATTTTAGAAACTCACATATGCTTAAATATATAACTTTTAATAGATGATAGTTATTTAGAAATTAATGAATTATAAAAACCAAAATATTGAACTTATTTTAAAGGAAAAAAATATTCCATTAACCTCCCCTTTGAAATTTAGTGAAAAAGGTGAACACTTAGGTATCAAATAGTTGGATTAAAAATGTGGTTTATCAAAATTAAATCTTTTTCCATTATAAGTTCTATAATGTTTTATTTATTTTTACATTATATGGAAATTTTATTTACTATAAGTGATTTTTTATAAAAGTGTCTTCAAACTACAGACTTTGGATTTTAAGTTTCATAACTAAACATTGATCATCATATTATCTCTTGAAATTAAACTAGGTTTTGAATATAATTCTGTGGAAAGTTTATAAACTTCGTAGATAATTTTTAAATTTTATTATTATCATTAAAAAGTTACACCTATTCAAAATCATTGTTACATTTCAATTTTTTATTATCTTTTCCATTTAAATTACACATCTAGTCATTTCCTCAAAAGTGGGATCATCATTTTCATCACTTTATGAATTTAGTTTTTCATCATCTGATGAAGTTGAATAATCATCCTCAGTTGTAAAAGTAAATTTAGAATCTTGAGTTAATTTTTTAAAGGATTCAGTAGTTACCTTAGTCATGTGGAATTTTTCATCGGTAGTTATATCTATATAAAATCCAATGATTTTAGAAATTTGACTTCCAATTTATTCTAATGAACTTCAAAAAGGTATATCACCTTAAATCACACTTTAGGTGTCCAAATATTTCAAAATATTTTTACCTTTACTCTTAGATTATCTCTTTGAATATATATCTTTTCTCTTTAACTAAAGATAATATGGTCTAACATGACTTTTATTATTATATTTATAGAATATAAAATTTGATGAATCCTTATAATGTTTGTCTTTTTTATACTTCTGGTGAGTAAAGTGGAAGTTCTTATTCCTCAAAATATTATTCATTCTTAAAGAAATTTATGCAATATCACTCTCACTAACATCTAAACCACTTAGATCATAATTTTTATTTCTTATCTTAGTGACCTAATATTTTGAAACATTAGTATAAGAATTAAAAGTATCATAAGTGGTATTATCAGAAGTAGGTGAAAAAACTACTCCATTCTTTCTCTTTTCTTTATCTTTATCACTTTTCAATCTAATTTCATATTTTGTTAGATTACCAATTAAGTCATCCAGACTTATATTAGTCAAATGTTTAGTGTCATCGATAGTATTCCTCTCTGATTCACAATATTTTGGAATAATATCAATCATATTTTCAATAATATTATCATCCAAAAATTCATTCACACTCAAAGATTTTAAACTATATAAAATATTCATAAAATTTTGATGAATTTGTGCTACAATTTCACAAGGGAAAAATCAAAAGATTGATAGTTCACTCTTAACATTTCTTTGTGAGTTTCTAATACTCTGTATGTTCCAAATATATTAATCTCTATCTACTTCAAAATATAGTTTTGTGCTTCATAAGATGATATTTTACTTTAAATGTTCCTAGTCAAAGAACACAAGGAATTATAAACCTTATGATTTACCAGATATTCCAATTTTTCTTCATGAGAAAAATGGGAATTGTATTTCCACATAACTTTATAATTTCTATTTAACATGATAAAACTATCAACTATGGTATTAATGATAAAATAATTTAACCAATCCAACCAATATTTATAATTTTTCCCATAAAAATAGGTGGTCTAATTAGATTCAAATTCTTATGAGTTTCAACTGAAATTCTTCCCATCATAACAAAAAACATTTGTCTTCTAATATAGTTAATATAAGGGACCTGATATAAATTTCTAAACTACTAAAAAAATTTAGTTGAACTGAAAAACATGCGGTGGTTTTCTTTGAAACCAAATGTTTCCCAAGGGATATATGGAAAAATTACTACAATAGGTGGTTGAATTGTAGTTAAAATAAATAGCGTAAAATTTTTGTTCTATCCTTGGTTTTATGTTAACCAGGAATACTAAATACTGACCAAATAAAATATCAGAGTAAAAAATGATACTTACAGAAAAGATATAAACTATATAAAATATAGTAAGAACAATAGAAATAATTTTGTTATATGTTTAAGAAGATATTATAGTATAATAATAAAAAATAGAAATATATAAATCTAAACTAGTGTAAATTCAAAAGTGCATAAAACTAAAGTTTAAAATAAAACATAGAATATAAATTAACAAACCAAACACTCCTTTAAAGGATATAATGAAACCAAACTTTAAAACCAAAATGTAAGTTGGATATTTATACTAGATCCAAGGTATCTCTATCTTTCTATCCCCAAAATCCCTTGACTTAAACTCATCAGTAGGTATAGTGTTCTAACCTCAAACAATCTATATTCCTATCCTAGAAATACCTCAATCACACAAGATCATTAACCATAAAATTATAAATTAAATACCAAGAGATTTATAAAAAAACCTTTCCAAACATAGCTATTAGTAAAAAATAATGATAAAGAAAATAGTTACAATGATCATATATGCTCTCACCAATAATAAATTGTAAAAACTTCAAAAAAACTATAGGATTTAAAAATTATTGATTAAATTTTTTTTTAGAACACTTTAAGTTTAGGATATATTTATAGATAGAGTTTTAAAGAACACCAATACTTGGATTTCCATAATCTTTAGAGTCAGTTATAATTATATCAGTAGTAGATTCACTATCTTTCAATGAACTCAACCCTTACCACATCTATCGATGAAGTAGTCATATTTTCATAAATATTATTACATTATCTATAAATAATGTTATCAAGAATTCATATTTCACAAAAACAATAACTAATACAATTCTAAATTTAAATCAAATTTATATGAAGGGTATTGTAGTCTTTTTTTAAAAAAAGAAGAAAGTGAGTCATTAAATCAACAATAGCGTCTTTATATCTTCTAGGAAAATACTACAGACACCAACTCTAGATCATGATTTGGATAATTTTTTCATGGGTTTTAAATTTTCATAATATATAAGAAACAACTCTATCATTTTTCATAAGAATTCACCCACAGTCCTTTCTTTGATAAATATTTATATACAAAAAATATTCTATTTATTTTCAATAATTTTAAGATATATATATTGATTAATATTTCTTCAATTCGTTAAAAAAATTCGCATTCCTTTAACATTCTTAATTCATCACATTTATATATCAAATTATCTAATAGATTATCTAATTGTATAAAAATTCAATAAATCATAGATAGTGACTAACTAATATAAGGAAATTATGTATATAAATTATATTCATTAGTGTGACCCATTTTTTGACCACCTTAGTAATTAAATGTTAAATAAATATTTTGGGATCATGAACTTTATCCAAATCCTATAATTTATCCACCAAAACATAATGGGTGGAAAAACATATAGGAAATAGTTTTTGAACTAGATGAATTGGAACTTATAAGACAACTTCACTTAAGTCATCACACTAAAACACCAACCCCAAAAAACCTAGAAAAGAACTCTAAAATACAACAATAAAAATAAATAAAAATAAATGAACAATACAATATTTATGTGGTTAAAATGTGAGTCTTAATCCAATGGAGACACTGTAATACTTTTATTCATGAAATAAGAAGATGATTACAATGTTTTTCAAGTCCATACACAATAATTGGTTTCAACCTACTAAAATATTATAATCAAACCTATGAAACTATTCTAAACTACATTTCAATATTTATGAGTAGTGATTCCACCTTAGTCTAATCTTATGGGGTATCTCTCATCTTGATCAAATACTTCCACCACATCAACTCTATCTTCTAGTACAGAATTCCCACTTTTAAAACTCTCATCATTTGGTTTACATAATTATTATCCACTAAATGAGGATAATATTTATTGTTAATATATATAATATTCATGTGATTTATTATCCATATACACCATTTTAGTACATTTTACACTTTGAACATTAATTCACATTATGATTGTAATTCCCTCTTAAAATGCACTATTACATAGTACATTTTTGAACACATCCTAAAATACAAAATGGTCTTGATTTTATTTTCATATTTTATTTTCAGGTATCCCATTATATAAGGAACAATTCATGTTTTTGGAGCACTAGAAGACTCACAATAGAAGACTACCAAAGTTGGCCTTGAACCAACAACATTCTGGGCAAAGTAAACTGAACAGAAGACCAATAAAGAGATTTTATTGGCCAATATCCAAGCCCAATAATTATAAAACTTTAACTGAAGATGTAATAAATATAGGGAAACATTTCATTAAAAATTTTCCAAAGCTAATTCTGATGTTTTAATGTGGTTCCAGGTGGCCCATTTTGGATATAAAATTTTGGGCCAGATTCTACATCCCAGAAAAACAGCCCACTATTTCAATAATACCTCACAAACCAAAATTCCATTTGTGATGATATATTACATTAGGTAAGGAGACATATGGATATACATTTTATTATTCTATGTCCCACTCTAATTATTCCATCTAGAAGGTCATTTAAATGGTTTTGTTCGGTGGATGCAAGCTAGATGCCACCTCATGTCAAGAGTGGAAAAGTCTAAGTTCCACAAGCTTTCCACCCCCCTAAGCCTACCATACTCAAGTGATATCACTTTAACTATTGGAGGATCTACCCAAGGGTCCAAAAATTTCTATTTAAGGTAGTGTTGTTGGAGGATTTATGGATCTTTGGTGCTTTGTTTAATTGTAATGTTATGCTGTGAATTTGTCTCCTTGAGTTTGTCTTTCTCATGTAAGTTTTTCAATTCACCTTAGTTTCTTCATAAAATTTCTTCTTATATGATTATTTTATTCTACTTCATATCAAGTTGATACTATTGGTTCAAGGTGTAAATTTATTCACACTAACTCTTGTGAAATTATCACACAATAGTGGAGTGATCGTTATTTCATTGTCTTTTTTTACTTCTCCAATTCCTCATTCATGAGTCTACTTTCCACTTTCATTGAAACCATAGAATCAATGGAGGGATAACCCACTTATGGGTTAATACAAGTAAGTATCAAGGGGCTATATTAGATGTTATTTATCACTCTATTAATTTATAATCACTTATTTTAATTGATAATTTTGTTTGAAGATCTTCAAACTCCTTTGTCCTTGTTTAATTTAAGGCCACGCACTTCATGTACTAATACAAAAATTTACTTTGAAGTGCTCAAAATTTTATCCTCTAAGTGTATAGGTGATTGGTATTATAGAGTGTTGGTATTAAACCAGTAAGTGATGAAGTTGTTTGATCTTCTTGAATAAATATATCTTGAATATAAGAAGATGAAACTGTTCAAAAAAGAATCTCATCCAATCCACCCCCAAGTGATAACCCAGGATCAACTCATTCTTTTAATTTGAATTCACTTAATTCTCCTATATTTCACTTAAACCCATCTAAAATCAACCCAAGTTGTCCACTTAGTAGCCAAAAATAGTCCATAGAATGTATGTGTCTATAGGTTTCTTCTTAGGTCTCTGAGAATTCAACAACCCAAGATAAACTACAAGTGACTGCTTAAACCTAAAATCTTGGGTAAATTTGGGTTAGACGATTCTGTTTTGTGGATGAAAGTTGTCTACCACCTTGGGTCAAGAGTGGAAAAGTCTGAGTTCCACAAGCTTTCCACCACCCTAATCCTACTATACTCAAGTGAGATGACTTTAATTATTAGAGGCTTGACCCGAGGTTCCAAAAATTCCAATTTAAGGTAGTGGTGTTGGAGGATTTTGGTATCTTTGGTGCTTTATTTAATTTTAATGTTATGTTGATAATTTTTTGCCTTGAGTTTGTCTTTCTCATGTAATTTGTTCAATTCACCTTAGTTTCTTAATAAAATTTCTTCTTCTACTCTTATTTTTTTCTTCTTCATATCACGTTGATACCATTGGTTCAAGGTGTGAATTTATTCACATCAAACATTGTGAAATTATCACACAATGGTGGAGTGATTGTTATTTCATTGCCTTTTTTTACTTCTCCAATTACTCCCTCATGAGTCTACTTTCTGCTTCCTTTGAAACCATGGAATCAATGGAGGTATAACCCTCTTATGTATTGATCCATGGGAGTAGCAAGGGGCTGTATTGGATGTTATTTCTCACTCCATTAATTTCTAATAACTTATTTTAATTGAGAATTTTGTTTTAATATCATCAAACTCCTTCGTCCTTGTTGAATTTAAGGCCACAAACTTCAAGTTCTAATACAAACCTTTACCTTGAAGTGCTTAAAATTTGATCCTCCAAGTGTATAGGTGATTAGTATTATGGTGTGTTGGAATTAAACTAGTAAGTGATGAATTTGTTTGATCATCTTGAATAAACCTATCTTGAATATAAGAAATTGAAACTGTTAAAAAAAGAATCTCATCTAATCCACCCCTAAGTGATAACCTAGGATCAACTCATTATTTTAATTTAAATTCACTTAAGTATCTTATAATTCACTTAAACCCATATAAAATCATCCCATGTTGGTCACTTCATATCCAAAAACAGTCCATAGATTGTACGTGTCTATAGGTTTCTTCTTACGTCTATGAGGATTCGACGACCCAAGATAAACTACAAGCGACCACTTAAACCTAAAATCATGGGTAAATTTGGGTGATGAAAAATTTTTGTTCCATTATTGGGGACCTAAGTAAGTTATTTTAGACACTATAATCCTTTTCTCACCCCAAATTCACTATTCTCACCCCCATCTCTCTTATCTTTACCCCTTTCTGTTTGTGTGTGTCCTGAGAATTTAGAATCCAACTTTCTATCTTCTCCAATAGAGTATCTTCAAAATTATCATGTAACAAACCCATTCTAGAATAAAATATAAAATAAATATTGGGAAGCCCAAAAATTAGTAAATTTCTTGGATCAACTCCTGATTAATTACCACACACCTAGTGACATGTACACTATTGGGATGATGAATATTCAAAGGATAAATTTCCATACCTCTCAAGTATGGTTGAAGAGATCAATATTATGGAATTAAATGATGTATAAGATTCTATCTAGCCTAATACCCCAACAAATTCTTGAAAAATAGTGTGAATAAATGGATAAAATGGATTTGGAAGTTTTATCATTGAGATTAGAACAACAAATCATTGAAACATGTGAGGAACCCAACCATAGACTAATTGTCCCTTCCATAACCTTATGTATTGTTTCTTGTTTCCCACAAACCCCACAGGAATTTACTGAAGAACCAATATTTTCATTTGGTATATATTAATAAGACCAAGGATTTATTGAAGGGTTTTTAAATCAAGATGAAATTGATTTGTTGGATTCAAAAGAGGAGAATTTGACATCATGGATTGAGTCTCATAAGTATAACTCCATTAATTATTTTTTAAAAACAAAAATCTATGAACCATTGAGATAAATCACAAACATTGAGTCCATACACATTCCTAACACTGGTCTTTCCAATTTTTTAGTTGAATATTCTATTCAAAAGGAACTGATTCTGTTGAGAAATTTGGAAAACGAAACTAAGTTGGATTCAAAATCTCAACCTGTATCTGAATATCCTATCCAACCTAAACTCAAAATTATTATACTTAATTCCACACTCAATTATCCCTTCATAGGGTATAACCATTACCTTTAAGTTGGAATTGATTATTCTATTTAAACAAAAAAATTTGGAATGATCATTGATGTCTTTGTCAAGACTATAGTGGAAACTGGATCAACCATTTTTGAAATTCCTTGGATTTTTTTCAATCATTGTAGAACATAGGTTTTACATGACCCAAATTCTAAAAAAATAATCATTCTCAACCTATTATAGTTGGTGAAACATGTGGTCTTTAAAAATTTTAAAGTTGGTATTGGGTAAGTTATGGGGGTTCAGGTCGAGCTAGAGACATTAAACAAAGGCACTGCATGGAAGACAACCTGTGGTTTTCATGGTTCCAATAATTTTGAATCATCTTCATTAATAAATAAATTTTATTTTAAAAAAATACTTAACTCTAAATATTATAGTATTTTATACTGTTGACATTTTCTTCTATTATGAGTATGGATGGGTATGAAAGGGGAGCATCATATTCATCTGTGTCACGCGGTGTGATCCCTGAGTAATACCTTACCAAGAAATTTAAAAAGAGGAAAATGTATCATCAGTTTATTTTATTTTTATAGGTTTTTAGGTTAAAATAAAAATAAAAAATATATATAATAATAATTAAAAAAATAAAAGGACACATCGTAGGTCATGGGGAAAACCTCGTCACAACCGACGAAGCCGCGGGGACTCGAACCTGGGACCGAAGGGAGATAGGGGTGCATGCTTACCACTGACCTATGACTTATAGTGATTACTTATTCTATAGTTTTTGTATATATACTTATATTTTACTTTTTTATTATATTAATAAATATATATATATCTATATATTTTTTGTTTGTCTGTTTGTTTGTTTTTACTTTTTTTCACTAGGGAACTCAGCAAGTGACATGGATATCAAAGGACTAAATTGGAGCAGCAAGAACTTCAAATTCAACCACCAAGTGACATAATTTCATGATATTTATATTTCAAATTCCTTTTATAACTCCTCTTATCTACCTCTACCCCCTTTTAAATATTCTTTTCTTTAAACATCGGGGACAATGTTTTTCAAAGTTTGGAGGGTGAAAAGAATGAAAAAAATTATTAATTTTCTGTGTATAAAAAATGTGTGGAAGGAAAATTTTCATTAACCTTGATCATGATAATACAAATTTCACACTTTGAAATTTAATATCAAATAATTTATCATGCCCTGATTCTAATTTTAATCCATTTATAATTTCATGCACATAGATTTTGGAAATTGCGGTTGTCTAATGTGAAATTTCATAGTTTATATTTTCATCTAAAGAAAAAAAAGAGATCACAATGCACGTCCTTTGGATAGTGGGGTATTATTTTGAGTTCATGGGGTCCCCCAAATAAATAGCATAGGTTTGGTGATTATTTTTTTAATATGATTATTCAAAAAAACAATAAATTTGGGCATAGAGTAATGAAATGACCTAATGTGTGGCTTTCCGCACTTGGGGATCGTGACTTCATAGTTGTCCAGCCCAGAGCTAGTAATTTTATCTCTATTTGTGGTAATTTGACTTTGTTTTTTACTAAGTTATCTCAAGATGATTCTTAACTATGTGGGCTTCACTTGTTGCCCTAAGGTCTTTGAGCCTAGGTTTCATCGGCAAACTCTCACTACATGGGTTGAGTCTATTGAGTGCAATTTCAATTACCATGGAAAATTTTCAAAAAAAAAGAAATTGAATACTTGTATTAATATTGAAATGTGATTCCACTTAGCGCTTCCATCATTTTCCCCTTGAATAAAAATCAACCCCTATATCTATTGTGATACACAACACATCTTCATACTTAATTGATATTGGATGAAAAATGGTGATTAATTTGAACAAAAGAATGGGATTTGTCTTGGGATATTCTTATGAAACTATGTTTTATTAAAATATTTTGATGGGCTTCATGATTGTTTGGTATAAGAGTTATTGGTGATCATTGTGTACTAAAATGTTTTTGAAAAAGTGAATTTGAATTCAAATTTTTGAGATATATTTTTCTCGGGACTAGAAAAACTCAAGTTGGGGTATGATTATCCACTAAAAGAGGATAATATTCATTGTTAATATCTATAATATTCATTTTTTTTATTATTCATATAAACTATTTTAGTTCATTTTACCCTTTGAACATTAATTCACATTATGATTGTAATTCCCTCATAAAATGCACTATTATATTGTGAATTTTTGAACACATCATAAAATAAAAAATGGTCTTGATTTTATTTTAATATTTTATTTTCATGTATACCATTATATAAGGAACAATTCATGTTTTTGTAGCACTAAAAGATTCACATTAGAAAACCACCAAGTTGGCCTTGAACCAACAACATTCTGGGAAAATATAAACTGGACAGAATCCCAATAAAGATACTATAGAGTCCAATATCCAAGCCCAATAATTCTGAAAATTGAACTGAAGATATAAGACATCATGGGAAAAATTTCATTAAACAGTGTAAAAAAGCAAATTCTAATGTTTGAATGTAGGTCCAGGTAGCCCAAGTTGGAGATAAAATTCTAGTCCAGATTCTGCGGCCCAGAAAAACATACCACCATTTCAATAATATCTCATAAACCAATATTCCATTTGGAATGAAATTTTACATAAGGTTAAGAGACATCTAGAGATACTTTTTCTTAATCTATGTAACACTCTAATTCGGACATATAGATGGCCATTTAGACACTTCTGTTCCGTGGATGCAAGTTGGATTCCACCTCGGGTCAAGAGTGAAAAAGTCTAAGTTCCACAAGATTTCCACCACTCTAAGCCTACCATACTCAAGTGGGATGACTTTAAATATTTTAGGATCTACCCAAGGCTCCAAAAATTCCTATTTAAAGAAGTGTTATTGGAAGATTTAGGGATCTTTGGTGCTTTTTTTAATTGTAATGTTATGTTGTGAATTTGTTGCCTTGAGTTTGTCTTTATCATGTAAGTTTTTCAATTCACCTTAGTTTCTTAATAACATTTCTTCTTCTACTGTTATTTTTTTCTTCTTTATATCATTTTGATACCATTGTTTCAATGTGTGAATTTATTCACACCAAACCTTATGAAATTATCACACAATGGTGGAGTGATCGTTATTTCATTGTCTTTTTTTTACTTCTCCAATTCCTCCCTCATGAGTCTACTTTCCGCTTCCATTGAAACCATAGAATAAATGGAGGGATAACCCACTTATGGGTTGATACAAAGGTGTATCAAAGGGCTATATTGGATGTTATTTCTCACTCCATTAATTTCTAATCACTTCTTTTAATTGAGAATTTTGTTTGAATATCTTCAAACTCCTTCATCCTTGTTGAATTTAAGGCCACACACTTCAAGTGATAATACAAACCTTTACCTAGAAGTTCTCAAAATTTGATCCTCCAAGTGTATAAGTGATTAGTATTATGGTCTGTTGGTATTAAACCAGTAAGTGATGAATTTTTTTGATCTTCTTGAATAAACCTATATTGAATATAATAAGTTCAAACTGTTAAAAAAAAGAATCTCATCCAATCCACCCCCAAGTGATAACCTAGGATCAACTCAATCTTTTAATTTGAATTCAATTAATTGTATTATAATTCACTTAAACCCATCTAAAATCAACCTCTTTTGGCCACTTCATATCCAAAAATAGTCCATATAATGTATATGTCTATAGGTTTCTTCTTAGGTCTCTGAGGATTCGACAACCCAAGCTAAATTACAAGCGACTACTTAAACCTAAAATCTTGGGTAAATTTGGGTGAGACCCCATAACTTCCATAATTTTTTATTTTCCCATTGTCACTCTTTCATCTCCATTTAGTGTTAGAAGTTATACTTCTAAGAATTCTCATTTTAGATGACTTTCTTTCTTGGCTAGAAATTTGTTTTCACAATCAATCCTAACAATCTCCCACTTAATAATAATTTTCAGGCTTTACCACCAAGTCCTCCATCAGAATTCATAAAACTCCTCATATTCCTTAATCCTTACCTTACAATTTCATCCTTCTATTCATCCCAGCCTAACTAAGTTACAAAATTACCTCAAAAATCCTAAAATGAAACATTTTTAGCATATCTATTAGATTTTGATCTCTATAAATCATTCATAGATCAAAAACTTTATCCTATAACAAATTTTGGATAAAGTGATACTTCAACAGAATGTGTGTTTTCCTAGAATAAAACCCCATATTATTGGACAAGTGGATTTTAATTTTTCATGATTTTAATAAGGTTCTAAATTCTTCCCTCCTCCTGATATCTTCTAATATCACATATGTCCAAAATAAACTCCTTCAATGATTCTATTAATAAAATTTAATCTACTTCCATTATGGAAA
This sequence comes from Viscum album, assembly GCA_963277665.1. Classification (NCBI taxonomy): domain Eukaryota; kingdom Viridiplantae; phylum Streptophyta; class Magnoliopsida; order Santalales; family Viscaceae; genus Viscum; species Viscum album. Next base: position 959,687,858 of record OY728138.1, on the reverse strand, counting down.
TTGAAACAACCAGTTGAAGATTGGACATCCAACTCACAATTATTCCTTAAAAAGTGAATACAATTCTCTTGATTATCTTCCATGTATCTAAATCTCCTCTAAAGTTTGTTTTTACAAACCCCTGTAATGGTTCATAAATTTTAAATTAAAGATTCAAGTTTTTAAACCCTTCAAATACTAGAGGATTCATTATACTATCTTCTAGTGCTCACTTCTAGGGTTTTTCATGAATCTTATGAAAAATCTTATTACTTGTGCAATGTATGGTCAAGTAAACCCCATATAATAGTTTAAGAATCCATTTTTTGATTCATAGTAAACCATATTCAAGTACTTTAACTCAACTTCTATTTTTGGTATCTTCTCATTTATCTACTTGAAATGTCTGTCTAGGGGATTTTTCATTGGTTTTTACTCGATCATGATGAAGTGCTCCAACACCTTATGAATGTGATTAGACCAGGTGAAGAACAAAGTTTTATAAGTCAAGTATATCATGATACACATCCCCAATATCGATTTATCTAGACCGAGATCCTTTATCATGAATATTCTGGACAATTCATACTTCATCTCATCAATCCTTTCCCAAACTAAACTAGAAATAAGTGTGTCGTCAACATAGAAAAGTAGAATGATAAAGGTATCATAAATAAAAACCTTAGAGTAATAAATATTATCTATATTTCTTTTGAAGAACTTCTATTCAGCCCTAAAGGCATTGTGTAACTTTCCGATTCTGGGTGTCGCCCAAAGGTTCCCCGTACCCGGTTGGTCACATGGCCTCAAGTGAATTTCTCCAATTTCCAAAGGCTTCCGACTAGTAGTGAGGGCCTTGGGTGTGATAGTGGGGAAACTATTTCTTAATTTGAAAAGTAATACAACATAAATAAATGGATAATAGTAGTGGAAGTAGTAATACCATATGATCAGTTAACAGTAGAAGACTGAAAGTAAATAAACAACTGGAGCACATATAAAAATGATGCATGCCATATATATCTAGGAAAGCATCCAAACAAGTCAAAATGTGGAAATACAGTACTAAAACAAAGTACAAAGAAAATAAATAAACTTCAGTAGCATTGCAAGCCTCAGCTTTGTCTCATGCTCTCCAGCTCCATAGCAGTCAAGTACCTGAAGTAGAAGGGCGCTTACCCTTATCTATACCTACAACAATATAATCTGTTTGGGCCCAAAATCATGACCCAAAAAGGGTGTGAGAATAATCCCAGTTGGAAACCACCCAAAGATATGTGCCTAATAGTCAGTGAATATATATAGCAGGCAATATGAAAAATGAAGTAATAAACAAGGAAGTACTCAAAAGTAAACAATCCTATATTTTCAACTACATTCATTTACATTTATCAAACTAAACAACCAAACAATCACAAGAAACCCTTTGGGAAGTTATCACAGTCCAACCCCTGTGGTTTAGCTTAAATAAAGACTCTCTGAGAAAGCACTCAACATTTAATTCTCCATATGGTCTCACAACGTGGAACTACAGAAACTCTAAGGGAGAACTCACATCCATCGCCCCTATGGTCTTCCAATGTGAAAAGTATAACAGACACTCTAGGGAAGCCCTCAACCTCCATTCCCACTATGGTATAACTACACCAGGTTTCCACAGACCTGTGTAAGTCAGTCGTGTACAAACAATATCCAGCAGCCAAAGTAAACCTCAAAGCATTACTTTTTTAAACAACTACAATGCATATTATAATCATGTCATTTAATAATCGACTCCATTCAAATAACACTAGTAATGGAAAACAAACAACCTAACAGGAAGTTATAGAACCAATGGACAAAATCAAACAAACAAGGGAAAACACATCTATAGCTAGGTAAATAACTCTATTCACAATTAAACACCCCTACTCAAGCAAAAAATCATAATACCCATTAACAGGGTTAAATTATCTAAACACACAATACCCTAAACTAGGTTATTGGGAACTTCTTCACATATAACTCAAAGACTTCTACGGAAAGGCACAAACCACCTACCTCGACGTTGTATGATCGATATAGTTGATCCTCAACCTTTCAATCGACCTATAACATCATAGATCTAAGAAACTTCAAAAATGATCAACCATAGATATCTCACGAGAGAGGAGAAATAAAGAGTAGAGTCTCTAAAAGAATGAATAACTCACCGATGTGATTTGAACACAATCGACAGTGTTCGATTCAGAGTACAGACGGTCGATTGGGGGCTTGGAGAATAATCGGCGATATTCGTCACTCCTAGACGAGACAGGTTTAGTAGAAGTCATTTCTATCGATTATATGTGACCCCAATCCGATATAAAAATTAAAAATAAAAATACACAGTATGTTCCCTAAGGATACATGTCATGTATAGGCCTTTACTGATCCCCACTTTAGGTGGTCTCCAAGTAACCCCACACAACCATGTACTCGGCCGTTACACGACCAGTACACAGCTACCCACGACAAACCAGTACACGATGTGTAATCCTAAGTACACGGCATGTACTCCTAAAATTTCCAGGAACTCCTCTTTTCTACAAAAACACCAGAAAACAAGATTCATACCTAAAAAAGATTTGGGTTCTTAAAAACTTCCCCCTTAATGAAATTCATCCCTAAATTTCCCTAACGAGGAATCGAAGAAGAATCCTCGAATAGCTCTGGCCACTACGATTGCACATCGGCCTCCCTCTCCCAAGTCTCGTCATGTACTCGCTCGTGCTTCCATAGCACCCGTACTAGAGGAATAAACCTTCCACGGAGAACCTTTTCTCTACGATCAACAATCTATATAGGATACCCCTCAAATGATGTTTCCACCTCCAACTCAACCTCCTCAGGTTGAAAAACATGAGATGGGTCTAAGAAGTAATGCCACAACTAAGAAACGTGGAAATCATCGTACATATCCTGGTACCTCTGAGGTAACTACAACTGATAGGCAACCAGCCCGACTCTCTCCAAAACCTCAAATGGCCTGACATATCTCGATGAAAGTTTTCCCTATCTACCAATCCTCATGTGTCCCAACCTCACTGTGACATGTAGGAAAACCTAATCTCCGACCTCAAACTTCAGAGGTCGTCTTCATCTATCAGCATAAGACTTCTGCCATGAATGTGTAGTATCCATCCTCTTCTGAATTAACTCTATCTACTATATGGTCTCCTGGACAAGATGAGGTCCCAACATAGCTGCCTCTCCTACTTCCAGCCAACATAAGGGTGATCTTCATGGTCTATCGTACAAAACCTCATAAGGTTCTATCAGAATAGTTTCTTGAAAACTATTATTATAATAAAACTCTATGAGAGATATGTGCTTCTCCCAAAAACCTCCAAAATCTAGGACGCATGCTCGAAGCATGTCCTCCAATACCTGAATTGTTCACTCAGACTGGCCATCTGTCTGGGAATGGTAAATTATACTTATAAGTACCTATGTACCCAAATATCTCTATAGTCGTTGTCAAACCCGAGAAGTAAAATGGGCATCCCTATCTGAAATGATGGAGTGTGGAACCCGATGTAAACGTATGATCTCCCGTATGTACAACCATCCCAGATCATCAACACTAAAGTTCTCCTTGATTGGTAAGAATTGTGCAACCTTCGTGAGTTTATCAATGATAACCCAAACTTCATCATTCCCTCTAGGCGACATCGGTAATCCTACCATGAATTCCATCGTGACATCATTACACTTCCTCTTGGGAATGGGTAACTGTTTCAAAAGACCTGCTAGTCACCAATGCTCCACCTTCACCTACTAACAGGTGGAAAATCTTATGACAAAACCATCAACATCTCTCTTCATACCTGGCCACCAATATTGATGGTTTAGATCTTGATGCATCTTGGAAACACCAGTATGAACTGCCCAAACTGAAGAATGAAAATCTCGCATCAGATCCTTGCGTATCTCTCTTGACACCCATACACGACCATGAAAACACAAGATCTCATCCTCGCCTATAGTCCATCTAGGAATAGGGTTCTCTCCTAACACACTCTCCCGTAGAACTAGGCCTACATAATATGATAGCTTCTTCATCTGTAATCGATCAAGTAGAGTAGAGGTAACAACTATAGTAGAAAAAAATGTCTGCTCTGATTCGTTATGCACCCCCAAATGCATCTTAGAGAACAGATCCATAAGCTGCTACTCACTACTAGCCTCCTAAACTACCTGTATCTGAGAAATCCTGCTCAACACATCAACCACTATATTGCCTTTCCCATGCGTGTAGGCTAGATCAATGTCAAAGGACTAAAGATACTCAACCCACTTTCACTATCTCAAATTCAGATTGTCCTGGTTAAAGATATGCTTGAGAATTTTTTGGTCAATGTACACCAGAAAAAGCTCTCCCGGAAGATAATTTCCCCAACAGTGTAAAGAATTAACAACTACAGAAAACTCAAGATCGTGTGTTGGGTAATTCCTATCATGTGGCCTCAACTACCGAGACCCTTATGCAATGACTCATTCCCCATACATAATCACTTCTCCCAGCTCAATACTTGATGCATCATAGTGAATTGTATAACTCTTTCCCGGCTCTAGAAAAACTAGTGTCGATGCTGAAGTCAACTTACCTTTCAACTCCTGAAAGGCTGAATCGTAGGAATCTGTCCAAAGGTACTTTTTACCCTTCTTAATCAGGTATATTAGTGGCACTGCTAAGCATGAAAAGTCCTATATAAAACTTATGTAGTAACCATCTAGCCATAGAAAACTCTATACCTCAAAGACATTCTTCAGATGCTCCCAGGAAACTACTTCTCTCACTTTCTCTGGGTCCACTAATACTCCTACCTCTGAGATAACATGACCCAAGAATTAAATCTAGTCCATCAAAAAGTGGCATTTTGAGAGCTTGGTATATAACTAATACTCTCTCAGTGTACTCAAAACGATCTCAAGATGGGTAGCATGGTCATCTCGAGTGTGAGAGTACACCAAGATATCGTCCAAAAAAACCATTACAAAGGATTCCAAGTATATATGGAACACTTAGTTCATCAGTTCCATAAAAACTGTAGGTGCATTCGTGAGACTGGATGGCATAATCACATACTCTTATATACCATACCTGCTACGAAATTTTGTAAGAGGTATATCAGATGGTTTAACATGCAACTGATGATAAATAGATCTCAAGTCAATCTTCAAGAACACCTGGGATCTCAAATATGATCAAAGAGATCATCAATCCTCAGCAAGGGATATCGGTTCTTGACCATCAGATGGTTCATCTTCTGATAATCTACACAAATTCTAAGGGTACCATCTTCTTTCTTCACAAACAGGAAAAGAAAATCCTAAGGAGAAGTACTGGGTAGGATGAAACCCTTTGCATGTAACTCGTCTAAATGCTTCTTGATCTCCCGTAACTCTGGTGTAGCTATCCTATAATGAGGAATGGACACCAGTTCCACTCCTATAACAAGTTCAATAGAAAATTCTACCTCACACTCTGGAGGAAAACCTGAAAAGTTATTTGGAAAGACATCTCTGAAATGATCCACCACTAGAGTAAATTCCATTGGTGAAGTCCCCTATTCATCTAGATACAAACTAGAAATACGGTTTGTAAATCCTCTCAACCCATGATGCCCGGGTCACAATTTGCTCACCTGGACATCCCATTCACCCTTATGTAGAAACAAACTGCCCTCTGGTGATGTGAAACTCACCCATGGTGATAGCATTCGACAACATCCGGGTAGAGAACCAACCATTCCATTCCTAGAATGACATCATAACCTATCATATTTAATACATAGAGGTCCCATAAGAAGTGTCACCCACCAACCTCAAGAGGGAAATCCTTGCAATGACGTACACTAGTCATTCTAGTCCCCAACGGAGTGTCTAGAATCAAGACATCAGTAGAAGTGAAGATACAGAGCACAAGGCTCTCCACAATAGTAACAGAAAAAAAACTATTGTAATCCCCTATATAAAAAATTGTAGAAGATAAAACTGAGGCAACTAGAATCGTACCTATAACTGTAGAGGGTTTGGGATCCTTCACCTGCTGGATCTAATCTATCACAAAAGTCTGACCTGCGTTGCAGCCCTGTGAAGCTGACTGAGATTCCTGAGCTGATCCACCCTGTAGCAGTCGTAAACCATGCGTCTGACCACCGCGGCCACAACCTATACCTCATTTTAAATGTCATGAAGAAATCTGGACCCTAGTATGATGTGGGACTAGTGGTCCTACTCTGATATGAGGAGTTGAAACATAACCCATATCACACGCTGTTGGTGAGAAGAACTGACCGAACCGTTGAAGATGGCCAATCTTTCCGCAAGATCAGCACTCAATTGGGCCTCTCAGGCAATGTGGCCTCATATTCCTGCTCCTCCCGCACTGGTAGCATACCACCTAGCTAACTGAAGAATTATTTTGCATACTCAGATCTCTATGTGTAGAATCCATATGGTGCTTCCTGATGTCGTTCAGAGGGGTACTAACTCTGGATGTCGATCCGACAAGGATCATATCCCCATAATCCCTCAGGTTGCACTCTATGATTAGCACCTGGTTGACTACATATGTTATGAAATTAAACCTGAAGATGTTCACCTAAGATTGGATGTCATTCCTAAGACCACCGTCGAACATCCTCATCAGAAATAACTCATCACCCCCTGGAATGGGTGTGAAACGTTGTAGCTCTGTGAAGTGAGAAGAATACTCCATGACTGAAAGAGTACCATATTCCAGACTCATGAACTCTCAGGCTCGGTCAGCCCTCAAAGTCTCCGAGTAGAAGTAATCATAGAATTTACTTAGGAACTCATCCCAATCCATACCCTTCTAGCTCCATTTATGGAATCCCTCCATTTTATTTCATAACTTTTCATTACATTTTATGAACAGAGGATCTTTAAAGTCTCGTATCTTAGAAATCAGGAACATAAAAAATGAAAACAAAATAAAACATTCTTCTAATACACTTTTAAGGCTTCATCATAAGTTCATCCTAAGTAAAATTGCTTCATATCATAACCTGTATACATACATCTAAGGAAAGGGTGAGCAGAAGGCCCAATAAGGAAATCAAGGGAATCCGTTTAATTGTGATATCAATAAGAACGTGATGAAAACCACAAGACATGAGCAACGGAAAAATAGGCATATCATAATAAAAAGAACATGAATCAAAACTTCAATATGTTTCTAAAATATTTAATTTATACATTCATGAACATATCACCAAGGTTCATTCCCAAGGTTTCATAAAAACATTACCAAGGTTATTCACCACGGTATCGTGAAACTTGTCATCTTTAGAGATTAAATTATTTAACCAATGCATTGGATCAATATCAGGGAACACCCTTAATATGTACTTATTTTCATGTGATCAACATAGATAAATATCAAACATTTCATAAATAACCCATAGAGAATAAAATAAATGGGTTTCATTTCAAAATTGTTACATTTTAAAAGTTCTTAAAAATAAGATCATTATGTCATTTATAGCCCATGGAAAGGGAGAGAGGGTAATATGTATGTCAATTACAGAATAAAATAGCTCAATATTATGTATTTATGAACACCCCTAGAAATAAAATAGGTTTGGGTATTCACAAAAATAAAATAAGTTATTTTTTGAGAAAAAGAGAGAGGTTTTGAGACGAAAATTCTGCAGCATAACAGCTATATAACATGGTTTTAGAAAATATTAAAAAGAGGGGGGGGAAGGGTAAACCAATCATAAATAATTCATAATATAGTATGGTTACATAATAAGATCATGGTATGGATATTTTAATTACATACTACATGAAAAGGAAACATGAAAGAAAAGAGAAGATGTTATTTCTTTTACGAAAGAATCAGCAGTCTAACAACGTCGCTTAAAAATTCAGAAAACAAATTGATGAGAGTGAAAAGGGTCTATCATAATTTGGACATGAAATGGAAAGTGATAAGAATATATAATAACATACCCCACATAAGAATATGGAAACTAGAAGATATAACAAAAGGAAATCATGACTAAAAAGAGGAGGGAGAAAGGTTCTCTTACCTTGAAGAGTATCTTCGAAAGCTCGAAGGTTGGGACCTTGGGGGGCCTGAGGTCACCTTGGGAGGACTCCTTGGGTGGTATAAAGACCAGTGCAATGGTAGGATTTTGGAATAAAATTAATGAGGGATGGGTCGATATTTATAGGAAAATGAGGTAATATTTAATTAATTTCCAAGGGACACCTCATCGGTGGTATTTGAAAAACCATGGGCTTTCCCATGGTATTTTCCAATGTTATTGGCCAATTTTAACACCTCATAACATATATTACTATTCAAAAGTCGAACAGATTTATTACATCATGATTACATCATCAATGATGTCATTAAACACCCAAAACTCAAAACTATATTTTTACTATTCACCGAAAATTCATTTGTTTCATAAAAATCCCAAAAATTCACCCTGACCAAATATTGATGCACTAAATTCAAAAAATTAAATCCATTTTATGAAAATAATTTTCTAAATATGTTTAATTTAATTTTTAAATAAAATCATTATTTATTCAAAAAAAACTCTAAAACTATAACTTATTTTGTAACACTTTGAAAGAGTAATCAAGGTCCCATAAAATTATCATATACCCATAAGACAATAAAGTAAACAAATTATGATTTAATTTTATGAAAATACATTTTTATTTTAAATTATTAAATTAATTATAAAATTTTAATTAAAATATTTATGACATACAAAAATATAAATACTTATATTATGACCATTTTTTCACTTTTAAGATGTATAAATTATATTTATACATTCATGAGTGAAGTTTTTATTTTTTTGGATATTTTTTTATTCATTACTATTCATTACTATTCATAAGGGTATATTACTATTAATACTTTACTATTTACCAAAAATTAAGTTGGTCTTATTAAACTCTCAATTTATTATTGGTCACAATTGTAGAAGACCATTTTTTAAAAAGAATTTCACATTATTAATTATTTAAAGTTTACATAAATATTTTAAAATACCCTTTTTCCAAAATCATCAATAATATTCATCCCATATTTATCTGAACATTTGAAAATCACAAATTTTACCATAATAATAAATAACAGTTTTATTTATACCAAGGGATTACAAAAAGTATCTAAGGCCTCATTGCATAGCCCCTTATAACACTTGCATAGGACCTAAGTGTAAGGTATGCTATGGTGATAGAATCTTGGGGCGGCTCGGACAACATTGCCCGAGTGGTGATTTCTATCTGCTTGAACTTCTCCCTTAGGTGATTCCATTCAAGCTTTAAATGTTAAAGCTCAGCTTGGGCTTGGTCCATAGAAAAGCCCAGAGGTGCTACCTCCTTCCCAAGCTCTGACAGATGGGCTTCATATGGCCCAAGTCTACTAGATGAGGCCATCAACTCTTCTTTCTGTATTAATGAACCAAGATCACTTGTAATTATAAACAACAATTATAATGTTAAGAGCTTAGTTTCCAATGATCATATTGACCAATGGTCATATAATAGTTGAAACCCAATGGTCTCATTTAATTATACTCACTTCATTAATTAAAAGATATAGTTTTGTTAAGTATAAAAAAATAACACCCAAATTTAGGAAATAAATATTATTAAAAAGTTCAGGTCGTTACATTCTTCCCCCCTTAAGAAATTCCGTCCCTGAAATTTTAACTCGTACCCTCAGAAGAGAAAAGGTGTGGGTACTTATGCCTCATAGACTCCTTTAATTCCCACATGGATTCTTCACATTTGTGGTTCCTCCACAACACCTTAACAAGGTGGGTAGTCTTCTTATGTAGAACCATGTCTCTATGATCCAAGATCTCCACCGGCTGCTCCTCATAAGAAAGGTAATGTTCCAGTTGTACCACCCCTGGATTTAGTACATGTGAAGGGTCAGGTATGTACTTCCTCTAGAGGAACACGTGGAAGACATCATGAGCTTGTGCTAGATTTGGAGGAATTGCAAGTGGATTGTCCACTACTCCTACGTGATCAAGGATTTCATAGGGGCCAATGTACCTAGGGTCGAGCTTCCCTTTCTTCCCAAACCCCGTGACTCTCTTCCAAGGTGATTTTCAAAGAAATACTTTGTCACCAAACTCAAAATCCAAGTCCCTTATATGGTTGTCGGCATAGATCTTTTCCCGAATCTGAGCAGCCTTAATGTGTTGTTGGATGGCATGTAATTTTTTTGTCATCTCTTGCACAAGATCAGGCCCAAGAATCTTTCTCTCACAAGCTTCATTCCAACAAGTAGGAGTTCTACACAACGTACCATATAAATATTCATAGGGTTCCATTTGAATGCTCGAGTGGAAGCTGTTGTTGTAAGATAACTCAACTAAAGGGTGGTGTTGATCCCATCCACCTTTAAATTCTATTGAGCATATTCTCAGCATATCCTCGAGTGTTTGAACAGTCCTTTCAAATTGGCCATCATTTTGGGGTGACATTTCGTACTAAAATTCAATTCAGTGCTTAGATTATGTTGAAGACTTCTCCAGAATTTTGATGTGAACCTTGGGTCACGATCAGATATGATAAAAATTGGAACTCCATGCAGCCTTACCACTTCCTTCACATAAATCCTAGCAGGTTGACCAAAATAGAAATCTTCCTGAATAGAGATAAAATGGGAGGTCTTGGTTAGATGGTCAACAATAAACCATATCACATTATTTCCCTTGGAAGTTCTTAGGAGACTAGTGACGAAGTCCATAGTGATATTGTCCCACTTCCATGCTGGTATTGGTAGTGGTTGCAATACCCCTTTAGAAATTTGTCACTCTGCCTTTACTAGCTGACATACCAAGCACCTTGAAGTATATTTACCAATCTCCCATTTCATATTATCCCACCAATAATGATCACGAAGGTCCCTATACATTTTTGTGCTTCCAAGATGTATAGAGAAAGTAGATCTATGAGATTCATCCATCAGCTCCTTCTTTATTTCTGGAATAGACGTAACACATAGTCCTGTATGAAATTTCAGTACACATTCTTGATCAATATTGAACTCAGAAAACTTTCCATCCTTCACAATCTCAAACTTCTTCTGTAACAAAGAATCTTCTTTCTGATCTTTCTTGATCTTCTCTAGTAATGACGGTTGAGAAATCAGTTGGGTTAGGGTTGATGATGCCCCTTCCCTTATAATTCTCATGTCCATCTTCGCTAGGTCATCGATCAAAGGATCTCTTTGAATCCTCATCATGGAAAGAACAACTAGGTCTTTCCTGCTTAATGCATCAACAACTTTGTTTTCTCTTCTGGGATGATAATGAATTGAACAATCATAGTCTTTGAGAAGTTCCAACCATCTCCTCTACCTCATGTTCAATTCCTTTTATGTTAAAATATACTTCAAAATTTTATGGTCTATGTATATATCACATTTCTCCCCATAATGATAGTACCTCCATATATTCATAGAAAAAACGACCACAGCCAGCTCAGATCATGCGTTGGATAGTTCGTCTCATGATTCGTCAACTGTCGAGATGCATAAGCAATGAATTTGTCATTTTGCATGAGGACGCACCCAAGCCCTTTCAGATATGAATCACTAAAAATAATGAATCCTTCTCCACTTGAGGGTAGAGTTAACACGGGTGTAGTAACCAATCTCTTCTTCATCTCTTGGAAGTTTATTCACACTACTTTGTCCAGATGAACTTGACCCCTTTTAGAGTTAACTTGGTTAATGGATTAGAAAGTTGTGAAACATTTTTCACAAACCTCTTATAATATCCCACTGATCCAAGGAAACTATGAATCTTTGTTATTGTTTTAGGATGAGGACACTCCTCTATAACTTTTGTCTTTATAGGTTCAAATGTGATTCCTTCATTGGTAACAATTTTCCCCAAGAGAGCAACTTGTTGCAACCAAAATTCACATTTGATGAACTTCCCAAAAAGTCTTTCCTTCCATAGAGTTTTCAAAAAAAACCTTAGATGGTCCTCATGATCCTCATGACTTTTAGAATATATTAGAATATCGTCAATAAAAACTACCACAAAGTTATCAAGGTAGTCCTTAAAGACTCTATTAATCAAATCCATAAAAATAGCAGGTATATTAGTCAGTACGAAGGGAATAACCACAAACTCATAATGCAGATATCTTTATCGAAAGGCAGTTTTTGGAATATCTTCTTTCTTCACCCTCAATTGATGATAACCAGATCAAAGATAAATCTTAGATAAGAATTGTGCCCCATGAAGTTGGTCAAATAAGTCATCAATTCTTGGAAGAGGGTATTTGTTCTTTACTGTGATCCCATTCAGTTCTCTATAATCAATGAATAGCCATATCGATCCATCCTTCTTCTTCACAAAGAGAAAAGGTGATCCCTAAGGAGACACACTCAGTCGGATAAACCCCTTCTCCAAAAGATCTTGGAGTTGTTTTTTTTTAATTCTTCTAGCTCCAAATTTACCATCCTATAGGGGGTCTTATATCAGTTCGGATCCAGGTACAAGTTTAATGGAGAAATCTACCTCTCTTTCTAGGGGAGGTTCGGGTAACTCCTTTTTAAATACGTCAATGTATTCCTGGAAGATGGGGACATTTTCTATCCTCAAGCTCTCATTTCCTTCTTCTTTTTCACCAATAATCTCCATAAAGAATGATATAGGATGTTCTTCTAGACAAAGATCAGGTTGAGATATCTCTCCTTGGAAGATAACTATAGGTTTTCCATTCAAGACTATTGATATTTCCTTCCTTATTCATTTGATCTTTGCATCATACTTTGAGATCTGGTCCATCCCTAGTATAATGTTGAATTCCATCATGGGAATGACTACTAGATTTGTGATAAGATTGTGCTCACTAATGTAAATACAAGAGTTTCTAAACACTGATGATTCTTGGATAATCCCACCATGAGTCTTGACTGATAACTATAGTTTTACAAAATTAGGGGTTGATTCTAAATTCTTTGCAAACTTGGAGGAAATAAATGAATGCGTAGAACTAGAATCAAACAAAGTACTATCTAGATTTGAGAGAACAACAAGGGTACCTTCCACCACATCATTTGGCGCTTCAAATTTAGCTATAGTGATTGCAAAAGTACGACCTTGTTCCCTTGGCCATTGTTAAGGCTTATGGTGATTCCCCTCCACTACCATCAGATTTGGATAGTGATTGGAAAAGTGCCCATGTTTTCTATAATTATAACATTGGAAATCAGGTAGGGAATGCACCATCTTCCCCTAGTAGTTAGTGTGGGAAAGTTGTGGCTTCACCTCACTACGACAGTTTTGTGCAATGTGGCCATCTCTACCACACTTGTAGCACTTACCGCTCCTGAGCAGGAAATTCCCAGAATACTTCTTCCAACATTTTTTACATTTGGGAAGATGTACATGTTTCCTTCTCTTCCCTGATTGAATCTCCTCCCTAATCTAGGATCCATTGATCTCTTCTTTTCATTGGATTTATGAGACAATTTCATCTCACCAAACTCCAGTTCCACTTTCATCACACTTCGCACAATCTCCTCATAGATATCATAGTCTCAGTTGGATAGATTCTTCAGTAGATGAGGTCTTAGTCCACCAAAGAATCTATCAACCTTACTACTAGGATCCATGACAAAGCTTGAGGTATAACGGTAAATCCTTGTGAAGTTCATCTCATAGCTTCGCACAGATTCATTCTCCTTCTCCATTCTTGTTCTCATCGATTGAGGGAAATACTTGTTGAAGAATATCAATCTAAAATCTTCCTACTCCATATCTCTAACTTCCACTCTTGGACTTGTGTTTTTAATAAGTTCCCACCAGTGATCATCTTCTCCCTTTAAGCGATGGATAACCAAGGTAACCTTCTCTTTTTCAGAACATCATAGAATAGAAAATATCTTCTCAATAAAGTTGATCCATTGTTCACCAATCAATGGGTAGGTAGATCCTCTAAAGGTTGGTGGTCGTTGATGCATAAAGTATTCAACAGAAACATATTCCCTTAATCGTGATATAGTTATCTCAGCTTGATTCAAGTTATTTCCCATAACTTGAGTCAGTTGGTTCATCATTCATGTGAAAGTTTCCATTTTGGCTTCCATCAGAGGGTCGTTAGCACATGGTCCATTGCGGTCACCATTTGCACGGTTCCTCTTATTGCCCGCCATTTTCTAAAAGAATAAAACCTTAGTGAGAAACTTATTTCATTTATTAATCTTTTAACTATAAATAATTGTATGTCTTAAAACTTCTTTAAACAATTATATTTCTCTATAAATCTTTCATAATGATTCATAAAAACCTTATGATTAACCAAAAATATCCCCCCGGAGTGTCATAACCAAAAGTTAAGCAAGGCCCATTATCATGTACTAGGATACCCTAGGTCAAGCCCAAAACTCCTTTTCAGAGCTTTCACTCCTAGGTACATTTGTGCCAGAGCTGCCTCTACCTGCTCATATCCAGAGAGGGATGTATTTTCATGATAAACCACTTTCTCAATACTCACCAAAATACCAGGAAGTTTTTATATATTTAAACTTTTCTATAGGATTATTACTAAAGTTTTCATAGTCTAATTCCATAAATAACTAAACTTTCATTTGATACCAACTATGGAATCCCGCCTTTTTATTTCATAACTTTTCATTACATTTTACAAACAGAGGATCTTTAAGGTCTAGTGTCTTGGAAATCAGAAACATAAAACATGAAAACAACATAAAAAATTCTTATAATACACTTGTAAGGATTCGTTATAAGTTCATCCTAAGTACAATTGATTCATCTCATAACCTGGATACGTACACCAAAGGAAAGGGTGAGTAGAAGGCCTAGTAAGGAAATCAAGGGAATCAGTTTACTTGAGATATCAATAAGAACTTGAGGAAAACCACAAGACATGAGCAACGGAAAAAGAGGCATATCATAATAAAAAGAACATGAATCAGAACTTGAATATATGGATACAACATTTCATTTAGACATTCATGAATATATCACCAAGGTTCATTCACAAGGGGAAAACGTTGCCAAGGTTATTCACCAAGGTATCATGAAACTTGTCATCTCTAGAGATTAAATTATTTACCCAATGCATTGGAGTGCTATCAAGGAGAACCCTTAATATGTATTTATTTTCATGCGATCCACATAGATCAATATCATACATTTCATAAATAACCCATAGAGAATAAAAGAAATGGGTTTTATTTCAAAATCATGACATTTTAAAAGTTCATAAAAATAAGATCATTATGTCAGTTATAACCCATGGAATTGGAGAGAGGGTTATATGTATATCAATTACAGAATAAAATTGATAAATATTATGTCTTTATTAATACCAAAATAAATTAAATAGGTTTGGATATTCAGAAAAATAAAATAAGATAATTTTTAAGAAAAAGAGAGAGAGGTTTTGAGACGAACATTTTGCAGCATAACGGCTATATAACATGGTTTTGGAAAATATTAATAAGAGAAGGGACAAGGGTCAAAAACTCATAAATAATTCATAATAAAATATTTTTATATAATAAGATCATGGTATGGATATTTGAATGGCATTAAACTTGAAAAGGAAACATGAAAGAAAAGAGAATATGTAATTTCTTTTATGAAAAATTCAGCAGCCTAACGGCATCGCTTAAAAATTCAGAAAATAAATTGATGAGAGTAGAAAGGGTCTCTCGTCATTTGGAAATTAAATGGACATTAATAAGAATATATAAGAACATACCCCCATATAATAATATGGAAACTAGAATACATGATATAAAGGAAATCATGACTAAAAAGAGGAGGGTGAAAGGTTCCCTTACCTTGAAGAGTATCTTTGAAAGCTCAAAGGTTGGGACCTTGGGGGGATTGAAGGCACATTGTAAGGACTCCTTGGGAGGTAGAAAGACCAAATATTTGTTGAGGAGGATTTTGGAATGAAATGAATGATGGAATGGCATGGTATTTATAGGAAAAGTGAGGTAATATTTAATTAATTTTTAGGGGACACCTCATCGGTGGTATTTGAAAAACCATGGGCTTGCCCATGGTATTTTCCCATGGTATTGGCCACTTGGGAAACCTCATAACGTATCTTAATATTTACAAGTCTATCAGATTTATTACATCATGATTAAATCATCAATGATGTCATTAAACACCTGAAACTCAAAACTGTATTTTTACTATTCACCGAAAATTCAAATATTTCAGAAAAATCCCAAAAATTCACCCTAACCTAATATCGATGCTCTGAATTAAAAAAATTAAATACATTTTATGAAAATAATTTTTTAAATATTTTTAATTTAATTTTGAAATAAAATCATTATTTATTCAAAAACACAACTCTAAAACTATAACTTATTTTGTAACACTTTGAAAAAGTAATCAAGGTCCCATAAAATTATCGTATAACCATAATACAATAAAGTAAAAATTTATGATTACATTTTATGAAAATAAATTTTTATTTTAAATTATTAAATTAATTATAAAATTGTAATTAAAATATTTATGACATACAAAAAATACCAATACTTATATTATGACCATTTTTCACTTTTAAGATGTCTAAATTATATTTATACATTCATGGGTGAAGTTTCTATTTTTTTTGGCCAATTTACTATTCATTACTATTCATAAGGGTATATTACTATTCATACTTAACTATTCACCAAAAATTAATTTGATCTTATTAGACTCTAAATTTCTTACTGGTCACAATTGTAGAAGACCATTTTCTGAAAATCATTTCACATTATTATTTATTTAAAATTTACATAAATATTTTGAAATAAATTTTTTCCAAAATTATCAATAATATTCATCCCATATTTATCCGAACATTTAAAAATAAAATATTTTACAATAATAAGAAATAAAAATTTTATTTATACTAAGATATTAAAAAGAGTATCTAAGGCCTCATTACATAGCCCCTTATAACACCTGCATAGGACCGAAGTGTAAGGTGTGCTATGGTGAAAGAATATTGGGGTGCTCGGAAAACATTTCTCGAGTGGTGATTTCTATTAGCTTGAACTTATCCCTTAGTAGATTCCGTTCAAGATTCACATGTTGAAGCACAGCTTGGGCTTGGTCCAGAGTAAAGCCTAGAGATGCTACCTCCTTCCCAAGCTCAGACAAATGCGCTTCGTATGGCCCGAGTATACTGGATGAGGCCATTGACTCATCTTTATGTATTAATTAACCAAGATCACCTGTATTTATAAACAATAATTGTAATGTTAAGAGTTTAGTTTCCAACGATCATATTGACCAACGGTCATATAACAATCAAAACCAAATGGTCTCATTTAATTATACTCACTTTATTAATTAAAGGATATAGTTTTGTTGAGTATAAAAAAAATAACACACAAATTTAGGAAAAAAATATTATTAAAAATTTTGGTTTGTTACATAATTCCCCCCTTAAGAAATTTCATCCTTGAAATTTTAACTCATACCCTCAGAAGAGAAAAGGCGTGGTTACTTCTGCCTCATAGACTCCTCTGGTTCCCATGTGGCTTCTTCACATTTTTGGTTCCTCCACAACACCTTAACAAGGTGGGTAGTTTTGTTGTGTAGAACCTTTTATCTACAATTCAAGATCTCCACTGGCTTCTCCTCATAAGAGAGTTCATGTCCTAGTTGTACCACCCCTAGATTTAGTACATGTGAAGGGTCAGGTATGTACTTCCTCAAGAGGGATATGTGGAAGAAATCATGAACGTGTGCTAGATTTGGAGCAAATTAAAGATTATAGGCCACTTCTCCTACTTGATCAAGGATTTCATAGGGTCCAATGTACCTAGGGTTGAGCTTCTCTTTCTTCCCAAACCTCATGACTCTCTTACAAGGTGAAATTCGAAGAAAGACTTTGTCAGCAACATCAAACTCCAATTCCCTTCGACGGTTGTCGGCATAGCTCTTTTGCCGACTCTGAGCAGCCTTAATGTGTTGTTGGATGGCATCGAATTTTTCTGTCATCTCTTGCACAAGATCATGCCCAAGAATCTTTCTCTCAACAACTTCATGCCAACAAGTAGGAGTTCTAAACTTCTTACCATATAGAGCTTCATAGGGTTCCATTTGAATGATCGAGTGGAAGCTGTTGTTGTAAGGGAACTCAACTAAAGGAAGATGTTGATCTCATCCACCTTTAAATTCTATTGATCATGTTCTCACCAAATCCCTGAGTGTTTGAATAGTCCTTTCAGATTGGCCATTATTTTGGGGGTGATAGGCCATACTGAGATTCAATTTAGTGCTCAAAGCATGTTGAAGACTTCCCCATAATTTTGATGTGAACCTAGGGTCACGATTAGATGGGATAGAAATTGGAACTACATGCAGCCTTACCACTTCCTTCATGTAAATCATGGCAATTTAATCAAGAGATAAATATTCATGAATGGAGATAAAATGGGTAGTCTTAGTGAGACGGTTCACAATAACCCATATTTCATTGTTTCCCTTGGAAGTTCTTGGGAGACCAGTGACGAAGTCCATAGTGATATTGTCCCACATCCATGCTGGCATGGGTAGTGGTTGCAATACCCCTTTATAAAGTTGTCACTATGTATTTACTTGCTGACATACCAGGCACCTTGAAGTGTATTCAGCAATCTCCCTTTTCATATTATCCCACCAATAATGATCACGAAGGTCCCTATACATTTTTGTACTTCTAGGATGTATAGAGAAAGTAGAGCTATGAGCTTCATCCATAAACTCCTTTATTTTTGGAATATATAGAACACACAGTCTTGTACGAAATTTCAGTACACCTTCTTCATCAATATTGAACTCAGAAAACTTCCCATCCTTCACAGCCTCAAACTTCCTCTATAACAAAGGATCTTCTTTCTGAGATTTCTTGATCTTCTCTGGTAATGAAGATTGAGAAATCATTTGGGTTAGGGTTGATGATTTCCTTCCCTTATATTTCCCATGTCCATATTCACTAGGTCATTGATCAAAGGATCTCTTTGAATACTCATCTTGGAAAGAACAACTGGGTCTTTCCTGTTAAATGCATCCGTGACTTTGTTTGCTCTTCTGGGATGATAATGAATTGAAAAATCATAGTATTTGAGAAGTTCCAACCATATCCTCTACCTCATGTTCAATTCCTTTTGTGTGAAAATATATTTCAAACATTGATGGTATGTGTATATATCACATTTCTCCCCATAAAGATAGTGACTCTATATCTTAATAGCAAAAATGACTGCAGCCATCTTCAGATCATGTGTTGGATAGTTCTTCTCATGAGTATTAAACTGTCTAGATGCATAATCAATGAATTTTTCATTTTGCATGAGGATTCACCCAAGCCATTTCAGAGATGAATCACTAAAAATAATGAATCCTTCTCCACTTGAGGGTAGATTTAACATGGGTTCAGCAACAAATCACTTCTTCAGCTCTAAGAAACTTTCCTCACACTCCTTTGTCCAGATGAATTTGACCCCTTTTCGAGTTAACTTGGTTAATGGAATAGAAATCTGTGAAAAGTTTTTCAAAAACCTCTTATAATATCTCTCTAATCCAAGGAAACTACGAGTCTTAGTAACTATTGTATTCTAAGGCCACTCTTCTACAAATTTTGTCTTTGCAGGGTCAACTGTGATTCCTTCATTGGTAATAATGTGCCCCAAGAAAGCAACCTGTTTCAACCAGAATTCATAGTTTCTGAACTTCCCAAAAATCATTTCCTTCCATAGAGTTTTCAAAATAACCCTTAGATTATCCTCATACACCTCATGACTTTTGGAATATATCAGAATATCATCAATAAAAACTACCACAAAGTTATCAATGCAGTCCTTAAAGACTCTATTCATCAAGTCCATAAAAATATTAGGTGTATTAGTCATTCCTAAGGGCATAACAACAAACTCATAATGCCCATATCTTGATCAGAAGGTAGTTTTTTGGAATATCTTCTTTCTTCGCCCCCAATTGATGATAACCCGATCGAAGATAAATCTTAGAGAATAATTGATCCCCATGAAGTTTCTCAAATAAGTCATCAATTATTGGAAGAGGGTATTTTTTCTTTTCTGTGATCCCGTTCAGTTATCTATAATCAATTCATAGCCTCATCGATCCATCCTTCTTATTCCCAAAGATAAAAGGTTCTCCACAAGGAGACACACTCGGTCAGATAAACCCCTTCTCTAAAAGATATTGGAGTTGTTTATTTAATTCTTCTAGCTCCTCATTTGTCATCCTATAGGGGGTCTTAGATAACTGATGGGATCCTAGTACGAGTTCAATGGAGAACTCTACCTCTCTTTTTGGGGAGGTCCGGGTAACTCCTCGGGAAATACATCAATGTATTCCTGGATGATGGGGACATTTTATATCCTCAAACACTAATTTCCTTCTTCTTCTTCACTGATCAACTCCATAAAGAAGGATATAGGAGGTTCTTCTAGACAAATATCAGGTTGAAATATCTCTCATAGGAAGATAACTATAGGTTTTCCATTCAAGACTTCTGATATTTCCTTGCTTCTGCATTTTATCTTAGCATTATACTTTGAGATCCAATCCATACCTAGTATAATGTCGAATTATAGCATGGGAATGAATACTAGATTTATGATAATATTTTGCTCACTAAAGTAAATACTAGAGTTTCTAAACACTGACGATGCTTGGATAATCCCACCAGAAGTCTTAACTGATAACTCTACTTTTAGAAAATCAGGGGTTGATTATAAATTCTTTACAAACTTGGAGTAAATAAAAAATGCGTAGAACCAGAATCAAACAATGTACTTGCTAGATTTGAGAGAACAAAAAGGGTACCTACCACCACATCATTTGGCACTTCAACTTCAGTCGTAGTGATTACAAAAGTACGACCTTATTACCATGGTCGTTGCTGAGGCTGATAGTGATTCCCCTCCACTACCCTCAGATTTGGACAGTGACTAGCAAAGTGCCCAAGTTTTCTACACTTATAATGTAGAGACCCAAAGCCTGACGTACATGGACATTACATTACTTTTTTGGAATACTTATTACATAACAAAAACACACACACAAGGATCTTAATAGTTTAGTGTCTTTGGAAACTCGGAGTATAATCTTCTAATCGTGGTGAAAGATCTTCAACATCTCCCATAAAGATCTTCTTTTTTTTTCTACCTAAAACCTTTCTTTATATCCTGGGGAAAAGAAAACATAAAAGGGTGAGCTCAAATGCTCAGTAAGGGTAAACAAAAGAAATATCAATCACATCATATACATAAGAACATAACTTTTGGAAATCTTATCCTGCAAAAGAGATCATAATATCACAACATGGGATAAATCATAGAAGTGAAATGTAATCCCAACAATCATAACTTAAAACCCGAAACTTTGTGGCATACACACATAATCATAGAGAATCATTTCTTATTAGTCAAGACTCATTTCCAAGACTATCTTAGTAGACAAAGTCCATTTCTGAACCGAGTCACCCTCGTTTCAGTCCTGTTTCACTGAACCGGTATAACCTACCGTTCCAGCCATGTCTATCTCATGAGATATAAAATCTTTACCCAATGCATTGGAGGGAGATATAGGTCCCACCCATCTCATAATTATACCATTCTTATGTGTGCCACAAAATCATAAATCATACATCATAGCATAACCCATGAAATAAAATGGGATTCTTAAACATCATGCCATCATAACATAATCCATAAACAATTGATATCATTTCATCATAAGAAATTTGAATCCATTTAAATCATAGAGAAATTTTACTTGAAACATACACATATGAAATAATGTCATCTTAGATGTAAAATAGTTTTGACAAAACACTTGAAATGAATTCTTGAGGAAAAAAATCCTTTGTTCTTTAAAATCATGTTCTTTTCACAAAATTCCATGCAATTTTAAAAGATAAGGGTTTTATTGAAAATAATCATGAAATATTGTAGAGGAATCTTCTTGAAAAAGAGGCGTTATGAAACCGTAAAAATCCGTTTACACCGTATAAGTTAAAAATAACATTCTCCTCGTACTTTTGTTGGAAAAGTCAAAAAGTACTTCGTACGAAAAACGACAAAATATTCCTTTCATATCTTTTACTAAAAACTCACCGAAGGGTAAAATTGGATTTAAACAATTTTAGGTGGATGGAAATAATATTACATATTGAGGAAACATGGATGTGGATGATAAAATACACCCCAGTAAATGCCAAAGTATAAACAATCTCGGATAAAAATGAGATTGTGATATTTCCCTTAACTTATGTCTGATATGCTTTGTACATATCTGAACCTCCTGTATAATGATTTAAATAATGTCATTAACTTATTACAGAATCATATTAATTGTTATGATATCATATATGGTTCACTTATGACTTTATATTACCCGTTCTTTTGTAAATTCCATGTTAAATAAGCGTTTTGGGTAAAATCGTTTCATTTATCGTAGGTGTTTGGACTTGTTGTTCTTGAAATTATTATTACTTATATCATGATTTAATTACTTACAGAATATAAAACATGATTTATATATCATATATATTCAGTATATATATATATAATAGATAGATAAATGAAATGAAACACACCGTTCATGGAGACGGTAGTCCGTACGTACGCATGAACGATGTTTTCCTTTCCTTATTGTCTTGAATGGAAGTAAGTAGATGACATACATATATACATAAATCCAGTAGCTTTATAATGTCATATATTTCATTATTATTGCTTATATATATACTTTATAATCATTCTTAAATGGTTAACATGGAGAATGAATCTCATCGCGTCGTGGAGACGGTAGTCCGTACGTACGCACGAGCGATGATATTATTCTCATGATCGTGAACTTGTGTTGAAGTGTATGTATACTATTTTAGTATCAATATCAATCTATAATATTCATATATAGTTACTCATTACACCATTATACCCATCCAATTAAGGTGGTGGCGGAAAATAGATTACACCACGGCGTGGAGACGGTATTCCGTACGTACGCACGCGCGGTGATTTCCTTTTTCTGTAGGTTGGATAGAAGGTTAATTAGAGTTGTTTCATATTTATAATAACATATCAGTATATAAGAAATACTTATGTTATTACTTTATCATGAAACAACTAAAGAAGAAGAAGTTGAAGAAGAAAGAAATTGAAAAGGATCGGTAATGGATATTACCTCTTTTTGACGTGCCTTTTCTTATCCTCCACTTAAAGAACTAAGGATGGTCTTTGAAGAAGACCAGTACCTCTATGATGATACTAGGGAAGTGGAGAAGATATTTTGTCAGGGGTTGGCCGAGCTTGAATTCTCAAATTGGTGTGAGGAGGAGAGGGAGGAGGTGCCCTTTTATAAGGGAGGAGAGGGGCACCTTTGGGAAAACTAAAAATATTATTTTATTATAAAGTCAAGTTCGGTTTTAAATAGCTCCAAATTGATATATTTCGAAGCTAAGGTGGGTATGGGTTGAAATCCTCTCATCCAATAGGATTTAGACAAGTTTAGGTTATTAATTTAACCTTATCAATTAGATTTAACTCTAAGTTAAATAATTTAACTTTTACCGTGTCTTTTTGTTTTCTTACACTATATGGTTAATAAAATTACTATATCAAGCCAAACGAACCCCAAGTTGTTTATTATTAATATATATAACCTTATATAAGTAATTTGGTCGAACCATAGATTTTTAGGAATAAAATAATAATTAATAATATAATATTTTTTTTAAAAACTAATTTATGTCAATTTTGACACTATTTGGTACATGATTTTTATGAAATTCATAACAGAATGATAAGTTCGAACCAAGTTACGTAAATAAACAATAACATGTCATATTAACTTATAAAATTAGTGTAAGTCATAAAAAGTCTCAAATTACATTTATTTGGGTATTTATAACATCAATTATGTCAATATTTCATTAATAAGATAATTACTGCATCATCGTTGTGTCATAAATAAATTAAATTATTTAATTTCTAAAAAATTAAAAATAAAGTACCATTATGTAGGAAATATTTTTATCTTTCTAATGAATATTTATAGTCCAATTTATCTTATGTATAACCTCATATTAAAAATGATTTAGTTATTAAACTTTGATTTTAACTATTTTAACCCTTCTTTAAATAAATTAATAATAAATGTCCTAATCTAATACAAGTGGGCCTAAATGGTCATATTTTATTCCTAAGTTTGTTTTTGGTCGAATTTCACTTGTCCAATAGAATTAGGACATGTGTTAGGGTAATAATAATATCATTTTTACCCTTAATTACCCTATTTACTTTTAACCGTGGTAAAAAAAAGTAAAAAGTTAATATTCACCAAAAATTATTTTCATCTCATTAAACCACATTTTACTTACTGACATCAACCGTGTCTCTCGGATTTTTTAAATTCCACTCACAGAAGCGGTAAAATTAAGTTTTATGAAAAATTCATTTTTTTAACTACCACTTAGTGGTTTCACTATTCATCAACAAATGAAAGTTTCCAGAAAAATACCAAAAATTAGGTCTAAGCTATATTTGATATTATGAACTCAAAAATGATGTCTATTTTACCAAATTAAAAACATATCAGTTGCATTAATTAATTTAAAAATTAATTCCCATCGTCAAAACAAATAGCGTGTTTTTAAGAGATAATAACTACCAAAAGATTGACACTTGTTTATGTCTGGTTTAAATGTGAAATTACATCCAATGACCAAAATTGTATTAAATTGTAAAAATATATTCTAAATATACTTTAAAACCACTCAATTTAATAATTTATCACTATTAATTATTTTGATTAAAAAGGTTGTTTTTAATTAAAATTTAGTAATTTTCACTATTCATCAGAAAATGAAAGTTATCTAAAATGTACCAAAATTTCACCCTAAGATAATTTCGATATTCCGAATCCAGAAATGAACTCCATTTTGAAAAATAAAAATTTCAAAATTTCAAAAAGTGGTTATTACTATTCATAACGGCTAGTTTTAATAATATTTTAATAGCATATCATTGTTTAGTGAAACTCGGTATTGCGTACTACACACGCTATCGAGGAAGGTCGCGATTGCGTGTAATGCCAGGCAAGTCAAGGATGCGTGTTTTACAAGCTCCTTTTGGTGTAGCGTACAACACAAGACATTAATGAAATTAAAAATAATATTTTTCATAAAATCTCGGGGTGTTACATTCTACCCCCCTTAAAATGAATTTCTCCCTCGAAATTCATCGGGGTTATAAATGGTTTACTATTCGAAAGTTTTTTTAATAGAAACTCACATCGTAAAAAGGAATACCAAAACCAATCTTTAAAAACAAAAGTATGAAATGTAACGGTTACCCAAATAAACTAATCACTGGGTTTCCACATAGGTGAAAATATGGATATGGATGAGAAATCTAACCATCATGTTCTGATGGAGAGTGGTAGAGAACATGGCTATGGAAAAGCCAGCAATCACAAAGCCATAAATTTGTGATGATCTAAGGTATCATCTGATTCATCAGATATAAGAGCACTAGGACAACATTTTTGTTTTTCAAGATCATTTCCCTAAAGTTGATGAAATTAGAATTAGAAGAAATACTTTCGTGATTTTGGTATAGTCTCACCGTTTGTCGTTCTTTGGACAATTTCCACTTCATCTATTAAAGAAATGAAGTTGAATTTGTCATCTGTGATGTGTTAGCAGATCATGTGATAGAATGATGGGTCATTCCATCTGTCTCAAACAAAAGGTTAGAAAAGTTATCAAAAAATACATAAGTCTATCTATAGTGAGATTAATCATATATGGTTCCTAAAATGGACTTATACTTCATATATCATACTGGTTAATATAATAAAACTAGTTTCTACTAAACAGGGACTTCCTGTAGGCCAGTGGTAGGCGATAAAGGCCAGTCGCACTTCGGTTGTGGGTTCGATTCCCACAGCCTTGTCCGGCGCGATGGGTTGTCGTCCATCCTGCAGGTTGTCCTTTTTCTAAAGATATATTACTATAAAATCCCATCAATAATATCTAAAAAAGTTCTATCCTAACTTATGTCCAACATAATCCATTCCAATCTTTAGGCTTATCTAAAATACTTTGGTCTAAGCTCATAGTATAAACAAAATGATTACTTGAAATGTCATCAACCAACCATCATTTATCCCCCATTATCTTGTTGGTAACATTCCAATCATGTGAATACCATAATCATGTATTCTCTTGAAAAATGAATACCCATTAAACCTTAGTGAAAAAATGAATGCTTTCAAAAGTTAACTCTTTCCACATACCAAAATCTGAAAATTCTATATAGTCAAACCATGATATAACCTTCTCCTTATATCAGTCATGAGCTCATGAATA
This sequence comes from Viscum album, assembly GCA_963277665.1. NCBI lineage: Eukaryota > Viridiplantae > Streptophyta > Magnoliopsida > Santalales > Viscaceae > Viscum > Viscum album. The sequence goes on along the minus strand of OY728138.1, from coordinate 959,661,455 downwards.
CTATCAAACATTTAATTTTCTCCTTATCCCTTCATTATGCGCATATCATCTACTTTCCAAAAATACTGGTACCATTCATCACATACTTTCAAAATTTAAGGAAAGACAACAGTGTAACAATCCTTAGATGTATCTTTATTCCATAGTACCATGAGATTACTTATACAACATTACACTTGATAAACATGTAATCATTCCACTACATTCTTAAACCATTGACCGAGCTTCAACAATTCTTTCATCTCACATATCATTTGTAGTCTCATCATCATCATCCACATAAATACTACCCATACGACCATACTGATTCTCTTCATGAGACTTTCCCTTAGGGCATTGGTTTGCATAATTCCCGTACATTCCACATTTAAAACATTTAACCATTTTTGATGTCGTAGCAATACCATTATCCTCATCCCTGGTGTTAATTGAACCTTTTCCTTTGCACTTACTGGCTTTGTGTCCTTCTTTTACACACCCAAAGCATCTTCCAGTTCCTTTGAAACATTCTCCTGGATGCCTCTTCCCACATGATTTACATAGGGGAAATTGAACTTTCTTTCCTCTATAATCATCATGAAACTCCATCTTTCTCTTATTAGCCGAGTCAGGAAACTTAAAAAATTTTACTTTATTGATTATATTATGAGATTGCTGATTCGGCATAATAATGATGTTTGGAATTCCAAATCCCATTTCATTTGGTTGTTCATGAAGAATATCATTCCATTGTCCATCATATCCTCCATTATCGTGAATCATCTTGTTTCCAGCCATTTTCTAAAACCCAAAAAGAATAGTGTGAGAGGCAAAAATCATAATAAAGGGGGAGTAACTTCAATATATAACATCTTTGGTTTAATCTAATATCGTTACCATAGTTCTAGGAATATATCCTACACGTATACTTATCCTTAGGTACATCCCTAGACATACCTTAGAAATATCTCTAGGGATCTCACTAATGTTTTCGCATCCTAGTTTCCAAAGGTTGACTAAACTTTTCCTCTGATACCAACTGTAGATACCCGAAGCCTAACGTACATGGACATTACATTACTTTTTCGGAATACTTAGTACATAACAAAAACACACACACAAGGATTGTAATAGTTTAGTGTCTTTGGAAACTCGGAGTATAATCTTCTAATCGTGGTGAAAGATCTTCAACATCTCCCATAAAGATCTTCCTTTTTTTCTACCTAAAACCTTTATTTATATCCTGGGTAAAAGAAAACATAAAAGGGTGAGCTCAAATGCTCAGTAAGGGTAAACAAAAGAAATATCAATCACAGCATATACATAAGAAAATAACTTTTGGAAATCTTGTCCTGCAAAAAAGGTCATAATATCATAACATGGGATAAATCATAGAAGTGAAATGTAATCCCAAAAATCATAACTTAAAACCTGAAACTTTGTGGAATACACACATAATCATAGAGAATCATTTATTATTATTCAAGACTCATTGCCAAGACTATCTTAGTGGACAAAGTCCATTTCTGAACCAAGTCACCCTCGTTTCAGTCCTATTTCACTGAACCGGTATAACCTACCGTTCCAGCCATGTCTATCTCATGAGATATAAAATCTTTACCCAATGCATTGGAGGGAGATATAGGTCCCACCCATATTATAATGATACCATTCTTATGTGTGCCACAAAATCATAAATCATACATCATAGCATAACCCATGAAATAAAATGGGATTCTTAAACATCATGCCATCATAACATAATCCATAAACAATTGATATCATTTCATCATAAGAAAATCGAATCCATTTAAATCATAAAGAAATTTTACTTGAAACATACACATATGAAATAATGTCATCTTAGATGTAAAATAGTTTTCACAAAACACTTGAAATGAATTCTTGAGGAAAAAATCCTTTTTCTTTAAAATCATGTTCTTTTCACAAAATTCCATGCAATTTTAAAAGATAAGGGTTTTATTGAAAATAATCATGCAATATTGTAGAGGAAGATTCTTGAAAATTAGGCTTTATGAAACCGTAAAAATCCGTTCACGCCGTATAAGTTAAAAATAACATCCTCCTCGTACTTTTGTTGGAAAAGTCAAAAAGTACTTCGTACGAAAAATGACAAAAGATTCCTTTCATATCTTTTACTAAAAACTCACCAAAGGGTAAAATTGGATTTAAATAATTTTAGGTGGATGGAAATAATATTACATATTGAGGAAACATGGATGTGGATGATAAAATACACCCTAGTAAATGCCAAAGTATAAACAATCTCGGATAAAAATGAGATTGTGATATTTCCCTTACCTTATGTCTGATATGCTTTGTACGTATCCGAACCTCCTGTATAATGATTTAAATAATGTCATTAACTTATTACAGAATCATATTCATTGTTATGATATCATATATGGTTCACTTATGACTTTATATTACCCGTTCTTTTGTAAATTCCATGTTAAAGAAGCGTTTTGGGTAAAATCGTTTCATTTATCGTAGGTGTTTGGACTTGTTGTTCTTGATATTATTTTTACTTATATCATGATTTACTTACTTCCAGAATATAAAACATGATTTATATAACATATATATTCAGTATATATATATATATATAATAGATAGATAAATGAAATGAAACACACCGTTCATGGAGACGGTAGTCTGTACGTACGCATGAACGTTGTTTTCCTTTCCTTATTGTCTTGAATGGAAGTAAGTAGATGAAATACATATATACATAAATCCAGTAGCTTTATAATGTCATATATTTCATTATTATTTCTTATATATATACTTTATAATCATTCTTAAATGGTTAACATGGAGAATGAATCTCATCACGTCGTGGAGACGGTAGTCCGTACGTATGCACGAGCGATGATATCATTCTCATGATCGTGAACTTGTGTTGAAGTGTATGTATACTATTTCAGTATCAATATCACTTTATAATAATCATATATAGTTACTCATTACACCATTATACCCATCCAATTAAGGTGGTGGCGGAAAATAGATTACACCACGGCGTGGAGACGGTATTCTGTACGTACGCACGCGCGGTGATTTCCTTTTTTCGTAGGATGGATAGAAGGGTAATTAGAGTTGTTTCATATTTATAATAACATATCAGTATATAATAAATACTTATGTTATTACTTTATCATGAAACAACTAAATAAGAAGAAGTTGAAGAATAAAGAAATTCAAAAAGATCGATAATGGATATTACCTCTTTTTGACGCGCCTTTTCTTATCCTCCACTTAAAGAACTAAGGACGGTATTTGAAGAAAACCAGGACCTCTAGGATGATACTAGGGAAGTGGAGAAGAGATTTTGGCAGGGTTTGGCCGAGTTTGAATGCTCAAATTGGTGTGAGGATGAGAGGGAGGAGGTGCCCTTTTATAAGGGAGGAGAGGGGCACCTTTGGGAAAACTAAAAATATTATTTTATTATAAAGTCAAGTTCTATTTTAAATAGCTCCAAATTGATATATTTCGAAGATAAGGTGGGGATGGGTCGAAATCCTCTCATCAAATAGGATTTAGACAAGTTTAGGTTATTATTTTAACCTTATCAATTAGATTTAACTCTAAGTTAAATAATTTAACTTTTACCGTGTCTTTTTGTTTTCTTATACTATATGGTTAATAAACTTACTATATCAAGCCAAACGAACCCCAAGTTGTTTATTATTAATATATATAACCTTATCTAAGTCATTGGGATGAACCTTAGATTTTTAGGAATAAAATAACAATTAATAATATAATATTTTTTTAAAAAATTAATTTATGTCAATTTTGACACTATTTGGTACATGATTTTTATAAAATTCATAAAAGAATGATAAGTTCGAACCAAGTTACGTAAATCAACAATAACATGTCATATTAACCTAGAAAATTAGTGTAAGTAATAAAAAGTCTTAAATTACATTTATTTGGGTATTTATAACATCAATTATGTCAATATTTCATTAATAAGATAATTATTGCATCATCGTTGTGTCATAAATAAATTAAATTATTTATTGTCTAAAAATTACAAATAAAATACCATTATGTAGGAAAGCGTTTTAGCTTTCTAATGAATATTTATAGTCCAATTTATCTTATGTATAACCTCATATTAAAAATGATTTAGTTATTAAACTTTGATTTTAACTATTTTAACCCTTCTTTTAATAAATTAATAATAAATGTCCTAATCTAATCCAAGTGGGCCTAAATGGTCATATTTTATTCCTAAGTTTATTTGTGGTCTAATTACACTTGTACAATAGAATTAGGACATGTGTTAGGGTAATAATAATATCAGTTTTACCCTTAATTACCCTATTTACTTTTAACCGTGGTAAAAAAAAGTAAAAAGTTACTATTCACCAAAAATTATTTTCATCTCATTGAACCACATTTTACTTACTGACATCAACCGTGTCTCTCGGATTTTTGAAATTCCACTCACAGAAGCGGTAAAATTAAGTTTTATGAAAAATTCATTTTTTTAACTACCACTTAGTGGTTTCACTATTCATCAAAAAATGAAAGTTTCCAGAAAAATACCAAAAATTAGGTCTAAGCTATATTTGATATTATGAACTCAAAAATGATGTCTATTTTACCAAATTCAAAACATATCAGTTGCATTAATTAGTTTAAAAATTAATTCCCGTCGTCAAAACAAATAGCGTATTTTTAAGAGATAATAACTACCAAAAGATTGACACTTGTTTATGTGTGGTTTAAATGTGAAATTACATCCAATGACCAACCTTGTATTAAATTGTAAAAATATATTCTAAATATACTTTAAAACCACTCAAATTAATAATTTATCACTATTAATTATTTCGATTAAAAAGGTTTTTTTATTTAAAATTTAGTAATTTTCACTATTCATCAGAAAATGAAAGTTATCCGAAATGTACCAAAATTTCACCCTAAGCTAATTTCGATATTCCGAATCCAGAAATGAAGTCCATTTTAAAAAATAAAAATTAAAAAATTTCAAAAAGTGGTTATTACTATTCATAACAGCTAGTTTTAATAATATTTTAATAGCATATCATTGTTTAGTGAAACTCGGTATTGCGTACTACACGCGCTATCGAGGAAGGTCGCGATTGCGTGTAATGCAAGGCAAGTCAAGGATGTGTGTTGTAAAATCTCCTTTTGGTGTAGCGTACAACACAAAACATTAATGAAATTAAAAATAATATTTTTCATAAAATCTCGGGGTGTTACATATAACATTGGAAAATAGGTAGGGAATGCACCATATTCCCCTTGTCATTAGTTTTGGGATGTTTTGGCTTCACCTCACTATGAAAATTCCTCATAATGTGGCCATATCCACCACACTTGTAGCACATCATGCTCCCAAGCAGGCAGTTCCCTGAATGATTTTTCCCACATTTATTACATGTGGCATGTTGTACTTGTTTTCCTCCTCTTCCCTGATAAAATCTCCTCTCTAATATAGGCTCTATCGATCTCTTCTTGTCATTGGATTTATGAGACCACTGCATCTCACCAAACTTCAGTTCAACTTTAATTGCACTCCACACAATCTCCTCATAGTTTTCATAGTCTCAGTTGGCTAGATTCTTCCATATATGAGGTATTAGTCCACCAAAGAATCTATCAACCTTCCTACTAGGATCCATGACAAAGATTGAGGTATAACAGGAAATCCTTGTGAAGTTCATCTCATAGATTTCCATAGATTCATTATCCTTATCCATTCTTCTTCTCATCAATCGAGGGAAATACTTGTTGAATAATATCCCTATGAACTCTTCCCACTCCATAGCTCCAACTTCCACTCTTGGCCTTGTGTTTTTAATCAGTTCCCACCACTGATCAGATTCTCCCTCTAAGTGATAAACATCCAAGGTAACCTTCTCTTGTTCAGAACATCGGAGCACAGAAAATATCTTCTCGATAGAGATGATCCACTATTCAGAAATCAATGGGACGGTAGATCCCCTAAATTTTGGTGGTCATTGACGCATAAAGGATTCAATATAAAGTTGTTCCCTTCACTGTGAGATAGGTCTCTCAGCTTGATTAAAGTTATTTCCCATAACTTGAGTTAGTTGGTTCATCATTTGCATGAAAGTTTCCATTCTACCTTCCATCGGAGGGTTGTCAGTGCATGGTCCATTGTAGTCACCATTTACAAGGTTCCTCCTATTTCTCTCCATCTTCTAAAAGAATAAAACTTTATTGAGAAACTTATTTCATTTATGAATCTTTTAACTATAAATGATTTAATTTCTTAAAACTTCTTTAAACAATTACATTTCTCTATAAATCCTTCATAATGATTCATAAAAACATTATTATTAACCAAACATATCCCTTGGGAGTGTCGTAACCAAAAGTGTATCAAGTCCCATTGTCATGTACCAGGATACCATAGGTCAAGCCCGAAACTCCTTGTCAGAGTTTTCACTCCTAGGTACATCTCTGCCAGAGCCTCCTCTACCTGCTTGTATCCAGACAGGGATGTATTTTCTTGATAAACCACTTACTCAATACTCACCAAAATACCAGGAAGTTTTCCAATATTTAAAGTTTTCTATAGGATTCTTTCTAAATTTTTCATAGCCTAATTCCCATAAATAACTAAACTTTCCTTTGATACCAACTATGGAATCCCTCCTTTTTATTTTATAACTTTTCAATACATTTTACAAATAAAGGATCTTTAAATTCCAGTGTCTTGGAAATCTGGAACATAAAACATGAAAACAACATAAAAAATTATTTTAATCCACTTCTAAGGATTCTTAATAAGTTCATCCTAATTACAATTTCTTCATATCATAACTTAGAGACATACATCTAAGGAAAGGGTGAGTAGAAGGCCCAGTAAGAAAATCAAGGGAATCAATTTACTTATGATATCAATAAGAACATGATGAAAACCACAAGACATGAGCAATGGAAAAAGAGGAATATCATAATAAAAAGAACATGAATCAAAACTTGAATATTTGGAGAGAAATTTTCATTTAGAAATTCATGAACATGTCTCTAAGTTTCATTCCCAAGGTGTCATAAAAACATTACCAAGGTTATTCACCAAGGTATCGTGGAACTCGTCATCTCTAGAGATTAAATTCTTTACCCAATGCATTGCAGTACTATCAGAGCACACCCTTAATATATATTTATTTTCATGTGATCCACATAGATAAATATAAAAAATTTCATAAATAACCCATAGATAATAAAAGAAATGTGTTTCATTTCAAAATCATGACGTTTTAAAAAGTTCTTAAAAATAAGATCATTATGTCATTTATAACCCATGGAAACGGAGTAAGGGTTATATGTATGTCAATTATAGAATCAAATAGATCAATATTATTTCTTTATGAATACCCCTAGAAATTAAATAGGTTTGGGTATTCACAAAAATTAAATAAGATAATTTTTGAGAAAAAGAGAGAGAGGTTTTGAGATGAAAATTCTGCAGCATAACGGCTATATAACATGGTTTTAGAAAATATTAAAAAGAGAGGGTAGAAGGGTCAAAAAATCATAAATAATTCATAATAAAGTATGGGTACATAATAAGATCATGTTATGGATATTCTAATGACATAACACATGAAAATGAAACATGAAAGAAAAGAAAAGATGTTATTTCTTTTACAAAAAGTTTGCCAGCCTAACAGCATCGCTTTAAATTTCAGAAAATAAATTGATGTGAGCGGAAAGGGTCTATCATGACTTGTACATGAAATGGATAGTAATAAGAATATATAATAACATACCCCCACATAAGAATATGGAAACTAGAAGAGATCACATAAAGGAAATCATGACTAAAAAGAGGAGGGTGAAAGGTTCCCTTACCTTGAATAATATATTCGAAAGCTCGAAGGTTGGGACCTTGGGGGGGGGGCTTGAGGGAACCTTGGGATGACTCCTTGGGAGGTAGAAAGACTAGTGCTTCGTTGAGGCAGATTTTTGAATGAAATTAATGAGGTAATGGCATGGTATTTATAGGAAATGTGAGGTAATATTTAATTAATTTCCAAGGGACGCCTCATCAGTGGTATTTGAAAAACCATGGGCTTGCCCATCGTATTTGACCATGGTGTTGTATACTTGGGACACCTCATAGAATATATTACTGTTCAAAATTTGACCATATTTATTACATCATGATTACATCATCAATGATGTCATTAAACACCTGAAACTCAAAACTTTATTTTTACTATTCACCAAAAATTCAACTGTTTTAGAAAAATCCCAAAAATTCACCCTAACCTAATATTGATGCTCTAAAATCAAAAAATTAAGTCCATTTTATGAAAATAATTTTTTCAATATTTTTAATTTAATTTTTAATTAAAATCATTTTTTATTAAAAAAAACAACTCTAAAACTATAACTCATTTTGTAACAATTTGAAAAAGTAATCAAGGTCCCATAAAATTATCATATAACCATACGACAATAAAATAAAAATTTATTATTACATTTTATGAAAATAAATTTTTTTTAATTATTAAATTAATTATAAAATTGTACTTAAAATATTTATGACATACAAAAATACCAATACTTATATTATGACCATTTTTCACTTTTAAGATGTCTAAATTATATTTATACATTCATGGGTGAAGTTTCTATTTTTTTGGCCGACTTACTATTCATTACTATTCATTACTATTCACCAGGGTATATTACTAGTCATACTTTACTATTCATCAAAAATTAAGTTGACCTTATTAGACTCTAAATTTCTTACTGGTCACAATTGTAGAAGACCATTTTCTAAAAATCATTTCACATTATTAATTATTTAAAGTTTACATAAATATTTTAAAATACCCTTTTTCCAAAATCATCAATAATATTCATCCCATATTTCTCCGAACATTTGGAAATCAAAAATTTTACCATAATAAGAAAAAACGATTTTATTTATACTAAGTGATTTCAAAAAGTATCTACAGCCTCATTACATAGCCCCTTATAACACCTACATAGGACCTAAGTGTAAGGTGTGTTGTGGTGATAGAATCTTGGGGCGGATCGGACAACATTGCCCGAGTGTTGATTTCTATCAGCTTGAACTTCTCCCTTAGGCGATTTCGTTCAATCTTCACATGTTGAAGCTCAGTTTGGGCTTGGTCTAGAGCAAAGCCCATAGATGTTACCTCCTTCCTAAGCTCTGATAGATGGGCTTTGTACGGCCCGAGTCTACTGGATGGGGTCATCGACTCTTTTTTCTGTTTTAATTAACCATGATCACCTGTATTTATAAACAATAATTGTAATGTTAAGATTTTAGTTTCCAAAGATCATATTGACCAAAGGTCATATAATAGTTGAAACCCAACAATCTCATTTAATTATGCTCACTTCATTAATTAAAAGATAGATTTTTGTTGATTATAAAAAAAATAACACACAAATTTAGGAAACAAATATTATTAAAAAGTTCAGGTCGTTACATTCTTCCCCCCTTAAGAAATTTTGTCCCCAAAATTTTAACTCGTACCCTCATAAAAGAAAAGGTGTAGGTACTTCTACCTCATAGACTCCTCTGGTTCCCACGTGGTTTCTTCACATTTTTGGTTCCTCCACAACACCTTAAAAAGGTGGGTAGTCTTGTTGTGTAGAACCTTGTCTCTATGATCCAAGATCTCTCGCAGCTACTCCTCATAAGAGAGGTCATGTTTCAGTTGTACCAACCCTGGATTTAGTATATGTGAAGGGTCAGGTATGTACTTCCTCAAGAGGGACACGTGGAAGACATCATGAACTAGTGTTAGATTTGGAGAAAGTGCAAGTTGATAGGCCACTACTCCTATGCGATCAAGGATTTCATAGGGGCCAATGTACCTAGGGCTGAGCTTCCCTTTCTTCCCAAACCTCATGAATCTCTTCCAAGGTGAAATTCAAAGAAAGAATTTGTCACCAACATCAAACACCAAGTCCCTTAGAGAGTTATCAGCATAGCTCTTTTTCCGATTCTGTGTAGCCTTAATGTGTTGTTAGATGGCATGGAATTTTTCTATCATCTCTTGCACAAGATCAGGACCAAGAAGATTTCTCTCACTAACTTCATGCCCACAAGTAGGAGTTCTACACTGTGTACCATATAGAGCTTCATAGGGTTCCATTTGAATGCTCGAGTGGAAGCTGTTGTTGTGAGATAACTCAAAAAAAGGAGATGTTGATCACATCCACCATTAAATTATATTGAGCATGTTTTTAGCATATCCTCGAGTGTTTGAATAGTCCTTTCATATTGGACATCAGTTTGGGGATGATAGGTCATACTGAAATTCAATTCAGTGCTCAGATCATGTTAAAGACTTTTCCAGAATTTTGATGTGAACCTTGGGTCACAATTAGATACGATAGAAAGTGGAACTCCATGCAGCCTTACCACTTCCTTCACGTAAATCCTGGCATGTTGATCAAGACAGAAATCTTTCCGAATGGAGATAAAATGGGCAGTCTTGGTGAGACGGTCCATAATAAACCATATCGCATTGTTTCCCTTGGATGTTCTTGGGAGACCAGTGACAAAGTCCATAGTGATATTGTCCCACTTTAATAATGGTATGGGTAGTGGTTGCAATACCCCTTTAGAAAGTTGTCGGTCTACCTTTAATTGCTGACATACCAGGAACCTTGAAGTTTATTCATCAATCTCTCTTTTCATATTATCCCACCAATAGTGATCTTGAAGGTCCCTGTACATTTGTTTTCTTCCAGGATGTATAGAGAAAGTAGAGCAATGAGATTCATCCATCAACTCCTTCTTTATTTTCAGAATATATGGAACACACAGTCTTGTACGAAATTTCAGTACTCTTTCTTGATCAATATTGAACTTAGAAAACTTCTCATCCTTCACAACCTCAAACTTCTTATGTAACAAAAGATCTTCTTTCTGAGCTTTCTTGATCTTCTCTAGTAATGATGGTTGAGAAATCATTTGGGTTAGGGTTGATGATGTCCCTTCCCTTATAATTCCCATGTCCATCTTCACTTGGTCATTAATCAAAGGATCTCTTTGAATCCTCATCATGTAAAGAACAATTGGGTCTTTCCTGTTTAATGCATTAGAAACTTTGTTTTCTCTTCCGGGATGATAATGAATTGAACAATCCTAGTCTTTGAGATGTTCCAACCATATCCTATACCTCATGTTCAATTCCTTTTGTGTGAAAATATACATCAAAATTTGATGGTTTCTGTATATATCACATTTCTCCCCATAAAGATAGTGCCTCCATATCTTCAGAGCAAAAACGACCTCATCCAGCTCCAAATCTTGCGTAGGATAGTTATACTCATGATTCCTCAACTATCGAGATGCATAAGAAATTACTTTGACATTTTTCATGAGGATGAACCCAATCCCTTTCAGAGATGCATCACTAAAAATAACGAATCCTTTTCCACTTGAGGGAAGAGTTAACACGAGTGCAGTAACCAATCTCTTCTTCAGCTATTGGAAACTTTCCTTACACTTTTTTGTCTAGATGAATTTGACCCCATTTCGAGTTAACTTGGTAATTGGATTAGAAGGTCGTGAAAATATTTTCAAAAACCTCCTATAATATCATGTTAATCCAACGAAACTATGAATCTCAATTATTGTTGTAGTTTAAGGCCACTCCTCTACAAATTTTTTCTTTTTAGGTTCAACTATGATTCTTTCATTGGTAACAATGTTCCCCAAGAAAGAAACTTGTTGCAACCAAAATTCACATTTTTTGAACTTCCTCAAAAGCCTTTCCTTCCACATAGTTTTCAAAATAACCCTTAGATGATCCCCATTCTCCTCATTACTTTTGGAATATATCATAATATCATCAATAAAAACTGCCACAAAGTTATCAAGGTTGTCCTTAAAGACTCTATTCATCAAATTCGTAAAAATAGAAAGTGTATTAGTCAGTCCAAAGGGCATAACAACAAACTCATAATTCACATATCTTAATCGGAAGCCAGTTTTTGGAATATCTTCTTTCTTCACCCTCAATTGATGATAACCAGATCAAAAATCAATCTTAGAGAAGAATTGAGCCCCATGAAGTTAGTCAAATATGTCATGATTTCTTGGAATATGGTATTTGTTCTTTACTGTGATCTCATTCAGTTATCTATAATCAATTCATAGTCTCATCAATCCATACTTCTTCTTCACAAAGAAAATAGGTGCTCCCCAAGGAGACACACTCGGTCGGATAAACCCCTTCTCCAAAAGATTTTGGAGTTGTTTATTTAATTATTATAGCTCCACATTTTCCATCCTATAGGGGGTCTTAGATATCGGAGGGATCCAGGTATGAGTTCAATGGATAACTCTACCTCTCTTTCTAGGGGAGGTTTGGGTAACTTCTCAGGAAATACATCAACGTATTCCTGGACGGTGGGGACATTTCTATCCTCAAACTCTCATTTCCTTCTTCTTCTTAAAAAATCAACTATATAAAGAAGGACATATCAAGATATTCTAGGAAAAGATCAGGTTGAGATATCTCTCCTTGGAAGATAACTATAGGTTTTCCATTCAAGACTACTATTATTTCCTTGCTTCTGCATTTGATCTTAGCATTATACTTTGAGATCCAGTCCATCCCTAGTATAATTTCAAATTTCATCATGGGAATGACTACTAGATTTGCGATAAGATTTTTCTTACTAAAGTAAATTCTAGAGTTTCTAAACAATGACGATGCTTGGATAATCCCACCAGGAGTATTGACTGATAACTCTACTTTTAGCAATTCATGGGTTGATTCTAAATTCTTTGCACACTTGTAGGAAATAAAGGAATGTGTAGAACCAAAATCACAAAAAGTACTTTCTAGATTTGAGAGAATAATAAGGGTACCTACCACCACATCATTTGGCACTTCAACTTCAGCTGTAGTGATTACAAAAGTACGACCTTGTTCCCTTGGCCGTTGTTGGGGCTAATGGTGATTCCCCTCCACTACCATTAGATTTGGACAGTGATTGGAAAAGTTCCCAGGCTGTCCACACTTATAACATTGGACATCAGGTAGGGCCTGCACCATCTTCCCCTTGTCATTAGTGTTGGGAAGTTGTGGCTTCACCTCACTACGACAATTCCACACAATGTGGCCATCTATACCACACTTGTAGCACTTCCTGCTCCTAAGGAGGCAGTTCCCCAAATGCTTTTTCCCACATTTATTACATGTGGGATGTTTTACTTTCTTGCCCCCTCGTCCCTGATCAAAGCTCCTTCCTAAGCTTGGCTCCATCAATATATTCTTTTCATTGGATTTATGAGACCATTGTGTCTCACCAAACTCCAATTCAACTTTAATCGCACTTCGCAAAATCTCCTCATAGTTGTCATAGTCTCAGTTGGCTAGATTCTTCCATAGATGAGGTCTTAGTCCACCAAATAATTTATCAACCTTTCCACTAGGATCCATGAAAAATATTGAGTTATAACGAGAAAGCCTTGTGAAGTTCATCTTGTAGCTTCCCATAGATTCATTATCCTTCTACTTCAGCTCGAGAACCTCCTCCATTCTTGTTCTCATCGATCGAGGGAAATACTTGTTGAAGAATATACCTCTGAACTCTTACCACTCCATAGCTCCAACTTCCACTCTTGGCCTTGTGTTTTTAATCAGCTCCCACCACTGATCAGCTTCTCCCTCTAAGCGATAAATAGCCAAGGTAACTCTGTCTTGTTCTGAACATCGGAGCACATAAAAGATCTTATTGGTAGAGCTGATCCACTGTTCACCAATCAATGGGTCGGTAGATCCACTGAATGTTTTTAGTTGTTGACGCATAAAGGATTCAACAAAAAGTTGTTCCCTTCATGGTGATATTGGTCTCTCAGCTTGATTGAAGTTATTTCCCATAACTTGAGTCAGTTGGTTCATCACTCACATGAATGTTTCCATTTCGGCTTCCATCGGAGGGTCGTTAGCGCATGGTCCACTACGGTCTCCATTTGCATGGTTCCTCATATTGCCTGCCATTTTCTAAAAGAATAAAACCTTAGTGAGAAACTTATTTCATTTAATAATCTTTTAACTATAAAGGATTTTATGTCTTAAAAATTATTTAAACAATTACATTTCTCTATAAATCCTTCATAACGCACTACTAAAAATACCCATGTTATTAATGTTAAAAATGACCTTTAACAGCGCTATAAAAGCGTTGTTAAATCTAGTGAAGATAAATGGGGGGTCCCCTTTATCAGCGCTACAAAAAGAACTGATAAAGACCCCTTTTATCAGCACTAAAAAAAGTGTTGATAAAAGGGTTCTTTTATTAGCGCTAAAAAGAAGTGCTGATAAAAGGGTCCTTTATCAGATTTTTATTTTTATCGGTGATAAAAGAACCCTTTTATCAGAATTTTTTTAGCGTTGATAAAAGTAAAAAATAAATTAAAAAATTTTAAAAAAAAATTAAAAAAATCAGGCCAATCAGGGGGGCTTTTATAGCGCTTGATCCCCCCTTTTAACAGTGCTTTCCAGCCCCTCCAATGCCTGCACACACCCCCCTCCACCCTATATCAGCTCTACACCCACCCCCTTTATCAGTGCTAGCCCCCCAAATCCACCCTCATGCGCGCGCCATTGCCTCCACCAAGATTTGATCTCGAGACCTCCCCCTTGCGCGCCTAAATCCTTTACCACTCTTCCATATTGATTTTTTCTCCAGTTAATGACATATCTATTTATTTTTATATATATATTTAGTTATATTTATTCATATAGTAATATATAGTTATATTAATATATATATATTTATATATTTATATTAATATATATTTATAGTGATATTAATATATATATTTATAGTGATATTAATATATATATTTATAGTTATATCAATATATATATATGTAGTTATATTAATATATATATATAGTTAGATTAATATATAGGTATATAAATATTTATATATTTTTATTTTAAATAAAATGGATATTGGTTATTATTTAGATAAATCTACTATATTTTATATGTAAATATATTTTATTATTTATATTTATAATTAATTTTTTATGTGTGAATATATAAAAAATATGTATATATTGTTATATATTTGATTATAAATAGAAGTGAGTTATAAAAAATGATAAAATTTCAAATAAAAAATATCAATATGAATGTAATACCTTGGAATAAATACAGTCCCCACCAAAAAAATCCAATAATACCCCCTTAAACGAGGCTGAAAATCCACAAAATGTTAAAAAATCAGGGTATCCCGACTAAAAACTCAGTTTTGGAGGCCTTCTGGGCCTTTTTTGGCCTCAAATAAACCTTTACTGGGGTGAACTCAAGTAATATTGGTGTAGAGATCATCTCAGGATTCGATTTGATATGTGGTAGAGCTCAAACGGTCACCCGGATCAAAAGTTATGACCATTTGATGTTTGAGTTGCGTTTTCAACATATTTTGGATCTTCTTTTAATTTTTTTTATTTTTTTAGTCTTGAAATTGTTATTAAATGACTATTAATCCATAATAATTAGCAAATTATTAATTAAAAATATTTTTAAATTTTTTTATAAGCCATTTTCACTAAATATCTTATATATTAAGTGTAAATGTATATTTATACTTATCTAAAATATATTTAAAAAATATATATTATATTTATATCAATATAACTATATCTATATATTTAAATATTAATATATATTTTTTAATGAATTTTTTTGGAAGTAGACCCTTTATCAGTGCTTTTAAAAAAAAGTACTGATAAAGACCCCCCTTTATCAGCGCTACTAAAAAAAGCGCTGATAAAGGGGTACCCTTTAACATCGCTAAAAAAAGTGATGTTAAAGGGGGTACCTTTATCAGCACTAAAAAAAGGATTGATAAAGGGTAACTTTTATCATCGCTTTTTTTAGCACTGATAAAGGTACCCCCCCCCTTTATCAGTGATTTTTCGTTAGCGCTGATAAAGGGTGGCGCTGGCCTTGCCCCATTTTGTGGTAGTGATGATTCATAAAAAGCTTATGATTAACAAAAAATATCCTCTGAGAGTGTTATAACCAAGAGTGTAGTAAGGTCCTTTTTTGTGTACCAAGATACCCTGGGTCAAGCCTGAAACTCCTTGTCATATTTTTCACTCCTAGGTACATCTGTGCTAGAGCCGCCTCTACCTGCTCGTATCTAGATAGGGATGTATTTTCTTGATAAACCACTTACTCAATACTCACCAAAATACCATAAAGTTTTTCTATATTTAAACTTTTATATAGGATTATTCCTAAAGTTTTCATAGCCTAATTTCCAAAAATAACTAAATTTTCCTTTGATACCAACTATGGAATCCCGCCTTTTTATTTCATAACTTTTCATTACATTTTACAAACAGAGGATCTTTAAAGTCTGGTGTCTTGGAAATCAGGAACATAAAACATAAAAACAACATAAAACATTCTTCTAATCCACCTGTTAGTCTTCATCATAAGTTCATCCTAAGTAAAATTTCTTCATCTCATAACTGAAAGACATACATCAAAAGAAAGGGTGAGCAGAAGGCCCAGTAAGGAAATCAAGGAAATTAGTTTACTTGTGATATCAATAAGAACTTGATGAAAACCACAAGACATGAGCAATGAAAAATAGGAATATCATAATAAAAATAAAATTAATCACAACTTGAATATGTGGCTACAACATTTCATTTAGACATTCATGAACATATCACCAAGGTTCATTCCCAAGGTGACATAAAAACATTACCATGGTTATTCACCAAGCTATAGTGAAACTTTTCATCTTTAGAGATTAAATTATTTACCCAATGCATTGGAGCGCTATCAGATCACACCCTTAATATATCTTTATTTTCATGTGATCCACATAGATCAATATCAAACATTTTATAAATAACCCATAAAGAATAATAGAAATGGGTTTTATTTCAAAATCGTGACGTTTTAAATGTTCTTAAAAATAAGATCATTATTTAATTTATAAACCATGGAAAGGGAGAGAGGGTTATATGTATGTCAATTCCAGAATAAAATAGATAAATATTATTTCTTTATGAATACCCCTAGAAATTAAATAGGTTTTGTTATTCACAAAAATAAAATAAGATAATTTTTTAGAAATAGAGAGATGGGTTTTGCGACGAAAATTCTGCAACATAACGGCTATATAACATGGTTTAAGAAAATATTAAAAAGAGTGGTGACAAGGGTCAACCACTCATAAATAATTCATAATAAAGTATGGGTACATAATAAGATCATGGTATGGATATTTTAATGACATACCACATGAAAAGGAAACATGAAAGAAAATATAATATGTTATTTCTTTTATGAAAAATTCGGCAGCCTAACGACGTCGCTTAAAAATTCAGAAAATAAATTGATGAGATCGGAAAGGGTATATAATAATTTGGAAAGGAAATTGACAGTAATAATAATATATAAGAACATACCCCCACATAATAATATGGAAACTAGAAGACATAACATAAATTAAATCATGACTGAAAAGTGGAGGGTGAAAGGTTCCCTTACCTTGAAGAGTATCTTTGAAAGCTCAAAGTTTAGAACCTTGAGGGGCTTGAGGGAACCTTGGGAGGACTCCTTGGGTGGTATAAAGACTATATATTAATTGAGGAGGATTTTGTAATTAAATGAATGAGGAAATGGCTTGTTATTTATAGGAAATGTGAGGTAATATTTAATTAATTTCTAAGGGACACCTCATCAGTGGTATTTGAAAAACCATGGGCTTTCCCATGGTATTTTCCATTGGTATTGGACACTTGGGGAACCTCATAACATATATTACTATTCAAAAGTCGACTAGATTTATTACATCTTGATTACATCATCAATTATGTCATTAAACAACCGAAACTCAAAACTTTATTTTTACTATTCATCAAAAATTCAACTCTTTCAGAAAAATTAGAAAAATTCACCCTAACCCAATATTGATGTTCTAAATTCAAAAAATGAAATCCGTTTTATGAAAATGATTTTCTAAATATTTTTAATTTAATTTTTAAATTAAATCATTATTTATTCAAAAAAACAACTCTAAAACTAAAACTTATTTTGTAACACTTTGAAAAAGTAATCAAGGTCTTATAAAATTATCTTATAACCATAAGAAAATAAAGTAACAATTTATTATCACATTTTATGAAAATACATTTTTATTTTGAATTATTAAAGTAATTATAAAATTTTAATTAAAATATTTATGACATACAAAAATACCAATACTTATATTATGACTATTTTTTCACTTTTAAGATGTCTAAATTATATTTATACATTCATGGGTGAAGTTTCTATTTTTTTGGCCAATTTACTATTCATTACTATTCATAAAGGTATATTACTATTCATACTTTTATATTCACAAAAAATTAATTTGATCTTATTAGACTCTAAATTTCTTACTGGTCACAATTGTAGAAGACCATTTTCTGAAAATCATTTCATATTATTAATTATTTAAAGTTTACATAAATATTTTAAAATACCTTTTTTCCAAAATCATCAATAATATTCATCCCATATTTATCCGAACATTTGAAAAGAACAAATTTTCCCATAACCAAGGGATTACAAAAAGTATCTAAGGCCTCGTTACATATCCCCTTATAACACCTACATAGAACCTAAGTGTAATGTGTGGTATGGTGATAGAATATTGGGGTGGCTCTGACAACATTGCTCGAGTGGTGATCTTTATCAGCTTGAACTTCTCCCTTAGGTTATTCTATTCTAGATTTACATGTGGAAGCTCAACTTGGGCTTAGTCCCGAGAAAAGTCCAAATATGCTACCTCCTTCCCAAGCTCCGATGGATGGAATTCGTACCTACCGTGTCTACTAGATGAGGCCATTGACTCTTCTTTCTGTATTAATTAACCAAAATCAATTGTATTTATAAAAAATAATTTTAATGTTAAGAGTTTAGTTTCCAATGGTCATATTGACCAATGGTCATATAACATTCGAAACCCAATGGTCTTATTTAATTATACTCACTTCATTAATTAAAGGATATAGTTTTGTTGAGTATAAAAAAAATAACACACAAATTTAGAAAACAAATATTATTAAAAAGTTTGGGTCGTTACACCCTGCCTATGATATCACATCCCACCATCTCTTGGTAGAATCCCAAATCATGTACATAGTGAGCTTCACCCTCCTCTCTGGAGGTGTCTCCAAATGCTCAAAGATCGACAGCATGGCTTCTAACCATGAATCAATAGCCTCAGTTCCTCCATCCTCTGAGAAAGTGGGGGGATGATGCTGCTGAAAAACCCATGTCAATTGTTCCATAGATGGGGTAGGATGCGTTGCTCCCTTAAAGGTCTTCATAAACCTCATGAATCCTTCTCGGAACTATGCATTGGCACCTGTATCTGGAATGATGGTTGGTGCCAAGACAGGTATGGTAGGAGGATCTGCTGGTAGTCACTGATCTACCGTTTCTAGTGTCCAATCATTGCCCTATATTTAGCATACAACTGGAGTACGTCTTGGTGGAATGACTCTGCAAGGTCAAGCACACACCGTACTTCAAGATTATCAAGGACTGAAACTTTGAAGTGCAGGAAAAGAACAAGACAAAGAAAACATTAAAGTTTTTTAAAACATGGATACACGGTGTGTATGCCCCCTACACGGCGTCTTCCCTTAAGCTTTTAACATGGTGTGTTATTATGTCAAAACTAGTTGTGTAACACCCATATGCACGGTGTGTTCTCTTTGAGACATGGTGTGTAGCTGAATCATTTTCCCCCTGCCTGAGTTCCACTACACGGCTAAACACATGGTTCTCTTAGAAGAAAACTACATGGCATGTTTATGCCAGACATGGCGTGTACTAGAAGGATTTCACTGGATTGTGTCATTAGTCACACGGTCGGTTACACGGTCGACTCCACACGGCGTGTTCAACATAGACACAATGTGTACTACCTGAGTTTCATCCACTCGTGTCGTTAGTCACATGACCAAATACACGGTCCTTATAACACGGTGTGTACTCCTCATACACGGTGTGTTCCACCAAACATTTATCAACCCCATGTCCCTATCCTCACAATCAATGACACGGTTAAAGACTACACTGAGTGTACATGCAGTACACATCGTGTACTTTGAGAAAAACATTTCCTTCCTGAACAGAAGGATACATGGCATGTAATCATCATAACACACCATGTATTCTAGGTTTTTTCAAATAGTAAATCTCAGAAACTACTCTAGAACCCCTAAAAACACTGAAACGAACATTAAAGTGCCATATTTTGATCCATGGGGGCCATACTCCCCGCGAATCAAAGCTTGGCATCTTATTCATGTATATTACAAGGAATAACAGTACAATAAATCACATGATCTACCAAATTCTGATCCATAAGGGCCCATAACACCTTAGGGACCAAAGCTTGGTGTTTATCCAAAATAAACTTTACATATTAGCAATACCCTATAAAATTGTTGGTATTCTATCAAGTCATCTATCATAAAAACATGAATATCTAGCACAAAATCTACCACAACAACATGAAATTGGTAATGCACCCTAAATGGCATGACAAGAATGCATGACATGTGATCTCTAGTAGGTGACTATATGATGCAAGAGATGGAATACCCTCATCTCATTAGGTTGAAACATAAATAGAACTTCAATAATATCAATGATAACAACACAAAACATGTGAATCACCCAATGGTGAAATCCAATCAACTGTAAAATTGAAAAACTAGAAAAATTTCAATAATCGAGGTAAATTAGCGTTTCCCTATACATGGGTTAGCTACTCCTAGGAACAACTTATTACCAACTACCTATTCCTTCTTAACCCTATCTATAGGCTCCAAACAATAAGTCAAGAAGAAAATAATTTCTCTGATGCCAATTTTTAATGTCTCGATTCCGAGTACCACCCAAAGGTGTGTCGTACCTGGTTGGTCACATGGACTCAAGTGCATTTCCCTAAATGACAGAGGCTACTAACTAGCAGTGAGGGCCTTGGGTGTGATATTGGGGAAACTATTCCCTCATTGACAGAGTAATGCAGTGGAAATAAAAAGATAACAGTATCGGAAGCAGTAATACCATATGATCATTTAACAGTAGAAGATTAAAAGTAAATAAACAACTGGAAAACATATATAAATGATGCATGTCACATATGTCTAGGAAAGTATCCAAACAAGTAACAATGAAGAATTATAGTAAAAAACCAAAGTACAAATAAAACAAATAAACTACAACAGCATCCCAAGCCTCATCTTGGTCTCATGCTCTCCAACTCCACAACAGTCAAGTACCTGAAGTAGAAGGGTGCTTTCCCTTATCTATACTTGTAGCAATATAATCTATTTGGGACCAAAAGCATGACCCAAATAGGGTGTGATATGAATCCCAACAGGAAACTACCCAAATATATGTGCCTAATAGTCAGTGAATATATATAGCAGGAAATATGAAAAATGAAGTAATAAACCAGGAAGTACTCAAAAGTAAACAATACTACAGTTTCAACTACATTCATTTATATTTATCAAACTAAACAACCAAACAATCACAATCAACCCTCTGGGAATTTCTCATAGTCTAAACCCTCTGGTTCAGCTTAAATAAAGACTCTCTGAGGAAAAACTCACCATCAATTCCTTATGTGGTCTTGTAACGATAACTACATACTCTCTGAGGAAGCACTCAACATCTAATTCCCCATATGGTCTCGCAACAAGGAACTACAAACATTCTGAGGGATCACTCACATCTATCCTCTATATGGTCTCGCAATGTGAAAAGTATAACAGACACTGTGGGGAAGCCCTCAGTTTCCATTCCCTATATGGTCTAACTACACCAGGTTCCCACAGCCATGTGTAAGTCAATCGTGTACAAATGATATCCAACAGCCAAAGTAAACCTCAAATTACTACTTGGATAAACAGATACAATGCATATTATAGTAATTTCATATAATAATCTACTCCATCCTAATAAAACTAGGCATAGAAAACAAACAACCTAACAGATAGTTCTAGATGCAATGACCAAAATCAAACAAACATGGGCAAACACATCCATAGTAAGGTAAATAACTCTATTCACAATCAAACACCCCTACACAAGCAAAAAAAGAATAGCAGGAATTAATAGGGTTAAATTCCCTAAACAAACAATATTCTAAACTAGGGTATTGGGAAATTTTGCACATATAACTCAAAGAATTCTATAGAAATGCACAAACCACCTACCTCAATGTTGTACAATCGATATAGTTTAACCTCAGCCATTGAATCGACCTATAATGTCATAGATCTACAAAAAAGTAAAAAATGATCAACCAAATATTTATCACGATATAGGATTAATCAAGAGTAGAGGCTCTATAAGAAGGAAGAAATCAGTGATATGATTCCAACGCAATTTACGGTGTTTGATTCAGAGTACAGACGGTCGATTAGGGGATCAGAGAATAATCGGTGATATCTATCACTCCTAGATGAGACGGGTTCAGAAGAAGTCATTTATGTCGATTAGACGTGACCCCGGTCTATATAACAATTAAAAATAAAAACACATGGCATTTTACCTGAGGATACATAGTGTGTATAGGCCTTTACTGAGCCCCGCTTTAGGCGATCTCCAGGTCACCCCACACGGACATGTACTCAGTCATTATACGGCCAGTACATGGCTACCTGCGGCAACCTATTACACAGTGTGTACTCCTAAGTACACATCATGTACTAAAATTTACAAAAACTTCCCTTTTCCTCAAAAACACCAAAAAACAAGATTTATACATAAAAATAATATCTAGGTTCTTACACATTGAAATTTGGTTTCTACTTCCTTAGTGCCTAATTCAAATCATAGAGGCTCTAATTCAACTTGCATACAAGATTTAAGTTACATTGACCCACAAAAACTTCTAGTTTCTACATGAAAATATCCTCATATAATTCCCCATGAATAATTTTTTTTTCATGTCTAATTATTCTAGATGAATTACTTCCATTGCAATAATGTTGATCACTAACCGAATAGACATATGTTTTACAATTGGAAAAAATATCTCATAAACATTCATGTAACACCTGATCTTAAATTTTAGTAAGTGTACATTTTATTTTCATGAAACTATAACATAATTCATATTTTAATATTTCATGCCACAAAAATTTTAAATGTATTGGATGAATATCGATTTTGAACTTACTATGTTAAAATAAGTATAGAATGAATTTTTGAATATTTCCCTTAGAAATAAGGTTTTGTAAAAAATTGAAAATATAGTATTTAACCAGTCCTACCTTTATATATAATAATGTGTTAAAATATTTATAACTAAACATGTATTGAATATCAATAAAAATAAATACAAGATCATTTGGAGGTAAAATGGGAAATTTATCAAAAAACTATTATTTAAGTGCATAATGTTTTTACATTTTAATTAATTAAAATAATAAACAATGATGAATGATTTAAATGAGATCTATAGATTATATATATTTATATTAATTTAAATTCATATAATTATTATTACTAGTCATATCTTTGATTTAATATCATCTTATTCTTGAAAAAATGTATTCTCTTGAAAAAAAATTCATCACATTTTGCAGGTTTATTTTTAAATTAATTTATGCAACTTATAAAAATTGAATTTGATAAAATTGATTCTATATTTGGAATTAGGATGTTCAAATTTGGTAAATAGTTGCTTTTTTATTTTTAAGCATTATGAATAACAATTGTTGTAAAATTTATCACCTCGGTAAAGAGTAAAATGGGATAAAAAAATTAAACTATAGAATAAGGCTTTAAAATCATCCATAAACTTGACTATATTTAATTTTATGAGTTTAATTATACCTCATATTTATATATTATAAAATATTCCATCTTGGTGCTATTTTTATTTAATAAAGACACTTATATTATTTTAAGTAAAGGAGAATTCAAAAATGTCACTCTCTTAATTTTAATTAATGTTATATGATCACATGGAGATAATAAGATGATATGATCAAATATAAAATTTTATTTTGAGCATAATTAATTTATATTTATGATATTAATTTATTTTAAATTTTTATTGATGGTATAATTACCTTAAATTCCAACACAATACTGACATGGTGCTTGTGTATGCATCAGAAAAATCAAAGTAAACAATTTTAAAAATATAAAAGGTAATATTTTTTGATGAATTATGGTTTCACATGAGTTTAATGGTTAATAATAATTTATAATTTACTCTGATAGATTTTATATTCTAATTTCATTCCTATCATGATGTCTTTATTGTCAAAATATGTGAATAGTTTTTAAAATGACTTTAATGATATTTTATAATAAATAATATTATATTACATAATTAAAAATTAATAAAAATATTTAAATGGGATAATAGAGATGTGATATGTTCTCATATTTCAAAACTTTAACTTTTTTGAAAAAAAAATTACCTTATAAGTAAATTTATAACCCTTTATGAATTAAAAAGTTGTTATCACATTTAAGGATAAATTGGTTAATGAAAGGGTTAAACCGAATGATAAAGTTTAAAATACCACATTAACCAATAAAAATTTTATTGTTTTAATGGTTTTAAACCTTAAAATATCTTTGATTTTAAATTTTGGCTACTTGGTGCCACTTTCAAATGAAAAATAATTTACTATTTTTAAATCTTTTAAGTAATTCTATGTGTGTCATTTCCCTCACTTATAAAAGGGAACCTCATCCCATCAATTCATCATACTACCTTGAGAAAATTATATAGACTAAACCCTACAAAAATATCTTATAAAAAACTTATAACCATTATATAGGTGATTTTATTTTCAAAATACAAGTCGTAGGGACCTTAAGAGTAGATTTAAGGGTTCTCTTTCAAACAAGAGGTAATCATCTTAATCGAAACACTTTTATTTTTATCCTTCTTTCACCACATTAAATTATGTCCTTCCCACTCCAATATAATAAAACCATTATCTATAATATAAATATATGTTATTATATTAATTGATAATATTTATTCATTTCCTTATCCATCAAATGGGAAATAAAACCACTACTCGTGTGTATGACAGACTACCACCTTACGAACCGATGTAATTTTATTTCCATCACCGCCTCACATGGATGGTTATAATGGTAGAAATAATTAATATATATGATAAATATTTTATAATTATGGTTCTATAAATAAAATATATTATATATTTACTTACCCTTCAAATTGTTAAAAATAATAACATCGACCATGTGTATGTGTGGACTACCACCACCACAAAGCGATGCGATTAATTTTTCTTGACCATTTTTCATAGATGATTTTAAATATGTATATAATGACTATGAATTATTTTCATATAATGATTAAAATTTTATATATTATAAAACCATGATCAATACATAAGGACCATAATAGATGAATCAAAAGATACATGAAAAACAAAGCAGTTAACACCTGAAAATTTGATAATAATGAAAGATTGCTAACAAACAGGTGATAAGATGTTATAGTTGGATAATATATTATATTATTGGAATGTATATGGTTTTAGTATTTAATTATAATAAATTTAAATTTATTATATAGGAGGTTAAATAACGTTCAATTAAGTGTAAGAATAAGGTAAGGAAATTCGTCTCAATTTCCACTCTATTGAGATATATTTGGTATTATACCCCTATTTTATTTTATTTGGTGTATATATGACCTATTTGATGTATATAATATGAATATATATTTATTATTGGAAATTAAACATTTTATTCATGTTTAATTTTTTAAAAGGTTAAATTTTAAAAGTTACTAAAGTGATAGGAATTTATTTTACAATCTCATTTTTTTATTATTGATTATATTTTCATTGAAGGAGTATTATAATATATCATTTATAAACTCCATATATTTTATTATCCTATGAATCAATGGAACCTAAAATAGAAGATACCAAGCGGATAAAGGATAACTTATGTGATCACTACAGTTGATGTTGAAGTTCCCAAAATGTAGTGGGATCCACTTTAATTATAGCTTAAAATTTGAAAGGAAAGTTCAGTCAGAGGATAGACCTCTGACCATTTATTCAAAGAAAATAAAAAGTACATGAAGCAAAGGAGAAGGCTGCAGGCGAACATCTTGCCTGCAGCCAACCATGTCCAGAAAAACAGCAAAACTACATGTCATAGTAATCATCCCCTCCTCCATACCCATAGTAGGACACTTCTTCTGTATTCGCTGACTCCCATTCTGAAGACGTTTCTTTTCTTTTCAGTATCTTGGCATATTTCTTCCTAAGTTTCATCTTTTCCAGCGAAGACAGCTCCTTGTTATGCTGCAAACCTGCCACCGGAAGGGTTCCATTATCCCTCTTAACCGATGCCCTGGTGTCCATTGGCTTGGGTAATTGAGAATAATCCTTCCTGGGCTTTCTCCTAGGTGGAGCAGTCATCGTGCCATCAATTTCAGCTTCTTTCCTTCTTCCGCTCTGGACAATATCACTGAACGAGGGCCTACACACACCACAGTTTTCCTTATCACTTCCAGAAATGTCTCCCCATTTTCCCCTGACCAGCACGGAACCAAACTCCTTGCGGCCAAAGTCCATCGCTTCATCCAGAATCTGAGACTGCCTGTTCTGATCCAATGGGGAGAGATGTTGAGGGACTGGCACAATGTCAAGACACTCCATTGCACCCCCATCCTTATCTCCAAGCTGTTGCGCATTCTGAACATCCTCAGCCGGAAGAGCCCTTTCAACAGCAGCAGGTACCTCCTCAATCTCCAGACCATCAAACCGGTTGGAAGTCGTAATCACCTGCATTTCCTTAGCCTCCGGCAGATGCTGCTGGCCAGCCCCCAACTCGTTCCTCAATCGCTGGAAAACATGCCTCACTGAAGGATTTTGGGACACCACCGCTGACTTCAGACCAGGAGCACATGCAGGAGCCGCATTCGCCCACTGCAGCTGATCATTACCCGGCTGCGCCCCCAAAACAGCACTGCTGTTAGGAAGAACAGCAGCCCGACTAGTGTCTCTGATGTCCCCCCTACCCACTGTCGATTCATTCCCAGTGTCCTCCACATTCGCATCCCTGTCCAAGCCAATACCAGCATCACCTCCACTGATGTTCACCTTCATCAATCGTGAGGACCCCTCCACAGTGGCTTTCATCCCCGCATTCTTGCTCAAGCTCTCACTGCCAGCATCTCCGCTCGTGTTCACCAGGGGGGCATTCGTTCGACCACTGCGACACACCGACTCCAAATGACCGAAACGGCCGCACGACGTACAGTAAGCCATCCACGAATCGAACACAACCTCCTGTTTCCAGCGGAACTGTTGCTCATCCGTAACCCAGATCCAGCTTACCGGCGCCCTGGAAACATCTACTTCCACACATATCCTCGGGCAAATCGGATGACAAACAACCTCAGTGCGAAAATCAGAACACAAAAATATCCCGATCAAGTTTCCTATCGCACAAAGAATCGACGGATTTTGAAAGGGGAGCGGAAGTCTAGGAAGGCTTACCCAAACCGCGAACGTCGAGGGATCGCGCCGCATATGGAAGTCAAAACTCCATCGAAACAGGTAGAAAGGAGATCCGTTGCAACGTCGAGGGGCCCTGGACCAGGCAGTGATCAAATCATCTTCAGATCCAAAATGGATCATGAAATGTCTCCGGTCAAGCAAGCCGACGACCGCACGCTCCTGCAACTTCCAAGAATCAAGGACAAATTGCTCAAAAAGTTCAGGCGAAGGCCGTTGAAGACGAAACCGAGCCACTAGGGTGAACTTGCAGAGGTCGGAAGCGCTGTTGAGCTCCGCCGGGAGCAGAGATAGCTGCGGAGCATCACGGAAAAGGGTTGGGACCTTCGGCGCAAGAGAGATCCTTGGAAAAGGAGGGAGGGGATTTGCGGGAGGCTGACGCTTCTCATCAGAGGGAAAGCGCGAGACTCCCCCCTCCGAACGGGAGGGGGGAGCAGGATCAATCGGCATCCGAGCTAGGTCATCGGAGAGGAAGCCGGCGAAGAGATCTCCACATCGTTATATGTGATGGAGAGGGGAACCTTATAGCTTAAAATTTAGTTAATGCTTTATTTGATTATGGATCATCAAACTATTTTATTTATTCAAAGTTTTACAAGAAAGTTATATATTTCCCTAGAACCTTAAGAAGAGATTGTTTAGGTAAGAATCCTAGTGGAAATATTATCATAATAAGGATGTGTTATTCAGTTCCCATTATGACACATAAACATACCCTATTTAAAAACTTGATTATTATACATATGGTTGACTTCAATATAATCCTTCATATATATTGGATTTCAAATTACAATGTAAAATTTTATTTTAGAGAGGAGGAGATTATGATTCATGATAGATATGTGGAATCCCTTATCTTTAGAGGTGATACTTCATCATATGGGTTATGTTTGGACCCACCTTGAATGTCTCTTTTAAATGGGATTCTTGGGGAAGAAGAGTAGATAAAATATATGGATAAGAAAGTTAATCTTCAAATTGAATATGTACTTAATGTACAAGAATACATTGATATGTTTCCTGAGGAATTACCTGGACATATAATAAAGCGTGAAGTTGAGTTTTTCATTGATTTTATTCATATTTCAAGACCTATATCAAATAATCCCTATAGAATGGCCATAATGGAATTATTGGAAATGAAGGAACAGCTATAGAAGTTGTGTGATAATATATTTATATACCCTAGTGTTTTACCCTAGGGAACCCCTTTTTTCTTTAAAAAAATATGGATCTATGAGGTTGTGTATTTAATATAGGAAAATAAATTTTATTACTATAAAGGATAAGTATTATATACCTCACATTGATGAATTGTGAAATCAACTTCAATGAGCTGAATATTTTTTAAAGATTGAACATTTTTCTATAGTTTTTATGAGGTATGGACATTATGAGTTTACAGTAATTACTTTTAGATTGACTAATGAATCATATATTTTTTATGGATATGATGACCATAGTATTTAAGGAATATGATGATAATTTTTTATAGTATTTATTGATGATATATTGGTGTACTCTAAAAGTAATAAGGACCATGAGAACCAATTTTGAACCTTTCTTGAGACACTTAGAGAAAATATTTATATCAGGAAAAAAAATCAAGTGTGAATTATATATTTTTAAAGTTTATTTTATTTTTAATTTTATTTTGAAGGATGGAATCTTAGTTAATCATGTGAAGACAAAGGCTATCAAAGGATGTCCTACGCTGATGAATATAAATGAGTTACATAGTTTCCTTGGTTTGGTAGGTTACTATCGGTGATTTTTTAATAATTTTACCTAATTGTATAACCCATTAACCAATTTTAAATATAAAGGGGTTAAGTTTGTATGAAAAAAGGAATGTGAATAATGTTTTGAAAAATTGAAGAGGATATTGGTTAATGAACTGATATTGACTCTAGCATTGGGAAAGAATTAATTTTTGATACATAACGATGTATCAAAGAAGGTAAATTATCATGTCCTTTTATAGAATGATAAAGTTATTATCTATGCATCAAGGTAGTTAAAGACTCATGAACAAAACTATCCAACCCATGATATTGAGTTGGTAGTCATAATATATTCTTTGAATATACGGATATATTATATATATGGTGAAAGATGTGAGATATACACAGATCATAAGAGACTGAAATATATATTTTCAAAGAAATAGCTCAAATTGAGGTAAAGGTGATGGATAGAGATACTCAAGGTTTATAATTTCTCAATACACTTCCACCTAGGGAAGTAAAATAAGGTATCATATGCATTGGGTAGGAAATATCATAGAGTCTTGACCGAAATTATGATTGACAGGGATCCTATGTTCATAGATTTAGTAAAGATGGATATTGGAATTATTAATGAATATTAAACACCACTATTTTTTAAAATGATTGTCAAACCATATTTATTGGAAAATATAAAAAATTATTAGCCTGATGATGAGAATTTTTAATATAAAATTAAAGTCGTGAATGATGGAAAATTTAAAGACTTCATTTATGAAGGTGGTGTTTTAAAATTTAGAAAGTGGTTATGTATTTCATTTATACCTTAGATAAAAATAGAATTATTGGATGATTCTCATAGATTGAATTCCTCTATAAAAACTAGTATAACCGATATGTATAGGTATTTAAAGGAAAATTTTTGATGGGATAATATGAAGTGGGAAATGATTGATTATGTATCATGATTCTTGGTTTTTTCACTGGTGAATGCTGAAAGAAAATATCCTAGAGGATTCATGAAACCTATACATATTACTATATATAAATGATATTGGAATTAATATGTAATTTTTCATTGTATTTATAAATACTGTTAGAAAGGGTGATTATATATG
Source organism: Viscum album (assembly GCA_963277665.1). Classification (NCBI taxonomy): domain Eukaryota; kingdom Viridiplantae; phylum Streptophyta; class Magnoliopsida; order Santalales; family Viscaceae; genus Viscum; species Viscum album. The sequence goes on along the minus strand of OY728138.1, from coordinate 959,631,003 downwards.
GGTTATTGTTGGTTTCCTTACCAAATTTTCACATTCCCCCACTATAAGATAAGATTTACCTCTTGAGAATCTTTCAAGAATATATATTGAAGAAATTTTAACACTTCATGGCACAACTATTTCAGTTTTTTATGATCATTATAGATGATTTACATTGAAATTATATAAAATTATTCACAATTCTCTTGATTTAGATATTTATTTGAGCATCACCTATCATCTTAAAACAGATGGATAGCCCGAAAGAACTATCAAACATTGGAATACATGTTGGTGTCATACTCACTTGAATTTAAAGGTATGTGGGATTAGTATTTACATTTTGTGTAGTTTTATTATAATAATATCTTCCATTAAAATATTCAAATGGAATCATTATAAAGTATTATATGTTAAGATATTTCATGCTCTGAATTGTTGGGATGAATTTTGTGAAAGGAAAATTGTAGGCCTAGAAATTTTTAAAGAGAAAATGATGAAGGTAAATATTATTCAAACCCATATTAAATAATCTCAAAGTAGGAAAAAATATATTCTGATAACATACAGAATGATTTGTAATTTTAAGTGAGAGATCACTTTTTCTTGAAAATATTTTCATGGAAGGGAGTTATATGGTTCAGTGAGAAAGGGTGACTGAGCCCCTGGTACATCAAAACTTTTAAGACGCTAAAATGAATTAGAGATATGGATTACCATTTTGAAATGTTATTAAGCCTCTATAAAGTAAATTATGTTTTTTTATCTAATTATTATGGAAGTATATGCTAAACCCAATTAATGTACTCACCTCTAAAGAAATAGAATTAGAACCTGATCTATCTTACTACGAAGTGCCTATCCATATTATTGAAACTAGAGAAAAATTATTGTAGAATCATATGAATCTAATTTCAATGATACTTTAGAGAAATTATAAAATATATAGAACAATGTGTGAACCTCAGTAATTTATAAATAAGAACCACCCTAAATTTTTTTAGAAAGTAATATCCATGAAAATTTTGAGGATGAAGTTTTGGAAGGGGGGAAGAATGTAACACATGAGCTTTAATTAAGTGACCATTTAATTTCCATGAAACTATATAAAAATTTAAATTTTAATATTTCATGGAATAAAATTTATAATTTGATAGTATGAATATCAATTTAGAACTTATTATGTCGGAATAAGCCTAGAATGATTTTTTTGAAATTTTATCTTATAAATAATATTTTATAAATAATTAAAAATGTAGTATTTAACTAATAGTCCTTTAATTTATGATAATTTTTTATAATAAATATAATTAACTGTGTACTGATTATCAATATAAATAAAGACATTACCATTTGGAAGTAAAAAGGGATATTTTTTGGAAAACTATTTTTTAAGTGCATAATGTTTTTCTATTTAAATTAATTAAAATAATCTCTAGTAATGAATGTTTTAAATGAAATTTATATATTATGTAACTATATATAATAAATTAAATTAATATAATTATGATAACTAGTAATAGAGTTAACGTAATATCAGTTTATTCTTGAAAAAATCATTTTCTTGAAAACCTGTTTTTCGTCATGTTTTGAAGGTTTATTTTTAAATTAATTTATTCCACCTATAGAATTTAATTTGATAAAATTGTTGCCATATTTTTAATTATGAGGTTAAAATTTGGTAAATAGTATCCTTTTATTTTTAATCATTATAAATTGTAACCCTTGACAATTTTATCACTTTAATAAATGGTAAAATGGTATAAACAAGGTAAAACTATATGTTAAGAATTTAAAATCATTATTTACACTTTAAAATGTTTCATTTTATGAGTTTAATTAATAAAACACTTCATATATTTTAAAATATGTAATCTTGGTGCCATTTTTCTTTGATAAAGACACTTATATTATTTTAAGTGAAGAAAATTTCTGAAATGCCACTCTATTGATTTTAATTTATCTTATATGTTCACATAGGGAAAATAAGATGTTATGAATTAATAAAAAAGGTTATTTTGAACATAATTTGATTATATTTTTTATTTTAATTTACTTTAAGTTTTTAGTGATGGTATAATAACCTTAAATATTTACCCAACACTAACATAGTGCTTGGGAAAGTAGTATAAAAAATCAAAGTGAATGATTTTAAAATGTAAAAAGTAAATTTTTTTGATGAATTATGGTATTACATGAATTTTATGGTTAATAATAATTTATAATTTATGGTTAAATAGTTCATATTCAAATTAAATTTCTATATTGATGTATTTAAATTCAAATTATGTGAATAGTTCATAAAATGAATTTAATGGTATTCTTTTTAAAGGTTGTGGCCGAAGCATCAATTTATTATTAAATCAAAGACCTCTTTAGACTGGGTAGAGGGAGACCCATTACACAGCCTGAAGGCCCAAGGCCAAGTGGCATGAAAAAAAGGCTTGAAAACCCATTTTTTGGCCCAAATGACCCCTCAGTGAATAGTACTGCTACAGTACCCACAGTGCTACAATCCCAACTACAGTACCACCACCGCTAGAGTCCCTATTACATTCCTTCCATTGCTACAATGTTCTGCTGCTAAAGTTCCACCACTGTTATAGTTCTAATGGCACTACAGTTCCACCACTACTACAGCTACCTGCTACAGTATTTCTACAATACCCCCCGGAAATTCACCCCTGCCCGGATTTGATCCTGGGTCTTCTGGATTCCAAGCAAGAGCATGTACCACTAGGGTAAAGGCTTGTTGACACTTTAATGGTATTTTATGTTAAATAATATTGTATTAAATGATTTAAAAAACATAAAAATATTTGAATAGGAAAAGGTTTATGGTATATGGTAAAAAATGTTATCCCTTGACCTTCTATGAACTAATTGTTACCTTAGAATTAAATTTATAACTCGTTAAGAATGAAAAATTGTTATCACGGTTAAGTTTAAAATTGTTTAATGAAAGAGTTAAACAAAAGATAAGGTTTAAAACTACATATAAACCTATCTAAATTATATTGGTTAAAGTTATTTTAACCTTAATGTATCTTATATTTGAAATATTTCTCACTTGATTCCGCATTTACTTGAAAAAAAAAGAATTTATTAGACTTAAATATTTTAAGTAATTCCAATTGTTTCCTTTCCATCACTTATAAAAGGACACCTCCTCCCCTTACATATTCATACCACCTAGAGAAAATTATCTCAAAAAAATATCTTCTCAACATCCTTATATATGTTCTAGAGGTTTTTTTATTCTCAAAAGACTAACCCTAGGCTCTTTAAGAGGATATTTTTCAAAGAAGAGGTGATCATATTAACCAAACACTTCTATTTTTCTTCTTCTTTTACAACCTTAAATCATGTACTAACCATTAAAATATAATAAAAACATTATATAAAATACCCTTAGATATTATTATGTTTATGGAATAATATTTATCCATATTCTTCTCTATCAAATAGAAAACAAAACCATCACTTGTGTGTACGACGGACTATCACCTCATGAACGGATGTAATTTGTTTTCCATTTTCACATTAATGATGAAAATAATGAATATATATGATAATTATTACATAATAATGTTTCTGGAAATAATATATTTCATATAATTCCTTAATATTCCACCCTTTAAAAAATAATAACATCGATTGTGCGTATGTGTGGACTACCACCTCCACAAAGCGATGTGATACATTTTTCATGCCCATTTTTAATAGATGATTATAAATATGTATATAATGAATATATATGATTTTTATATCATTATTAACATTATGAATATTATATAACCATTATCAATACATAAGGACCATAATAGAAGAACCAAAACATACATGAAAAATGAAGCAGTTAACACCCAAAACAATGATAATAATGAAAGATTATTAACAAAAAGGTGATAAGAAATTATAATTAGATTATATATGATATTATATATGTATATAGTTATATTATATAATTATAATAAATATAAATTTATTATATAAGAGTTTAAATTATGTTCAACAATGTGGAAGCATGAGGTAAGAAATTTCATCTTAATTTCCATTCCATTGAGACATATTTGGTATTATGCATCTATTTTATTCTATGTGGTTTATATACTACTAATTTAATATATATAACACAAATATATATGTATTCATATTAATTAAAGTTTCAATTAAATTTTACTCTTTTAGAGCGTTACAATTTTAAATCTATGAAAGTGATAATAATTTATTTTACAATATCATTTTTTGGGATTTCATATATTTTTGTTGTAGGAATATTATAATAAATCCTTAATAAACTCTATATATTTTCTTATTATATAAATATTTAATGAGTTTAAATGTTTTCTTACAACCTTATCTCTATTTTTCACTTGAATCAATCAAATAAACATTTAAAATAAAAGTTGATCTTATTTCTCTTTTTGATAGGGTATATTTTTCCTCCATGTCAGTATTTTTTCAAAAAAAATTACAAAAGTCCAATTTATTTACTCAAATGATTTATTATTGAAATTTTACATCTTACTTGACTTTTTATAGGTTTTAAAAGGAATATTTATAATGTTTTACAAAAGTTTCATTTCTGAATTTCTTTACAAAAGGTCAAAAGGAATGTTTCTTTTTAACATATATAGAGTTAATGGATTTTACCACCACCATAAATATTTTACACTATTTAGATTCTTTTAAAATTTTCTCATGGTTTTACAAAGAAAATTAATTAATGAAAATTTATTCTAAATTTTGTTCTTCCATTTTCTTTCATTATCCAGAAACATGATTTTATTATAAAACCAATATTTCTAAAGAATTGATGGTCATCTTTTATCTCCTGTTAATATTTTAATCATTAAATTTTTCATGAAACCTTAATTTTATTGTGATTATACTTCATTGAAAATTATATTTATTTTCCAAATATTTGTTCTTTGTATAATGGGTATGCTTATTTATTAAAATGTATAACATTCCCATATACAGTGTTTTAGTATGAAAGTTATTCGATTGGATGGGGAAATATTAATATTTCATATTTTTTAATAAATATTAATATTTTTTATAAGGAATATTTTTTATGATTTAAATTAATAATTCAATATGTGAGGAATGCATTGGATATGTATTTATGGGTGGGACTCGGTTATAGATAACCCCTTAATTATCGAAAGGTGTCATGAGACAAACCAATTATCTAGCCTTATAAAATGGGTTTTGGTTTATACCTACCCATATTTGAAAGTATATTGGAATAATAAATTGATCAATACATTCATAATTATGTATTTCTTTAATTTTAAATTTAGTTATTATTATCTATGATATTGTTACATTCATATTATCCATGTATGCATATTTTTTCTCAAGTTATTTATTAAATGGGGTGTGTTTTTATTTATCTACCTTTCTATATTGATTATGTATTATTTACTCATGATAGATTATATTAAAACCAACCCTTTATGAGTGTTTGAGATCACACTAATATTATTTTCCTTTCCCTAGAATATGAATAATTAAACTTTGAATGAGTTTCAAGGATGTAGAATATTTACTTTTACTATGTTTTATATTTTATTTTCAATGTAAATGGGAATAATGTATATATATGATTCATCATGACTACTAAACTGGTCAATCCTAGGTAATGTAATACCCTATATCTTATTATAATGTAGTAAAGTATAAAATTGCTCTAGATTGCTAAAGTTGGGTTTATTTCAATTCACACATTATTTTTTTGGAGTCTATTCATGGATAAAATTTAATTTTTCCTTAATCTATCATCTTATTCATCATTCTATTGATAAAACTATTTATTCTGAAGTATTTTATCCCAATAGTTATCTTGGTTAGATCACATTTTCTAGAGACATGTAAGGAATCAATCTCATCCCTCATCATTAACTCCTACTAATATGAGTTTTTGAAACTTTTAGCCTCTTCCAAGATCTCAGAATCTCCATATTCTATAAGAAGCATATAATATTGATCACTTTCACATATCTACACTTAGATACTAACTACAGTAGATCTATATAACTCAGTATACAACTTAGATCCTTCTAGAACCATTGATTCCATAACATCACCTTTTGAAGCACTCCCTTGAGCTTCAGTAGCTACTAATCCCTCTAGTACATCTAGACAGATAAATACCATAAAAACTTGACTATCATATGAAAATTTTGGATAGTGTGGTGTTTCTAGTACTACTCCACTCCCTTAATTCTCCCAAACAACCATAAATTCTTGACGTCCATTCAGTTCAACCCCTACCTTCAATGATACTTTGATCTCATCAGTGGTATATACTAGGTTAAAATACTTCCATGGTATCAATTCATGTAATATAATATATCAACTTCTAACAAAATTCTGAGAGTTGTTTTCCTAAAGTTGAAAACCAAACTCTTCATTGACATACCCAATAAAGTATCATTATCATAACTTAGCCTCAATATCTTCCCTTTATTTGGCATAAATGTTTATTTAAGTGAGTATACCAAATACTTTTAGATGGTTAACTTCAACTTTATATCTAGAACAATAGATCTCCAAAATTTTCTTCACAATGGAGAAAAGGGAGTCCTTTTGATTAAGTATGCCATCCAATTCACTATTTGCACCCAAAACACCTTAGGGAATGATATATGAATTATCATACTCCTTGCCTTATCAAATAAAATTTGATTAATTCTCTTTGTGAATCTATTATGTTACAAATTACATGTTTCATTATTCTCAAATATATTCCCTTTTTCTAACAAAACCTTCAAAAATATCTAGTTTTATCCCCCATCATTGTCAGACATCAAGCACTTCAGCTTGTATCTGGTATCTTTTCCCACCATGTCTCTCCATCAGATGAAGGTTTAAAATACCTCATTTTTTTTTGAGAAAGAACACCCATACTTTCCAAATCACATTGTTGATGAACATAATATAGTACAATGACCCTCTGTGAGAAAAATACAAATCGATCCACCATACATCTATATGGACCAGCTCTAAATTCCTATTCTTTGGTGTCTTACCTTATATTTGGAAGTATGCCTTCCACTGATTCTCAAGGAAAAAATATTTTCATGTTTTTTAGTCCTTGATTCTAATATTTAGCATTCCCTTAGTATCTAGGACTCCCATCCCTTTCTCACTCAAGTGACCCAGACAGTCATGTCATAACTGTAACAACCAAAAAATTTATCAAATGAAATTATCTTCTTATAACTATGTCATATAGTTTAAATCACATAAAATCACTTAGAGAAAACAATACAATCTTTATTAATGAATAATGAATGGTATAAGAGGTATTTATAGAAGTTAAGAAACCTATAAAAATGCAATAGTAACTTGACCTTTTGGAATATTAATATGACCCTTATGAATAATAAACTGGCCAATAGAAATGTAATCCCTCCCATGAAAGTATAAATAAAATTTAAGAATCATATAAATGGTAATATGATGTAATTATATCATATTATAAGTAAATAAATTTATTAGAAATTATTAATTAAGTGTTTTTATTTTTGTAAGTCATAAATATTTAATTACAATTTTATAATTAATATAATAATTTAAAACAAATTTTTTTTTATAAAATTTATTTATAAATTAATATTTTGTTTTCTTATGATTATAAGATAATTTTATGAGACCTTAATTAATTTTTCAAAGTGTCATAAAATTAGTTATAATTTTAAAATTGGTATTTTCCAAGTAAATGATGGTTTTAATTAAAAATTAAATTTCTCATAATTAGAAAATTATTTTCATAAAATTTAGTTCATTTTTGAATTCAACACATTGAAAATGGTTAGGTTTAATTTTTTGAATTTTTATAGAATACTTGAATTTTTAGTGAATAGTAAAATACGGTAATTTATGGTATATATACATTATAAGTTAAATAAACTATTCCCGGAGTCATCACTGATGTAAGAACCATAATCTAGAAATACCCTTCATTATTTTAATATATTTAGTTATCATACTCAAACTATTCAAATTCTTGATCCAAAATAATAAACTAACTAATAAAATAATGAGAAAACACCCCTCTCCTCCCCTATAAATACCACCCCTCGCCGCCTCTTATCCTCACACCTTCCAAGATTTGATCCTTATCCAAATTCTACCCAATAATCTTCTAAATCCCCTCCCCCAAATCTAGGAGCTCTTGGTCTCATCAAAATATCAAACCCTTTTCCCTAAGGAGGTTCTCAAGGAGAAGGATTTAAGAGGTAAAATACTTTTTCTTTTCTTTTAATTTCTTTTCAAGTTCTTTTATTTTCTTATTCTCTCTTCACCTCCCCTCATACAAATGTAATGATAACCATAGTAACTTAAATATACTGTAATTTTATTATTCTAATATAATAATCCATTATAAAACCCCTTCTCTTCCTTTTATTATTAAAATGAAACCATTGTCCATCAGCTGTTGATTTATCACCTTCAAGGATGACATGTTTTCATTTTACCTTATATCCTTTAAGTATGGTCATAAAACCATTTTAATGGTTAAAAAATATTTTAAATTATATTTTATAACCCTTTTTATGTTTTGGAAGTAACGTATTTACATAATACTAAATGATAAAACAAAATGAGTTTGTTGTGATCAAAAAACTGTCGTAATAATCTAAACAATTATCACTAATGTCTTATCTAATGATTCATCCTCATAACATATAGAAAAATTATATATATAAATATTTAAAATTATGTATAATCATTATAAACCTATAATTTAAATTCTATATAATTATTCTAATTGTAAATGAATTTACATACTTATATACAAGCGAACCAATCATAAAAACTAAGAAAACAAACACTCCCAAACGATGAAATTGAACTCTATAACTCATTGAAAATACCATAAATTAACTTAATAACACTATAATTAATCAAATTCATGTATAATATGTTCTTTATTTTTAAATTAATTAATTTTATTTGATTATCTAGGATATTAAAGTGAAAAAAATCATTTAGACAGAAGATAAGGGAATTCTTGAACCCAACTCTCTTTCTTTGGGTTTCCCCTATTTCACTCCATTTTAAGTGTATATATTACTTTATTGTTCCTTAAATATCATTTATTTTTCCTTTTATTATCTTTTATAGGATATACATGTTTCCAATCTTATTTTATAACAAATGAAAAGATTTTTCCAAAAGAACTCTTCTTTCCAAAAATACATCTTTTACTTCTCGTTAGATTGTTTCTTTTTCACTCAAGATTGGTGATTCATATAACAAGAATGATAATCCCTATTTTATTTTGGAACCCAAAATTTTATTCATGAATGTATGCTCTATTAAATGAAAACCATTCATATCCATGTTTTATTTTATATTCAAGATTGATATACATTCTATGTGGCATGCATGATAATGTAAATGTTATGATGTGATGGGTGCACCCAGAATTATATAGCTCATGTAAATGTTATGATGTGATGGTTGAACCCAGAATTATATAGTACCCCAATTAATTGTTTAATGTGATAAATCTAATGAGATAAATTGAAATATGAGTGTACATGATGTTATCTTTGTTCACAATTATGTGTGATATTTGACTACTAAGACATGATGTTTCATTTTTATGCATTGCCACATTCATTATGTAAGATCCCAGACATCATAGAGGTATGTACCTATTAAAATTTTAGTTTAAATCTCTCATTTTGTTTGGTTAATTAAATTTTTCTGGGGAGTATGTCAGGTCTTGGGGGTGTTCCAATGGTTCCTGACATAAGGAATGGGAGAATCAGGCTAATCTGTGCAAGGCACGTGGTCGACGCACAATTAAGAAAATTGTGCAGAATTCCCAAGTAAATATGCATCTTTGGACAAAGGATTGATTCATAGTTGGTTCATGTTCTGTCAAACCATGTGGCATTCCCAGGTAACCATTCGAATCAACTTCCCTTAGATAGTGACTTGCGCATGGTTTGCGCATGTTTTGTAAAATTGTGCGAGTAAACTATGCGGCTCAGTAATGTTGGGAAAAATTAAAAAATTTCCATTATGGAGTTTTATGTTCCACCCAATTTATTCCTTATTTATCTCCCTCTCGACCCTAAGGATGGACCAAATCGACCCAATCTCCCCAAGGGTGGTTATCCTTTGATTCTTGTCCATTTGGAGCATCGTTGGATGTGGATCAAAGATCCAAGAGAATCTGATACCTCTCTTATCTCTCTTTTCCGAATTAGGGATTGTGTCTTGGGTTATCTTCTTCCTAATATCAAGAACCCTCATTTTCCTATGGAACCTATTTTTTGGATTCAAATGGTGTTTGAATTTAAATCTAATTATATTATCAGGAGTGCGTTCATCATTGAATTCGAGGTAGGTGGTCTACAAGTTATATCCCATAGTTTTTAAGTGGATTTGTGCATATTAGTATGTGTTATTTTTTCCATCCTGTTGTGTTTTGAATAGATTTGGTGGGATTTGGTGATATTAACATCTAAATAATTATTTTAAACCCTCACAATCCCCGTGGGATGCATTGAGTATGATTTGACCAATTTAGGACCACCCATGGGGTGTGCCAACATTCCTGAACCTAGTAATTGACAAATTCAAATGTGGAATTTATGTTTAATGACATAGCACCCTTATTTAACATGATAATATGGTTATTTGAGTGTAATATGTAATATTGATAGTTGTTCCTAAGTTTGATGACGTATTAAGGGGTTGTTTGGCATGGCTTTGTAATAGGTTAATTGAGGTAAATGAGATTGTGTCAAAGGGGTTATGAATTATATTGAGATTACTAAAATAATTAGTATATATGAAATGATTAGTGCATTAAATTGGAAATTTATTGTGAATTTAAGATCATGTAAATGGGTTGAATAAGGTAATTGATGAATATATTGAATGGTTTAGTACATGGAAATTATGGGGTATACCTAATGGGTAGAATGTAATAAATTGATTGTGTTATGTGATATAAGAATTGTACTTGAAATGCATAAGTGGGATAATTATTATGAAATTATAAAATGGGATAAAATGATGTGAATTTTAATCATAAAATATGTTAATGGGTTATGACATATTATTAATTCCCATGTTGATGGTTATGGTATGTGATTGATATTTTACTTGGTTGTGTTAAATTGTGATATTGTATGTGTGTGGTGAATGGATAAATAAGAATGTGCACATGGATTAGTAGAGTTATGTATTGACACAAGGTTCTATGACCATGGGATGAGTTAGATTGGGGTTCTAAACATCACCTCAAAATGCATGGGTTAGGGAAGGGTATAGAGGATCTATTCTCCTAACAGTTGTATTCCACTCGGATCGAGGCTTTGAGGATATGATAATGTGTTAATGTAATGTGTTTATCCCTAGTGAGACAGGGACTTGACTTATTCCCTTATTTATAGTTATTTATTTCCTTATACCCATGTATAGATGATGTATATGCCTAATCCATGGAATACATGAAAATAGTGGATTAAGTAAAGAATATGGGTAGGTGTTGAATATAATAATAATGGTAGAAATGGTTAGGATACACATTATTAACTAATGGCTACTGAGTTGTTCATTTTTGTTTACCTTTTCATTTATTTCATACTTTCATGAACTATATATTAGAATGGATATTTCATAGACACTGTTGGTGGTAAACTATTGAGTTTTTTAATCATACCCTACTTGGGAAGCCTTTGGGTACCCGAGTATATTTCATGGTTGCAGGTTAGGACAAGAGCGAAGGCATTATGCTAGGATGTTGAGTTGTACTTAGGATATGCACATATGAGGATTCAGGCTTGGAGTTGGGACCTATTCTAGGGACTTATTTATTTGTTTTATTTTGTGTTTTATTCACTTTAGAACTATTATCATGTCAAGACATGGTTAATGTTGAATTTTCTTTGTACTCAGTTTTGAGAGATGTTTGGCTATGACTATTTTTTTGTTATTTCATATTATTTCCACTATTTATATTACGTTATGTTGTGGTTTACTCTGTTAAAGAGGTTATATTCTCCATATGTGACTTATTATACCCTCACTTCTAGTTGGAAACCTCTGGAATATGAGGAGGCGTGCTTGAGGTCATGTGATGACTTGGCTTGGGGAACCGGTTTAGTGGTTTCTGAGTCAGGGATGTTATATTAAGTGGTATCAAAGGAGTTTAATTTCTCTTTCTTTTATCTAACTATTTGGGGATGGTATATTGGAGTCTAGGAAGTGTTGGGCCTTGGTAATGAGGTCATTCGTGGGAGTGGCTAACCCATGTACAAGGGAAAACCTAAGTTACCCTAGGTGGGAGTTGTTGTTTTTTATTTTTGTTGTTATAGTTGAATGATATTTCACCATTAGGTGATGCACATGTTGTTTGATGTGACTTATTTATGATATCTTTCTCATGTCCATAATTTCATGAGGTTTTTTTTCATGCATCATTTTAGATGCCTAAGGATATAAGTGGCATGCATCATGATAAACACACACGGGATGGGTGTGTGGGCATAGAGAGTGGAATACATTTTATTTCCCTAAAAATTTTGAATAAAATGGTGTCTAATAATGGTAAATGAAAGTGGGAAAATTACAAGAGTGTAAATGAATAGTTAGGGAATAGTGTGTATAATGAAACGTTATGATCATGTTAAAATTTTGGGTTGTGATAAATTGTAAAGACTGAATGGTGTCTAAAAGAGAAATATTTCATACTAATAGTATAATAGTTAATGAATCTTTCCTAATTAAAGGTGTAAATCAGTTAAAATTAGGATTATAGCGAGTTGTGAAATGGGAAATATGCCTCAAAGAAAATATTTTGTGTTGTGAAAGAGGAAATGGTTTAAAAGGGTATAGAATGAAAGACTTGTAAATAAGTAAATTATTTTACCCATGTTGACTGTAAACCATGGAAGTTATGGTAGAGGGTAGTGTTCTAAGCATGATTATAATTTTGGGGATAGTGTATGCGGAGTGGGTTGTTTACGGTTGATATTTTAAGATCTTTTCCAGTTGTGGCTTAATCCTGTCGATCATTCTTCGAAGTGTTTGTTGAAAAAATTATTTCATATTATGTTCATGAATAAGGTAGGGACTTTCGAATCTTGGTTGAGTGAGGAGTTTAAACTATGAATGGTTAAGTTCATGAATGGTTAATTATAAAAGGATGTGTAATAATATAACTTTGGGCGAACCATGTAGTGGGTATTACTTGTGTTGTCAATTTGACCCTCTTATGGGTGGTTTTGGGTAGTGAGAGTGCCCTAGTTTGAACCTTGAATTTGGATTTTAAGACCTTTCTAGTTATGAAATGGCATAGAAGATGTGTTTAGATCACCCTTGGTAGGGCTACAGACTTTTATTTGTGAGGTGTGGTTTGATAATGTGAGTGTGGAAACTCTTATGGGTCGTGATGGTATAGATTTCTTGATTAAATTTAAGGATATTTCCTGGGTTTTGGTGACTTCATGAGTGGGGAACTTGTGAGTTATGTTTTGGATCCTAGAGATGAAATTTGGATCATAGTGTCAATGTAGATGTATGTTTACCTTTAGTGAAGAACCTGGTGTGAATGGTCACTTGATATGCTAGTCACAGTGTGTATCAGAATAGAGGTGATAGTGTCGTTCATGAACTTTGATTGTTCATAACCTAATGTGTGTAGTTTGAGAAGAGGACCAATGAACTTCATTTTTTGTGACTCTGGTTTATGGAAATGGTGTCATTGAACCTTCAAGGTGACATATGAGGAAGCTCTTATGGGGATCCTAGTGATTTTGGTTGTGTGTCACTCAAGTGGATTCCTTTGACCTTGTCAGCGGGACACTGAGAGTGTTACCTAGTGCGGGTTGGCCTAAAGGTCTAAGTGGGAGATTAATGGTTGATTATGAGACTCAGGTTGTGGTTGCGCATTGAAATTTTTTATGGAATCAAGGGAGAACTCATGGGAGGCTAGCCTAGTGATGTGGGTCCCTTAGGATAGGAAGCACGAGAGATGCTTTAGAGGTGGAACCAATGCATACTGAGTACTATCAGGTTTCTGTAAATTGTATGGTTGTTCCCTAGTTTTCTTATAGGGGAACCTAAATTCCTATGGTAGGGTATAAGGTTTGTTTCAAAGGGTTTTATTACAATAATGCCTGACATTTATGTTTGGATGATGATTAATTGAGGTATCAATGTTTTTTTCAAGTGGAAGAGACAAGGGTTACTGAAGCTTGGTTAGATGCTTTTGTTTGAAAGTGACACCTAATGTGAGGAGGGTTATGTGGCTGAGTTTTTTTTAATGAATGGTTAGGTAAGTAAGTGGTCATTGAGTAGTGGTGTTTAAGTGTTGATGATATGTGTGAAACAGAGGAGTCTGATATCCTTTTCAAGTCATGGTGTCTCATAATAATAGGTGACATCAATAATGGATAAGTTGGTGGTGGTGTTCTTCGACAAATTCATAGCATATCTCAACTAGTGATAATCATTCCCAAAATCTTTACATCTTCCAATGTGTGTTGATAAGTTCTAGATTTATTCCAAGCTGCTTCAAGGTGTTTTGGTTGGATGAGGGACATCATGGAGTTTATGCTCATGGGGGACGGTATATGTGGAGCTGGATGATGGGATGTACACCATCGATAGTTCTGGGTGAGGTCCTTGGGATGGACCAGGTGTTGACAAACACCATAGGTTCCATTCATGGAAGTTGGGAATGGGAAGTGGGTGATGATCATTTTCTCATTCTAGGAAAAATCTAGATAGCCATGTATATGTTTTGGGGTTTGTCTTGTGATCAAGTGTAATTCGTGTGGGGGGAATCTCTCATAGAGAAAAATGGTATCGACACACCTAAGGTGGGGAGTGATAAATTAGTCCTATATGTGGAGAGGAGAAAGTTGAGTTGATGTAGTGACATTGGGATTCCAATATGGAACCTGTGAGGTGAATGCTGGGTATCACAGGGAGGCCAGGTGGGTCATGATTATAGTGGTCGATTGAGCCAAGTAGGGGCCTTGGGCTTAGGGTAGTTTTATAAGAATTTTAAATTTCTGTGTTAATCAACAGAAGTGGGTGGAAAGACATGAAAACGGTTGTGTAAAAATAGGTTGGGTTTTGTAACTCCAACAAAATTAGGAGTAGACTCAGGTAAGTATCTTTGGGTGGTATTGGAATGCCCTGAAGTTTTAGGGTACCTTTTCCATGTGATGGAGTGTTATTCCATTGGTGAAGCTAATAATTCTAGGATGAGTCAGCTAGGGATAGATCGACTCAGGTAGGAGTGGGGGGAATATGTGGAAAGCCTTAAATCACCTTTGGTGGATGTTTTGGGGTGAAAAGTTTGTTTCAAATTTCAGAATGGGTTTGAGTGAGAACCTTGACTTATTAGTTAGTCTATGAATAGTGGGAGTGTTTTTGTGGGGAACTTTAATGGGGGTGGTGAAGACCAATGATGGTTTGGAGGGTAGTGAAGCTGCAGTGGTGAAATTCTACTAGAAGTTAGGGAATGACCTCATTAGGTGTGTTGGGTGATAGTGATGGGATTCAAGTTAATAAAAGCAATGGAAAGGTGAAAAAGAGTAGTGTTCTATCAGTGAAATATGAGTGTTATGAGAAAAGGAAGTCAGGGTGGTCCAACATGATATAGTAAATGAGAATGGATGTGATGAATTGTGATCCACCTCCAGTTTGGTATTTTTGGTGGCAAAGAAATTTCGGGAATAGATCTATACTTGAGTGAGGCCAATATGATCTTAGTCCTTGAATGGATAGTTTAGGAATGTACTTAAAAGTGGTTACAACAGAAAGTCTAGAGGCTAGTAGAATAATAGAACAATAATATACAGGTGGTTAGTTGATGATGTGATAGAAGTTTCAGGCTGGAGGGACTCGAGTGATCTTTGTTTGGATGAGTTGGCCCTGATAGTAATAATTGGCATGAGTCGAAACAAGTGAGTGAATTGAGAGTTTTGGGTGAGTTTGGATGTATGGTTATGGAATGGTATTGTCAGGACATGAGTGGTGGATTGACATAAGTTATAAAATTTGGCTAGAAATATGTTTTTTTTCTTTGGGTGATATCAGGTTTTGGCCACCACTAGAGTTTTGAAAACAAAGTAAAATGATGCCAAGTGACTCTGGTCACGAGTTGGGGATCGATCCCCTGAGGTGCCAATTGGTTCTTCCATAATGAAATAATGTTGTGTGTGAAGTTTTATTATGTTGTTAATTAGCCACTATTGTCTAAATTTTCCCTATGAAGTTCTATTGGTTGATGTATAGTTAAAGTCAATACATTCTTTGAGGAGTATCCAACTCATGCTTTGAATTGTAGTGAGAAATTATTGTATTAAAATACCATGACTCTGTTTATAATTTTTTGGTGTCATTGTAATTTTCAACATGAAATTAAAAAAATAGTAATGGATAGGCATCTTAGTGGCCCGATCTCTTGTTTTAGTAGCTCAGTGATGCTTGGGAATACTGATTGAGGATGATCTGTTTTAAGGTGGGAAGGTTGTAAGATCATAGATATCGTGGAGGTATTTCCCTATTTAAATTTTAGTTTCAATCTCTCTTTTTTTTGTTAATGAAATTTTTCTAGGGAGTATGTCAGGTCTTGGGGGTGTTCTAATGGTTTGGGACACGAGGAAGGGGAGAACCGGGCCAATCTGTGCAAGGCGCATGGTTAAGAAAACCGTGAGGAATTATTAGGTAACCATACCACCTTGGAAAAAGTATTAATGCATGGTTAGTGCACAATCTTCCAAATCATACAGCCTACCCAGGTAACCGTATGAACCATCTTCCCTTGGATAGTGGCTTATGCACAGTTTATGCACATTTTGTAAAACTGTGCGAGTAAACTATGTGGGATAGTAATGTTGGTAAAAATTATAAAATTCCCATTATGGGGTTTTATGTTCCACCCAATTTCTTCCTCGTTTCTTCACCTCTAAACCATAAGGATGAACCAAAACAACCAAAGATCCCTAATGGTGGTTCTCCTTCAATTCTTGGTGATTTGGAGTGTCATTGAATGCAGATCAAAGATCCAGGTGATTCTAATCCCTCTCTTGTCTCTCTTTTTCGGATTAGGGATTGTACCTTGGGTTATCGTCTTCTAAATATCAAGATCCCTCCTTTTCTAGTGTAACCTAGGTTGTGGATTCAAAGGTTATTTGAATCTAGATCTAAGGCTATGATCAAGAGTGTGTTCATCATCATATTTGAGGTAGATAGTCTACAAATTATATCACATACTTTTTAAGTGGATTGGTGCATATGATTATGTGTTCTTGTTCCCCTATTGTTGTGATTTGAATTCATTTGATGGTATTTGGGGAGATAAACATCTAAATAATGATTTTAAACCATCACAATCCGTGTGGGATGCATCGAGGATGATTTAACCAATTTGGGGCCACCCATGGGGTGTGTCGACATTCCCGAACCTAGGAATTGACAATGTCAAAGGTTGAATTGATGCATACTAACATGGGGCCCTTATTGAACATGATAATATGGTTAGTTGAGTTGAATATGAAATATTTATAGTTTTTCCTAGGTTTGATGGTGTCTTAAGGGGTTGTTTGGCATGGATTAGTAATGGGTAAATTGAGTTAAATGAGATTGTGTCAAAGGGGTTATGAATTATATTGAGATGCCCAAAATAATTAGTATATATTAAATGAAGAGAGTGTTAAATTGGAAATAGATTATGAATTGAAGAAAATGTAAATGGTTTTCATAAGTTAATTGATGAATATATTTAACGGGTTAGTACATGGGAATTATGGGGTACAGCTAATGGGTTTAATGTAATAAATTGGTTGTGTTATGTGATATAAGAATTGTACATGAAATTCATAAGTGGTATAATTCTTGTGAAATGATAAAATGGTCTAAATTGCTATGAATTATAATTGGAAAATTTGTTAATGGGATATGACATAGTATTAATTCCCTTATTTATATTTATGGTATGTGATTTCCATTCTACTTGGTTGTGTTTTATTATGATATGGTATGTGTGTGGTGAATGAATAAATAAGCATGTGCATGTGGCTTGGTAGAGTGGGGTATTGACATGAGGTTTTATTCCCATGGGTCAAGTTGTACTAATGTTCTAAACTCCACCTAAAAATGCATGGGTTAGGGAAGGGGATAAAGGATCCATTCCCCTAATGGTTTAATTCCACCCGGAACAAGTCTTCAAGGTGAGGATAATGTGTTGATGTCATGTGTTTATCCCTAGTGTGATAGGGACTTGAATTCCTTTATTATGCATAGTGATTGAATTCCTTAGACCCATGTGTAGATGATGTATATTCATAACCCATGTAACACATGAAGATAGTGGATTAAGTAAAGAATATGGGTAAGTGGTGAATATAGTATTAATGATAGAATTGTTTAGGATACACATTGTTAACTAATGGATACTGGGTTGTTATTTTTTTTAACTTTCCATTTATTTCATAATTTCATGCACTATATATTAGATTGGATATTTCATAGACACTGTTGGTGGTGGACTACTTATTTTTATACTCAAACCCTACTCGGGCCACCATTGGGTACTTGAGAAGATTTCATGGTTGCTGGTCCAGACAAGAGCAAAGGCCCTATGGTACGATGTTGAGTTGGACTTGAAATATGCACGGATGAGGATCCGGACTTGGAGTTGGGACCCATTCTGGGGACTTATCTATTTGTTTAATTTTTGGTTTTATTCACTTAAACACTATTAGCATTTCATTACATGGTTAATGTTGAATTGTGGTTATACCCATTTTTGGGAGATGTTTGGTTATTCTTGTTTTTTTGGTTGTTGCGTATTTTTTCCACTATTTATGTTTTTTTCTGTTGTGAATTACTCTGGTAAAGAGGGTATAATCTACCCCTGTAACTTATTAGACCCTCTCCACTAGTCAGCAACCTCTGGAGTATGGGGATACACGCTTGAGGTCATGTGATGACTTGGCTCAGATAATCGGTTTAGTGGCTTCTGAGTTAGGTACATTACACATTTCCTTTATCTAATGTTTCCTCTCATGATTATGGTTATAGTCCTTTTTTATATTATGATGATGATGATGATAATTATGCTCTCCCATGTTTCATGTCTCTTATTCATCCTATTATTGGAATTTTATCTCACCCCTTTTTTGATGTATATCCTCAGGTGAATACTCTTAGTTGGGGTTTGGCTTAGTGGTAAGAACCATGTAATTCTACATAGAGGTTGGGGGTTCAAAATCCATTGGGCGTAGAGACTATAGAAACACTATAGTGGTACTGTAGCAGGACTATAGAGATGGTGGACTGTAGCACTGGTGGCACTATAGCGGTGGTGGGGCACTATATCTAGAACTGTAGTAGCAGCAGAACTGTAGCAAGTACTATAGTAGCCCGAGTACTATAGCATAACTATTCACTGGTGGGACTTTGGGTCAAAATTTGGGCTAATAGGCCATGTAATTGGATTTCATGCCCATTAAGCCTTGGTCCATGTAATGGGATTAATGTTCATTGGGCATATGGGCCATGTATTGACTAGATAAGGCTTTATGAGTGTGTTATCTCTCTGTGGGGCTATAGAATTCCTTTATTTCCTATGTGTGAGGATTGTGTGTGTGTTTAATGTAATTTAAAAAAAACTTATAATAATAAGAACATGAGGGCCATTAAGAATCCAGAGAAGTAGGAATTAAATAAATGTTTATGTTTTATTATGTAAAAGTTATGTATGGTCCTAATTTTTCCAATAAACTAAACCTTTGGATCATGGTTGTATAATGATTTTATGTTTTTTATCTTTAAAATGATGTAATAGTTTTTTAAGAAAAATTAGAGTCATTATAATTGGTATCATAGAATGGTTTAGTTAATTTGGTGATTAGGATTAGATAACCTTAGTGAAATTTTTTAGTATGAGACTAATTATAATTTAGCACCCAAGAAGATTTGTTTTAGAAAAATATTAAATATAGGGATCCCACAATATATTCATTTAGAATTAATTTTACAAAGTAATAAATTATTTATTCATGAACTGTTGACTTATATTTTATTCTAAACTTTTATATTTTAGAAAATCATGTGAACTAATAGAAACTAGGCCAAAAACACATGCGATGGACAATGCAGTGATTGCTCGAATAAAATCCCCAATGTTTTGGGAGGTGGAGTTAAAAATTTTAGGGTGATGCTTACCCATATGTCTTGGGTAATGAATAATAACCTAAATAATGTGGAACATCCTCCTTAACCAAAGAGATAGAAAATGGCTATTGAGTCTTTTATCCGGCAATGACCATTGACATTTAGTGTATCTTCTAATCCACTAGTTATGGAATAGTGGGTCAACTCAATAAAGAAGATCTTTTATGTATTTCACTATTTTAAGATAGAGAAGGTGAATCTGGCCATTTATTATCTAGATGGAGAGGCTAACCAATTGTGGGTGTTGATTAAGAACACCAAGATGAAGGAATAAATTGAATATATGGAGTGGTAAGACTTTATGATAATGTTTCTTAACAAGTATTTCCCTCTAAATATTCATCCAAAGATGGAGAGAGAATTCATAGAGATAAAGCAAAATAAAAGTGAATCTGTTATGACCTACGAAGCAAATTTCCCAAGGATTTCAAGGAAAACTTCAGGTTTTGTTATCAATAATAATATACAAATTTATAATTTTTTTAGTGGTTTAAAACCACACCTTCGAAAGGCTATAGAAATTTGAGACTTTGGGAGTTATGAAGAAGTTTCTCAATGTTCTCTCAAAGTGGGTATGGAGTTTGGAGAATGGTCTCATGGCTATGGTGATAAGAAATGAAAGATGTAGTTTCAAGCTGGGGGATCTAATGAGAAGGGTGGAATGAAATATCAACCACCCACAAGTAAAAAATGTGGTAAGAATCATCATGGGAATTGACTCAAAGGGATAGGGAGATACTATAAGTGTGGGAGAGAAGTCCACCAAGCTCATGAATGTCAAAAAGACATGAGAAAGTAGGAAAATGTGTTGGAGTAAAGTAGAGAACCATCTATGGTTCAATGCTACAACTGTAGGGTGCAAGGGAACTATACAAGTTAGTGCACTAAACCTCAAGTTCATGAGGTTAATCAGCATTATCGACCACAAAATCCAAAGGATAAATTGAAGGCTTATGCCATCACTACTACTGATTTAGAGATCAATAATGATGTGGTAATAGGTACGCTGGTTATTCATTAAAAAATAGAAAAAATACTATTTGATTATGTTTCTATGCATTCTTTCATATCCTTCAAGTTTATTATAACTATTCAAATACCACATCAAAATATGGAGGTTGAGTTATCTATGAGAACAACTAATGGAAAAATTATTGCATCCAAATTATATAACTCATACTCGGTTAATGTTTGTGGACTAGACCTCCTAGAAAATCTTTTCATACTTCCTTTGGTGAATATTGATACTATATTGGGCATGGATTTTCTATCATTATACAAAGCCAAAATCAACTATCATAAAAAGGATATCACTCTTCATATCTTGAAGCATCCACTAATTTTTTATAAGTGTAAGGATGAGGATGAATATTGTTCAAATCCATCATCTCAAGTATGTATATTATTTCCTTATGATCAATCATATCTGGCTCAAATGATTGAGACAAAAAATATGATCATTATTAAATACATTCCCATTTGAGGGACTACACTAATGTGTTTCTCAAAGAATTGCATGGTCTTCCTCCTAACCAAGAGGTTGAGTTCTCAATTGAACTTATTCCTAGATCTCTACCTATATCAAAGACACATTATTGAATGTCCACCATTGAGTTGGAGGAACTAAAGAAGCAGTTACATAAGAATCTAGACAAGGGTTTCATACACCTGAGTGCTTCACCATGGGGTGAACCATTTCTCTTCATCAAGAATAATGATAGATCAATGAACCTTTTCTTTGATTATCATGAGCTCAACAAAATCAAAATAATGAATAAGTATCCCCTTCCATAGATATATGACTTGTTCAATCAACTACATGGTGCCAAGTATTTCTATAAGGTGGACCTTCGATCAGGATATCACAAATTAAATGTAAGAAAGGAAGATATACCTAAGACTACCTTTTGAATGAGTTATAGACACTATGAGTTCATAGTGATTCCCTTTGGACTCACTAATACTCTAGAAATATTCATTGACTTAATGAATCAAGTCTTTATAGATTACCTAGAAAAGTTTGGGGTAGTATTTATTGATGATATTCTGATATACTCCAAGAGCAAGGAGGAATATGAGGAACATTTTAATATTGTGTTAAAGACTTTGTGAAGGGATAAACTTTATGGAAATTATAGTAAATGTGAGTTCTATATAGAGGAAGTATCAATCATGGGGAATGTTATTACTAGTAAAAGAATATATATGGACCCTTCCAAGACAAAGGAAATCTAGGAGTGGCTGAGGCCATTATCTGTAATAGATATTTGTAGTTTCCTTAATTTATCTGGGTATTATCGTAGATTTATGAATAACTTATCATGATTTTAAAATCCACTAACCAAGATGACTTAGATGGGAGAAAAGTTTTTCAAGACCAGTGAATTTGAAGACTGCTTCAAAAAATTAAAAATAAGGCTTATCACAATGCCAGTACTCACACTTTCGATAAGTGGGGAACTCTTTGTAGTATACAATGATGCTTAAAAAAAGGGATTAGGTCGTGTACTAATGAAAAATGAAATAGTGATAGCCTACGCCTCAATTAAGGTGAAAATTCATGAGAAAAAATATCATATACATGATTTGGAGTTAGTAGTTGTGATCTTTTTGTTGAAAATATAGTGGAATTATCTATATGGGAGAAGTGAGAAATATATACTGGACATAATAAAATCAAATATATATTCACACAAAAGGTTCTAAATATGCACTAGTGAAGATGGTTAGATCTCATCAATGATTATGAATGCTCAATCCACTACCATCTTGGTGAGGCAATTAAAGTGGTGGATTCTCTAATTAGAAATGATCTACAACATTATCAATGGTGATAATTGATAAGGATACAATATTCTTAGATTTGTAAAGGATGGACATGGGAATCATTAAGGAAGTAACATCATCAATCCTTTCTCAAATGATTTCCCAACTATCCCTTATGGATAAAATAAAGGATGCTCAAAGAAATGATGTGGAAATTCAGAAGAAGGTATAATCTATGAGAAAGGGGAAATTATCAGAGTTTAAAATTGATGATGGAGGAGTTGTAAGATTTGGGTCACAAATATGTGTACCATCTGATCCAAAGATAAAGAAGGATATTCTAAATGACTCACATAGCTCAACCTTCTCTATTCACCCAGGGAGTACAAAGATGTATTGATACCTCCGGGAGAACTATTGGTGGGACAATATTAAGAAATAAGATCGTTGAATATTTATAAAAGTTCCTAGTATGTCATAAAGTGAAGGATCAAAAACAAAATTCTAAGGGGTTGGTGCAACCATTACCCATACCAACATGGATATAGAAAAAACTCAACATGAACTTTGTCACCGAAATTCCAAAGACATCGAGATGAAATAATTCTACATGGATTATTGTGGATCATCTTACAAATATGTCTTAATTTATCGTAATTCAATGGGACTTCTCACTAGATAAATTTTCATGGATATACATTAGATAATTGGTAAGGCTGCATGGAGTACCACTATCAATTATATCTAATCGAGATCTGATATTCACCTCTAAGTTCTGGAAAGTCTCCAACATGACCAAAACATTGAGATGAACTTCGGTTCGGATTATCATCTTTAAACTAATGCCCAATATAAATGAACTATTCAATCACTATAAGACATGTTTATGGAATGTTATATAGACTTTAAAGGAGGATAGGACCAACATATGCCTCTGGTTCAGTTCTCTTACAAAAATAGTTTCCACTCGAGCTTCTAAATGGCTCTATATGAATCCCTTTATGGGAAGAGATGCAGAACACTAGAATGTTGGGATGAGATCGGTAAGACTAAGCTACTAAGACCTGAAATGGTCAAAGAAATGGTTAAAAAGGTAAAAACCATTCAATAGAACATCAAGGCATCCCAAATTCTATAGAATATCTATGCATACTATCATCAATAAGACCTTGAGTTTAAGGTTAGATACATGTTATTCATCTGCATATCTCTATAGAAGAGGATCATGAGATTTAGGATGAAAGGAAAACTAAGCCCCATGTACATCGACACCTTTGAGATTCTTGATCGAGTTGGAGTTGTGGCCTATCGACTAGAACTTCCACCAACCATGTCTCAAGTACATAATGTATTCTATGTATCCCTCTTGAGTAAGTACAAACCAAATCCCTCACATGTACTAAATCTAGAGGTGGTACAATTGGAAGATGATCTCTCTTATGAGGAGAATTCGGTGAATATCTTGGACCATAGAAATAAAGTTCTATGAAATAAGACTACTCTCATGATCAAAGTACTATGAAAGAACCGTAAGTATAAAGAGGAAACATGGTAACCAGAGGAAGTGATTAAGGATAAGTACCCTCACTTTTTTCATCCATAGTTTGTAAAACTAAATTTCAAGGGTGAAATTTCATATGGGGAGAAGAATGTAACGACCCAAAATTTTATCAATGGAAATTACCTTATTATAATAATGTAATATAGTATAAATAACATAAAATCACTTAGAGAACATAATAAAAACTTTATAAATGAATAATTAATGGTATAAGAGGTATTTTTAGAAATTAAGGAACATATACCAATGGAATAGTAACTTGACCTTTGGAATAGTAATATGAACCTTATGAAAAATAAATCGGACAATAGAATAGTAACCTCACCCATGAAATTATAAATAAAATTTATTAATATTATAAATGGTAATATGATATACTTATATCATAGTATAATTAAATAAATGTATTATAAATTATTAATTAAGTGTTGGTATTTTTGTAAGTCCTAAATATTTAATTATAATTTCATAAGTAATATAATGATTTAAAAGAAAATTTATTTTCATAAAATGTATTTATAAATTAATATTTTGTTTTCTTGTGATTATAATATAATTTTATGAGACCTTAATTAATTTTTCAAAGTGTTATAAAATCAGTTATAATTTTAAAATTGGTATTTTCCAAGTAAATGATGACTTTAATTAAAAATTAAATTTATCATATTAGAAAATTATTTTCATAAAATAGAGTTAATTTTTGAATTCTACACATTTAAAAATGTTTAGGGTTAATTTTTTTTATTTTTCTAAAATACTTTAATTTTTTGTGAATAAAAAAAATACGGTAATTTATGGTATATATACATTATAAGTTAAATACATTATTCCTTGAGTCGTCGCTAATGTAAGAACCATAATCTAGAACTAACCTTCATTATTTTAATATATTTAGTGATAATTCACAAAATATTCATAGTCTTGAGCCAAAATAATAAACTAATGAATAAAATAATGAGAAAACACCTCTCTCCTCCACTATAAAGACTACCCCTCGCCACCTCTTCTCCTCACACCTTCTAAACTTTTATTCTTGTCTAAATTATGCCTAATACTATTTTAAATCCCCTAACCCATGTCCATGAGCTCTTATTATCATCAATATATCAAACCCTTTTCCCTAAGGAAGTTCTCAAGGAGAAGGATCCAAGAGGTAAAATCCTCTTTCTATTCTTTTAATTTATTTTCAAGTTATTTTATTTTATTATTCTCTGCTTGTATCTACTCATAAAATTGGAATGATAACTACATTACCTAACTTATAATATAATTTTATTATGAAAATATAATAATCCATATTCAAACCCCTTCTCCTCTCCCTTTTATTCTTAAAATGAAAGCATCATTCGTGAGGTGTTGATTTATCGCCTTCAAGGACAACATGTTTTAATTTTAACTTACCACCATTAATGATGGTCATGAAACCATTTTAATAGTTAAAAATATTTTAAATTGTATGTTATAACAATTTTTATGTTCTATAAGTAACATATCTTCATAATACTAAATGACAAAACAAAACGTGTCCATTGTGATCAAAAAACTGTCGTGATAATCTAAATGATTATCACTAATGTATTATCTAATGATTCATCATCATAACATATAAAAAATGACATATATAACCATTTAAACTTATGTATGGTCATTAATAACCTATAATTTTAATTCTACATAATTATTCTAATTGTACATTAATTTTTATACTTATATACAAGCGAACCGATCATGAAATCCGAGAAAATGAACACCCCTGAATGATGAAATTGAACTCTATAACTCATTTAAAAGCCCATAAATGAACTTAATAAAAATATAATGAATAAAATTAATGTATAAAAGGTTCATTATTTTTAAATCAATGAATTCAATTTTATTATTCAGGATATTAAAATGAAGAAAAATTTCAAACATAAGGTAAGGGGATTCTTGAACCCAACTCTCTTTCTTTGGGTTTCCCCTCTTTCACTCCATTTTTGGTTTAGATTTTCCTTTAATGTTACTTAAATATAATTTCTATTTTACTTACCTTTTATTTTCTAGGATATACATGTTTCCAATTTGGTTTTATGACAAATTCAAAGATTTTTTCAAAATAACTCTTCTTTCAAAAAATACATATTTTAATTCTCATGAGATTGTTTCTTATTCACTAAAGATTAGTTATTATTTTATGAAGTATGATATTACCTATTTTATTTGGGAAAACAAAATTTTATTCATTAATTTATTCTCTATAAAATTAAACCCATTCCTATCCATGGGTTATTTTATGTCCAATATTGATATATGTTCTCTGTGGAATGCTGATAATGTAAATGTTATGCCGTGATGGGTGCACCCAGAATTATATAGTGCATCTAAATGTTATGATGTGATGGGTACAACCATAATTATATAGTTCTATAATGCATTTGGTTATTTTATGAATATCATGAGATAAAGTGAAATATCCATGAACATGATGTTAGCTTTGTTCACAACTATGTGTGGTATTTGACAGCTAAGACATGATGTTTCTTTTTTATGCATTTCCACATTCCATTACTTTATATAATGTTTCCTCTCATGATTATGGTTATGATCCTTTTATTATATTATGATGATTATTTTTATTCTCACCCATGATTCATGTCTCTTATTCATCCACTTACTAGTCTTTTATCTCACCCATTTTTGATGTATATCCTCAGGTGAATACTTATACTAAGATGAACATAAGGGCCATTAAGAATCTAGAGAATAAGTAATTAAATAAATTTATATTTTTTATTATGTAAAAGTTATGTATTGTCATAATTTTCCCAAGAAACTAAACCTTTGGATCCCGATTGTGTAATAATTTTATGTTGTTTATCTTTAAAATGATTTAATAGTTTTTGTAAGAAAAATTAGCATATTTATAATATATTTTTGGGACTTATTAATCTAACATATATTTCATCTTCCAATAATCTAGCAAAGTAAAAAATTCCATCCTTCATCACTATGGCCACCACCATGGAACCATGTGTAATCCTCCACACTCCATATGTGAATAAAATACATAAACCCACATTTTCAAGATATCTAATAAAAATTAATTTCTTCCTTAACCTTACTATGTGTCATACTCCTTTCATCTCTAAAAAAAATTATTCTTTTTCTGAATGGAGGCATTAGCCTTTCCCACAATCAAAAGATATTTATTATCTATAAGATGTACCATATTTAAGAAACTTAAAGTACAACTCCTCATACTACCTCCCACTAAATTTGAGTGAAAAAAAAATATATAGAGTCTATCACACAAGACTCAAGTGAATTGGAAACACTTAACAATGAACCTGACATGTTTTCCAACACTGGATTCAGGTATCCACTTTCAAATGTGTATCTTCAAGAATTGAATCTCTATTCATTGTAATCATTCTTTAAGTGGCCTTTATGACCAATATTCCAACACTTGGTACTACCTATTGTTGATTTGATCATACTTTGACTTCTTATTTTTCTCTTATTCTAACCTTTATATGTTGTGGAACACACCCTTCCTCATACACTAAAGGAATTTCTAAAAGATGAATAGATCACTTTCCAATGAAGATACTCATTCATAATCAAATTCCTAACATTCTCAAAAACAAGATAAATATTACTATTCTAATTTATTATTTCAGTCATCATCACACACCATTATTTAGGGAGTGATGAGAGTAGCAGAAGTGACCATTCTGGATATCCAAATTTTATCTTGCTTATTCCAACTAACCTATGATCATAGTGAAGTATTTGATGTGATTAGCTACTAGATTTCCTTTCATAATTCACATATAAAATATCCTTCATAATAATAACACCTTGGTCATCTTTTTGGTATTTTTATACATATTATCAAGTAATCATAAGTTAAAATGTATTTTTCAAATCCCAGATATTATAAACCACTTTTCTACATAGTGACATCCAGATAACTGTAAGTGATTTATTTTCTAGCCTTTCCCTTTAATTCTTATTCACAGTTTCTGGATTGCTACTCATTAATGGAAGATTAAGATCCTTCTACAATTGAAAATCCTCTATCTGAATATTATAGAATCTGAAATCCTTCCCATAAAATTTTTTCACTCGGACCTTACCCTCATCAATTCCATAACTTCTAGAGATAGTTAACTCCCGCTAAATTAAAAAAAACATGTAAGAGGTATTCAGAACTACTTAAAAGATTCCACCAATAACGAAAAGGGTAGAATAATGATACTGAATTTTTAATATGGTTTATACATGATTCCAAATCCATGAGGGGGACACTACAATACCTTTATTCAACAAATCAAAATACGATTACAATGATTTTCAAGTAGATACACAACAAGTTTTTTCACCCAACTAAAATAGTAGATCCCGTCTAGTGAAACCAATTTCCACCACCTTATTATCTTTATAAGATTTGATTCTACCTCAATATGTTCTTTATAGGTAGTCCTCTTCTCATCCAAAGAATCCCACAACCTCAAATCCATATTCTAGTATATATTTTCTACTTTTGAAACTCTCATGAGTTTACTCTTATGTATCTTACCTTGAAGACCCTTAGGTGTTTCCATTTACACAAAACTGTTTAGAAATAACCTTTACATATCCTCTAAGAAGACTCTTATATATTAAATAATTACTTTAATGAAAGTCATTTTTATATTCCACACTTCCTCTATATTATTGGTCAAGGTTTAAGCTCTAGTTAACATCTTTTAATTCCCATAATCTTATCTAAATAACTACTGTACTTACAAACTTTTCCTTTATCACTCCAACATCTCTATCCAAAATCAGAATTCAAAATTATTGAACTTATCCTTTCATAATATCTTCTTTCTTGAATATAAAATTATTTTAAATACCTATATTAACAAAATATTTTTATCCTTGGAGACAATATGGTCAATAAAAGGTACTTTTCAGATCCAAAATTTACACTCATTGGATTTCCCATATAATTCATTTCCACTAAGAGTCTCAAGAATAATCTGTAAATTTTTCTCATTATATTTATAGCTCATAGATTATATCAAGATATCACTGATAAATACCATAAAACTTTATCAAGATAATCTATGAATACTCTATTCACCAAATCCATAAACACAAAGGGTGAATTTTTTAATCCAAAAGAAATTATTATGAACTTATAATGCCAAAACCTCATAAGAAAAGTTTTCAATGATGTATCAACCTTCAAAATTTTTAATTGATGATAACTAGAACAAAGTTCAATCTTTGAAAATTATTTATCTTCTCGAATTTGACTAAATAGGTCATCAATATGGGGTAAGGGGTACTTGTTTTTAATAGTAATGGAATTGATTTCCCTATAATCGATGGAAAACCTCACAAAACAATCATTATTTACAAATAAGAAAAGTTCTCTATAAATTGAGACACTGATTGTATGAATACCTTATCACACAACTCTTGTAGTTTATTCTTCAATTACACTAATTCTATTAGGTTAACTCTATAGTTTGGATTAGATATGGGATTTACATTAGGGATAAGTTCAATAGAGATTTAAAATTCACAGTGAAGTGAATATCTAGGTAATCTATTAGGAAATACCTAAATTTAAATTTATAAAATATATACATATTCTATTATTTGGAAATACATTTCATTCATAGATTGATTTAGATCTTATTTTTCTCTAATAATTTTATTAAGATGGTCTACTGAAGGTGATTCCAAACAAGACTTAAGAAATGAAGTCTCTCCTCTAAAAACAAGTGATTATTTTATTTCTACATAGATTATAATTTCTTTTCTTAGCAGAAAATTCTTGAATTATAATTTGAGATTCAATCCACCCCAAAGATTACATCAAATTAAATTATTTTTATAACAACTATGTTTACAAATAAATAACCTTTATGCATTATAATAGAATAAACTGGATATGTTTTTATTAAAATGTGATCTATATTGGTAATTTTAATTGAAAAAACATTCCTTGATGTATTAGGGAATTATTTAATTATTTTAGTAAACTTATAATATATAAAAGAGTGCATAGAATCTGAATCAAATAATATATTTTCTAACTTTTGGTTTATAATGAAATTACCTATAATCGCATTATTTTTAACTTAATGTTCTATCATGGTAATTACATTACCCGACCATTCTCCATTGGTATCTTCTGAGATATATTCCCCTAAAACTTTGGGTATTGATTAAAATAATATCTCATCTCTGTGAAAATAAAGTAACTGAAATTAGTAGATTCTCTCTTACCTTTATAACTATGAGATTAATGTCCTCTATCTTTACACTTAAAATAAACTCTAATTCCCATCAAGAAACCCCTAGGGTATTTCATCCCATAATTGTTACATGTTTGAAATTATAACTATAAGGACCCAAACTTTTATAAATGAAATTCCCTTATAAATGAATAAATTATTAATTCATTAATATAGTAATAGAAAACAAATAAACATTTTTCATTTATTATTTTTGAAAATTATAAAATGCAGCCACATTTTGTCTTTGGGGATTAAAATATCATTAGGTATCATAAATATTGTTAATATAGTCAATCTATAGTTGCTATTAATATTAGTATATATTAAAGGTTATAATAAAATATAATTAATGTACAATGAAGAAGCAATTTCCTTGACTAGTAGGATTGTACCCTATGAATCCCATTTGTCCAAGATTTAGAGGGAGATGGAATCACTAAGATTTTCCATTGACCAATCCCAAGTAGATATTCAATAACTAAATATCAATAAAAACCATTTATAGGATAAGTTCAAGCTTATAAATATCACTACCCAAACCATATTCATTGAACCATCCCAAGAAAGTACTACTATTGCACACCTTACCCTTAGGGTGTACGCTGGTGTAATAGGGGGTTATGTATATAGACCTTAGTAGTATGAATTTTTATATTTTATTATTAAGAAATAGTTATTATATTTATCACTTTTAATTATTACTTAATATATATTTGTGTGATTATATAATGAGTTTGATAAAAACAAGATTTTAATACGAAGAAACCAAAATTATGTTTTTGGGGAAATATATAATTTAGAAAACATTTTTTATCCAATATTTTTTAAATAAATGTTATTTTTATTATATGTTCTTATTAAATAAGAAATATAAATTGTTATATAATTTAATGAAGTCCCAAGTAATTTTTATAAGGATTTTTATTTAAAAGTAGAAATTCATATATTTATAAAATTATTTTGTTAAAATAAATATCATTTTTGAAATTATAACTTTAAAATTATTCAATTGTGAATTTTTCAAAATTTTCTAATACAATCAAATTTTTAGGTAAAAACTAAATACAGTATAAATATGTTTTATGTATTAGGACATCATAATATCCAAAATAATAATATAATAAGTACTATAAAATGGATACATGACAAAAAAATATGTTTTCTATTTATAATAATTTATTTTTTAAGTTATTTTATTAATTTTATAAACATATAATGAATCCTTCATAACCTATATTATATTTTCATGTTTTAAAAACAATTCTTTATGAACATGAATTACTACCACATCATGAATGTTATTATTTAAATGAGATCAGATTTCAAACTAATAAAATATTGAAAACTACTCCTCTTTGGAATAAACCATGGGAAAAACCATGGTAAGGTTTTTTGTTTTAATTATATTATTACTTATAAGCCAAAAACTATGTTTAGAAATTAATAAATAATTTCCCTCTCTTTTACCAACCTCAATTTATACTTCACTCAAACCCTTTGAGTATTATTTTACTCTTCCTGTACCTCTATAAATTTCTACCAAGGTGTTCAAAATATCTTAATAAGATCCTACCAATCTTTTAGAAGCAACCTCTCAAGTAAGTGATTATCTTTATTTTCCTCTTTATTCAAGTAATTACATTGTATTTAGCATTTTGGGTCTCAATTGATTTTGTTTTCATGTATTTATAAATATCAATTTACTATCAAATTGATGTTATAATAATGATATATTATTTATCCCCTCTCATTATAACCTTTACCTAAGTCATTACTATACCGAAGTAAGGGATTTATCTCCCCCTTCTTTTCCATTAAAGAACCTTATTTTAATTTATCATTTTGGTTTGAAATTATTTCTGTATTAATGTGTTTTTAAACATACCTTTACTATAATTATAATTCAAAAGTAATAAGATACCATCTTCCACTCTCATTAACCCCTTCTATAAAACTTTATGTGTACCTGTTATGCTGTCAGAATTATCCTTTAGTTTTCTATACCAAAATTTTGTGTTGTGAATACCCATACCCATTTCCACTAAAGGGTATTAAACTAGATTCAATTATCCTTAATTTATTGGGACTTACTTTTATGCAACCCACATTACTTAATTATGGTATTAAAAGTGATGAAATATGTTTTTATGTTGTATGATCTATGTGGCGCACAAATACGTGTACATTATATGATTATGATGAGTAGGCCCAAAACCATATATCCCTCCAATTTATGGTATACCATGTACCATGATATACCATGTATGGTGTATGATAAGTTATTCTAAGAACACTATTTTATTATGTCTCAGTGGTTATCCTTGACTTATACTTATGATGTCATGTTTTATGTCGTTGCCTCGTTCTTATGATGACTTGATGTTATCATCTTATCTCATGATTTGATGTTCATGATTATGATTCTCACATTTTTTATGTGTGTACCTAGGTCATCCTATGGGGTATTAGAAGATTAATGGAATTTAAGGGAATGTTATAGAGTTTTTAAATAGTTTATTTGTATTCCTATTTCAAGTTAATGTATCATGTATCCAATTTCCCAAATACACTAGTCATCTCAATATTCTAGGATTGTATAGTGTTTATAATTATGTAATAAATCATGAAATAAAGTATACAAAGGATATGGGTTGTCATTGTTAGTATCAAAGGAACATCTAGTTATTTTTTAGGATTTAGATTATAAATCCTTAATTAAAACCATAAGGATTAGACTATACATAGGAAAACATCCCTAAATTTTGGTAAAGTATAAAGTTCTTGGTTATTAAAACAAATATATACCAGTCTAGCTAATATAAAGTTGATTTGGTTGTAAAATAAATGTACCTAGGGGTAATAACTCTGAAAAGAATCATTTGGTATTAACTTGACCTATACCTAGTGCATGACAGAGAGTCCTAAGACTAAACACCTAACCAGAAACTCCCAGGGGATATGCATTGGTTAATTTTATGCTTTTTATAAACCATATTGAAGAGAAAAAAATGTATATGAAATTTAATGTTAGGAAATAGATCATGGGTAACTTATATTGGAACATTAAAATTAATAGGTTAAGGAATACATTTCATTTATATGTTATATTTTCAATGTTTATAGTTTCAATTTTATATGTTTAATAGTTTCAAAATTATCATCCCTGGTTTAACTTTATTTTAGTTTTTGTATGGAAATATGAGGAATCTTGTCAACAAATAATGTGATGGAAAATATGATGAATTCCCAAGTGAGATTCCCAACATGATGGGAGAAGGATTCTACGACTTCATGATAATACTTAATCAATTAAATCAAGTTTTTAATAGAAATTTTAATCTGGGGGAATAACCACATCCCCTTAAGAAAGTTAAAGTTGTAATTAAGATGTTTATGTGAAAAATGCATTCAAATTTCAATGGAAATTTTGATCCCTTATTCACAAAAAAATGGATCAACTTCATTGAAAATATATTCTCTATCCTTAAATGTTATGAGTAAGAGAAATTTATAATGGTTTTTTATTTCTTGGAGGGATAACTGATCAATGGTGGATATTGATCAATAATAAGAAGTTTAAGTAATAAATCAAAGTGATGGAGTGGGAATAATTCAAGAAAAAAAATTCAATAAATATTTTCCTTCTATTATTTGATTTAAAATAGAGACATAGTTCATTGGCCTCAAGAAAAAGTATGAAGATTCCATCATTATGTATGATAAAAACTTCACATGACATGCACAATACACCTCAAGCTTTGTTATTGACCTATAAATTAAGGTTAACTACTTCTTTAGTGGGATAAATCCAAATCTATGAAAATATTTGGTGATTAAAGACTTTGAAAGCTGTGAAGAAATTTTATAATATTCCCTAAAAGTTGAAATATAGATTAGATAATCTCAAGGGTCTCATGGGACTGAATATATAAAGTGGATAATGGATTTTAATTCTAGGGTATTGATGGAGAAATCTCACAGTGGTAAGAAATTAAAACTTCCCACTTGTAAAATGTGTGGGAAGAATCATACTAGAGATTATCTGAAGGGGACAAGTAATTGTTTTAGGAGTGGTAAGAAGGGGCATCAGGCTAGTGAATGATGATAGGAGAAACACACCAATGTGATGGAATAAAGGAAATTTTTAGTCAACCCTCAACTAACTTTCCAATGTTTGAACTATAAGAAACAAGGACACTATGTGAACCAATGAACTAATCTAATGTTTTTCAAAGATAACTGATGAAAAAAACCTCCAATACCTATAGAGTAATGTAGAGTATATTCCATCATAATTTTTGAGGTGGATCCTGACAATGAAATGGTTACAGACATTCTAGTTATTAAATCAAGAATAGTGAATGTACTATTTTATTCTAGTTCTATATATTCTTTAATATCATGAAAGTTTAGTAAAAATATTGAAACACCACCTCAAAACATGGAAGTAGAGTTTTCAGTGAAAATGGAAAATGGGGAAAATATTTCATCCCAAGAATATAACTTCTCCCTTATCAATATTTTCATACTGAATTTCATAGTGAACCTTATGATACACCCTTTAGTGTAATTATATGTTATTCTTGGTATGGATCAACTTTCTTTTTATAGATCCAATATAAATTGTTTACATAAGGAAATCACCCTCTATATCACAAATCAACCTATGATTCTATAAAAGTGTAAGGATGAGGATGGTTATCCTTTGGGATCATAATCTCAAGAATTGATATTATTACCTTATTAATAATCATATCTATCTCAAATGAATGAGACTAAGGAAAATATCATCCTTGATAACATTCCCACTGTAATGGAATATGATAATGTGTTCCCCAAATTATTGTATATTCTTCCTCTTAACTGATAGGTTTATATATCAATTGAAATTATAATGTTAGGTCTACCAATATTCAATACTCCATATATAATGGCCACTACGGAACTTTAAGGGTTAAAGAATAAACTACAAGAAAATTTGTATAAAGGCTTTATAAACCCAAGTGATTCACTATGTGGTTCATCAATTCTTTTTGTTAAGAAGTAGTATAGGTCAATGTGCCTCTGTATTGATTCTAGTGAGCTCAACAAGATCATGATAAATAAAAATTATCCTCTACTATATATTAATGACTTGTTTTATAAGATATATAGAGCTCAGTGCTTCTTTAATGTGGATATTCAGTTGGGATATTATCAAGTAAATGTTAAGGATGATATCCTCAAGACTAATTTTATACAAGGTACAATAATTATGAGTTCATAGTGATGTCATTTGTGCTCATTGATACTCTAGCTATCATTATAAAGTTAATAAATAGTGTCTTTATGGATTACCTCAACAAATTTTTGGTAGTCTTTATAGATAGTATTTGGATCTTCTATAAAAGCAAGGAGGAACATTTGAATTATTTGGATGCTATGTTGAAGACCTTATAAAAGTAAAATTTATTTGTGAAGTATAATAAATGTGAGTTTCGGATGGAATAAGTAACACTCCTGAGGCTTGTTATCACCATAAAATGGATATCTATGGATCCTTAAAAGATAGATACAATTAAAGGATGACCTAGACCAATATATATGGTGTATATTCATATTTTTTTGGATCATCTAGGTACTATCATATATTTGTGAGATAGTTACCATGATTTAAAAACTCACTACCCAAGTTAACTCAAAAGGAATTGAAGTTTTTATGGATTGTTGGATGTGAGGAGAGATTAAAAGAGTTAAATTACATGCTAATAAATATACTTTTTCTCACTTTACCCACCAATGGGGAAGGAATTTTTATCTATAGTGATGCATCCAAAAAATTAATGGGTTGTGTACTCATTCAAAATAAAAAAAATGACAGCATATTCCTCCCACTAATTAAAGATCCATGTACAGAACTACCAAAAACATGATCTGGAATTGGATGTAGTGATCTTCACATTGAATATTTAATGAAATAATATCTATGGGTAGAATTGTGACATATATATGAATCATAAGAGACTCAAGTGTCTATTAACACAAAAAGATATCAATATACACCAACTAAGGTGGTAAAAGATGATCATGGATTATATGACTATTCAGTCCATTACCATCTTGGGAAAGAAAATAAAGTGGTATATTCTCTAAGTCATAAGTATTATAAAACCCTATCCATGTTGAGGATTAAAAGGGATTTAATATTTTTGTACATGAAAAGGATGGACATGGGGATCCTAAAAGTAACATCATCCTACCTTTCTAAAATAACTTCTCAACTTTCCATTATTGAGAGGATCAAGGATAACTAAAAATATTATGAGAAGTTGTAGAGAAAGGTATTGAATATTCTAGAGACAAATTTTTTTAAATATTGAGTCATAAGTTTTGGAACCTAAATATGTATCCCATAAAAACTAGACCTATAGGGAAATTATGAATGATATGTATAGATCATCATATTCCATTAATCTATGATGTACTAATATTTATAGATATTTGAAGAAAAACTTAGTGTGGGATAACATGAAAATGGAGATTATGGAATTTTCATCTCAATGATTGTTATAAAAAAGGGTCAATGTTTAATTATATAAGTATAAAGGGATTATGTAACTATTTCCCATACTAGTATAAAAATCAAAAAACATGACCGTAGATTTTATTATAGGACTCCCCAGGACATCTAAAGGCCATAACTTCATTTGGGTGGTAATTTATCACCTCAAAAAATCAGTTCATTTAATTATTATTAAGAAATATTTCTATCTTTATCAACTCTCCAAGATATACAAAAGAAAATTGGTAAGACTACATGGAGTAACATTCTCTATTATATCAGTTCAAGATCTGAGGTTTACCTCGATTTTCTGGAGAAGTATTTAT
Source organism: Viscum album (assembly GCA_963277665.1). Taxonomy (NCBI): domain Eukaryota; kingdom Viridiplantae; phylum Streptophyta; class Magnoliopsida; order Santalales; family Viscaceae; genus Viscum; species Viscum album. The sequence continues at coordinate 959,593,317 of OY728138.1, read as the reverse complement.
AAATTTTTGGGTACAAATATGAGTTTCAACACTAATTATAACCCTTAGATAGATGTTCAGTCTGAGAGAACCATTCAAACCCTAGAGAATATATTGAGATCATATTAAATGTATTTTTAAGGATTTTTGGATCAGTACCTTCCCTTAGTGGATTTCTTATATAATAGTAGTTTTCATTCTAGGATTCAAATGTAACCTTATGAGGCCCTATATGGGAGGGTTTGTTACACTCCGATATACTGGGATGAAATTGGAGAGAAAAATATGATGATGCCTAATCTTATCTAAGTGATGAGAAAGAGTTTTCAAACCATTTAGTCTTATATGAAATCTGAGAAAAGTCAATAGGAAATCTATACAGACAATCGTCGATGAGACCTAGAGTTTGAGGTTAGAGATAAGTTGTTCCTTTGTATATCAACATGGTAGAAAGTCATGATATTTTGGAATAATATAAATCTTATTCCTTGATATATTTTCCCATTTGTGATCCTTGATCACATTAGAGTTATGGACTATCTACTAAAACTCTCATCTAACCTATCTCAAGTACATGATGTGTTCAATGTATCCCTCTTAAAGAAGTAAATACAAGACCCTTCACATGTACTAAATCCTAAGGTGGTACCTTTGGAAAATGATATTTCATAATAGTAGTATCTATTTAAGTTCTTAGATTATAGAGATAGAGTTTTATGAAATAAGATAAATCACCTGCACAAAGTGTTGTGGCAGAACCACAAGTTTGAGGGTGCTACATTGGAATGAGAATAGGTGATTAAATAGAAGTAACCTCATATATTTTATCATATGAAATGAAATTTTGAGGGAAAAATTGAAGTGTAAAAAAATTTAATGACCCGAACTTTTATAAATGAAATTCTCTTCGGAATAAATAAATGTATTATTCATTAATGAAGCTATAAAAAAACATTCACTTTTTTCATTAATAATTTTGGACCATTATAAAATATATCCATATTCTATCTATTAGGATTAAAATACTATTAATCATTATAAAAATAATTAATATATTCATTCCACAATGACTTTTAATATTTCTATATATTAAGATTTATAATAAAATCTAATTGACATAAAGGTAAGAACTGACGGTCTCAACCAATAGGATCATACCCTATAAAGTCCATTTTTCAAATCTTATGAGGGAGATGGTGTCACTGAACTTTTCTCCTTACCATGAATAATATTATATTCAACAACTAAAACATAATAGAAACCATATATGGTAAAAATTCAAGCTTATAGAGATCACTTCCCATACCATGTTTTTTGAACCACCCCGAGAAAGTACTATCATCGCACACCTTACCATTAGGGTTTATAATGGTGTAATGAGGGGTTATATATCTAGACCCTTATAGTATGAATTTTTATATTTTATTTTTAATAAAATAATGGTTATATTTATCCCCTTTCATTCATAATTTTTATATATACATGATTATAAAATAAATTTGATAAAAAATAGATTTTCATATGAAGAAACCAAAATTTTATTTGGGGAAAATATATAATTAAACAATATTTTTTATAAATCCAAGAGTTTTTAAATAAATTATATTCTTATTAAATATTATTAATAAATAATAAATATAAATGGTAATATAATTTAATGAAACCCTATATAATTTTTACATGGTTCAAAAAGTTGTTTGTGTCATAAAAGTTGGTAATATTCGATAAATAAGGATTTTATTAAAGTATAAATTACTATATTTAGAAAAAAAATTGGTAAAATAAATATTATTTTTTAAATAAACATTACTAAATTAGACAATGGTTAATTTTTTATAATTTTCTGAGATTCTAATTTTTGGGTAAAAATTAAATACAGTATGTTTTATGACATTATAATACACCAAAATTAAAGTAATAAATAAAATATAAGTAATACATGATCAAAAATAGTATTTATATTTAAAATGATGTATTTTTAAAGTTATTTAATTAATTTTACAAACCTATAATGAATCCGCCAAAACCTATATTATATTTTATGGTTTTAAAAACAATTCTTTATTAACATGACTCACTTACACCTCATTAATGGTATTATTTTCATGATTTCAGTTGTTATCCTAATAAAATATTGATAACCACTCCTATTTGGAAGAAACCATAGGCAAAAACCATGGTAAGGTTTTTATTTTTGATTATTTTATTACTTAAAGTCCAAAACCCATGTTTATAAATTAATAATGAATTCCTCACTCTTTTTTCTATAAATATCCATCCTACCTCTCTTTCCTCTTAAATAAAACCCCTTTTAGCATGATTTTACTCTACCTATCTCTATCTAAATCTCTCCCAAGGTTTTTCCATTCTCTTAAGAATCTCCTACCAAGATTTTAGAAGAAACCTATCAAGTAAGGATTTCTCTTCATTTTTTACTTCATTCAAGTACTTTGTATTTAGCTTTTTTAATATCAATTGATTATATTTTAATGTGTTTATAAATATACATTTACTATAAAAATATTATTTTAAGAATGAGATATTATTTATACCATCTCATTATAACCTTTATCTCAATCTTTACTATGTTGAAGGGTTCTCTCTCCCCCTTATTTTTCATTCAAGCACCTTCTTTGTATTTACCATTTAAATTTTCAATTGTTTATATTGTAATGTATTTTTACACAAACCTTTAGAGTCTTTATGATTCCCAAGTAATTAGATACCACTTATCTCTCTCACTAATCTCTTTCATGGATCTTTTTGTACACCCGTTATGCTACTAAAATTATCCTATGATTTTCCATAAAAAAATTTATGTTATGAATACCCATCCCCATTTCTACTCAAGGGTATTCACCTAGATGTAAATATCCTTAATTGATTAGGGACTTCCATGTATTCATACCATGGTCCTTAATCATGGTATTAAAAGTGATGAAAGATGTTATTATATTGTATAATATATGTATCACATAAGTGCATGTACATGATATAATTATGATGGGTGGGCCCAAATTTATATAACCAAATAATGCATTGTGCAATGTGTTTATCTCATTATTTTTCATGTATGGTGAATCAGAGGTTAGTCTAATTATAATATGCTATGATGTCTTGGTTTTTATCCTTAACTTATTTTTATGATGTCATGTTTTATATTGTTGTCACATTCATATAATTCCTTGATGTTATCATATTATGTCATGCTTTGATTTTTATGATTATGATTCTCACCTTTTTATGTCACCATATTATGCCTATTGACTCACATGTACTATTTTTCTTTATTTTATTCTTTGATTGTTCCCTTAAAAGGATTTATAGCTCACCCATTTCTTATGTATGTCTCGAGGTTATCCCATGTAGTATTAAAATATAAATGGAATTTAAGGGCATGTTACGGAGTTTTTTAATAAAATCTTTGTATCCATATTTCAAGTTAATGTGTAATGTATCTAATTTACTAAATAAAATATTCCTCCTGGTATTTTGGGATTATATTATGTGTTTCTTTATGTAATAAATCATGAAATGAATTATATAAGAGATAAGGGTTTTTATACTACCCTTTATAACTTCTCTTTTGTCAAGGTTATTTCTACATAGTGCTTAGTCATCCTCTTCTTCTCTTTCTTTCTATTTAAATATAAGACTTAGAGAACTCTTTCTCAGTCTTGATAGAAATTTTCACAATCTCTTTATATGATGAAATTTATTTAGATTAATGATCTTAAAATTCTTGGTTTTACCCCATCAAAAAAGCAATCGATCTTGTTTTCTAGATTATGTACAGAGTATGTAGAATTCCTTGTCGAACTTATAAATTTAACCTCATGATCAGTAATAGTTTCCTCTTCCTTTTTTCTTAAATTAATAAATTAACATTCAATTCCAGCACTTTTATCATAGTAAAAATACTTGTTAATAAATATTACCTTAAATCATTTCATTCCAGACTTTATATCTCTTCCTTTTTAGTGTTATAAATCAATGACTATCATTGATAAGAATATACCCTCAGACGATATACAGTATTGATAAAATTTTCCTTTTCATTACATCTCAATGTAAGGAATGTCTTCTAAAAATACTTGATCCAATTCTATTTAAGAAATGGATTAGCAGTTCCACTAAAATATAGAGGTTTTTGCCTCATAAAATGATCCAACATTGATACACTCTATTAAGGGGAAATATGTTGTTCCAAATGGGTAAGTTTTTTTTTCATAACCTGAACCAACTATCATAATACTGTGATAACCTTTTCAACTCCAACATTATCTTAATTAGTTTTTTAGGAGGAAAATATCTATATTGATTATAGGTTCTGACATGTTTTGTGTTCCTTCCATTAGGCATAATTTTTAAACAATGGAATATAATTAATTTTTTCATGAATAACTTTTTAAATTATGGTATATAATTCCTATGCATTTATTATAAATTTATATTGATATAATGGTGTCCTTTTTAAAGGTTTTATCAGAACTTTGGAATTTTAAAAACACTAATGGTATTGTATAAGGGCTAACCTCGAGGATTATTCTCTTGAGGAGGAAGTGATATCTATCATAGTGTTCTCTTTTTAATTAATATTTTTGAAATTTTAAATATTATGAAAATAATAATAATATGAGGTCAGTGATGATTTACATAGTAAACAAAGATGAAATAATGTGAAAATAAATAAATGAATGATGAATGTAAAATAAGAAAAATAGGTTCCAAAATATTGTGAACATGGATTTAGTAAAAACTAATCCAATCCTTTAAGAGTTTGACTAACATTAAGCTCATAATTTCTTTACTAAAATATTAATTATCTCTCAATAAACTCACTTAATAAATTGATCAAACATTTAGATTACCCCCACCAAACTCACTATGAATTATGAAAAATCAATAATCTAATTTCTTCCATGTGTATAGAATTATTCTAACTTATGATAATAAAAATAATAATAAATAACCACACCTCAATATTTATCACTAGTGGATGTGATATATTTATGAGATATAAAGCAAAAAAACCTCATGAACTACTCTCTCTAATAAAATCACTTAGTAAAAGGAAAACCATAATGAAAGTTAAGTTAAAGAATAAAATATTTAGGGACAAATGACCTCCCATATCTATCTTCACCGTGAACTTGGAAAAAGAATGAATAAAATAAAATCATTTCAAAACACAAAGAAACATAGAAGCATTGATCCATTACAATAGAAAATAGATTCATATATATATTACTTTAGGTAATAGTTCTTAGTCATGGAGGGAGAATACATCAAATAATAATGACCAAAAAAAATAATCATAGAAGTGGGAAGAAGAATTAGGTACCATAAAATAAAAAATAAACAACAATCCCTAAGATGTAATTTTATCATAGTAAATAAAAAAGAGGGAACCGGTAGGAAAAGGATGGATTCTTTCCCAAGGATGCGAGATTAGTTTTTATAGTGATACAGTCCTGTTGAATTTAAATAGCATAAAAAATAATATAAATACCCTCTTAGGTGAAAGTATCACATTCTAATTTATTTTTTCTTAACAAAAATATAAATGAATCACAACAAAGTTCCTCATGTTTCACTCTCCATACATGTTTCCAACATCCCTTGGGTCTAGATTTCTGTTCATTGGTTTTACTTTTAATATTAGTTTTCATGTTTGGTATGGACTAAAGGGCTTGGTAGGGATGGATTTTTCTGAAAAGTGGTGGACTGAAATCACATATCTTCATAGGCCTGGCTAGTTTAGTGTGAAAGAAGTGGTCTTTCTAGGGATATGAAATATAAGGGAGAAATATGAAATATTTTTGGGAACTAGATAGGTGGATTGGATGTGGGGATTCAAGGGTTTTATATTAGTGTGTGTTAGGTATAGAGGTTTCTCCTTTGTTTCACAAATTGGTGAAAATATGGTTTGCGAGCTTGTTGATATATGAATGTGGGGAATTAGGGTGATGCGAGGCTGATAGTGCCTTATTTTGACTGTAACAACATGGTTAGAAATAGGAAATAGGGGGATGGACTTAAATGGATCCTTTTTCAAATATTTTTTTAAACCTATGGCTTCGTAAAACCAAAAGAAAACCATTCATCAAGAACTTTAGGGGTGTCATGTTTAGTAGCATGAACCCCAAAGTAGCATCAATATCTAAGTATCCTTGAACCAATTATCTTATGGGCCTCATCCATGTGATTAAAAGTTTATTCCCAATTAAATAAATCCATTAAATTATCTTTCTTAATCTCCTTTACAAAAATATCCCATCATAATCACTCTACTTTGGAATTTGGGTTATGTGTCAAAAACATGATTCCAATGAGAAAAGTAATCCTTATTTTTTCATTTTTTTCATTTTTCCCATTTTTTTTATATATTTTTTTCATTTTTATTTTTTTAATGTTAATAGGATTAAACATGTAATATGATGAATAATGATTCAAGACCACTCTCTTTGAAGTGTCCAAAATTAATGACGTCGCCCTCACATTTCCCAACAATTTAATGACTCCAAAAAAAGTGCATGAAGGCCCTTCCCCCACTCATATTCTTGAAAAAACCATGAAAATTATTTATATTAAAGGTTTAGTAAGGATAACATTATCATATAACATGGTTTGAAACTATAAGGGTGTTTATGGAAACTAAGGGCGTATCAAGTGTTGATGTTAAGGTTGGTCTCAAAGTGGATATAAGAGGCTTGCCAAAAAATCACCCAATCACATTAATATAATCCTTCATTCTCAAAAAACATTAAAGGAGAAAATAATAAAGTTCTAGTTAACAAAACATGATTCAAGTTCACTCAAGAAAAGAGGGTACTATGAAGAATATGTTAAATTTTTTAAGAGTACTTTGCAAGATAACAAAAATGTTTTTGGTCTACCGATAATGAACATGGATTTCAAAAAATTGGTTAAACTTATAAGAATTATTGAAATTAAAATTTAAGGAAGAAGATATGATATCCATAGTCATTTGAATCCTTTTAAAAAAAGTTATCCCTAAAAAATAACTAAAGTGTTAAAAATGATTAAAAAATATTTCATTTAAACTCAAGAAACAAAATAAACAAAAAAATACACAAAAAAATAAAAACATAACAAAAAACAAGAATTTTTATGATCCTATCCCCCCAAAGGTACCCCCTTGGGATGAAAATAAGATAAGGTAGATAATGACACCAAAATCCCACCTCTAATAGGTCACAGGTTGGTGACAAGCACCAAGGGTATATAATACAGACAAATGTGATAAATTAAACTCTAGGATTGAGAAACGAGAGATTTGATATAAACACCCAATAAAACCTACTCATAATAAAAGTAAAGAGAGATCCCAAGTACATACTTGTAATGTTATGCATATTGAAACAACATAAAAAGAGACAATCATCGAGAGTGATTTAGAAAGACCAAAAAGCTCCAGAATTACCCATGACCTAGTAATGTCCAACCCAATCATCAACCAACTCCTATGAACCTAAAAAAAATTTATATATACATAGGGTGAGAATAACATGTATAATTAGTAGGATCCTCCTCAGAGCCTCTCATGCAAAAGATAAATAAATAATACGAAATCTTAGTGAACAAAAAGTGAAACTAACTCATCATATAATTAGGTATTTTATGTTCTCAGCCTAACCATGGATCTTTTCCCAAGTCTAACATATAAATGATAATATAATATAATATCAAAAGAAGGTACCCCCTACCACCTCCCCATTGGTTTTAAACTCTACCTCAACATCATAAATTCTAATCCATCTCTCTCCAAAGGTAATAATTCTCAAAGACACATGGAATAAAATATTATATTATAAACCATGTGTATTGAATCATCTCATCATCACATACCATCACCCCATAAATCCCATCATCTCTTAATATCATTCAAAATATCTAATTAGTAAATGAGTAGTTTTTGGGATCCACCCCAACCTATATGTCAAGTATTATACATCAATTCATTACATACCATACATGACATACCTATAATAATCCATAGGATACTATATCTGGATATACATGTGTGTGAAATAACCACAAGACATTTCAACCCTTTACAAACATATATGGGGAAATATAACTACCATACAAAAAAACACATAAATATATACCACAATAAGAGAGAGGTAAAATAAATTGTAGTCATATATCCATTCCTCAACAACCTGGATGTTTGGAAAAAACACCCTCCTAGAGTCCACTAGGTGTTAGTTAGCATACACTACTGGAATTGGGACCTATACCAACACTTATTTCCCAACGGTTTAAAAAAACCGTTGGGATAAGTGTTTTTAGGCTGGGTTTTTCCAACGGTTTAACAAAACCGTTGGGTAAAGTATTTTAGGCTTGGTTTTGCCAACGGTTTAACAAAACCGTTGGGATAATGTGTTTTAGGCTGGTTTTTTCCAACGGTTTTGTTAAACCGTTGGGAAAGAAAAACTTTTAACACCCAAATTAGGGCTCCTCATCCGGGACCGTCCCCGACCTCCGCCTCCCTCCCCCCTCCCCCCTCCACGATCTCTATCTCCTCCTAGCCACCGCCTTCGCCTCTCGGTCCCCTCCCTCTCCTCCGGTGACATTCCCCTTCCCCTCTCGGCTCCCTCTCCGATGATGACGTCCCCCTCCTCTCTTGGCTCCCAGCGACGTTCCCCCTCCACTCTCGTCTCCCACTCCTGGAGAAATCCCCCTCCCCTCAATCTCCTCCTCCGACGTCCCCTGATTCCCTCTCCAGTCGCACGCGAGACCCCCCATGGCCGAACACCCCATGAGACGTCCCCCCTCTCGGCTCCCTCTCCTCCCGCAAGGGTTCTTGATCGGTATTTTCCCGTTGATATACTCTTCCAACTATTTATCTCGGTGAACTAATATTTGATATCTTGTAATGGATTTCTTTCTCTAACACTTTTTCAGGTACATATGATTACAGTAGAAAACACCCCCATGGCATACTGATTTTCCCAAGGAGCTCTCAATTCCCTTTTATTTTAATTTTTTTCGATATCCATTCCCACAAACATTAAAAATCGCTTCCATACCACTCTCACTTGTATTTCATTGACAGTAGGGACACTACCTCATTTTAAGTGTGTGATGCACTTGGATTTTTTTATTATTCTCACTTGTCTATGAGACATTTTTTAAAATAATAAGAATGATTTAAACTTGAGAATCATTATGCCCTTGTTATTAAAAAAAGTGAAGTGTAAAAGTGCCAAGGAACATGTTTGACTCTTACTTAGATTTTTTTAGAATGGTTGCTAAGTTTAGGGAATTAATTTAAATTCAAAATCTTTGAAATAATGACTAATTGACATATTACTTAGGATTTATGCCCTTTGTGATTGCCATTTTTTTGATTCGCACTACCCAAGAGGACTCTAATCCTTCAATTTCATACTCATATCTGGGCATATTTCTTGATAGATTCCAGGGGCATGTAAACTGACTAGAACTTACACTGAGATCTTATCTTAGTGATGACTGAACAAGTATAAAACTAAAATGATTTAGGACTCTTTCATAGAAAATTTTTCCCTAAGACCCTCCTGACATCTATCCATCATTCATCACTTAGTTTCCATTAATGGCCTATTAGAATGAAGCATTTTCAATCCTATTTCCATTCATAACCTACTTATTGTACAATGCGTATGGCTATATTTGAACAAGTGTGGGTGAGACATTAAAAGATCATGGGATGCTTCCACGTCTAGAGATGTACGATATGCTCACCTGATTATGCGGTTGCAATCCATTTACCATTTTTTGTGTTTTGTTAGTAATCTCTTTTCAAAAAAAAAGAAAGGAAAATTGTTATGGGTTGTTTACTAGGAAGGTCAAAAATCACAATTTTCCAAACTGATTAATCCCTCAAAGGATTATCTATGGTTTTGTGATGGATTTGATATCTATCCTAAGAATATATTTTGATGTAGATCACTTGTATACTGTAATACCATGAGGTGTGAGTGTGAGGAAACATTGGAATATAGAGGAGCCTTCCATGAGATGGAATCGTTTTTCTAAAAAATCACGTGGGAACATTTTTGGAGTATGTTGGAGTTATGAAATAACCCCAAGTGTCTTCATGAGATAGCATAAATAACCCCAAGTGTCTCCAAGTGTCTCCATACATCGTATCATCCTCACATGGGTTGGCCACTCACCCAATCCTATCAAACCTATCCTAGTCTATCCTCTCAGTCACATAGTCTAGACTCATCTCTTGAGGATTATCCCATTCCTCGATGCACATCTCATCATCCAACTAGACAAAGAGGACTATTCACCTTATGATTGTCCTAGTCACAAAAGAACACCATTTCGAACCCATCTACATTATATTCTCAATAATCCGGTCAAGAACCTCATCAAAATCATGTATTATTACCCAGCCCCACTAACCAGGTTCCATACTAAGCTAAATCACACCAAGCCTCTTGGCATTATAACGTCAATATGTCCGACAATACCCAATACTCACACTAGCATCTCATCCTTCATCTCTTTAGTTGAACTCTTGAATCATTAAATGGATTTAAACCTATCATAATACATTTTATATACTCAGAGGGACCATCCCACTCTAAGAACCTACCAAGATTCCAATCCATCCTCATAAGTATTTCCTCATCAAACACTAGATGTAAAATTGCAACACCTATCACTACAAGGCCCAATCCTCCTAGGAATATTTTCCGTGATCTAAATCCTCATCGTTAGTGACATTAATCACATTAAAGCACATAAATGTCAACTAAACACTACATTCCAACAATTATTCATGTGGACAGGCCCTATGGCAACAAGCTAAGAACTAAAACCATAAATAATAATGCCAAATACATGCATCATTTTTAAATAAATATCTCAAGTGTAAACATAAAAACCAAGAATAATAAGACCTCATCCCTTGTATCGAACAAAACCAAACTAAGTTGAAACTCGGACCAAATTGATTATATACCATTAATAGGAAGAGTAATTGTTAATTAATAGGAATGTACTATTTGATAGTATCATTTTGAAACATTGATCTGTTTCCCCTTTGCTTGCAGGAACATGATTTGACCCATGGGGCACTGTGGTACTTATATGTTGGGTGGTAATAGGTATAGTCATAGGAGACAGGTATGTTTTAGTTTATTTTTTATTTTATTTTCTTTAGCGCATTGGTCACTTAGATCTTTGACTACTTTCTATGGACAGAGGGTACTTATATTCTGAGAAGGGGGCCAGAAGGAGTTCATATTGATTCAGTCCACCGAATTTGATCCGAGGTAAGATTCTATGGTTACTACTTGTCTCTCACCTCATGTATTTGGGGATTTAGTGTTTTTGACTCCATATTATGTTTTCGGTAGGGCGTTGGATCATTTCGTGTTGGTTCGGGTGGATTTGGTTCTCCGCTGCCAATCTAGGTAAGGATTTAATGCCATTGGTTGGTTTTTCACTAGTTATGTAGCATCCTTCATGTGTTTTAAGGTTCTTAATATCCTTTGTGTAGTGCGTTGATCCCTGCTCGTTGGTTTCGAGTCGCCAAGTCATGGGCGAATCGCCTGCGTGTGCATAGGTAAGTAAGTATATGTATGTGGGTTCCCCTGTTACGTGTATAGTCACCCATGGCAGTGATTATGCATGTATGGGGCTAGGTGTGCCCATGTATATATATATAAATGCATACGCAGGCGAGTGGAGACTGATATATGCATATAAGCATATGTGCAAGGATCCCCTTGCACATTCTCATGGTCATGCAAGTGTGTGCATAGGGGCTAGGTGTCCTTGCATGTGTGTGAAGGTGCGTATACCTAGTGGAGGAGCAACAACTTTTAGTTAGAAATATCCAAGAGCCAAAGTGGACGACTTGGTTCCACCTTGAGGTAGAGTCCTTCTCGTAGCCTCTTTAATATAAAAATGCTTTAAATTGAATTTAGATTCTTTCTTAATTCTGCTTAATTATATTGAATTGCATATCTTGAATAAGTTTTCTTTAATATAATTGTTTCATTTGATAAATAAAGTCATGTTTTTATAATAAAACCCCTCTAACGGAGGTGCGATGTCTGCGAAAACTCACAGTGATAGTTTAGGCTATATGATTATTTTCCATCGTTTAGTTTCCCTTTAGACGCTAGACCGGGCCAACACGCCGCGGTCATGCCGCGGCCACAACGCGGCCATGCCACGGCCACGCCGCGGTCACGCCGCGGCCACGCCGCGGCCACGCCGCGGCCACGCCGCGGCCACGCCGCGGCCACGCCGCGGCCACGCCGCGGCCACGCCGCGGTCACGCCGCGGTCATGCCGTGGTAATGCCATGATTTGGCCCTGCTCCAGGATGATACCTTGCGGCGGTTCGCAATCCTGTAGGGATTCCATGTATGATACCTTAATAGAGTTTTAGATACATTACCCATCCATAGTAAATGGGGAGGGAGGCGATGACCGGAATGTTTCCCCGCTTCCTCCCACTCTCTTCGCTCCTGGCTGGAAGATGCTACCCCACAGATGTCGCTGGACCGGGCCAACACGCCACGGTCACACCGCGGTCACGCCACGGTCACGCTGCAGTCACGCCGCGGTCACGCCTCGGTCACGCCGTGGTCAAGCCGCGGTCACGCCGCGGTCACGCCGCGGTCACGCCGCGGTCACGCCGGGGTAATGCCATGATTTGGCCCAGCTCTAGGACGACACCTTTCGGTGGTTCGCAATCCTGTCGGGATTCGATGTATGATACCTTGATAGAGTTTTAGATACATTACCCATCCATAGTAAATGGGGAGGGAGGCGACGACCGGAATGTTTCCCCACTTCCTCCCGCTCTCTTCGCTCCTGGCCAGAAGATGCTACTCCGCAGATGTTGCTGGACCGGGCCAACACGCCGCGGTCACGCTGTGATTTGGACCTGCTCCAGGATGACACCCTGTGGTGGTTCGCAGTCCTATCGGGATACTTCTCCTATCCCTAATCCGCACTTCTCCAAACCCTCAACGCCAATTCCATACTCCTCCCGTCCTCGCTGCTGCTCCCATACCGACCACCCCTCTCCACCGCTCCCATCCCAACCACCCCTCACCGCTCGCCGATCACCGCTCGCCGATCACCGATCGCCGCTCCCCGCTCATCAGCACTCACGCTTTTTTTCTAAAATCTCTATGTGAACCCATAACCCTTCTCGTTTACCCTAAACCATAGCTCGACGCACCCATAAGGAAGATTTTTCCCAATAGCTCGACACGAATCCTACTTCCCAACCGACTCTCGACGCGAACCCTACTTCCCAGCACGACAGGTCTGGTTTTCCAATGCTCAATTCTTCCGCATTAAATGGGTACGTATTATGATCCCCTTATGATTTTAGGTTGTGTTTGGAACCCTGCTTCCCTACCTACTCTCGAGGGTTCTAACTATACTTTCCAACCAGTCATCTTATCTTTGATTCAAGTAATTTTTGTTCATTCACTTTAAATCAATATGTATGCCTTCATTTATTTTTGATTTTTTGGTTCCATTTCGCTACAATGTATAGTCTATTATGATCCCCTTATGAAAAAAAAGCAATATATCATTTTAGGTTTCAGTTTTGTTTTAATTTACCTGTATAGAATCATTTTGATTGATATTGAAGAGGTCAAAATGAGGTGGGGAGGAGGGGGGGATGTGCTGGAGGGGGGAGGATGGGAAGGGGTGAGGTGAGGAGGAGGGGGGGTGGACAGGGGGTTGGAGGTGGCTGTGTAGGTGGGGGAGAGGGGGGGGATGTGCTGGGGGTGAGAAAAGATAAGATATAGGGGTGAAAGAACATCCATGTTGATGGCAGCACCAATACATTAACGACTAGAAAAACTTGATCATCGATCAACAACGTCTCCTACTGATCATCTATCAACAACGCACCCAATGGGTTATATAAAAGAAATGAATAACCAATGAATTATCAATGGTCCTCATGACAATCATAAAAGTTTTACCTTACAAGGGCTCTATAGTACAAGATTGACCACTCCACATGGGCATTATTAATTAACAGGTATAGAAAACACTGGTCACTCAATCAGTAACAATCCCATTATGGCATCTTCAAGAGTCCCTTTGACTCATATAAATATCTTAAGGAAATCCGACCATAACTTCTATCCCACATCATCATCCCATCCCAATGGTTCCAATAGTTCCAATACTAAAAAATGGCGGTAATCCTCAACTGCTCTAACCTTGAGAAATAGGTACCAAAATGTCAGGATAAAACAAGATCTCTTCATATATACTACTTGATTATAATTTTCAGGATCTATATGAAAGAACATTGAACGAAACTAGCTTAGATTTCAAAATCCATTCCAACTAATGATCTCATAACCCTCACACATGATTCTCATCTCACAACCCAACCTGCTGGAGGATTCTGAATCCAATCCTTGAAGAAATCCTGATAAAGAATTTTTTTAGTCCAAAACACCATAAAGACCACATTCAAACACAGAAAGTATTCCATCATGGAAATTTATATGAAAAACTGATCAAAATTGAATACTCATAAGTCGAATTCTGACTCCAGGGTTAAAATAGGGTAAACACAACAAGGAGAAAAAAGTACCCAACCTGTACTTTAGGTATATGATATGTAACCCAAAATGTCCCCTCATTCCATGTGACATAGACTGCTCAGTGTGTACTTTTCCAAAGTACACATCATGTGTTCTGGTATATGATGTTTACCCCCACCTGGGTATATTCACATACAAGGCCCCACTTAGCATGAAAAATTCCCTACTACGTGGAATGTATCACCCCATACACAATCTTTACCCCACATATGGTTCCCATGTATGTACCTATCCATATATCCCCCCCCCCACACAAGGTCTACCCACGCACAATGCCTATCCATGTACCTCACACTAGATATAGCTTTATACCCTACATGGTCATCTGCCACTAGCACACCCCGAGTCACCACTACATGGCATGTAACCCACCCCCTTGTATTAATCTTTTAGTTCCCAAAACCCATATTTCCCAAGTACGAAGAACACATGATGTGTGTTCTAAAAACTAAACATCATGTACATGAGTTATCCCAAACTAAACCCCCAAAAAATATCCCAAAACACCAAATTTCTCCAAAGTATCCATTGATTGAATCCTGAATGGGTCACCAAAAACCCAAAAAATACAATTAAAACTTAAAATCAACTACCCTATGGGAATTTGTGGGGGAGGCAGGGGTGTTTGGCGGGGGTGAGGTGGGGAGGAGGGGGGGTTGTGTAGTGGGTTTGGTGGGGAGGGGGTGGGCTGGGCAGGGGGGAGGGGGGGTTGTGCAGGTTTGGGGGTGGCTGTGTAGGTGGGGGTGCTGGGCAGATGGGGGAGGGGGGCTGGGCAGGGGGGTTGTGCAGGTGGGGGTGGTGGTTGTGTAAGTGGGGGAGGGGGTGGGATGTGCAGGGGGTTAGGCTAGGCAGGGGGAGTGGGGCTGGACAGGGGGGGTTGTGCCAGTGGGGTAGTGGGGGGGGTTGTGCAGGTGTGGGGGGGCTGGGCAGATGGGGGGGGAGGGGGGTTGTGTCGGTGTGGGGTGGTGGTTGTGCAGGTGGGGGAGGGGTGGGATGTGCAGGGGGTTAGGCTAGGCAGGGGGAGGGGGGCTGGGCAGGGGGGCTGTGTAGGTGGGGTAGTGGGGGGGGTGTTGGGCAGGTGGATGAGTATGGAGATGAACTTGAGTTCCTTGAACCCAATTAGGGAACTGCAGAACGATTTCATAGGACCCGAGTATATCGGATAAGGAACATTCGTGGAAGAATCTATAATTCTAGCCATGTCCCTACTTACACTATCAATGTTGTAGAAACCGTGGAAGAGCCATTTAGTGAGTCTAGTAAGAGAAGGAAAATCCCCATGCATAATCCAACCAGGTAAAATTACTATGGAATGTAATAATGCTATAACCACCATAGATCAAGATTAATACGTCATTATGTTGAGAAACATCAGACCCTTGTACCTTTATTTAATGATAAATGTTAGAAATATTTGAAAATATTACATTGACTATGATTTTTTATTTAATATCATTCTAATGTTGACACATTCTCATATGTGATATGATGAGGACAATATAGAACCTTCCACATAGATAATACAATTCTGTGTCCAATGCAAGAAATGTCCATAAGTCCAATTCATGCTCGGGGATCAATTTGGAGACCTCATTTCTGAATCATAATTTATAGTAATTCAGTAGGATCAAAACATCATTGAATTTTTAGGAAGGACTCTTTAAACTTTTCTGACCACTCAAACATAGCTACATTCTTAGTAATCCTAGTCATAGGAACTTCTAAAGGGGAAAAGTTTTAAATGAACCACATGTAAAACCCGAACAAACAAATGAAACCCACAATCTCAAACATGTTTCGTATGCCTTCTCATGAAACCACAACCTATACATTCGTTGGGTCCACATAAATTCCCACATTATAGATTACATTCCTAAGAAAACATACTTTATGGAAGCATAAGTGACACTTTGAGATCTTATAAAACATATAATGTGGTCAAAGTGTACAAAAAAATCTA
Source organism: Viscum album (assembly GCA_963277665.1). Lineage (NCBI taxonomy): Eukaryota > Viridiplantae > Streptophyta > Magnoliopsida > Santalales > Viscaceae > Viscum > Viscum album. Next base: position 959,576,749 of record OY728138.1, on the reverse strand, counting down.
TAAGTGTCCAATGTGTATATCAATGGTCGGTGAGTATATAAGGATATCATCAATAAGAACCACAATGAATGAGTTGAGATATGTATGGAAGATCTCATTAATGAGATCCATGAACACCATTGGATTAATTTTAAACATGAAAGGAAAGTCAAGATATGTATGGAAGATTCCTTAATAATTTTCACACCATTTGTAATACGAAATCATATATATACATTCATTCAACTAATCAATTCATGTCCTTAAAAAAGTTCCACATGTCTCATTACTGCTAAGTAAAAAATGGCAAGGATCAATATTTTCCCTCATGTACCTCTTTATAACCTCTTTATTACCTCTACACAAGTAGTAATTTACCGCTTTCAAAATAGTAAATTATCTTCACACATGTCTTTTCTAGCCCAACATATTTATATGTATCCACTACTTTTACCCTTATCAAATCCCTAGACTGATACTTATCACTCAATATAGCTCATCACTCAACTCCCAGCATCTTCCATACTACTAAATGTAGTGTCTCATACAACTATATATCACATACCAACCTTCTCACTTAACAAACATCCATGTTAATACATTATGATCAATGTAAATCCATTTTCTGAAATAATACCATATTAACCATGGTAGGTCTAATATCACATTCAAAACTCTCCATTATCACTCATGGTTGGGTTCATATAGAACCTTATCACTCAAGGTGAGGCCATTATATTGACCACTAACTTATCAATCATGGTAGGGTTAGATATCATGTTATAATATGATAACTTCATTATCACTCAAGTAAGGGTCCTTCTAGCACCTTATCACTCAATGTGTTGTCATTCCTTATTATATATCACTATACTTGTTAGAATTTCTCACCCAAGATGTGTATGAAATAACAACAAGGGCATTTGGTCCATATCATAGCTCACCATATAGGTACAAGGTTCTAGTTACTCGGGACCTATTCCCCCTAACTTATCAATCATGTTAGTGTTAGATATCATTTTATAATATGATAGCATCATTATCACTCAAGTAAGGGTCCTTCCAACACCTAATCACTCAAGGTTTTGTCATTCATTAAGATATTTTACTATACTTGTTAGAATTTGTCACACAACATGTGTATGAAATAACAAGGACATTTGGTCCATATCATAGCTCACCAGCTAGTGTACCACCATGAAGACCATGATCCCATGTGATAAATGGTTAATTTTTATGATTCTCCCTATGGATCATCATTCAAATTTCAATGGATACAAAAATCATCTATGGAAGGTATATACTAAAATTCATGTAGTAATCTACTGGATTGTCATGGAGGATTATCTGAATGTTTTCATTATATATTGGGGATAGAATATTACCTTGTAATCTTATCCTCTTAGAATATGATAGAAAATTTCCAAAGTGAGCCCAACCGATGATGTAAATAATTCATAACCACTGACAAACACCATGTTGGATGTCATCATAGCATATCCCCTTGAAAATTAGGCATGTGATATCTCTCATGAATCAAGTAAATATCTCTCCCCATAGAATCTATGTGTCACAAGAGCCTGACCAATATCCCTCTCTTAAACACAATCCAATACCTTGATAAATGAAACAATATAACTAAATCTCTTGACATTATAGAAGTCATTTCCCCATAGTATATGATTCCCCCATCATTATACTCTAGGAACAAAAGGGTTATAATGGTCATAGTGTAAATATCCTTCTAGGTTATTATATTGAATGATTAAATTCATCGAAAAAATATCAAATTTATCCTGGAGTAATCAAAACAAATAACCCTTATTTGATAGATCAGGATTGAGGTAGGGGATTCTTCATATATGAGTTATAAACTTGAATTTCCAATATCCCCCTCCCTATTTGATGAACAAGACAACATTTTGTTGGTTCTTGGTCTCTCTACCACATAAATATGTGAACCATACAAGGGGAAGGGATGTGAGTAAGCCTTCAAAAATGAGATGATTATTTCTATGTGTTTTTTTTGTGTTTTTTTGTGTGGTTGCAGGTGATTAAAGTGAGTTTTTGTGAGTTTTCTATGTGTTCAGTGGTGTGTTTTCTGTGTTTGCAGGTTGTAGTGTTCCTATGAAAGAGTGGTGTGTGTTGTGGTGTGTTTTTTGTGTGTGCAGTGGTGTGTTTTCTGTGTGTGCAGTGCTGTGTTTTCTGTGTTTTCTGTGTGTGCAGTGGTGTGTTTGCAGGTTGCAGGTTGCAGTGTTTTTGTGAGTTTTCTATGTGTGCAGTGGTGTGTTTTCTATGCGTTTTCTGTGAAGTGGTGTGTTTTTTGAGTTTTTTATGTGTGTAGTGGTGTGTTTTATGTGTTTTTAGGTTGCAGTGGTGTGTTTTTTTTGTGATTACGGTGAATTTTTGTGAGATGACACGTTTTTGATAGAGTTTTCATTGCAGCCTGCAGTATTGCAGGCTGTTTCATCTTAAATTAATGGGGGGTCTAACCCAACGGTTTCAAAACCATTGGGTTATACCTTTGTGATGCTGCAACATTTCCCAACGGTTCAAAACCGTTGGGTTATACCCTACTGCATTTCTCAACGGTTCAAAACTGTTATGTTATACCCCTGCTGCTACCTTTCCCAACGGTTCAAAACCATTGGGGTATACCCTGCTGCTTTTCCCAACCCTGCTGATTTTCCCAACGGTTTGAACCGTTGGGGTATATCCTATGCCAACGGTTTTAAAACCGTTGGCATACCCCCTGTGCGCTGATTTTTCCAACGGTTCAGCTGAACCGTTGGTATAAAAGAAATCTAAACAGCCTTTCCCAACGGTTCAGGGTGAACCGTTGGTATAAGGTTTTCCCAACGTTTCACAGCCCAACGGTTTCTAAAACCGTTGGGATATGTTTTCCCAACGGTTTTAGGGCCTTTACCAACGGTTTTAAACCGTTGGAAAAACATGGATTACCAGTAGTGATACCAGAATGGGTGGGGTAGCATATGAAATCACATAACATATGGGATATATATATATATATTTCTCATAACCACACTATGGCCATATATATAGTCTTAAGATAAACAATAGCTATCATTTATCAAACATGCAGTTGGCACTACTAAGTAATAGGTATCCTTTTAGCACACAATCAATTAAAGAAACTTTTGTTTAATTATTATATTAAACATTTTATATTAGGTTAATTATTTCAATTAACCATTAACATTGATTTATCAGTACTTAAACAAGGCCATCAATTAATTCTCATCCCCTCTAGGAATTAATAAATCAATACCATTATTTATCAAGATTATCATAATAGCATTTCAATAAGTTACCAACCTCATAGGTTAAAACATTTATATTCATTATAATTCCATAATTATTGGTACTTTGTGACTTATCCTAAGCAACCCTAAAATAGATGCATAATACAAGAAACAATTATGTTAAGTAGTGGGGAAAAGAATACAAGAAACAAGAAACCTAGGCATCTAGCCTTTTATGTATATTCATTAACAAGAAAGCATACCATATTTCAGAACAACAATGAGTGATCCCATTTTTGGATCATTCCATTAGTCCTAGTTCCATCCCCAAAACCACCATGAATATCACCATGAATTCATCCTTCTATCAATGAAACCAATTACAGCCGCAAAACTGATCTTCCCCATCCATGTCTTTTCAACCATCAATCAGCCCAGGCTTACATCACATTGCATTACAAGGATCACATCCAGATGAATCACACAAGGTGACAAGAAAACAAAAAAATCAACAGGGAAACTAGGCCCTAAAACCAAGGCATCTGGCCTTTATAACCAAATATACTCGATCAACCCCAAACAATTACCTTCATAAAACTACCAGTTCATTAATGCCTTGCGTTAACTAATTCATTGATCATAGGTTATAATCACTGGAAACCTAAGGCATCATCCAATCAAAGCTGATAATTATTAAAACATTCTTCCAAGCATAACTTCCAATTTCATTAAACTTGAGTAAGAACATTTCCAATTAACTTACCTATTTATTATTTCATTAATTGGAATACTAGCTTCACATTATTCATAGAAAATCATTAAAATAATAAATAATGATTTTATTTAACATGAATTAAGCATCACATTGATTTCAATAAAATTATAATAAATGATTTCATTTAAACATTCCACTTTAATTATTTATCCAAAAAACATTAAAAAAATTACATTCTTTTTCCATTTTTGTCATATGAGGAATGTTAAACCATAACATAAACAAACAAATTAATCCAATCATAAAATAAATAGAAAAAAACTAAAGTAAACCCATTATCATATTGGAAACACATGTGATCTCTACAACTATAAACTGATGTTCATTCATTAATCTAATTTAATATTCATTAAGGTTAATTTCACCATCACCCAAGAGATTAAACATGAAAACTTTAAAATTGCACATAAAATATTATAAGAAACAATGAATACCATAACTTAATTAGTAAGTTTGATATTCCAAACACAAGAATGGATGATCAAGGTTTAATCACTAGTGGAAGTAACACCACCAAGATGAAGGAAGACTAGTTATAGCCTAGCATCCAAAAACCACCATCAAACCATACTAAAAACCCAAAATAAGGATTGTTTTTACTATATTCTTCCCAAGAATGAAAAATGAAAGAAGAACTAGAAAAGGTTAAGAAAGAATCATAACTCAAACTAATACTATTTTATTCTCCACAAACTATGATATAAACACAAGGAGCCAATCACTGGTCACTAAGGGAGGGTAAAAAACACTAGTCAGCAACAACTTCCCTTAATAGTTATCAATCATGATATTTTTTTCAACCATACCCAAGGTTCACTAGAACATCTATAAAATTAAATAATTCTCAAGGGAGGGTAATGGATAGAATGATAGAGGAACAAATGGCATAAAATAGCATTAAAGACACCTCATTAAGGTGAATGCCTTTTCTTATTTCAAACCGATCAAGATCCGAGGAAGAATACACCATTTCATCTATTTAAAAGTAATCTAAAATGCCACCATAGCTTCCACCATGTCCTAGCCATGTTTGTGGTGGTTCTTCATTGTGTTATCCCAAAATAGTATCCCACTATGTCATTCTTTACACAACTAAGTTATTTTTTCTCTGATACAACTTCTAAAATGACTAGATAAGTTTTTTTATAGTGTAGGTTTTTTGTACATGAGAAGTCTCATGGTTCTACACCCAGCTCCATGACCTCACTAATTATTTCCATTATCCCATTTCAGAGAGAATGAACACACCATGACCATAATGTCCTCTATAATGACTTGAAAACCCATTTTGTTGGTCATGGGGAACCATGAACCACATGACCAACTGTTAAGAGCCCAAAAAGGACACCATAACTCCAACCACCATGGTGTGGTGGTCTCTATAAATACCAAGATCTCTCCCTAGTCCCTAGAATTTCTCCAAACTCCTTTAAATCATGAAGACTAAGGAAAATACAAAGTCTGAAAAGGTCACAATCATTACATTAGATACCTCTAAAACAATTCTCATCCATGATTATTAAAACCAAACATAGAGAGAAGAAAATAAAAGGGGTCATCTGAATAGCTACCCCGTGATATACCTATCAATAATCTATCATTAGAGGAGAAGAAACATATCACCTAGATAAATAAGCTATAAAACCATGTAACACCAATAAACAGCTCCCAAACTCTCTCCTGGGGTAGATACCTATCAAATAAGAGTATGTCCACAAGAAAGGAATCAAATAATAGAAAACCATACCATAAAATATATAAAGTTCATCATCTAAAAAACATTAATACAAAATAAGGGTTAAACATCAAACAACTTAGGATACTAAGTGCATGTCTATGACTCAAATTCACAAGTGATCTCCTCCACACTTCCATCTTTCCACAGGATAAGAATTAAGGGAATATAATGCATGCGTAACACCTTCTACTGGTAGTCTTAAATATATAAAGGACAATCCTTCAAGGTCTCATCATCAAAAACACTGATCTCGCCCCAATCGATGACTTTAGATTCATCATAAAGATAGATGAAAAGACGTGACACATGAAAGACATCACCAATTTGGATCATTTTTTGGAGGAAGTTATATCTGATACACCATGAATCCAATATGGGGAAAACCTATAAAGTTCCAAAAACTAGGGATAAATATTACTCCGACATTCAAAACTTTTCTACCCATAATAAGGAGTCACCTTCAAGAAAAAATTATCCCCAATGTCAAACTATAGAGTTCTCCTCCTATTGTCAGCATCAGAATTATAATGATCCTCTACTACCTTCATCCCATCATGAATAACCTAGACCATATCCTTAATACTCTTCACTAATTCTAGAATAATAATTTCTAACTCACCAAACCCAATCCCGTATAAAAAATAATGGAAAGGTAGTTTGTAGAAAGATTGAAATATTTTTATACCATTAGTAGAATGAAAACTATTATTGTAATAAAATTAGTCCAAAGGTAGGTGTCTCATCCTTGAACCTTTAAAATCTAGGAAAAAATCACACAAAATACCATCAAGATTCTAGATAGTCCACTTTTTCTAACCATCCATCAGCAGATGAAAAGTTTTATTATGGAACAAATGATACCCAAAAGAAAATTTGATACATCTCCACACCCAGGAGGTAAAATAAGGATCATAATCAGTGATAATCATCATTGAGACTCTAATGAGTCTCACCACCTACTCTAAATACTAACTCAAAAAAACCTTCATTTAGATTGACTCCTTTATCTCTAAGAAGTGAGATGATTTCATCAAAAAATCAACTATCATCCTTATAAAATCATAACCTCCCTAAGATCAAGGTAAAATAGTAAATAAGTCCATCAAACTTTTCTCCCACTTAAATTTAGGACCATCTAATGGATGGATAAATCCACCAAAAGCATGATGTTTAGCCTTACCCCTCTAGAATACTAAACATTGAGATATAAATTCTATAACTAAACACTTTAATCCAGGCCACCAAAACTAACCTCTTAGAACATTGTAACTTTTTTTCACAGTAAGATAGAATATTGAGGATGAATTGTGGAACACATGCAGAACTACATTGTGCGTCACTAAAATAATGAAAATACTCCTTTGTAATAACACATGATGCTAATTATCCTCAGACCAACCATCATGGGAATCACCCTAGACAACACAGTCTCACCAGACCACCACCTAAAAATACCCTAACTGGGACTCCTCTACTTGGTTTACCAAATATGAGTATAATTTAATCTAAAAAATGAATCCTCTTTCATAAATATCTCTCATATTAAGATTCATCATTGAGAACTCTTCCATCACTCTCCAAGAATCTCCAAATTCACACAAACCAATAGTGTGTGACTTCCTACTTAGCACATCAGCTAAAACATTACCCTTTCCTGGTGTATATTAAATATTGAAGACATATTCTTGTAATAATTTCATCTACCATCACTATCAAAAATTCTTATCATGATGATAGAATACATATCTTAGGCTCTTATAATCAATGAAAACCAAAAAATGCTCTCTAATGAGGTAATGTCACCACAACTTCAAGGAAAATACAGCTTTTGAAAACTCGATGTCATGGGTGGAATAGTTATTATCATAGAGAAGAAACTATTGATACCCATAAGAAATAACTTCCCTCTATTACATCAAGACACTAACCTAGCTAATATGTGAAGTGTCACAAAAAACCTCAAACTAAACTCCCTATCCTAGAAAATAAAGAAGCGATGCACTAACTAGCTTATCCTTCAGATACTCAAAATTTAACTTTAACTATTTAGTCCATAATAACTCTTGGTCATTTATGGTCAATTATTTCATAGAATTAATAATCTAAGATAATCCAGGTACGAACCTCATATAGTAGCTTGTTGGACCAAGAAAATTTTATACCTCTATAACATTCTTGGGGGTTTCCTAAGAAAAAACTGGCTTGATCATTGAAGGATCCATGACTACTCCATGCTGGGACATGGCATGACCCAAGAAATGAACTTCATAAGCCCATAACTCACACTTAAATAGCTTCCCAAATATCTATTGATGACAAAGAACTCCCAAAATATCATGTATATGCTTTGTATTCTCCTCCTCAAGCATAGATTACACAATTGTGTCATTGATGAAAACCACCATGAAAAAATCCATGAACTCCCATAACATTGTTTTCATTAAACCCATTAACACTTTTTGATATTTATTCACACCTAAAAACATCACAATGAACCTATAAGGCCCATAGCGACATTGGAAAGTATTCTTTGCTCTACCCTCATCCTTAACCTACATCTAATGATATCCCAATCATAGATCAATCTTCAAGAACCAACTAGATCCTTTCAACTAATCAAATAAATCATCAATGTATGGAAGAGGATAACAGTTCATACCTATCAACTAATTCAAGAGATTATAATCGATACATGGATGGATACTACCATCATCCTTCTTCATGAACAAAACTGGTGTACCCCAAAGGGACACGTTGATCCGAAGAAAACCTCACGATAAAAGATCATTGATCTATACCAATAGCCCCTATAAATCATAAGGTTACATCCTATATAGTGACATAAAGATCAAAAAATAACCCGAGTATAGCTATATCCCAAACTTGATCTCCCATTAAGGGGTTAAAACCACAACCTCATCGAGAAAGACATCAGGGTGATCTTCCAAAACCCTAGGAAACATTTCTTATTGAGTCTCTAATGAACTCAACATCAACTTTTACATAAAGGATGATAAGGATGAAATATTCCTCTAACCAATATAATGGTCTCTCTCACCAATTAACATGGTATACACTCTATTAGCATCATAGAACACAATATTCCTTTTGAATAAATCCATAATATCCTACGTTTAATATAGCTAGTCCAAGATGAAGATGATGTCATATGGCTATATCCATAAAAATAGGAAGTCTCAAAAAGAGTTATGCTTCCCCAGTAATATATCAAAAACTCTATATACTTCATACAAATAATCTCAACCACCAATGGGAACAATCAGTTCTAAGGGTACTAGAAGCCTCTCCAACCCAATTCCCAAAGAACGAACTAGGGTAGGTGATATGAAGAAGTGTGTAGCTCCTAAATCAAAAAAATCATGAAACCAAGTATAAAATAAACAAATAGAACCCCAAAAGATGTATGTTTCACTAGGTGATAGCAACTTTAAAGCATACAACTAGTTATAGACTTCTCCATGGTCTCTCTGACCCTGTTGATGACCACCTCCATGGTTGTGGTTTGTTTTCTGAGGATGAGGAGCATTATGTGGTTTTCCCCTACTTGACCCATCCCCCCTATACTAATCCAAAGCTGGAACACCATGATATTCGTTCCTTCTAGGAAACTACCTCAACAAAGAAACTTGAATTGGAACACCTATTGCACATTACCTACTAAAAAATGTTGGTTGTTATCTCCACTAATGACTGCAACTTCCACATGAAAAAAAAGAATCTAATTCCTTGGTAGTGACCTTAGAGATACCACACCCATATAAACGAGATTAATAGGGATGATACATGCCCCCTTATATCCAAAAACTCTTTTTTACAAGAAAATGGGAACCTCAAACAACAACTCTACAACATGGGGAATCCTAATGCCTCTCCTCACATGATGATTTGGTTTATCCAATGTCCTCTCAATGACCTCTTCTCTCATGATGATCTAGTTTTGGCCAATATAACTTTTCTTAGTAGGATCAATAAACTTAAATTTCTATGAAATGGGTCATGGGGGGACATAAATACCCATGACTTAGCTGGTCTCCCTTGTTTACCTCTCTTATTAAGTTTTTCTAACATAATCTCTCAACCAACCTATGTAGTAATCACCAGTTATTACCTCCAAAATCTATCATATCCCTTAACATTAACCTTTGATACATACTCTATCATGATTCCCTCCCCCTAAAGGTACCCCTATAGGTTAAATAAAGAGATAAAGGATATAATGATGCTTGAATACCACCTTTAATAGGCCACGACTTAGCGATAAACATCGAGGGTGTATTATAAACAAAAATTAGTGGTATTACACTATAGGATTGGGAAATGAGAGATAAAATAGATGTAACATCCTAGCCTAACTGACTATAAAATCAGTAGCTATAATAGTCACTACATGGCCTCAATCATGCCTCCCCATACTCCAGAGGCTTCCGACTAGCATAAAGGGTCTAATAGTGGTACGGTGGTGAGACTATACCCACATGATCATATTGTAACCAAGGTATAAGAGATAATACATAAATCATACCATAGTGTAGGTAGTATAAATAAAATATATAGTAGCAGAAGATAAATATAATGGATAAATAAACATGGCCAGCACCAAATGTACAACTATGAATGCATTTCCTAATGGTGTTATAGAATACAAGCAGGAAAATATAGCAGGAAGTACAATATAATAAAATTAATAAAGAAAATTAGTAAAAAGATATCCTTGAAGGTGATCTCTATGACAATCTTGAGCACCAACTCAGTCCTATTCTCCTAACTTCCTTGTACAATGCACACCACAACCAATAATTGATGGACCTATGAACATGAGATCTTCTTGGGTACCCTAGTGCAATGGAGATCCAATAAGGGTGTGAGATGTACTCATTAGGACACCACCAAAGGTTTCTAAATCATAATCCAATCCGTGAATATAAATTATGATAGTGTGCAAGTATGACAAGTAAAAAAAATTAAAAAAATGTAAACAAATCGTCTCAGGTTCCTCTAGGACACCTGGCCGACCATACCTACTTCATCCCAATCTGAAATTTCTCTAAACTAGGTTCAACTTGTACATATGTGATATAGATCATCATAAAATAAGTATCCAGAAAGGACCAATCCTAGGCATGTGGATTAACCTGGCATATGCATCCCTGGGTAACAGTTATGAAATCTTAGTTTTTAACATTTAAGTAGTCATTATAATTTATTAAGAGGATCCCTAATCCCATTCAATGGGATCCTAAAAGTATTTCCAAGTATATCTCTAGGGGAACTATAAATACCCAACACTATAAGAGTCTTTCCAAGGTGATCGATAAATAGAATCCCAAGTATCACTCCTAAAATGGTGTGAAGTCAAGAACAAACCTCTAAGTCTATCCATGGTATCACACATAGGGGACTGAGTATCACTCATGCCCTGGTATAACTATCTAGATACTGAGCTCATCCATGGTGTATCCCCTATGGAACTAGTATCACTTATAAGGAGGTAGAGAAATTCACATAGTGATCCTGTCCAAGGCATACCAAGTATCACTCTCGATGTACTATAAAACAAGTTACCTATGAGACCATCCTTGGAGATCTATAAAAAGTAACCTGAGTATCGCTGAAGGAACTCATGATCCATTTATTAATTTAAGTTTAAATTAAAATTAGTCCATTTTCATAATAATTCCACATCATAACTCATCATACAAAAGAGGTTTTTTCCCATTATTCATTAAAATTATTAAATATAATTAAGGCCAAATACAAATCATTCCATAACTCATTATAAGGACACTAAAAGAGGGACATGACCATAAAAATTTCATTTAATTAACTAATTTTTCCTTTCCATTATTAATTAATTCTAAGTATTTAATAAATGTATTAAGTCCAGGTGGTCTTCCCATGGCAGATAACACCATACATGAAAGTGGTATTAAAATAGCCCATGCTAACATGCATACCTCACACGGATCGTCAATTTCATTCAAAAAGTGAAGGTTACAACCCCTTAGGTAGTGTTTTGGTTAATATGAGATAATATATAGAAGGTTTAATCCCTTACACATTACAATCAATTATCTCATTACATTTTATAAGACAGTACACCTCAATGAGGGGTTTTATTAGAAAAAAATTAATTAATTAAAGGCTTTCAAAGATTTCACCCTTAAGGGTGGTTAATACTTGAGGTACATGACCTTCAACAATTACAAAATTTATATATAAGAAATAACAAAATTTGGTGATTAGGTTCTACAAATTAAACATCACATATAAGAGGCATCATATAGAAATACTAGTGAAAGGGACAATGACATAGTTTATAAATGGTGATACTTTAAGGGAAAAGGATATAGTCAACCTACCTCATACTTAGGATGATCTACTCATCCAATATTGAGGATTGATTTTATTTGGTTTGAGAGAAAATTAATAGATATACAAACACCTAAAAAAATAGGGATAATTAGCTTGCACTAAAAGAACATCGAAGATGGTGAGATAAAAAAATAGGAATCAAGGGGAGTGAAGAACTTACTAAGAGGCTTACATTTCCTTTGGTAGAACTCAAAATAGATACTTGATAGAGGATATCCAAGGAACCCTTGGAGAGGGTAGGAGGCACTGTCGATCAGTTCCCCTCCTATGCATAAATAAATAAGGGGTCGCGCACTTGTTTCACCTTTTTTAAATAGGATGCATGTATATTACATGGTGTGTAATTGTTACACATCATGTAATAGTTTCATGATGTGAAATAGATACATGTTGTGTATCAGTTAGGAAAAACCCTTGAGCTTTCACATCATGAAACCACCGATCCACACCCCATTAAACCATTACATGCATTGTAAATTATTTACATGACGTGTAAAACTTTCAATGGCTATTTTTAGCAGTCTGGCCATCTTCTCTTCCTCTGATGTTCACCTGAACCCCTAGGAATTCCACCAAAACATAAATCTTATCCAAAAACACCATTTTTATGTTAAAAACCTCAAAACCTTACTATAGTTCCCAAAATCCAAAATGAACCTTCCCTAAATGGAAAATTTTAAATTCCTATGGAAATTCCATATGGTCTAGAACATAGGATGTTACAACCTCCCCACCTTAGAACTTATCTTCCTCAAGAAGACTTGGGGAAGAAAAAAACAACACCTGACCTACTCAAGTCATGAATTTTTTTTAAACAGTCACATTGTGTTTCTAACACCCAATTCACCACCAAAATCCCTTTAATAATATAGTACATGAGCCAATGAAACTTGATTCAATGTTCTAATTCAAAAATTAAAACATCGAAATGGCACTTATCCAAGATTGTCTAATATAAGACACGATCATGTCATCATCTATTTAACTACCTAGCCTACAGTGCTTCCCACTATAGGTTCTAACATTCAAAACTCCAATTCCAAGTCATGATATCTCCACCATTGGAATTTTCTATTTAAGTGTGACTATTGTGTTATAACAAAACTCATAATATGATTCCAAATTCAATTGAAGGGTCTCTTCCAAATTGAACTCATTTGGTCTTTTTGAGCCAACCTTTCTGCAAAAACCCCATCCAACATTCAAATTGAACCCATATTATCCTAGAAACATGTCGTGAAGTTGTTCCTCATAGGATACATTGAAAAAAATGAGAGGAAACAAGTCAAACTATGCTCAGCTGACTGTTCTCAAAATGTCCAGCTTATACTTCTAACGTATCACAACCCAAAACATGATGCCTTTTCCCATGATTCTCATTTTTTATTTGATAATTCCATCAAAATCCCATAATTAACTTCCAATAGTGTCTAATAATAAATTTTCTTTTAATCCATCATGCCTTGGAATGAATGTGGGTTCATACCCGACTCAACACCATCAAATCACCACCCTTTAAAACATCCCATCTAAGCCCGACTGAAGTTCGGAGTAACCTTAGAATCATGAACTAGAGTCTAAGGATCCCATCTAAGGAACCCCATACACTAGAATTTATAAGTGAGACTTTGGTACAAAGTTGAACATCCACATATCAAGAACACTGATTAAGTCCAAAGCAGTATATGTTGGGTAGTCAGGTCACATGGTCAGCTAGTGTCTGTGTGTCCAACCAAGGAATTACTAATTGGGAACCCAAGTATCACTCGGGACTAAACTTTCCTCAATATTAACCACTCTTCCATAGTAAAACTCTGATTGATCCTATTTGTGACATAAAAGATAACTTTATTTTAGCTTGGTGTATAACCGATACTCTCTCAGTGTATCCATGATGATGTTAAGATAGGGTACATGATCATATCAAAACAAGAGTACACTAAGAGGATTAAAACAATTCCCCTAAAAGGATCTAAGACACTCCCACTTCACCAAGTATGAAGTACTCAGTATGGCTCCCAACCAACCATAAACCGATTACACAAAAGAAAAGGAAGTCAGACCACCTTGGGACAACTCTTGTGAAGAAGATCAGTTTCACCTACTAGCACATCACCATTAAATGATCACAATGCCTTTACCACCCAATGAATACCATGATCACTCAAGAACAACCACTGAAGTCTTCCCCTAACAAATGGTATTTTCAAAGGTTGCATACCCAGACAACCATACCATCATTGTGCTTCCTTGCATGCACCAACATATAAAAATATTACCATACTTAAGGGAATTTAAAAGTAGAAATTACCACTTCCAAATGGTCATTCTTGATTGTTTTCCTTATTCTTGGAAGTATACACATTACCCAGACTGATGTGATGCTCCCCGCATTAGGAGTGTGCTAGTCAATAGATTTACTAAAAACCAAAAGTCATTCCACAACACATTCTCTATCAACAACTTCCCATGGGTCCTATATGTAGCAAAAATTCTTTTATAAAGAGTTAAAACAAAATAAGAGATAGACTGTATGCTTAAAAGCACACTTGATCGATTTACTCTAGATGTATGCATGTCACTGCTCCTAATTTACGTCTACACACACCATAGCCTCAGGATTAAAAGACAAAACCAACCAAACAGTATGTCAAAACACCTGATCCTTTTTAAAATATCATCCTAATCATTAGAATGAGTCTGGTTCTTCTTTAATTTCAGGGTCACTCTACTTCGAAAATGACATGTGATTCATGGCGTAAGATCTCGGGATTAAAATGATTACCACTAATCTCATACGATTCACTGAAACATTTTAGTTGCACGATGGTTACCTCATCTATCAACACATACTATGTTGAGGTTTCCCCAACAAAATGGAATATATTTGATGCTATATATAGGTGTATTGAACCTATGAATCTTGTATCTAATAACTTGTAAAAAGAAATATCCCAAAGTTGTATTATTCCACTAAATGAGCTATCATGACACGTAAAATTGATTATGATTTTAAGTTTTATTTATAGTCTAGGTAGACCCTAGGTCGTATCTCAAGGAGCATTGGTGGATTTAGAGTTTGTATTGTTAATAATAATAACAAAATAGGGGGTGGTTTGAAAACAGATTTAAGAAGATGACTTGATTTTAAGAGTTTAATAGTTGATAAATAAAAGTGGTATTTTAGAATTATGAGATTAGGAGATCATTTCAAGTTCACTACACATCTTGGTGAGTTCATCATTCTGAAAATACACATGTTTTAATGGAACCCTTTTGTTGATGGTTTTCAAGATCTTGACTTTCCTCTTGCCTCTTAAGATGATGATAAAAGTACCACCCCTTGACACAACAATCATGTTGTCAAGGTTTGGGTATCAAACATAGAAAATAAATTCTAACAAATAATACTTAAATCTTATGTATGTGTGAGATAAATAGGAATCTTGTCTTGTCCAATCGGAATAACCCAAGATTCCCACTTGAAATCTCAACCCAATCGGTGTTGAAATAAAAAAGTGTTTCACTTAATTTTAACAATAGAAATGAAATCAGAGGAGAATAATTTCTAGATAAGAAATAAGTGAAATATTTAGCACACAAATTATAAAAAAACCAGTAGAATAACAAGTTCTAGAACTCCCTCCCAAGTGTGTGTATCTCCCTCGAAATAACCGTCCACCATTTAGCTCAACATCGGGAGGAGGAGGAAGCTCGGGTGGAAGTTCGCCTTCATCCTTGATACCACTATGAGGATAGGAGCCTCCAAAACTCCTTGGATGATGAGACGACTCATTTTAGTCACAAAAATACCATATATTTGCCTCCTGGCCGAACTTACAAATGGGGATCACAAGCTTCCATTTTATAGGCAATGTGGAAGGTGGTTTTAGGAACAAAGATTGTGTAAAACCACTTGGTCCATAGTTTTTGACCACTTGACAGTCTAATATCACTTTGGAAAAAAAATAGAAACATGTTTTCCTACATCTTGAATGTCGCCACCTAAGTTTTGGAACCATTTGGACAACTAAATCTCAAGATATTAATAAAATACAGAACACTGCATTTGACTTTGTGCAGATTTGATGTGCTGGAAAGATCAGGTTGGTTGGGACACTAGATGGAAGAATGAGTCTTGGGTTTATTTAGATGACATGTAGACCAATGAATTTTGGATCAGTCCACAAAATTTAATCCCATTTTGATTCATGGTTAAGTAGAAGTGTTCAGATGAGTCCACTTGTATTCATGGAACCTATGCAGTTTGGCCCATTTTTCTTAGACATCATCATGCGCCCTCCAAATTACCTCCTTCTGCAATGGAATCATCAAAAAAAGTAACATTTCCCTTTTTAATAGTTATAAACATAAAATAAATGATTCAAACATGGAATGAAATTTTTTATTATTTTTATAATTTTCAATATAAAACAAGTTTAGCACAGTGGAGTAAGGGTGAAAATGAAATAGTGAATCGCGGTGCGATCACACCCCCACACCTAAGCATTTTCACTCCTGGGAAAAGTCATAATTACAAAAATTATGCATGTAGATATTTCCAAATTCATAAAAATTTAACATTCAATGAAAATTTAATTCCTGATATAAATGTGATCAAAGAAAAAATCACACCAAGGAGTTATTCTTCGTGATCATGGAAAAAGACGTCTCAAAAATTATATCCAAAATAAATTCCAAGATATGCATGATATCAATAAAAGAAAATAATTCAAAAGTTAATCATGTCACTAATTCTCCACGTGTGTGTGTGAAACCCATTTCATTCTATTCTTTCTACTTTCTATCGAGTAAATAAAAGTTATTTTAATAATTGTCTACTAACATGATCATTTCCACTGAACTTACCCCACATCATTTGCAATCAGATTTCAAAACCCACTCACTTAAGAATTCCCAAAAGTCAAACCATAAGCTCACAACCTAGATATCCCCATATGTTGTACATTTCATCCCTCCCCTCATTTATTAATTTTTCAAAAGTTGCACTTCGAACAAATATCACATTCTTCTCCCAACCCATGTTTGATCTCCTCGCGACAATAATTATAATAGTTATAATAAGATCAAAGGTCTAGGAAGGGTGGTTTTTGACCTACCCTATATACAACCCTTTTTTTTGTTTTTTTAGGGCGTACAATAGTCAGATAACAGGTAAACATGCATAGGTCAATCTGGTACAGTAATGAAATAGAATTTATAAGGAACAAATGTATAGAAAAATTATTTTGGAAAGTAGATAAAAATTAGCCTAACTTATATTTAGCTTCCATTAAGTAAGAAATTTTCACACATCATGGTTGGGTGTAAAAATGTATGGAGAGGTTAAGTGACACAATTTTCCCTTAAACTGTTCACAAAAAGGGAACCATTATTCTCAAAGGTTTAAAAATGATACAACCATTTATATCATCAAAAAAGAAATAAATTTCAAAATAAAGTCACACCACAGTATTGAATTTTTGCTGAAATGCACATTGCATCAGAAATTTTTTTTGAATGCTAAAACAATGTGAAATAAGGAAATTCCACATGCATTTTGAATAACCTCCATGATTAAACGGGCATCATTTTCCATAATAAAATAGGCATAGAAAAGTAATATTCTAGTACAAAGGTGAGTGGAAGTGAAAGGGGGAAAAGTGAAAATACAATTCAGTAAGCTAAAAAGAGAAAAAGAAAAGAGATGATGAAAATTCCTAACTAACCCAGGAATATACCCATCCCCCCACACTTAAAGTGTGTAGTTTCCTCATTGTAATAAAAAGAATGTGTTAAGGAAGGATAAAACCCGGTGGGTTTCATTCGTAGACTACTTCTTGAACTTGGAGTTCCTCCATTGGGGACTCCGGAAGGTCTTCGTGGAAGTGTTTCAGTCGTTTCTCATTGACAGTGTAGGTTTTCTTAGTTTCTTCATTTTGAACATGAACAACACCAAATAGAGAGACATTAATAATAGTGTATAGTCCAAACTAGTGGGAACGAAGCTTACCAGGATGCAATTTCAACCTTGCATTATATAGGAGGACCTTTTTCCCAATGTGGAACTCACAATGAAGGATAAGGTGGTCATGGGAAGCCTTGGTTCGCTCCTTATAAATCCTGGAGTTCTCATAAGAATCTCTATGTATTTTCTCCTGCTCCTAGATCTGTAAATTCCTCTGAGAACCTACACTAGAAAGGTTATAATTGCATTTTTTAATGTCCCAGTAGGCCCGGTGCTCAATCTCAACAGGGAGGTAACAACATTTTCCAAAAAACAAGCCTATAAGGTGACATTCCAATGGGAGTTTTAAAGGTAGTACGGTAAGCCCATAATGAATCATCGAGTCTAAGACTCCAATATTTTCTGTTGTGTTGAACTTTTTTTCAAGAATTTATTTTACCTCTCTATTTGACACCTCTGCTTGACCATTGGTCTATGGATGATATTCAATAGACACTCGATGAATGACCCCATACCGACGCAAAAGTGATTTCATTGTTCGATTGCAGAAATGAGAACCCTAGTCACTGATGATGAACCTAGGTAATCCAAACCTAAAAATATATGAGTTCTCAAAAATTCCATAACTGTTTTGGAATCATCTGTCCTTATGGCTCGGTCCTCTATCCATTTTGACACATAATCGACTACCAGAAGAATGTACAAGTTGCCAAATTAATTGAGAAATGGACCCATAAATTCAATTCTCCAAACATAAAAAATGTCATAAAAGAGTAATGGTTGTTGTGGAATTTCATTTCTTTTAGATACATTCCCCATTCTTTGACAATGAGGACAAGATTTGAAAAATTCTTGGGCATCCCGAAAAAGTGTTGGCCAAAAGATACTAGAGTCAAGAACCTTGAGAGCAGTCTATTGGGGACCAAAGTGACCCCCACAAACAAGAGTGTGGAAAATATAAGGATAGACTGAAACTCGCTATCGAGAACACAACGCCTAAGGATTTGATCACTACATGTGCACCAGAGGTAGGGGTCATCCCAAATGTACCAACGAGACTCATGTTTTAGATGGATGGCTTGGTTTTTGTTGAAATCAATAGGAATGCAAGATGCTACCAAATAATTTACAATTTCATAATACTAAGGAATAGCATCTTGCGCTTGGTACAATTGCTCATCAGGAAACATATCATTTATAGGAATATAGGGGGATGATTCAATGTCTGAGAATTAGAGAATCCTACTGATATGGTCAGCCACCACATTCTTTGAACCTTTTTTATCTCTAATTTCTAGATTGAAATCTAGAAGGAGGAGCATCCATAGAATGATATGTGATTTGGATTTTGGTTTCTTAAGAAGATACTGGAGAGTAGCATGGTCAGAGAATACAATTACTTTGTACCCTAACATATATGACCTAAATTTATCCAAGGAAAACACTATGGAAAGGAATTATATTTCAGTTGTGGTGTAGTTTGCTTGGGAAGGGTCCAATATACGTGAGGCATAGGCTATGACATGTGGATCTCGGTCGACCCTTTGTGACAAGACTGCCCCAACTGCATAGTTAGAGGCATCACACATGAGCTCAAATGGTAAATCCCACTGAGGTGGTTGGATTACCAGGGGTGATGTGTGACTCCATTTTAACTTATTAAAATCTTCCTCACATTCGTTATCAAAAACAAATTCTTTTTCTTTTTGGAGTAATCGGAATAGGGGGAGTGCAATTTTACTAAATTAACGAATGAAAAAACGGTAAAATCCTGCATGACCTAGGAATGACCGCACATCCCAAACATTTTATGGGAATGGTAGGGAAGAAATGACATCCACTTTTGATTTATATACTTAGATACCATCCCTAAAAATTACATGTCCCAAAACTATACCTTGTTTCACCATGAAATGGCATTTCTCATAATTTAATACGAGATTTTTTTCAATACAGAGATGTAGGACGGAAGCAAGACTACTCAAACATTCATCAAAAGGGGAGCCATAAATATTGAAATCATCCATGAAAAATCCCATGCAATTCTTCAGGTAATCTGAAAAAATACTAACCATACATCACTGGAAAGTACCCCGAGCATTGAACAGACCAAATGGAATCCTCCTATATGAAAATGTTCCAAAGGGGAAAGTGAAGGTTGTCTTTTCCTAATCCTCAGGGGAATATGGATCTAAAAGTATCCAGAATACCCATCAAGGAAACAGTAGTAGGACTTACCCGCTAGCCTCTCTAGAATTTGGTCAATGAATGGCAAAGGGAAATGGTTCTTCCTAGTGTATTGGTTTAGTCGGTGATAGTCTATGCAGACACACCAACTATTCTGCACACGAGTTAGAACCAATTCATTGTTTTCATTTTTGATTACTATAAGGCCAGTTTTTTTAGGAACTACTAGAACAAGACTGACCCATTGGCTGTCAGAGATGGGGTAAATGATTCCAGAAGCCAATAATTTTGTTACCTCCTTTTTCACAACTTCTAGGAGGTTTGGGTTCAGTCGACATTGTGCCTGCCTCACTGATTTAGCCTCATCATTTAATAAAATATGATGTGTACAAATTGATGGGCTAATACCAGGAATGTTATAAAGTTTCCATCCCAAATATTTTTTATACTCCCTCAAAAGTTCAAGTAGTCTCAATTCATGCTCAGGAGGGAGTGAACTAGCAATGATGACAGACATCGTATTTCCATTCTCAAGATATGAATATTTAAAATCTTAAGGTAGTTGTTTTAATTCCAATTTAGGTGGATTTTGGATTTATTGGAGTTTGTGTGAAAGTGATAGGTCATTGGTATCATCTAAATTCTCAATGGAATCATCCTTAGATGAGGATTGAGATTTTACAAGCTTAGCAGTATCATCGATGGTCATTGGATTCTCAGTGTTCAAGAAATCATCAATCAATAAACATGCATGACATTTTTCTAATCCACTACAACAATCACTGTATGAATAATTTCCTAGAATTTCAATCAATGAAGAAAAATTATAAAGGGGATTGGGGGGAAAAAGTTTTTTTTTCAGTGGTAGGGAGTTCATCAATTGAATTAACAGAGAGAGGGATGTTCTTATGAGGGGTGATTCACGGCATCAAGGATGTTGAAATGGAATCTTTCAGCACCAAATTCCATAGATAATGTACCATTATGTACATTAAGTATGGTTTTGGTGGTTTTCAAGAAGGGTCTCCCCAATATAGTTGGGGCATATCCATTCATCCCATCATCTTCCATTTTTAGCACATAAAAATAAGCAGGAAAAATTAAAATTTTCACCCTCACAAGAACATCCTCTATCACACCAGAAGGGTGTGTAGTACTCTGGTTGGACAATTGAACAATAATTCTAGTGGTATTCAGTTCCCCGACCTTCAATGAAGAGTAAATGGAGTGAGGCATCACATTTATAGAAGCACCTAAATCAAGAATAGCATTAGAAAATGAATACCCCCTATGGTGCATGGAATCGAGAATGTCCCAGGATCATTGAACTTGGTGAGAAGTGATGGATCTATTAATGTTGATACATTCCTCCCTAATCTCACCTTTTCATCTCCATAAATTCGTCTTTGGTTTGTACACATCTCCTTCAGAAACTTGGCGTATCTTGGAATTTTCTTTACGGCATCAATCAAAGGAATGTTAACCTGCACTTTTTTAAAAGTTTCCAATATTTCCTTATCAAGTTCAGTTTACTTTTTTTTCCTAGGTTGGGTGGCCCTTTGGGGAAATGGAAGAGGAATTTTTGGTATAGGAGACTCATCGACATACACACTCTTTCCTTTGGAAGGGATTCTCTCAAGACATGGTTTTTCAACATTTGGAACATTTTCAATGGTTGGTATGGAGGTTTCCTCAGGAGGGGATGACTCTAATGGAGGATTCATTTGGTTTTTAAGTTTCTTTCCACTCCTAAGGGTGATGGAACTAACATTTCCCTTATCCATAGGGTTAACTACTGGTTGATAAGGTAGCTAACCCGACCCGTGACTTTAAATTTCCCCCATCGAGTTAGCTAGTTAGCCTAATTGGGTTTTGAGGTCTTGTATGGCTACATGGGTGGTTTGTTGGAATTGTATATTGTTGGCAGTCATTTGTTTCATCATATCTTCTAGGCTAGCCTTAATTTTTGGAGGGGGTGGTTGGAAAGTCCTTTGGGGTGGTTGAGGATTTCTGGGTGGTGGTGGTGGATGGCTACTCTGCCCTTATTGGTTCCATGGTTGATGAGGTTGGTTTGAATACCCCCCTTTCCTATAGGACTGGTTGTCTTTCCACCCAGAGTTGGATGGATAATATGGTTCTTCCCTAAAGGGTTGGTTATAGGGGCGTCCTGGGAAGATTGTCTTGCAACTCTCAAAAGTTTCTCTCAATTGGGGGAATTGGTCAGAATAATGGGTGTCAGAAGAGCAGATTCCACAATGGATGGGAGGAGGAGATTGAGATTTCCCTTGGGAGAGAGTGAGTTGTCGTAAAAGGGTACTTACCTCTTCAAACTTTGTGTCCACCTTCTTCTCAAATTTAGTACTTTGCACCTCATGGACACCTTGAATGGGTATACTGGACCATGTAAAAAATTGTTGAGTATTCTGTGCCATGTTCTCAATCAGGGTTCTTGCAACAATTAGTGTCTTATCAACTATCTCACCACATGCAGCAACATCAATCATATTTCGATCAATAGGTATTAAACCTTCATAAAAATACTAAATTAAAAGTTGATCACTTATTTGGCGGTGTGGACATCTTGAACATAACCTTTTAAAGTGTTCCCAATATTCATGAAGTGTTTCCCCTTGAGATTGTCTTATACCACATATTTTCTTCCTTATTATTTCAGTTCGAGAGGATGGAAAATATTTTTCAAGAAAAAGGCGTTTCATGTTCGCCCAGCCTCTTATTGAGAAATTAACATAATATAACCAATATTTTTTTGTATCTTATATAAAAAAGGAATGATCTAATCTTTACTTGTTCTTCATCCACATTAGCAGGTTTTAATGTTAAATAAACAGTATGAAATTCTTTTAAATGATTGTGTGGATTCTCTCCAGGAAGTCCATGGAATCTTGGTAATAGATGAATTAAACCAGATTTTAGTTCAAAATTGGGTGCCTCGCCTTGCATTTGAATGTATGTGGGTTGGATATCAACATAAGTTGAGGTTATTTATTTTAGTGTTCTACTATTTTCATCCATTTTATACAAGTTTATTTTAGTTTTGATGTCAGTTCTAGAAGAATATGAAGTGTGAGGAAGAGTTTCAATGTGTGGTGTGTCCTCCTTCAAAGTGTTGTCGTGTGTGTCTCGGTGTCGTTGACGTAGGGTCATCTCCGATTCAGGTTAAAAAAGTGTTAAATATCTCTGATTAGAAAGATTCATGCACCAAATCTACAAAACAAATAGATCAGAACAAAAAGGGATTGAAAAGTTATAAGAGAAAACAAATAAATATTCACAAAAATTATAAAAAGTTTATAAAAAACACGCACCAAAAACCAAAGCGCTCCCTGGAAACGGTGCCAATATTTAAACGTGATATCATGACATGTAAAATTGATTATGATTTTAAGGTTTATTTATAGTCTACTTCAGACCCTAGGTCATCTCTCAAGGAGCGTTGTTGGGTTTAGAGTGTGTATTTTTAATAAGAAGAACAAAAGAGGGGGTGGTTTGAAAACAGTTTTAAGAAGATGACTTGATTTTAAGAGTTTAATAGTTGATAAATAAAAGTGATGTTTTAGAATTATGAGATAAGGATATAATTTCAAGTTCACTTCACATCTTTGTGAGTTAATAATTATGAAAAATACACATGGTTTAATGGAACCCTTTGGTTGAGGGTTGTCAAGATCTTGACTTTCCTCTTGCCTCTTAAGATGATGCTCAAAGTACCACCCCTTGACACAACAATCGTGTTGTCAAGGTTTGGGTATCAAACATAGAAAAGAAATTATATAAAATCATACTATAATATTATGTATGTGTGAGATAAATAGTACTCTTGTCTTGTCCAATCGGAACAACCCAAGATTCCCACTTGAAATCTCAACTCAATCAGTGTTGAAATAAAAAGTGTTTCACTTAATTTTAATAATAGAAATGCCATCAGAGGAGAATCATGTCAAGATAAGAAATAAGTAAAATATTTAGCACACAAATTACACAAAACCAGTAGAATAAAAAGTGCTGGAACTCCATCCCAAGTGTGTGTAGCTCCCTCGAAATGACCGTCCACCAAATAGCTCGACATCGGGAGGAGGATGAAGCTCGGGTGGAACTTCACCTTCATCCTTGATACCCCTATGAGGATAAGGTCCTCTATAAATACTTGTATGATGAGAGGACTCCTTTGGGTCTCCAAAATACCATATATTTTCTTCATGGACGAACTTACAAATGGGGAGCCCAAACTTCCATTTTATAGGCAAAGTGGAAGGTGGTTTTGGGCACACAGATTGTGTAAAACCACTTAGGACATGGTTTTAGACCACTTGACAATTGAATATCACTTTTTAAACAACTAGAAACATGTTTCACCACCTCTTGAATACCTCCACCAAAATTTTGGCCCCATTTTAACAACTACAGCTCGAGATATTGATAAAATACAGAACACCTCATTTGACTTTGTGCAGATTTTATGTGTTGTATAGATCAGGTCGGTTGGGATTCTAGATGGACGAATGAGTCTTGGGTTTATTCAAATAAAATGTATCCAAATAAAATGTGAACCAGTACACAAAATTTCATCTCATATGGATGCACGGTTAAGTATCAGTGTGCAGATAAGTCCACTGGTATGCATGGATCATGCGCAGTTTGGCCCATTTTTCTTGGACATCGTCATGGGACCTCCAAATCACCTCCTTCTGCAATGGAATCATCAAAACAAGTAACATTTCCATTTTTAACAGTGATAAACACAAAATAAATGATTCAAACATGGAATTAAATTTTTTATTATTTTTATAATTTTCAATATAAAAGAAGTTTAGCACAGTGGTGTAAGGGTGAAAATGAAACAGTGAATCGCGGTGCGATCACACCCCCGCACCTAAGAATTTTCACTCCTGGGCAAAGTCATAATTCCAAAAATTATTCATGTACATATTTAGAACTTCATAAAGATTTAAAATTCAATGAAAATTTAATTCCTAATATAAATGTGATCAAAGAAAAAATCACACCGAGGAGTTATTCTTGGTGATCATGGAAAAAGACGTCTTAAAAATTATATCCAAATGAAATTACAAGAGATGCATGATACCAATAAAATAAAATAATTCAAAAGTTAATCATGTCACTAATTCTCCATGTGTGTGTGTGAAAACCATTTCATGGTATTCTTTCCACTTTATATCGAGTAAATATAAGTTATTTTAATAATTTTCTACTTACAAGATCCTTTCCACTAAACTTGCCCCACATCCTTTGCAATCAAATTTCAATACCCACTCACTTAAGAACTCCCAAAATTCAAACCATAATCCCCCGACCTAGATATCCTCATATGTTGTACATTTTATCACTCCCCTCGTTTATTAATTTTTCAAAAGTTTCAATTTGAACAAATCTCACACTCTTCTCCTAACCCATGTTTGATCTCCTCACGACACTAATTGTAATAGTTATAAAAAGATTAAAGGTCGAGGAAGGGTGGTTTTTGACCTGCCCTATATACAACCCATTTTTTGTTGTTTTTTTAGGGCGTACAACAGTCGGATAACAGGTACACACGCATAGGTCAATCTGGTATAGTAATGAAATAGATTGGATAAGGAACAAATGTATAGAAAAATTATTTTGGAAAGTAGAGAAAAATCAACCTAAATTATATTTAACTTCCATTAAGTAAGAAATTTTCACACATCATGGTTGGGTGCAAAAATGTGTAGATAGGTTAAGTGACACAATATTCCAATAAACTATTCACAAAAAGGGCACCATTCTTCACAAAGGTTTCAAAATGATACAACCATATATATCATCGATAAAGAAATAAATTTCAAAAGAAAGTCACACCACAGTATAGAATTTTTGCTGAAATGCACATTGCATCAGAAAATTTTTTTGAATGCTAAAACAACGTGAAATATGAAAATTCCACATGAATTTTCAATAACCTCCATGATTAAACCGGAATCATTTTCCATGATAACTTAGGTATAAAAAATTAATATTTCGGCACAAAGGTGAGTGGAAGGGAAATGGGGAAAAGTAAAAATACAATTCAATAAGCTAAAAAGAGAAAAAGAAAAGAGATGATGAAAATTCCTGACTAACCCAGAAATATAACCACCCCCCCACACTTAAAGTGTATATTGTCCTCACTATAATAAAATAAAATGGGGGAAGGAAGGATAAAACCTGGTGGGTTTCATTTGTAGACTACTTCTTAAACTTGGAGTTCCTCTATCGGGGACTCTGGAAGGGCTTCCTAGAAGTTTTTTAGCTACTGCTCATTGAAAGTGAAGGTTTGCTTGGTTTCTTCATTTTGAACCTAAACAACACCAGATAGAGAGACATTAGTAACAGTGTATGGTCCAAACCAATGGGAATGAAGCTTACTGGGATGAAATTTCAGCCTTTAATTGTAGAGAAGGAACGTTTTTCCAATTTAGAACTCACAATAAAGGATAAGGCAATCATGGGAAGCCTTGGTTTTCTCTTTATAAATCCTGGAGTTCCCATAAGAATCTCTATGCATTTCCTCCAGCTCCTGGATCTGTCACTTCCTCTGAGATGTTGTACCAAAAAGGTTAGAATTGCATTGTTTAATGGTCCAGTAGGCCTGGTGCTCAATCTCAACAGGGAGGTGACAAATATTTTCAAAAACAATCCTATAAGGTGACATTCCAATGGGAGTTTTAAAGGCAGTATGGTAAACCCATAATGAATCATCGAGTCTAATACTCCAATCCTTTCTGTTGGGTTGAACCGTTTTTTCAAGAATTTATTTTACCACTCTATTTGACACCTCAGCTTGACCATTGGTCTGTGGGTGATATGTAGTAGACACTCGATGACTGACCCCATAGCAATGCAAAAGTGATTGCATTGTTCAGTTGCATAAATGATAACCCTGGTCACTGATGATGAACCTAGGTAATCTAAACCTAAAAAAGATTTGAGTTCTCAAAAATTCCACAACTATTTTGGAATCATTTTTCCTTGTGGCTTGGGCCTCTACCCATTTTGACACATAATAGACTTTCAGAAGAATGTAAAAGTTGCAAAAGTAATTGGTAAATGGTCCCATAAAGTCAATTCCCCAAACATCAAAAATTTAATGAAATAGTAATGGTTGTTGTGGCATTTAATTTCTTTTAGATAAATTCCCCATTCTTTGACAACGAGGACAAGATTTTCAAAATTCATGTGCATCCTGAAAATGTATTGTCCAAAAGAGACCAGAGTCAAGTACCTTGCGAGAAGTCTGTTGGGAACCAAAGTGGCCCCCACAATCAAGAGTGTATAAAAATATAAGGGAAAAATGAAACACACTATCAGGAACACAACGCCTAAGGATTTGATCACTACATGTGTGCCAGAGGTAGGGGTCATCCCAAATGTACCAACGAGACTCATGTTTTAGACGTCTAGCTTGGTTTTTGTTGAAATTGGTAGGAATGAAAGATGCTACCAAATAATTTACAATTTTAGTATACCAAGGAATAACATCTTGCACTTGGTAAAATTTCTCATCGGAAAACATATCATTTATAGGAATACAGGGGGATGTGTCAATGTTTGAGGATTGGGGAATCCTACTGATATGGTCAGCCACCACATTCTCTACTAATTTTTTATATCCAATTTCTATATTGAATTCCTAAAGGAGAATCATCTTGAGAATGAGATGTGGTTTGGATTCCGGTTTCTTAAGGAGATACCGGAGACCAGCATGGTCAGAGAATACAATGACTTTGGATCCTAACAGATATGACCTAAATTTAACCAAGGAAAAAACTATGGAAAGAAATTATTTTTCAATTATGGTGTAGTTTTCTTGGACAGGGTCCAATGTATGTGAGGCATAGGCTGTGACATGTGGATCTTGGTCCACCCTTTGTGACAAGACTTCCCCAACTTC
Source organism: Viscum album (assembly GCA_963277665.1). Classification (NCBI taxonomy): domain Eukaryota; kingdom Viridiplantae; phylum Streptophyta; class Magnoliopsida; order Santalales; family Viscaceae; genus Viscum; species Viscum album. Next base: position 959,548,516 of record OY728138.1, on the reverse strand, counting down.
ATAGTTTGAGGCATCGCACATGAGCTCAAATGGTAAATCCCACCGAGGTAGTTGGATTACCGGGGGTGACATGAGCCTCCATTTTAACTTATTAAAATCTTCCTCACATTATTTATCAAAAACAAATTCTTTTTCTTTTTGGAGTAATCGGGAGAGGGGGAAATCAATTTTACTAAAGTCGCAAATGAAATGACGTTAAAATCTAGAATAACCTAGGAAAGACTGCACATCCCGTACATTTTTGGGGAATGGTAGGGAAGAAAAGACATCCACTTTTGATTTATCTACTTGAATACCATCCCTATAAATTACATGTCCCAAAACTATACCTTTTTGCACCCTAAAATGGAATTTCTCATAATTTAATACAAGATTTTTTTCAATACAGCGACGTATGACTGAAGTAAGACTACTCAAACATTAATCAAAAGGGGATCCATAAGTATTGAAATCATCCATGAAAACTTCCATGAAATTCTCTAGGTAATCCAAAAAAAATACTAACCATACATCGCTGGAAAGTACCTGGAGCATTGAATAGACCAAATGGCATCCTCCTATATGCAAATGTTCCAAAGGGGAAAGTGAAGGTTGTATTTTCCTGATACTCAGGGGAAATATGGATCTAAAAGTATCTAGAATAACCATCAAATAAATGGTAGTGGGACTTACCCGCTAGCCTCTATAGAATTTGGTCAATGAATGGAAAAGGAAAATGGCTTTTCCTAGTGTGTTGGTTTATTCGGTGATAGTCTATGCAGACACGCCAAATATTCTGCACACGAGTTAGAACCAATTCATTATTTTCATTTTTTATTACTATAAGGCTAGTTTTTTTAAGAACTACTTGAACGAGACTGGCCCATTGGCTATCATAGATGGGGTAAATGATTCCAGAAGCCAATAATTTTGTTACCTCCTTTTTCAAAACTTCTAGGAGGTTTGGGTTCTGTCGACGTTGTGCCTGCCTCACTGATTTGGCCTCATCATTTAATAAAATATGATGTGTACAAATTGATGGGCTAATACCAGGAATGTTAGAAAGTTTCCATCCCAAATCTTTTTTATACTCCCTCAAAAGTTCAAGTAGTCACAATTCATGCTCAGGAGGGAGTGAACTAGCAATGATGACAGACAGCTTGTTTCCATTCTCAAGATATGAATATTTAAAATCTTAAGGTAGGTTGTTTTAATTCCAATTTAGGTGGATTTTGGATTGATTGGAGTGTGTGTGAAAGTGATATGTCATTGGTCTCATCTAAATTCTCAATGGCATCATCATTATATGGGGATTGAGCTTTTACAAGCTTAGCAGTATCATCGATGGTCATTGGACTCTCAGTGTTCAAGAAATCATCAATCAATAAACATGCATGAAATTTTTCTAATCCACTACAACAATCACTGTATGAATCATTTCCTAGAATTTCAATCAATGAAGAAAAATCATAAAGGGGATCAGGGGCAAGAAAAGTTTTTTTTAGGGGTAGGGAGTACATCAATTGAATTAACAGAGAGAGAGGAATATTCTTCTGAGGGGTGATTCATGGCATCAATAATGTTGAAATGGACTGTCTCACCACCAAATTCCATATATAATATACTATTATGGACATTAATTATATTTTTGTAGGTTTTCAATAAGGGTCTCCCCAATATAATTTGGGCATGTCCATTCATCCTATCATCTTCCATTTTTAACACATAAAAATATGCCCGAAAAATTAAATTTTTCACCCTCACAAGAACATCCTCTATCGCACCAGAATGGTGTGTGGTACTTAGGTTGTCCAATTGAATAAAAATTCTAGTGGTTTTAAGTTCCCCAACCTACAATGAAGAGTAAATGGAGTGAGGCATCATATTTATAGAAGCACCTAAATCAAGCATAGCATTGGAAAATGAATACTCCCCTATGGTGCATGGAATAAAGAATTTCCTAGGATCATTGAACTTGGTGGGAAGTGATGGCTCTATTAATGATGATACATTCCTATCTAATCTCACCTTTTCATCTCCATGAAGTCGTCTTTTTGTGTACACATCTCCTTCAGAAACATGGTGTATCTTGGAATTTTCTTCATGGTATCAATCAAAGGAATGTTAACCTGCACTTTTTTAAAAGTTTCCAATATTTCCTTATCAAGTTCAGTTTCCTTTTGTTTCTTAGTTTGGGTGGCCCTTTGGGTAAATGGAAGATGAATGGTTGGGGAAGGATACTCATCGACATACACACTCTTTCCTTTAGAAGGGATTCTCTCAAGACATGGTTTTTCAACATTTGGAACAATTTCAATGGTTGGGATGGAGGTTTCCATGGGAGGGGATGACTCTAATGGAGGATTAAATTGTTTTTTAAGTTTTGTTCCACTTCTAAGGGTGATGTCACTAACATTTACCTTATCCATATGGTTAACTACTGGTTGAGAAGGTATCTTACCTGACCTGTGACTTTGAATTTACCCCCACCGTGTTAGATAGTTGGCCTAATTGGGTTTTGAGGTCTTGTATGGATGCTTGGGTGGATTTTTGGAATTGGATATTTTTTTAATCCATTTGTTTCATTATATCTTCTAAGATAGCCTCAGGTTTTGGAGGGGGGAGTTGGAAAGGCCTTTGGGGTGGTTGAGGATCTCTGGGTGGTGGTGGTGGATGGATACTCTGCCCTTGTTGGTTCCATGGTTGATGAGTCTGGTTTGAATACCCCCTTTCCTATAGGATTGGTTGTCTTTCCACCCAAAGTTGGATGGATATTATGGTTCTTTCCTGAAGGGTTGGTTATAGGGGCGTCCTAGGAAGATTGTCACACAACTCTCAGAATTTTCTCTCAATTGGGGGCATTGGTCATAATAATGGGTGTCAGAAGATAAGATTCTATAATGGATGGGAGGAGTAGATTGAGATTTCCCTTGGGAGAGAGAGAGTTCTCACAAAAGGGTACTTACCTCTTCAAACTTTGTGTCCACCTTCTTCTCAAATTCAGTACTTTTCACCTCATGAACACCTCGAATGGGTATACTGGACCTTGTACCAAATTGTTGAGTGTTCTATGCCATGTTCTCAATTAGGATTATTGAATAAATTGGGGTCTTATCAACTAGCGCACCACCTACAATAGCATCAATCATATTTCGATCAATAGGAATTAAACCTTCCTAAAAATATTGAATTAGAAGTTGATCACTTATTTGGTGGTGTGGAGATCTTGAACATAACCTTTTAAAGCGTTCCCAATATTCATGAAGTGTTTCCCTTTTATATTGTCTTATACCACATATTTCCTTCCTTATTGTTTTAGTTCGAGTGGCTGGGAAATATTTTTCAAGAAAAAGGGGTTTCATGTCCGCCCAGCCTCTTATTGGGGAATTAACATAATATAACCAATATTTTTTGTATCTTCTAAAGAAAAAGGTAATGCTCTGATATTTACTTTTTCTTCATCCACATTATCTGGTTTTAATTTTGAACAAATAGTATGAAATTCTTTTAAATTCTTGTGTGGATCCTCTCCAGGAAGTCCATGGAATCTTGGTAATAGATGAATTAAACCAGATTTTAGTTCAAAATTGGGTGCCTCGCCTTGCATTTGAATGTATGTGGGTTGGATATCAACATCAAGTGAGGTTATTTCTTTTTTTGTTCTACAATTTTCAGCCATTTTATACAAGTTTATTTCAGTTTTGATGTCAGTTCCAGAAGAAGATTAATGGTGAGGAAGAGTTTCAATGTGTGGTGTGTCCTCCTTCAAAGTGTTATCTTGTGTGTCTCGGTGTCGTTGACATAGGGTCCTATTCAGTTAGGGTTTGAAAAGTGATAAATCTCCCTGATTAGAATTTTCCATGCACCAAACATACACAAAAAATAGATCAGAATAAAAAGGGATTGAAATTTTATAAGAGAAAACAAATAAATATTCACAAAAATTAAAAAAAAAACCTTATAAAAAACACGCACTAAAAACCAAAGCACTCCCCAGAAACAGTGCTAATATTTAAATGCGCTATCATGACACGTCAAATTGATTATTATTTTAAGGTTTATTTATGGTATAGGGAGACCCTAGGTCATCTCTCAATGAGCGTTTGTGGGTTTAGAGTGTGTATTTTTTATAAGAAGAACAAAAGAGGGGGTGGTTTGAAAACAGTTTTAAAAGATTACTTTATTTTAAGAGTTTAATAGTTGATAAATAAAAGTGATGTTTTAGAATTATGATATAAAGAGATCATTTCAAGTTCACTACAAATATTTGTAAGTTCATCATTCTAAAAAATACACATTCTTTAATGGAACCCTTTGGTTGAGGGTTTTCAAGATCTTGACTTTCCTCTTGCCTCTTAAGATGATGCTCAAAGTACCATCCCTTGACACAAAAATATTACTATCAAGGTTTGGGTATAAAACATAGAAAAGAAAGGCTACCAAAGCATGATTAAATATTATGTATGTGTGAGATAAATAGGACTCTTGTCTTTTCCAATCGGAACAACCCAAGATTCCCAATGGAAATCTCAACCCAATCGGTGTTGAAATAAAAAGTGTTTCAGTTAATTTTAACTATAGAAATGCAATCATAGGAGAACAATGTCAAGATAAGAAATAAGTGAAATATTTATCACACAAATTACAAAAAACTATTAGAATAACAAGTGTTAGAACTCCCTTCCAAGTGTGTGTAGCTCCCTCGAAATGACCGTCCACAGTTTAGCTCAACATCGGGAGGAGGAGGAAGCTCGGGTGAAACTTCACTTTCATCCTTGATACCCCTATGAGGATAGGGGCATCCAGAACTAATTTTTTGATGGGAGGACTCATTTGGGTCTCCAAAATACCATATATTTTCCTCCTATCCTAACTTAAAAATGGAGAGCCAAAGCTTCCATTTTATAGGCAAAGTGGAAGGTGGTTTTGGGAACACATATTGTGTAAAACCACTTGGGACATGGTTTTAGACCACTTGAGAGTTGAATATAACTTTGTAAAAAACTAGAAACATGTTTTCCCACCTCATGAATGTCTCAAAAGAAAGTTTGGAACCATTTTAACAACTACATCTCGAGATATTGATAAAATATAGAACACCACATTTGACTTTGCGCAGATTTGATGTTCTGGACAGATCAGGTCAGTTGGGATACTAGATGGATGAATGAGTCTTGGGTTTCTTCAGATGAAATGTATCCCAATAAAATTTGGACCATTATAAAAAATTTCATCGCATATAAATGCACGGTTAAGTATAATTGTGCGGGTGATTCCACTAGTATGCATGGATCCTACGCAGTTTGGTCCATTTTTCTTTGACATCATCATGGGCCCTCCAAATCACCTCCTTCTGCAATGGAATCATCAAAATAAGTAACATTGACCTTTTTAACAGTGATAAACACAAAATAAATGATTCAAACATGGAATTCAATTTTTTATTATTTTTATAATTTTCAATATAAAATAAGTTTAGTACAGTGGTGTAAGGGTGAAAATGAAACAGTGAATCGCAGTGCGATCACCCACACGACTATAAAACATGTTGATGACATCTCAAGTCTTCCAATACTTAAGAGGAAGAATGAGAAGGGTCACATGACTAAATAAGTAGCTGACCATTCCCTAGGAATTTCTATCCCACTAAAACTGAGCATTACATGATGCTCACACCTATAATGAGGGTCAAAACACCTAATGACCACCTATCCAACCCAGGTTTCATTTTAGAAACTAAGAGTCATACACGGTACTATAGTACCTGAAAATATTCAGAAGTATTTATAAGAGTTTTAAAGGTTTTGAGGGTGCTATATACCTCCAGATATACCCTTACAAAAAGGTCATTTGGCTCTACTACTTATCTTTTAGGTTCAAGTTTTTAAATAATAGTCTTACAGGTAACACCCATGCTCACATTCTAAGGCAATATCAAGGAACGCTATAAATACACTAACACTATGGTTAAAGCTAAAAAACCTCCTTAAGGTTTTATTTAAGAGGATGCATTTATTTATATTTGATCTTCAAACATTTAAATCCCATTTTAAACCCCTTTTACTAGCCATATATAAAATGTGATTTGGTACTTTATTTAGCTAATCCACAAGGAAACATAGTAAAGTTTTGTTAAACTTTCTTTTAAACATTAATTATTTAACTAATATCACGTCATATTTAGGAAATTTATCATAAAAATAAATTTTATCCATTTTATTTATCTATAAGTTTCTCTCAATTGGTCTTAGTTAAATAAAATTTCAATTGCAATATATAGAGAGTAAAACACCCTTTAGGCTGTAATAGGCATTTTAACTAACAGATGCCACGTAAATAATGATAAATCTCAAAAGAAAATAATTGGTATATATTAGTTAAGGAGGGGACCGGTCAAGTAAATTCCACTATACATTTATATATGAACCTATATAGGTGGTTTCAAACACATTAAATGATCTTTCCTATATAGCATAAGTATACCCCCATTGGGTTAAATACTAAGGCATAACAAGTTAAAGGTGACCTATGAGGGTCTCAATCAAGCAGAAATAAAGGCAACCCACAATGGTCCTATCAAGTCATTCTAGGATCATCAAAATGCATCTTGAAACATGTTAAACATGAAGTTTTAAAACACCCATAGTGGTTTAATCTGATAGTAATTTAGCACCATAAACAACCTACTTGGGTTGAGTTAGGTTTTTCCCGTAACTATATCAGGTCGAAATGACCTACTTGGGTTGAATCATGAAAAAGTTCCATAAGAAACCAATTTATATAGGAGTTAAGGTTTAGTATATTTTACATTTATACATCAATTTTTTTATATATATTAAGCTCATAAAGATGGTTTAATTATATGGGTCACTATTTTCTAATTTATAAAGTGCTCATACACTTTATTAATTTCAAATTGGATCTCATTCAATCCCGTCCAATATGTTTCAGTCCATGAAACCAATTTTTTATGGCTCAAACATGTCATGATTGGTTATTTAAAGTTTCACCATCAATCTATGAGGGAAAACACCATTTAGATTTATTCTGTAACTTTAATAGTCAATTATATATTAAAATTATGACTAGAAAGGCTATTACAAGCAATAAAAATAGGAAACATGCCAAATAAGCATAAAATCAAGAAAATTAAACATGGAGAGATACTATATAAGAACAGAAAGTGCCCAAGCATGGAATATATATAAATTATTCAAATAATCATAGAAAACATGGAAATTAATCACAAAAACATAATATATATAGACAACATACAAAAAAATCATGCAACATGTTATACTAAAAATCATATTGATGAAGTCCCTAAGAAGGTAATAAACTTTGTATGTTTCTAAAATACCTAACATGGTATATAACAGGAATTATATTAAACACACAAGGAATGTCCATAAATATCAAATAGGATAGCAATGCAATCTACATGGAATCGCATATGCATGGTATATGAATCTCTATGTGCCTAAGATGATGCATGTAATTATACTTCCATACCATACCAAGCCAAGGGAAAATTCTGAAATCTCATAAATCAGTAAGAAATAGAAAGTATACCAATCACTTGAGGTGAAATCATAATTAACTATAATAGAAAATGTCATAAAAACAATCTCATCCTTGGAAACTTGGACTTTTCCCCATGCATGGGTTGATCACTCCCAGACATGGGTATTTACCAAGTGTTGAAACATTACTAGTCTCCTATATACAAACCCAAAATAGTAAGAAAAATTAAAATAAATATCTAATAACACTTTATAACATCCTGACCCGACTGAATGTGAAACTAGTAGTCGGGTTGGTCACCACATGGACTTAATCACACCTTCCCATATGATAGAGGTTGCTGACTAGTGTTGAGAGTATAATGGTGGTATATTGGGGATACTATAACCTCATGATTAGAGTGGCACATTGGTATAAGAGATGATAAATAAATCATACTAGAGTAGAATAATTATAAATAAAAGATAGAGTAATGGAAGATAAATATAATGGCTGAATAAACATGGCCAGTGCCAAATATAAAACTATGCATGCATTTCTAGATGGTGCTACAAAATACAAGTAGGAAAATGTAGCAGGAAATATAATACAGTAAAATGAATAAAGAAAAAGATTAAAAAAAGAGCCTCGAAGGCAATCTCCATGATCAGCCTGAGCACCATATCAGTCTTGTGCTCCTAACTTCCATGTACAATGCACAACATAAGAAATAATCCATGGACCTACAAACATGAGATATGCTTGGGTACCCCAATGAAATGGATCCTTGATAAGGGTGTGTGATATAATCAGTATTCCACCACCAATGGTGTCTAAAGAATAACCCAGTCTGTGAATATAAAGTACGATAGTGAGAAAGTATTATAGGTAAAGTAAATAATAAGAAAAAGTAAACACGTCAAGTCAGGTTATTCTGGGACACCTGTCTAACTAATCCTACTTTGGAACAAGATATAATGTCTCTGAACTAGGTCAAATTGTACATATTTGATATGTATCATCATAAAATAAGTTTCTAGAAAGGACTGATCCCAAGCATGTGATTTGGCCTGGCAGACACATCCCTAGGTAATAGTTATGAAATCTTAGTCATTAATATTTAAGTTATCATTAGAATTTACTAAGAGGCACCCTGATCCCATCCAAGTTGATCTGAAAAGTAATCCTAAGAATCACTCTAGGGTAACTATAAATACCTGACACCATTAGAGTTTTTCTTAGGGAATCCATAAATGGAATCCCAAGTATCACTCTTAGCTTTTTGTGAAGTCAAGAACAAACCTTTGAGCCTGTCATTGGTCTCACACATAGGGGACCGAGTATCACTCATGGTCTGGTGTAACCATCTATACACTAAGACCATCCACAGTGTCTCCCCTAGGGAATTGGTATCACTAATAATGAGGTAAAGAAATCCTCATGGAAATCTCATATAAGGAATACCAATTATATCTCATAGAATACTATAAAATAAGTAACCTATGGGAATTTCCATGGAATTATGTAAAAAAGGAACCCAAGTATCAATCAAGGTTTTCATGATTCATTTATTCATTTTATTTTAAAGGGATATGAGGTCATGTTAAAAAACATGTCACATCATAACTCAGTATAAAAAAGAGTTCCTTTCCCATTATTCATTAAAAATATTAAAGATAATTAAGGCCATGTACTAAGCATTCCATAACTCATTATAAGGACACTAACAGAGGGACATTCCCATAAACATGTCATTTAATTCATTAAGTGGTCCTTTCCATTATTAAGAAATTACAAGAATTTAATAAATGTATTAAGGCTAGGTGGTTGGACCGTGGAAAATATCCCATGCTAACATGCATACCACACACAGATCATCAATTTCATTCAAAACGTGAAGGTTTCAACCCCTTAGGTGGTGGTTCGATCACTATGAGATAATAATTAGGATGGATACTCCCTTCCACATTACAATTAATTAGATCATTACATTTTATAAGATAGTGCACCTCAATGAGAAGTTTTATTTGAAAACAATTAATTAATTAAAGGATTTCATGGATTTCACCCTTAAGGGTGGTTAATACTTGAGGTCCATCACCTTCAAAAATACCAAAATTTATATATAAAGGCTACCAAAATTAAAAAATTATGTTCTATAAATTAAACATCGCATATAAGAGGCATCGCATGGAAATACTGTGGAACTTTACTATATAATAATTTATAAATGGTGAGAATTTTAGGGAAAATATATAGACCACATACCTTATGCTTAGTATGCTCTACTCATCCAATATTCAGGCTTTATTTGATCAAGTTTGATATAAAATGAAGAAATAGACAAATGCCCTGAAAATAGGTTGAATTATCTCACACTAAAATAATGCCAAAGATGGAGAGAAAAATAGAAAGAGGAATCAATGATAGTGAATCACTTACTAAGAAGATTCCATTGCATTTGAAATTTCTCAAAATGGATACTAGATAGAGGAAATATAAGGAACCCTTGGAGAGGGGAGGAGGCAATGTCAAGTGGGAGCCCTCTTATTCTTGAAGAAATGAGGGGTTGAGCCCCTATTTCCCCTTTTCTAAGAAGGTTTCCCACATATTACATAGTGTGTAATTGTTACACATCATATTATAGTTGCATGAAAAGTAATATATACACATCATGTATTCCTTAGGGAAAACCCCTAAGCTTTCACAACATAAAACCACTATAAGGCACCCTATGAAACCATTACATGTCATGTAAATGATTTACATGATGTGAAAAAACTTGAAGTAGATGTTTTCAATATCCTGGACATCTGTTCTTCCTTCAGTGTTTTCCCAAACCCATGACAATTCCTCCAAAACATAAATTGTGTCTGGAAACACAATTTCTGGATATTTGAACCCTCAAAACCTTACTCTGGTTCCCAAAATCCAAAATGAACCATAAACAAATAGAAAAATGTAGATTCCTGTGGAAATTTTTTATATTCTAGAACATGGGATGTTATAATAGAAACACCAAAAAACAAATTCTTATAACAAAAGTAAAGATATATCCCAAGTACAAAAATGTAATTCCATAAAAACTAAAAGAATTGAAAAATATACTACAAGTACCCAAAGATAATACTCAGCAGTGACCGGGAAATCCCAAACAACTTCCGAACAACCCATGAGATATTAATTTCCATAACGATCACCAACCAACTCTTATGGACCTAAAAAACTTTTTATATATTTGTAAAATGAACATAACAAGTATATTCAGTAGGATCCTCCTAGAGTCTCACTTCTGAAATATAAAGAAATCATACTAAATATCAGTCAAAAGAAAGTGAAGATAACTTGAAACCTAATCAGGTATACAAAGTTCCAAGACTCACCATGGTTCTCTCGCTAATTATAATATACAAGTGATCATATAATGTAATATAAAAAAAGGTACCCCACTATCACTTCCCCACTAGTTTGCTTCTCTACCTCAATGTCATACATCCTGAACCATATCTCTCCAAAATTAATCTAACCTAAAGACACTTGGGATAAAGCATCATATCATATGGAATGTGTATCACGTCATCTCATCATCACATACCATGAACCTCATGCATCTCATCTGTAAAGTCCCGTGTTTTTGAACCAGGTTAAAATACGAATGTTTTCAAAAAAAAATTGATTTATCAATGGTTCATTTTTTTAAACCGAGCTCTGGAATTTTCTTCCGAGTGTTTGAACACCTAATGGTGTTGTTTCTAGAATTTCGTAATTACCCGATAAATTTTAGTGGGTGTCCCGATGAGTCTTGGGTTCACCGGATCCGGAAAAATCCACTTTAATGGATCTGCATGGCCAGCGCATGGTTGCAGTCCAACCTGTGTAGTTTGTCTTATTTAATAAATTATTATTATTTTAATTAAATATGATTATATGATAGATTTGGTTTAATTAAAATAAAGTTTTAATAATAATAATAATATTGAAGTTATTATTACTATTATTATGGTTGTTAAATTTATTGAATGTTAAAGAATTAATTAAATGGTAGTTGAAGGTATTTACGTGGATTTTGGGTTTATCAAATAATCGTTTTATTTAAATAAAGAGTTTCAGAATTATTAAAGGACCATTTATTAGTAAATGGAGTTATGTGCTAATAATAATAATGTCTTTATTATTATAGAGTCATAAATTATTTTTATACTTTGAGATTTTAATTTCATGTTAAATAAGTGTATCATTTATGAGAATTAAATGTGGATTTTGAGCTTCTCAAAGAAACATTTAATTAAATGAGAGGTTATGGGTTGGATTTTTTATTATATTAATGATATTATAATAAATTGGGGGTTTGGGTTATTAAATAAATGAAAGTTTTAATATTAATAATAATGATGTTAGTAATATTTTTTTGGTTATTTTGTTAAATAAATGTTAAAAGAATTTAATGATCAATATGGATTTTTATAATTAATTAGAAAACATTTATTATGAGAATAATAAATGAAGGTTAAAAACGAATTAGATAATCATTGTGGATTTAAATGGGGAGGTTGGACATAATCAAAATAAGTGTTTTATTGTTTCTTTTAATATAATTTAATTATGGGGTTTATCAAAGTTCTGTTTTTATTTAATGGGGTGTAATACTTATGTGAATTTAATGACATTGTTGGGTATCTCAAAGAAACGCTTAATAAAATAAGCAGTTTCGAATTTAATGAAGGAGTGATGTTATTTAATAGAGGTGTTGGGTTATATCAAAGGTTTGAGTAATAATAATGATATTTTTATTATTTTGGTTTTATGAGTGTCATAATTATTGATAATTATGGATATTATTATTATAAATAATAATAGTAGCGAATTGGGGAGTTTTTCACTTTTTAGATAAGTGTTTAATGTGTATAATAATAATAAAAAAATGAGTATTATTATTATATTTTATTATTATTATCACATTAATGGTAGTATTATTATGGGGTTTTAAGAGTTTAATAATAACTATTATTAATGGCAATTAATTTAGGGGTTTGAAAAGGATGATAGAGGGAATCAAATTCACCTCTTCTTCCTCCCTACGCACAAGGTGCTACACGCATGGAGCAGCGCACCCCATGACACGACCCCTTCCTCCCTCCTTCGATCTCCCTCCTCGGCGTGAGATCCTTACCTCGGTGTGACCAAGAGGCATGTGAACCCCCGGGTGACCCTCCCTGGAGAAACGCGACACCCGGGCGGAGCTCCGGCAGTGCGCGACCTTCATGGAGCAACCCCCCTCCGGGCAATACCTGGAGGCGCACCACCCCCTCTCCCGGACTCCAATTTGCGCACGACGATTCCCCTCAGACTCTTCACGAATCTTGTCCGCCTCATCAAGGTGAGTCTGTCTACGTATAACTCGTGATTCGCATCGATCATTTGACTTCTATCTCTCGCCTTGTTTTCTCGGCTAAAACACGAAGTTTCGGGTTTAATATGATTCTTGCATTCCTCTTTTTTTTAGGATATGTGAATGTTGACTCGGGACCCATTGGTCCCTAATCTGGCATCCGTCGCCAAGGGTGAGGAAGATGGTTTCGAATTGTCTTGTCGTCGTTGGTTCGGGTAGGTTTCTAAACCTGTTCTTTGGTTTTGCACAGGGTATATTAAGGTCTATTAATTTTTTTATGAGTTCTTGGTACTTTGTTAGGGATGCGTTGTTCATTACAAATTTGATTCTGGTTACCGGTTTAATATATTGAATTTTCATTGATCAATGTAGGCAACGCACGTAGATATATATATATAAAGGTGTGTGCGCGTGTGATTACGGACCAGTTGTGGACTGGTTTCCGCCAAGTACATTAAAGCGTTTTGGATTTTAAAATGGTGTCACCCCGAGGTAGGGCCCCTTTACATGTGTTCAACTTTAATAAATACATTAATAAAATCCTTACTGCGTTTTTGTGGATATTTAATTTGTGCAGTGAATTATTTATATTGTATTTCATCTAAATGTGAATTTAGTAAGTTTTATTAAATTTCTAAATGTGAAATATATTATGTTGATACATGACTTTTGAAGTTATTAAATAATGTCACCCCCATGAGATAAATGAGGGCTTGAACTTGTGTTGATTTTAAGCATGTTTTTCTAATTTGGTTAAAGTGATATGATTAAAGAGTTAAATGATTTGAATGGGAAGTATGTGAAATAGGGTAATTAATTGTAGAATTAATTATCAATTCATGATTTGGAATAAAATTATGGCTTTTATCGATGATTGGGAATATTGAATGTTTGACATGTTCAAAAATATAAATTGGAAATTGGTAATAATTAATGGATGGATTAATTATTACATGTTAAAATGTTAAATGGTTAATTAATTTATGATTGGTTAAAGAGATAATATTTAATTAATTGATTTTTTTTGAATTAATTAATTTTCATGCATTAAAATTAAGATTGTGAACTGATTATTTGTTACGACTGTTGGCCAAGGGTCCTTTTTGACGCATGTTATATTTCCATGCATTAAGTTGTCTTGGATGGAGTTGTTTTACATTATGAGATGATGCTTGAGATGGTTTCTAAATATATGGGATTTGTATAGCATGTTTTGTGATGATTATGATGTGCATGTAAATTGTTAAAGTCCTAGATGAATCACTGTTTGAGTGGACGGGTTCAGACTTGTTAAAGAATTTGGATAATTAAATGTTGAGTTAATTATTTATTTGGATTGATAAGAATAATTAATTTTTAATTAATTATTTACTATTGATATGTTGAATGGTTAATTAAGGATTGACTTTTGAAAGGCGATTTATGTTGTTAATTAGTTGTCGAATTAATTAATGAATTGGATTAATTAATTTATGAAATAATTAATGGTTGGTTGTGGGGTGTTAGAAATGGTGTTATACACCAACGATAAATATATATGTATTATTGAAAAATGGGTTTTGAGACAAGGACTGGTGCTCCAAATACTCACGGGGTACTAGACATGAAGTTCTACACCCAGCTTGCAAGAAAATATTCTTTTATGGGACACGAACTGATGCTCCAAATACCCATGGGTTTTGAGACATGTACTAATGCTCCGAATACTCACGAGGGTGCTATAAATGATGTTCTACACCCATTAATTAACATTGGACTGTGGGTCCAATTATTCGTGCATAAAATGAGTTTAATGGTTAATGAAGGCTGTTGTGACATGATGGTTTTTGAATTGATTATGAGAAAGGGTTTATACTTTTTATGAATTGGGTGTACCACTTTTAGTGGGTGGGCTCAAACTTAGTATATGAAAGGTTGAATTGAATAACTTATGACACGTTATCCAAGCCAAAGCACAAGCTTTGAATTGGTCTTTACTTTGATTGCTTAGATGGTCTTTAGAGACATCTGTAGTGAGTGACTTATATAGGAGATGTTGGGCGTATGCCGAATCTCAAGACCTTAATAATTTTTTAAGATTGGAATAATTAATGAACGATGAATGATTATGTAATGAATATTGAGTATGTATAATAAATGTATAATGCAGGTTCATACACCAGCTGAGGACTGAAGTAGGTAGTTGGGTATATAGTTACATTGTACCTTTTAATTAATTTATGCATGCCTTCACATGTTATAAGTTATTTATTAAATTTTTGGTTTGGGGAAAACACCGGTGGTCCCAGCCTACTGAGATTTTTAGCTCACACCCTACTCGGGCCTCCATTGCACTGGGTACCTGAGTAAATTCTATTTGGTTAGAGGACTATGTTGTTTGCATTTACTTGGGAGTTAGGAGTGCAGGACCGAGCGGAGGCTCAGGATGCTCGAGGAGATCTCCCTTGGGGCTTTGAGTCATTATTTATTTATTTATGCATTTAAATGTAAAGCATACTATTTTATTTACTGTTTTATACTATTGTATCATTGGAATATCATGCATGCATCTGCTGTATAATTTGGCGTTGGCCATTTGTTTTGTACAAGATTTATAAAATCTGTTTTCCGCTGCTTATTCATTTATTATACCATTTTTTCTATTTATTTCTTTGTCTATTTTTGAGCACTAAAATAAGGGTATAGTCTCCCCACTGACTATCCTTAGACCCTCGCTGCTAGTCAGCAGCCTCTGGCATATGGGGTGGTGCACTTGAGGTCATGTGGTGACCGGTCTGACCACCGGTTCAGTGGTGAGCCGGGTCGGGATGTTACAAAGTGGTATCAGAGGTTTAGGTTTCTTTATTTTCCTTTGTCTTACTATTTTGGGGTTGGTAGATAGGAGACTTGGAATGTGTCAGCTCTTGGGTTAATAGTCGTGCTTGGGACTGATCACCTCATGTACGGGAAATAACCAAGTGGTCAGGGATGGGAATTGATGTTTGTACTATTAGAGGTTATAGTTGATATGATTTCACCTTGAGTGATTGGTGTATTTTCCCTTGTTTATTGATTTTGAGAATTATTGAAAAAAAAATTGTCTTGGCCTTGATATGCCAAGGAAATTTCGTACATACATCATCTTAGGCACTTAGAGGTTCACATGTCATGCATATAACATGACATGTAGTTGAATTAGTAGGATTCCTACTAATTTGGATTTTGTTCCTTGGGTGAAATTCCATGTTTTGATATGCTTTAGCATGCCTCTATAGATAACATGTTTCAGTGATAGATTTAACATGCTTTAGTGGATATATTATATAGTGCCTTAGTTATTAGCATGTTTTGTTGTTGTGACATTCTTCTATGTTATATAAAGTTTTTGTGTTACTTTTTATGCTAACATGATATTGATTTTTTGATATATGAAAGGGATGATAAAGTTAAAATGTTAAATGAATGTTTATTGTTATAAATGGGAGCCAAATGCCAGCGATAAGTTGTATGGGCGCCTTATCTATTGGTAGATGGCCACCCATGTGTTTGAACCTTATATAACCGTAGTATGTTTGAAAATGGTTATAAATATAAAAATGTTGAGTTTTGATTGTAATGAACCATTGTGGGGTTGCTTTTAAAGAACTTAGATTAAATAAATGGGACCATTGGAGGTCTCCTTTTTGGTAAAAGGAATTTAGATGCCAAATTTCCTGTTTATATTTGAACAAAACTAAATGTTGAATGTTTAAAGAGGATGTTTGTGATAGCATGCCTATTTTTCCATAGGGAATTGTTTTGAAAACCAAGCTGCTTGTTGTGAAAAAAGTACTTGGGTGTTTTTTTGAAATTCATTCAAATGATGAAAGGTTGAAATGAATTAATTAAAATGGATAAAATGAAAAAGGGTCTTTAGAATATTGTGTTTTTGGTTTTGTGTGACCAAGAGAGAGGTTCGACGTTATTGATCGTAAGGGGATAACCCGTGGTAGGCAGTACCCATAGAATGTTCTAGGCTATTAAAGTAAGATCGTCTCACTGCTCAGGAGGACTTCTTGGGACTCAGCTATCTTGTCACGCTGATAAGTTTATATTACAGCTTTTATGATCAATTTTTGGCATGGTGATCGTGATTCAAGGAATGTCACATGCATTTGTTAAGGCGTTCTGAAATAGTGTGTTGGTGAGCAGCTGATCTTTTCTTGCGACATCATGGAAAATACTAATGTGGGTATTATTTCACTGTTTTTAGTTAACGTGTCAGCAAGTGATGTTGAGTTTTTAGAACATAGTTATTTGGTAATAGTTTGACTGATCTTCTTAATAAACTTAGTAGGTCGTTTGTTTTAGTAGTGGTTCCCGATGGCTTCTCGGGGACGAGAAGTTTTTAAGGTGGGTATATTGTAAAGTCCCATGTTTTTGAACCGGGTTAAAATACGAATGTTTTCAAAAAAAAACATTTGATTTATCAATGGTTCGTTTTTTTTAAACCGAGCTCTGGAATTTTATTCTGAGTGTTCGAACACATAATGGTGTCGTTTCTGGACTTGCGTAATTACCCGATAAATTTTAGCGGGTGTCCTGATGAGTCTCAGGTGCACCAGATTTGGAAAAATCCACTTTAATTGATCTGTATGGGCAGTGCATGGTTGCGTTCCAACCTGTGCAGTTTATCTTATTTAATAAATTATTATTCTTTTAATTAAATATTATTATATGATAGATTTCGTTTAATTAAAATAATGTTTTAATAATAATAATAATAAATTTATTATTACTATTATTGTGGTTGTTAAATTTATTGAATGTTAAAGAATTAATTAAATGATAGTTGAAGGTATTGACGTGGCTTTTGGGTTTATCAAATAACCGTTTTATTTAAATAAAGAGTTTCAGAATTATTAAAGGACCATTTATTATTAAATGAAGGTATGTGCTAATAATAATAATGTCATTTTTATTATTATAGAGTCATAAAATATTTTTATACTTTGAGATTTTAATTTCATGTTAAAGAAGTGTATCATTTATGAGAATTAAATGTGGCTTTTGAGCTTATCAAAGAAACATTTAATTAAATGAGTGGTTATGGGTTGGAGTTTTTATCATATTAATGATATTGTAATAAATTGGTGGTTTGGGTTATTAAATAAATGAAAGTTTGAATATTAATAATAATGATGTTATTAATATTTTTGTGGTTATTTTGTTAAATAAATGTTAAAAGAATTTAATGATCAATAGGGAGTTTTATAATTAATTATGAAACATTTATTATGAGAATAATAAATGAAGGTTAAAAAAGAATTAGATAATCAATGTGGATTTAAATGGGGAGGTTGGACATGATCAAAATTAGTGTTTTATTGTTTCTTTTAATACAATTTAATTATGGGGTTTATCAAAGTTATGTTTTTATTTAATGGGGTGTAATACTTATGTGAATTTAATGATGATGTTGGGTATCTCAAAGAAACACATAATAAAATTAGTAGTTTTGAATTTAATGAAGGAGTGATGTTATTTAATAGAGGTGTTGGGTTATATCAAAGGTTTGAGTAATAATAATGATATTTTTATTATTATTTTTTATGAGTGTCATAATAATTGATAATTATGGATATTATTATTATAAATAATAATAGTACCGAATTGAGGAGTTTTTTACTTTTTAGATAAGTGTTTAATATGTATAATAATAATAATAAAATGAGTATTATTATTATCTTTTATTATTATTATTATCACATTAATGGCAGTATTATTATGGGGTTTTAAGATTTTAATAATAACTATTATTAATGGCAATTAATTTAGGGGTTTGAAAAAGATAATAAAGGGAATAAAATTCCCCTCTTCTTCCTCCCTATGCACAAGGTGTTGCACGCACGGAGCAGCGCACCCCATGATGCGGCCCCTTCCTCCCTCCTTCAAGCTCCCTCCTCGGCGTGAGCTCCTTCCCTCAGTGTAACCAAGAGGCATGCGAACCCCTGGGCGACCCTCCCTGGTGCAGCGAGACACCCAGGCAGAGCTCTGGCAGCGCGCGACCTCAGTGGCGCGACCCCCCTCCGGGCAATACCTAGAGGCGCACCACCCCCTCTCCCGGACTCCACTTTGCACGCGACGATTCCCCTCGGACTCTTCACAAATCTTTTCCACCTCATCAAGGTGAGTATGTCTGCGTATAACTCGTGATTCACATTGATCATTTGACTTATATCTCTCGCCTTGTTTTCTCGGCTAAAACACGAAGGTTCGGGTTTAATCTGATTCTTTCATTCCTCTATTTTTTTTTAGGATATGAAAATGTTGACTTGGAACCCATTGGTCCATAATCCGGCATACGCCGCCAAGTGCGAGGCTGATGGTTTCGAATTATCTTGTCGTCGTTGGTTCGGGTAGGTTTCTAAACCCGTTGTTTGGTTTTTTATAGGGTATATTAAGGCTTATTAATTTTTTTATGAGTTCCTGGTACCAAGTTAGGGATGCGTTGTTCATTACAACTTTGATTCTGGTTACCGATTTAATATATTTAATTTTCGTTGATCAATGTAGGCAATGCGCGTAGATATATATATATAAAGGTGTGCACGTGTGTGATTACAGACCAGTTGTGGACTAGTTTCCGCCAAGTACATTAAAGCGTTTTGGATTTTAAAATGGTGCCACCCCGAGGTAGGGCCCCTTTCCATGTGTTCAACTTTAATAAATACATTAATAAAATCCTTGCTTCATTTTTGTGGATATTTAATTTGTGCAGTGAATTATTTATATTGTATTTCATCTAAATGTGAATTTCGTAAGTTTGATTAAATTTCTAAATGTGATATATATTATGTTGATACATGACTTTTGAAGTTATTAAATAATGTCTCCCCCATGAGATAAATGAGGGATTGAACTTGTTTTGATTTTAAGCATGTTTTTCTAATTTGGTTAAAGTGATATGATTAAATAGTTAAATGATTTGAATGGGAAGAATGTGAAATAGGGTAATTAATTGTAGAATTAATTATCAATTCATGAGTTGGAATAAAATTGTGGCTTTTATCGATGATTGGGAATATTGAATGTTTGACATGTTCAAAAATATAAATCGGAAATTGGTAATAATTAATTGATGGATTAATTATTACATGTTAAAATGTTAAATGGTTAATTAATTTATGATTGGTTAAAGAGATAAGATTTAATTAATTAATTTACATGCATTAAAATTAAGATTGTGAACTGATTATTTGTTACAACTGTTGGCCAAGGGTCCTTTTTGACGCATGTTAGATTTACATGCATTAAGTTTTCTTGTATGGAGTTGTTTTACATTATGATATGATGCGTGAGATGGTTGCTAAATATATGGGATTTTTACAGCATGTTTTGTGATGATTATGACGTGCATGTAAATTGTTAAAGTCCCGGACGAATCACTGTTTGAGTGGATGGGTTCAGACTTGTTAAAGAATTTGGATAATTAAATGTTGAGTTAATTATTTATTTGGCTTTCTAAGAATAATTAACTGTTAATTAATTATTTACTATTGAGATGTTGAATGGTTAATTAAGGGTTGACTTTTGACGGGTGATTTATGTTGTTAATTAGTTGTTGAATTAATTAACATATTGGATTAATTAATTTATGAAATATTTAATGGTTGGTTGTGGGGTGTTAGACATGGCGTTCTACACCAATGATAAATATATATGTATTATTGATAAACAGGTTGTGAGATAGGGACTGATACTCAAAATACTCACGGGGTGCTAGACATGAAGTTCTACACCCAGCTTGCAAGAAAATATTTTTTATGGGATAGGGACTGATGCTCCAAATACCCATGGGTTGTGAGACATGGACTGATGCTCCGAATACTCACGAGGGTGCTAGACATGATGTTCTACACCCATTAATTAACATTGGACTGTGGGTCCAATTGTTCGTGCATAAAATGAGTTTAATGGTTGATGAAGGTTGTTGTGACATGATGATTTGTGAATTGATTATGAGAAAGGGTTCATACTTTTTATGAATTGGGTGAACCACTTTTAGTGGACAGGCTCAGACTTAGTATATGAAATGTTGAATTGAATAACTTATGATGCGTTATCCAAGACAAAGCACAATCTTGGAATTGGTCTTTACTTTGATTACTTAGATGGTCTTTAGAGACATCTGTGGTGAGTGACTTATACGAGAGATGTTGGGCGTATGCCAAATCTCAAGACCTTCATAATTTTTTATTATTGGAATAATTAATGAATGATGAATGATTATGTAATGAATATTGAGTATGTATGATAAATGTATAATGCAGTTTCAGACACCAGCTGAGGGATGAATCATGTACTTGGGTATATTGTAGAGACCCAAAGCTTAACGTACATGGACATTACATTACTTTTGCGGAATACTTAGTACATAACAAAAACACACACACACAAGGACCGTAATAGTTTAGTGTCTTTGGAAACTCGGAATATAATCTTCTAATCGTGGTGAAAGATCTTCAACATCTCTCATAAAGATCTTCCTTTTTTTACCTAAAACCTTTCTTTATATCCTGGGGAAAATAAAACATAAAAGGGTGAGCTCAAATGCTCAGTAAGGGTAATCAAAAGAAATATTAATCACATCATATACATAAGAACATAACTTTTGGAAATATTAACCTGCAAAAGAAATCATAATTTCATAACATGGGATAAATCATAGTAATGAAATGGAATCCCAATAATCATAACATAAAACATGAAACTTTATGGCATACACACATAATCATAGAGAATCATTTCTTATTAGTCAAGACTCATTTCCAAGACTTCTTAGTGGAAAAAGTCCATTTCTGAACCGAGTTCACTCCTCGTTTCAGTCCTGTTTCACTGAACCGGTATAACCTACCGTTCCAGCCATGTCTATCTCATGAGATATAAAATATTTACCCAATTCATTGGAGGGAGATATAGGTCCCACCAATCTTATAATGATACCATTCTTATGTGTGCCACAAAATCATAAACCATACATCATAGCATAATCCATGTAATAAAAATGGGATTCTTAAACAACATGACATCATAAAACAATTCATATAAGATAAAGGAATTCATAAAAATAATTCCATCACAATATAATCAAATCAATGTAATAATAGGGATAAAAACAGAACCCTTTATTATCTTAGATGTAAAATAATTTTGATAAAACACTTGAACTCCATTCTTGAGGAAAATATCCTTTCTACTTCAAAAACATTTTTCCTTTCTTAACATGTCATAAAATTTTAAACTAAAAGAAGTTGATTAAATATAAACTTGAAAACTTGTAAAGGAATATTCTTGAAAATAATGTTTTAAAAATCCATTCATGACGTATAAGTTTAAAAAAACATTATTCTCGTACTTTTGTCGGAAAAGTCAAAAAGTACCTCATACGAAAAACGACAAAAGATTCTTTTCATATACTTTACTAAAAACTCACCGAAGGGTAAAATTGGATTTAAAAAAATTGTAGGTGGATGGAAACAATATTACATATTGAGGGAACATGGATGTGGATGATAAAATACACCCCAGTAAATACCAAAGTATAAACAATCTCGGATAAAAATGAGATTGTGATATTTCCCTTATCTTAGGTCCGATTTGCCTCGTAAGTGTCCGAAACTCCTGTATAATGATTTAAATAATGTTATTGACTTATTCCAGAATAATAATTATTGTTATGATATCATATATGGTCATATTCGTAGCTTATTATTAGTAATATTTCATTACTACTTGTTATTCGGGTGTTTATTACTTTTTGTTCTTATGCGTGTTTTGTCAAATAAATTCTTATTCTTCTCTTTAGGTTATAGATACCTCATTTACATAATGTTATTAGTGTAATATATATCATATTCATTCATTCAATTCATTTATATAATCATTATTAAATGAAGATCATGTAGAACGAGTCGCATCACATCGTGGAGACGGTATTCCGTACGTACGCACGAGTGATGATATCGTTCCTATGATCGTGGAATTGTATTGGAGTGTATGTATACTATTTCAGAATCAATATCACTTTATAATAGTCATATATAGTAATTATTTACACCATTATACCCATACAAGTAAGGTGGTGGTGGAAAATAGATTACACCACGGCGTGGAGACGGTATTTCGTACGTACGCACGCGCGGTGATTTCTTTTTCCGTAGGATGGATAGATGGTGAAATAGGGTTGTTTAATACTTATAATAATATATCAGTATGTTAGTGATACTTATGTTATTACTTCATAAATAAACAACTAAATAATAATAAGTGGAAGAAGAAATAAAGATAAAAGAATCAGTAACGGACATTACCTCTTCTTTGAAGTGCTTCTTTGAGACCTCCTTTTAGGGCACTAAAATAGGTATTTGAAGAATACCAGAACCTCTAGGATGTTTCTAGGTAAGTGTAGAGGATTAATTGTCAGGGTTTTTCCGAGCTTTAAGGCTCAAAGTGGTGTGAGGAAGAGGGGGAGGAGGTGCCCTTTTATAAGGGTGGAGAGGGGCTCCTTTGGAAAACTAAAAATATTATTTTATTATAAAGTCATATTCAGTTTTAAATAGCTCCAAATTGATTTATTTAGAAGCTAAGGTGGTTATGGGTAGAAATACTCTCATCCAATAGAATTTAGACAAGTTTAGGTTCCTATTTTAACCTTATCATTTATATTTAACTTTAAGTTAGATAATTTTACTTTTACCGTGTCTTTTTGTGTTCTTACACTATAAGGTTAATAAACTTACTATAAGAAGACAAACAAACCCCAAGTTGTTTATTATTAATATATATAACTTTATCTAAGTCATTTGGCCTAACCTTATATTTTTAGGAATAAAATAACAATTAATAATATAATATTTGTTTTAAAAACTATTATATTTCAATTTTGACACTATTTAGTAATTGATTTTTTTGAAAATCATAACAGAATGATTAGTTCGAAAAAAGTTAATTAAATCAATACTAACATGTCATATTAACCTAAAAAATTAGTGGAATTCATAAAAAGTCTCAAATTATATTTATTTAGGTATTTATAACATCAATTATGTCAATATTTCATTAATAAGATAATTACTGCATCATCTTTGTGTCATAAATAAATTAAATTATTTAATGTCTAAAAATTACAAATAAAATACCATTATGTAGGAAATATTTTTATCTTTCTAATGAGTATTTATAGTCTAATTTATCTTATGTATAACCCTATATTAAAAATGATTTACTTATTAACGTTTGATTTTAACTATTTTAACCCTTCTTTAAATAAATTAATAATAAATGTCCTAATCTAATCCAAGTGGTCCTAAATGATCGTATTTTATTCCTAAGGTTGTTTTTGGTCGAATTACACTTATAAAATAGAATTAGTACATGTGTTAGGGTAATAATAATAACATTTTTACCCTTAATTACCCTATTTACTTTTAACCGTGGTAAAAAAGTAAAAAGTTATTATTCACCAAAAATTATTTTCATCTCATTGAACCACATTTTACTTACTAACATCAATCGTGTCTCTCGGATTTTTGAAATTCCATTTACAGAAGCGGTAAAATTAAGTTTTATGAAAAATTCATTTTTTTTAACTACCACTTAGTGGTTTCACTATTCATCAAAAAATGAAAGTTTCCAGAAAAATACCAAAAATTAGGCCTAAGCTATATTTGATATTATGAACTCAAAAATGATGTCTATTTTACCAAATTCAAAACATATTAGTTGCATTAATTAATTTAAAAATTAATTCTCGTCGTCAAAACAAATAGCGTGTTTTTAAGAGATAATAACTATCAAAAGATTGACACTTGTTTATGTCTGGTTTAAATGTAGAATTACATCCAATGACCAAAATTGTATTAAATTGTAAAAATATATTCTAAATATACTTTAAAACCACTCAAATTAATAATTTATCACTATTAATTATTTCGATTAAAAAGGTTGTTTTTAATTAAAATTTAGTAATTTTCACTATTCATCAGAAAATGAAAGTTATCCGAAATGTACCAAAATTTCACCCTAAGCTAATTTCGATATTACGAATCCAAAAATGAAGTCCATTTTGAAAAATAAAATTTAAAAAATTTCAAAAAGTGGTTATTACTATTCATAACAGCTAGTTTTAAGCATATCGTTGTTTAGTGAAACTCGGTATTGCGTACTACACACGCTATCGAGGAAGGTCGTGATTGCGTTTAATGCAAGGCAAGTCAAGGATGTGTTTTGTGCAAGCTCCTTTTGGTGTAGCGTATAACACAAGACATTAATGAAATTAAAAGGAATATTTTTCATAAAATCTCGGGGTGTTACATATATAGTTACATTGTACTCTTTACTTAATTTATTCATGCCTTCACATGTTATAAGTTATTTATTAAATATCTGGTTTGGGGTAAACACCAGTGGTCCCGACCTACTAAGATTTTTATCTCACACCCTACTCGGGCCGCCATTGCGCTGAGTACCCGAGTAGATTCTATTTGGTTGCAGGACTATACTGTTTGCATTTACTTGGGAGTTAGGAGCACAGGACCAAGCGGAGTCTCGGGATGCTCAAGGAGATCTCCCTTGGGGATTTGAGTCATTATTTATTTATTTATGCATTGAAATTTAAAGCATGTTTTTTTGTTCACTGTTTTCTACTTTTGTATCATTGGCATGTCATGCATGCATCTTCTGTATAATTTAGTGTTGCCCATTTGTTTTGTACCAAATTTATAAAATCTGCTTTCCGCTGCTTATTCATTTAGTATACCGTTTTTGTTATTTATTGATTTGTCTATTTTTGAACACTAAAATGAGGTTATAGTCTCCCCACTGACTATCCTTAGACCCTCGCTGCTAGTCGGCAGCCTTTGGCCTATGGGGAGGCGCGCTTGAGGTCATGTGGTGACTGGTCCGGCCACCGGTTCAGTGGTGAGCCGGTTTGGGACATTACACCATCATCTCATCATCCCATGCCACATCTCTATATATTAATTGGATTGTTTCAGGATACAGAACATCCCATATGTTGAGTATTATACCCCAATCCATCTTGACCATACACAACATACCATTAATAATCCATAGGATACTATATCTAGAGATACATGTGTGTTAAAAACCCATAATCTATTGCATCTCTCTACACACATATATGGGGAAAGATAACCACCATGCATACAAGTAAAAAACTAACAAGAGAAAAGGATGGGGGAAGAGGGGGTCATCATTCATTTGTTACTCACAAACCTAGATATTGGGGAAAACACCCTCTCAGGGTCCATTAGCTATTAGTCACCCTATTAATATGATTGGGGTAGTATATGAAGTCACATAACATATAGGATATATATCACAACCACACTATGGGAATTTACCTAGTCTTAAGCTCAATTGTAGCTATTATCTCTAAGACACATGGATGCCACTACTAAGGACTAGGTATCCTATAAGCACAAAATAATTTCAAGAAACTTCCATCTAATTATTTTATTAAACATTTCACATTATGTTAATTATTTCAATTAACCATTAACAATTCTTTATTATTACTTATACAAGATCATCAATTAATTTTCATTCCCTCTAAGCATTAACCAAATGATCCCATGGTTTCTAAAGAATATCATCATAGAATTCCAACAATTCACCAACCCCATGGTTTAAAACATTTATATTAATTATCATTCTATAATGTCAGGTACTCAAGAACTTATCCTAAGATACCATAAAAGAGATACATAATCCAAGAATAACCAACTGCATCAAGTAGTGGGGAAATTAAAACAAGATAAAATAAATCCATACATATATCCTTTTAAGAAGATTCATTAACAATAAAGCATCCTAGATTTCAATATAACAATAGGAAATCCCAGCTTTGATCCATTCTATCATCCTTAGTGTCATCCCCGACACCACCATGCATATCACCATGCATCCATCTCACCACCACAAATGCCAACTTCTTCCACAAACCTAGGCATCCCCTCCCATGTCTCTCAAACCATCATTCATACTAGGCTCACATTATATCCCATCACAAGTCTCACATCTTGATAAATCACACAAGGCAGCAAGAAAACAACATAACTCAACGGGATAACTAGGCCCTAAAACCAAGGCATTCAGTCTTTATAACCAAACGGGCTCTCTCAACCCCAAACAATTATCTTTATAAAACAACTGGTTCATTATCATCTTGTATTAACTGATTAATTTATCATAGGATACAATCACATCCAACCTAATCCATAAACTAATAAATTCAATGAATTATTAAAACATGATTCCAAGCATAACTTTTAGTTTCATTAAACTTATGGAATAACATTTCCAATTAACTTGCCTCTTTATTATTTCATCAATAAGCATACCAACTTCACATTATTTATCTAAAACCATTAACATAAGTAATAAATATTTTATTTAACATGCATTAAGCATCACTTTAATTTTGATCAAATTATAAGATACGATTTCATTTAAACATGCCTCTTTAATTCTTTATCCAATAAACATTACCATATTTACATTCTTTAACCATTTTAGTCATATCAGTCATGTTAAAACATATCATAAAAAATATACTAAAATAATCATAACATAGATAACATGCTTTCTATAAAAACAAGAGGCAAGGTGTTATTATGGTGGAAACACATGATATTGCTACAACTATAAACCAAAGTTCATTATTTAATCTAATTTAATATTTATTAAGGATAATTAAAACATAAACCAATATATTAAGAATGATAACTTTATGATTTCACATAAAATATTAGGAGAAGAAATGAATCCCCTGCCTTGATTAAAAAGTTCAATGTTCTTTACACAAGAATTGATGATCGAGGTTCAACCACCATTGAAAGAAATACCACTAAGATGAAGGAAGACTAGTCAAAACCTAGAATCCACTAACCACTATAAAACCATTCTCGACAATACCCAAAACAAGACCTCCCATTGCTATGTTATTTTTGGAAAAAATAATCTAAGAAAACATAAAAAAGAGAAGAAGGAATCATGCCTCGAAACAAAAATGTTTGATTCTCCAAAAACTAGGTTAGAAACACAATGAGTCGATTTTTGGTCACCAAGGGAGGTTTGAGTGAAAACTACCCAACAAAAACTTCCCTCAATGGAGATCCAACACAATATATCACTCAACCAAACCCTAATTTCCTTAGGACATCTATAAAATTAAAGAATACTCAAAGGAGGGTCATGGATTGATTAATAGAGGAATAAATTACCTAAACTATATTCATGACCCATAATTATGGTGCATGTGTTTTATCATTTAAAATTAGTCAATATACAAGGAATAAGGTGATTTTTTTATCCATTTCAAAGTAATCTTGAACACCAACATGGCCTAGCCATGGCTGTGGTGGTTCTTCAATTTTTTATCATAAAAAATCCCCCCTACAGAATATTACCCATAAATAAGTTGTTTTCCCTTTAATATAACTTCCAAAATGACTAGAAAATCCATTTCCATGTTTACTTCTTTATACAAAATAAGCCTCATGGTTTGATTCCCTGCACCATGCCCTCTATATCCATTTCCACTAGCCTGTTTCTGAGAGAACGAACACACCAATACCAAAAGGGCCTACCAAATGGTTTTACAGACCATTTTACAAGCCATGGTGCACCATTCACCTCTTGGCCAACCACTAAGTGCCCAGAACACCCATCACAACACCCTCCACTAGGATATGGTGGCCTTTAGAAAGTCAAAGAGCTCTCCCTAGCCTCTATGATGCCTCCAAACTCCTTCTTAGCACCACCAAACCTTGAATAACATAAAGTAAAGTATGAACAGGTTCAGGCCATTACAGAAACTCTCCACCACTCTTAATCTATACCAACCTAAAAAATATTAAAAAAACATTCTTGTTCAATACAAAATTGAATAAATTCAAACATATATTTTAGTGAGGATAAAAACAAACTAAGTTTATTTTTTAGAAAATAGGGAAAATAACTTGTTGGTCATTATTTTTTATGTTCACCTACTTCTCCTTATACCTATAAAAAGGAATAACCAAAACATTAATAATAGTGAAAATATATAAGAAATACACTAATTGAGTGTTATTTAAGAAAAATAAAGTAGTATATTTCAGTCTCTAATAGGATCACAAGAAACTACATAAATTTATTCCATCCCATAAAACACACAAATAAATCCTTGGAATAAAATTAAATAAGAGAAAAATAAAAATAGTAAAAGGGGAATAGAATTTTGGATTTAACCCCCCAAAAGAGATCTATTTTTTTGATTGTCTATGGCCAGACAATTCTAGTTTTCATCCATGGTCTAAAGATAGGTTTGGTTTTCAAAGTAGGAAATGTCACATTCTTTTATTTCCCACATCCTATAAAAAATAGAGGTGGTGAAAATAATAAAATCATCACATTGAAGTCCTATTGAATAATAAAATCAATTAAATCCACTTCCTATTTAACAACTCCATTGGGGGTTTCTCCAAGTATAATTGGGGGATCGAAGGGTTCTTCATCATTTTATTGTTCATCTTTATTCTCTAGGATATTAAATACTCTAGTTTATTCAGAAAATTTTTCATAGAGATAATTTATTTTGAGTTTGATTTTTGTAAAATTTAAATCAATTAAATTCAAAAATTATATATCTACGTAAATATTTTTAGCTTGACTCTCCTATAGAAAGTGAAATTCTCTTGGTAAAAGATAAAAAATAGGATTCTCGTAATAAAACACTTCTTTATCCTCTTATAAGCACAATTTATTGGGTATGTTGAAAGTGACCAACACGAATTACTCTCCAGTTTTAGCTTTTAGATAAAGTTGTAATACCCTTTTAATTGTTCCTTTAGGGATTATAGTGTCTTCTAATTCTATTAGTAGATTTATATTATTGACATATTCCCCCTATTACTATGAGAATCTATCATATTGATGTACTTATAGAATATTTTGAAAACTAGTAATAACTTCACATAAATTTAGCACTTGTTAGTAGATTTTATATGTGTTTTTGTTAACACATTGATAATTCATTGCTATAAAATTTTAATTTAATGAATCAAAATAAAAAATAAAGGATGAAATTTTAAAGAGAATAAAATGAAAGCATGTTCCATCCTGACAGTGAGGCCAAATATAAGATCTTAGATTGATATAGTAAATAAAATAGGGAATGAATTGTAACTTATAATATAATCAATGAAACTAAAATAATATAGTGTAATTTGTTGGATAAACTTAAACAATTTAACACACCCAATATAAAGTGAGTGAATAGTGTAAATAATAAAATAAAATAAAATAAAACATAAGGATTTTTATAGTAGTTTGGATCAAATTGATCCTACATATAATCTTCACACACTCTCTGACTCTTCAAGAGGTGTGGTATTTAATAGGAGTGATAACCCTATAACAAATCCTCTTTTCACTGATCCAATACATAACCAACTATACTTACTTTTAACACCTGGATGTACAACCCAACAAAACTACTTTTTTCACAATTGGAGGCACCACCCAACAAACATGCCTTTTTCACACCTGGAGGAACAACCCAGAACTCCTAAATTTTTCCAAGGATAATGAACAATGTATATGATCCCACCTTTTTTTTAGATTAACATATCGAAGAAACTATCTTTTAATGGATTCACCAATGGATATATTACCTAAAGCCTTGTGTATGTGTGTGTGTGATGTATGTATGTTTTTTTCATGCATGGTATATATCTATTTGGTTAGATGTTTTTCATGATATTATTCTAGTTTTTATTCCTACATATGATATAATTAAAGGACTATTTCATAAGATGAAATTTATAGGAGAAGTTTCATACATATGATGGATGCATGAGTTTCCAAATTAGTATTTACTCATATGTTATAATTTCATTACTAAATGAAGTAAACTGATAAGAATTATAATCTCTTTAAATATAAAATTAATTCAATGTAATTTGGTGTAGTGATTCATTGATTCTTTCCTAAAACTATATTATACTCAAATACTCCCTATATCCCTCTCTTTTTCATTAGAGGCTCTAGCATGCCATAGAGGAAGGATAGATCCCATATGAATGTCGGATGATTCAATTAACCCTTCGATACACTAATAAGAGGGAATGTCTTTTGGATGCCCTATAGTGATCTTTATAAAACCCATGAAATGGTGTTTGAATATGTTGTATATGGTCTTTTGTGTAAGGTGTGTTATCTACAATATTTCATTATTTCATTTTTATACGTAGTTTCATTTACCTTTCATGGGAGATCCTCATACAAGGGTTTAAATAATTTTTGCTTCATATGATAATCATTATTAGACTCATTTAAAACCATTAAGTGGAATCAGAGTGATCCCAAGATTTCAATTTATGAAATATCTCTTGAAATGAAGAAGAAATCAAAAACATGGCATCACTTTATCTTTCTGGAAAAAAAATCATTTTTATAAATGGTCTACCTTTATGTAGATGGGATATGTAAAGGTAAAGAAGGCATTAAACTTATGAATATTAGTTTTATAAGGGTAAATTAGGTGTTACCTTTACACAAGTGATCGCATAAGGGTAACCAATTACTTACCTTTACACAAAGGGGTTCATGTAAGGGTAATCAAGGATTTCCTAAAGTAGATTAAATGTTATTGTGTAAAGGTTATGAAGTTCTTTTAAATATTGTGTAAGGGTTACTAAGAGATACCTAATTGTAGTGATTTTTATGTAATGTTCTCCCAATATACCTTTATGAAACAGTTTTCACCTGAATTGTGTAAAGCTTGTACCTATTTTTTAAGGCTTTTGTAAAAGTAACTAACACGTTACTTTGACGCGTCCAGAGGCCTACCCATACAAAGCATTGATAAAAATGGTTCTAACCTAATGTGAGGCTCCATATTTGGATTACCCTTATGTAGGGTGTCTACATAATAGTATAATTATGTTTCCTTCGAACAGAATAAGGATTTTGCATAAGGGTAAACAAAAATATTTTAATTTTTTTTATGAAATTTAAATTTTTTAATGGTTTATAAAATTTTTATAAATCATTGTAAAAGGAATTTTGGGAT
The DNA here is from genome assembly GCA_963277665.1 of Viscum album. Classification (NCBI taxonomy): domain Eukaryota; kingdom Viridiplantae; phylum Streptophyta; class Magnoliopsida; order Santalales; family Viscaceae; genus Viscum; species Viscum album. The sequence goes on along the minus strand of OY728138.1, from coordinate 959,516,546 downwards.
ATTTTAATTTATAAGGAATTTGTAATTTAATTAATTAATTATAAAAGGTTTATAATTAATTAAATAAATGTTTATGAAACATTTTTCCTAGAATATTAAATTTTAATATTTGAAATACCTTTTAAAAAAATTATATAACATGACTTATTGTATAGAAAAAAGTGATTATCTAGAAATAATAAGTGATAAATTATAAAGGTTTATAAATTATTAAATAAACCCAAAAAATAAAATTTTTATATTTAAATTGTGAATTGTTCAAAATAAGAAGGGCCTAATTTGGTTATTATTTAAGCCACATCAAAAAGTGTTTTGAAGAATGATATGATTAATTTTTAAATAATGATTAAGTATATGATATTTAGATTATGTAAAATGTTTAAATAATATAAATATTATTATAAATAGCTTATAATTTATAAAATATTATATATTTAAAATTAAAATTTCATATAATGATGAATATGAAAAATTTCATATTGGAATGAATGTAAAACTTTTATATTCAAAGTTATGGAATGTCCATAATGTTAAAGATAAAACTATAAAAGGTTTTATAGTTAGATTTTATTTATGAATTGTTTATAAATAGTTCTCTTATTTAAATATTTGAATTATAATTTTATTTAAAAAGTTATTAATTACTATATCTATGCTTACTAAATTGTTTAAAAAATGTCAATGTTTTTTATATTTTAGTTTAAAATGATAAAATATTTATAGGATAGAGCCTTGCATTAAATTTTAGGTATTTTTAATGAATTTATCCTTACCTACCTTGACAGTGGTTTTTATTTGGATTTATTGGATTAAAATTATTAGTTGGGAATAATTTTTTCATATTACATGCTAGAATTATTATGAATTGAATTCCCTCTTGAGTAAAGTCTCCCCAGGTAGAGATAATTGGGGTCTAACTACCCACTTACCTAGAGGCTTATGCCTTGTCTAGGAAAGTGAATGGATTTGGCTATCTATCGGTATGATATTACTCATGTGGATATTTTCAATATCAAATAATTTTAAACCTTTACATGAAGTGTTCATATACCATATTCTTATGATGTATTTAGATATATATGAATATACTTGACTTCTACTTTTGGGTGAGTAACATAAACTTGTGGGTTGTTTAAAGAGTTTCACATAAATATGGTTTGAACAAACTGGTTTGGTGGAGGGAATGGGATTCAAAACTAAATTAATAGAAGCATACATATATAAAAGGGAATAAGATAATGAGACTAAAATAACCTTAAAATATTAAGTGTGTAATACCTTCCAAACCAGCACTTGTCAAGACCTCGGGCATTTAACTGAATATTATCAAGCTCAGCATGAGTACCCTTGAATTATCTTGTATAATGAAAGAAAGTTATAAGTGGGTATGTATTATCTTAACAGTATTATCAAGATTAGCATGAGTATCCCATGATTGTCCTTTTTTGTCTTATTCTAGGTTTTTATTTGGGTTAAACTAGCTGGGAATACCTAACGGTTAGGATAACTTGGGAATGAATTTGATTAAATCTATATAATAGATTGGATAAAGATTTTTCTACTCAAATATCCAAGAGTCATATATGATATGATTGGAAAAAAATCTACCATATATAGTTATGGATTATTTATGTGATAATCAGTGTAAATTGTGATGAAATATAGATCATACACCACTGACATATATGATCAATTTCAAAAGGGGTAATCATTTTAGTGGGATCCTAATTAATAAAATTCCTTATTACATGGTTAGTAATACATTATACTCATATGATAAAATATTTTATTATAGATAATATCATCGTCATCATTAAGATAAACTCTATGATCAGTCCTTGATAATGAGAAGATTAAAGTGAGTATCTATTAAGACTGGAAACTCAATAAACATTCTTAAGAAATATTGGTGATTTAAGAAAAGTTCAGAAGGAAAATTATATGTGTCAGAATAGTTACTTCTTAAGTAACGAAGTGTTGAATTTACTAAAAAAATGAATCTCAATGCTTATGGAAGTATAGAGTGATTCATTTAGGGTCTCTAAGGTATTAGATGAAAAATGATTAAAGTAATATTCATCTCCACTCATACAATTAATATGATTGGGTACGTCATGGATTAAAGGAATTTTCATCTCATATACTCAATATGATTGGGTATATCAAATAATATTCAATATATTTGAATATGTTAATGACTTGATGAGACTAGAGGTTTTATTAAAACTTTATTGGTTATAAAAATCAATTTTATTATTCTGAAAGATATATTATATCAACTGTATGTTTTAAAAAGTGTTTTAAATATACAGACGGACAAAAGATAAAAGTAATTGAAGCTTGAAGTTTTCTTTAAAGTAATGGAGAAAAGGTGTTGATTCATTGATAACTTAGATACTTCAATCTTGGATAAAATTTTCATAAGATGTGTATTTTTATCACATTTATCTCTTTATAATATCATTTAAATAATATTTTATACATCTTGAGACTTGATCTTCTGGGTTTGGTGCTAAAAATGATGTATATTTTTTTACGAAAAGTAATTTAAAAATATATATCCCTTTAAAAAACCCAAGAATATTCTTGGTCTAGGTTTTAGAGGGTTTGGGAAAATAGCCTTACATTATATTAGATTTTAATACAAAAATTATATAAATAATTATTTTTATTCACTTGATTTAGCTCTTTAATAGAAACCAAAAATATTTAGAGATTCTACTGAGCCTGTAAAAATTGTTTTAAAACATAGAGTGAGCATAAAATTTCTCATCAAGGGGTTTTAAAACTAGAATTAATTTTTTGTTATAAAAACTATTCAAATAATATTTCGAAAACATTTTTTTTATATCAAATATAAAAAATTTGATAAATAATTTTCCAACATTTAACAATAGGGTTTTCAAAATATATAAACATATAAAATACTTTTCAAAACCTTTAATAATACATATCACTTTTAAAACCCAATTTTATTTCCAAATATAATAACCTTTACAATATATACTTGGATTTCTCTATAAATTTTTTTAAAAATTTTAGTTTGATAATAATAAGAAACTTAAGAAATCCAAGAGTCCGCTAGCTATATCACTTTTAGGAAAGCATCACCTTGAGGTATTGAGTTCAATCTCAATTCCTCAATAATCACCTTTGATACCCAAGTGCTGAATTTTTGAATAAAAATATATTTTTTACAATGTATGCCTTTCTCATTATAATTCTATTAAAACATCCTTTCAAAAACTACATAAATTATTTTCAATAGAAAATAATTTCATATCACATAATCTTTATAAAATTTTGATTTGAATAAAACTTCATAATGGTTAGAATAAATATATATTTCATAATTAATAAATACAATAATATATATATATATAGAATAAAATATGGGTTGATTCTTTTCATAAACAAAATTATGGAGTGTCAATGTTAATAATAGAGTATGATCAAATATATAAACATGATTAAAATACATATGTTTAAATTGAAATTTTATGCATAAAATGATAACTATAAAATTCACTTGGAACTAGTAAATAAAATTCTTTAAATACACTTTCTTAGAAAAAGTAATTGAAAAAAAATACCCTTAATTTGGGTTTTTTAAAATAAATATGGCATAGTAATTTTAAAAATATGAATCCCCTTACCAAATTTAAAAACAGCCATGAATAAAATCATTGTACATAAAATCATAGTTTTGTAATTTGGAAATTTTAATGTAATAAATTACTTTTATATAGGGGTTTTATGAAATTAAAACATAAATTTGTTAAAAAAAATCTGTTATAAAAATAGTAGTTTGAAATTAAATCACCCTTAAATTAAGGTTTTTTTAAACATAAAATAGGGGTTTTAGAAATAGATATTACCTTACATAAAATCATAGTTTTATTGAAATAAAATATAAAATAATACTATGGTCAAATATAGGGGTTTCTTTGAAAATATAGGAATTTTTAAGAAAATAACCCCTTACATAAAATATAGAATTTTAAAAATACACTTCCCTTAAAAAATAGGGTTTTGGAAAACCTTATAAAATATTTGATAAAAATAGAACCTCTTACATGAAGAGTGTTTTGAAAATAAATATGGGATATAAGTTTTTTGAAAATAAATTCTCCCTTACATTAAAGGTTTTTCTAAAATCATACATGGTATAATAATTTTAAAAAATAGTAATTTTCCTTATATAAACTTATATTCGGTACTTTATGATTTCTCCATTTGATGAACTCCCTATCTTGATCTATATTAAATAAATGATCTACCCCCTCTCTCTTAGTATCTAAGGATAGCTTGCATGTAAAAATGAGGAGGCTTCTTTGATAAGGACACCCGAAAGGATCTTTATATAGGAACCACTAAAGGACTATAGAGGAGAAAAATACATCCAATTATCCATGTGTTTTATAGCCCAAGGAAATACCCACTATAACAGTTTTTATATAGTTATATATATGTAAAACAAAACACACACACACACACACACACACACATATATATATATATATATATTTGATTTATTATTTCCAGTGTAATACCTGAGTCCAAATTCAATTGGTTATATATATTTAGGTTCATTTTAACCTCATAAATATTCCTTGGGAAGGAAAATATTTTCATGCCTGATCACTATGGTTGAAGACCTATGAATGGTCCAGACCTCATCTGGTAGATCAAGGGTTAAGGTATGTCATCATAGAGAGACAAAAGTTGTGGTAGGGGGTATACTGAGCTGGGAAAACTATGGGTTATATAGGTTGGGAAAGAAATATGTCCATGTAAAAGGGAAATATAATGACAGTGGGGCTTCTATGTATGGTGTGTGATGGAAGTATAAGAAATAGTGGGTGTTCGAACTATGAGGAAGACAATTACTTGAAATATCAGACAGTTCAAAATGTTCGGATTAGACGGTGACGTTTTAAGCATGTGTTTTTAATAAGGGTGAACAATACCCACGTGATGTGATCCCACATCGATTGTTCACTCAGTTGAGTGATTGAATATATTACAAGTGCTTCTGCTAACAACTCAAGCCATCACACTGGGGTTGGAATCCTAAACACGTGAACACACATATATGGGAGAGGCTAACTTGCTTGTCCCCTTACACACCTCTAAGAACACCATGCACCATATAGGTGCTATGCCTGAATACTAGCCTACCTATACAGGCGCTCACACCACCCTTGTTGCTATGTGGCTTCTTGAGATGGCCCTCCCCTATGGGTTGAGCTTTCTCTCCACAATAGGGTAGAAGGGTCTGGCCCTTGTGGCTTGCATAGTTGGTGATTTTTTTTATAAGTAAAAATTTTAAATACTTAAGAATTAAAATGACATTTTTAATTATTTAATATATGTTATATTTTTAACTTTAATATCAATTAAAATTTTATTACTCTTTAATGTAAAATATTTTTACAAATTAAATAATAATTATAATTTTTTAAATTTAAAATAATGAGTTATTCAAAGTGATAGTATTAGAAAATTTTGAAAACTATGAATTTACATATTAAAATAAATTTATTTTTAAATAATTAATAACCATGTGTATTTTTTATACAAATTAAGTTCTAAAAAATAATATTAAATACATCTGACCAAAACTATACACATTTAACATTTTTATTTTCAAAATCATATTTACTACATTTACATATATTAGTATTGAATTACTTATCAATATAAATTTGTTACACAAATAATATTAAACACTTATTTTTAAAAAATCATTATTAATAATAATGTAAATTTAGAATACAAAATTATATCTTAGTGAATGAAATTTATTTTTTAAATAATAAATTTTATTTAAATAATATAAATATAGAGAAATTAAGAATTTGTATTTTTTAATAGAATAGTATTTCTTGAAAAATAATATGAAAGTAACATATCTTTTAATTTGAATATTTTCACTTAATTTATAATCAAGACTTATTTGGATTATAGAAAATCATCTCATAAAATATTCTTTGTATTAAAACAAACAAACCATATAAAAACATTTATTAAAAATAAAAGTTTGTAAAAATTATTAGGATGTTACAATAGTTGTTTAAATGAAATGAGATGGGTGTTTTTAATACACACAGTTTATGATTCGTTTAATTTTATAACATGATTTAAGGGGGGACTAAAAATATCTTGTTATGGTTAGGGAATTTATCATATTTTCATCTATGGAAATGTTTTAAAAATACAATTGAATTCAAATAATGTTTACCCAATATTCTCAAAATGTTGGGAATATATATGAATTAGGAATATGTTTTCTAGATTCTAAATTATTTTATAAATAGTACAAGTAGGTAAAATTTCAAACTGGAAGAAGAAAATTTGGTTGAAAAGTTTAACAATGTTTCTTAAAGAATCCAATCAAGGTCATTGAAACTGAGGGTTATCATAAATGAAGGTCAATAATTCAATAAGATAGGATTATCCAAGATATACCTGAAGGAGTTTATGAAACTCCATGGAATGTCCATGTTAGGTATGGATGTTATGGAAATTAATTATTTGATTTTTAAGGATATGTGATACCAAATTTATATTTTAAGAACTTTTTTTAATATACGTGTGTTTAAAATCAAAGGAATAATTGGTTGAGCTTGTAGTTTATATTCATGTGATGAAATAAATAGTTACTACATTGAGGATTTTAATGTAAAGGATTTTATCAAGATCAAATGAATCTAAGTAAAACATGAGTATATTTATCTCATTTCTCTTATATTTTAAGAGAATATATTAGATAACATAGTTTTTTTATAAACAACATGATATGATTAATTGTATACATATGGTTTATGATTCATTGGGTTCTATACCACATTCATAGAAGAATATATGAATAAATTTTTTTATCAAGGATAAAAGTGATTATGCAGCTATTTGTTAAAATATGATGGAATGTATTCCCACTTCCCATTAGTAGTATATTTTAACACAAGGTTTATTCAAAAATTAAAAAATGATTCTAAACACATATAATATCGCATATGGAAATAATATTTTATTTGTTAAATAAACCTACTAAAAATTAAATAAATGTTATTTATTAATACAAAAGGGTTTTGTGTCTTAGAAAGATATTTTGAATATAATATAATATCTAAGAGGTTAGTTATAGTATATTTGGAAATAAATAAGTTCAAATTTATCAAATAAAGGATAACACCAATCTTAAGTTAAAGTGATTTCCACTTAATAACCTAAAATTTTTAGAATATGTAATGGTAAAGAAAAATGTAAAGTGTTACATTTAGTTTCCATTTAGAAAATAAATATCACTATTTCATAAAGGATTATACCAGTCAAATATTAGAGTGGTTTTTCAATAAATAACATTAAAGAATTTAGGATATGTGATGACAAATAAAAATTTAAATATTTATATTTAGTTATCATGAAAAGTGAAAGTTGTTATTTATTTAAGGATTGCAATAGTCAAAATGAAAAGTTAATTAAACTTGGTATCCTAAAAGAGTTTAGGGTATTATAGTAAAGGGAAATGTAAATAATTACATTAGTTACCATATAAAATTGGTTATCACTTTATAATAAAACTTTTTAGAGTGTGGTGGTAAAGATAAATGAAAGAGTTTCATTTAGTTACTTTATTAAAGTAATTTTCACTTAATCCTGGAAGATTTTATGAGGGTCAACAAACAATAATGTAATCAGATGCGTTATTTCAAGGAGAAATTTTTATGGAATAGGTTTCTAAGGATAATGATGATGAAATTATAAATATTTATAAGTAAACAAAAAAAATTGGCATCATAGCATTTGATGTTGTGAAGTTAAGAAGTTTGAATATGATTAAGAAGTGGAACATTTAGGAATATGATTCCTAAATATCACCATTATTCAAAATTGCTTACTTTATATATGTTTCTCACTAAAGAGTTAGTTGGAGTGTTTTATCATATGGAGACATAGATATGTGACATGAAGTAAATATGATGTAATTAGTTAAAAGAACCCAGAATGTATAGAAAACATAAGGATGGTTTGGCAGTTTATCATATATGATATGATAAATTAGTGCTTATATTGGTTTTATTAAATACTATTGAAAAGTTTAAGAATATTAAAATGTATCATATTAAAAGAAACATATATTTGTAATTATTTCACATTTTCTACATAAATGTATATATAGATATACATTTTTGTGAAGTGTAATGATAATTGACCTCTAAAAGTAAGAATTTGAGTTTATCCTAAACTGATATTAATCATAGATTATTATAGGTTATAATGAGATTATAAGGTTATAATGAGTATTATTTTCATATAGAGATAAAAAATATTCACATGATGCAAAAAAAAAGAATAGAATTATTTGTGTGTTCTGAATGACCCACTAGGTATACCACATGGAGTTTTATAGATATGTATTTGGTATACCATGGGTGCATGCATCATATTTGAGTCCTCATTACCTAAGTCTGGAAAGATACCTGATATTATAACCCTTATAATTTTATACACTAATTACACAATTCTACACATAGACTTAGATATTATGGGGGTTTTTTGGTATATTGTTAATCATATGGTAGGTTAGAGTTCAGCCAAGATGGGATTTTTCCTCTTATATGACGAGTATGAAATATTTTCCCTCAATTGAGATAGACCATGGGAGTGTACGGATGTAACTAGATATAGTATATCTATCCGGATAAGGGATGTGTGATGTTCTTATCCATAAGGATTAATAGAATGTGATTTAAAATGTTGGTTATAACTGTCAAATGATGGATTATGCACATTACAAATAAAATCCCCAAACAAATGGCTCGGAGACTCGACCCCGTGACTGGAACCCCAAAACCCTCCCACCCTACCACCCCAACCACGTGTGGGGGGCATTAATGACATGTGATTTATTCATCAATTATATTAGTCTAGACTCATGTATTAAAGAATATATTAGTTGGTTGTATGATATTGACATGCTTTATGTCCCATTATCACTCGATGTCTTGGAAAAAGGGGAAATATGAGAATTTTCTATTGTATATGATGTGGACATGTGGAAACATGTATAGAGATACATGTGTTTAATGAATATAATTCCAGATCCCCTTATATTCTAAGTAGCATTGAGTCTTTTCTAAATTCCACTCTTTGGTTGTATATAGGAATTTAGATATTCATATTTTTTGTCAATGGTATAAAGGCCCATGGGGTCACACTTTATTGTTGACTAAATGAGTATTGATTTTAACTTGAAGAGATACAATAAAAGTGTTTTAGAGTTAATATAAAAATATTTGGGTGAGTATTCACAAGGTAAATCATATGATGTGATATAAGGTGAATCTAATTATAGCTTTCCAAAATTGTTTTGGAAGATATCCAAAAGGAGTTTTGGATATGGCTTCACAAGTTATTGTATATGATACAATATATGATGAAATGGAAAAAAATCTATAAGGATTTTTTGAAAGAGGTATATTGATGGATATATGTCCTAAATACTTATATATATATATATATGATATATATGTGTGTGTGTGTGCAATTTTCATGCAGGTGTTGTATCATTTTGGTTTTATAGTTTACATAAGATGTTGCCATTTCTTATTCTTATATAGTTTATCATTAAAGTAATATTTTATAAGATTAAAAATATGGGAGAAGTTGAATCCATATAATGGATGCATGAATTACACAATCATTATTTACTCTTTAATTATAAACACATGAGTAAATTTTGTAGAATGAGAAGAATTTCCATTCCTTTAAATATCATTTTCATTTGATGGAAGTGGGTGTTGCGATTCCATGATTCTTGGATGAAACTCCCTAGAACCCAAATACTCTCTTTATCCTTGTTCTTTGTATTGAGGGCTTTATAAGTTCATGTAGGAAAGATAGATCCCATATGAACATCATATGATTCACTCAACCTATGGATACACTAAAAATAGGGGATTCCTTTTGGATTTCCTTTTGTGATCTTTATAAAACTCATATGATAATGCTTGAAGAAGTTGAAGATATTATTCAGTATAAGGTACCCTAATTTCATTATTTCTTCATTTTATTTTATATAAAGTTTCATTTATCTTGAATGAGAGATCCTAATATATTGGTTTAAATCATTTTAGTTTCATCTAATGATTTTTATTAGACTTGTTTGAAAACCTTCAGGAATATATGTGTATGATTTTTGTTACAATTTGATGTTAACTATACAAATCATAATGATACAACACAAATAAATGAGAAATGGTTTATAAATATGAAAAGATAATTTTTGTGTTGAAAAAAGAAGCATCAAAACTTTAGAAAATTAGTAGAATGTTATATCTTTTTATGAACCAATACAACCTTAGAAATCTAGAGTAGCAATGTATAATTTTTGTGGTAAAAAAACTTTTCAGAACTTTAGTAGTAATATAATCATGTCTATTTTTTTACTTTAACCTTTATTTATATATGAATTATTCAATGGAAAATTCTTTTATCACACTCTCTATGATTTTTTATTCATGTGGTTGTTTCTGAAATTCTCATCGCAACTAGAAATGGTTATAATAATGTAAACATTGAAATATGATTTGTTACTTGTGTATTCAAATTTCATATGTAATGTGATAAACTAATTACCATTTTATTCCTACATCAAACATGTAAATACACCAACCCTAGTATCCCAAATTTTATGGTCAATTTATTACATCCATACTAGATACAAGAGATCACATATCAAATGATTGAATAGTTTAGTAGTTATGGAAAACTAGATGAATACTTAAGTATGACATTAAATTGGAAACATAAAATAAAACATATTATTTTCTTTGAGAACATCATTATTCCCTTTTGAATATACTTTTAAATTAATCCTAATACACTTCCTAAAATCCTATGGAATTTCAACATAAAAAAGGGGTGATCTTAGATGCTTAATAATGGTATGTGTATGGAGGAAGATAACATGGAATAAATAAGGCATAAATAATGTTGTAGGAATAAATGATGACCAAATAATGACATAAAAACAATCACATGAAATTTAAACTTATCCATGGATAACATAACTATTAAAATAATCACATGGAAATCTATAACTTATTTCATAATTATGGAATTCATAATGTCATGCATCTTAAACTTATTGTTGAGACCTCATACCAAGACAACTATATAAACGGGTAAGGCCTCATCAAAATACTCAGCCCATTTTTTCTCATGAGACCTACTAATGCATCGTGGATCTTTTAATTATGGGCCCCACCCATCACTTAATAATTCCAATTAATTAATTATATTAATAAATAATAAAACTTAATCAATGTGCCTTAAAAACAATAATTTTCCATATAGGAAAGACTAGCATACATAATGTCAATACTTTACCTAGTAAAAATATTTATAAACCATCTAGATAAATATGGTGGATGGTATCATTAGAGTATACCCTAATTAAAGAATAATATTTATCAAAGGATTTTTATATAAATAAAAATAATTTAAAATGATCACTGAAAAATTTATTGAGGAAAATTCCCTTTTCACATTGAAATAACTTATTTAAAATCTAAAAATTTCCAAAATATTAATAAAAAAAATCTTTGAAAAAACTTTTGAAACTTGTAAAAGAATATTCAAATCAGTTAGTGATCATGATGGTGATAAATCCCATTCATGTTGTGTGTGTTAAAACAAAATATTACTTCCGCATTTTCTATAAAAATACAAATGTACATCATTTAGAAAATGAAAAGAAGATTCCTTATATATTTTTTTGTAAAAAGTTAGAAATTAGTATAAAAAATATTTTAATAAAACATTGGATAATAGTAAAAACATTTTTTAAATCATTTTAAGGAAAATATTGACATGGAAAAAGAATATTCCCGACTGAATAGAAAAAAAGTTATTTTTCCTTAAAAACATTATTTTGGTATCTTAGGTACTTTAAGAGAGGAAAATCAAAGTAAAAATTTTAATTTATATAAATAACCATATGATAAGAAAATTTATATGAAGATCAAATATATCCCCCAATAGTGACTTAAACATAAGGAAATCTCAAATAATGAAGAAATTATAAAATAAACCCTTACCTCAGGTTAGACTTTCTTCGTATGTGTTTTAACCTCGTGTATAATAAATATAGATTTATTATAAATATATTATAGAAACATTTTCATATATATAATACCATATATTAATTACTTGTAACCTTTTTATTATCCATTTATTCACAATTCTTTATTAAAATCACTATTCTAAGTGATAGTTACTTTGTTTTTCACGTATGTTTTGGTTTAGTAGTTTTGGTATTTGTATTTTGATCATGTTTCCATAATATCAATAATTTTAATAATGGTATAAATATAATATATATTCATTATATATATATTTATAATCATCCATAAAATATAAATATAGAAAAATGAATTACACCATTCATGGAGATGGTAGGTTGTAAATACACATAAATGTTGTTTTCTATTTTCAAAGGATGGAACTAAAGAAATGTAAATAATAATTAATATTTTTATAATCATTATTATATAATGTATATTTATTAAATATATTATTATTACCATACATGTAAATAGTAAATGAAAAATGAGTCACATTGCTTTGTGGATGTGGTAGTCCACACGTATGCATGAGCGACGTTGTCATTTTTTAAAAGATGAAAAGGTAAGAAGGTAGATATGATATTAAAATTCTAGAATAATATTTATTTCATAAATTTCATTTATAAAAATTAAACCCATAATAATAATCATCCATGAAATATGGTGACAGAAAATGAATTGTATCGCAACATGGAGGCAGTAGTCCACACATACACATAAGCGATACTTTCATTTCCCATTTGATAAATAGAGGGTGGATAATAGTGGTTTCATAATAATAATTAAATTTTATTATATTTAGGATACTAAATTTATTATTTTATGATAAATAAAATATATTTATATTTGGTAAAAGAAGAATTAAAAAAAAGTGATTGGTTAAGGTGATTACCTATTCTTTGAAAGAACTCCTCTTAAGGACCTTAGGGTTGGTATTTTGGGAATAAAAGAAACTATATAAATTGTATAAGGATTTTTTAGAAGGATTTTTTTTGGTTTTTGTTGATCTAAATGACTCAAAAGGTGTGAATAAATGAGGAGAGGATGTGCCCTTTTATAATTGAGGTGAGTGGAACACTTAAAATTCTTTCAAAGTTTTAAAATATAATTAAGACATATTCTTGGAAAAATGGCTCAAAAATAGTTCATATTAAAATTTTATAAGTTTTAGTTAAAAATAAAACTAACCAATGGGTTTCAATAAATATTTTAGGTCATTTTAAACCTTATCTTTTTAGATTAACACTCAGTAAACTTGTTTTATCCTTAATCGCGGTAATGACTTTTACAATCTTAAAGGGTTATAATTTTACTTATAAGTTAAAAATTGGATAATAAATCAATATTTCATGAAATTATAAAACAATTATCATCCTAATTGTATTATTTCAATATTTTTTTATTTTTAAATAATTTAATAAAATATTATTTTTCATAAAATATCATTAATTTCATTTTGACACTATTAATTTAATTTGAGTTTAAAGACATCATGAAAATGATTTAATTTTAATATAAACCTTTCCAAAATCAATAATAAATTATTATTAACTAAAATATTTTTTGAAATAATAATTCATCAAAAAAAAATAGTTTTAACGTTTTTAAAATTAGTACATTGTTTTTTTCACAACTTGCACAAGAACTGTGTCATTATTGTATAAGTGTTTAAGGAAATTATTTCATCCCTAAAAATTAAAAAAAAATTACCATGATAAAAAAAATTAATTCATAATTCAAATAAACATTTAAAATCTAACATAACCTCCTTTTATCCTTATGAAAAAATATTAGAGATGTTAAAGTCAATAGAGTGGTATTTTGTATTTATTCTTTTATTAAAATAATATAAATGAAAGTATCAAAGAAAAATTACACCAAGTGGACATATTATTATTAATTATACGTAAATATCAAAAACCCATACATATAATAGGATAAAGGAAAGTTTTAGATATATTTTAAAGTATTATCCCAATGCTTTAACCCTATTTTACCCGTTTAATACTTACCGATGTGACAAATATTCACAAAGGTTACTATTAATAATGACCAAAAATAAAAGATTCATATTTACCAAATTTTATCCTACTAAATACAAATATATAATAAAATTTTAAAGATTCAATTTACATAAGTTTCATAAAATAATTTAAAATTAAACTCGCAAAACACAACAAAAAGCAATTTTCTAGAAAAAATGTTTTTTGAAGTATAAAAGTTTTTATATATAAATAAAACATAAAATTAATTAAATTTAACTTAATTGGATTATTTATAATAAAAATAAAATTATTTTAATTTTCAAAAAAATTAAAATAAAATTTATGTTTGTAAATTTTTTAAATGAAAAACAGTTTTCAATAAAAATATGTATTTTACACCATTCATTGAAAAATAAATATTTTGAGAAAATTTTCAAAAAATCACTCTATGATAATTATGAAATTTTGATTTCAAAAATTAAGTTCATTTTTTCAAATAATTTTTTTAAAAGTGATATAAATTACTTATATTATTTTCTCACAAAAATCCATAAAAACCATTTTTGAGGAAGAATGTATTTTTGAAGCATATAAGGACTTCAATAAAAATTGAGTATTTATTTATCAATATATTTGATTTATATAAAACATTTTTATATAATTTTTAAATTTTGGTTATTACTATTCATGCCACAAATTTTAACTATCATTATATCACGGTTTAAACTTGGCTTTGTGCGTGATGCAAGTTATCAAAGAAATCAAATTTATTAAAAAAGAAATATATTCTAAAATATAGAGGTGTTAAATTATACCCCCTTTATAAAAATTTCTCCATAAAAAATTCATCACTCTAATAAAAAAAACTGAGTATAACTCTATCTCATCACATCCTTAGGATCCCACAAAGCTTCCTCAAATTTATGGTTTCGCCGCAAAACTTTCACTAAGTGAGTGGTATTGTTTCGTATCCCTTTCTCACTATGATCCAAAATCTCTAATGATTATTCCTCATGATTCAAAAATTAATCTAGAAGTAAAACATATAAGTTTATTACATGTGAATAATTGGGTATACACATCCTCAAGAGAGATACATAGAACACATCATGAACTTGAGATAGATTTTGTGGAAGCACAAAGCGATATGATAAAATCCTAGTATGATCAAGAATTTAAAAGGGGTATATATATATATATATGGTGAAAATTTCCCTTATTTCTAAATCTCATAACCTTCTTCTAAGAATATATTCATATTAATACCTTATAACTAACTTCAAACTCTAGATCTCATTGATGATCTTTATCATAACTTTTTTTTCGACTTTGAGTTTCCCTTATGTGATGTTGAATTCCTATAACCTTATCTTATATTTCCTCAGCTGTAATGGATCCTAATAGATTTATTTCTCTTACTTCATTCCATCACATTATAGGCTACACTTATTTCTATATAGGTATTCATAATGAGCCATATAAATACTCGATTGAAAGCTATTATTGTTAGAAAATTGCACTAAAGGAAGGTGTTGAACCCAACCACCTTTGAAATCCATAGGGAAAGCTCTAAACATTTCTTATAGAGTTTTAATAGTCATATTAGACTAGCTATCTATCTAAGTATAATGAACACTAATGAAACTCAACTCTATATCCAGAGATTACTGAAGACTTCGCCAGAATTTCAAGGTAAACCTCATATCCCGATCAGATGCAATAGAATGTGGTACTCTATGAAACCTTACCACTTCCTTAATGTATATTCTAGAAAATTGATCAAGATACTTCCTTAATGTATATTATATAAAACTGATCAATATAGAAATCTTCCCTGATATCAATTAAGTGTGTTAAATTCATAAGGTGATCGAATACAACCCAAATAGAATTATGTCATTTTGATTTTTTGGGGCGTTTGATGAAAAAAATCCATGGTGATGTTTTCCCATTTTTATTATGGTATGAATAATGGTTATAAAATTCCCTTAGACTTTATCCTCTCAACCATAACTTACTAACATACCAAGAACCTAGATATATACTATACAATATCTCTTTTCATATTATCCCACTAGAAATACTCTTTTAGATCTCTATACATCTTTGTATTTCTAGGATGAATAGATAATGATGAACTATGACCTTATTAAAACAACTCCTTATTTAATTCTAGTATTAATGAGACGCATACTTAGTTCATAGACCCTATCATTCTAGTATGATCATGGTTGAACTCAGAAACATTCCTTACCTTTTTCTATAATTCCATATCTTCCTGTTATGCCTTCTTAATCCTCTCATGGATGGATGGTTGAACATTACTCTAAGAAAGATAAGATATTACCCCTTTCCTCTTGATTTCAAGATCCATCTTCTAAAAATATTTAAATGTTATATCTCTTTCATCCCTCAACATGGATAAACTAGTATGGTCTTTTTGACTCAAAACATCACCCAACTTGTTTTCTTTCCCAAGGTGGTAATGTATTGAGAAATCATAATCAATGGTCAACTCCATACATATTCTTTGGATAATATTCAACTATTTATGTGTCAATATATAATTCAAGATTTTATGATCATTATATATATTACACCTTTCATTATACTAATAATTCCTTTCTATATTCAATGAAAAAAATACCAATGCGGACTCCAAATCAAGATTTGGGTAATTTTTCTCATGATTTTTAATTGGTGAGAAGAATATGATATCACCATGTAATTATACATTAGGAAAAATCCTTGTCCCTTATTTGATGCATCACTATAGATCGTAAACCCTTCGGCACTATAGGGTAGTGTAAGAATAGGTATACTGACCAACCTTCTCTTTAGTTCTTTGAAATTCTCTTCACATTCATCGGTCCATAAGAACATAAACCCCTTCCAAGTCAACATAGTGAGTGGATTAGATATGATAAATCTCTCACAAAGCATCGGTAGTATCAAACCAATCCAAAAAAACTACAGATATTATATTTTATGGTTGTTATAGTCTATTTATAAATAACTTCCATCTTTGAAGGATCCACTGATATACCCTCACTTGAGATTATATGGCCCAAGAATGAGACTTTATGAATCCAAAATTCAAACTTGGTAAATTTAGAATACAAATTATCATTTCTCAGGATCTTCAACACAATTACCTAGTGTTATTCATGATCTTCCTTGCTCTTTGAATATATAATAATATCATCTTTAAAGAATATAAAAAAATTAATCAAGTTAATCTCTAAAGACACTATTAATAAAATCTATGAAGATATAAGGAGAATTGGTAAGTCCAAATGTTATTACTATAAATTAATAATGAACATACCTCATATGTAAGGTTGTATTGGGTATAATTTCATTCTTGATCATTATCTAGTGATATCTAGATCGAAGATCAATCTTGGAAAAATATAGATCTCTTTATAATTGATCAAGAAGATCATCGATATGGGGTAAAGGATAATTTTTCTTAATAGTGGTCTTGTTATATTTCTGATAATAAATGCAAAGATGCCTTAAACCATATATATTCCTAAAAAAGGAATAGGTTCACCCCATGGTGAATCACTAGTCCAAATGAACCCCTTATCTAGATTCTATTATAGTTTCATCTTCAATCCCTACAATTCAATCAAGTCCATTCAATATGGAGTCTTTGAAATAGGATTAGTACCATGTATGAGTTTTATTGAAAACTCAACTTCACAATTCAGGGGAAGACTAAGAAATTCCTTAGGAAATGCATTAGCATATTCCCAAATAATAGACATGTTTTTAATGTTGAGTTTATCCCCAACCATTTGAGATAAACTTCCCTCATGAATAGGTAGAAAAACCCATATAATGTAAGTAATTTATATTGGGTATCCAGGTTCATCCTCATGCTGATAAATGATTAGAGGTTGATTTGAAATATTGAATGTAACTTCACTTAACTAACAATTGCTATGATATATATGCTATGAGATCCAATCCATACCCAAAATTATATCAAATTCAACTAGAGAAATAATTGCAATATTTGTAGGATGAACATTACCACAAAATTATACCGGATAGAAGCCATAAACTTGAGATGCAGTCATCCTACTATTATGAGTTTTCACTACCAACTCAATATCTAATTGTTTATGTGGTGATGTGATACCCTTATAAAATTCTTTGTAAATAAAAGAGTGGGTAGAACTAGAATCAAATAGAACATTTTCAATCCTAGTGTCTATGATAAGTGTACCTTTCACCACATTTCTAGGAAATTACACATTGGCTGTAATAATTGCATAATCTTAGCCTTCTCCTCTTGGCTTATTTTGTGGTAATTTTCCTTGATTTCATGGGAATTGGTTGGAATATTTCCCCATATCTTTATAGTTAAATCACTATAATTTTATGGATTTACTCTTACCCTTTCATTGATGAGCATGATGAACTTTTTCCATAAACATTAAGTAATCTCATTTTTCTTTTAATTATGTACCAAGGTGTTTCCTTCCAAAAGTATCATATGTTATAAAATTACCCTTTCTATTCTTCCCCTTATCCATTTTTTTCTCTATCATCCTCATCTTCTCTTTCTTTCATTATAATCCATAAGACTTGGAGAATTATTTCTCTTTCTTTATTGTACTTGATAATATAACATCATATGATAAGAATGTTTGGGAGACTAGTTCCCTTTGAAGGATTTTCTTAATCCCATAAAATAAATATTCAATCTTTCTCTTTGGATTATGTATATATTCTACATCATTCCTTGATAACCTTGTAAAGTTAGTTTTATACATAGCAACATCAGGGTTTTCTATGAGGAATATATTTTTATAATAAAATTACCTTAAAATCCTTACACTCTATACTCATTATTTACTCCTCATCCTTAGTGTTTTGAATCAATGACCATCATTGATCCAAATACCCTATGAAATGATAAACTACCATGAAAACCTTCTCCCTTTCATTACTTCCCAAAGAGAGAAATATCTTTTCTAAGGAACTAATCCATTGCTTGGTTACAAATGGATTTGTGGTTCTATTGAATTATGGAGTCTGTTTCCACATAAAATGGTCTAACATTGTTACACCACATTATGGATCAAGATATTTCTCCATACAAGAAAGTTTATTACTTATAACCTGAGTAAGTTTCCCCAATGTAGTTATGATTTTTTCAATTCCAGCTCCAACTTCATCATCTTACCTAGGAGGAAAATACCTACATATATTAAATTCATTGATACATTTGTCATTCCTTCCACTATGAACTATTTATAAACAATGTAATATGCTAGATTAGATCATAAAATTATGAATCATAATGTATACTTTTGAAACTAGTGAAACACATAACATAAATTGAGAATTTTTTCATAACTAATCTCAGAATCATAATGTTGAATTCTTGGGGAATATTCCCTAGGAGTGTCAAACTAGTTACGTAGTAAGGGCACACTCACAATGCACCAAAATAGTGGTTGAGATATACTCAACCAACTATTTTCAGGGTTATTACCCCTATATGAATTTGTACTAAAACCACATAAACTTATAATATCCAAATAGGGATGTATTTCTAATAAAACCATATGATCTCTATCATACAAAAAAAATAGGATATTATCTTATACTTAGACCTATCTTCAAATTCATTCATAAAGTTGTGTTCACTATTCTATTTTTTCCTAAATCTAGTTCCCAAGGTTTTTACTAAATTTTCTCTAATACAAACTATAAATACCTTGACCCTAGTAGCCTATAGCTAGTGGTTATTTTATTACATCAGTACTAAATACAATTCATCACATACCAAAGGAATGGATAGTTTATTAGTCTTGGAAAACTAGATATATATTTAAATTTGACATTACATTTGAAAACATAAGAGACAGTATAGTATTTTATTTAATAACATCATTATTTACTCTATAATATACTTTTATATCAATCATAATACACTTCTTAGAATCTAGGGCAAGGTAAACATACTAAAGGGGTGAGCTCAGATGCTTCGTAATGGTATGCATATAATGGAAGCTAGTATGGAATAAATAATACATATAAATATAGAAAGAATAAATGATGATCAAATAATTCCATATAAATAATTACATGAGATTTAAACTTAACCTTAGAAATTATAACTATTAAAATAATCACATGAACATCAATAACTTGTTTCATAATGATGGAATGCATAATGTAGTACATCTTTATCTTTCCATCAAGGCTTTATGACAAGGCATCTATAAAAATGGGTAAGGCCTCGGAAAAATACCCAGACTATTTTATCACATGATACCTATCAATTCATCAAGGGGATATATAATTTCTTACCTCACCTATCACTTAATAATTCTAATGTATTCATCAAATGAATAAATAATACAACTTAATCAATATGCCCTAAAAATCAATAATTGTCCATATTGGAAGAACTAACATATAGAATTTTAATAATATCTCCATTAAAAATGATCATAAACAATACATATAAATATGGTGGATGATATCATTAAATTATATCTTTATTAAAGAATAATATTCAACAAAGAATTTTGAAATAGATAAAAAAATCTTTAAAAAGATCACTGGAAGATTTCTTAAGGAAAATACTCTTCACTTTAAAATCAATTATTTAAAACATAAAAATTTACCAAATATTAAGGAAAATATTTTATTTGAAAGAAAACTTTTAAGATTATAAATTAATCTTCAAACCATTGGGTGGTCATGATGATAGGAAATTCTGTTCATGTTGTGTACATTAAAATAAATATTTCTTTGACATTTTCATTAAAAATCAAAAATACCTTGTTCAAAAACAAAAAAAGGTTTCCTATTAAAAAAATTAAAATTAAAAAATGGGTAAAAAATACCTTAATAAATAATTATATAATAGTAAAAACATTCTTTAAAATATTTTTTAGAAAATTTGTACATGAAATAAAAATATTCCCGACAAAGTAGAAAAACAAAGTCGATTTTCCATAAAAACATTATTTAGATATCTTGAGTACTTAAAGAGAGGAAAATTAAAGGAAAATTATAATTTATATAAATAAATAGATAATAAAAAATATATAGAAATATCAAAAAATTCCCCCAGCTGAGACTTAAACATAAACAATCCTGAATAATGCTGAGATTTTGAAATAAACTCTTACCTTATGTCTGAATTCCTTCGTATGTGTTAGTACATCATGTATAATAAATATATATTTATTATAAATATATTATAGAGCTATAATAATATATATAATACCATATATTATTTACTTATAACCTTTTATCAGTTGTTTATTAACAATTATTTACTAAAATCATTGTTCAAGTTGATAACTACTTTATTTTTCATATATGTTCTAGTTTGGTAGTTATGTTCCTTGTGCATTGATCATAATTCCATAATATATAGAATTTTAATCATGATATAAATATAATATATTTTCATTATATATATATATTTATAATCATCCATAAAAATTAGATAAAGAAAAACCATTCATGGAGACGTTAGGCCATACGTATGCATGAACTATAAATTCACCATTTAACGGATGGAATGATCAAAAGTTCAATAATAATTCAACTTTAAATAATATTTATTATATAATATATATCACATACATATATATATATTAAATATATCCTAATTAATATCCACATAAAGCAAAAATGAAAAATGAATCACATCGCTTCGTGGATGTGGTCGTCTACACATACGCATGAGTGATGTTATCATTTTTCAATGGATAGAAAGGTAAGAAGGTAGATATGATGTTATAATTACATAAGTATAATTATTTTATAAATATTATTTATAAACATTGAACTTTTTATAATAACTATTCATGAATTATGGTGATGGAAAATTAATTATCTCACTACGTGGAGGCGGTTGTCCACCTGTACGCATGAGCGATAATTTCGCTCTCCATTTGATGGAATAGAGGGTGGATAATAGTGATTTAATAATCATAATAAAATTTAAGTATATTTATGATAATTAAATTATTATTTTATGATAAATACCACAGATTTAGAGGTGTTAAACTAATAAGTAAAAAAAGAAAGTGATCGGTTAAGGCGATTGCCTTTTCTTTGAAATAACTCGTTTAGATCTCCCTTAAGGATGTTGGGGTTGGTCTTTTGGTAAGAATATCACATCTATAACATGTATAATGATTTTATGGATTCATTATGGTAGGTTTTGTTTGAGATAAATGGATTAAAATTTGTAAATAGGTGAAGGTATGAGGCTCTCTTTTATAATTGAGGTGAGTGGAGCACTTGTAATTTTTTCAAAGTTTTAAAATATTATTATGTATCTTTCTTAGAAAATGGATCAAAAATGGCTCATATTAAAATTTTATAATGTTAAGTCCTAAATAAAACTAATAAATTGTGTTCAATAAAGTTTTTAGGTTATTTAAACCCATATCTTTTTAGTTTAACCCTTGATAAAATTGTTTTAACCTTAACTGTTGTAAAGACTTTTTCAATCTTAAAGGGTTATAACTTTACTTATAAGATAAAAATTAGATCATAAATTGAAAATGGATGAAATTTTAGACCAATTATAATCCTAATTTTCCTCATTCAATATTTGTATTATTTTTAAATAATTTAATAAAATATTATTTTTTCATAAAATATCATTAATATCATTTTTGATACTGATTATTTAATTTGAATTTAAAGACATCATGTCAAAGATGAAACTTGAATATAATACTTTAAAAAATAAATAATAAATTATTATTAACTATAAATTTTTTATAGATCCAAAATTTATAAAAAAATATTAGTTTGAATGTTTTCAAGATTATTTATATTGATTTTTCCACTCCTTGCACAAGAATTGTGCCAGTGTTGTATAAGAGTTTAAGGTAATTATTTCATCTATAAAAATTAAAAAAAAATAACATGAAAAAATAATTAATTCATATTTCAAATAAAAATTTAAATCTAAATAAAACCTCCTTTTATCCTTATGAAAAAATAGTAGAGATATTAAATTCAAGAGAGTGACATTTTGTATTTATTCTTTTATTAAAATAATATAAAGGTCAATATCAAAGATAAATGGAAAAAAGTGGCCATATTTTAGAAAATTTTATGAAAATGGATGAAATACATTCATTTAATAGGTTAGAGGAAAGTTTTAGAGAAATTTAAAATCCTTATCCAAGTGTTTTAATCTTGTTAACCCATTTTCCCTAACTCAGAAGACAAATATTCACCAAGGTTACAATTCATAATGACCAAAAAATAAAAAGAACCTATTTAGAAAATTTGATAATCTTGATTCCAAATATTGAATCCATTTTTAAATTTTCAATTCACATAAGTGTAAGGATTTAATTTAAAATTAAAACTACAAAAGGTGAGAAAAAGAAGTTTTTCAGAAATTTTTTTTTTGAAGTATAAATGTTTTTATACCAAAATCCAACATGAAATTAATTAAAATAAACTTAATTGGATTATTAATAATATAAATGAAATTATTTTTCTTTTTAAACCATTTAAAAAAATATAACTTTTTAAATGTTTTAAATGAAAAGACAGTTTTCAATAAAAAATAATATTTTTCACTATTCATCAAAAAATCAATATTTTTAGTTTATTATTAAAAAATCACTCTAGGATAGTTATGAAATTATTATTTCAAAAAAAATAAAATATATTTTCTAAAATTGGCATAAAATAATTATATCTTTTTCTCACAAAAACTATTAAAAACCATTTTTCAAGAAAAATGTATCTTTGAAGCATATAAAGACTTTACTAAAAATTGATTATTTATTTATCAATGTATTTTATTTATCAAAAACCTTTATTCATAACTTTAAAATTTTGGTTATTCCTATTAATACCTCCAATTTTAATGGATAGTATATCATGGTTTAAACTTGGTGTTGTGTGTGATGCAAGCTATCAAAGAAATCAGATTTATTTAAAAAGAAATATATTCTAAAATCTAGAGGTGTTAAAAAACATTTTCCAACCATAGAAAATATCATTGTTAGTAGTTATAAGTGATTTAAAAATTAATAAAATAAATATAATAATACAAAATATCTAGTTTTAAGTATAAATATAGAAACCATTATGAAACAGTACATTGTGATGCTAGGTACATAGGTGCAAGCAATACGATCACATCCACGACATGGAATATATTTCATGGTTAACTGAAATATTTTCTAAAATAAATTAAATTAGATCATTTGATATTAATAAATCACATATTTTTATCTTTTTTATTTGATAATCACATCATTTAAATAACAAATTCTATAACACAATAGAAGAAATACATAAAAGTAATCTGAAATCATAAAAACATTATAGAAAATGATTTCAAAATACAATTTAAAACTTCATAAGGATCATATTATAAGTTATTAAGGTTCATTTAGGTGTTCAGGAGGTTTATTTTAAACTTCATAAGGTTTTTTTTAAATCATCATAAGGTTGTTTTAAAATGTTCATAAGGTTGTTTTACAATATTTTTATGCTTCATGCCTTTTCCAAAAAAATCACTTTGTAATGTTTAAACACAAAATTAATAGGGTTGTTTTAATGTTCACTTTTAGTCTTTTTAGGTTTTAAATAAATGATTAAAAGGTCCAGTCCTTTGTAAAAAAAATAAGCTATGAGTAAAAACATAAATTTATAAGATCCAAATTGATTAATTTATAAGATTCATTTCACTCTTAGAAAAAAAATGAGATGACAAAGTTTATAACATTCATTTGATACTTAGAAAAATTATTGAAAACTCAATAGGTAAAATTAATCAACACTTAATATATAAACTAGAATAATAAAATAAACATATAAACTCCATAAAATTCAACGTCATTCTTAAAATAAAATCAAACAAAAAAACCAAACAAGTATAAAACATAAAATAAATAATTTTTAATAATCATATGGTTTTTTAAAAAAACAAAGAGTTTTGTAAAAAACATATTTTTCTAATAGTATATATTTTTAATTATAAAAAAATAAAAGATAGGAGTGAAAAGTGAGTAATAGATCTCTAACTCTAACAATATCAAGATCCACTCTAATGATCTCAAAACCTAACACTCTCAAGATCTAACAATATTAACTTTTTAGTAATTATAAAACCAATTAAAAAAATTCCCCCACTTTTTTAATTGATCAAAAAGTTCATACATTGAAGAATAAACTATAATTAAATATCTCTTCCCACTTTTTTAAATGAACAATTCTCCCATTTAGTTAAATAGTAGATAATAATTAAACTTGCATATGAAACTGGAAAAGTAGAAACATGCTTAAATAAACAAATATTTCTCCATCAAATTTAGAATATAAACTAATGTTAAATAAAATATTGAAATTAAATAATGCTCAAGATATATAGAGAACTATAAATAGATTACACTCATAACATATTAACTATAAAAAAACTCACCCTAAAGACAAGTATTATAAAAATTGATATATCAACTATTAGACAAAAAGAGGAAATATCTCCCTAAGTGAAATAATAAATAATATAGAATAAATAATAATTCTTTAAACCTTCTAAATCATGAAAATTTTAACTAATTATAAATAAAAAAATAACAAAAAATAACTCCCCTTAACAATGATTCTTCTCATCCTTAAAAAACTGCCTATTTAAAATTAGAAACTACTATAAAGAGACATGAGAAAAATTATAATGATATTAAAGGAATTTATAATAAGATATACAGTGAATTAGTAATATTATATTTAGATAATTAAAAGTAACCAACTATGTAAGAACATTCTAGTAAATTGGGAAATATATAGAATTAAAGCATACTTTTTGGCTAAAAATACATACAGATTGAAGTCCATGCCAACATACCATATAATGAAAACAAGAATGAGTATGTATACTATCTATTAAAATATACTTAGTTGGTAATTAAGACCAACTTAGGTCTAATTGGATTAAAGTTTCATTCAAGTAAGATTCTTTAGGAATCCATTTTCTAGAAGAGTTAGTCCATTTAACATTGAAAATAGATTTAGATAGAAAAGTATTCTTATGAAAAAGATATTGATCATATTATAAAGAATAATATGATACATAATGGGTAAATACATCATAATTAAAATAGTTTATAGATGAAATACCAACATTTTTACCTTTTACAAATTATTTTGTATATATCTACAGAAAAATATCATCAAAATTGATATAGATATTATTTTTCTTAGTTCTAGTCATTATTTTTAATCTCATAGATTCTTATAAACTTTGACTTCCAATAGTGAATTTAAATAGTGCTCCATTTAAACTTTCTACTCCATCCTTCAAATACCATTATCTTTTTGTATAACCTCCAAGTCTTCAAAAACTTTTCCACTAGAGCTAGAGGTACTGTTCTTGAAATTCTCATTATCTTCCTCTAAATTATTATTTTTTGATTTTAGATTAAAATTTTCATAATAAACATTCTTATTCTATTTTAGCTAAATTTTTTGAACCTCATTTAACTTTATATAATCATATTTAATAGTAACAAAATTATCAAAATTATCTTGTAACTCATCAATTTTCTTTTCAAGTTGTTTAAAACTAGGATTAGAACATGAAAAATCATTATAATAAAAATATGAATCAAAATTTGAAATCCCATACATCCTAGATGTTAAACAAATATTTTTATATTTTCTTGTAGTCACTTAAAAATGACATAATGAATAAGAGTGAGAAGGTGAAAATGATATATTACCATATTTATCCATAAAATAAAGTTTCTTGGTATCTTTCATACTATTGGATGCATTAATTGAATATGAACTTATAGAATCACTCAGTTTATCATAGTCTTCTTCTCTTTCTTTATAAATTATTATCTTCTTATTTTCTAACCTCATAAAACCATGTTTTATGTATCTTTTCTTCATTAAATCATAACATGTAAGATCTAAATTATTTAAATTCAAATTATAACTACCTTTCTTATCATCCTTATTATGATTTTGTTTTTTTATTCTTGATTGATTCTTTTTAATATTCTTGTAAACTCCTTTTATAACCATATTATCCAATCATATCTTCCATTTGAGGAACTTGAATCATCAGAAGAGCTATATGAGGTAATAAAAAATTTAAATACAATGCATTTCTTCTTATCATTGGATTTTTTTTATCAATGTTTTTTAGCTTAATATCTACTGTATAAGTGATCTAATAATCTCATCAAGTTTATACTCCTTGAAATTATTATTTTAATCAGTATAAACCTTCTTTTCATTACATTTATATAATAGGGATCTCAAAACTCATTCAACCTTTTTTGTATTATCAAATTATTCTCTAAGAGAAATCATTCCATTCACAATGATTGTGAATCTGTAGAATATATGATTAATAGGTTATTCTTATTAAATCTTTCAATATTGATATAAAACTAATAGAATTCCAAGTTTTGTTCTTTTCATATTTTCTATTCCATAATGTGTATCTTATAGTATTCGTTTTATGTATTGAGAAGTTGTGAAAGTAGATACATGAAAAAACACACTTTTAATAATATCACAATATAATATATTCATAACTTTTTAATTAAACCCATAATTTTTCACTTCATTACTAGTTAAGGAATTCAAGTCTAACTCAAGTAGTTTTTAATGATTTACCATGATAGTATAGTGATCAATGATTGGGTAATTAAGTTAATTTTTCATTCTTTCTTTCCAATATCCATAATCACTACTATCTAAGTAAGGTTGTCTCAGAGGAATCCATCAACCATTTGAAATTAAACCTAACATCTCAAAAAATATATTTTCCCTTAGACTATGAGATCTATAATAAAAGTTAATCATAAAAATTTATATCCAAAAGAGAAGAACAAAAACTCTTAATAGGGTATGGATTTGATACCACTTATTGGATCCTGGATTAATATGGTAAATAGAAGGGGGTGAATTCTAAGATGTAATATAATCAAAGTAACTAAAATAGTATAGTATAATTTAGTGGATAAACTAAAACAATTCAATGCATCCAATATGAAATGGGTGGAGAGTGTAAGTGATAAAAGTAAATAAGATAAAACATAAGGATTTTTATAGTAGTTTAGATCAAAGTGTTTCTACATTTACTCTTTTCATACCCTCTAACTTCTTGATAGGTATGTTACCCACTATAACCTCACTTTTGAATTTAGTTAAAACCTTTTTACAAACCTACCTTTCACCGAACCAAGGCACAACTAGTGGTCCTTTTCAAACCAAGAGGCACAACCCAATAAACATTCCTTTTTCATGCTTGGAAGCACAACCTAAAAACCTACTTTTTTCATATGTGGAGTCACAAACCAAAACCCATACTTTTTTCTACTCAGAAAGATAAACTTATATTATAATGATTCATGAACATGTTAGCAAAACCAAGACACTACATTTTAATGGAGGCACACCCATGTGTGAGTTATGTTACAACTCAATAACAACTATAAAAATTAGAATGATACAACACAAAGAAATATTAAATAGTTAAACTATAGAAAGATGAAAATGGAATTTTATTATAGAGGCAAGAAGATTAATCCATTTAGAAAAGTAATAGAATGTTTTAGCTTCAAGAAAACCAACACAACCTCAACAATCCAAAGAAACAATGTGTAAATGATGTATTGCAGAAACTTTCCAGTACTTCAGTAATATTATAATTGTGTTTGTTATTCAGTTTTATTTGGAATTTATTTATAGATGAATTATCCTATGAATAATTCATTATCACACTCTCCACAATATTTCTTAACATGGGTGTTTCATAAATTTTTATCACAGCTAATAATAGTTAGAAAAATATAGATATGGAAGTATAATTGTTTTCTGTATAATAAAATATCATTTGTAATGTGATAAACTAATTCTCACAGTATTCCTGTATCAAACATTCCACAACCACTTAAAATAACATTATTATAATTTATAATTAATTTAAAAATTAATAAAAAATAAAATATTCCAAAATATCTTGCAGTAGGTAGAAATGTAGAAACCATTATGAAACATAACATCGTGAAGCTAGGTATCTAGGTGTTAACAATGTGGTCTCGTTCACAACATGAAAGATATTTTATGGTGCAACTGAAATATTTTCTAAAAACACTTCACTTAGATATTCCAATATTCATTCATTGCATATTATAATCTCCTTTATTTTATAATCACTTCATTAAAATAATAAACACTATAACAGGATTAAAAAGAAAACATAAAAGTAATCCAAATATCATAAAAACGTTACAAGAAATGATTTTGAAATACAATTTAAAAATTTTTAAGGGTCATATTATAAGTTCTTAAGGTTGTTTTTAAATCATTGTAAGGTTGTTTTTATTCATAAGGATATTTTTAAATCTTCATAAGGGTGTTTTATAATCTTTATATGGTTCACGACATTATCAAAAAACCACTTCATAAGGTTCAAACAAAAACTTTGGAAGGTTTTTTTAAAATATTTTTAAGGTTTATTTGCAATATTCATAAGGTTTAAATAAACCATCATAAGGTTTAGTGATCACATAGTGATTTACTATTCATTTATACCTTTATACCACTATGTTAAAATAATTTTTTATTATAAATTTCAAATATAATAACAAATTTAAATTCAAAATTGATTTAATTATTTAATGTTTATCACTATTAAAAAGTTCATTTTCACTTGTTCTGATATTTCCATTATATGTGAGGTGATTTAGAGGACCTAAGATGAAGTTGAAAATATAAGGGCCAAACTATGTAAGATCCCAAGAACACATGTGGACTCAAATGCACACTGTATATAATATGTGTAACAACCCTTGTTTTGATCCAAGGTGGAATTCTAGGGGAATTTGAATTTTTGGAATTTTGTAGATAGGTCGTTCTTTGAAATGGGATTCAGAATGTAATTCCTAGATTTGGAACTCTCTAAAGTGTTTTTTAGACTTGGTTAATGGCCGTAAAGGTGCCTCAAGTGTTTCGTCAAGTTTCAAGAGCATAAGACCCCATAAAAACTAACCATAGAAGGTTGATAGGGGTGCATGGTATTTCTAAAAATGTATGAACCTTCAGTATAAATTGTGTGACTGGTGCAGGTGAGTAGGTTTGGTGCACATGGGCTTTGCATAGTTTCCCAAACTATGTGTCTAGCCTGCATGCTTAGTGTAATTTTGGGAAATGTTCTTTCACTATTCATTGTATAGTTGGAACATGGTTAGGGAAATATGTTCTAGGAAACTGTGTAGGGTATGGTTCCTAAGTAGTGGGATTTTCACGGTTGGCACACAGTTTGGCCAACCATGCAGCCCAATTTTGTGGGTGAAATTTCCCTTTTGACCTTAATGAACCTTAAAACTCTTTTTTTTTATTCTTTCTTTCTTCACTCTCTTGTTTCTTGAAGCTCATCCCTCCCACTATAGATTTCTCGTGATCCTCCTCATATGGATCATAGTATCTCCTCTATCCATTGTCTAATTCGAACGTCATAAATCACTTTGGATCTAAATTGGTAATATCTTTAATCCAATTGCTTCCGTTCTAATTTTCTCTTCTAATTTTTTGTGCAATTTTGGAATGAGCTCATTCACCCTATTTTTCGTTCTAATGTCTATTTCTTTGATTTCTTTCAAACCGTACCAAATCAAGACTTGATATTAGACGAGTAGATCATCCTAATCATAAGGTAGGTGGTATATATCTCTTTCTCCAAGTTTTCATTGAATTATAAATTCATTCATTCTATCGTGCACCAGCCTTTGTTGTGCATCACCCTAAAATTGATTTTTTTTCAATCTAATTTATCATGTGTACCTTGTTATACACCCATTGATCATTGTTTCGTAGTTTGAGAATGTCAACCTCGATCACAGACACCCCTTGGGTGTGTCAGTTTGTTTTACCTCTTTATATTTAATTTTTTAAAATCCTAGAACACTTTCTAAGCCTTCAGATTGTATTATAAATAGACTTTCCCCTTGAAGGTAATTTCCTAATTAATTATAGCAACCTTTGAGTGCCTTGTTGGACCATGTATTTTGTTTTTCCATGTTTGGTACCCTTCTAAAGTGCTTCTTTTAATCAATTGATATATTCCTCTTAAAAGTGATGTATGGTTGAGTTAAATGAATTGTTTTTTAGAAATATCATGTTTTTAAAATAAAACCCCTCTGATGAGGTGCGCTTTCTTCTTAAATTAAAAAGGTGTGATTTTTTAGTTAAAACATGCTTGGTTTATTAAATTGGTGTTTCTTGATGATTTGATATCAATGTTATATATAAGTAATGTTTAGTATATAGCCTCTTCTTCTATTACTAAATGTATTTTACCTCCTTTGATATAAAGTTTTAATAAACCAAATCACCTCATAAATGCTTGGACCAATATATTAAATGAGTTTCTATGTTTTAATAGATCAAATGGAACTTATTAAATGGAATTTATTATCATGATGGAATTATTTCCTTGAAAATTTTAAATGGTGCGATTGAAATTCCTTAAATGAATTAAATAATTTAATTGAAATGAATTGTAAAGAGTGGAAAGGCCACACCGATCATTTAATTTTTAGTACATGCTTTAATTAAAATGTGATGCCCTTATTTATATTGGACTTGTTATAGTATTATGTATGAGAGGTACTTCCTCATGCCTATTTTCATTATAAATATTATTATGCCTTATATGTAGGTTGTGGATGATGGTAAGGTTTCTATTGATCATGATGACATTACTCTCCCTTATATCGGTTGTTGGGCATGATGTCTCATACCATTGAAACTATGTGGATGGTGGGAATGACGCACCACATCCCTTATTGAGTGTTGACATGATGGTGCACTCACTTTTGTTCAAGTGTTGGCATGACGACACACTCACCATCTCAAGTGAAGAGCATGAATTCTCTCACTCATTATGAGATGTATGTCATGTACCCTATGTTGGATATTATAGGCTCATTTAGCCTGGTCATGGATGACTGATTTATGCCTCAGTCTAGCTAGCACCTAGTATGTAACGACCTAAATCCGAAGCCCCTCCATTGGTGCCTCGTACCCAGTTCGCCACATGACCTCAAGCACGTTTCTCCAAATGCCAGAGGCTGCTGACTAGCAGCGAGGGCCTTGGTGAGTTGGTGGGGAAACTATGACCTCATTCGGTAAGTTATACAGTGGAAAAACAACAGTCAACAGCAGAAGTAGTAACAACATGCATAACAGCAGAAACCAAACAGCGGAAACAATGAATATATATTTAGCAATGATGAAAATGATGCAGTAGGTACAAGTATCTATGGAAAGCAGCAAACACAACAACGTGTTGGAATACAACTGAAAACAAGTTCAAAAGAAAAATAAAGTAAACTCCTCAGCATCGCGAGCCCCGGCTCAGTCCCATGCTCTCCAACTCCAGCGCAATCAAGATCCTGAAGTAGAAGGGAGATTTCCCTTATCTATACTTATAGTAACATAGTCTGATTGGGCCTAAAAGCATGGCCCAAACAGGGTGTGAGATACAATCCCAGTAGGCAATCACCCAAATATTTGTGCCTAACAGTCAATGAATACAAGGAATGTAATAAAACAAGAATCAGTAAACAGGAAAGCACAAGTAGCTACAATCCATAGTTCTAAAAAATAAGTACACAAGTAAGCAACCAGCAATAAGAAGAAAACAGGTAACCCTCTGGGTAGCTTTCACAGCCTAACCCCTATGGTTCAACATATAAGTACCAGCAACCCTCTAGGAAGCACACGCAGTCTCACCCCTCTGGTTTAGCTCTGAAAATAATAGACTCTCTGGGGAAGCACTCACCGTCAATTCCCCCTATAGTCTTGTATCATGCTAAAGGTTCTCTAGGGAAGCACTCAACGTCTATTCCCCCTATGGCCCACGTCGAGGAACTACAGACTCTCTGAGGAAGCACTCAACGTCAATTACCTCTGTGGTCTCATATCATAAATTAAAGACACTCTGGAAAAGCCCTTCCGTCAATTCTCCCTTTGGTCTACTACTCTAGGTTCTCACAGTCCTGAGTGAAACTAAACATACTCAACGCACGTGTACATCATCCAAGTAAGCTCAAAAACTACTTGGCTATCAACTAAGGCTCAGCAGCAAAACAAGGTAGTAGTCCACAATCCTACAACTAGGCATGGCAACTGGCAAAATGCCAAACAAGTAGAATAAGCATAGCAAACATTCAAGGTATAGTAAAGCTACTATAATCACAGGAAAAACATCTACTCTAGCAACCAAGCAAAGCAGGCAATACAAAAAGGGAAAAACAGGAACACGCAACACCCCATTCAAAGGTATTGGTGGAATTTGCACAAAATATTCATCAACTTTATACGGAAAGGCACAAACCACCTACCTTGATCCCAGGAGATCGATATATGTGAATCACGACAACAGATTCCCCTTAGAACGACGTAGATCTAGGAAAATGCACAAAATTCTCAACCTACGATATCTTGAAAACAAGGAGGAATAAAGAAACAAGGCTCAAGAAAAAGGAAGAACTCACCGTTGTGCTTCTAACGCAATTGACCGTGCTTGAATCGGAGAACAGATGGCGAGGCGGGAGCTTGGGGAAGATTCATCTGTATGGGTCGCTCCCGGACGAACGAGACCTAAAAGAAGATAAAAATTGTGATGGGACGTGACCCTGGTTCATTTAGTGAAAAAAAGAAAATTACACGGCGTGTACTTTTAGAGTACACTGCGTGTACTGGGTCCTTTCTGTACTCTGCCAAAATTGGCCTCCACGTCACCCCTACACACCGTGTGTGTGTCCTGAGCACGGCCAGCACACGACTTCGAGCCAGATCAGAGTACACGGCGTGTACTCAGAAAGTACACGGCGTGTACTTTGAAAATTTCCAGAAAAAACATTTTTCTTAAAAACTCCAGAAAAAAGGAAAAACATACATGAACGAAGATCCGGGTTCTTAAAAACTTCCCCCCTTCAAGAAATTTGTCCCCGAATTTCTCTAACGGGGTGTAGAAGAAGAATCCTCGAACAGTTCTGGCCACTACGATCATACATCGGCCTCCCTCTCCCAGGTCTCGTCCTGTACTCTCCCGTGCTGCCATAGAACTCGTACCAGAGGAACAGACCACCCATAGAGGACCTTCGTACCGCGATGGAAAATCTGGATAGGATGCTCCTCGAATGACGCATCCGCTTCAAGCTCGACTTCCTCGGGCTGAAAGGCGTGAGACAGGTCTGAAAAGTAACATCGGAGTTGAGAGACGTGGAAGATGTCATGCATGGCCCGATACCTCTGTGGTAGCTTCAACCGATAGGCGACTGGCCCCACTCTCTTCAGGACCTCAAACGGCCCGACGTACCACGGTAAAATCTTACCCTGTCTCTGAATCCTCTTGTGTCCCAACCTCGGTGCGACACGCAGGAAAACCTGATCACCAACCTCGAACTCCAGAGGTCGTCTCCGCTGATCAGCATAAGACTTCTGCCGAGACTGTGCTGTATCCATCCTCTTCTGAATCAGCTCTATCTGCTCTGAGGTCTCCTGAACAAGACGAGGTCCTAGCAAAGCTGCCTCTCCTGCCTCCAGCCAGTATAAGGGTGATCAGCATGGCCTACCGTACAAAGCCTCGTATGGCGCCATCTGAATGGTCTCCTAGAAACCGTTGTTGTAGGTGAACTCCACCAGAGGGATATGTTTCTCCCAAGAACCGCTAAAGTCTAGAATACAAGCTTGGAGCATATCCTCAAGCAACTGGATCGTGTGCTCGGACTGGCCATCAATCTGGGGATGGTATGTTGTACTCCAAAGTACATGTGTACCCAAAGCCTTCTAAAGTCCCTGCCAGAACCGAGAGGTAAAGCGTGCATCCCTGTCTGAAATAATGGAGTGTGGAACTACATGCAGACGAACGATCTCTTGGATGTAAAGTCATCCCAGATCATCAACACTGAAGGTCTCCTTAATTGGCAAGAAGTGTGCAAACTTCATAAGCCTGTCGACGACAACCCAAACAGTATCATTCCCTCAAGGCGACCTCAGTAACCCAGTCATGAAGTCCATCGCAACATCATTCCACTTCCACTCCGGAATGGGTAGCTGCTGTAAAAGGCATGTTGGTCGCTGGTGATCTGCCTTCACCTGCTGACAAGTAGAACATCTCATGACGAAACTAGTAACATCCTTCTTCATACCTGGCCACCAGAACTGGCGATGAAGATCCTGATACATCTTGGTGACACCAGGATGAACTGCCCAAACTGAGGAATGAAAATCTTGCATCATCTCCTCGCGTATGTCTGTTGGCACCCATACACGTCCCTGGAACCGCAAGATATCATCCTCGCCCACTACCCATCCAGGAAGAGGGTCCTCTCCTGACAAACTCTCCCGCAGTACTAAGCCTTCAGAGTTTGATAGTTACCTCATCCGTACCCGATCAAGAAGTGTAGAGGTAACAGATACAGAAGATAGGAAGGTCTATCCCTATCTGTCGTGCACCTCTAGATACATCTCAGAGAACAAAGCCATCAGTTTCCACTCACTGTTGGCCTCCTGAACTTCCTGAATTTGAGTTCTCCTGCTCAACGCATCTGCCACTGCGTTGCCTTTTCCCGGCGTATAGGCAAGCTCGAAATCAAAGGACTGAAGGTACTCGACCCACCTGTGTTGTCTCAGGTTCAGATCCCGCTGAGTGAAGATATACTTGTGACTCTTTTGGTCAGTGAAGACCACAAAGTTCTCTCCCAGTAGATAGTGTCTCCAACAGCGTAAGGCACGAACAACATATTCCAACTCCAGATCGTGCGTCGGGTAGTTCCTCTCATGTGGCCTCAACTACCGAGACCCGTATGCAACGACTCCATCCCCCTGCATAATCACAGCTCCCATCCCGATACCTGAATCATCACAGTAAACGGTGTAGTTCTTGCCTGGCTTCGGTAAGACTAGTATCGGTGTTGACGTCAACCTCCCTTTCAGCTTCTGAAAGGCTGACTCACAAGAATCTGACCATAAGAACTTCACCCCCTTCTTGGTCAGACCTGTCAAAGGTGCTGCTAGACGAGAAAAGTCCTGAATGAAGTGTATGTAGTATCCAGCCAGCCCTAGGAAACTCCGTACCTCAAAGACGTTCTTTGGATGCTCCCAGGAAACTATAACTCTCACTTTCTCTGGGTCCACTGATACTCCTTTTTCTAAGATGACGTGACCTAAGAAGTGAATCTGATCCATCCAGAAGTGGCACTTCGAGAGTTTAGCATAAAGTCGATGCTCTCTCAGTGTACTCAGAACGATCTCAAGATGTGTGGCATGGTTGTGTCGAGTGTGAGAGTACACCAAGATATCATCCATGAAGACCACGACAAAAAAGTCCAAGTAAGGATGGAACACTTGGTTCATCAGTGCCATAAAAACTGCAGGCGCATTCGTGAGACCGAACGGCATGACTGTATACTCGTATAGACCATACCTGCTCCTGAAGGCTGTCATAGGTATATCTGATGGTCTAAAGTGCAACTGATGATAACCGGACCTCAATTCGATATTAGAGAACACTCGGGATCCTCTAAGCTGATCGAAAAGGTCGTCAATTCTCGGAAAAGGATATCGATTCTTGACCATCAACTGGTTTAGCTTCCGATAATCCACACAAACCGAAGGGTACCGTCTGCCTTCTTTGCAAATAGAACAGGCGAACCCCAAGGAGAAGTATTGGGTCGGATGAAACCCTTATCTTGTAGCTCCTCCAACTGATTCTTGAGCTCCTGCAACTCAGGTGTGGCCATCCTATAGGGAGGAATGGACACCAGTGCTTCTCCTAGCATGATCTCTATAGAGAATTCTACCTCACACTCCGGAGGCAAGCCTGAAAAGTCCTCTGGAAAGACGTCCCTGAAGCGATCCACCACTGGAGGAAAGTACAACTGTGGAGTCCCCTGTTCATCTAGATAAAGACTAGCGATTTGGGTTGTCACCCCTCCTAGCCCAAGATGCTCGAGTCCTGCCCGACTCGCCCGAACGTCCCACTCGCCTTTATGAAGAAAAGACCCACCCTCTAGTGAAACGAAACTCACTCTTCGGCGATAACAGTTGACGACTGCCTGAAAGGGAATAAACCAGTCCATGCCGAGAAGGACATCATAGCCTGTCATCTCTAGGACATAGAGATCTCATAAGAAACGATACAATGAGACCTCGAGAGGGCACTCTCTGCACTGGCGTACACTAGATGTCCTCATCCCCAAAGGTGTGTCTAGTGTCAACGAGTCGGCAGAAGAAAAGACGCAGAGTCCAAGGCTCTCCACAACAGCAACAGAGATAAAGCTATGCATAGCACCAGTATCGAAAAGGGGTGAAGATAAAACTGAGGCTACTAAAATCGTACCTCGAACAGTAGAAGGGTCGGGATCCTGCTCCTGATAAGTCTACTCCACGGCAAATGATTGGCCTGTACCGCGGCCCTGCACCCCTGACTGACCACCCTGGGATGAACCTCCTTGCTGGTGCTGAGGAACTGGTGGCTGACCGCCATGGCCTCGACCTCCACCTCGGACCGAATGGTCGGAAGAACTCTAGTTACCCGACTGGTGAGAAACTGGCGGTGTTTCTCCTGAACGAGGATTCATGGAAGAACCCCGGTCACCAGCTGTTGGTGAGAAAACCTGACAGAAACGCTGAAGGTGACCCATCTTGCCGCAAGATCGGCACTCCATGGGGTCCATCTGGCACTGCGGCCTCGTGTGCCCTGACCGGACACACTGGTAGCATATTACCTGGCTGCCTGACGATGAATCTCACTTCCTCGGATCACCGCGTGTAGGCTCTCTACAGTGCTTCTTGCTATCGTCTGGAGGCAAACTAGCTCTGGGGGCAGAACCGCCCTAGCTCGCAGCTCCAGAGTCTCTCAGACTGAGCTCCGCAATCAGTGTCTGGATGACGATAGAAGTAATGGAAGTCAGCTGGAAGATGTTCACCTGTGAGCGGATCTCCCATCTGAGACCAACCTCGAACTTCCTTACGAAGAACACCCCACTCCCATCCCGGAGGGGCGTGAAGCATTGTAGCTCGGTGAAACGAGTGGAATACTCCATGACAGAAAGAGTACCCTACTCTAAGCTCATGAACTCTCGGACTTGGTCGGCCCTCAGGGTCTCCGGGTAGAAGTAGTCATAGAACACGCGCTGGAACTCCTCCCAAACCATAGCCTGCTGCTGACCTGCATGTGAGATCACGTCCCACCACCTCTTGGCGGAGTCTCGAAGCATGTAGGTGGCGAGCTTGACCCGCCTCTCTAGAGGCGTCTCCAGATGGTCAAATATAGTCAGCATGGCTTCCATCTATGACTCTACAGCCTGAGATCCTCCTTCCCCCGAGAACGTGGGAGGATTCTACTGCTGAAAAATCCGCGTCAAATCTTCCATAGACGTGGCAGGAGGCGGCACTCCCTAGAAGGCCTGCATCATCCTCATGAAACCTTCCCTGAACTATGCATTAGCACCTGCAACTGGTATAACAGCTAGTGCCAAGGCTGGCCCGACTGGAGGATCGGCAGGAAGTCCCTGATTAGCCCTGTCTGGCATCTGATCACTGCCCGACAACAGATGTATGACCGGAGGATGTCTCAGAGGCATAGCTCTGAAAGATCAAAAGCACACCTTAGATCAGGAAAACAAGGACAAAGAACACAAGAGTACAAAATGGAAACAGGGGAAGAAAACACACAAGTTTACAAAACTTGACTACACAGCGTGTATAAAACTATACGGCGTGTCTTCTTAACCCACTAACATGGGCGTGTACTCCAGCCCTACAAGTCTTGTACACTTCAAACTACATGGCGTGTTGCACCCACACACGGCGTGTACTTGAAAATTGTTCCCCTGCCCGAGTCTCCTTACACGGCTAACCCACATGGTCTGACTTAACCCAAGACTACACAGAGTGTTCTTAACAAACACAGAGTGTACTAGACAAGGCTTCGGTGTCCCGTGTTTGTGAAACACATGGTCGTCTACACGGCTGAACCTTACACGGCGTGCTCCGAAAAAACACGGTGTGCATAGGCAAGGTGACCTCGTCCCGTGTTGTTCGTGACACGGCTGGGTACCTGGACAAGACTACATGGCGTGTTTCGAACAAACACGGCGTGTGGAAAAGAAGGTAACGTTGTCCCGTGATGTTCGTGACACAGCCGGGTACCTAGATAGAACTACCTGGCGTGTTCCCTAAGGACACGGTGTGTTCTACCTGAGCTTCCCCGGCCCGTGTTGTTAGTAACACGGCCGGGTACACGGATCCGAACTTACACTTCATGTACCAATCGTACATGGTGTGTTCCCGAAGTTACTCCCACGACATCGTGTTCTGCTCACACGATCAGTGAAACGGCCTTAAAACTACACGGCGTGTATCCAAAAAGTACATGTCGTGTATTCTGGGTTTTTCTGGGCAGTAGCTCAGAAACTGCTCAGACTCCCAGAACCACTAAAAACAAGGGAAAGAGATGTCAAATTTTGATTCATGAGGGCCCATACTCCCCGCGAATCAAATCTCGGCATCTACTGTAGTCACATAGAATGGAAAACAACATCTCTCTAACATAACAGCAGGGATTCTATCAAGCATCTATCACAACAGCATGCATAATCTACACAAAGCCTATCACAACAGCATGCAATCGCTAATGCACCCTAGATGGCATGACAAGAATGCATGGCATGTGATTTCTAAAAGTTTCTATATGATGCATGAGATGGCATACCCTCATCTCATCGGGTTGCGATAGAAATAGAACTGAAATATCAAAACAATAACCGCACAAGTCATGCGAATCACTCTAGGTGAAAACATATCAACCATAAAAACGCAAAACCAGCAAACTGCAATTAACGAGGTAGTATGGCCTTTCCCTGTACATGGGTTAGCTAATCCTGAGCATAGCTTAATACCAAGTACCGAATCCATCCTATCCCTGGCTAAAGTCTCTAACCAGTAAAGCAAGAGAAAATAACTCCTCTGATACCACTTTGTAATGACCCGAATCTGGAGCCCCTCCACTGGTGCCCCGTACCCGGTTCACCACATGACCTCAAGCACGTTTCCCCGAATTCCAGAGGATTCCAACTAGCAGGGAGGGCCTTGGTGAGTCAGTGGGGAAACTATGCCCTCATTCAGTAAGGTATACAGTGGAAAAACAACAGTCAACAGCGGAAGCAGTAACAACATGCATAACTGCAAAAACCAAACAGCGGAAACAATGAATATATATATAGAAATGATGACAATGATGCAGCAGGTACAAGTATCTATAGAAAGCAGCAAACACAACAACATGCTGGAATACAACTAAAAACAAGTTCAAAAGAAAAACAAAGTAAACTCCTCAGCATCGCGAGCCCCGGCTCGGTCTCATGCTCTCTAGCTCCAGCGCAATCAAGATCCTGAAGTAGAAGGGCGCTTGCCCTTATCTATACCTGCAGCAACATAGTCTGTTTGGGCCCAAAAGCATGGCCCAAACAGGGTGTGAGATGCAATCCCAGTAGGCAATCACCCAAAGATTTGTGCCTAACAGTCAATGGATACAAGGCAAGTAATAAAACAAGAAGCAGTAAACAGGAAAGCACAAGCAGCTACAATCCATAGTTCTAAAAAATAAGTACACAAGTAAGCAACCAGCAACAAGAAGAAAACAGGTAACCCTCTGGGTAGCTCTCACATACTAACCCCTATGGTTCAACCTATAAGTACCAGCAGCCCTCTAGGAGTCACACGCAGTCTCACCCCTCTAGTTCAGCTCTGAAAATAATAGACTCTCTGGGGAAGCACTCACCGTCAATTCCCCTTATAGTCTCGTATCGTGCTAAAGGCTCTCTGAGGAAGCACTCAACATCTATTCCCCCTGTGGCCCGCATCGAGGAACTACAGACTCTCTGAGGAAGCACTCAACGTCAATTCCCCCTGTGGTCTCGTATCGTAAATTAAAGACACTATGGAGAAGCCCTTCCGTCAATTCTCCCTTTGGTCTACTACTCTAGGTTCTCACAGTCCTGAGTGAAACTAAACATGCTCAGCGCGTGTGTACATCGTCCAAGTAACCTCAAAAACTACTTGGCTATCAACTAAGGCTCAGCAGCAAAACAAGGTAGCAGTCCACAATCCTACAACTAGGCATGGCAACTGGAAAAATTCCAAATAGGAAGAACAAGAATAGAAAACATTCAAGGTATAGTAAAGCTATCATAATCATAGGCAAAACATATACTCTAGAAACCAAGCAAAGCAGGCAATACAACAAGGGAAAAACAGGAACACGCAATACCCCTTTCAAGGGTATTGGTGGAATTTGCACAAAATATTCATCAACTTTCTATAGAAAGGCACAAACCACCTACCTTGATCCCAGGAGATCGATATATGTGAACCATAATGACATATTCCCCTTAGAATGACGTAGATCTGGGAAAATGCATAAAATGCTCAACCTACGATATCTTGAAAACAAGGAGTAATAAAGAAACAAGGCTCAAGCATAAGGAAGAACTCACTGTTGCGCTTCCAACGCAATCGATCGTGCTTGAATCGGAGAACGGACGGCGAGGCGGGAGCTCGGGGAAGATTCGGTCGTACGGGTTGCTCCCGAACGAACGAGACCTAAAAGAAGATAAAAATCACGATGGGACGCGACCCCGGTTCATTTAGTGAAAAAAAGAAAGAAAAGTACACAGCGTGTACTTTTAGAGTACACGGCGTGTACTGGGTCCTTTCCGTACTCCGCCAAAATCAGCCTCCACGTCGCCCCTACACACCGTCTGTGTGGCCCGGGCATGGCCAGCACATGGCTTCGAGCCGGATCAGAGTACACGGCGTGTACTCAAAAAGTACACGGCGTGTACTTTGAAAATTTCCAGAAAAAACATTTTTCTTAAAAACTCCAGAAAAAAGGAAAAACATACCTGAACGAAGTTTTGGGTTCTTACATAGTATTCCAGGTATATGGCCACTTACATCAACAGTACTTAGTCCATATAGGTGGATTCAATATATAACTATATTATATATGTTATTAATATATAAATATGGTTACTGTTCATACACTCGTTATAGCTATGATCCGAAGAAGGTATAGTTGGTCAGGTGTCCTATTGGAACCTTAACCGACTGGTATTTATTTATTCCTCGTTATTTATTATTTCTTATACCTGCACATTATTTTACTTAATATTTACATACTGGTTTTAGATGTAGACATTGGGGTTGGTAACCTACTAGGATTTATATATCACACCCTGCTTGGGATTCCATTTCACTAGGGAACCCAAGTAGATCTCGTGCTTTTAGGACCATGGATTATTGCTTGCATTGTTATACTTGTATCTGGGAGTTATGAGCAAGGGACTAAGTTGGAGATCAGGATTATCATAGAGATCTCCCATAAGTATTTTAGTTCTTTTCTTTATTCATGTACCATATTGTATCGTAATTCCTAAAGTATGTCTACTATTTTAATTATGTAACATCATCTGGTCATGTATTCATTTTTTTACATTAGCATTGGACATTTATATTCAGTTATATTATTCTTCCACTACTCTCTATTTCTTTTATTACTACTTATGTTATTGACTCTAATTTATTATACCATTGTTCTACTTTGATATGAGGGTATAGTATCCCCACTATCACCTTTTGAGACCCCCACTGCTAGTCGATAGCCTCTGGAATATGGAGAGGTGCGCTTGAGGTCATATCATGACCAGTCTGGTTACCAGTTTAGTGGTTAGTCAGACCAAGACGTTACAAAGTGGTATCAAAGCCTTATTTTTTTCTTTTTCTTACTATTTGGGGATGGTAAACAGGAGACTAGGAATGATCATTGCTTATTAAATATCCATATCTAGGGTTGATTACCCAACCCATGGGGAAAAGTCCAAGTGGCTAGGGATGGGATTGGTGTTCGTGTTGTTTTCTATTATAGTTGATTATAATTTCACCTAGAGTGATTAGTGTAATTTTATCTACTTATTGATTTATGAAATTTATGGTATTTTCCCTTAACCTTGTATGGAAAGTAAGTAACATTACATGCATCATTATAGGAACATATAAATTCACATTCCATGTATATTCCATGCCATGTAGTTTCATTTTTAGCTTGCCTACTGATTCTGATTGTGTTCCTTGAGTGTGATGCCATTCTTTTTTTGTCTTTAGCGTGTCTTCTTATATAACATGGTTAGGTGATTTTATTCCATGTTTCCTACTTATTTATCATCTCTTGCCTATATATCATGCTTATGTTCTTATTAGAATTTTCTTTTGTGTTTACTACTTATGATAACATTCCTAGTTTTGTTGTTAATATATAATTGGTTGCATGGGATGAATTTATTAGTTGCGATTAAATGGGAACCTGTTTTCAGTTGTAAGGTGTATTAGCACCTTATAATTGGGAAAAGGTAACATGTATATTCAAACCATCCTTTTGAGCTTGTTTATATATCTATAAACCATTGTTAAAATGTAAACACTTCTTAAGTTAAAACTTTTAAAGTGAATTGGTTTTGATTAATAGGATCCAAATTACAATATGTTAAATGTATGGGTGCTTTATAGATTGGGATCAGGAAACCCATATAATCAAACCATTATATATAACCATGTGATATATTTTGAAATGGTTGTAAATTCAAAAACTATGTAATTTTAATCTAAAATGAATCGGTTACCTTATTAAGGCTTTTAACTATATTACTCAGGCATAATGACATGTATAATTATCCTTATAAATAAATAAATGGACCCAAGTAGGCCATTTAGGGTATGTTTATTATGTGTTAACCCTCTACGGGTGTTTTGAAACTTTAATAATTAAGTAAATGCTATTAGATTGCATTCTGATGAACCTAGGTTGGCTTAACAGGACCCTCATAGGTTGCCTTATTAATTACCAAATGATTTTGTATATAATTGGTAATTTATGTTCCAAGTTAAATATTTTAAGCATTTAAATATTTAATGTGAATCAATGTAATGGCTTAAAATGTAACCTTAGGTGGTATCCTTCTTTTAAACTCTCGTGTAAGGGTAGCTTAAACTTCTATTTGAGTTTCCTTGGAACAGAAACGTGAGCATTTTCCATAGGAATTTTCCTTTTAACAAGAGATTAAATGATAGGTGTAGGACCTAAAGAAATATGTTTGGAATGACCTAGTGATAAGGTCGATGCTTATGCTTTTTTAAGAAGTTATCCTGAGGTAGGAAGCACCCTTATAGCTTAAATTCCTTTCTAAGTGTTGTGTGATTTATAACGTATGGTGTCATTTGGGTTTTTTTGTCCCTAGTAGGAATCTTAGCTTCTAAATGGAATCCTTTTTTAGAAGGGTGGTCATGGTATCCTTGACCCTTTTTATAACTGTGAACATCAAGTAATGCTCAGTTTTTGTAAGTTAGACATTCCTAGGACATGGTCAGTCGCTTAGTAGGTTATGTGACCCTATCTTCTTCCACAATGATATATGACTTAATATGTCATAATCTAGGTCAATAGTCATATAGGTAAATATGAATATGGGTTAAATCTATTATATTAACCACCTAATACTTGGATTCATAGGGATTCCAACCTATGGATAGTATCTAGGGTCTCCCATATGGTTTTTGAAACCTCAAGGTAGTTTGTGTTCACATACGCGGTA
The DNA here is from genome assembly GCA_963277665.1 of Viscum album. Lineage (NCBI taxonomy): Eukaryota > Viridiplantae > Streptophyta > Magnoliopsida > Santalales > Viscaceae > Viscum > Viscum album. Next base: position 959,471,723 of record OY728138.1, on the reverse strand, counting down.
CCCGTCGAGTTGTTATGTGATTTAATTAAATGGTTGAGTTTGGTGAAATCATTGAGCCTTGATCATTTGAGTATGTTCTAAGGTCATCTATGGAGTATATTGACCTAGGCATTAAAGTAATAAAATTCATCCCAATGCTCAAGATGATGTTCCAAGAGGATCGGGTGTTATGACACACCGGTTAGGTTGGTTTTGGTTTTCATGCCAAATGTTATGGTGTATGTTATTGCAACTTAGAGGAGTTTCAAACATGAATTTAATGCATAACTGAATTAGCATGCTTATGAGTGGCTATTTTAATACCCCGAGCTTCCACGATACGCTTCTCTTTCAATAATGCAATAGCTTGCATTGTACGCAAGTTCGAGATTCTAACACACCACGACCAATCAAAATAGCCATTATGAATAGTAATACCCACTTTTTTAAATTATATATATTTTATATTTCAAAATGGACTTCATTTTTGGATTTAGAATATCAAAATTAGCCTATGTTGAATTTTTGGTATTTTTCTGAGAACTTCCAATTTTTTATGAATAGTGAAAAATACTTAAAAACAACTTTTTTAATCAAAATAAATTATAGTGATAAGTTATACTATAGAGTGGTTTTAAAGTATAATTATAATATATTTTTACCATTTTATCCAATTGTGGTCATTAGAATTAATTTCACTTTGAAATTGGACATAAACAATTGTCAATCTTTTGATATATATTGTTTCTTAAAAACACGCTATTTGTTGTAACAGCGGGAATTAATTATAAAATTAATTAATGCAACTTATATGTTTGAAATTTTTTAAAATAGACATAATTTTTGAATTCAGAATATCAATTATAGCTTAGGGTGAAATTTTGGTATTGTTCTGAAAAACTTCAATTTTTGATGAATAGTGAAATCACTAAGTGGTAGTTAAAAAACTGATTTTTTGTTTAAATGAAACATTACCACTTCTATGATTTTATTTTCAAAAATACAACATAAATGGTTGTCATTAGGAAGTAAAATGTGGTTCAATGTGATTAAAATAATTTTTTGGTGAATAGTAACTTTTAAGTTTAATTAATCACGATTAAAGGTAATTAGTGAAATTTAAGGTAAAAATGATATTATAAAAATATGAAAATACCCTTACACTTGTCCTACCCTTATTGTATGAGTCATTGCCGACCAAGACAATCCATGGGTCAACATGGGGACCCCATGGAGCCACTTGGATAAGAAAATGACATTAATAACTTTTTATTTAAGGTAAAAATAAAATTGTCACAAACATGTGTTGTTTTACTAAAACAATTATTACATGGGGTTATATAAGTTTAATTTTTTACTATAAATATTAATTGGAAATATAAAATGATTTCCTACATCATGGTAATATTTTTATAATTTTTAGACATTAAATAAATTAAATTTTTTATGACACAATGATGATGCAGCGATTACCTCATTAATTAACGATTTAAATAAAATGAAAAGATAATGTAAAATCTAAGGCTTACACATGTAAAAAACCTATTGTATGAGCATATTTAGAACCATTGTCACCTTAGCCTCTAAATATATCATTGTGGGACCTTTAAAATCCGAAAATCATTTCATAATAATGTAACATTTCAATCTTTCCAAGAGTGCCCCTCCTCTCCTCTTATAAAAGGCCCCCACCTCTACCACCTTATTCACACCTTCAATCCATTTGGATCAGTCAACCTATGCCCAAATACTCTCCCAAATTTCCTCTCTTACTCTTATAAGCCCCACTTTGGGCAGAAGTCTTCCCAAGGAATCCTTTGGCTCAAATCAAAAAGACTTACCCGATTTTAAGGTAATGTCTTCTCTTGTGTTCTTTTGTTTTATTTTGCTTCTCCAACCCCCTAAAATATTTTTATTACTTTATTTTGTAACAAAACCAGTATCCTCAATATACTTGGATGTTTTTATGATAAGTATTTTATTTACACTTACACACACCTTCGTCTAATGGTTAAAGAACATACTGTTTTTGTGGGTGGCGAATTACTGCCTCACGAAACGATGATTGTTCAATATTCTTTTAACACCTCTCATGGTGGCCATTATGATGACATTATTTTTATATATGATATATATTATGTTTTTGTTTTCCTTATGATTCTTTATTTTTCATTTATGGCATACCTTTATGATTTCCATTATGGGTAAATGCGATAATTTCATTTTAGGAAGTGCGGACTACCGACCCCTCAAAGTGATTTGAATCGTTAACACCATATGTGGGATGTATAAAGGATGGAGTAAATGGTATTATACATTATATTATACTGTAATTATAATATACCTTTATATAATTATGATTTCATTCCATTTAATACGAAATGGAAATGAAAGTAGCGTTCATGCGTACGTACGGCTTACCGTCTCCATGAACGGCGCATTTAATTTCTTACCTCTAAATGTTATGTAATATTATAAATGCATATATATACTTGATATATATGATATATATGATATCTAAATCATGAATATAATTCTGGATATAATGGATATTTTACCACATGAACAACTTGTAATTATAAGAAGTTTATTTTTGACTCAAGTACTAAAGATCGACAAAACGACCGTTATTAACTTAAATGATTACATAATGTTCATAACATGGTAATAAGTGATATAAAAAGGAATAATGAACTTGAAAAAAGTTCTTAAGCAAGTATAAATTAACTCTAGTTTATTATTCAGGAGATTAAAGAATGATCGAGTCAAGTCGGACACGAGGTAAGGGAACTTCTTAACCCAATTTCCGTTCTTTGGGTTAATCTCCTACTTTCAAATTATATCATGATATTATTATGTCCTATCATGTAATTGTACTTTATTTATGTATACTTATAGTGAATACACATAATAGATCTATTTTATTTAAAAAAATGATCTTTGTAAGGGAATTCGTCTCAATCTCCATTCATTGAGGCATATTTTGTTTTATACACAACTTTCTTTTATACGGTGTATAAACCCATTTGACATTTATGCTTATTCAAAAGGAATATTTTTTTTATACGAAGCATTTTACTAAACGACAAAAGGAATGTTTTTTTTGTCGTACGTATGCGGCGACAATGACTTCTCCGCCGTCGTTACCACTATTTGAGTTTTGGCTTCCTCTACAAGCCATAACTTTTTTAAAATGAAAAATAAATACAAAGTTTTAATTTTCTTTTATTTTGCTATTGAAAATGGTTTTGATAATGTTTTTATTATATCAATGTGTTGTATTGATATCTTGTGATTGAAAGGTGGAAATGTTATGTTTCCTTTATGCATGTTTTATGTGATATGATTATGTTATGGTTTATGATATGTTTAAACCCGTTCATATGAGGAATAAATTGGACTTAATAAGTGACGGGTGGAGCCTTCTATAGCTCCTCGATGCATCGGCAGGTCTCATGAGACAAACTAGTGTCTTGGCACGAGACCTTGACAAAATCTTATTTGTAGTCTTAGCACGAGGCCTTGGCTACGTGGTTATGATAGTCTGGCATTATGCATTCCATCATTATGAAAGTGGTTATTGATATTGCATGTGATTATTCGACCAGTAGAATATCCATGTGAATAAGTAAATGGCATTATCTCATTTTACTTTTTCCATATTATGTTGAAGTTCAAATTTAAAAGGCTTTTGTTTTAGTCATACATTGCCTTAAATGTTTGTGTTTATTTATGAAAGCTTTCGCTATATTGTTATCCTTACTGAGCATCTAAGCTCACCCCTTCCAATGTTTTAATTTTTCCAGGATGTAAAGAAGTATATTATGAATGACCTGTAGGAATAGTATGAGGGGATATGAAGACAAGATGTTGTTGTAGTTTTGTTTTAATTTATGATGTAATGTAAGACTTATGAATGTATCTAGTGTTTCCAAGGATACTAAACTAATCGGTCTTTCGAGACTTGATCTTTTTTGATCATGCCAATGTTACGTAATAATGAACCGACTCTGGGTAACTGGGGTCGGGGCATTACAGTTGGTATCAGAGGCATTTTAGTACTAACCTTGGAAGCTATATTTAGATAAACTTTGATTAGAGCACATAGCCCTAAGATAGACTTTGAATATTAGTATAGAAGAACTTCCTATAATTTTGGTATTATAGAGATTTTATGAGTTTTCCGAGAAATACATCACTGTCTGGATACGAGCAGGTAGAGGCGGCTCTGGCACAGAGGTACCTAGGGGTAAAACCCAAAAACACCGCTTTGAGCTAGACTCGAACGGGAACTGGTGCACGACAATGGGCCTTGATGCACTCTTGGTTACGACACTCCCGGGGGATATGCTTAGGATAATTCTCATTTTCTTTACAAACCATTATGAAGGGTTTATGATTATATACTTCCTCAAAGAAAAGATTTCTTTTTATGATTATGGATTATATCCATAAATAGTTCAATTTATGTTAAGTTTTTTACAAGTATGGAATTATGTATTTTGATTCATAAACTAATCTAGTTTATTCCATTGTTTAGAAATGGTGCCTAGTGGGAGGAATGGAAACCGTATCAATGCACGCACTCCGTGTATGGATTGCCCTCCTGCTCAAGATAATTATTGTGGAGCTGGAGATACAACTGGTGCTGATCAAATTATTACCATACTAGGACAAATCACTCAGGTTATGAATAATAACCTTACTCGTATGGAGCACCCTGATCCGCAACGTGGAGGATCAATGTTAGACCGCTTCATGAGGCAACAACCGCCAACATTTAATGGGGGTACAAATCCATTAGTAGCTGAGTAATGGATAAACTCCTTAGAGAAAATATTCCACACCTTGGGGAGTAGCGAAAGGGAGAAGGTTGTCATGGCAGTTTACCGGCTCACTGGAGATGTCGATCAATGGTGGTCGCTGATTCAAAACATGAAAGAAGATGAATAAATATCTAATATGGAATGGAGGGAGTTAAAAGAGATTTTCTTAGAAAAATACTTCCCTCATGACCATAGGGAAGATATGGAAAGGCAATTTCTGAGTCTGAGGCAGAAGGAGGATGAGAATGTCGCAAAGTATGAGGCTAACATTACAAGGTTAGTGAGGAAAGCTCCAGATTATATATGTAACCCAAGAAGTAAGATCGATCATTTCTTTGATGGGTTAAAACCATTTCTCTGTTGAGCATTAGTCTCACAAACCTTCTCGTCGTATGAAGATATTGTCTCATGTGCTATCAAGACAGAAAAGGAATTCTCTAAATCTTATGACAATAAAGTAAAGCAAGAGAAGAAGAGAACGGTGGAACAAGAGACAGATAAAGGGAAAAAGGGAAAGAAGGATTTTCTATTATGCGATAATTGTGAGAAGAATCACCCCGGTACTTGACTAAAAGGAATGGGAGTTTGTTATAAATGTGGAGAAAAAGGTCACTAGGCTCGTGATTGCAAAGGAAAGAAAGAGGCTATCAATGTTGGATGGTACAATTGTTGGGAAATGGGGCATTATGCAAATGAATATCCTAAGCATCAGGGAAACTTACCTCAGAAAAGGCCAAGGGATCAAGGACAATCTTATGTTGTTACTACAGTTGAAGTGTAATAATTAATGTATTGGTGCTTTTGGACTCAAGGAGTATATTCTGGTTATAAGGATAATGTGATATATATATAAGGATTGTACTTAAGTACTTGTTGTTTTCATTAAGGATTTAATATGATGAAGGTAATCATATTTTTAGTATGTGACAATAAGAGAAACTTTACTTTGTTTGGGGAATCTGATGTTACAATTGATTTTGGAATTTAGAGACCTTTTAGAGAAAGTCTGGATATAGGTATTTTGGATAACTATAAAGGTTGGAATGAATTAAGTTGAACTTTGGATATTATTGTTTAAGGTTAAAACATTTATGAAGATTATTTTTGGAATATTATAATACTATACTTTTAGGAAAAGGACAACCTGCAGGTTGGGGGATAACCCGTTGCGTCGGACAAAGCTGTAAGAATCGAACCCACAACCATAGTGTGACAGGCCTTTATTACCTACCACTAGCCTACAGGAAGTCCCTGGTTATTACAAAATAGTTTTCCTAATCTAAATGGTATGTGGTAATATTTGGAACCTTATACAATTAGGATAAATAGAATATTTTTGAGTTCTGTTACCATTTGGGGTGAAAGATGGGTTCGTGGTAAAAATTTATTAAAGAATGAAAGACTACATGACAAGTAAGTATATTTCCTTACGTTCTTAGTAAATCTCTTAAATAAATTCCTCAACTTTATGAAAGGTAACTTAAAACAAAAACATTGTCGGTTAACTTTTCCAACTGGGGATTTAATGACCGTTTAACCAATCACAAGTTTGTGATTTTCTTGTGGTTAACTTTCTCCTAATCCTATTTTCTACAACTCTCCATCAGATCTTGATGGTTTGTTTTTCCTCCATATCCATATTTTCATATAATCCTAGTATGGGCTATCTCGGGTGACCTTTGTACCTCTCTTTCTTTCTTTTAATGTTATATTTTTATTAACCCTATTTCCGATGTGGGTTTTCCACAAAGGTATTTTCTATTTTCAACCTTTTATTTTCAAAGAAAAATTTCAAATTGCGAGGATGCAATTTATTGAATAAGGGGAGAATGTAACACCCCGAGCTTCCACGATACGCTTCTCTTTCAATAATGCAATAGCTTGCATTGTACGTAAGTTCGAGATTCTAACGCACCGCGACCAATCAAAATAGCCATTATAAATAGTAATACCCACTTTTTGAAATTATATATATTTTATATTTCAAAATGGACTTCATTTGTGGATTCGGAATATCAAAATTAGCCTATGTTGAATTTTTGGTATTTTTCTGAGAACTTCCAATTTTTTATGAATAGTGAAAAATACTTAAAAACAACTTTTTTAATCAAAATAAATTATAGTGATAAATTATACTATAGAGTGGTTCTAAAGTATAATTAGAATATATTTTTACCATTTTATCCAATGGTGTTCATTAGAATTAATTTCACTTTGAAATTGGACATAAACAATTGTCAGTCTTTTGATATATATTGTTTCTTAAAAACACGCTATTTGTTGTGACAGCGGGAATTAATTATAAAATTAATTAATGCAACTTATATGTTTGGAATTTTGTAAAATAGATATCATTTTTGAATTCAGAATATCAATTATATCTTAGGGTGAAATTTTGGCATTGTTCTGAAAAACTTCAATTTTTGATGAATAGTGAAACCACTAAGTGGTAGTTAAAAAACTGATTTTTTGTTTAAATGAAATATTACCACTTCTATGATTTGATTTTCAAAAATCCGACATACATGGTTTTCATTAGGAAGTAAAATGTGGTTCAATGGGAATAAAATAATTTTTTGGTGAATAGTAACTTTTAAGTTTAATTAATCACGATTAAAGGTAATTAGTGAAATTTAAGGTAAAAATGATATTATAAAAATATGAAAATACCCTTACACTTGTCCTACCCTTATTGTATGAGTCATGTCCGACCAAGAAAATACATGGGTCAACTTGGGGACCCCATGGAGCCACTTGGGTAAGAAAATGACATTAATAACTTTTTATTTAAGGTAAAAATAAAATTGTCACAAACATGTGTTGTTTTACTAAAACAATTATTACATGGGGTTATATAAGTTAACATTTTTACTATAAATATTAATTGGAAAGATAAAAATATTTCCTACATCATGGTAATTTTTTTATAATTTTTAGACATTAAATAAATTAAAGTTTTTATGACACAATGATGATGCAGTGATTACCTCATTAATTAACGATTTAAATAAAATGAAAAGATAACGTAAAATATAAGGCTTACACTTGTAAAAAACCTATTGGATTAGCATATTTCGAACCCTTATCACCTTAGCCTCGAAATATATCATTGTGGGACCTTTATAATCCGAAAATCATTTCATAATAATGTAACATTTCAATCGTTCCAAGAGTGCCCCTCCTCTCCTCTTATAAAAGGCCCTCACCTCTACCACCTTATTCACACCTTCAAGCCATTTGGCTCGGCCAACCTCTGCCCAAATACTCTCCCAACTTCCCTATCTTACTCCTAGAAGCCTCACTTTGGGCAGAAGTCTTTCCAAGGAAGCCTTTGGCTCAAATCAAAAAGAGTTACCTGATTTTAAGGTAATGTCTTCTCTTGTGTTCTTTTGTTTTATTTTGCTTCTCCAACCCCCTAAAATCTTTTTATTACTTTATTTTGTAACAACACCAGTATCCTAAATATACTTGGATGTTTTTATGAGAAGGATTTTATTTACACTTACACACACCTTCGTCTAATGGTTAAAGAACATATTGTTTCTGTGGGTGGCGAATTACTGCCTCACGAAACGATGATTATTCAATCTTCTTTTAACACCTCTCATGGTGGCCATTATAATGACACTATTTTTATATATGATATATATTATGTTTTTTTTCCTTATGATTATTTATTTTTCATTTATGGAATACCTTTATGATTTCCATTATGGGTAAACGTAATAATTTCATTTTAGGAAGTGCGGACTACCGCCCACTCAAAGTGATTTGAATCATTAACGCCATATGTGGGATGTATAAAAGATTGAGTAAATGGTATTATACATTATATTATAATTTAATTATAATATACCTTTATATCATTCTGATTTCATTCCATTTAATATGAAATGGAAATGAAAGTAGCGTTCATGCGTACGTACGGCTTACCGTCTCTATGAACGGTGCATTTCATTTCTTACCTCTAAATGTTATGTAATATTATAAATTCATATATATAATGGATATATATGATATATATGATATCTACACCATGAATATAATTCTATATATAATGGATATTTTACCACATGAACAACTTTTAATTATAAGAAGTTTATTTTTGACTCAAGTACCAAAGATCGACAAAACGACCGTTATTAACTTAAATAATTACATAATATTCATAACATGGTAATAAGTGATATAAAAGGAATAATGAACTTGAAAAAAGTTCTTAATAAAGTATAAATTAACTCTAGTTTATTATTCAGGAGATTAAAGAACGATCGAGTCAAGTCGGACACGAGGTAAGGGAACTTCTTAACCCAATTTCTATTCTTTGGGTTAATCTCCTACTTTCAAATTATGTCATGATATTATTATGTCCTATCTTGTAATTATACTTTATTTATGTGTACTTATAGTGAATACACATAATAGATCTATTTTATTTAAAAAAATGATCTTTGTAAGGGACTTCGTCTCAATCTCCATTCATTGAGGCATATTTTGTTTTATACACAAATTTATTTTATACGGTGTATAAACCCCTTTGACTTTTATGCTTATTCAAAAGGAATATTTTTTTATATGAAGCGTTTTAATAAACGACAAAAGGAATATTTTTTTGTCATACGTATGCGGCGGCAACGACTTCTCCGCCGCCGTGACCATTATTTGAGTTTCGGCTTCCTCTACAAGCCATAACTTTTTTTAAATGAAAAATAAATACAAAGTTTTAATTTTCTTTTATTTTTCTATTAAAAATGGTTTTGATAATGTTTTTATTATATCAATGTGTTGTATTGATATCTTTTGATTTAAAGGTGGAAATGTTATGTTTCCTTTATGCATGTTTTATGTGATTTGATTATGTTATGGTTTATGATATGTTTAAACCTATTCATATGAGGAATGCATTAGACTTAATAAGTGACGGGTGGAGCCCGATGTAGCTCCTCGATGCATCGGCAGGTCTCATGAGACAAACTAGTGTCTTGGCACGAGGCCTTGACAAAATCTTATTTGTAGTCTTCGCATGAGGCCTTGGATACGTGGTTATGATAGTCTGGCATTATGCATTCCATCATTATGAAAGTGGTTATTGATATTGCATGTGATTATTCGACCAGTAGAATATCCATGTGAATAAGTAAATGGCGTTATCTCATTTTACTTTTGCCATATTATGTTGAAGTTCAAATTTAAAAGGCTTTTGTTTTATTCATACATTGCATTAAATGTTTATGTTTATTTATGAAAGCTTCCGCTATATTGTTATCCTTACTGAGCATCTGACCTCACCCCTTTCAATGCTTTAATTTTTCCAAGATGTGAAGAAATATATTATGAATGACCTGTAGGGATAGTATGAGGGGTTATGAAGACAAGATGTTGTTGTAGTTTTGTTTTACGTTATGATGTAATGTAAGACTTATGAATATATCTAGTGTTTCCAAGGCTATGAAACTAATCGGTCTTTCGAGACTTGATCTTTTGTGATCATGCCAATGTTACGTAATAATGCACCGACTCTGGGTAACTGGGGTCGGGGCATTACAGCTATTTTATCCCTTCTTTCAATGAATAGGACAATCCTAAGGTGGGGATCATCTTGTCATTTCAAGTGAATACATTTCCTTCTAGATATAAGGATCGCAACCAAGTGGGACCATTGAATGTGGTTAGTCTTTCTTTAATTCCCTTGAAGATTGCAAGTTTTTAATCGTGTCAATGCTTGCTCGGAAGCACAAATTTGATGTGGTTGGTCATGTATGAAACCTTTAAGAAACACTGTTGGTCATTGATGAACTTCAATGGTAAATATTGAACTATCGTGGGATGCCTTGGGTGGTAAAGGAATTATGATCGGTTAATGGAAATGTGTCGGTAGGTGAAGTCGATCTTCTTTCAAGGGAAGTAGACTGGTAGTGGTTTGACTGCTCTTTTTCTGGTATTTGGTGTGCAGTCGGTCTAGAAACTATAACAAGCACTTCATCTTGGATGTGATAGAGGAGTCTTGAATATTTTGGTAGTTCTTAGTACCCTCTTAGTGTACTATTTCTTAGTGACGAGCATGTCCCCTATCTTGACATTGTCCTCGATGCACTAAGAGAGTGTCAGCTATACGCCGAGCTAAAAGTTCCAAATGTCCTTCTGTTTCAATGAACAGGATTTTCCAAATTTTTGAATAAGATTCATGGTCTCTATTGAGGCATGGTTAGTCCTAAGTGATAACTAGGTACCCGTATAGGGATTCCTTGAACAGATTCTTGGGTATAGTCCATTTTCCTCTGAATTGACCACCAGGCGGATGCCACTCTAGGCTCATTAAATGATCTGATGTGGACATCTTGGCCTTGTACCAATGTCTCTTTGTAAATATTGAGTGTGTAAAACTTTGGTTCAATTCCTTTTACTCTATTTTAATGAATCTAATGTTACCCCATACTTGTTATTAGGCCCATAGGTTATGTTTAAAAGGGTAATGATTATAGTGGGTTGGATCTGGATTACACCCTTATTTAGGCTGAGGCATGATAGATTAAATGTTTGGGTGATGGTTTGATTAGGTAACATCACCAGAATTTAGGTATGGACTTCGATGAAAGTTCTCGTGGTAAACACGAGATGCCTTGGAAGAAGGCATTGTGGTTCGGTTTGTAATCTCGTCGGTCGTCTAAGTTGGGAATTTTTTAGATAAGTCAGTCAGAGTGGATTGACTTTTTTTCCTTCTTATTTAGTGAATATGGTTTAAAGGAACCATTTTAAGCATGTCATTTGGGTTAAGGTGAGTGTGGTGTAAAGGTCAGATGTGTCCTTCAAGTAAAGATTGTGTGACCAGTTTTAGTTTGGTCGGTCGGGATTTGAATGTTTCTTTGTAGTGAGGTCCCTGATATGACCTCAAAAGAAATCAAGTATGCCCTATTAAAGAAAACACACTAAGATCATTTCTAGAACGCTTAGGGTGTGCTTTGTAATCAATTCCAATGGTGGGATGTACCGTGGTTCAGAATTGGTCGTTAAATGTTAAAGCCTGAGGTGGGGAGCACCATTGGCCACGTGTTTAAAGAGATGATTACGTGCTCATGTATCTAGCTAAACAGTCATGGGTAAGCACCATTATGGTGTCTCAAATGGAAAAAGAGAATTGGATCAGTTTTTGACAGCTTAAGTTTCATACACTTAAGAAAGTCTTTGAGGTGTGTTGGGAATTTGAAAATGAAATGCGATTGAACAAGACTTCACGACCCTAGTAGGTTATGTGATTTTTTCATTATTACCCAAGGATTCTTGGGGATGAAAATTTATAAGGTATAGAGGTTGTAATGATCTGTGTTTTGAGCCAAGGTGGAATCCTAAGGGAATTTGAATTTTTGGCGTTTGGTGGATGGTTCATTTTTAACAAAGATTCAGAATGTAATTATGAGAGTTAGAATGATATAAAGTGTATTTTTATAGTTGGTTAAAGTCATGATAGGTTCCTTAGTTGTTTCATCAAGTTTAGAGGGTGCCAGACCCTAGAAACCCAAACTAGAGAAGGCTGACAGGGGCATGTGGTTTGTATGAAACTGTGCGACCCTCTAGTAGAAACCGTGTGATTGGTGAAGGTGAGAAAGTTTGGTGCGCATGGGCTAAACATGGTTTCCCAAACCATGTGACTAGCATGTACGCTTAGTGCCAGAAGGGAAGTGTACTTGCATTATTCATCACACGGTTGGTGCAAGGTTAGGGAAAACCATGCGGGACAACTGTGCGAGGTAGGGTTCATAAGCAGTGGGAGTTGTATAGTTGGCGCATATTTTAGCCAACTTTGTGACATATTTTTAATGATGAAATTACCCTTTTCCCTTAATGAACCTTGAAACTATTTTTTTCTTCTTTATTTATTCTCCCTCCTTTTGTGTGGAGCTCCTCTCTCTCATTGTGGAGCTCTCAAGATCCTCATCCTAGGGACCATGGTATCTCCTCCATCTATTGATTGATTCAAATGCCATTAGTCACATTGGATCTATATAGTTAAGATCTCAAATCCTATTACATCCTCTCTAAGTTTATCTTCCAATATATTGTGCTATTTTGGTGTGAACTCATTTGCCCCATTTTTAGGGAGAATGTTCATTTCATCGATTTCTTCCAAAACTGACTGAATCCAGCCTTGATATTGGATGAGTTTAGTATCCTAAGAACAAGTTAGGTAGTATATAACTCTTTCCCTAAGTTTCCATTGAATTATAAATGTCGTCATTGTGATTCATGTCAGCCTTTTCCATGCGTCACCCTAAAATTGATTCCTTCAATCAAATTTGTCATATGCACCATGTTATACACCCATAGATCATTGTTTAGTAGTTTGAGAATTCCAACCGTGATCACATACACCCCTTGGGTGTGCAGGTTTATTTTCCCCCTTTATATTTAATTTTTTAAAATCCTAGGATTCCTTTTAAGTATTTGGCTTATATTATAAATGGATTTACCCCTTGAAGGTAATTTCCCAATTAATGATAGCACCTTATAAGTTCCTTGTTGGACCATGTATTTTGTTTTTTCCATGTTTGGTATCCTTCTAAAGTTATTCTTTTGAACAATTGAGATATGCCTCTTAAAATTGATGTATGGTTGAGTTAAATGATTTTTTTTTAGAAATTTCATGTTTTTATAATAAAACCACTCGGATGAGGTTCGTTGTCTTATAAATTACAAAGTGATTATTTTTTAGTTAAAACATGTTTGGCTTATTGCATTGGTGTTTCTCTATGCTTTTATGTCAATGTTATATATAAGTCATGTTTCGTACATGGACTATTATTTTATTCCTGAATAGAGTTTCCCTCCTTTGATATAAATGTTTAATAAACCAAATCACCTCCTAAGTTCTTATCCTGACATATTAAATGAGTTTTTATGTTTTAATATATCAAATGAGATATATTAAATGGAATGGATTGTTATGATGGAATTCCTTCCTTGAACATTTTAAAAGGTAAGATTAAAATACATTGAATGAATTAAATGGTTTAATTGAAATGAATTGTAAAGGGTGGAAAGGCCACACCAATAATTAATTGACACGCTTTAATTAAAATGTGATTCCCTTTTTTATATTGGGATTGTTATAGTATAATGCATGAGAGGTACTACCTCATGACAATTTCCATTATAAATATGATTATTCATTACATAGGTTGTAGATGATGGTAAGGGTTATGTTGAGAATGACGGTATCACACTCCCTTACATCGGGTTTTGAGCACGATGTCTCACACCATTGACACTATGTGGATAGTGGGAATGACGCACCATGTCCCTTGTTGAGTGTTGACATGATGGAACACTCACTATTGTTCAAGTGTTGGCATGATGTCAGACTCACCATATCAAGTGACGAAAATGAAATCTCCTACTCATTATGAGATATAGGGAATGTACCCTCTGTTGGAGCTTATAGGATCATTTCGACTAGTCATAGATGACTAAGTTATTCCCTGGTCCAACCATCACTTAGTATTCTAGTTATATGGACACTTACATCAGCACGTACTTAGTCCATCTAGGTGGATGAAATATATAACTATATTATGTATGTTAGGACCACTTTGTGTGTGAAGATTTTATTTGTTGTTAACAGTTGTCAATACTGGTCAAAATGAAGAAGGAGATGAAAAGGGACTAAAAAGATAATGGAGATTGGCTGCAGTGAGGTTTCCCAGAGAATTGTTATGGAATCATAGCATTGGATTCCATACTTGAGCAATTCTCTAAGAAGATTATTTTAATTCAGACGATTGCTGAACTGATCCTAAGTTCAAAGAACTTGTGTCAAAGGTGACACATTGTTTACAAAAATGAAGAATGGAGAAGTACTTCTAAGGATTATTGAATAAGAATGGGGACTTGAAGAATACCATGAAATGCTTCACGATTGCATGAGAACCATGCAAGAGATTACTTGAAGAAAAGAATCATATGACTTGCATGAAGTTGGGAATGATGGTTGAAGAAGAAGAGAGAGAGTGGAAGGGCTTGGAATTCTAAAATGGACATTAATTACACATTTCCTTGAGATCAGATGATTGTTTCACTATTCTTAAAGTTTCAAATACATGTAACAAAGGAGATACATTGTCAACAATATTGAAGGTATTTTAAGAAGCCTCAAGCCTCCACTTTTGGATAAAGATAGATGATTAGAGTTCTTTGGAATTAACACTCCAAAAAGAAATTTGGGATTTGAAGTGGGGATGAAGAAGTACTTTTGAATTCATATTCCAAATAGTATAAGAATAAAGAAGGATGATTGTTGAAGATGAAGAGAAGTCATGAAGTAGTGCATGGGCTTGGAACTATGAGAATGACCAAAACTATGACGATACATTGCTGATTTGTATTTAAAAAATATCATAAGTTTAGAGAATTTATGATGCAAGCCTTATAAAGGATAGGAGGAGTAAAGATGTGTTTTTGGAAAAGAAAAGAAAGTGGTGAGAAAGTCAAAGATTGTCATGCAAGTGTGGCGCACAAGTATAAGTGGCGCACAAGTGTATGTTGCACACAATTCATATTTCAAAGATCGTCGCATCAAAATATGGAAAAGGAAAGAAAGTGGCGTGCAAGTCAAAAAGGGTGTGTAAGTGTGGCATGCAAGTATAAGCGGACCACAAGTGTATGTTGCGTGCAAGTTATATTTCAAGATCATCACATCAAAATATGAAAAAGGAAATAAAGTGGCCCGCAAGTTAAAGATTGGCGCCCAAGTCAAAAAATGGCATGCAAGTATAAGTGGCATGCAAGTTTATGTTGCATGCAAGTCATATTTCAACATCATCTTATCAAAATATGACAAAGGAAAGAAAGTGGCATGATATTGATGGAGTGGTGTGCAAGTGATGGAGCAGCGCGCAAGTAGGAATGGAGCGCAAGTGTATGTGGTACACAGGGTCACTAAAATGCCTATGAATAGGTGGATACCCTTCTCATTTTTCTAAGATCAACACTTAAGATAAAATTTGAGCTTTGATCTAGAAAGTAGTTGAAAGTGGCGCGCAAGCTAAATTGGTGCGCAAGTTGGGAGTTATTTATAAGGTGTGCAAGTAGAGAGGCGTGCAAGCAGAGTAGCGCGAAATTAGAATTGGAGCGCAAGTTGTAAGAGGCACGCAAGCAGGGAGTTGTGTGCAACAAGTGTGATGTGGTTAACCCTAAAGTGGCATGCAAGTTTTAAATTGTGCACAATTATGGTACGCAAGTGGTTGGTGGCGCGCAAGCAGGGAGGTGCGCAGGCTAGGTGGTGCACAAGTAAGGATTGGCGCACAAGTTGTGAGTTGTGATAGAAGTTCTTACCAGCTTCTGGTCAACTGTGATGATGCTATGTTGTGCTGGAATTCATTGATTTAACAATCACAAAGAGAACTTTTGATTCTAGAAAGAAGAATAATAAGAGTTCAGTACAGTTGGGTCTGCACTGAAAGAGAAAGTGTGAAGAAGATTAGGTTTCAGTGTAGCTGGTTTTACATTGAAGAAGCAAAAGAAGAAGAGTGTACAGCTTACAGGTTTGCTATAGAGAAATAAGAGGTTGGTTACTTTCATGCTGCTAAGTAAGTAATAAGGATAAGGAGAAGGTTGTGGAAGAACAAAGTAGAACTGTAGCATCAAATAGGCCTCAATAGGTGGAAGATTCTTTTGGTGTTGTAAACTCTTTTAATAGAGAGAAGACTTTCTTCAGAGGTAGTATAAAGAACCAGCTAGAGGATGAAAGAGACTGTCTACACTGTCAGTATAAAGAACCAGCGAGTGTAAGGGTATATCCTACTCATTTCAAGTTGTAAGAAGATTTGTTCCCTTCCCCACTCTGAGTGTAGGGAACCACACTGACTAGCGGATTGTTTTCTTAGTCAACCACTGTAACAGTTACTACATTATAGTAGAGAATCCATTCACTGGTCATTACCATACACAGCAAGAACATAGCTGCTCTTATTGAGTGGTGAACCTTGTAAAAATATCATATGCATATTTTTACTGCTTTCATATTATTGCATGCGATAGGTAAAAGAGAATAAGAGAATCAAGATCCTAATAGGTCAATAGGTATAGGGATAAAAAGAAGAAATTGGTTCAAAATGTCCCCAACACTGATTCACCCCCCCCCCCCTCTCAGTGTTTGTCATATCTTAAACTGGTCCCCTCAATGTATATATTATTACTATATACATATGTTTACTGTTCAAACACTCATTCCGGACATGATTCAAAGCAGGTAGAGTCATCCATGTGTCTTATTGGAACATGAACTGATCGGTATTTATTTATTCATCATTTTTTATTATTCCTTACACCTTCACACTACTTTAATTCATATTCAAAGACTAGATTTGGTTGTAGAAACCATGGGTTCTAACCTACTAGGATTTATATATTGCACCCTAATCGAGATTCCATTACACTGGGGTAACTAAGTAGATCTCATGTTTTTAGGACCATGTATTATTTCTTGCATTGTTATGATTATACCTTAGAGTTGGGAGAAAGGGACTAAGCTAGAGCTCAGGATTATCTTAGAGATCTCCCTTGAGTCTTTTACTTATTTTCTTTATTAATGTACTATATTGTATCGTGATGTCTTTTGTATATCTACTATTTTATTTTTTGTATCATCATCTGGGTATTCATGTATTGTTTTACATTGGTGGTGTCCATTTATATTTAGTTAAATTATTGTTCCTCTACTATGTCTTTAATTTATTATTGTTTCCCCTTTTGATTCAAATTTTTTATACCATTGTGCTACAATGATATGAGTGTATAGTCTCCCCACTATCATCTCCTAAGACCCTTGATACTAGTCGGTAGCCTCTGGCATACAGGGAGGTGTGCCTGAGGCCATGTGGTGATTGGTCCGGGTACCAATTTAGTGGTTAGTCGGGCTGGGATATTACAATATGTACATCCAAATGGGATGAAATTTTTTGGTATGATTCAAATTTTTGTGGTATACATGGCGTGTGACCCCTCCCCGACAACCGACATACCCATACACCAGGACTTTGATCACCTGCCTTTCGACCCAGTACATGAGTACATTAGTTAGGGGGGGACAATGGTACATGAATCATATAGGAATGGGTTGTGGTTTCCATGTCCTTCTTGAGTAAACTCTCCAGATATAATCATTAAACATGGTGCATCTTGTTTACTTTTAGGATGCATCTACAATGTATGCCAGCTAGGATTGAGTGTCAAGGTCATAAGAAAGATCCCCTCAGCAATGATGCATCGATACATGGACCAATTCTAGAGATGCTACCTCCTAGTGGTGTACCATCTATAACACCACCTATAGAGTAGCAGATGGTACTTACAGTACCAGCGAATGAAGTGCGTGGTCTGAGCACCCTTCATGAGTTTTAGTGACATAAACCCCTCCAGTTATGAGGATATCCCAACCCACATGTGTCTAAGTAATGGATTGAGGTAGTGACATGAGTTTTATTGTCTAATCTAGACACCAACAGATCAGATAATGGTCTTTTCGGTGATCCTTCTTCAGGGCTCAGTAGGATGATAGTGGGGTTTTGTGACCTAGTATTTTGACAAGGTGACTCTAGCATGGTCAGAGTTTGAGAACCTTTTTAGATAGGATTTCTCTCCAGCTATGCTGAGGGATGTACATATCCAAGAGCTTCTATATCTCCAATAGAGAAACATGATAATGGTTGAGTATTCATCAAGGTTTACCAACCACTCCAGGTACTCGATGGATATGGTCTGGGATTGGTTCTTTTAAGCTCATACCTTCAAGCGGGGATTGTGTAGAGACATTCGAGTTAGTTTAATCCCTATATGAATTCCTACTTATGATGGGGTATTAGATCTATCTTTGGTGGTTGAGAGTTTCTTGGCTGAGCAGACACAGCCAATGGTTTTCAGTAGTGGGAAAGCAAGAGTAGAGACCTCAGAAACAGGGATCTGACATCAATCTCAGGGATCTGAACATGTGAGATGTTTCAGGAGGAGGTCCCAGAACAGAGGGTCTGTAGTTTGGGGCTCACAAGATGGGTCCAGTCATCTCAGGGAGAGGCGGTGTTACTCATGTGACGGTAGGGGACATCTTGCAAGAGATTTTCCAACCCACTATACATCTGATAGAGAGATCATGGATGGGTCATCGAGGTTGAGGAAATGTTGGTAGAAGACACGTCTGCATGGAGGTGGATGTGGTAGAGTATCTGGGAGAGCAGTTGGATATGGTAGATACTTTGACTTTTTACCACCACCACCAGGTGGTCCATGCCAGGCTCAGGGATCTGGAGGACAGGGGTGGGGGTAGCTTTAGGTGGTCAAGGCTTATAACCTAGAGGATATAAGAATAATTTGAGGTATGATATATTACTTTTCTACCTTAGGTGAAATATTGATAGACACAAGTTCCGGTAATTACTTTATTTCCACCTATATGGTTCAAGACTTAGAGATTCTGGTTGAGCCCTTGGCTTGACCCTTATGCTCAGAGACTCCTACTGAAGATGACTCGGAGATCACACACTTGTTCCAATAGTGTGACCTAACTCATGGAGGTGAGAGTTTCTATTGGTATTTCCTTGTATAAAAAATATTCTTTACAAAATCATCTTAGATATGGACTGGTTATCTACTATTTATTCCCATATTGATTATTTCAAGTGGAGGATGTAGTGTGTCCGTAGTGATATGACTAGGTTTTCCTTTGTGGGTGAAAAGGAAACCCAGGAATCATATGATGGGATTGTGTATGGGAGGTTGAAACTGATTACTCATCATTTGGTTAGAATGACCCTTGGTTTAGTAGATGTTATGAGTTTCCAGTTTTCTATAATGGTGATGGAGTATGAGGATGTATTTTCCAAGGATGTTCTAGGCTTACCTCCCCTCTGAGAGATATACTTATGAATTAATATACACCTTGAGATAGCTTCGATATTTATGCCATCATATCTGATGGCTCCCACAATTCTTCATGAGATAAGGGTATAGTTAGAGGACTTGTATAGGAAGAGATTTATTAGAATCAATGTTTCACCCTAGGAAGCCCTATTTTTGTTCACCAAGAATGTGGATGAGAGATTGATGTTATGTGTGGACTATCGGTACTTGAACCAAGTGATTGTGAAGAATAAGTATCCACTACTGAGGATCGATGACCTCTTTTATTAGTTGATAGGGGTGCAATGGTTATTGAAGGTTGAACTTGGTTCAAGCTAACACCAATTGCGATTACGGGACAAGGATATACTGAATATGATATTCATATATTGCTACAGTCACTATGAGTACTTGATAGTGCCCTTTGTAATGATGAAAATCCTAGTGGTGTTCATGAAACTCATGAACTGGATCTTTCAGCCCATCCCATACCGCTTCATGGTAGTCTTCATTGATGATATCCTTGTGTACTCGGCATCAGAGGAGGAGTACGCGAGACACTTGAGGATGGTTTTGGATGTACTCTGAGAGCACCATCTTTAAGAGAATATATCTATGTTCTAGTTATGGATATGGTAGGTCCACTTTCTGAGATATATTATCTCAACAGATGGAGTGGTATTGGACCCAGCCAAGGTCAAGGTAGTGTTAGCTTGGGATCCACCCAAGAGCGTGAAGGAAGTGCGAAGATTCCTTAGGTTGGAAGGAAATTACTAGAGATTCATTCCTAATTTCTCCAGGATAACAGCACCCATGACACCTTTGACCTGAAAGGGGAAGCCTTTCATGTTGAAAAATAGGTTCCAGTGGGCTTTTTAGGAGTTAAGAAAAATATTGATGAGCACTCCCATATTCATATTTCAAGAGGAGGGTGTTGATTACATAGTGTTATACGATGCATCAGGAACCGATCTTGGTTCTGTTATGATATAGAGGTAGGTGGTGATTTCCTATAGTGGTTCACATTAGTTGAGACCACATGAGAAGAACTATGTGACACAAAATCTTGAGTTAGTAGTGGTAGTCTTTATATTGAAGATGCGGCGACACTACCTGATGGGAGAGCGGTTTATCATCCATTATGGCTATAGGATTCTCAATTATATCTTCTCTTATAAAGATATTAACTTGATATAGAGGTGATGGATAGAGTACCTCTAGGATTATGGCTTTAAAATTTCCTATACTCTTGGGAAGGGGAATGTGGAAGAAGATGCTCTTAGTAAGAGATATTGTTCATAGTTGTTGAATGAGGAGTTAGAGTACATGGCCTCATTGCAGTTATCCTTTGTGGATGGAGATAGAAAATCTTACCTCCAACTGATGGTTGTCAACCCTCTGCTTTTTCAATGAGTCAGGGAGGCACAGCTTGGGGATACAAACTGTGAGACCCTACATACCCAAATATCCACTAGACATCCTCTTGATGAATTTTCTAAAGGTGGAAAGCATGTTGTTCTTTTAAAAGGACACACAATGGTACCAGTGACGTTGTGGGAGGAGGTTCTAAGAGAGTTTCATACATCTCTTTGGTGGTACATCTAGAAGTGGAAAAGATATACTAGGACCTCTAACATCATTTTGATGGCCTGGGATGAATAAGGGAGTTGCAGAGTTTGTCTCTTGATGCCTTACTTGTTAGCAAGTGAAGTTTGAGCACAAACTTCCAATGGGTTTAACTCAACCCCTTAAGATTTCATAATAGAAGTGGGATAAGATATCCATATATTTCATGAAGGGTATACCATGCAAATCCAGGGGACATGATTCCATTTGGGTGATCATGGACCAAATCACCAAGTCGGACCACTTCCTAACTATCCAAGAGAAGATTTTAATAGAGATGTTGGGATGCCTCTACATTTAAGAGATATTCTGACTCTATTGAGTTCCATTAATGATCGTTATTAACTATGATGATCATTTCACATCTCGGTTATGGAAGGGGTTGCAGGAGGCATTTGGGACTCAGTTAAGCTTAAGCATAGCATTTCACCCCCAAATTGATGTTCAGACTAAGCGGACCATTTAGGTTCTAGAGAATATGCTACGATCTTACATGTTGGACTTTGGTCATAGTTATGAGGATCATCTACCATTGGTGGAGTTTGTGTACAAAAAAATATACCATTCCATCATCGGCATGACAGTATTTGAGGCTTTTTACGGGAAACCCTATAGGCTACCACTTTTTTGGAATGACCCAGGAGAGTTGGCACTCATGGGATCAGCGTTGGTGCAAGACACTACCAAGAAGGTGAAGATCATCTTGGAGTGGATGAGTACTACACAGAGTCGTTAGAATTATTATGCAGACAAAACACTGATGCCCTTAGAGTTTGAGGAGGGATACCATGTGTTTCTATGGGTTTTACCTCGATATGGATTATGGAGCTTTGGATGGGGCGGAAAGCTATCTTCGAGATTCATTAACCCTTTATAGATACAACATATATTTAATGAGGTGGCATACCGCTAATCTCTACTTCCACAATTAGACTGGGTACACGATGTCTTCCATGTGTCATATCTGAGTAGTTATGTTCATGACCCATCACACATTATTGACTAGGGTGAGCTTGAAATTGAGGATGGTACTACCTTTACAGAGTGCCTGGTGAAGATAAAGGATTAGTATGAGACTATCCTTTGTGTGTGGGAGATTCTTTTAGTGCATATCTGGTGGCAGCATGGGAATTTTCAAGAGATCACCTAAGAGTGGGATGCTCATATTCATGTTCAGTATCCAAATCTCTTTGTGTATCTAATGTTTTGGATTTTCGAGACATAAATACCCAAGTTGGGGAGAATTTAATTAATCATATTTTTTCATGTATTTTTTTGAATATTGTATGGATTATTTTCGAGACCACGCACTAAGATGGTGTGCAATTTTGAGGCACGTTGTGCCTGAAATAAATGTTTGAAATATATTAAATATATTAAATAGTACACCCGTATAGTTTTCTTAAAAAAATGGAATAACTTCTAAACAAGGTCCATGATTAGAAATATAAGGTAACCATTGAGTTCAAAATGTGGGTTTTACCTTGGGTGCAACATAACCTTTGTTGAAGCGGTGAGTTTGTGGAAAAGTCATCATGCGCGTAAAATAAATAAAATAATTAAATTAATTTTTTTTTTTATTTTATCTATTGACATGATGACTTAATTTCATTTATAAGTATATGATTATTCCAATTACTCAGGGTTAGCCACATAACCCTTGAGGTGTTGTAGAACCATTGTGCATTGGAGGATCTCTCTCAGACGAACACCAACTGAATCATAGATCGGTGATCAGTGTGCAATAGGATTAGGATATCTCACCAATGACAATGATGCAGGCTCATTCGTCATCAGCGTTCAATCCATATCGAGGTAGGGTGGTTGATTATTTGGATGCTTTCCATGTTTCTATTCCTATGACGAATACAGATTAATCAACCAACAGATTGATCTGCAGGTCCTGCGTATTACAGGATGGGTTAGTTTTATTCAGGAATTGGGAGAAATTATTTATGATTATTTTTTATCTCTTCGTTCATCATTCTAATTGCAACAAAATTGAGGTTGACATGAACATCAACTGAGGTATTTTCCACATGATTGTTCTTGGTGCTTTTCTCCCTCGATTCTATGTTTATCATGGGCGTTCTTCATTTGGCATGTGGTACGACATATACTGGAGAATTTGATCATTACACACCTATTTCTTGATGAAATAATTTAATATCATAGATTTGGTCTCATCATGGCATGACAGTGGTGTGGTGACGGAGGCAGCAGTAGATTGGATGATGTGGATACTCGATTTATGTGTTCTTCAGCGTGCAATGAAGAACACCGTTTGAGATGTTTTCCAAATGAAATAAAAGGGATGAATGATTTTGATCGATGATGTCATGACTCATAGGGACATGGTTCTCAATTTTCCAGTGAGATGTGAGGCTGGAATGGTGATTGGAGGAATGGTCGGCAATGTGTGAACCAGATCTGAAAATATGGAAAATTATGCAATACATGGTATGTAACAAAGAACTACAAGCCATGTGGGACCCTCCTAGTGTAGGCTAGGGTTTCAGGATGAAGATAAGTATCACACGGCATGTGACCCATCCCCAATGGCTTAGAGTGTACCTTAGAGGGTACACAAACATGGGATGGAGTACACAGGCATGGGAACTATGTGTACTCCTACACAGACATGTCGGGCTGGGCATACTCAGGCTAAGCCATGTACTGGTACACAGGTAGAAGTACATGAGCAGTATCATGTTGTGTACTTCTACATGAACATTGACACGGGTCGTTTACACAGGCAGAACCCAAGTTCTAAGGTACATGGTGTGTACTCTTATTACATTCCATGTACTCCTAAAATTTTGGCTTCGATCCATTTTCCTTAGTATCCTGGAAAAGTTTCATTAGGTTCATTCCACATATCCATTCCCTGAGGGTTAGTATGGAATCACCTCCAAAACATAGGATAGTGATCCCTTCAGTAGAACTTCTTGGATATAGTTTTTGGAATCCTTTCATGAGGCTCGAAGTGAGATCCTTTATCATTTCCTTACCATAGGTGGAGTTCTTGGTATCGTTGTGACCAACATTATAAGGGTGATGATCCTCTACTTAGCAGGTTGTTCCAGATTGAGTTTTTAGTATCCCCCATGACCCTGGGTGTGATCCACATCTATGTATTGTATCTCTTCAGATATTATCAGTGTTATCAGGCTCATGGAGTGTGTTCTCCCAAATGAGTGATTTTTTGAACTTTTGAGTTTGAATCTTATGTTGATATTATGGTTGTGACTTTACCTTGAGATTGTGTGTCTTTGTTGAATGTATCTAGATATTCTTGTAATATGTGTTATAGACATATACCTGTGTAGAGCTTACTATTATACTTTTCTATATGCTTTGTGGTTTTGGAGTGTCCTACTATGTATTGTTATACTCACCCATGCATGGGCTTTTCCTACATTTTTTATGCCTTGTGAAAATGATCGACCTTTTTACAGAGTCCCCGAGGGACCAAGACTAGATGGTGCTTAGTGAGATCAGATAGACTGAGGTGTGTTCCTACAGTATCTTGACAGTAGTCCCTAATTTACTTTCAGGTTGGACTTTTTTCAGACACTTTTTGGTGGTATTGTATTTAGATATGTTTACTTTCCTTTACATCCTATCATACTTTGGTTGTGGGATTTAGATGTATTCATGCATGGTTGTTTAGTTTTTTTTACATTTCTTCATTGTATGGGATTTTGGATGTGTGTGTATGTACAGGTACTTAGGAAAATGCTTCCCATGTTAGTGATATGCTTACTCGACACTAATCACCAACCCCTAGCCTATTGGAGGTAGGTTTGGGGAGTCACGGAATGGGACCCATTAGGATAGGTCATGATAGAACATGGAACAAAACACACAAAAATTTGGTTTATGGTCTAGTATGCCCATTCAAGATGTCCATGAGGTGTAAATTTTTAAATTCAAGAAGAAGTTGGACGCAAATTTTGAATAGGTGAGTACCCTACTTTGGGAACTTTCTCTTTCCCAAGGGAAATCCCAACCTCCTCCTCTAATTCATTGTGGTATCCATTCCACCAACACCCACTATTCTAACCAATTCCCTCAACTGAAAGAAAATTTTGTGAGTTTTGAGGAAATATTTCTAGGTCAGCCCTATAACCAACGTGTTAGGCAAGAATCATACTATAAATCCAACTCTAGATAGAAGTATAACCAATACTATAGGAAAGGTGGTATTATAACCAACCTTAACAGTCCTAGAACCACCAAGGGTAGGGTAGTCAACCCCAACTACCACCCAAAAATCCTCAACCACCACAAAGGCCTTTCCAACAGCCCCTACAAATCTCAAGCCTATCCTTGAGGAAATGATGAAACAAATAGTTTTAAATAACCTCTAATTCTATCAAACCACAAAATCAATCATACAAGACCTAAAAACTCAATTAGGAAAACTTTCCAACTCGGTGAGAGATATCCAAAGTCAAGGGTCTAGATGAATATCAATCCAACCTATTTCCAATCCCAAGGATGAAGGTAATGTATGTGATATGACACTTCATAGTGGTAAACAAATTTCTCCTTCTAGTGATTCAATACATCGAGTATGTCCTCTTCCTAAAAGATTTATTTCTCTACCCTCAAAAGACTCAAGTGAAGAAAAAAACAAAATGGGTAAAATAAATTATCAATGAGGATTCCCCTAAACAATCCATTCCTCTTCCCTTTCCCCAAAGAATATCTAAATCCAAGAAAATTTTTGATAATGAAATTGATAAAGTAAACATGGATACATTTAAAAAGGTAAAAGTTAGTGTTTCTATCTTGGATACAATTAAAGAAATTCATTTTTATGGAAAGTTTCCCAAATAAATTTGTACCCACATACAACGACTGAATGGTAATGAGAGAGTCAACCTTGGAAGGAATGTCTCAACCTTAATACAACTAGTGATTCCAACCAATTTCAAGGATCTGAGAAATTTTACAATACCTTGCATCATAGGGGAGACCTTATTTTCTGATGCAATTATTGATTTATGTTCTTTGATTAATGTGATGTCTCACTTTGTGTATATTTCGCTATGGGTTGGAGAGCTTCAAACAACATGCATCATCGTGCAAATTTCCAACTGGATAATAGCACACCCGACAAAAGTGATTGAGGACATCCTCATGCATGTATATAATCTCATCTTCCCTACAAACTTCAACATTCTTATGATGAAATATAACTGGACCCAAGGGAATGCTCCTCTCATACTTGGAATTCCTTTACTTAAAACAACATACAATCATCAACGTTCACAATGGTATGCTTTCCATAGATTTTGGGGGATAAAAGGTAAGTTTCAATATCCATGATTCTATTAAACACCCTATTGAAGAGCACTCCACTATTCCTATCTATTCTATGGAAGTTCTCTTTGATGAAACACACAAACAACATTCTCTCCTTGACCCATACTCTGAGTCATTTTTCTCTTCTTTAGTCTTTGATGATTTTGATTTTGATTCATCTTTCAAGTGTTGTGTGGTTTGAAAATTTGTAACTTTTGTATTTTAATTGATGAGTGTGTTCATTATGAGGTACCCATGACCATTGATGATTTTGAAAAATCTCATTTACATTGATTATTTTTACATAGATAATAACCATGAGTAGATAGAAATTTTCATAGACCACACGCCCTCTAAATCCCTTCCCACAATCTAAAAATCACCAACATTAGAATTAAAACCATTTACATCTAATTTAAAATATGTCTATCTTGAGGGTTTTGAACAATTTCTCATAATTATTGCCAACAACCTCTCTCCAAAGCATGAATCCAAACTATTAGACCTTTTGAGAGAGTTTTTAAAAGTGATTAGATGGACATTGGTTGATATTCTAAGGATTAGCCCATCCATTTTCATGAACCATATACTTTTAGATGATGAGGCAAAGATCGTAAGGCAAGCTCAAAACTGGTTAAATTTCACCCTCCTTAAAGTGGTAAAATTGGAAGTTAATAAATTATTTGATGTTGGGATCATCTATCCCATATCTGATAATAAATGGGTTAGACCGATACAAGTTATGACTAAGAAAACTAAAATAATGATAGTGTCAAATGAAATGAATGAATTTATTCTAACACATGTGTAAAATAGTTGGCATCTGTATTGACTACCATCTACTAAATGAATCCAAATGAAATTACCACTTCCCTCTACCTTTCATTTTAAAGATGTTATAAATATTATCTGGTAAGTCCCATTATTGTTTTTCTAATGGCTATTCGAGTTATTTTCAAATACATATAGCCCCTTATAATCAAGAAAATACAACATTTACTTGCCTATTTGATACATTTTCATGTATTAAAATTTCATTTGGTCTTTATAATTCTCCAAATACTTTTCAGAATTATATGATGAGTATATTTTCTAAGTACCTTGATAATTTTATGGAGGTTTTTATGGATGATTTCACATTTTATAGAACTTCCTTTGACAATTGTTTGAAACACCTAGGTTTTATCCTCTGATGTTACATTGAAAAATATCTAATATTAAATTATGATAAATTTCATTTCATAGTAGAGTGAGGGATAGTTCTTGGGATGGTTATTTTATGTAAAGGAATTCAAGTTGATAGATCAAAAATTGAAATAATTTCCTACCTTCCATATCTAAAATGTTTTCATGAGGTGCGATCTTTCTTGATTCATGCTGGTTTTTACTGCCGATTCATTAAACTATTTAGTAAAATAAAACTTCTCTTGTCTCAACTGTTACAAAAATATTCTGAGTTTGTTTTGATAAAAATTTTGAGGATGCAGTTAATTCACTAAAAAGTAGTTTCACATGACCTCCAATCATCCAACCACCAAGGTGGTATCTCCCCTTCAAACTTATGTGTAATGAACATAACTATATAGTTTGGTGAACCCTCTGGGAGAATTAGTTGAACTCATATTTTGATAATCTCAATTATGCTCAATTATAGTTTGATAATCCCTATATTGATTAATGGTTAATTACTTATTTCAGTATTTCTGTACACCATGCACATATTCATATATTATAATATTTACATTATCTTCAGCGAATTCGGTTACTAGAAGGATATATATACTATAACTTAACCTTCTCTGCCAATAGAATGCTTAAACAGACAGGTCACCGTTACACAACAAGTCTACCGATACGTGAAGGTCACCGATACAGACAAGTCGTTGTTATGCAAGTCTACCGATATGTGAAGGTCACCGATACAGACAAGTCACCGTTACACAAAAATTCTACTGATACGTGAAGGTCACCGA
Organism: Viscum album; assembly: GCA_963277665.1. Lineage (NCBI taxonomy): Eukaryota > Viridiplantae > Streptophyta > Magnoliopsida > Santalales > Viscaceae > Viscum > Viscum album. Next base: position 959,443,123 of record OY728138.1, on the reverse strand, counting down.
TACAGACAAGTCACCATTATGCAAGTCTACCGATACGTGAAGGTCACCGATACAGACAAGTCACCATTATGAAAGTCTACCGATACGTGAAGATCACTGATACGTCAAGTCCACTGGTACAACAAGTCTACCGTTACGTGAAGGTTACTGATACAGACAAGTCACTGTTATTCAAGCCTACCGTTATAGACAAGTTACCGAAGGAAGTCTACTGCTACACCAAGAAAGCTACCGGTACATGAAGGCTACTGTTACACGAAAGGTCACTGGTACATTAAGTCTACTGCTACTGATCAATTCTACCGACAGACATGAAGTCTACTGATAGAAAGGCTACCATTACACAAGAGGTTACCGATACAAGAGGTTACTTATACAAGAGGTTACCGATACAAAGATCTACCGTGACACAAGGCTACCGATATCCAAAGCTACCGTTCCAGAGAATCCGACGCTGCCTTAATTTCTTTATCTTTATTTAATCTAACCAACGGTCATATTTGGTATATTTTAATGCTCTGTCATTTATTTAATGAAGTTTGTTGGATGTCAGAGAACCGCACCTCGTACCTACAAAAAGAAATCATTTCTTTTGTCAGAGCTCGTGCCATAAATAGAATAAGTCCCTATTGCTGCGACATATACAAGGGAAATACAGAAGTGATCTACAAGTGACATACACAAGAAGAGCTCATACAGATATACATGCACGACCAAGAAGACACAGAAGCTCATACACACTCAAGATTACTCAAGAAGAGCTTTTTACATTCACGAGGATTTTGAAGAACTTCATCAACTACATTTTCACTGTCTCTGAACCTGGATGTCAAGCAAACGACACTCTGTTTTCCAAAAAAAACCAGAAGAGGACTCAGAACCATTTCTGATCAATCTGAAGGAGTCCAGAGCTACACTGCAATCACTAGAGCCATTCTAAACTCTATATCTTGCTCACTGATTTATTATTTACATTACGAGCAGTGTGTGTCATCGGTTTTAATTTACACATACACTGTCTCTTGAACCTTAACTAGAGGATCTGCAAATCCTCATTCAAACTCCTTACATCTTCTATTTCCCACTGTGGATAGTGGTAGAGGTCGTGTGTGACCTGGACAGCTGTATTTTCTATTATTTTTGTTTCCCATGTAGAACTGTGGTAGAGGTCTTTGACCTGGACAGTTGTAAACTGTTGTGAACCCCGATCCAGGGTGTGGATCAAATTTATATAAATTGTTGAGAGGACTAAGTCTCAGATTGAGACTGAACCTCTTGGTTATATCTGTTGTGCTTTATTTAGTTTTATCTAAAACCTTTTATTCCGCTGCTAAGTGCTTTGAAATTTAAACTGTTTTTCAAAGTTAGTCTGATAATTGAATTAGCAAGTGTTTGCATTATTTGTAAATCATTAGGTTAGTTTCAAAAGCTAATCTGATCTTCTGATTATATTAACTGGGAATTAATCAATCCCTTGAGAACCTAACTGAAAGTTTTTCTTTAGTTCAAATTCACTACAATCCAATTAGAATTTTAAATTGGGGGATTTTAGTAAAGGGTTTTAAACAGAAATTTTAATTGGAACTCAATTCACCCCCCTCTTGAGTGTCCACTCCGACCAACATTTGGTATCAGAGGATTAAAATATTTTTTGAAGTACTCTGTTTTTCAACTGTGATTTTAGTTGTATTTTAAAGTTCTTAAAATTTCTGTTATTTCTAAATTTTTATCTCTTTAAATTTTTGTTTCAACCTAGTTATCATGGATAACAGACTTGAAGTTGTTGCTGCTAATAGACCACCATTTTTCAATGGAAACAACTATGCTCAGTGGAAGATTAAGATGAAAATTCATTTAGAAAGCATGGTTTTTGATATTTGAACTGTCATAGAATTAGAATTTAAAATTCACACTACTGTTAGATCTACTTGGAATGAAGCTACTAAGACAGCTTACAATAAAAATTGCAAGGCTATGAATGCTCTGTATTGTGTTTTAGGAGATGAGGAATTTAATAGAATATCTGCTTGTAAGACTGCATACAAAATTTGGGATACTTTAAGTATTTATCATGAAGGAAAAACTAACGTTAAGGAAATGAGATTGAACACCTATACTATTAAATATGATAATTTTAAGATGAAGCCTGATGAACCCATTTCTGATATGTATCTCAGGTTTAACGAAATTTTCAATATAATGATCTCACTGGGAAAGGGCGTTTCATCAAAGGAGCAGATCATGAGAATTTTGAGATGCCTACCTGAAAGATGGAGGGGCACTTCTGTTTCAATCAGAGAATCTTGTGATACTGGTAAGCTGCCAGTCAAGGAACTTATTGGTAAGTTAATGATGTATGAATAAGAACTTAAGGTAAACAAAGAAGAAGAAGATAAACCAAAAAGGAAGTCAGTTGCCTTCAAGACATCTACTTCAAAGAATAAGGATAAGGAGAAACTTCAAGCAGTAAGTGATAGCTCAAGCTATGAAGAAAGTGAAAGTTCATCTGACAGTGATGCAGAAATGGCTCACATAGCCAGAAGATTTAAGAATTTTTATAGGAAGAAGAATTTTTTCAGAAAATCAAACTACAAAGGTAAGTATGAAAACAAGGGTCACTGGAAAAAGGACTGGAAGAAATCTGACAAATCTGATGAAGTTGTCTGCTATGAATGCAAAAAAAAGGACATATAAAAGCAGACTGTCCAAAGCTGAAATACAAGAAGAAGTATGAGTATAAGGACAATAAGTATAAGAAAGCCATGAAGGCTACTTGGAGTGCTTCTGAGGATAGCTCCAGTGAATCTGAAGCTTCTGAGACTGAAAACAGAAATAAGGCAAACATGTGTTTTATGACAAACACTTCTGAGGTAACATCTGAAACTCCTGCTTTAAATACATATTATTCTGGAGATGATTCTGATTCTAAAAATATGTCAAAATCTGAACTGTTTGAATACTGTGATATGTTGGAAGAAACTTGTAATGAGATGAAAGACAAATACAAAGGTTTAAAGAAATAGTATGCTTTAACTATTAAACATAAATCTGATCTTGACATAGAAATGGAAAAGAATGCTCAGTTGCTTAAAGAAAATACTGAACTGAAATTGTCAAATGAGCAACTTAAGAAGGATTTAGAAAAGTTCACAAATGGAAAAGATACTCTTACTCAAATTCTAGGTAAGAAGATTGAACCTAGATATATTACTGGTATAGGATACCAACCTGGACAAAGAAAAATTACCAAAACTAGATTTATTCCTAAATCTGGACAGAATGTAGATAGTTCTAGTTCTGGAAGTTCATATGCTTCAACTAGTTATATTCATAGTTACAGATCCAGCAAGGTTTATCTTTCAAAATCAGTTGATTCTACAAATTTTATGAGACCCATAAGACAAATTTGGGTACCTAAAGTTTTATTGGCTAACCTGTCTGGACCCAAGAAAATCTGGGTACCAAAATCATTTCCTATCTAAATCTGTTTTTTAGGGAACCTGCTTAAAGAGATCCTGTAGAAAGACTTGGTACTTGGACAGTGGATGTTCAAGACATATGTCAAGAGACTTCTCATTCTTTAAAAGCTTAGTCAGAGTTGATGGAGGTTTTTTCACCTTTGGTGATAATTCTAAAGGGAAAATCATCGGCTTAAGCCAGATTGGTAACATTGACTCTGTATTAATTTCTAAAGTTCTATTGGTTGATGGACTTAAGTATAATTTACTAAGTATTTCTCAGTTATGTGATGATGGTTTTAATGTTAATTTTGAAAATGATTCTTGCAATTTTTTTAATTCTAAAAATGATTTAGTATTTTCTACCTTGTGAAATGAAAATGTCTATGCTGTTGATTTAAATTCTTTAGCTATGCAAAATATTACTTGTTTAAATGCTTTTCATAAAGAGACTTGGATTTGGCACAGAATATTAGGAAACTACAATGTACATTCACTTAGAAAACTTACTAGGAAGAACTTAGTTAAAGACCTACCAAAACTTGAATTCCCAGCAGATAAAGTTTGTAATCCCTGTCAAAAGGGAAAGCAACATAAAGTTTCTTTTAAATCAAAGAAAGAAGTGCCAACTTCTCAACCTCTCAAGTTGGTTCACATGGATTTGTTTGGACCTTCTAGAGTTTCTAGTTTAAATGGGAATCACTATGTCTATGTTCTAGTAGATGACTATTCTAGGTATACTTGGGTATATTTTCCAGCTCACAAAAGTGAAGCTTGTTCTTAATTTGTTAAATATTCCAAGTCTGTAGAGAACCTTAGTGGACTTAAGATTAAAACCTTGAGAAGTGATCATGGCCGTGAGTTTGAAAATCATGAGTTTGAATCCTACTGCTCACACAATGGCTATAGTCACAATTTCTCTGTCCCTAGGACACCTCAGCAAAATGGTGTAGTAGAAATGAGGAATAGAACCCTTCAGGAAATTGCCAGAACCATGCTCAATGAGTATGACCTACCTGTTTATTTTTGGGCTAAAGCTGTCAATATAGCTTGTTATATTATCAATAGAGTCTTGATCAAACCTGTTCTTAAGAGGACCCCTTATGAGTTGTGGAACCATAGGAAACCTAAGGTTAACTACTTCAGAGTTTTTGGTTTCAAAGTCTTTATTCTTAATACCAAAGATAATCTTGACAAGTTTGCATCCAAGAGTGATGAAGGAATTTTCCTAGGTTACTCTATTTCTAGTAAATCCTATAGAGTTTTCAATAAGAGAACCAAATGTGTGGAGGAATCTGTTCACATCAAATTTGATGAAACTGACCCACATGAACCTAAGAACTCTCTTGAAAATATTGAAGATGATCTCTCTGTTTTGAACCTTAATGATAAAGACAGTGGACCTATAGTTAAAACATCCAGTTCTGGAAATTTTCCAGAACCTGCTTCTGTTGATTCCCAACCTGTTGATGAACCTGAAATCTCTAGCCCTACCTTTTCAAGACCAACTAGGATTCTAAAGAACCATCCTTTAGATGTTGTTGTAGGTAATCTAGATAGAGGAACATAGACTAGATCTTCTCTAAGAAATCAGGTTGAACATCAAGCCTTTCTTTCATAGTTAGAACCTAAAAATATCAATGATGCTATCAATGATGAATTTTGGGTAATGGCTATGCAAGAAGAACTAAATCAATTTGAAAGAAATAAAGTCTGGGAATTAGTAGAAAGACATAAGGACACTTTAACCATAGCCACAAAGTGGGTGTTTAGAAACAAAGTTGATGAATATGGAAACATCATTAGAAACAAATCTAGACTAGTTGCACAAGGTTACAATCAAGAAGAAGGAATTGACTATGAGGAAACCTTTGCACCTGTAGCTAGATTAGAGGCAATAAGGATCTTACTTGCCTTTGCATCACATCTGAATTTCAAGTTATATCAAATGGATGTGAAAAGTGTTTTTCTAAATGGTTTTATTGTTGAAGAAGTTTTTGTAGAACAACCAACTAGTTTTTCAAATCTTCACTTTCAAAATCATGTTTTTAAACTTTCTAAAGCTTTATATGGTTTAAAACAAGCTCCAAGATCTTGGTATGAAAGACTTACAAATTTTCTTATTGCAAAAGGATTTACAAAAGGAATTGCTGATCCCACTCTTTTTATAAAAATAATTTCAAAAGATGTTTTAATAGTACAGATATATTTTGATGATATTATTTTTGGATCTTCTAAAAATTCTTTATGTACTGATTTTTCAAAGGTTATGCAAAATGAGTTTGAAATGAGCTTAATGGGAGAGCTTAAGTACTTTCTTGGATTTCAAATCTTTCAAACTAAAGATGGTATTATTTTAAATCAAAGTAAATATACTAAGGATTTATTAAAATGTTTTGGTTTGGATAGTATTAAGGGAAGTGATACACCTATGAGTACCACCTGTAAATTGGATATTGATGAAACTGGGAAACTAGTAGATCAAACTAATTACAGAGGTATGATTGGGAGTTTACTTTATCTTACTGCTAGTCAACTTGATATTATGTTTAGTGTATGTATGTGTGTTAGATTTCAAGCTAACCCTAAAGAGTCACACTTTATTGTTGTTAAAAAGATTTTCAAATATCTTAAATGTACTGCTAATTTGGGACTGTTTTACCCAAAAGGACAATCATTTGATTTAATAAGTTATTTAGATGTTGACTTTGCTGGATGCAAGTTAGATAGAAAGAGCACATCTGGAACATGTCATTTAATTGGAAAGTACCTAGTATCATGGTGTAGTAAGAAACAGAACTCAGTTGCATTATCTACTGCTGAAGCAGAGTATATAGCTGCTGGTAGTTGTTGTGCACATATTCTGTGGATGAAACACACTTTATTGGACTATGGATTCGATTTTAAACATGTTTCAATTAACTATGATAACACTAGTGCGATCAATATCTCTAAGAACCTTGTGTCTCACTCTAGAACCAAACACATTGATGTTAGGCACCACTTTCTAAGAGATCATTATCAAAGAGGTGATATAACTCTTGAATTTATAGGCACTGAACTCCAATTAGCTGATATTTTCACTAAGCCTTTAAGTTCAGAAAGATTAAGTTTCATTAGACACGAATTAGGAATGATAATTTACTCTTGAACCGTTAGGATAAACCTCAACGTTAGGATAAACCTCACCGTTAGGATAAACCTCGTCGTTAGGATAAACATCACCGTTAAGATAAACCTCACTGTTAGGATAAACCTAACCGTTAGGATAAATCTCACCGTTAGGATAAACCTCACTGTTAGGATAAACCTCACCGTTAGATAAACCTCACCGTTAGGATAAACCTCACCATTTAAGGACACCTCACTGGTACATCTCTCGCGCTGTTTTAAATTTTCATATTAAGGCTGAGACTTCGAACCTTTTTTTTAATATGAGATTTATTTTATATGTGAATCCTAAATGATATTAAACCCGACTCTAGACATCACTCAATCACCGAGAACCCTTCTGTTTGAATCCCTCCTAGATAAAACCTCTCAAAGCTCACAAAACCCTAAGCCTCAGAATCTGAAATGGCCCATTTGAAGCGACCCTCAGTGGATGAAGGGAGTGATGCGCCGCAAGCTAAGAAGCAGAAAGTAACCAATGCTGGTGCTAGTGGAAGTAGTAGAGATGTTGTTCGAAGGAATTCTGTGAATCCGCATTTATCGAAGCGAGAAAGTGTAGTGGAAAAGGAGTTATGTGCGGAATGGCTGTTGGAAAGTAAGTCCTTGATTCTGAAGATTTTACAAGAGCAAGGATGGCTCGAATGCTTCATGAACAATAATGGACCGTATTATCCAGTACTGGTAAAATATTTCTATGAGTTTGTCTGTTTTGAAACATCAGAAGAGGAGAATAGGATGATTTCCATTGTGAATGGTCAAAAGTTTTCGTTTTCATCTGTTGAATGGGCAGACAACCTTAGAGTTCCTCATAGAGGTGATTATAGATTTTATTCAAAATCCATACCTACTGCTAGTGACTTTTTCGAATATGAGGATGCCTTGTTAGAATTGACAGGAAATGGAACTCCTAGAAAGATCATTGCTGCAGAGATGGCAGGGGAGGATAAACTACTTTTTAAGTTCATTCAGCATGTGATTTGTCTAAGGAGAGGAGATTTTTCTACCCTCATATTTCAGGATATTTATTTGTTGTATCTATTAAAGCATGGAGTAAAGGTGAATTTGTGCAGATTTCTAATGATTCAGATTGAGGATATGACTAGACTGAAGTCTCATTCCAATGCACTATTCTTTTCTAAGTTGATTTCTATTATGTTGAAGGCAAAGGAGGTAGCTGGACCTCAAGAAGAAATTGTTGTGGTTAAGGATAATTTTTGCATCACCAGGATTGTTTGTAAGTTTATGAAAGTTAGCTGGAATCCTTGGAAGAAATCATGGGTTAAAGATGAAGGTAAAATCTATGACAAGTACACTCCTGTGGACCATCCTTCTAGACCAAAGGATGTGAGGGATCCTGGTTTTGGACCAGATGAGCTAGAACCGGTCTACAGTGATGATGAGGCTGAAACTGAGGAGGAAGAGACGTCAGTTGAGGAAGGAGGAGACCCAGATTTACCTCCAAGTCCTGTGCACCAAAATATTTCCTATGGAGAAGCTAGCCCTCCAAAAGAACTACCAAGGATAGAAATTGTTTTGAAGGACAGTGATACTGAGACCTCAGAAGAAGAAGAAGAAGCATATCAGTATGTTGTTAAGGACACCTCTAAGGAGGATGAGGCAACTGAGTCAGATTAGTTTTCTCATAGAGAAAAGGAGGATGTTGCTGAAGCAGATGATGAGGAAAATGAAAAAGAAGAGCTCAGTTTGAGCCCTCTGATAGATAGTACAGTCAAAATAGTGCCTGATCAGGAAGCAGAAGTAGCATCTACTTCCATTGATGAGAGAGTCATTGAGCCCTCAGAGAAAATGATTGTTGCATCTGTTGAAGTTGTAGAGGAGGTTGTGGAGTTACCACGAGCAGAACAGTTAGAGGAGATTCCTCGGGAGAATTCTCTAAGTGAGGGGGAGCATCTTGGTTCAGTTTCTGTGCTGTATGACATCGAAGATTGGTCATCAGATCCAGGATATATGGTTCTTGGACTTAATTATGGAGATTCTGATGAGGAAGACCAGACTCAAAGGTAGTCAGTTATCCTACCTGCTGTGGCTGAAAATTTGGCAACCAAGGAGGACCTTGAGTCTTTAAAGGCTGAAATGAAAGAAGCACTGAGAGAATCAGTGGTAGATTTGAAGAAAATATTGGTTGATGAAATGAGGAGTGTGGAGCAATCCATGGAGCTATATTTGGGATGTGCTGTGTCTAGTCCAGTGAAGGAAATGATGGATGAAGTTAAAGTATGCCATACTCAAATTGAGAGTTGGACAGAAGTTGTGGTTGATCTAAGACAATCTATTGCTTCGTTGACTTCCATGAACAGCTCTCAAACCCAAGTGAATACTGATATCAGATATATCAAAGAAGTAGTCAAGCTGTTTGTAGAAGTATTTGAGGCTTTTAAGACATCAGTCAAAGAACATTTGAACAGTCAAGATGCACTTGTTCAGAAGGTGGTTAGTAATTTGACGTAATCTTTCAAAGAGACAATAGCTTTCTCAGTAAAACCCCTTCCCTCATCCAGCTCCACTATGAACATTGACCAGATCAGAACTGTGATCCAGGAAGAGTTGGCTAAGGCCAGTACTAGTGGAACCTCGGATACTCAGATCCTTGCTACCACTAGGGAAGTTAGCAGTTTTGTTCGTGATCACCTACGGGCAGCTACTACTTCTCAAGAGGCCATTAAGAATAAGTTGGATGCTTACTTTGAGAAGGTCTATACCAAGCATCAAATGACCAACCATTTCAAGATCTTGATGTAGAATATGAAGTTGCCTCCAGTGACTCAAGCTTTCAGAGAACAGGTTAGTAAGCTCAGGAAGCTTACTCCTGCCTTGGATAAATTCATTGAAAATCGAGATGATTTTGTGTCAGCAATGGAGAGAGGAGGTAGTATTATTATGGATTTCAGGAACCTGTTGCTACCATTCTTGCATGTGGATGCCAGACCTGTGATTGTACCTCCTGCTCTTCCTACCTCTTCCTCTGGGAGTATACCTCATTTGACTCCAGTTCAGGCTATTCGAAGCTTGACACCTATGATCCCACAGAGGAGCACAGATTTCAGATCTGGTACAGTTTCAGTGGCTGGCCCTCCAGTTGTTCTTTCAGCTATTCCCAAGCCATCTACTCAATCTGAACCTGCACCCTCTTTTGATCCTAAGGGAAAGACTCTTGTTCAAGAGGAATATTGATTGATTCTAGATGTTTTTTATATGATTCACTTGTATTTTTTTGTAATAGTGACTTTATTAGTTTGTACCTTTTGTGACTTAATGGAAATTCTCTTACATTCTCCACTTTTTATGTTTCTTTGTAATCTGTTCTCTTTTAGTCTCTACCTTTCTCTAATTCTACCCTTATTTTTGTTAATCACAAAGGGGGAGAAAATAAAACAAATGAGAACTGTGAGTACAATTGCAAGGGGGAGAAAAATGAGCACTTTGTTTTAAAGTTTTTTTTTAGGAAATTTTTCCTCTGCCACCATTTTACTTTTCTTAATACTTTGGAATAAGTTGTGATTATCAAAAAGGGGGAGATTGTTGAAACCTCTGGGAGAATTAGTTGAACTCATATTTTGATAATCCCAATTATTCTCAATTATAGTTTGATAATCCCTATATTTATTAATGGTTAATTACTTATTTCAGTATTTCTGTACACCATGCACATATTCATATATTATAATATTTACATTATCTTCAGAGAATTCAGTTACTGGAAGGATATATATACTCTAACTTAACCCTCTCTGCCAATATAATGCTTAAACAGACAGGTCACCGTTACACAACAATTCTACCGATACGTGAAGGTCACTGATACAGACAAGTCACTGTTATGCAAGTCTACCGATACGTGAAGGTCACCGATACAGACAAGTCACTATTACACAACAAGTCTACCGATACGTGAAGGTCACTGATACAGATAAGTCACCGTTATGCAAGTCTACCGATACGTGAAGGTCATCGATACAGACAAGTCACTGTTATGCAAGTCTACCGATACATGTAGGTCACTGATACGTCAAGTCCACCGGTACAACAAGTCTACCGTTACGTGAAGGTTACCAATACAGACAAGTCACCGTTATTCAAGCCTACCGTTACAGACAAGTTACCGAAGGAAGTCTACCAATACACCAAGGAAGCTACCAGTACATGAAGGCTACTATTACACGAAAGGTCACTGGTACATTAAGTCTACTGCTGCCGATCAAGTCTACCGACAGACATGAAGTCTACTGATAGAAAGGCTGTCGTTACACAAGAGGTTACTGATACAAGAGGTTACTGATACAAGAGGTTACCGATACAAGAGGTTACCGATACAAAGACCTACCGTGACACAAGTCTACCGATATCCAAAGCTATCGTTCCAGAGAATCCGACACTGCCTTAATTTCTTTATCTTTATTTAATCTAACCAACGGTCATATTAGGTATATTTTAATGCTCTGTCATTTATTTAATGAAGGTTGTTGGATGTCAGGGAACCGTACCTCGTACCTGCAAAAAGAAATCATTTCTTTTGCCGGAGCTCGTGCCATAAATAGAAGAAGTCCCTGTTGCTGCGACATATACAATGGAAATACAGAAGTGATCTACAAGTGACATACATAAGAAGAGCTCATACAGATATACATGCACGACCAAGAAGACACAGAAGCTCATACACACTCAAGCTTACTCAAGAAGATCTTTTTACATTCACAAGGATTTTGAAGAACTTCATTGACTACATTTTCACTGTCTCTGAACCTGGATGTCAAGAAAACGACACTCTGTTTTCTAGACAAAAACCAGAAGAGGACTCAGAACCATTTCTGATCAATCCGAAGGAGTCCAGAGCTACACTGCAATCACTAGAGCCATTCTAAACTCTATATCTTGCTCAGTGATTTATTATTTACATTACGAGTAGTGTGTGTCATCAGTTTTAATTTACACATACACTGTCTCCTGAACCTTAACTGGAGGATCTGTAAATCCTCATTCAAACTCCTTACATATTCTATTTCCCACTGTGGATAGTGGTAGAGGTCGTGTGTGACCTGGACAGCTGTATTTGCTGTTATTTTTGTTTCCCACGTAGAACTGTGGTAGAGGTATTTGACCTGGACAGTTGTAAACTGTTGTGAACCCCGATCCAGGGTGTGGATCAAATTTATATAAATTGTTGAGAGGACTAAGTCTTAGCTTGAGACTGAACCTCTTGGTTATATCTGATATGCTTTATTTAGTTTTATCTAAAACCTTTTATTTCACTGCTAAGTGCTTTAAAATTTAAACTGTTTTTCAAAGTTACTCTGATAATTGAATTAGCAGGTGTTTGCATTATTTGTAAATCATTAGGTTAGTTTCAAAAGCTAATCTGGTCTTCTGATTAGATTAACTTGGAATTAATCAATCCCTTGAGAACCTAATTGAAAGTTTTCTTTAGTTCAAATTCACTACAATTCAATTAGTATTTTAAATTGGGGAATTTTAGTAAAGGATTTTAAATAGAAATTTTAATTGGAACTCAATTCACCCCCCTCTTGAGTGTCCACTCCGACCAACATAGTTGAGGAAGCTCTATCAAAAAGGGTTGAGGGGGATCCTCATGTCATTACATATACCTCATGTACCCTTGACCCTTCCTAGGAAAACTACACAACCATTGAAAAGTGACTTCTTTATATTATGTTTTCCTTGGAAAAAATTCATTCATATCTTCTTAGGGAAAAATTCATTTTGTTTTTTATCATAATTTCCTTTGGTTTCTCCTCAAGAAACCTGAAGTTAAGCCCCACCTCATATGAGGATGCTCCTCCTCTAAGAGTTTAACCTAGATATTCAAAAAAATAGGAATGTAAAATGTTGTACCTAACCAAATTAGTAGTATTTCTCCACCATTGGACCACCATGTTGAATCATCCCTCCCTATTGTAGAATTATTCCTTGATGAGAACCTTTGTGATGTAGTAGACTTTACCCCTTGGTATGCGAACATTGTGATTTTTTTGGCAGCATCTAGGGTCCCCACAGATTTTAGCACTTCACAATCCCAAAGACTTAATCATGAGTCGCAATAGTAAATTTAGGATGACTCATACTTGCATAGAATTTTTAGTGACTAGGTTGTTTATTGGTGTGTCCCAGACAATGATTTTACCTTTGTTTTGAGCTTATGCCACACTTTGGCATGTAAGGTCTGTGTTGGATCTCAACGTATAGCATGAAAGGTCCTTGACTCTAGACTTTATTGACCAAAATTTTATAGATATGCCCATCGGTTTTTTAAATCATGATGTCAATTCATAGGGAATATCTCTAAGAGGAATGAAATTCCCCAACAACCCATGTTATTTTGTGAGATCTTCGATGCATGGGGCATTGACTCCATGGTTCCTTTTTAAAATTCATTTGGATTTGTATACATATTATTGGATGTTGACTATGTCTCTAAATGGATAAAAGAAAATGCTACAAGGACCAATGAATCTCGAGTGGTTGTTGATTTTTTGAGATATCATATTTTTAGTAGGTTTGGTTTTCCAAGATTCATCATTAGTGATTAGGGTTCACATTTTTGTAATCAAAACATGAAAAGATTGCTTTGTAAGTATGGGGTTGTACATAAAGTCTCTACTTCATATCACCCCCAAAATAATGTACAAGAATAAATTTTAAATCATAAAGTTTAGAAAATATTGGAAAAAAATAACCCAATAGGAAAAATTGGAGTTTACACTGGTATGATGCACTTTAGGGTATCGTATAGCTTTTAAAAATTGGAGTTTATGATAGTATTGTGTTTGGGAAGTCATGTTACCTACCTATGGAGGTAGATCACCATGCATATTGGGCTGCTAAACAATTTAATGTGAACCTCTTATATGTTGGTGAGTATAGGAAGTTATAGATTCAGGAGCTGGAATAAATTTAAAGAGAATCATATGAGAACTCTCATATCTATAAAAAGAGAACCAAGGCTTCCCATGACTGCATCATCCTTAATTATCAACTCCACATTGGGAAGAAGGTCCTCCATTTCAATGCAAGGTTGATGTTGCACCTAGGTAAGCTTTGTTCCTGCTAGTTCGACCCATATGTTATTACTAACCTTTATCCATTTTGTGTTGTATGAGTTTAAAATGAAAAACAAAACAAAAATTCAAATTTAATGGGTATAGACTCAAACACTTTCATGAAACCATTCTGGAGTCCCCTGTGGAGGAACTCTTCCTTTAAGAAGAAACCTATCAGTGACACCCACTAGTTTTTATCCTTCAAACATTCTTTTTTATAAGGTGGCTCCTTGGTTTAAAAGACCAAAGCACTTTTATTGATGTAAAAAAGGTTACAAAATTCAGAAGAAGGGAGTTTTTTACAATATTTTTCAAAGAAAGGGAGAAAATTAGTAGGAAGTTCATCTAACCAAATGGTGCCAGTGTTTACACCTTTGTTAGAAATCACGTTCGCCACCAAGTTCACATCCCAAAAATGCATGGGTGATAATATAATTGATCTCTAAAATTAAACACAAGAAATCCATCCATCAAGTCTTGAAGGGCCATGAAAGATGAGTCACGTCATTCTAGACTACTTGAAAAATGGTGGTTGAGTCACTTTCCAGCCATATGTTTGTCTAACCTTTTTTCCTTTCAAAAATAAATGCAGTAATAACACTACATGTTTCTGCTTCCAAAGAAGATTCAATGCCATTAGTACTATAAAAAACATCTGAGAAACTTGTCATTGTGATATCTATAGATAGATCCACAACCTGAGGGACCCGGGTTTTCTTTTTATGAACCATCTACATTGAATTTGATCCATCTTGGAGAGGGTCATGTCAAAAGACTTCAATGGTTCCTCTTGGAAGGCTGTACTTTCCAGAAATTCCAAGGTGATGCAATACCAAGAAGTATTGGATAGAGTTTTGAAAAAAAAAATCATGTTGCAATATGGAATCTTCTTTAACAGAAGAATGAATCTTCACTTTGGCTATATGGAGATTGGAAGAATTATTATGATGAATAATAGATTTCCTACCATACCAGACTATGTGAATCGATTATGCCACTGTAGCAGTGAATAGATTCCTAATTTGTGGTGACATGTCTGTAGTAGTGAATTATTGAAGATGAGGTCAGATGAAATCCACTTCCAAGAACCTAAAATCAAAGAGATCATAGATGTATTTCCATAAAGCAGAAGCAGTAGCACGAGATAGAAAAAGGTGATAAGTATATTCCCTATTTTGGTAGCACAAATTAAATTTAGAACATAGTTGAACACCAAAAGATTATAGAAAAGAATAAGTAGTTATTCAATTTATGATCAATCCTCCAAACCAAAGTAAATCTGGAAGGCCTGATCCAAGGATTATTAAAGATTTTTAGCCAATAAAAATCAGTATTTGTGCCAAAGAAATTGGGACTATGGAAAATCCAGTCTAGGTGAGTTCAAAAAATCATTTATAGAAATGTGAGTATCAACAGTTAAATAAAGGGGATCCCCCATGGAAATAAGGGTAGTTCCCATCCAGTTATCTAACCAAAAATTAAGAGAATATTCCTTATTAATGACCCATCTAGAGTGAGACATAATATTTGAGAAAGAATACTTGATGGTCGGCCAAATGGAGGAGTCCATATATTACAAGTTTATTTTATTTAATTTCTCTAGAAATATACCTCTATGGAAATTGAGAGTCGTAGAGTTATTATTTAGTATGTTCCAAGTGAACCTGGATTTTAAGGCATCATTAAATAACCTGATATTCTTGATTCCAAGACCACCATTAGCAAGTGGATTTCAAAAATTAGTCTAAGGGATAGTAACTAACTTTCTTTCAAGAGTACTCTGTGAAATTTTTAATAGAGATGTTTATCTTTTTAAGAAGTCCAATGGGCCATTTTTAAACCATCAAAGAGTAAAGCATTTTAGACACAATGGTGGATTTAATAAGGAAAATTCTTCCATCCATAGATAAAGACTTCCCTCTCCAAGAATAAAGTTTATTTATTATTTGATCAACTATTTTAGAAAATTATATATTTTTAGGTTTTCCCCAAAAAATAGGTACTCCATGATAGTTAAAGGAAGAGACCCCTATTTGATACCCAAATCATTCACAATGTTAGCTCTTCTATCATATAGAAGTCTTTTTCCAAATAAAATAAAGGATTTTCTCTAGTTAATAGCTTTTCTAGAAACAGATTCATAATGTGAGAGGGATACCTTCGTATTTTGAATATTTCTTTTTTCTCCTTATAAGAATAGGATAATGTCATCTTCATAGAGGAGATGAGAAGTAACAACCAAATTTCTTGAGGCATTAATGGGTTTGAGTTTACCTTGATTCACCAATTGTGTAAGAATCCTGCTTAAATAATCCTCAACAATAGAAAAGAGGACAATAGATAGGGGTCACCCTGTCTAACTCCTTTTGTACAATTAAAATAACCCTTGGGAGAGCCATTTACTAGAACTGATATATGAGATGAGCTAAAAAGGGTTTTAATTATTTTAAAAAAAGACCATTGAAACCTAAACTTTGAAGGACCTTGTATATGAATCTCCAATCCATAGTATTGAAGGCCTTTCTAATGTCGATTTTAATAGCAATGATACCTCCTCTATTTGATTTCTTTAGAATATTGGTGCATTTAGAGGATAGACAGATAAAATCCTAAATGGTTCTAGCCTTTACAAAACCAAACTGATTCCAAGAAACAATTTTATTAGTAATTGTAGTATGTCTATATGAAAGCATCTTGGAAATGATTTTATAAAGTGTGTTAATAAGAGCTATAGGTCTAAAAAGGTAAATCTCATAGGCATTCTCCTCTTTGAGAATAAAAGAGAGTAATTGGGCATTAAGTCCATGGGGAAGAGTGCCATTGGAAAAGAATGATTTAAACAAGTTGAAAACGTCTAGGTGGATAATATCCTAGTAGTGTTGAAAAAAAGAATTAGTAAAGCCATCAGGTCTCGGAGCACTATCTAGATTTAGAATAAAGACTACGTCTTTTATCTCATAATGAAGAGGGACCCAAGTGAAGAATACATTATCATCATTGCTAATAATGGATGGAATGATACTAGGGAGTAAATCTTTATTCAGGTCTGGCCCATTGAAAATATTTCTAAAATAAGAAACAATATAATCAGCAAGTCTTTCTTTGTTGTCAATAATATTATCCCCATCCTTTATAAAGGTAAGATTCCTACAAGATTTCCTAGATCTTTGGATAGAGTTGTAAAATTTTGTGTTTCTATCTCCATCCTTAAGACATTTAATTTTGAAGGTATCTTTTTTATGTTTATCCTTTGTAGAGAGAAGAGGGTTTAATTTAGTAGAGAGTTCAATTTCTTGCTGAAGATTAGAAGCAAATTCAGAGTTTGTGGAGATATTCTATATCTAATTAAGATTAGCTTCCAAAGAATCAATATCACTATCCATTTGGCTGGATGAGATTTTACACCATCCTTTGAGTTTTTTCTTTAAGAATTTTAGTTTCATAATACAAGTGAAAAAAATCATTTTCATAATTAATAGAATTCCAAGTATCTCTAACAATATCATGACATTCAGTAATAGATACCCAAGCATTATTAAATATAAAAGGAAGGATGAATCTAAATCCTTTGATAGAAAGACTAACTAAAATCGGGTGGTGATCAGAATTTAATCTGTCGAGGGTAGTAATGGAGATGGTATCACATTTTTCAAGAGCTTTTCCATTAGAAAATGATCTGTTAATCTTACTAGTTGTAACTCTATTTTAATGCCTTCTATACCAAGTATACTTGGATCTAACTAAGTTTACCTCGATTAGGTTATTATCTTCAATATAGGATTTAAACTCTCTTGAAGATATTGGGGAATGATTCAGACCCATTTTTTCACTTGGACCAAGGATGGTATTAAAATATTCAGTAATGATCCAAGGATCATAGATTCTACTATTTAAAAAGGACATATTCTTCCAAATACATCTTATACCTTGGTATCTATTTTTAGCATAAATAAAGGAGTAGAAAATGTGGGAGTTTTGAGAGACCAGTTCACAAGTGAAAACCTAGTCCTTGATGTTAAAAGCACATACATTGTTCAGAGAAGAATGTGTAAAAACCCAAAGAGAATCAACAAAATGATTATTACTTCTAGAACCAATAAAATCATATCATTTATGTTAAAGACCAGTAAAACAAGGGGAAATTTAATCTTAGGCTCATAAATAGAAAATAGATTTAGTTTGTGTGTGTGAATGAATCTTTTTAAAGAATTGATGGTGTCAGGGTTTTCCACACCCCAAAAGTTCTAAAAAGGGTATTCATTTGAATCTATGTTTGGGGTTGGAACCCCCCTTATTTTTACCTCTAGAGCTCTTCCTCCTTGCATATTTTCTGATTGGTTTATCCATTTTTGCAGTAGGATCAGAAGATTGATCATCATGTTTTACCACTGGAGAAGAAGAAAAATCATTGTCATTATCTTCACCTATTGTTGGAGAAATATGAGGCTTGTGATCATCAGAAGATGGATTTTTAGAGGCCAATATCTTGGGACTAGTATTCAAGTCCAAGGTGGGTTGCTGCTCTATCAAATCCTCGTTGGATTGAGAGATTATGAGAGAAATAGAAGAATCGGTGTTGGAAGACTACAGTGTATCTGAAATTACATGTGTTATGATCTCCTTAGACTCATTTTCAGAGGAGGTAGGAAAGCCTTCATAGGTTCATTTTTCCTTAGTAGGGAATTGATTAGATAAATCATATAAGCCTTTAGGATCATCCTTTTGGATTTTGTCTTCATCAGGAATCTTGTCCATAGTCTTAGCAGCATGTGAATCACTACCCAAAACTAGAGCATAAATTAAAATATAGTTAATAGAATTTATATTATTTCTAATATTTGAATCTTCAAGAGCATGCTCCTTCTGGGTGTGATTGACAATTTCCTAGATATCCTTAATAATTTCACCCACTATGATCTCATCCTCGGCTTCCTTCTCTTCCTCTTCCACTAAATCAAACCAAAGTTTTCCAGAATTATCTTTTGAGGTGGGAATGATATCCACAACACATTACACTCAACTATGAAGTGTGGATATTTATTGCTTAATAAAAGGTAAATATAAGTTATGTTAATGTTTATAAGCTTTCCAAAATGATTTTTCCATATGTTTGTTCCTTATCTGATCTGTTTCATTACTATACTAGATTGACCTATGCGTGTGTACATATTATCTAACTATTGTACGCCCTAAAAAACAATACAAAAACAAAACAAAAAATTAAAAAAAACAAATAAATAATGAGAAGAGTGACGAAATGTACAACATGTGGGGATATCTAGGTCAGGAGTTTATGGTTTTAATTTCAAGAATTCTTAACAGAGTAGGTATTGAAATTTGATTGTAAAGGATGTAGGGTAGTTTTAGTGGAAATAATCAATAAATAAAAGTAAAATTAAAATAACCTACATTTACTGGATAGAAAGTGGAAAGAATATCATGGAATGGTTGTCACACACATGCGCATAGAGTGTTAGTGACATGGTTGACTTTTTAATTCCTTTATCAAACTAGTATCATACATATCCTTGAAATTCATTCTGATACAATTTATAATAAATCTTTTCCCATGAACAATAAGAATAACTCCTTGGTGTGGTTTTTTCTTAGATCAAACTACTATGAAGAATCAAATTTTCATTGAATGCTAAATCTTTATAAAGTTGGGAATATCACTACGTATCATTTTTGGAAATGTGACTTTTCCCAAGAGTGAAAATGTTTAGGTGTGGGGGTGTGATCATGTAGTGATTCATTATTCATTTCCACCTTTATACCACTATGTTAAACTAATTTTATATTATAAATTACAAAGATAATAAAAAAATTGAACTTCACATTTGATTCAATTGTTTAATTTTTATCATTTTTAAAAAGAGAAATTTCACTTGTTTTTATGTATTCATTATAGTTGGAGGTGATTTAGAGGACCTAGGATGAAGTTGAAGAAAAATGGTCCAAACTGCATAAGATCTCAAGCAAACATGTGGACTCAAATGCACCCTAAAGCTAATATGTGCATCCAATTGGCCTTATATTTTGTGGAATGATCCAAAATTTAGTGGTATACAACTCTTCTGAAGATACCCAATCCTGATTTGTCCAAAAAGGGACCCAACTGAACTGATCTATCCAAGAAACTGAATCTGCTCAAAGTCAAAAGTTTGGTTCTGTATTTTGGAAATATGTCCAATTTTATACATTAAATGGCCTCTAAATTCAATAGGGATATTTTCAAGATATCTACCAATAATTATTTTCTTTTTTATAAGTCAAGATAATGTGTTTTACTAGCCCAAAACCATTGGCTAAGTGGTATCTTGAAATCTGAGTGCCCAAAACCACCTCTCACTTTGCCTATAAACCTGAAACTTGGGAACCCCATTTTTAAGCTCGACCAAGAGGCAAAGATATTCCATTTTTGGAGCCCCAAAGTATTCTTCTCTTCATACTATAATCTTTGGAGTCCCATATCTTCATAGGGAGATCAAGGATGAAGGTGAAGTTCCACCCGAGCCTTTTCCTCCTCTTAATGGTGAGCTTAATGGTGGGAAGTCGTTTCGAGGAAGCTATACACACTTAGAGAGGGAGTTCAAACACTTTTTATTCTACTAGTTTTGTTTATTTTTTGCGTGAAATATTTCACTTATGTTGTATCTTAATATTTTTCTACTTTGAATGCATTTCTTTGGTAAAATTAAGTGAAACATTTTTTATTTCAACACCGATTGGGTTTAGATTTAAGTGGGAATCTTGGGTTGTTCTAATTGGACAAGATGAGAATAATCTTTCTATCACACATACATGAGATATCAGTATGCTTTGGAATCTCTCACTCTATTCTTGGTTTCCAAACCTTGACGGCACGATTGTTATTTCAAGGTTTTATTCTTTATGCATCATTTTAAGAGGCAAGAGGGGAATTGAGATCTTGACAACCCTTGATCAAAGGATTCCATTAAACCATGTGCATTTTTCAGAATGATGAACTAACCAAGATGTGTAGTGAAATTGAAATGACCTCCTTCTCTAATAGATTCTAAAAATCTCACCTTTTTTATCAACTATTAAAATCTTTAATTAAGTCATGTTATTTTTAAAAATGTTTTGAAAACCACCCCTCGCTTTTAGTCATTTTTATAAAAAATACACACTTTAAACCTTCAACACTCCTTGAAAGATAACCTAGGGTTCACCCTATGCTATAAATAAACTTTAAAAATAAAATCAATTTGACATGTCATGAAGATGTGGTCAAATTTTAGCATCGTTGTCAAGGAGTGCTTCAGTTTTTAGTGTGTTTTTATAAGATATCTGTGAATATTTTTTTGTTTTATCTTTTACCTTTACATATATTTTTTATACTAATTTATTTCCTGTGTAGGTTTTTTGTATGAAACTTTTTCCTCTGAGAGATTTACCTACTTTCGAACCCAAACCGTATAGGATCCTACATCAGCGACGTCAAGACACACAAAATGATCATTTAAAGGAGGACACAAAAAATATCAACACTCTTCTTGATCCTTCTTATTCTTCTGAAACCAACATCATGATAGAAATAAACTTGAATAATATCGATGAAAATAATCGGGCATTAAAATAACTAATTTCACCTAATGTTGATATCTAGCCTTCATACATTCAAATACAAGGTGAAGCACCCAATTTTGAACTTAAATCTGATTTAATTCACTTATTAACAAAATTACGTGGTCATACTAGAGAATACTCACATAAGCACTTAAAGTAATTCCATATTATATGTTCAATGTTAAAACCTACTAATGTGGATGAAGAATTGGTTAAGCTCAGGGCATTCCCTTTCTCATTAGAAAAAACTGCAAAAGAATAGTTATATTATGTTAATTCCCTAATTACATGTTGGGTGGACATGAAACACAAATTTCTTAAAAAATACTTCCCAACCTCTCAAACTACAACTATAAAGAAAGAATTTTTTGGAATAAGACAATCACAAGGGTAAACGTTTCATGAATACTGGGAGTGATTTAAAAGGTTATGTTCAAGTTTTCCACACCACCAAATAAGTGATCAACTTTTAATACAATATTTTTATGAAGGTTTAATTACTATTGATTGTAATAAGATTGATGTTGTTGTAGGTGCTGAGATAGTTGACAAGACCCCAATTTCTACAAGGACCCTCATTAAGAACATGAAAAAAAACACATAACAATTTGGTTCAAGTTCTAGTATACCCATTCGAGGTGTCCATGAGGTGAAAAGTTATGAATTCGAGAAGAAGGTGGAGAGGAAGTTTGAAGAAATAAGTAACCTACTCTAACAACTTGCTCTTTCCCAAGGGAAATCCCTACCTCCTACACCAATTCATTGTGATATCTATTCCGTTGACACCCACTATTCTGACCAATGCCCTAAATTGAGAGAAACTTTTGAGAGTTATGAGGTAATCTTTCCAGGTCGCCCTTATAACCAATTTGTTAGGTAAGAAAAATACTATTCATCCAACTATGGATGGTAAGATAACTAATCATATAGGAAAGGGGGTATTATAACCAACCTCAATAGTCCTAGAACCACCAAAGGAAGGGTAGTCAACCCCAACCACCACCCAGAAATCCTCAACCACCACAAAGGCCTTTCCAACAACCCCCTCTAAAACCTGAGCCTAGTCATGAGGACATGATGCAACAAATGGCTACAAATAACCCCTAATTCCAAAAAACCTCTCAATCATCCATTAAAGATCTAAAAACTCAATTAGGCTAACTCGCTAACTCGATGGGCGAAATCCAAATTCAAGGGTCTAGATGACTATTATCCCAACATCTTATCAATCCAAAGGAAAAAGGTAATGTATGTGCTATCACACTTCATAATGGTAAAAAACTTTATCCTTCCATTGATTCAACACATTATGTATGTACTCCTCCTGAAAACTCTCTTTCTCTACCCTCAAAAGATTCAAGTGAAGAAAAACAAAACATAATGGGTAAAAAATTTATCAATGAGGATTCTCCTGAATAATCTATTCAACTTCCCTTTCCCCAAAGACTCTCTAAATCCAAGAAAATTTTAGATAATGAAATTGATAAAGAGGTCATGGGTATATTTAAAATGGTATAAGTTAACATTTCTCTCTTGGATCCAATTAAAAAAATTCATCACTATGCCAAATTTCTCAAAGAACTTTGCACCCATAGACGGAGACTGAAGGGGAATGAGAGATTCAACCAAGGAAGGGATGCCTTAGCCTTGATACAACCAGTGATTCCATCCAAATGCAAGGATCCAAGAACTTTTATGATACCTTCCACCATAGGGGAGACCTTCTCTTCTGATGCAATGCTTGATTTATGTGCTTCGATTAATGTGATGTTGCACCCTATGTATACTTCTCTACAAGTTGGAGAGTTTCAACTAACAGGAATCATCGTGAAACTTACTAACCAGAAAAACACACCCAATATGAGTGATCGAGGAAATCCTTGTGTGTGTAAAGAATCTCATCTTCCCTACAGACTTCTATGTTCTTGAGATGGATGATAACTGAGCCCAAGGAAATACTCTTATCATACTTGGAAAGACTTTCCTTAAAACAGAAAAGACAGTCATCAATGTTCACAACGGTATATTTTCCATGAATTTTGGGTGAGAAAAGGTAAGTTTCACTATCCTTGATACTATGAAACACCCTATTGAAGATCACTTCACTCTTCCTGTCTATTCGATGGAAGTGGTCTATGACGACACACACAAACAAAATTCTCTCCTCGGCCCAAACTCTGATTCATTTTTCTCTTCTTCACTCTTTTTTGATTTGGGTTATGATTCATATTTCAAGTGTTGGGTGGGTTTAGAAAAGTGTAAGTTTTGTATTTTAATTGATGAGTGTGTTCATTCTGAGGTACCCATGACTGTTGATGATTCTACAAATCTCATTTCCATTGATTCTCTTTCCATAGAGAATAAACATGAGAAGATAGACAGTTTCATGGACCTCGCTCCCCCTAAATCCCTTCCCTCAATCCAAAAATCACTGTTATTAGAATTAAAACCACTTTCATCTAATTTAAAATATGTCTATCTTGAGTGTATTGACCAATTTCCTTTCATTATTGCTAACAACCTCACTCCAAAACATGAATCAAAACTGCTAAACCTTTTGAGAGAGTGTAAAAAGATGATTGGATAGACATTGGCTGATATTTCAGGGATTATCCCATATATTTTCATGAACCATATACTTTTAGATAACGAGGCTAAGCCCGTAAGGCAAGATCAATGCCGGTTAAATCCCACCCTCCTTAAAGTGGTAAAATTGGAAGTTAGTAAATAACTGGTTGTTGGGATCATCTATCTCATATCTGATAGTAAATGGGTTAGCCCATTAAAAATTATGCCTAAGAAAATTGGAATAATGGTAGTATCAAATGAAAGGAGTTAATTGGTTCAAACACATGTGAAAAATAGTTGGTGTTTGTATTGACTATTGTTGAGTAAATCAAGCTATGCATAAGGACCAATTCCCTCTACCTTTCATTGACCAAATGTTATAAATATTGGCAAGTAAGTCTCATTATTTTTTCCTTGATGTCTATTAGGGTTATTTTTAAATTCATATATCCCCTGAGGATCAAAAAAAGACAATATTTACCTATCCATTTGGCATATTTTCATACAGGAGGATGTCATTTGTTCTCTGTAACGCTCCTAGTAATTTTCAACATTGTATGTTGAGTATATTTTCTAAGTACCTTTTGTATTGTATGGAGGTTTTTAAGGATGTTTTCATAGTTTATGGAGCATCCTTTGATAATTGTTTGAAACACCTAGGTTCCTTCCTCCATTGTTGCATTGAAAAATATCTCATATTAAATTATGAGAAATGCCGTTTTATGGTAGAGCGGGTAATAGTTCTTGGGCATTTTATTTCGAGTAAGGGAATTCAAGTTAATAAATCAAAAAATTAAATAATTTCCTCCCATATCCAAAATGTGTTTGTGAGGTGCAATATTTCTTAGGTCATGATGGTTTTTATACCACTGATTCATTAAATACTTTAGTAAGATTTCACTTCCCTTATCTCAATTGTTACAAAAATATTCTAAGTTTGTTTTTGATAAAAATTGTGAGGATACATTTAATTCACTAAAAAGGTGTAACGACCCGAAATTTTTTAAATAAATTTTGTTTCCTAATTTTATGTGTTATTGTTATACTCAACAAAAATGTTTTATTTGATAAACATGATTATAATTAAAATGAGATCAGTGGGTTTTGACTATTATATAACCATCGGTCAACATGACCGCTGTGAACAAAATGTTTTGATTATTGTCTCTAAATATAAGTAATCTTGGTTAATTATTATAGAAAGAAGATTCGATGGCCTCACCTAGTAGTCTTGGACCGATCGAAGCCCATCTAACAGAGCTTGGGAAGGAGGTAGCACCACTGGGCTTTGCTCTGGATCAAATCCAAGCCGAACTTCATCATGTGAAGCTGGAACGGAATCGCCTTTGTGAGAAGTTCAAACTGATAGAAATTACTACTCGGGTAATGTTGACTGAGCCGCCCCAAGCTTCTATCACCCTAGCACACCTTACTCTTAGGTCCTATGCTGGTATTATAAGGGGTTATGTAACGAGACCATAACTACCTTGTGTAATCCTTGTTTTAAATAAAAATTGGGATTTCTTCTAATGATGAAGTTTATGAATTTTGAAATGACCGGATAAATATAGTATGCATATTTTTGATGAATTTTAGAAAAAGGATATTTTAAATATGTTTATGTAAACCCTAAATAATTAAAAATG
The DNA here is from genome assembly GCA_963277665.1 of Viscum album. Taxonomy (NCBI): domain Eukaryota; kingdom Viridiplantae; phylum Streptophyta; class Magnoliopsida; order Santalales; family Viscaceae; genus Viscum; species Viscum album. The sequence continues at coordinate 959,417,614 of OY728138.1, read as the reverse complement.
TGTAATGATTTTCAAAAAAATGGTCTTCTGCAATTATGTTCAGTACTAAATTTAGAGTCTAATAAGATCAACTTGATTTTTGATGAATAGTAAATTATGAATAGTGATTTTATGATTAGGATTAGTAATATGACCAAATGGATTAGTAATCTCACTTAAAGAAAGTTTTAAAATAATCTAGGCACCTTGATTAAGTAATGTGATTCAATAAAATAGTTAAATAACTGTTTCATTAATTATTATTCAAGTATTAGTTTTTTCGGGTGAATAGTGTTTTTTAATTAAAAATTTAATTAAAAATAATTAGAAAATTATTTTTATCAAAATGACTTTATTTTTGAACTCAGAGCATCGATAATATGTTATGGTAATATTTGGGGTTTTTTCTGAAAAAAATGAATTTTCTATGAATAGTGTTTTTATTTAAAAATTAAATTAAAAATATTTAGAAAATTATTTTTATAAAATGGATTTCATTTTTGAAATCAGAGCATTGATATTTGGTTAATGTTAAATTTTGGGATTTTTCTGAGAAAGTTGAATTTTCAGTGAATAGTAAAAATACAGTTTTAGGGTTTCGGTATGTTTAATGACATCATAACGGTGTCATGATGATGTCATGAGATCTTTTGAGGGTTGGCCGGCCAAGGGTGATGAATTATTGTTTTGGGGGCCCCATGTGGCCTAACTCCATGATAAATGACAAGGGAGAGCACATGGGTTTGAGAAAAGCACATGTGAGGTGTCCCTTGGCCATTAATGTCTTGTCCCCTCACTTTCCCTATAAATACCAAGCCCTCCTCTCATCCATTCGACTCCCCACTCATTCCCAACGAATTTCTGGTCTCATTACCTCCCAAGGAGTCCTCCCAAGGTGCCCCCAAGCCCTCAAGGTCCCACCCTTTGAGGTTTAAGAGTTACATTTTAAGGTAAGGGATCCGACCTCTCTCTTTCTTTTCAAGTAATCTCTTTTATGTCTTTTCTTTTATACTCCATGTTCTTATGTTGGAGGATGTTATTTTATATTCATCCTACTACCTATTTCATGTTCATATGATGAGAGACCCCCCCTTGCTCTCATCAATTCGTTTTAAGAATGTTTAAGTGGCGTCGTTAGGCTGCCGAAATTTTAAGGGATTCTTTCACCTTCCTCGTTTTCAAGTTCTATTTTCATTCAAGTCTTTAATGTTCCTTTTTTTTATATTGGGGTATGATCTCTATATATATCATACTGGACTCTTATGTTCATATGATGAGAGACCCCATTTGATCTCTTCAATTCAGTATTTTGATGTTTTAAGTGGCGCCGTTAGGCTGCCGAATTTTTAAGTGGTTCTTCACCCTTCTCGTTTTGAAGTTCTACTTTCATGTCAATTATTTCAAGTTCCTTTTTGTTATATTGGGGTATGATCACTATATATATCATACTGGACTCTTATGTTCATATGATGAGAGACCCCATTTGATCTCTTCAATTCAGTATTTTGATGTTTTAAGTGGCGCCGTTAGGCTGCCGAATTTTTAAGTGGTTCTTCACCCTTCTCGTTTTGAAGTTCTACTTTCATGTCAATTCTTTCAAGTTCCTTTTTGTTATGTTGGGGAATTATCTCTATATCTATCATACTGAACTCTTATGTTCACATGATGAGAGATCCTATTTGATCTTTTCAAATCATTGTTCGTTGAGGTTTAAGTAACGCCGTTAGGCTGCCGAACTTTCATAAGAGAAATCTAATTTTTTTTCTTCCTTCCATGTTTTTCATTTCAAATGGTATGTCCTTGAAATCTCATTACCATGATCATGTATCCTTCTTATTCTGTCCATGTACTATTTTATGGGTCATTTATGAATGTTTGACCCATTTTACCTCTCTTTTAATGTCTTCTAAAACCTCGGAACATTGCCGTTATGCTGCAGAATTTCTGTCTCAAAATGTCTATCTCTTTTTCTAAAGTCCTTTTATTTTATTAAGTGAATACTCAAAGCTCTTTCTTCTAAAGGGGTATTCACATATATACCAAAATGTTCTATTTTAAATTCTGGGATTTACATACATGAGACCCACCTTCCTTTTCTGTGGGTTTTAAAGTGACGTAAAGATCATGTCTTTAAAGCAGTTTTTAAAACGTTATGATTATGAAATGAAACCCATTTATTTTATGCTATATGGGTTATTTATGAAATGTTTGATGATGATATATGTGGCTCACATGATAATAAAGACAAATTTAAGGGTGCGCCCTGATAGCGCTCCAATGCATTAGGTAAAGACTTAATCTCTAGAGATGACCATTTTAACGACGCCTTGGTGAATAACCTTGGTAATTTTTAACGACACCTTGGGGATGGACCTTGGTGAAACGAAACGATTGTCAATATTAAATGTTGCAGCCACATCTTCATGTTATGAAAAAGTTTTATTTTTATTATGATATGCCTCATGATTTCATTTTCATGCATTAAAGTTCTTTTCATGACTTTATTGATGTATCTCAAGTTCATATGTAAAATGTTTCACTTGTTTCCCTTGCTGGGCCTTATGCTCACCCTTCCTTTTGATGTATGTCCCCAGGTTATGGGATGCAGTAATGAGCCTAGGGTGAACATGAGGAGAAGCCTTTCAAGTGTTTAAGAAGAATGTTTTTTTTTTGTTTCATGTTTTATGTTCCTTGTTTCCAAGACACTAAACCTTAAAGATCCTCAGTTCCGTGTAATGGAATGAAAAGTTATGTTATAAAAAGACGGGATGCTATAAAAGGAGTCTCACACCACCTCCCATCATCCAACCACCAAGGTGGGATATCCCCTTCAAACTTATGTGTGGTACCTCTAACTCTACGATTGGGGCAGTTCTATCAATAAGGGATGAGAGGGCTCCTCGTGTCATTGTGTATGCCTCGCATACCCTTGACCCTGCCCAAGAAAACTACACGACCACTGAAAAAGAACTTCTCTCTATTTTTCTTTTCTTGGAAAAATTTATTTCATATCGTCTTCAGTCAAAAGTCATTGTGTTTTCTAATCACGCTACCCTTCTATTTCTCCTCAAGAAACCTAGAGCTAAGCCCCACCTCATAAGGTGGATGCTCCCCCTTCACGATTTTAACCTAGAGATTCGAGATAAGAGAGGATTGGAAAATGTTGTAGCTGGCCACATTAGTAGGATTTCCCCATCATTGGACCACCATGTTGACTCATCCCTCCCCATTAGAGAATTATTCTTTGATGATGACCTTTGTGATGTAGTAGACCTTACCCCTTGATATGCAGACATTGTGAAATTTTTGGAAGCATCTAGGGTCCCCACAGATTTTAAAAAATCAAAATCCAAAAGACTTAAGCATGAGTCACGATGGTACATTTAGGATGACCCATACTTGTGGAGAATTTATACTAACTAGGTTGTTCGTCGGTTGTCCCTGACTATGGGTCTGCCTCTATTTTGAGCTTTTTCCACACTTTGTCATGTGGGGGCTACTTTCGCTCTCAACGTACAACGCAAAAGGTACTTCGGACTTTATTGGTCAACATTGTATAGAGATGTTCATCGGTTTTGTAAAGCATGCACACGATGTCATTTCACAGAGAATGTCTCTAAGAGGAAAGAAATACCCCAACAACCCATGTTATTTTGTGAGATCTTCAATGCATGGGGCAATGACCTCATAGGATATTTTCCAAATTAATTTTTCTTTATATGCATTGTATTGGCAGTTGACTGTGTCTCTAAATGGGTGGAAACTAAGGCTATAAGGACCGATGACTCTCGAGTGGTTGTCAATTTTGTGAGATCTCAAATTTTCAGCAGGTTTGGTTTGCTAAGATTCATCATTAGTGATCAGGGTTTACATTTTTGTAATCAAAACGTGAAAAAAATTCTCTATAAGTATGGGGTTATACATAAAGTCTCTACTTCATATTACCCCTACAATAACGGACAAGCGAAAATTTCAAATCAGGAAGTTAAGCAATTCTTGGAAAAAATGGTACAACCCAATAGGAATGATTGGAGTTTATGCTTGGATGATGCACTTTGGAAGTACTGTAAAGCTTTTAAAACCCCAATCGACAATGTTGTTGTATAGGATTGTGTTTGGGAAGGTTTGTCACCTCCCTATGGAGTTAAATATCCATGCATATTGGGTCGTTAAACAATGTAATATGAACCTCTCAGATACAAGTGAGTATAGGAAGTTACATATTCAAGAGCTGGAGGAAATTTGAAGAGACTCATGTGAGAACTCTTGGATTTATATAGAGAGAACCAAGGCTGCCCATGACCACCTCATCCTTCATCGTTAATTTCACATTGGAAAAAAGGTCGTCCTTTTTAATGAAAGGTTGAATTTACACCTGAGTACGTTTCTTTCCCACTGGTTCGGCCCATACACTATTATTAACATCTATCCATTTGGTGTTGTACAAGTTCAAAATGAAAAAAAAAACAAAATAAAAATTCGCCGTTAATGGGCAACGATGAAGCACTTTCATGAAACCATTCCAAAGTCCCTTGTGGATGAACTTCGCCTTCAAGAACAACCAACCAGTGACACCCACGAGGTTTTATCCTTCCCACGTACTCTTTTATTACAGTGGTGAAACTGCACACACTAGGTGAGTTTTAACATTAATTTAACATTGAGGCGTGGTTTTTTTAGTAAATTGGTTTTTTTGAATGATATAAATGGTTGAAACCTTTGAGGTGATTGATACCCTCTGTGTGAGTGGTTTATAGGTTAATAATGGCACTTAATATCTCCACGCCACATTGCACTCAACTATGAAGTGTGAATATTTCTTACTTGATATAAGGTAAATATAAGTTAGGTTAATGTTTATCAGTTTTCCAAAATGATTTTTCCCTATGTTTCTTATCTGATTTGTTACATTACTATACCATATTGACCCGCAAATGTGTACATGTTATCCAACTGTTGTACGCCCTAAAAAACAAATAAAACAAATAAATAATGAGGGGAGTAATGAAATGTATAACATGAGGATATCTAGGTCGGGATCTTATGATTTGACTTCCGGGAATGCTTAATTGAGTGGGTCTTGAAATTTGATTGCAAAAGATGTAGGGAAAGTTCAATGGAATGAATCAAGAAAGAAGAAAATTTTTAAAATAACCTATATTAACCAGATATAAAGTGGAAAGAATAACACAAAATGATTATAACACACACACATGGAGAGTTGGTGACATGATTGACTTTTTAATTCCTTGGTCAAACTAGTATCATACATCTCCTTGAATTTCATTTTGATGCAATTTATGAGATATCTTTTTCCATGATCACTGAGAATAACTTGGTGTGGTTTTTGGTTTGATCACATTGCTATGAAGAATTAAATTTTCATTGAATGTTAAATCTTCATGAAGTTTGGAATATCTCCATGCGTCATTTTTTGAAATGTGACTTTGCCCAGGAGTGAAAATGTTTAGGTGTGGGGGTGTGATCGCGTAGCCATTCACTATTCATTTCCACCCTTACACCACCATGTTAAACTGATTTTATATTGTAAATTCCAAATATAATAACAAATTACACTTCACGTTTGATTCAATTATTTAATGTTTATCATTGTTAAAAAGGACAATTTCACATGTTTTGATGTTTGCATTGTAGGTGGAGTTGATTTGGAGGACCCGTGATGAAGTTAAAGAAAAATGGGTCAAACTGTGCAAGAGCTCAAACATATTTGTAGATTCAAATGCACACTTCAGGTAATTTGTGCATCTAATTAGGTTGAAATTTTGAGGGATGATCCAAAATTCAGTGGGTTACAACTCTTCTGAAGACAACCAAGCCCAATTCATCCAACAAGGGGCCCAACCTAACTGATCTTTCCAAGAAACCGAATCTGCTCAAAGTCAAAAGTTTGGTTCTGTATTTTGACAATATCTCTCATGTTATACATTAAATGACCATCAAATTTGACAGGGAGATAGTCAATAGATTGTTCAATAATTCATGTCTATTATCCAAGTCGAGATAAGGTAGTTTACTAGCCCAAAACTATGGGTCAAGTGGTATCTCAAAATCTAAGTGCCCAAAACCACCTCTCATTTTGCTTATAAATAGGCACCTTGGGCACCCCATTTGTAAGCTAAACCAAGAGGCAAAGCTCTGTCATTTTGAAGACCCAAATGAGTCTTCTTCTCATCCTAGAAGTTTTGGAGTCCCCTATCCTCATAGGGAGATCAAGGATGAAGGCGAAATTTCACCCGAGCCTCCTCGTCCTCTTGATGGCAAGCTAAATGGTGGGCGGTCATTTCGAAGAAGCTACACACACTTGAAAAGGGAGTTCTGGCACTTGTTCTTCTACTGGTTTTGTGTAATTTGTGTGTGAAATATTTCACTTATATTTTATCTTAACATGCTTATCCTTTGAATGTTTTTCTTTGGTATAATCAAGTGAAACATTTTTCATTTCAATACCGATTAGGTTAAGATTTAAGTGGGAATCTTGGGTTGTTTCGATTGGACAAGACAAGCATCCTCTTTCTCTCACACATATATGAGATATCAGTATATTTTGGCAGGCCTCACTCTATATTTGAGATCCAAACCTTGACAACATGATTATTGTGTCAAGGGTTAGTTCTCTATGCATCATTTTAAGAGACAAGAGGGAAATCGAGATCTTGACAACTCTCAACCAAAGGATTTCATTAAACCATTTGTATTTTTCAGAAAGATGAACTAATCAAGATGTGTAGTGAAATTGAAATGACCTCATTCTCTCATAATTTCTAAAACCTCACCTTTGTTTGTCAACTATTAAACTCTTTAATTAAGTCATTTTAATTTTAAAACTGCTTTCAAAACTACCCATCTTTTAATCTTTATTATTAAAGATGCACGCTTTAAAACCTCAACGCTCATCGAGAGACGACCTAGGGTCCACCCTATGTTATAAATAAACTTTAAAAACATAATCAATTTGATGTGTCACGACAATATGGTCATTCAGTCATTTGTAAAAAAAACTAAACTCAATCTTCACAAGTGTACAATCATAAATTCATAAGTCATTTTAATCAGTTCATAAGAGTTATTTTCCATAAGAGTCAAACGTGCAAGAGTCATCATACACTTCAAAAAAATTTGAGAAAAAGCATTTCACAAGTGTCATTTGATACTTGGAAAAATTAGCGAAAACTCAATACATAAAATTAATCAACACTTCATATATAAACCAAAATAATAGAATAAACACAAAAACTCCATCAGAGACAATATCATTTTTTAAAACAAAATCAAAGTGAAAATATAAAATAAAGAATTTTGTAATGATCAGAGTTTTGTGATAGTAGAGTTTTGTAATTATCAAAATAAGAAAAGATAAGAGAACAAAGAGGGCAAAAGAGCCCTAAAACAATATTCAAAGCCACTCCAACAATCTCAAACTACACTTTCAAAATCTAGCACCAAAAAGTGACAACAATGGCCTTAGCAATGGGTCGCTCGACACTAGAATTTTAAAAACACCCTAGGGGTAACATTGGGGACTGACCTCAGTACCGTTCTCTTGAGGAGGTGGTAATATCAATCACGAAGTTCAGTTATTTATAAATATTTTTAGATTTTTAAATATTATGAAAATGAAGAAAATTCGAGGTGGGTGATGATGGAAATAGTGAACAAGAACGGAAGAAAGTGAAAACAAGGAGTGATGAATGCAAAGTAAGAAAAATAGGGGTTGAAAGAGAGTGAGCACAAACTTAGTAAGAACTAACCCAATTATCGGGGAGTACAACTAAAATGAAGCTTATCATTAATCTATTAATATATTAATTATCTCTTGGCAAAATCACTCAGTGGAGTGATCAATCTCTTGATGAACCCCACCAACCTAAGAATGAATTGTGAAAACTCCATACTGGAATGTCTTCCTGGTACACAGACTTCTTCTAACCCTCTATTATTAACACACCAATCGCCTCACACCAAAATGTCTCCCTAGTGGATGTGATCTCTTTGTGCAATCCAGACCACACAACACCTCATGAACTGCTCTCGAACTATAACACTTGGAAAACAACGATGAAAGTGAAGTCAAAGAACACAATGTCCAGGGATGAAAGACTTCTCATCTCTTCATCACGCCTTCAATGTGAACTGAGAACACAAATGAAGAAAATAACAGATTTTCAAAACTCAAATCAACATAGAAGCATTGCTCCCTCGGACTAGAAAATCAGGTCAGCCCTCCATTGCTGGGGGCAAGAGTTCACAGTCACGGAGGCAGAAGAAATCACATAACGAAAAAAAAAATCAAAAATTAAACACAAAAGTGGGAAGAAGAATTCAGTACCATAGAATCAACAAGAAACAAGAGTCCTTGGGAGGAAATTTAATCAGTCAAGAAAAAAGAGAGGCAGCCAGCAGGAGTGTTCTTCCCTGAAAGTGGGGTGGGGTCTATTTTTACAGTCCAGCTGAATTTAAAGACTAGATAAAATAAGCTAGATGCCCTCTTAGGTATATCTGCACCCTCCAATTGTTTTGGTCTCAACAGAAACCTAACTGAATCACAGCAAAGTTCCTGGAGTTTCTCTCTTCTTATATGTGTTCTGCATCTGTAGAGTCTGGATTGTTGATAGTTGGGCTATCCTTTTAATGTTGGCAGGTCTGTTTGGGATGGATTAGTGGGCTTGGTAGTGATGCCCTGGTCTGGAAAGTGGTGGACTAAAATTGCATATCTTCATGGGCCTGGCAGGTTTGGTGGGAAAGAAGTGGGCATGGTAGGGGCATGGAATAGGAGGCTCTTGTGAGAACTGACTGAAAATTAAAAAAAAAAATCAAAAAGCACTTTTGTGGAAAAGGTTGGAAACCTCACAAGTTCAAAGCAAAAGGTCATTAAACACCGAAGGAAGTCACAAAATCATTAAAGACAAGACTAAGATCAGTGGAATCAATCACCCTATAACCCTCATTGAAGTGTAGTTAACTTCGTATACGGATCATCTTTGATAAGATCTTCAAAATGATCGGTCATCTTGTCCCAAGTCTGAATATATTCCTCCAAGTTGATCTTCCTTTCGTTGAAGCCTCATGCTAAAATGAGGTTTTGTTTGATGATCCACTCCCTTTGGTTCCCATTAAGATCAACTTGAATCAATCCCTCATAAATTCTGTTCACCTCCTCCTACGTAGCATTGATCTGGAAAGCTCCTTCTACTAATTGTTCCTTAGAGTGGAGAATGATCTCCAAACATTTTCCTTTTTCAGCGTCCACCCTTCCTGCCTTTCTCTTCACATTAGGCCCTGATTCCTGAAGTGGAACTTCCATCTTGTCACCAACCTGAACTTGTTCCTTAAGACCTCCACACTATGTCATTTGCTTTTCTCCTTGAAGCTCGAAGCTCTTCTTATGAGACTGATCCTGCACAGTGGCTTGTGGGAACTGGACAAGGGACTTGGCTGTAAGTGCAGGTAGGGAGGCTTCAAGGACTGCTGGTTAGGCTTCATGTGTGGTCTGCATTTCCAAGGATGAGGCATGTTGAGGAGATCTGCAGCTGAATATGGGGCTGGATGTACCATGTGAAGAAGCCCGCAATAGGGCTTGGAATTTTTGTGAAGTGGAACTGAGTGGTGGATTAGAGGTGGGGCTGCAAGGGTCTTCCAGTGGTGAGTGTTAGGTGCTGAAGCTGCTCTTTTATTGCAAAAATCGGTGGACAATATGGTTTTCAAGGTTGTTGAGGTCTGCACGCAGGGCATTGGATCGCTATAGCGTGGAAAAGAGGCTGAGAAGGGCTGCGTTGGGCTAGAATAGCGTGGTGAGAAACTTGAAACAGGGGGCTGGCCTTGCACTGAATCTTTATCGAACTGGTTGCCTGCACCTCTGGCTTCTGACAGCAACCAAAAATGAACCTTTCATCGAGCACTTCGCAGGCATCGTCAGTAGCATGACTATCATTTTGATTGAAACTACAACAAACCAACTTAAGTTCCCTAATCTACTACAGCGGTCATCAAATACCCAGCGAAGTGACCCGAGCTGGACCGAACTCCCTTGCTTGAGCGGATCTGGCAGCAGACCCTCCTTTGAGCTGCAGAGCCGAGTCGCTAACCCCATCAATCGAACCCGGCGGATAGATTCGGGTAGGATTCTTCACCTTTCCTCCTCCATCAATTTGCGCCGGTGCCCAGACAACTGCTCCATCTCCCTGGTTTGCATGAACCGTGAAGCAGTGAAGCCCTCTTCCCGACTGGACCATCCACAAATCCAGGTTCCGAGCAGCGTTAAGCCCCTGATGCGTCTGAGTGCGGAAAGCCTCTCCTTGAACCGGTTCTCTTGTGGGCCTCACAAATGGGCTTCAAAAGGCTTGCCCAATCAAATAAATCCATCTAATTGCCTACATTTCACAATAATAATTTCAGGCAACAACCAATTCAATTTGAAAATGAGATTTCATTAATAATCCCAAACTGTCCACAAAAGAATTTATAGATATAGCATGGGTAATTCATGTTTCCATAACAAATATATTTTCAAAATCAAAATCCCAACACACTTCAACAATTCAATTTAATTTTCTAGTAAAATATGTACAATTGGTAAATGTCAACCAGTATTTAACCAACTTGGGTTAGCTTGTCACAAGGCCCTCAGTTCTCAATTACCACAGGTTAACGATAAGCACCAAGGGTATCAAACTCAAACTTTGGGAACCTTCAAATATCAATAAATGAACCACAGAATTTTACCAAGAATTTGGCACGGTGTATCCATAGGTTAGGCCATCATGCAAAAATGAAATAAGCAATTCTATATAAAAAAGCAAACCAAACGAGGCATATGCAACATGAACATCCTCACACACATATGAAAATGAAAATAAAAAAAGATAAGTACATCACATGTAATTATATGAAAGAAACCAAAAATATAAGGGTTGCCAAAATAGCTGATACACGATCATCCCATGACAAACTGTAAAACCTGAACCGACGTAGAATCTTCTTCATGTGACCCGTGGTCACCACCACATCCCAAAACACCCATTGATTTGATCAACAAAGTGTATTATCCACTACAAGACCGTACTTTGGTTACTTGTATACATATATGAGAACAGAATACACACTAAGGTGTGTATGTACAGTGTGAGTTAAGATTTCACCAAAGAGTTTATGCATGTAACATCCCGATCTAAAGACCACTCGACTAGTGCCTGGACCGAGTTCACGTGATCTTAGGCGTGCCTCTCCAAACACCACAGACTGTCGACCGACAACGGGGGTCTAAAGAGGTGTCTTGGGGAGGCTATACCCCCTATATTGAAGTGTGCAATCATAAAAGAAATAACTAAATAACAGAACATGCAGGAAATAAAAGTAAACAAGAACATGCTATAACCGATTGGAATGCGGCACACAAACTCGAACAGTCATGCTCACATAAAAAGTAAAGACATTGAAGCTCCATAAACACCTCCTCCGAGTCTCTTGACCATCTAAGCTATCCTGCTCAGTCATGCAATGTCGGGGCCTTAGCCCGAACTGAACTTGCAACAAATGAGAGTTGCTCAGGTACCCATATAAGGATTCAACCTTAAACATTACATATTATAGTGTTTTTGAACTAGAATTCACATTCAAGGATCTTTCCAAATTAGAGTTTTAGATAATTAGGACAAACTCTTACAAAGTAAACTCATACATTACAAGTGGGCTATTATACTCTGTATTTGTTGGAGTCTGCATCCCACATCGGACTCGAGGTCCGGTGTGGTCTTTAGCATTTGTTATAAAAGAACCTCAAGGGCTCCTTTAGAGAGAACACCTTGGGGGTTCGGGTCTCTCATTTTATCTTCCTACATGGTATCAGAGGGAACCTAATACCGACCCCCTCCCATCTATTTTTATTCTGCTCTAGGGTTTCTCTTCATTTTTTTCCCCATGGGGGGCGGCAGCCTCCATGGCCTACGAGCCATAGGTATTCTCCGCCGCCCCCTGCCGGCCATCCCTTCCCGGCGCCCTTGTTCTTCGTGGCGAATCTCCCCCCTGTCGGCCCTACGCGGCACTCTTCCTGGCAGCCCGCCTCCTGTGGCTTTTCCCGGCAGCCCGCCTCCCGCGGCTCCCTCCCAACGGGTGCGCTCCGCCCCAACGGAATCCCCACCTCTGAGCGCGCGGCGGCCCTTGTCCAAGCGATCTCCTCTGACGCCCTCCCGAGATCCCGATCTCGGCCCCTCCCTGCGTGCTTCCCCTGTGTGACGGGCTCCAGCCGTCTCTGCCCTACGCGGGGGCTCCTCCGCGGCGTTCCTCCGCCCCGACCCAGATCCCGCGACGGCTCATCGGTGGACGACGACCTCTCGCCCCAACGTCGCGACGCGAGACGGCCTCATGCGCGCGGCCCTCCTGCACTGCTCCCGCCCTACCCGGCGCTCTTTCCGGATCCCCGCACCTGCCGGCACCCACTTCCGCAACTCCCGGCGCACAGAACGGCCACTCCCGCATCTCCCGCTTCGCCCGAACTGCCCTCCTGTTCCTGCAACTTCTGGCGTCGTCTCCCTCCCGCTCCAGATCCCACGGCGGCGCTTCCTCCTACGGCCGACCCTGCTCCCGCGACAGCATATCCCTGCGCCAGCCGTCCCTGCGGTGCTCTCCTCCGGCCGTCCCGGCGACGACGAACCATCCTTCAGCCTCCTCGTCCCGGCAGATCTCTCTCCCCGCCGGCACCTCACCCTGCCGGTCTCGACCCCTGTCGGCTCCTCCACCAGCCGGCTTCCACCCCTGCCGGCCTCGACCCCTGCCGGCTCCTCCAGCTACCGGCCTCCCCCCCTGCCGGCTATCCCTCCCTTTCCCGGCTTCGATGTGGAATGCAGACTCCAACAGTATTCATTTCTTTCACAAATTAATACTTTTTAAAATAAAACATAGATTCCTTCCATGATCAATTGTCATAATTTTTCCTTGATATCATCCTTGTCGTTGTTCTTCCCTTAAATCCTGGGAAAAACAATTTAAAACTAAAGATGAGCACAAGAAGCTCAGTAAATGATACACAAATAAAGAAAACTATTAGTCTTATGAAAACATGAAAACCCGTGAAAACTTTATCATAAAGTAATACTTTTCACTCTTAATAAGTAGTAAATACTTTCCTTTGAAAATAAGGTCATTTCATACTTTTTTTGTAATCACGAGATTACAATAAAACCCATAACAATCATAGAAAATACATAAAGGTACCTTCGGACATAATTATACTTGTCACTCTTATAAATGGAATAACCATACGGTCGACTTCCATACATGTTGCTCTTACAAATGGAATAGTTATACGGTCAACTTTCATACCCAATGCATTGAAGGTTATAACGTAACTACCCGTCCTTGATTTATCACGTAAACATCCGTCAAATGTCCAAGTACCATTATATAATCATAACACATAAAAGATTGAAATTTTCAGCATTTCACTCATAAAATTTCATTTGCAATCACAAGAAATCATTTCAAGATATTGAAATAATCAATCCATTTTCAAAACCATTTTCAATACCAAAATACCCAAAAAATGAATAAGGGGTTTATTGTTCTTTTAAAAACATTAAGACTTGTAGAGGAAGCCAAATATCAAATAACAGTCACAGCGGCGGAGAAGTTGTTGTGGTCGTATACGTTAAAAAGAATATTCTTTTTTGTCGTTTGTAAAGAAAGTCAAATGTTCCATAAAGAAAGCATAAAAATATTCCTTCTTGAAATTTTTTTATTGAAATCCAAAAAAGACAAAAAATGTCCTTTATAATAGTTTTATATAAATAAATATATAAAATAATACCAAATACATTGACATAGAGAAAAAGATTTGACAATTAAATCTTTAAACATTCAAAGCATCTCATATCACTTTGAACATTTAAATCATAAGCCACATGAAATAACATTTAACAAAACATTAAATAACATGAGGATAGATAAAATATTGATATGAAATGCCAAATGGTCTGTATATACACATTATAAAAAAATAAAGGTACATATCATCAAAAAATGCCTCAATGAAAAGTGATTGAGACGAAATCTCTTACCGTGAGTTTGATTCGTCACGTATGTTCTTTATCTTCCTGAATAATAAATTTAGGATAATTATTTACTTGCTTGAGAAACTTTTTAAAGTTTATTATTCCTTTTTCTATCACTTCTTATCATGTTATAACAATTACTTAATTATTTAAGCTCACGTTGGACGTTTTGATGATATTCGGTACATGAGTCCAAAATGACTTTGTATGATATCAGTAGTCAAAATGGTCATTAATCCATCATCTCCAGAATAATATTCATGACATAATAATCACTTTTATACATCAATTATACCTTTAAATCAAACCACTTATGTATGGTTATGAAAAATTAACGTTATAATCATAGAGAGAGTAGGTCGTACGTACGCATGAATAACGTTTTCATTTTTCAATGATCATTATGGAAAAACGGTATGTATTATTTTATCATTCCAGAATAATCATAATATCATCAATATCATATTAATCATTTAAATATACTTATATATATTATTCATGTGATGTGGTGATTAAAAATGAATCACTCGCTACGTGGAGGTGATAGTTTATACACACGCACGAACGACGTTATTTTTATGTGCATGGAAGATAAGAAATTAATTGATATATGTAGGTTGAGAAACCCCCTTGCCTCCTTACCTCAAAGTGAGGCTGAGGCGTTCTTTTATAATGAATGATAAAGACCACATCGGTGGTCCGATGTGGGATACAGACCCCAACACTCCCCCTCAAGCTAGGTGTACCTAGCTTGGACACATAATGAAAAGAAAGCAACAAAACAGACGCTCCCTCAAGCTGGAGGGGTCCAGCTTGATGACAAAAACAATACAAAACATAATAAAAGATAAAACTTCAACAATGATGCTCCCCCTGACGATGTTGATATGATGCCGCTGAGAAAAGGGTGGGTAAACGCCGAAAAAGTGCGGGGCCGGACAACAGAGCGCCGGGAAATCCACACCGGCAGATCGGTCGTCAGAGCGTCAAAAAATCCGCACTACGGGCCGGTCAGTCAGAGCGCCGGGAAATCCGCAATGTTGGGCCGATCGTCAAAGCGCTGAGAAATCCACACGGGAGGGTCGGTCATCAAAGCGTCGGGGAATCCGCAGGAGGCACCGGGCAGAGATGCGGTGATTCCGCAGGAAGCAGAAGAAGGCCGGCACGGAGGGAGCAGTTGTTGATGCGTCGCGCAAGGAGGCGGAGTCGAAGCGATGGTGCGTGCGGACCGGATCTGGCCGGATCTGGAAGTAGGGCAACCGCTAGAGGAGGATCCGGTCCTTAAGAGAATCGCGCAGAGAGGAGCCACCTGGATTTCGTCGCGCGCACAGGGTGAAGCCGATGAGGGAAAGCCGCTTAGGGCAGAGAGGCGCGACGGAAACAGCATGCGCGCAGCGGGGAGCCGTTGAGACGCCGCAGGAGATCACCGGGGAGAATCGCCACAGGCGTGGCTGGATCTGATCGAGATCGGGAGGCCCGTCGGGAGGTCGGGCTGCGCGCACAACGGGGAGAGCACCGGGAGGGAGAGGCCACCAGGATGACGGCGCCGGACTAGGTCGCCTGAATGTGGCCGCCGCGAGCGCAAAGGCAGAATCGCCGTCGACTGGAGAACCGGGGAGATGCCCGCCGGTCGGGATCCATCAGGGAGAGGCGCGCCGGCGTGGAGGGCCGTTGAGGGAAACGAGCCCAGAGGGGGGGTTCCACCAGAAGGGATCCGCCGGCAGGGATAAAAAAAAGGGCCCGGAGGGGCGGCGGAACAAAGTAAACCCAACCCTACATGAGGGGGGGCCGCCGCCCCTCACGGGGAGAAACTCTAGAGACCGACGGGGAAAAAAATAAACGGCAGGAGGAAGGTTCGGGATTAATTTCCCTCTGATACCATGTAGATTGAGAAACCCCCTTGCCTCCTTACCTCAAAGTGAGGCTGAGGCGTTCTTTTATAATGAATGATAAAGACCACATCGAACCACAAGTCCGATGTGGGATACAGACTCCAACAATATATTATTCTATTATAATGATAAATATGTCATGAATATCATATATATATAAACATTAATTCTGTCATTATAACCAATCTGGAGAGATGATAATGGAAAACGAATTATATCAGTTTGTGGAGGTGATAGTTCACACGTACGCACAAACGATTAATTTTATTCTCATTTGATGGAAATGGAGATGGATTTAGGTGATGATATTAACATAATAACATCTCAATATATTTAGGATATTTGAGTTATTATTCCATCATGGTTGAAGAAGATTTTAAGGTGATGGGAGAAGAAATAAAATAGAAACATTTAAATAAAAATGATAACTCTTCTTCGGGCGATTTCCTTTGATTATCACCTTAACACCTCTAAGAAGGGCGTTCTGCATAAACTAAGGCCTCTAGAATGTGGAGAGGAATTATAGGAAGGGATTTAGATAGAGCTTAGCTGAACCAAAATGGTTTTGAAGTGTGAAGAAATGATAAGTAGTGTCCTTTTATAAGAGAGAAGATGGGCAGTCTTGGAATTCTACAAAATATTAAATTAATATAAATTAATTTTTTATCTCAAATGGACCCAAATTGAGTTATGTCGAAGATAGGATGAGGATGGGTCGAAATCCATTCATTTAATGAAAAGTAAACAGGTTTTGATTATTTTTTTAATCCTTATCTTTTTGTTTTAACCCTTATTTTACCCTTTTAACTCTTATTGTGTTATCATGTAATTTACAGTTTGAGGGTTAATATAATTATTATAACATGTCAAACGACCAATAAATGAGTCATTTATGACATTTTAGGACTTATCCCAATTAGTTGGTTGAATCTTAGATTTTTAGAAATTTTATATCATTTAATAAAATATTTTATATTTTAAAATAACACCCGTGTCTATTTTGACACTATTCATTTCTTGACTTCTTAAAAATATCATAACTTTATATCTTCGAACAAACTACATCAGCTCATTTCCAACCTATCAAAGTCATCCAGAAAATCTGTGTATGACATTAATTATATCAAATTATATTTATTTTAATATTTTTAATATCATTTATTTGATTCTATTAATTAAGCAATTACAGCATCATCATTGTGACACCATTTAATTTAATTATTTCTTTCCTAAAAATTATAAATAAATTATCATGATGAAGAAAAAAAAATTAGCTTTCAAATTAATATTTATAGTGGAATTTATCTTTAGTATAACCTCGTATTAAAAATATTTTACTTTGTTAAAAACAAAAGTGTGACAAAATCAACTTTTCTTTTGAATATAATATTATAAACGTCTTAAAGTCATCCAAGTGGTTTCCAAATGTTATAATTTCGGCCTAAGGATGCTTTTTGTCGACACACACTCATCCAATGAAATTAGTACAAGTGTTCTGGTAATTTTATATTAGTTATAATATTATTTTTACCTTTAATTACTCGATTTACCCTTAATCGTGGTAATAAAAAATATTACTAAAGTTGTTATTTATAATATCCAAAAATAAAAGGGGACCTATTTACTAAATTTGGACCTGATTCCAAATATAGAATCCATTTTTAAAAATTTAAAACACATAAATTACAGAAATTAATTAAAAATTTGTTTCGTTGACGAAATGAGAAAACGAGCTTTTAAAGTAAAAACGTTCAAAAGTTCACAAAGTTTTTATATCCAATTTTAATATGAAATTAATTCCAATGACCTACATTGGATTAATTGATAAAAACATAATCTAATTATACTTTGAAACCATTCAAATATATAATTTAATACTATAAATAAATTCGATGAAAAGGATGTTTTCAATTAAAATGCATTATTTTTTCACTATTCATCAAAATATGTAACTTACCAACAAAAATACAAAAAATGCAACCAAAGTAAATTTTGATAATCCGTTTTAAAAGAAATTTATTTTGCCAAATATAATTTCTAAGTGTCAAAAACTAAATTTAAAATAGGTGTGGCATCAAAAGGCGACAAATATGTTTTTTTAGAAAAATACTTCTTTTATCTGTAAAATTGGATTTGATCTTATATCGTGTCTAAAAAACACATAAGATGAATGTTAAACATTAGATTGAATATATTCTATATATATTCCATTAATATAATCCAATAAGAGTAAATTGTTCATTTATTGATATAACACACACCTGTGCACGTTTAAAAAGTTTTAGAAAAACATTTCTTTTTATTTTAAATAGGGTTTTACATTCATTTATAATTAATTGGTTAAAGAATTCATTATATATATCTGTGTAAACCATATTTTCATAATTAAGTTAATCTTGTTCATACCCTCCATTCTAACGACTATGAGATAACGTCTATATTAAATAATAATATTTAGTTGTTCGTTTAAGCTCGATGTGGCGTATCATGTACGCTGTCGAACATAGAGTTTCCTTTTAAAAACTCAGGATGTTACAACCCAAGTTTCATGGCTGCCCAAGTAAGATGTGAGTATATAACTTAACATGGCACCACTGATACAGTTTCGTAATATACTAGCAATGCAATGATATGTGCATGTGACATGCTCTGATAAAATAAACAATTGTTGTAAATAAATAAATAAATAAAATCGTCAACAATACCTGCTTCGAACCGATATCGGAATGTCTTTGATCATGTCACGATGACATTGCCAACCAGCGTATCAAAACCGCCCCTAGGGCATATCTATATAACTCAGGCCAAGCCCAATAACCATCATCGATCCTCAAATGCGAGACCCTGATCGACCATACTTTCATCGGCCAGTGTTGGGGTGTCTCTGAGCATGAGCATCACCTCAAGGGAACCTCTGTCCACGCTATGGGGATCCCATGCTCACACCTCCATCACAATGAGTAGCAAACCCCAGGGCTTCACTAGACAACCCCCAACCTCAAGCCCTCAGGTTGAACCCCATGATAATATATGGGTGTTCTCAATGTAAGGCCGACGTTTGATTCCTAGGAGGGGGGGCTAGGCAATCTCGTATATCTAGCCATGACTGATTCTTCTGCGACCCAATAAATCAAATAATAAATACCCTCTCGGATCCCATGGTTAGTCTCTTAAGCGTCCAATATCTCGCGACTCCTCAGTCGAACCATCACTGGTCCATCCACCCAATCCTAGGAGGCATCCCATGTATCAATCGAGGGGATCCAACGGTCACCATCGGGATGTCCAACATCTATGCTTGGGGATATATGCCCACCCGACACCTCATGACACCATTTGAATCTCAGGTGTCCCAAGCATCCACAACGGTCTACTGGAAACACCATTCGAATCCCAAGCTTCTAGGCATTCAAAATGGCCTCACTGTATCAAAGAAATCCCAGCAACCCTGAGAATTCCTATATGAACGTCATTTCATAGGCTCTGATGTCGGATCCTAAGTACCACCACTAGGCATCCATAACTACATCAACCATATACATTGGACGCTAGTCAAACTAGGAATTCATCCCCAATATATCACAAGACTGGATCCCAAACATACCAAGAATCTCAAGATCCCATCCATCACAATTGGTGATTCCTGTGCGTCCTAGGAAATCACATCAATGTCAGGCCCAATGGCCAATTCCAAGGCATTTGGGAAATCACATGCCATAACCCAAAAATTAAAATAAAAACATACCAAGGGCTGGCTGAATGGCCACACCCGTCAACGCTATCCACAGCCCCTCGAGCTCACATATTCGGTACGAGTTCTAAGGTGACACCTGCTACCATCTCTACCAAAGCCCAAAAGACATCCAATCATGGTGGGTCAGCCACCGGGGCACCCGCTGGGGTCCCCAAGGTCAAGACGAAGCTAGGAACCCCACCTGGGGTCTTTCTCACTCATAAAACCACCAAAGTCAACACCCATTACTGTGGGGTAGCACTTCCCTTACTGAGGTCATAATCAAGACATTAACCTCATGGGCCAATCAGGGTATGCCTCATAGGCGACCCACTAAAGAGATGGCATAAAGCCCATCTCAAATTCTATGGTCGCTCAAGGACGGTCACTCACCCCACCCAGCTCAACAAGTCAAACGACTCTCACATGTCTCAATGTCCTCACGCAGCCTACTTGGGCTGCTCCACTCATATCAGGCCACACCTCTACATGGAGGTGGCCAAAGGCTCCTACATAAGGCCACCAGGTCACACTCAGCTCAGTCACACCCCTTAAGGGTTTGAGCATCATAGGTCATACCAAAACAACTCATGGACTTGGCCATCAGCAACCGAGGAAAACAAACAGTGCACAATGCCAACGTGGCCTCAGCGCCTCATTCCCTTGGTCAAAAGGTGTTTCATTTTAATTAAGCATTTAAATTTAATTTTACAATTCAAACAAATAATCAAGTGGGTCAATTCCCTCAGGGGCATGATGATGCATCGCATACATCATAAATAACTTGCATTAAGCCATAGGGAAAGTACCGAGGACCACCTACCTCAAACAAGAAGCCATTACCTTCTTAAAGTCTCGAACTGGCCACTCGCATAAGCTTGACAAGCCCATCCATGATCAATCAAGCTCATCCAAGCTCGCATCGCATTCCAAGTCCCTAACTCAAGCCAAGAAAGCTCAAACAATCAATTTAAACATTTAAAATTAATTTATCAATTTAATTCTAAAAAGGGAATAATAGGCAAAAATCTCACCGACGACCTCATCACACTAAACGACTAAACGCATGCCAATGACCCATGGTGTGCCCCCAACCTCAACCTGGGAAAAAGCCCCAACACACGTCACTGATTCCATAAGCATTTCTATTTAATTTTAAAGAAATGCTATAGAAAAATCAACATGGAGACGTACCTTCAACAAAACGACAGGGCGCTGCATGTAGAACAAAAGCCCCGTATCGATCGGCTGATTCCACCATGCTTTGTGGAATCAGAATTGAATCCCAAGCTGGAGAAGTGAAAAATTATAATGAGAGGAAGGGTAGATTAATGAAGACTAGCAGAGGTGAACACACACATAAAATCACCAATAGATACCACCCAAAAACATCCTCTTAAAGGGTTTGAAGGAGGAGAAGGGAGGGCGGAACCCCTGACCATGTGAGAGAAACAAGTGGGAGAAGAGGGGTTTCCTCCTAAAAACATAAGGGGAAAAAGATTCATTTTCCCCCTTTAAGGGCCACCATCTAGCTAGTGAACCCAGGCAGCAAGACAGGCCACAGGCTAGCCCACCAGCTTGTCGGTGGCTACAGGCCGCAACCACCATGCAACCCAGCCACCCCATCCTCATCTTGATACTTCCCAAACCCCCCGTCCTAGATTCTGAACTCCATTCCATGTCTAATTACACCAGTTTGAGGTGTTTAAACTCCCAGGATACTGCTCTAAATTTGAATCAAAATCAAGCCCGCCCACTAAATTGAAAACTCAAAATTCCCTCGAATTTCTAACCTATCTGTACACACAGGAATTTCAACGCAACTACATTTATAAGAAATATTGACACAACTGTCATGAGTGTGAAAACATCTATCTATATCCTAGGATAAAATATAATATTTTGGAAATCAAGGGTTGTCTCCAGAGAGGGGTTCTCAAAATCATTTGTCGCTTTTAGTTAGAAAAATGGGGTGATTTGAATTTGTCTGATCTTGAAAAAGAACATTGAAGCAATTAAAACTAGAGATTAAAATCAATATAATGAGAAGTGATCGGTTTAGTGTTTATGAAATTATAATGTTATCATAGTTATTAAAGCAGTTAGATCTTTTTCTTGCTAACCAATGAGTGATAAGTTCCACAATCGTTTCTCCTCTCACCCTCGGTTGAATGGTTTTGGTGAGGCTAAAATTAAAAAAAAAATCTCTACTTGGAATATCCTCCTTCCTATGTGTGTGAACTGAAATCTATGACAACAAAATAGCGAACCACTCTTAGTTTACTTACGCAATACCCAATCAAGTTTTTGTGTTCCTAAGAAACTCAAGAGAGCTCCACTTTCTTCACAAACGTGTCTGCAATCGCCAATCACTTCACCACTCAGACTAGTCTATTCCATCATATATAGATTTAGAATGAGTGGTGGGAGAGTTGTGATCATTGACCAAGGAAGTAAACAATGAAAATTTTAAATCAAACACAATCGCATTTAAAAATATAAACTGCTATTGAACACTGAAATCAATTACCCAAAGAAAGAGTCCTTATTTATTTAATTTCAAAAACTCAAGCATTACAACTAGACTTCCTTTCCTTCCCCAATCACCTAAGATTTGACCCCTACATGTGAGGGATAATAGTGATGAAGAAGGGAGAAGAAAGCATTGTATAATTAAAATGATAGGAAAAAAAACAAAAGAAAACTCAAACAACAACATTCTAGACCAAACTTCCCATCAGTGGCCCGCTTCCTTTGGCCTTATCTCCTTTTTATTAACTCATATTTTCCTTCTTATTTGGCCGGTTAAATCCTTTCGAGATCCCCACTTCTTGAATTTTAAAATGTTTCTTTCTTCTTTTGAATCCCCTTCACAAGTCGTAGTCCAATCTCCCACAAAATCCACATCTTTTCTCTTATTTGTTTTGACCGGATTATCAATCGTATATTATGATTGATATTATTCATTAGAAAACACATGGATGGTTGTTATTGGTTTTCATGAATACTTATGTGGAACCTTAGAGCTTTGGTTTGCAGCCAAATAATCCTTACAAATCCAGGTTTTACTCTTCCGCAGTTGCCCGTGCTTCCTCCTGATATCCGATATTCACAAAGGACATGAAACTTCCGAACTCGGATTTTCTCTTCCAAATTGGTGTTTTACTCTTTCAAATTCAGTCAAGACTCTTCTTAAGTCACCCATTACTCTTTTGAAGTCCATCTTTACTCTTCCAAAGTGTGGATTTACTCTTCCAAAGTCCCGGTTCCTTTGCCTATTCTTCATATAAGAGTCGAATTGAATCATATGAACTCAAGGTTTACTCTTCCAAAATTATGGGTTGACTCTTCGAAAGTAACACTTATCAAAATTTCACTACAACCGGACTTCACCTTCAAAGTGGAAATAAAACTTATTATAAGTGATTTTCTATTCAATCAATTAATAAAAAAGTAATAACAGAATCATTAGAGAACATATTTAAGGCCATTTTAAGAAATATCTTCCTAATATAATATAATACCACTTTTATTCCAAAATTCCTAACTTAATGAATTAATAAATGTGAAGGAATAAAATGAGTTGAATATTGAAAAAATATAATGAACTTATTGACTCTATCAGTCCCTCCATACTTAATCCTTGGACTCCCATACAAGTGATCTTCAAAAAAATTACCAAATAAAAATTCAAATTACTCACCAATGTGAGTTTCCTTTTCAACACCATGTTTGTCCACCTAATGAGTCAAATATTTGTGAAAATCATGAGGACTTTTCAGGGTTTTGTTGTGGCTTAAGATCTGGTAGGTTTTATTGTAATAAAATTATGAGGTATAATAGGAGGGTTGGCTCTATTTTGAAGCGTAATGCATGATTTATTGTTTCCTTCAAGAATGGAATTCTCACGCACTCCCCATTTGAAAAAAATTTATCTCCAAACTCCTCTTGATCTTTATGAGAAATCCACACTTCAATATATCAACATCAATAATATTTTCTTTCATTTTTCCTTCTTTTGCAGCGGCATTGTTTTAGTTTTTCAAGTCTGAAATTTTGTGTAGATTTGCATTTGGAGGGAAAGAGAGGTATATTTTTGTCTTTAAACAATGGTGAACTCCCATGCCTATATTTGAATGATATTTTTGATCTCCTCACAATTTTCTAGCTTGATCTTACTTGTAATACCTCAAGCCCTACTATAACAGGTAAACATCGTATCCTGAACTATCACACAATGCACACTCTAAAGAGCATTTCTTCATGAGTATATCTAAATGTTTAATTTATGAATGTTAGAATAGGACAACAAAATAAACTTAATTTTTGAATTCGTCATAAAAATATTAGCTTAAGATAAAATTTTGGGTTTTTTCCAAAAAAAAACATTTTTAGGTGAATAGTGCAAATGCCATTTTTGTTAAAATCGTGACACTTATGACATCACTAGGATGTAAGCATAAACTAAAAATCACAAAACCTAAAGTTAGATCCTTTAGGAATCCATTATTTAGAAGAGTTAGTCCTTTTAACATTGAAAACAGGTTTATATGGAAAAGTTCACTTATGACCAAGACATTGAACATATTTTAAAGAACAATCTAATTCATAATAGCCAAATACACCATACTTAAAACAATTTACAAATGAAATACCAACATTTTTACCTTTTACAAATTTATTTTTGTACATATATGGAAATATCTCATCAAAACAAAGACATCTCTTATTTTTCTTAATTCTAGTCATCTTTTGCAATCTCATAAATTATTCCAAAATTTGACTTCCAATAGTGAATTTAGACGGTGCTTCCTTTAAACTTTCTTCAATAGCCTTCAACTCACCTTTATCTTTTTGTATAGACTCTATGTCTTCAAAAACATTTCCACTAGAGCTAAAGGCAATGTTCTTTAATTTCTCATTCTCTTCCTTTAAATTCCAAGTTTATACTTTTAGATTATAAATTTCATAATCACCATTCTTCTTCTCTTTTAACTAACTTTTGTGATCCTTCTTTAACTACATATAATCATCTCCAATAGTAACAAAATTATCAACATTATGTTTTAAATCGTCAATTTTCTTTTCAAGTTAAACACTAGGATTAGAACATGCAAAATCATATGAATCAAAATTAAAAATATCATCCATCCTAGCCATTAAACAAATATTTGCATCTTTTCTTGCAAATTATTCCAAATAACTTGAAGAATAAGTATAAGAATGTGGAAATGATATATCACCATATTTAGCCATAAAAACAGGGTTGTCAGTTTCTTTCATACTCCCATATTCATTACTTGAATATGAACTTTTAGAATCTCTCCAGGTTATCATAGTCTTCTTCTCTCTTCTTGAAATCTTTGTCCTTTGATTTTCCAACCTCAAAAAATCATTTTTTATGAGACTTTCCATCCTGTGCCCATAACATGTAGGACTTGAATTATTTAAATTCAAATTAGAACTTCCTTTCTTATCATCCTTCTTGTACTTTTGTTTTTCTCTTCTTGTTTTTCTCTTCTTGATTGATTCTTCTTAATCTTCTTGTAAACTCCTTTTATAACCGTGTTTAGCCTCTCCTTTCTATCAGTTGAGGAACCTGAATCATCAGAAGAGATAGATGAGGTAATAACAAGTTTAAATGAAATCACTTTCTTCTTATCATAGGCTTCATTCTACCATATAAATGGAATGAAAAGAAGGTTGTCATTGATGAAAGAGGGAATTTCAAGGAGTATGAGCTTATATGAGCTTGTGAATCTGTGGAACATCTTATTAATAGGTTCTTCTTCTTTCATCTTGAAATATTGATATTCAACTCATAGCATTCCACGTTCAGTTCTTTTCAGCTTATCTATTCCATAATGTGTAACTTGCAATATTCTCCATATGTCTTGATCAGTTTTGCAGGTAGATACATGAATAAAAACGCTTCTACTAATATCAAAATATAAGATATTCACAACTTTTTAATTCAACACATACATTACCATTTCATTTCCAGTTAAGGAATTCGAGTCTCACTTAGGTAGTTTGTAAGGTTTTACCATGATAGTCCGGTGATCAATGGTAAGTTGTTATTCTTGATTTCCAATATTTATAATCATTACCATCTAATTAAGGTTGACTCTAAATAATCCATACACCATTTGAATTTAAACCTGAAATCTCAACAATGATATTTTCCCTTAGGATGACAAATCTAAAATAAAAGTTAACTATAACAAATTATTTCCAAAAGAGAAGAACAAAAACTCTTAATAGGGTGTAGCTCTGATAGCACTTGTAGGATCCTAGATTGATATTGTAAATACAAGAGTGAATTATAGAACTTAATATAATCAAAGTAACTAAAATAATATAGAAAAATTCAGTGGATAAACTAAAACAATTCAACACACCCAATATGGAGTGAGTGGAGAGTTTAAGCCATAAAAGTAAAAAAATGAAACACGTGGATTTTTATAGTAGTTCGGATCAAAGTAATTCTACATTTACTCTTTACACACTCTCTAACTCTTTGAGAGGTATGGTATCCACTATAACCTCGCTTTTGAAGGGATTGGAAACCCTTTTACAAACCTGTCTTTCACCAAACCAAGGCACAACCAATGATCATTTTCAAACTTGGAGGCACAACCCAACAAACTTGTCTTTTGCATGCCTGGAGGCACAACCCAAAAACCCGCCTTTTGCATGCGTGGAGGCACAACCCATAACTCCTTTCTTTTTCCCGAGACAAAACACAACCTATATGATCCTGCTTTTTTATCAGATTAGCATAACCGATACACTTCCTTTTAATGAAGGCACAACTGTGTGGGAGTTGTGTTACAACTCGATAACTGCTATACAAATTAGAATAATACAACACAAAGTTCAACCTGATAAAGATGAAAAGGGAATGTTGGAGTAGAGACAAGCAGCTTCGTCCCTTTAACAAAGTAATAGAATGTTGCAGCTTCAAGAGAACCAACACATCCTCAACAATCCATGGCAGTAATGTGTAAACGATGTAGCACAAAAAAATTGCAGCACTTTAGTAGTGATGGAATTGTGTGTGTTGTTCAGTTTTCTATGGCCTTTATTTATAGATGAATTCTTCTATGACTAATTCCCTATCACAACCTCCACAATCATTCTTAACATGAGTGTCTCCTAAATTTTCATTACATCCAACAACGGTTAGAATAATATAAATATAAAAATATGATTGTTACCTTTATATTGAAATATCATGCGTAATGTGATAAACTAATTCCCACGTTATTCCTGCATCAAACATTTCACAACCACTTCACATATCATCATTAGTATTTATTAGTAACTTACAAATTAATAAAAAAATAGAGAAACCCAAAATATCTAGCAGCAGATAGAAATATAGAAACCATCATGAAACATAACATCGAGACGTTAGGTATGTAGGTGTGAAAAATGTTGTCTAGTCCATAGCACGAAAGAGATTTCACAGCGCAACTGAAATATTTTCTAAAAACACTTCACTTAGATCATCTGATATTTAGACATTTCATCTTCTGATCTCCTTCGTTTGATAATCACTTCATTGAAATAAAAAACTCTATAACATAATAACAGGAAAAACATAAAAGTAATTTGAAATCATAAAAACATTGTTGGATTGGTGGAGCTTGATCCGGTTGGGTCGAATGCTTGTGGCCCGCAACTGTCGTGGGTTGAGCTCCACGGTGAGCTCATTGGGGGTTGCAGGGGGCAACACGCCCCTACTCCGAGGGTCCGGGGGCCGAAGGCCCCCAGCCCATTTTTTGTGCACTGTAGAAATGATGACCACTATAGCGGAGCTGACCGACCGACACCGACAGACACTGTAGCAGTGCGGACTTCGGGGTCAACTGGACTGTAGCACTTTTGACTTCCAGCCGGCAGCACTGTAGCGTTTTTGACAAAGCTGGCCGCCGTTCACTGTAGCGACGCGGACTTACTTTTCGAACAGTGATCGTCTTCTCCATTTTTTATAGCCATTTTCGGGCTAGGGTTACTACTGAAAAAAATCTTTGTAATTTGTGCTCCTGATATAGCGAAATTCTACCTCTCCCGTGGATGGAGGGATTATTCCCGAACCAAGTAAATCGTTGTGTTCTTGTTGCTTTCTTTCTTTTGTTTTCTCGTTTCTGTCATTGTGACTCCCGACGATTCCGCAACAAACATTACAATAAATGATTTTTAAAGACAATTTAAAACTTCATAAGGATCATATTATAAGTTCGTAAGGTTCAATTATGAGTTCATAAGGTTTAGATTAAACTTTGTAAGGTTCAGCTAAGACTTCGTAAGGTTGTTTTGAAATCATTGTAAGGTCATTTTTCTTCATAAGACTGTTTTGAAATATTCCTAAGGCTGTTCCACAATCTTCATAAGGTTCATGCCTTTATCAAAAAAACCACTTCATAAGGTTCAAACACAAGCTTTGTAAGGTTGTTTTAAAATTTGCAATCTTCATAAGGTTCAAATAAACTATCGTAAGGTTCAGTCCTTTGTAAAAAAAAAACTAGACTCAGCCTTCGTAAGAGTAAAATCATAAATTCGTAAGTTATTTTAATCAGTTCATAAGAGTTATTTTCCATGAGAGTTAAAAATGCAAGAGTCATTTTACACTTAGAAAAAATACGAAAAAAAACATTTCGCAAGTCATTTGATACTTAGAAAAATTAACGAAAACTCAATACGTAAAATTAATCAACGCTTAATATATAAAACAAAATAACTGAATAAACACAAAAGCTCCATCATATTCAACATTATTCTTAAAAAAAAATCAAACTAGTATAAAACATAAAATAAAGAATTTTTATAATAATCATAGAGTTTTGTAATAGTAGAGTTTTGTAATTATCAAAATAAGAAAAGATAAGAGGGTAAAGAGAGAAAAAGAGCTCTTAACTCTAACTATATTTAGAGCCACTCCAACAATCTCAAACTCTAACACGTTCAAAATCTAACACCAAAAAGTGACACAATGATGGCCTTGTCGAAGGGTTGCTCGACACTTTAAAATTTTAAACACACCCTGGTGGTAGTATAAGAACTGTCCTTAGGTATCGTTATCTTGAGGAAGTGGTAATATCAATCACGAAGTTCACTTATATATAAATATTTTTATATTTTTAAATATTATGAAAATGAAGAAAATGAAGAAAATTCAAGGTGGGTGATGGTCCAAATAGTGAACAAAGATGGAAGAAAGTGAAAACAAAGAGAGGATTGATGAATACAAAGTAAGAAAAATAGGTGTCGGAAGAGAGTGAGCACAAACTTGATAAGAAATAATCCAATTCTACAGGAGTACAGCTAAAATGAATCTTATCATTAATCTATTAATATATTAATTATCTCTTGGAAAAATCATTCAATGGAGTAATCTATCTCTTGACTAACCCCACAAACCTCACAATGAATTGGGAAAACTCCATACCAGAATGTCTTCCTAGTACGCAGGCTTCTTCTAATTCGGGATTAGAAACACACCAAACAATCACCACACACTGAAATGTCTCCTTAGTAGATGTTATCTCTTTGTGTAATCCAGACCACACAACACCTCGTGAACTGCTCTCGAACTAGAACACTCGGTAAGGGAAAACAACGATGAAAGTGAAGTCAAAGAACACAATATCTGGGGATGAAAGACCTCTCATATCTCTTCATTGAACCTTCAATGTGAAATTAGAACACAAATGAAGAAAATAATAGATTTTCAAAACTAAAATAAACATAGAAGCATTGCTCCCTCAGACTGGAAAATCATGTCATCTCTCCGTTGCTGGGGGCAAGAGTTCACAATCACGGAGGCAGAAGAAATCGCATAAGAACAAAAAAATGAAAAAATTAAACACAAAATTGGGAAGAATTCAATACCATAGAATCAATAAGAAACAACAGTCCTTAAGAGGAAATTTAGTCGGTCAAGAAAAAAGAGAGGCATCCGGCAGGAGATGGTTCTTCCCTAAAAGGGGGTGGGGTCTATTTTTATAGTGATGCGGTCTTGCTAAATTTAAATACTAGATAAAATAATCTAGATACCCTCTTTAGGTATATCTTCAACCTCCAATTTCTTTGTTCTCAACAGAAACCTAACTGAATCACAACAAGGTTCTTGGAGTTTCTCTCTCCTTCTTTGTGTCCTGCGTCTATAGAGTCTGGATTGTTGGTAGTTAGGATATCCTTTTAATGTCGGCAGGCCTGTAAGGGATGGATTAGTGGGCTTGGTAGTGATGCCATGGTCTGGAAAGCGGTGGACTAAAATTGCATATCTTCATGGGCCTGGCGGGTTTGGTGGGAAAAAAGTAGGTGTGGTAGGGGTGTAAATTAGGAGGCTGCAAAAGGCTGGATATTATGGGAACTGGACAAGGGACTTAAGGCTGTAAGTGCGTGTAGGGAGGCTTCAAGGACTGCTGGTTAGGCATCATGTGTGGTCTTCATTTCCAAGGATGAGGCATGTTGAGGATATCTGCAGCTGAAGATGGGGCTAGATGTACCATGTGAAGAAGCCTGCAATAGGGCTGGAATTTTTGTGAAGTGGAACTGAGTGGTGGATTAGAGGTGGGGCTGCAAGGGTCTTCTAGTGGTGAGTGTTAGGTGCTAAAGCTACTATTTTATTGCAAAAATTGGAGGAAAAGATGGTTTTCAAGGTTTTTGATGTCTGCACGTAGGGATGGAATAGCGTGGTGAGAAACTGGAAACAGGGGGCTGGCCTTGCACAAAACCTTTATTGAATTGTTTGCCAGCACCTTTGGCTTCTAACATCAACCAAAAACAAAACTTTCATTGAGTACTTCTCAAGCATCGTTGTTGGGACGGAAAATGATTGGCTCACTGGTGTAGCGATAATAGCGAGATAAAATAAAATGAAAAATGTGGAAATAAATGACACTAGGTAATGTGGAAAAACCCCCAAAATGAAAGGGGTAAAAAACCACGAGAAAATAGAAGGATCAATATAGGTAAATATAGGTAGAGACACTCACTATTACAAAGAAAAAGCTCTCGTAAATATCTCTCTTGAATAAGTGGAGAAAACACACCTCACAAAATACCACACTCAAATGATGAACCGTTGGTGATGAGATTGTCGGTGAAGATAAGCTAATAAGATACTGAAATGAGCTCCCACTTGGAGATTTTATTGTGAACCAATCACATATCCACACATCCTTTCTATCTATCAAACATGTTGTTCATATCTCTGCGAGACCGTTCGGGGATCTGCACCATCTGAACTTAACAAAGTCAATCACCTTCGTCAGGAAATCTACTAGATTTTCTTTAGTGTGGATTTTATGCATATTCACACTTCTTTCTTCCACCGCATCTCGGACAAAGTGATATTTTACCCGAATGTACTTCATCCTAGAATGAAAAGATGGATTCCTTACAATGTGCAAGGTGTTCTGATTGTCACAAAACAATGGAATCTACCCATGTTTGTGTCTGATCACCTCCAACAACCTTCTCATCCAAATCGTCTTTTTGCAAGCATTGTGTAGCTTCCATATACTCCGCCCTCATCATGGATAAAGCCACAACTGACTGTAACATTTAAATCCAGTTCACAACTCCTCTTGCAAGAGTAAAGAAATAACCGGTAGTGAATTTTCTCCGGTTAGAATCACTTGCAAAACCTGAATCAACATATCCTCTGATAATAAAATCTGATTCTCCATAATATAATGTAGCATTTGAGGTCTCCTTGTTGTATCTCAGGATCCTCTTCACTGTGCTCCAATGCTCTCATCCAGGATTCTCCATGTATCGACTAACTCCTCCCACTGCATGTGCAATGTCTAGTCTAGTACAAACCATAGCGAATATCAGACTCTCCACCGCTAATGCATTAGGTACTCGCGACATCTTCATCCTCTCTGCTTCACTTCTAAGATTCATCATAGAGAGTCACTTGAAATTAATGGGAAGAGGGATATTCTTTCATGTTAAAGTGTTTCAAGACTTTCCTCAGGTAATTCTTCAGGGATATCCAAATCTTCCCGTTATTCCTGTCTTGATAAATCTGCATTCCAAGAATCATGTTTGCTGGTCTCAAACCTTTCATATTAAACTCCCTAGCCAACTGTACCTTCGTCTCTCAGATCTGATCATTGTTGAGGCTTGCAACCAACATGTCATTCACATATAATAGAAGAATGATGAAATCATTACCATCTGAACCCCTGAAATATGAACAAGGATTTGAATGAAGTTCGTTGTATCCATGGCTCTTGAAATAGGAATCAGATCTCTTATACCAACACATCGGCGCCTGCTTGAGACCGTACATAGATTTGTTCAACCCGCAAACCAAGTTATCTTTACCTTCTTTTATAAAGCCTTTGGTTGGAGCGTATAGATTTTTTCATCAAGATCACCATGGAGAAAAGCAGTCTTCACATCCAGCTTCTCTAGATGTAAATTGTATATAGCACACATTACCAAAACTATCCGAGAGAACAAATTTCATTGAAATCAATACATTCCTTCTAAGCATATCATTGGACCACCATTCTTGTTCTTGTGCATGGCTTCAAGTTCCTCCTGCATCACCACCATCCATGAGGATATATCTGGACTCTGGGTCGCCTCCACAGAAGAAGATGGTTCTTCATCCTCTGTCAATAAGTAGTAAACAATATTGATCTCAATGTCATAATCCGAGTGTCATACTGGTTCTCTTTACTCCTGGGTTGACTGTCGTGGTTCAGACTCAACCAGTACTTGATCATCATGCTCCGGTAATGTCTCAGAGGAAACCGGTTCTTCCTTGGATTTTTCCTCCGCATCGACTATTGTAGTTTTTGTATTCTCTTTCTCTATGTCTCCATCAATTGTCATTTGAATCTTCTCTTCTACAAAAATGGCATCATTGCTGATGATAAGTTTGCGGGCAGTGGGGTCTCACAAATGATACCCCTTCACGCCATCAGCTTACCCCAAGAAGATACATTTTCTAGATCTCAAATCCAACTTCGATCTTTCCTGGTCATTAAACAATACATATACAAGACTTCCAAAAGTATGTAACTGAGAATAGTCAGCAGGTTTACCAGTCCACATCTCCATCAATGTCTTCAGATCTATTGCCACTGAAGGAGATCAGTTGATCACATAATAGGCGGTATTCACTGCCTCTTCATAGAAACTTTTGGAAATTTTGACAGTCTTCAACATCGCCCTTGTACTATCCAACAAGGTTCTGATTATCCACTCTTTCGGTCTATTTTGTTGAGGAGTTTACGTCACCATGAACTATCTCTTGATGTCATCTTGTTGAAAAAACATATCAAACTCTTGTATATTCTTCACCGTTGTCAGTCCTCAAACACTTGATCTTCTTTCCAGATTCAAGTTCTTTCTGTGCTTCGAATGTTTTGAGGACTTCAAAAAACATATGTTGTCCTCTTGATTGGGTACACCCAACAACTCTTGGAATAATCGTCAATGAATGATACAAAGTACCTTACTCCTCTCAGAGATATAACTGGTGCTTGCCAAACATCGGAATGGATCAACTCCAAGACCTTTTTGCTTCTTGATGTTGACGTCTCAAACTTTAACCTGTGTTGTTTTCTCAAAACACAATGCTCACAAAATGGTAAGGATGTCTTTGTAAGCCCAGGAAACAACTTTTAATCCGCAAGAATCATCAGACCTCTTTCTGACATATAGTTAAGCTTCGAATGTCATAACATCGTCGACACTTTCGTCGAGGTAGTTGATGCGGCAACTATCTCCGCCTCTTTGTATGTTTCACCCATAAGCACATATAGGTTCTTCGAGATCTTCTCTTCCTTCATCGCCACCATCACGTCATTCACAATTCTCATCACTCCATTCTCGGTGTGAGTCTTGCATCCAATATCATAAAATTGTCCCAAAGACAATATGTTCTTCTTCAGACCCTTCACGCGACGTACTCCTTGGATGGTTCATAAAATACCATCATGCATCTTCAGTTTGATGGTATGACTCCAACAATCTTCAGGGTGTGATCGCTCCCCATATACACAAGTCCTTCCAGAATAATTTCATACTGATCAAACCATTCCTGTCGAGACATCATGTGTCATGTTGCTCCCGAGTTGATTATCCATGCGTTGTTGAGATGCTGTCAGCTTCCAATAGTTGTCATCAATTCACTGACTAGTATATCTCCATTTCCAAAAGTACTCACCGCATTTCTCTGAGAGATCTTTTCAATACTTTCATTCTTCCCACAATCCATTTTGACGTGTCCCTTCTTTCCACAATTATAACATGTGATATTCTTCTTCATGCTCTTTGATTTGGATCTGTCATGATTTTGACTCCAACTAAAACCACACTTCATCATCACATCTTCCAGTCTTTCTCCGATTGTCAGTAGGGAATTGTCATTTCACGGCACTGTCTACATCTTCATTTTCCACAATAGAAAATTATTCATGTTGAATTTTTCAATCTTAAATTTCTTTGTCATCTAAACACACCGTCAGTCCAGAACCTCCTCTATTTCATAACGGTGTATTAAATAATCTCAATAAATTTTTTCTGATTTGGAAGATCAATCAAAGTTGAAATCACAGAGCATACTCAAATTAACGAGAATTATTAATACCTAAAAAAGTTAACAATACCAGACTAGAACCTTCCACTGATACCACTTGTTGGGACCGAGAATAATTAGTTCACTAGTACAGTGATAATAGCAAGATAAAATAAAATGAAAAATATGGAAATAAATAAAATGTAACGTTGAAAACCCCCAAAATGAAAAGGGTAAAAAATCATGGGTAAATAAATGTGGGTATAGACACTCTCACTATTACAACAAGAAAATCCTCGTAAAAATCTCTATTAATAAGTGGAGAAAACACGCCTCACAATATACTACACAATCATGAGATTGCCGGTGAACGGAAGGTGATGAGATACTGAAATAAGAGAAGGCTCTTGCCTTTTATAGACTGCTTCCAGCCCTGCCCAGCCCCTCTCTCGCTGCCTTATCAGAGGTTGGTTGGGTTGTCCAGCCACCTAACCCGCCGCCGCTTGACCTCCTTTGATAAATCATCGGGGCGGTGCCGTCCGTCCAATGAAAAACTGCGGAAAATCGTGTCAGTAGCATGAATATCATTTTGATTGCAACTAAAACAAACCAACTTAAGCTCCCTAATCTACTTCAGCGGCCATCAAATACCCAACGAAGTTACCCGATCTGGACCGAACTCCCTTGCTTGATGCGAACCTGGCAGCAGACCCTTCTTTGAGCTGTAAAGCCGAACGAACATCCCCCTGGACAAAGCATCCTGATGTGCACCTCATTTATGCAGCGGCACAAAACCTCCAAGACGATTCGCGACCCCCATCAATCGAACCCAGCAGATAGATTCATGGAGGAGTCTTCACCTTTCCTCCATCAATTTGTAGATGGTTCCGAGCAGCATTAAGCTCCTGATGCGTCTAAGTGTGGAAAGCCTCTCCTTGGACCGGTTCTCTTGTGGGCCTAATAAGTGGCCTTCAAAAAGGCTATCAAATAAATCCATCTAATTACCTACATTTCACAATAATAATTTCATGCAACAATCAATTCAATTTGAAAATGAGATTTCATTAATAATCTCAAACTGTCCACAAAAGTATTTATAGATATAGCATGGGTAATTCATATTTCCATAACAAAAATATTTTCAAAATCAAAATCCCAACACACTTAAACAATTCAATTTAATTTTCTAGTAAAATATGTACGACTGGTCATAGGTATATTTCTAAAAATAATCTATAGTTATAACTGATATTCAAAATGAATTTCCAAAAATTCAAGCATATGTGTTTTTAGATATTTCAAACACGCGTGATTTTTTTACAAATTAACTCAAAAAACAAGGGTTAAATGTGAACCTGTATTTAACCAACCTGGGTTAGCTCGTCACGAGGCTCGTACCATGTTCTCAATCACCACAGGTTGACAATAAGCACTAAGTGTATCAAACTCAAACTTTGGGAACCTTCAAATATCAGTAAATGAACCACAAACTTTTACCAAGATTTTGGCACGGTGTATCCCCATCATGCAAAAAAGAAATAAGCAGTTCTATATAAAAAGACGAACCAAACGAGGCGTATGCAACATGAACATACTAACTCACTTATGAAAATGAAAAAAAAGAGAAGTACATCACATGTAATTATACGAAAGAAACAAAAATACAAGGGTAGCCAAAATGGCTGATACACGATCACCCCAAAAAAAACTTGTTGGCATCGGAAAACGCGTCCATAGAATCCACCGAATTCTACCAATGTTGATCCAAGAGTGTAGCTCATTTCGAAGGCTTCGATTTTATTGGTCGTGGAGCCCGAACGAAGTTACATGTCAGAAGTTATGGTCGTTCGAAGTCAGACTGCTGAAAATGACCATCGAGGACGATTTTGGGGGGGGAGTGTGGATTTTTGCACAAGAATGGAAGTTTTGCACGCAAGAATAGAATCTTGTGCGCAACTCGTTGCGTAAAACTTTTATGCGCCCCATGCGACGTCAATCTTCAGCCCCGACCACCTGAAAATGGCTAAGTAAGGTGCGCACAAGTTTCGAGATGTGCGCGCAAGGTTGGCATTTGTGCGCAAGCCTCTTACGTGCCCCAATACGATGTTAAACGACCCCTTTGCGGGCGTGCCCGCCACAGGTCACGCGAAAGATCTCTTCCACACCTGAAATCTTACGCGCCATTGTTCAAGGTTTCGCCTATAAATACAAGTGCCCCCCCTCAGGTAAGTCTTCGGAGGTCGGTCGTCGCTTTGCTACACGTAAGACCGCCTCTTTCGCGCCTGCGTGGAAGAATAGAACCCTCCGTGTGAGATCTTTCGCGACAAGTCCCATATGGGTTTGCCTTCACGCGGGCCCACGATGGTTTGATCCTTGCACGACCTCTTTTCTGCCTAAATCATGTGTGTGCAAGATTTCATCTTACACGTAGAACTTTTAATCTTGTGCGCAACAATGCCAAGGTGCCAAATTTTGCGCTCACTTGTGCCGCATAGTCCAATCTTACGCGCTGCCCATCCTGCGTGTAGCACATCTTACGCGCAACAATATACAGGGTCGTGCCTGCTGGTCCATACCGTGGGGGCTGCGCCACATCCCCCTTGGGATCAATGTCCGTCCCTTCACTGCCGTCACTGACCCCCATGAAAAATGGAGAGTCGCACCGCGAACTTTTCAGGTCGGGTCGCCGATATTTTACCTTGCGCACCCACCTTCCACCTATGAAATACCATGATTTGAGATACTCCTCCGCACTCCATAAAACACCTCGAGTCAACATATTCCTCTTGGTCCCTTTCCCATGTCGTGAGTTGAGATTCTCATCTTCAATTTCCTGAGTGTCTTGAGTAGAATCATTCCCCAAGCGACTCGTCCAAACCCCATCACCTGACTCCTATGTCAGGTTTAACCAGAAAGGGTCGCTCTTGCATAAGTCTCACACCAGTCATTGCTAGGCGCCCTATGCCTAATAGTCCTCACTTCACGACTTTAAACTGCAGTACACCCTATATGAAAAACATATGATGTCTCTCGTTCCAAATAAGAGATGTCTTATGCACCAAGCATGAGATGCCAACATTCCTCACTATATGACTTTAAACTCTAGCATACCCTATCATTCAAGAATAGGATGCCTTATGCATCAAGCATAAGATGCCTCATCATGAGGCAGATATCAAACAACACTTTGGACCTCCTCATCAGGTGTAAGTCCCAACCATACCCCTTGACCCATCTATAAGTCGAGATGCCCTCATGATCTGACATGAGGAAGACATCACGAGCATCTCATTGCATAAGCCCCGCACAACTCGTTCATTCAAATGACGTTAAATTAAATCCTTACCCCTTGCAATGAACATGAGATGTCCTCATGACCTGACATGAGGAGGATATCACGGGCCGCTTCCACGTGTAAGCCCCATCCATCATGGTCGCTCTTTAGCGGCACCCGGGCAGTTTCCACGCGTATTCCCCATCCATCATTGCCGCTTTTTAGCGGCACCCAGACAACTTCCACGCATAAGCCCCATTCATCATTCTTGTGCACATGTATTCTACGACACGTCTGTTTGGTATGTTGATTCCTCTTGTTTCTCACACCGAGCATGACTCACGTGATCTTAGAGAGTAGCAACAACAATGACATCCTCTTTGGGCCGCTAACTATGCGTAAGACCCAACATGACTATGGGCCGCTAACCATGTGTAATCCCCAGACCCCTCTTCCCGAACTACATGGACTTTGATATTTGTCTTCTAAGAAAAGTACGTATGAAGCCTCTCTGAGGTTCAAGCCACTCACTTCCCATCACTCATCTGTCCTGACTATTTCACATCGGTCCACATTCATCCCACATGATGTTAAACTGCATCCCCCAACTGAACTACATGTGTTTATATCCCTTTCGGGTATGTAGGACGCTTCTTTGAGGCTCAATCCTGACTAATGGTAAACTCTGGTGCTCCCTCGTAGGGATGTACCATCCTGATGTGACATCTCCCCTTTTTGGGAGACATATCCCAGATCCACCTCCCTAAGGTGTTTTGATCCATCCACGAGTTGTTAACCATGCACAACCTCTATACTTCTCCATACTCCTCCAACCAAGAGTGTCCCTCTTGTGATGGGTCGCTAACCATGCGTAAGCCCCAACATGTCTCTGTGTCGCTATCCTTTGTGTACACCCCGATTCTATACCCCATCCTGAACTACATGGACTTTGATTCTCTACCATGTGGATACGTAGGAAGCCTCCCTGAGGTTCAAGTCCATCATCCATGTCCCATCTTGGTATCTCCCTTGAGCCTTTGTGTTTTAAGAAGATCATGCCCCAACCCAGAGATTCCACTTTCTTCAGGTCTCCATCCATGTGTCTATTCTCACTGGTCGCCTCCTTAGGTGTCCCACCACCCCATTTAATAACTACGTGAACTTTGATTCCCTGCCATGGGGATACGTAGGAAACCTCCCTGAGGTTCAAGCCCAACGTCGTCATCTTCACATTAGTTCCAACCCTTTCGTTTCACTGACTTCATTCAAATCCCCCATCATCCATCCTAATTTTTACCTAGGCCTCCACATCTCAGTAATATCATGACATCCACTTCATCACTGCTTCTAGCAGCACCCGAGCAGTTAACCATGCTTAATCCCCACACATCCATATCATCCAACCAAGAGTGCCCCTCTTGCGAATGGAAGCTAACCACATGTAATCCCCAAACCACCCCCTTCGAACTACGTGTGTTTTGATCCTTGTCTTCTATTCAAGGTACGTAGAAAGTCTCTCTAAGGTTCAATGACACGTGCCTATCGTGGGGTGTGGCAAAAACAAATATAACCTATGTTAAAATGTATTATAGTGGATTACCTAGGTTGTCTCCAGAGAGGAGTGCACAACAATTAAGTTGTCACCTTAAAATAGAAAGAAGTGAGGTTGTTTTTAGAAATTGTTTGATTTAGAAAATACAATAAAGAAACTAAATAATGTAAAGTAATTAAGTGAAAGTTTTGAAACA
The DNA here is from genome assembly GCA_963277665.1 of Viscum album. NCBI lineage: Eukaryota > Viridiplantae > Streptophyta > Magnoliopsida > Santalales > Viscaceae > Viscum > Viscum album. The sequence goes on along the minus strand of OY728138.1, from coordinate 959,378,371 downwards.
AATTGACAAATGATGTGATTTAAATCAGTGATATGAAATGGTGATCAGGTTAGGGTCGGTTTTCCAATTGTAATTCAATCATTGTTCATTTTACCCAATTCTCCTCTGCTAAATCGTTAAGAGTGAGAATCCACAATCGTTTATTCTCACTCCCTTGGTCAAATAAAAATGTGAGAATAAACCTTACTAAAACCTCAGATTGGTCTACTCTCCTTCCAATGTGTAATAGAGTTGTAGAAAATACCCCCAATTATCTTAGGCAATTCCCAATCGGGTCTTGTTTATCCCAAGTAATCAAGAACATTCACTACTCCTCACACACGTACCGGTGATCACCGAGTACGTCACCACTAAGTCCTGGTATATTCCATCGTTTATAAACCAGAACCTATTAGAGGGAGATATTGATCATTGACCAAATATAAATGAACAACAGAATCTAAAATCAGACGTATATGATAATAAAAACTGTTATAGGAAATTGAAACTGATTCACAGAAGAGAAGAGGATTTTAAAACATTAAGATAAGGAACTCATGAAATACAACATGGAAAACCTCTCCTTCCCCAATCACACAGAATTTTACCCCACCATGGTAAGGGTAATTGTGACTAAGGGGAAAGAAGAACACATTACAAGACTAAGAAGTATAAAACAAAGAAAAGAAAGAACAGAAATTTGATCCTCCAGAATCTGTCCTCCAGAATTTTGCCTATGTTCTTCCCACCAGCCGGCCGAAACTCACTAAGGTACCTTCTGATAGAATGTTTGAAATGAAGTTTTCTATCGACCCTCTAAATTTGAGAGTCATTGTACAGGTGTAAATAAATATATGGCCGAATCAATGACCATTACTTTTCTGGACGCCAAACACTGTTTCACCCACTCCACTTGGACGCGCCAAAAGGATGCATTAATGAGCTCAATAATTTATGAAATTTAATTTGAACCATCCTTTTGAAGTTATCTGTCAACACCAGATAGAATCACCTAATTCTAAGGTCGGCTGAAGGAGATATTCCATATTTAATGAAGTGGGGTCCATTCTGCCTGCCAAACTGATTTCTCCACTTGATTGAATTTTATGTACCATTGGGTTTCGAATTGGGTCTTGGTCCAGAAGGAACATTTTAAGCCCACAAGTATAGGAATCCTAAAAAAAATATTCACTTCAATTGGACCCATATTATAAAAGTTATTCCTGAAAAATAGAAGCTATATAAAACTGACAATTTTACAGAATTACCCCATTTTCACATTTAAGCCCAAAATACACCAAAAACACATAAATGATGCAAATACACTCACATTGAATAATTGGGAGGGATTAAATCATTAAAAAACATATAAATAATAATGAAAATATTAACTCTATCATTCAACCCCAACCAACGATAAACCTTGGTGTTCCCCTCTTTGGGGTTCACCACCCTGATCCACCCACAGTGGTATCCAAATCAGCCTTCACGGTGTGACATCTTACCCTTTTGGGCCACACCACCCTGGGTTCGCTTTTTTTGGGTGCCCTGATCCTTCCATATGGTGATCCCTTTTTAGGACACACCATCACAATGTGACATCTTCCATTTTTGGGATACACCACCCTAGGTCTGGTCTTTTTGGGTGTTCTGATCCATCCATCTAGTGCTCCCTTTTTAGGATACACCCTCACAGTGTGACATCTTCCCTTTTTGGGAAAATCCACCCTAGGTATTCTCTTTTTGGGAGTTTTGATCCATCCATCCGATAAACCTTCCAGGTGCTCCCTCCTAGGGATGTACCAATATGATCTATCTCCATGGGGCGTTTTGATCACTCTCATTCCGTCTTATTGAGATGTTAAACTTATGGCCTACCCCGTGTTGAACATGGGATGTCTGAGGAAAACCTTGAAAAATGCACCTTCAACGCAACCATCTCTATTAGACTTTAAACTCACGACATACCCCGTGTTAAACATGGGAAGCCAAGGAAAACCTCAGAAGACATGCCTTAGGAATTATATACCTCGTGATTTATGTGGGATGCCTCGGGTTTTTGTGCCCTTGAGAAGACCTATGAGGAGGAATAATACAGGTGTCCCAATGTTCTGGCGTCCTAAGATGCCCCTACATGTCTAATGTTATCATCTACTCTAACCGAAGGTTGATACCCTCTCATGACCCCTTGAAATGTCATGACAGAAGCAGCGTAATTAATCGACGTCCACAAAGAGATGGCACCGAGAATGAGATTCATGAACAACGTCTTAATATATAAGGGAGACTCGGACTAGACAACGAATTCCAAGGAGGAATCCATGGAATAAGGGAGCGACATACCATCATCATATTTTGATCAAGGAGTAAACATCACTGAAGAAGTGATGGATGCCGCCCGCCTTTGGAAAGTGGGAACACGGGGCCACAAGCATGCGTCGCCACAACGATGCACCCATTGGCTACGAAAAGCATCGGAAACAAAACTGTGAAACTTGAACCGACATAGAACTATCTTCATTTGACCTGTGGTCACCACCACATCCCAAAGCACCCATTGACTTGATGAACAAAGCATATTATCCACTACAAGGTTGTACTTTGGATACTTGTATACATATATGAGAATAAAATACACAATAAGGTGTGTATGTTGGGTGTGAGCTAAAGATGCCCAGTAAGATTTCACTAAAGAGTTTAGGTATGTAATATCCCAGTTTGAAGACAACTCAACCGGTGCCCCGACTGGGTTCATCACGTGACCTTAAGCGCATCTTTCCGAACACCATAGGCTGTCGACCAATAGTGGGGCTATAAAGAGGTACCATGAGGATGTTATACCCCCTATATTAGAGTGTGCAATCATAAAATAAATACATAAATAACATAACATGCAGGAAGTAGAAGTAAATAGAAACATGCTATAATCGATTGAAATGTGTCACACAAACTTGAATAGTCATGATCACATAAAAAGTAATGACATTGAAGCTCCATAAATAACTCATTCTAGTCTATTGACCATCCGATTTATCCTCCTCAACCATGAAATACCAGGGCCTTAGCCTAACCTAAACTTGCAACAAGTGAGAGCTTCTTGAGTACCCAAGTGTCATGGATTCCTGAGAAGGGTGTGAGTATATAACTGTTGTTTTATGTCCCTGCATTGTTGTAATTTAATTCCTTTAATCTCATTGAAATTGAATTCATTTAATTATTTTATATGATGTATTCATATTTGCTTAAGGATTTTTTGTTTGCATGGGATTTGTAATCCTTGCATGGGACAGTTCACTTTAGATGCTTATATTTTGTTTACTAGAAATATATATTATTTCCTTACCTATTTAAACGGTTAAACTTGGACCATTGATCATGGGTGATTGAATAATTGTGGTTGGATTTAGTTGTGTTTGTTTGGATCGACTTCGATTAGGGTCTCCTCCTCTGTTCCAATGTCATGGCGCCACTTATCCCATACATCGTGATGCCTTCTGTTAGGTGAACCGCCTCTGTTTTATCTACTGTCCATGTGAGATTCATCCCAAAGATCTTGATCTATCACCTAATGCTCCATTGAAACGTAATGATTTCCCTCACTGGTCACTTGGATTCGACTAATCCATTCTCTTCAGTTCATTAGGATCTCTTGGTCTGGTTCGGCTGGTGAGCTCCCAATGAGAAGACCCTTCACTGCGCAAAGGGGTTCTTAGAGAAGAAGAAGAAGAATCAAGGCATTCCAACCACTCTCACACCCCGTTGTTGAGTTCATACTACCTCCTGGAACTGGAGTACCACTTTGGTGGAGATTAAGTGGAGATCGACTCGATCTTGGGTTTAGGGAGACTACACATCAGAGTGGTTCCAGATCATGAATTTCTTTCATCATAACCAAGTTTCAGTTTAGAATCTTGGATTTGTACTAATTTATTTATTTCTGTCATGTATAGATTTGTATCATTTTTTGGGTGTGTGCGTGAGCCTGTCCAAAAGTGGGTGGTGTTGACTCTTCGTGATAGGTTTGATCACTACCACCTAGTTCAATAGGGCCAACCTTCTCAGATAGTTTCTATAGTTTTCTTATTGATTCTTAAAGTCTGTATCTCTTTGTTTGACTTTTACTTGGTAATATAAAGTCGGACCAGTGTGGTGTTCTCACCGTTCATGTAGGATCACGTTGACTCGAAGAACATTATATCTGGTGTTATTTCCTTTCTGTTTTTTATACTTTCATTCTTCTAGTAGCTCGATTGAAAAATAAATTTTCTTTGTTTCTTTTTCGCCAAATGATTAATCGAATATATCTAATCTGTAACCTTGAAATATGATTTAGTAGGTCCTAGATGTTCAAAGGGTTAAATAGATAACCTCAACAAGTGGTATTAGAGCTTACTATAATATAGATAATGGGTTCTACTAAATTTGATATTGATAAATTTGATGGTAAAAATGATTTTAATCTATGGATAATTAAAATGATTACCCTATTAGATAATAACAATTTAATTAATTCCCTTACTGGAACCAAAAATAAAGTCACCACCCTTACCCCAGATGGGAATACTGCTATCACTTTTGTTGATGTCTTTAAAGAAACTCTTAGTAAATATCATAGCTTAATTATTTTATCTTTATGAGATAAATTTATTAGAGAGGTTTCATATGAGTATTCTACTGCTGGTATATAGCCTAGAATTTAATCTCTTTATACTACTAAGTCCCTTGTTGGTATATTATATTAAAAAATGAGATTATATACTTTCAAAATGCATCCTAGAACTGCAGTCAAGATACACATTGATTAATTTAATAAAATCTTGTTAGATTTAGCCAACATAGATGATGAAGATCAAGCCATAATACTATTAAATTCATTAGATGATACCTTTAATTATGTTAAGGATTCTATGGTGTATGGTAAATAAACCCTTACTCTCAAAGAAGTTAAATCTACTTTACTCTCTAAAGACCTTCAAAGGAAGGGCAGTGTTAAGACTGAGGTAGAGGGTTTGAACATTAGGGACAAAAGTGAATCTAGGGGAAGAAGTGAGTCTAGGGGTAGGAGGAAATACATGGGTCGGTCTAAGAAGCATTGGTATAAGTCTAAGAACAAAGTAATCAAGTGTTTCCAATTCAAACAACATGATCACATTAAAAGGAATTACCCTAATAAGAAAGTTGACTATAAAGACAATAATAATGAAAAATCCTTATTAGTTGAGAAGGACTTTGACACTACTGATGTGTTAAATGTTTCTAACATTGTCATCTTTGATGAATGGATCCTTGATTCAAGATGTTCATTCCACATGTGTCTTAGGAGGGAATTCTTCACTGAGTCGAGGAAAATTAAATCTGGTGAGTTATTTCTAGGGAATAATAGGAGCTGTCATATTATGGGAATATTATTATTTTTATTAGAGCTTCATGATAGGACTATTAAAATTATTGAGGAGGTTATGTGGGTACCCAAACTAAAAAAACCTAATCTCCCTAGGAGTCCTTGACCAGAAGGGATACACCTTTAAATCATACTTTGGCAGTCACAGGGTTTCTTGAGGACCCCTCATTGTCATAAGAGGAAATATTCGCAATGGCCTTTATGTATTAGATGGTAAAGTTTATAGAAGTTAGTTAAACACCTCTTGTGATTCATAACTTGATACAAACACCCTTTGACATATAAGTTTAGTTCATGCTAGTTCCAAAGACCTAAATGAACTTAAAAAATAAGGGCTTCTGAGTAATGTCACTCCTAGAAATATTTCTTTCTGTGAATATGGTGTATATAAAAAATCCATAAGAGTTAGTTTTAGTAGTTCTATGTATAAGGATAAAGAACCCCTTGAGTGTGTCTGCTCAAATTTGTGGGGTCCTTCTAGGGTTAACGCCCATGGTGGAGGCTTGTACTTTGTTTCCTTTATTGATGACCACTCTAGGAAAGTCTGGATTCATATACTCAAACAAAATTATGATACTTTTTAGAATTTTAAGAAATAGAAAGATGGGGTAGAAAGTGAATATGGCAAGAAACTCAAAGCCCTAAGAACTGATAATGGTTTAGAATATCTATCCACTGAGTTTATTGAATTGTGTGAATACGAGGGAATCAAAAGATACCATATTGTTGTGGAAACACCACAATAGAATAGATTAGTAGAGAGGATTAATAGGATTTTTCTGGAGAGGGTTAGGTATATTCTCTCCCACTCCAAACTCCCCAGGTCCTTTTGGGCTAAGGCTGCCTCAATAGCAGTCTACCTAATTAATCATTGTCTATATTCTGCTAATTATTTTAAGACACCTGAATAACTCTAAAAAGGATTACCCCTAATTCTTTTACACCTTAGGATATTTATATCCATAACTTATTCTCATACCCATACAGATAAGCTAGATCCAATTGTAAAGTGTATATTCATGGGTTATCCAGAGGGTGTTAAGGGGTATTGTCTCTGGATAGATAAACCAGGTTATCAAAAGTGTATAGTTAGTTGAGATGTTGTGTTTCATGAGTCTAGTCTATCCAATGATAAGGGAACTATAACATCCCTGACCAAGAAGCCACTAAACTGGTGCCCCAAGTCATGTCATCGCATGACCTCAAGCACACATCCCCGTATGCCAGAGGTTTCCAACTAGCGGCAAGGGTTTAATGAGTCGCGTGGGGAGACTATACCCTCTTTACTAGAGTAAGACACAATTGTTTACAGTATAAATAGCAGAATAATAGGAAAAACTAATAAAAAGAATATCCAAACATCTCCCAAAATTGGGTATAACCACAATTCTACATCAATCGTGTAATTTCATGCTAATAGTGTCAAAGTGAATAAAAACCAAATAAGACAAATAGAAAAATCCCTAATGGGTCCCGACTCTAAGTTTGAGTCCATCTCCATGTACATCCCAATCCCAACTCAACATCCTAGTGTAGGGACCTTGCCTTTGTCCTTACCTACAACCAAAAAATATACTTGGGTACCCAATGGAGGTTAGAGTAGGGTTTGAGTATAAAACTTAGTAGGCCGCCACCAATGGTGTCTACAAATATCCAGTCTAATAGATAGTGCATGAAAGTACAAAATAAATGGTAAGTAAACAAGGGATAGTTCGAGTGCCATTGGTTAACAAGGTTCTTTTAATTAATGTCTAGAATTTATTCCCAATTCCATTTCTTATACCATCTTTACTACATAATCCATTTTTAATACATGCTCTTTGGGTTAGGCATATACATCATCTATACATGGGTATAAGGCAATAAATCACTATGCATAGGGGAAATAACTCAAGTAACTATCTCACTAGGGCTACACATATCACATCAATACATTATCCTCGCCTCGAAGCCTCGGTCCGGGTGGAATTCAACCATTAGGGGAATAGAGACTATGTCCTCTTCCCTAACCCGTGCATTTTTGGGGTGGAGTTTAGAGCCTCAGTCTAACTCGACTCGTGGGCGTAGAACCTCATGTAAATACCCCACTCTATGAAGCCACGTGCATGTACTTATTTATCTAATCACCACAACCATACCATAACACAACCGAGCATAAACAATTCCATTGGATATCACAATACATAACAAACAACATGGGAATTAATACTATGCCATAACCCATTAATACATTTACCATTTAAAATTCATATCCATTTAGTAAAATTCCCATTCTCATGCCTTAAACCCTTAAGTGTATTCAACAACCCCTATGTCTTAGCCAATATTCATCAATTACCATATATTAACCCATTGAGCCCATTTATCATTTCACAAGCATTTACCCACTTATGCACTACAAGTATAATTCTCGTCTCATAAGGTACAACCACTTTATCACATTTAAACCTTTAGGAATACCCCATAATTCACATGTATTATCCCAATAAACATATTAATCCATTTTCCATTCTATTAACCAATTACAAGTTCACCATCTAATATGCGCTAATCCTCTTAGGCATTTCTAACCAAAGTTCATTAAACAATCGACATAATCACATTCGACCCAATTCACCCATTTTCATGTTATGCCAAACAACCCCTTATTCTCTTAACACCAAAGAAAAAACTATCATCATTACATTTACAACTAAATAAACTATTAAAACATGTTCTTTATGGGTTCCACATTATTACCCGACCACCCTTCAATTAACCCCACCCCTTTCTAGGTCTAGAAATGTCGGTGCACCCCATGGGTGGCCCCAAAATGGTCAAGTCATCCTCTACACATCCCATGGGGACAGTGAGGGTTTCAATTGGTCACTTAGACACCCCTTTTTATCAAACACTTCAACAGAACCAAGAACACAATTGGGGGAAAATAAGAACACAAGCTTCCATGCACAAATATAAAATAAAACTATGGGATAATACTTGTAGACCAGCTACCTCGAATCCAATGATGAACACACTCTTAATAGTAGCCTTGGATGCAGATTAAAACACCCCTTGAATCCAAAACCTAGATCTCACCAGAAAAAGAGGGTTTTAGAGCTTCAAAAGGAGATGTGAGAAAGATGAAAACCCTAATCGAGAAGAGGAATCAATGAAGAGATCAGACTTACCCGGGGCTTCGATCCACAACCAACGACGCTCCAAATGACTTATGATCGAAGTAGAGTCACCTATTGAAATCTTGGGTCGTCCAAGTTCATCACTAGGGTTGTAGGGGGTGAAATAGAGGAGAAACCCAAGTTGGGGTTTAAAATCGTAGAGTGGAAATTTTGTAAATTTTCCAACTTTACTGGGCTGCACGATTTACCCACACAGTTTTCCAAACTATGTGAAAATTGTGCGAGAGATACTATCCCAAAATCACCCCTTCACACAGTTTCCTAGGAATTCTGCATGGTTAGCTTAACCATGTAGTAACCGTGCACAAGCCTCTACCCAAGGTTGCACAGTTACCTGGGATGCTCCACACGGTTTGCACTAACTGTGCACAAACCATGCAACATGCCCAGAAATTCCTTTTTCTTCCTCTTTCATGTCCCGAACCCCCAAAACACCCCCCAAGTATTCACATAAACTTGGGAAACACTTATTTAACCAAAAAAGACACTTAAACCTAAGCGTAAACATGAACATACCTCAAGGAAGAATTCAAGATCTTACAACCTCCCCACCTTATAATGGCTCATCCTCGATTTGTACTCCCAAGAACCACTGAGCTTCCTCAACCAAGAGATAAGGACATTAGGCCCATATAACATTCCCATTTCCCCAAGTTTCTTATTGAACATTACAAAGCTACCATAAAAGTGAACCAAGACACGGTCTTGGCCAACAAGACTTCCTCACCACAACCCAGAACATGAACTAGATACTCTTCAAAGATGCATCAACTTTAACCAGACACAACCACTAGAACCTCTTAGAGAAAACATTGGAAACAATGCCTAAATTAAAGCAGGAAAAAAATTTCACACAAAATCATCCCTTTGAATAGGAATCAAATCGAACCCCATTAGTCTAATCCTCTTCACAACTCATGACCCAAATCACTTGGCATCATTTTACTATATTTCCCCTCAACTCTAATGGTGACCAAACCTGATATCTACTAGAGGAAAGCACATGATCCTCACAACCACACTTAACAACTTGCGTCGATCTACCACTCATGTCATGGCAATCCCATTCCACAAATGTACATCCAAACGCAACCCAAACACTCTGGTACTTGACCGATTTAACCTGTGTCAAGCTCGCTACCATGTCCAACTCACCCAAATGGTGACCAATCGAGTCCCTCCAACCCGAATCTCTTATCACGTTATCAACAAACCATTTACCTACCATGGTTATCTTCACCCTCTTTAGTTACTTGACACCTCCACTTTCGATAAAAGACCACTAGAATCTCAACTCAACTTTCACATCATACCTAACGCACCCATTGAGGTCATCCTAAGACTTCTGGTAGAATCCCTTCATCACAACACCACTTCCCTCCAAATAATTGTTAGGCTCCACCATCTCAACAACATTCCCAATCACTAGAACCACTATCATTCATACACTATCTAAAGATGGCTAAGTTCCCACTCAAGACCATTCTAAAATTTGAGACACACTTCTCCTCCCAAATCATCCATCAAAGATGTTTTACCACTCTCCACATTCGTCCCCTGCTCAAAGTCGAGTTGAGTTTCCCTTGATTGACCCATCCTGGAACACTTAGTTTCACGTTTGGCATAAAACTACATCACACAGATAATGTGCCTTCAAACTTTAAGGCATTACAAAACCACTAAAGGACACTTACCTGAACCTAATTTTGATTCCATTAGAATTATAGAACCCAAACTATCTTTCCACAAACGTATGTCACATCTCACTCCACTTTTTGATGACTAAACACAAGAATCTCAAACTCCATTCAGAACCACCCAGAGCCAAAGCCAAAGCTTGGACCAATCAACTACCATAGTCAAGGCCCACCTGTCCTTTATGAGAGACCCAACATTCACCTTATAAGTTCTTTATTAGCATCCTAGTGCCGCTACATCAACTCAACATTCCCTTCCCCACATCTAGGACTGACTCATCACTCCCCACCTTAGGAGTGTCGTTACCATTTCTCTTCACATGGGATTTCAATCACCATGGATCACACCCAAACACAAACCATATCCCAAAACTTAGACGCGGCTATCTATAATTCTCTAGAACAAGAGTTTGAACGTCAACCAGTGCCTACTAAAAACTTTCATGGATGGTAACCACAATGTTCATCGACACCTAGCCCATCACAAGGACCTCACATGAAACCGTTGATGGTGTGCATCCACCACCCCACTTCACATATATCGCCACCATGAACATAAAATTCATGATGTCCCTCCTCCTACCAAACACCTTAAAGTTAATAGGTGTAAATCTAGAGCTTCTCAAAATACTTGGGACGATGTCAAGATATTGGGCATGACCGTCACTAGCTGAGGTATGCTAAGAAATTGTAGAAGAACACCACCACCAACTTATCTATTTCTGATATCACCTACCATGATAGAACACCATGATCTACCAAGGATTTCATGCTTCCCATTTTCACACATCTCGTCAGCATTTAACCAGCATCACTCAAGCATGATTGCTAACTAATACTCACCACCGCCCTACGACCATATGTCAAGCAGTTGTGAACTGATGTTTTTCTTGATACTACTTCCACCACACCACTCGAGTTCTTCTGGTATGTCCCTAACAACTTATGATTGAACACTATGGGTTGTCACACCAATCAAACTAACGGTCCCTCACAAAACCACGCTCCCCAATTTGGATTCATAGAGAATGATAGATACTTATCCTGACCGGAATCGCACCATACCGGCGTGTGCCCGCACCTGGACCACTTAGAACTCTCAAGGTTTCGTAATTTCCTTTGAACATTTTCATACTAGATTTAGTTCCCACAAGCCAACCATCACACAACATAGCCCAAAACATGCTTACTTACCTAACCATGCTTCTTGATTAGTCGGCCTCGTCAGCCCAAGGCATTCTCAACATCTCACCCAACAACTAAACCATTCATACAAACAAGCCTAACCCTATGACCACCCTCACCTTGGTTTTCATCTTCCAATAAGATCATCTTACTCTGATTCAGTCATCCTTGTATATTTCACCTGAAAACAACACTAGGGTCTCCATTAACCGTCCTCCAAACTGACGGGTCAGGCGTCCCTATAACTCTATTTACCGAAGCTTAAAGGTAATCATATGCATCGATCTCACCTTTGAAGCATTACCCATGCCTCCTATTCCAAAGCACTGACATCACTGAGCTAGCCTCCCATGAGGTCACCCATGATTTCCATAAAACTACCAACACATTACCATAAATCAAGTCACATCACAATATCATCGACCTTCCCACTTATCCCTCTAGGAGAACCCGCACTAGATGACGTCTTTCACCTTGAAGGTCGAGTGATACCAATTCCCTAAACTGGAATCATGATGGAAAAAAGCCATTAATCCTCTTTCCAAACCATACATGTCAAGATATGAACAAAAAAATGTTCGTGAATGACACTATCACCCCCATTCTGATACATGTTGCTCCTAGCGCACCAATCGACCATTTAATCTAAGTTTCACATCAGAGGTAATTGTACACACACATTGACAACACGAGCCGAAATCCCTATTCTATGGTATGAGATACAACTCACAAGGTATAAACCCACATGGGTCACCACACCCATGGAAAATTACTATCACTAAGGACACTACCATCAGGACACTCATTCTTATGTCCATCGTACAACCCACAAGGATTACTACCTTCACATTACCAAATATAACCTTAAGATCTCAAGGCCACCTCCTAACTAAAGACACAATGAGGAACACCCAAAGGTTCACGCTTTAGAACATTATACATACCCAAATAATTAAAAATTTATACTTGCTCAGATTCGTATCCCTAAACACTTTCATAAACAAATACCTATAAGGAATACCAAATGGTATAAATCATAATGGAAGAATACACTATCTTTTATACTGATTCCACTCAACATACACTATTCCAACGGATGTGTTCACATCTCTACCACTACCCTCGACCCTTCTCACCACAAGTCTTGGTCAACATAGGGAAAACTGAATTACTTAATCACAAACCATTCATCAAACATACCCTTAAACCATTTCCTCTTTTACACACAAATACTTTCTCTTAATCACATTTATCATCTCAAAACTTGTTATAATTGTCATTTAACTCATTTAAACTTTTCACTGGGTAAAATTCATCAACTATTTTATCATCACCACACAAACCATTCTCTCTTAAACACCATTCGTTCTTTACAATTCACCACAACCCAAAACATTAACCCGGTCATGATGTTTCTTTATACAAAATATTCATTAACTATTCATTTAATTCTTTTCATATACCCACTTTCATTACCATTATTAGGCACTATTTTCTTCAATTTTTTCAAAGAAATAAAATTCATTCTACTCTCTATGCCCTGCACACCCATCTTATGTGTGCCTATCATGATGCATGCCAGCTATATCCTTAGGTGCCTAAAATGATGAATTAATGCACAACCTCAAGCCATTACATACATGAGAAAAATATCATAAATCATTCAAATCACAAGACATGTGCATCACCCAATGGTGAAATATCAGTCAACTATAACAACACACATAAAGAACAACAATTCCCACCCTGGGTAACTTGGGTTTTCCCTCATACATGGGTTAGATACTCCCAAGAATGAGCTCATTACTAAGGACCAGCCTATCCTAATCTTCAGTCTACAATCCCCAAATAGTAAGAAAGAGAAAAGAACTCCTCTGACACAACTTTGTAATGTCCCCGACCTAGAATCCACTAAACTGGTGCCCCGAGCCGAGTCATCACATAACCTCAAGCACACCTCCCCACATGATAGAGGTTGTCGACTAGAGGTGGGGGTCTAATGTGTCACATGGGGATACTATACCCTATTTTCTAGAGTAATCCACAACATAACACAATATAAATAGTAGAAAAATAGGAACAACTAATAAAAAGAATAGCCAAACATCTCCCAAAATTGGGTACAACCACAATTCTACATCAACCATGTAATGTCATGCTAATAATGTCAAAGTGAATAAAAACCAAATAATAAAAACTGAAAAATCCCCAACGGGTCCTGACTCAAAGTCTGGGTACATCTCCATGTACATATCGATCCCAACTCAACATCCTAGTATAGGTCCCTTGCCCTTCTTCTGAACTGCAACCAAGAAATATGATCGAGTACCCAACAGTGGCCCGAGTAGGGTGTGAGTACAAAACTTAGTAGGACACCACCAACGGTGTCTACAAATATCTAGTATAATTGATAGTGCATGCAAGTACAAAATAAATGGTAAGTAAACAGGGGGACAATTTGAGTGGCATTGGTTAAAAATTCTCTTTTAATTCATGTCTAGAATTTATTCCCAATTCCATTTCTTATACCATCTTTACTACATAATCAATTTTTAACACATGATCTTAGGGTTAGGCACATACATCATCTATAAATGGGTCTAAGGAAATAAATCACTATACATAGGGGAAATAAGTCAAGTCCCTATCTCACTAGGGATACACATATCACATCAACACATTATCCTCACCTCGAAGCCTCAGCCCGGGTGGAATGCAACTGTTAGGGGAATAGAGCCTTCATCCCCTTCCCTAACCCATGCATTTTTTGGGTGGATTTTAGAGACTCAGTCTAACTCGACCCATGGGTGTAGAATCCCATGTCAATACCCCAAGCTATCAAGTCATGTTCACATTCTTATTTACCCAATCACCACAACTATACCATAACACAACCAAGCATAAACAATTCCATTAGAGATCACAATACATAACAAACAACATGGATATTAATACTATGCCATGACCCATTAATACATTTATCATTTACAATTCATAGCCATTTAGTCAAATTCCCATTCTCATACCTTAAACCCTTAAGTGTATTCAACAACCCCTATGTCTTATCCAATATTCATCAATTACCATATATTAACCCACTTAGCCCATTTATCATTTCACAAGCATTTACCCACTTACGCACTACAAGTACAATTCTTGTCTCACAAGGCACAATCAATTTCTTACATTTAACCCTTTAGAAATACCACATAATTCCCATGTATTAGCCCAATAAAAATATTCATCCATTTTCCATTCCATTAACCAATTACAAGCTCACTATCTAATATGAGCTAATCCTCTTAGGCATTTCTAAACAAAGTTCATTAAACAATCGACACAATCTCATTCAACCCAATTCACCCATTTTCATGTTATCCCAAACAACCCTTATTCCCTTAACACCCAAGGAACAACTATCATAATTTCATTTACAACTAAATCAACTGTTAAAACATGTTATTCATGGGTTCCACATTATTACTCGACCACCCTTCACATAACCCTACCCCTTTTTAGGTCTGGAAATGCTGGTACACCCCATGGGTGGCCCCAAAATAGTCAATTCATCCTCTATGCATCCCACGGGGACCGTGAGGGTTTCAATTGGTCACTTAGACACCCATTTTTATTAAACACTCCAACATAACCAAGAACATAATTAGGGAAAAAGAAGAACAGAAGCTTATATGCACAAATCTAAAATAAAACTATGGGATAATACTTGTAGGATACCTACCTTGAATCCGATGATGAATGCGCTCTTAATCGTAGACTTGGATCCAGATTCAAACACCCCATGAAGCCATGACCTAGATCTCCCTGAAAAAAAGGGTTTTAGATCTTCAGAAGGAGATGAGAGAAAGATAAAAACCCTAATCGAGAAGAGGAACCAAGGAGAATATTAGACTTACTCGGGGCTTCGATCTGCAACCAAAAGTGATCCAAACAGATTAGGATCGAAGGATAATCACCTCTTGGAATCTTGGGTCCTTCAAGTTCGTCACTAGGGTTTTAGGGGGTGAAATGGAGGAGAAACTTGAGTTGGGGTTTAAAATCCTAGAGTGGCATTTTTTTGTAAATTTTCCAACTTTACTGGGCTGCATGGTTTATAAGCATGGTTTTCCAAAATGTGTGCAAACCATACAAGAGATACTATCCCAAAATCACCCCTTCACACAATTTATTGAGAATTTCACATGTTTAGCTTAACTATGCGGTAACCGTGAACAAGCCTCTGTCCAAGGTTGCACGGTTACCTAGGATGCTCTACACAGTTTGTACTAACCATGAGTAAATTATGCAACATGCCCAAAAATTCATTTTTCTTCCTCTTTCATATCCCAAACCCCCATAACACCCTCTAGTATTCACATAAACTTGGGAGACACATATTTAATAAAAATAAGACACTTAAATCAAAGTATAAACAAGAACATACCTCAAGGAATAATCTAGGATCTTATAGGAACTGAATATATAGAGACTTTTGATGATAATAGAGAATTGTCCCAATCCCCAACACCTATTGTTGTTGAAGTTACTTTAGAATCTAGAGACCAATCCCAATCTCAATCTGGGACTAGTTCTACTCCTCCCATTACTCAAAATCAAGTGGAGTCTGATTCTGATTTGGATTCTGAACTTGAAACTATTGATCCAGATAATCTGAGAAATTATAAACTCACTCGAGATAGAGATAGAAGAGGAATTAGACCTCCATACTGCTTTAATAAGGTTGATATTTCTGCCTATGAATTTAATATTTCTCTGGATTTGTTTAATAATGAACCTAAAACTTATAAGCAAGTCATTAAGTCCAAATAATCCACTAAGTGGCTAGGTTCTATGCAAGAAGAGATGAATTCACTCCTTAAGAACAACACTTGGGCCATTATTTCCAAACCTAATAACCAGAAGATTATAGGTTCTAAGTGGATATATAAGAATAAAGAAAACAATGTTGGAGAAACAAAAATCAAATTCAAAGCCCGGATGGTTTATAAAGGCTTTCTTCATTGAGAATACAATTATTATAATGATATATTATCCCCAGATGTGAAACATTCATCCTAAGAATTTTTCTTGATTTTTCTACCATGTTTGATTTGCATATTGAACAATTGGATGTAACAAATTCTTTTTGCATGATATCCTTGATAAAACAATTTATATGACTCCCACTGAAGGATTTTCAAATATATTTAAACCCAATCAATTTTTCCTTCTTAAGAATTATTTTTATGGGAATAAATAATCTTATAGGCAGTGGTATAAAAGGTTTGATTCTTTTATGATAGATTTTTTTCCTAGAAGTATGTTTGATGCATGTGTAAACTATAAAACCGTTAAACATGAATAATTTTACCTATAATTATATGTTGATGGCATGATTTTAATCTATAAAAACATGAGGATTATAAATTCCATCAATAACCAATCGAACTATGTATTTGAAATGAAATAATTAGGACATTCTAATCAGATCTTGGGTTTGGTTATAATTAGAGATAGTAAGGCTCAAACCTTTCACTTATCTCAGTTTTTTATGTTAAGAAGGTATTATAAAGGTATCTGTTTGATCACATTAAACCTATTAGTATTCCTTTAGGACAAAATTTTAAATTTTCTTTAGAACAATCCCCTAAAAATGAATATGAGGTTGCTTTCATGAATAAGATTCCATATGCTAATGTGGTAGGAAGTGTTATGTATGCTATGGTCTGTTCTAGAAAAAATATAGAATTTTATATTTGTACTTTGAGTAGGTTTATAGGAAAACCTAGTAAGACACATTATCATGCCTTGAAGTGGCTCTTTAGGTATGTATCTATGTCTGATAAATTATTCATTCAATATCGATTAAATAATAGTTATAGTGATGAAATTGTTAGTTTTGTTGACTCTGATTATGCTGAAAATATTGACACTTTAAAATCACTCACTAGTTATGTGTTTCTTTCATACGGATGACTGGTCTCCTAGAAATAAAATATGCAATCAGTGGTTTCCCTCTCCACTACTAAGGTAGAGTACATATCCTTGACAGAAGCCATTAAAGAGGCTATATAGTTGAAAGGTTTGCTTGATTTATCTTTATATGCTGATATTATAGTAGTCCATTGTGATAGCCAATCTTCATTGCATCTATCTAATAATTATTTATTCCATGGTAGATCGAAATACATTGACATTGAAATTCATTTTTTAGGGATGTTATAAAATCTGGGATAGTGAGTGTCACTAAGATACCCAGGGGGGAAATCTAATCGATATTTTGATTAAGTCCATTCTATTATCTAAATTTTTACACTATATTAAATTAATGAATTTAGCTCCCATTCTATAAATTAGGTTACAAGAACAAAATTCTTAAATACATTCAATTGTAAGGTAGATATTTTTTCTTTTATTCCCCTGCATTGTTGCAATTTAATTCCTGTAATCTTATTTCAATTGAATTACTTTAATTATTTTTTATGATTTATTCATATTTTCTTAAGTATTTTCTATTTTCATGGTATGTGTAGTACTATAATGGGACTGTTCACTATAGCCTCTTATATTTTGTTTATTGGATATATATTTTGTTTCCTTACCTATTTAAGCAGTTGAACTTGGACCGTTGATCATGGAAGATCAAACGAATGTGGTTAGATCCTTTGTGTTTGTTTGGATTGGCTTAAATATGGTTCACCTCCTCTATTCCAATGCCACAATTCCACCTATCCCATATGTTGTTCCACATTTTGTTAGGTGAATCGCCTTTTTTTCTTCATCGTCCATGAGGCTTTTATCCCACGACTCTCAATCTGTTTCCTGATGCTCCACCGACACAAAATGATTTCCCTCTCTGGTCACTTGGATTCTACCAATCCATTATATTTGGTTCACATGGCTCTATTAGTCTGGTTCAGCTGGTGAGATCCCTGTGAGAAGATCCTTCTCTGTGTAGAGGGGTTCTTAGAGAAGAAGAAGGATAATCAAGGCATTCCAGCCACCCTCACTCCCTGTTGTCATGTTTGTGTCACCTCCTAGAACTGGAGTACCACTCTAATGAATATTCAGTGGACATTAACTCGATCTTAGGTTTAGGGTTACTATACATCAGAGAGGTTCTGGATCTTGACTTGCTTTCATCATAACCAGGTTTCAGTTTAGAATCTTGGCCATGTAGAGATTTATTTCTTTCTATCATGTATGAATATATATGATTTTTGGGTTTGTGCATGAGTCCATCCAAGAGTGGACGATGTTGACTCTACGTGACAAGTTTGATCACTACCACCTAGTTCAATAGGGCCAACATCCTTGGATAATTTCTCTAGTTTCATTCTTGATTCTTCAATTCTGTATCTCTTTGCTTTCCTTTTTCTTGGTAATATAAAGTTATACATGGGTGGTGTTCTCACCATGCATGTAGGATCAATATGATTTAAATCATGTTATATCTGGTGTAATTTCATTTCATTTATTTATTCTTTCATTCTTCCAGTAGCTTGATTGAAAAATAAAATTTCACTATTTATTTTTCACTAATTGTTTAATTAAATATATTGAATATGTAACCCTAAAATACACATCGGTGGGTCCTGGATGTTCAAAGGGTTAAACAAATAACATCAAAAATAACTTAATTTGAAACCACCAATGCGGTTTCGTATTATACTATCCATGTAATGATATGTGCATGTGATGTGCTCTGATAAAATAAGCAAATATTGTAAATAAATAAATATATAAATAAATAAAACCACCAACAATACCTACTTCATCCCAATATAATAATGTCTTTGAGTGTGTCATAAAGAGATTTCCAACTAGTGTATCACAACCTACCCAAGTGACTATCCATATAACTCGATTCAAGCCCAATAACCATCACTGATCCTCAAATCTGAGACCCTGATCAACCATAATTTCTTCAGTAGTACTGGGGTGTCTCTAAGAATGAGCATCACCTTGAGGGAATATCTATCCACACTATGGGGAACCCATGCTCACGCCTCCATCACAATGAGTAACAGACCCCGGGGTGTCACTAGATACCCCTCATCCTCAATCCCTGAGGATGAACTCCATGATAATATATCGGTGTTCTCAATGTCAGGCTAGCATTTGATTACCATGAGGGGAGGATCTAGGAAATACCGTATATCTATCCATGATTGATTCTTGGGAGGCCTGAGGAATTTAATAATAAATACCTTTTTGAATCCCATGGTTAGTCTCTTGGGCATCCAATATCCTGTGACTCCTCAGTCAAACCATCACTGGTGCGTCCACCCAATACTAGGGGGCATCCCATGCATCAATCGAGGGGATCCAACAGTCACCCTTGGGATGTCCAACATCTATTATTAGGGATATATTCCCACCCGACACCTCATGACACCATTCAAATATCAGGTTTCTCATACATCCAAAATGGTTTACTGGAAACATCATTTGAATCCCAAGGTTCCTGGGAATTCACAATGGTCTCACTATATCAAAGTAATCCCTACAACCTTGGGCATTCCTATATTAATGTCATATCATAGCTCTGATTTCAGATCCTAGGTACCACCACTAGGCATCCATAAATACATTAACCATATACATTGGATGGTATTCAAACTAATAATGCGCCCCCAATATATAATGAGACTAGATCCCAAACATATCAGGAATTTCAAGATCTCATACATCTTATCAGGAAATTCCTGGGAATCCTTGGAAATCACTTCAATGTCATCCCCAACAGCCAATTCCCATGAATTTGGGCAATCACATGTTATAACCCCAAAAATTAAAATAAAAACATGCTAAGGGTTAGATGAACTCCCATGTCTGTTTCCAATATCTATATCCTCTCGGGCTCACATGTTTGGTACAAGTTCTAAGGTGACACCCGCAACCAACTCTACCAAAGCCCAAAAAGACATTTGCTCATGATGGGTTAGCCACTAGGGCATCTATTGGGGTCTATGAGGTCAATAAAAAGTTAGGCACCCCACTTGGGGTCTTTCTCACTCATCAAATCACCAAAGTAAACACCCATTACCGAGGGGTATCACTTCCCTCACCAAGGTCATAATTAAGATAGGACCTCGTGGGATAATAAGGGTGTGCCTCATAGGCAACCCACTGAAGAGATGACATAAATCCCATCTCTAATTCCATGGTATCTCAAGGTCGGTCACTCACCCAACCCAACTCAACAAGCCAAACAAATCCCACATGTCTTAGGGTCTTCATACAGTCTAATCGGGCCTTTCCACTCATATTATGCCACATAACTACTTAGAGGTGACCAAAGTATCCTACATAAGGCCACTTGGTCACAATAACCTTAGTCACATACCTTAAGGGTTTGAACATCACTGTTCATACCAAAAAAACTCACGACCTTGGCCATTAGTGACTGAGGAAAACAAATAGTGCACAATTCTAACATGGATTTAGTGCCTCATTCCCTTTATCAGAAGTCATTTCATTTTAATCAAACATTTAAATTTAATTTTACAATTCAAATAATTAATCAAGTGGTTAAACACCCTTAAGGTAATGATTATGTGTGGAATACATTATAAATAACATGCATTAATATATAGAATAAGTACTGAGGTTAGGTACCTCAAACAAGAATCCATTGCCTTTTTAATTTCTCGAACCGGTTGCTCGTATAGGCATGACAATCCTATCCATGATCAATCTAGCACATACAAGCTAGCATTCTATTCCATGTCCCTAACTCATGCTAAGAAACCTCAAACAATCAATTTAAACATTTAAAATTAATTTATCAATTTAATTCTAAAAATGAAACAATTGTCTAAAACCTCACCGATGACCTCATCACACCAAAACCATGACGAAACACATGCCAATGACCCATGGTGTGCCCCCAAAATCAACCTGGGAAAAATCCCCAAAACATGTCACCAATTACATAAGAATTTATATTTAATTTTAAAGAAATACTTTATAAAAATCAACATAGAGATGTACCATCATTAGAACGACATGGAACTACATGTAGATGGCGTTACAGGACACCCTATTCTTAGGTTGAACAAAAGAACCATCTCGATCGGATGATTCCACCATGATTTGATGGAATCAGAACCAAATCCCTAGTTGGAGAAGTGATAAATTATAATGAGAGGAAGGGTAGATTAATGAAGACTATTAGAGGTAAAGACACACCTTAAATTGATGATAGATGCCACCCAAAAACACCCTCTTGAAGGGTTTGAAGGAGGAGAAGGGAGGGGGAGAACCCCTGGTCATGTAAGAGAAAAAAGTGGGAGAAGAGGGGATGCCTCCTAAAAACCTAAGGGGAAAAAAGAGTCATTTTACCCCTTTAAGGGACACCGACAATCTAGTGAATCTAAACAACAATCCAGGCCATTGGCTAGCCCACCAGCTTACCGGTGGCTATAAGCTGCAACCACCATGCAACCCAGCCATCCCAGCCTTATCTTGATACTTTCACAAACCCCTGTCCTAACTTTTGATATCCATTATATGTCTAATTACACCATTTTTATGTGTTTTAACTCCTGGGATACTACTTTGAAGCCTGGATCAAAATCAAGCCCATCCACTAAATTTAAAACTCAAAATTCCCTTGAATTTACAACATGTCCATACAACAAATCATTTCAACACAACTCCATTTATAAGAAATATTGACACAACTATAATGAGTGTAAAAAAATCTATCTATATCCTAGGATAAAATATATTATTGTGGAAACCTAGGGTTATCTCGAGTGAGGGGTTCTCAAAATCAACTGTCACTTTTAGTTAAAAAAATGGGGTGATTTGAATTTTTCTATTCTTGAAAAGAACTTTGAAGACATTTAAACTAGTGATTAAAATAAATATAATGAGAAGTTATGGGTTTAGAATTATTTATGAAATTATAATGTTATCATAATTATTAAAGTGGCTGGATATCTTTCTTGCTAACCAATGAGTGAAAGGTTCTACAATCACTTCTCCTCTCACCCTTAGTTGAATGGTTTTGGTGAGGACAAACTTAAAAAAAATCTCTACTTGGAATATCCTCCTTCATATGTGTGTGAACTGAATCTATGGAACCGAAATAGTGAACCAATCTTAGTATACTTAGGCAATACCCATTAAAGTTTTGGTATTCCTGGTAAACTCAAGATAACTCCATTATCTTCACACACATGTTCGCAATCTCCAATCAATTAACCACTAAGATTAGTCTATTCCATCATATATAGATTTAGAATGAGTGGAGATAGAGTTGTGATCATCAACCAACACATTAAAAAATGAAAAAAAATCAAACACAATCAAATTCAAAAATATAAACTTCTATTAAACACTAAAATCAATTATCCAAAGAAAGAGTCTTTATTTATTTAAGTTTAAAAACTCAATCATTACAACTAGAATTCCTTTCCTTCCCTGATAACCTAAGGTTTCACACCTCTATACGAAGGATAATAGTGATAAATAATAAAGAATAAATTATTATATAATTTAAATTATAGAAAAATAAAACAAAATAAATATCAAACAATAATATTCTAGCCCTAACTCCCCATAAGTGTCCCACTTCCTTTGGCCTTCTCTCATTTTTATCGAATCTTATTTTATTTCTTCTTTGGCTGGTTAAATACTTCTTAGATCCCTGATTCTTATATTTTAAAATTTTCCTTTCTTCTTCTAATTCTCCTTCACAAGTCACAGCCTAATATCCCACAAAATCCACATCTTTTCTCTTATTTGTTTTGACTGGATTGTCAATCATATATTATGATTGATATTATTCATTAGAATCTACATGGATTCCTATTATTGGTTTTCATGAATACTAATGTGGAACCTTATAGATTTGTTTTGCAACCAGATAATCCTTACAAATCATGGTTTTAGTCTTCCACAATCGCCCATGCTTCCTCCTGATATCTGATATTAAAAAAGTACATGACACTTATGAACTCTAATTTTCTCTTACAAATTGGTGTTTTACTCTTTAAAATTCATTCAATACTCTTCTTAAGTCACCCATGGATTTTTTGAAGTCAATATTTACTCTTCCTAAGTGATACTTTACTCTTCCAAAGTCTTAGTTTCTTTTAAAATTTTCATACAAGAGTTGAATTGAATCATATAAACTCAAGGTATACTCTTTTGAAATTAGGGGTTGACTCTTCCAAAGTAACACTTAGCTGAATTTCACTACAACTAGACTTAACATTCAAAATGGAAACACAAATTATTATAAATAATTTTCCATTTAATCAATTAATAACAAATTAATAACAAAATCATTGGAGATCATATTTAAGTCCATTTTAAGAAATATTTTCCTAATATAATAAAATAACACTTTTATTCCAAAACACCTAATAAATTAATGAATTAATAAATGTGATAGAATAAAATGAGTTGAATATTGAAAAAATATAATTTAATTATATACTCTATCATTCCCTCCATACTTAATCCTTGGACTCCTATACAAGTGGACTTCAAACAAATTACCCAAGAAAAATTCAAATTACTCGAAAATGTGAGTTCCATTTTCAACACCATATTTATCCACATAATGAGTCAAATATTTGTTAAAATAATGAGGAATATTTAGGGATTTTTTATTACTTAAGGGTTGGTAGTTTTATTGTAATAAAATTATGAGGCAGAATATGTGGTTCGACTCTGTTTTGAAGCATAGTGCGTGATTTATTGTTTCCTTCAAGAATGGAATTCTCACCCACTCCCATTTGAAAAACTCAATCTCCAAACTCCTTTTGATCTTTATGGGAAATCCAAACTTCAATATATAAAAATAAATTATATTTTCTTTCCTTTTCCCCCCTTTTATAGCAGCATTATTTTAGCTTTTCAAATATATGGAATTTTTTTATAGATTTGTATTTAGAGGGAAAGAGAGGTATATTTTGGTAATCAAAAAATCATTAACTCCCATGCATAGATTTTAATTATATTTTGGATCTCATCACAACTTTCTAGCTTGATCTTAATTTTAATACCTGAGGCCCTACTATAGTAGGTAAACACTATATCATGACCCATCACACAATGCACACTCTAAAGATCCTTTATTCATGAGTATATTTAAAAGTTTAATTTATGATTTTTATAATATAATTTTTAAAAAATAAACTTAATTTTTTTAATTTATCATAAAAATATTATCTTAAGATGAAATTTTGGGTTTTTTCCAAAAAGATTTATTTTAGGTGAATAGTGAAAATACCATTTTTATTAAAATTGTAACACTCATGAAATCTCTAGGATGTAAGCATAAACTAAAAATCATAAAAAAATTTAAGTAAAAAATAAAATTATATATTTTAAAATATTATTTTAACTTATAAATCCTATGTCCAGCATTTTTAAAACTAATTAAAATGTTACATTAATAAAAAACATTTTTGGTCTTTTCTTTGAATAAATTATTTTCAATGTGATATTTAGTTTAAGATTTCATTGAATGCCTCATAAATTTTATTTATTTTATAATAAATCAATTTATTCCATTAAAATAATTATTCAAGATAATTTTATATTATATATAAATTTGAAGATCAAAAAAGTTATTTTCCTAAAAACTGTTTTTACATGCTTAAGTGTGTCTATTTTAAAATAAACATTTCACACCTTTATAAAAATTATTTTATAAAATGATTTTAAAATTTAAAATTACATGTATAAAATTAGTTAAAAGGTTAAATATTAATTTTTTTAGTAAAATTAATTACTAAGGTTAAAAATTAATCACCAAGGTAAAAGTAAATTAAGGTAAAAGTTAAAAAGTTGAAAGAAAAAAACCCTAAAACACTCAAGTTGCCGAAAAAAAGTGGTTAAGGTGATTTTAAACCCAAAACCACTTTAGCATATTATTGTTCCATTTTATGGCCATTGAAACTTGAATAGTAACCTTACACTACTGGAATGTGGGTTTTTCCCCACAGTTACATACCAACGGTTTCATAGAACCGTTGGTAAAGGAGGTTTTTCCCAACGGTTCTAATGAACCGTTGGCATAGATGTTCCCTGGGAGGTTTTTTCCCAACGGTTCATGAGAACCATTGGGATAGATGCCTTTTTCCAGGTTTTTGCCAACGGTTCTAAAGAACCGTTGGGATAGATAGCTTTTCCCAACGGTTCATGAGAACCGTTGGGATAGAGGTATGCTTTGGGGAGGTTTTTCCCAACGGTTCTAGAGAACTGTTGGGATAGATATGCATATGCCAACGGTTTTAAAAAACTGTTGGCAAAGGTTCTCCCCAAATTCCCAGCCGCCTGTTCTCTCCCCCATTCGCGATACACAACCCTAAAACGGGAGCAGCAGCCGATTTAGGCGATTTTGGAGGTACTGACAGCCGGACCTTGAATCTTCCAGCTCTTCTTCAGGTTATTCTTCTTCTTTATCTGAAAACGTATTCAAATGTTTGGATAGTATTTAAACGTATTTTCATTTTTCCCATCAGTTTAGGCGATTTTGGAGCTACTACCGGCCGGACCTACCTAAGGGTGAGTTTTCTTGAAAATTCCTTTTTGGATTTTACCCCTTGAACATGGGATGTCATTTGTGAAAGGTTATATAAATCGAATTGATTGTTCGATTTCTGAATTGAATTGTAAATTAAATTAATTAAGGGTATTTTATGGTTTGCATTACCCTTTTAACACATGAATGCCAATTATTTTTTAACACATGTTTTAATTGTATTGCCTTGCCAATGTGAGTAAAGTAGAGACTATGCTATGAATCTATGAAATTGGATTGAATTTATCTTATATTTTATGTTACCATGTTAGATATATTATAACTAATGCATGTGATATCTTTATAGTCTTGTTAGGAGTGTTCTATTAAAAATTCCCATGTGAGTGCTTGAATTTTCATTGAATTGCTAGCCATTATGAGTTATGTTGAGACCATGATATGGAATTGATTTATTAAGCAAGGGAATCTCATTATCTTGTCATTACAACATGAGTAAATGAAGCTTCATTCTTTTCAGGTTATTATTTGATTGAGTCGCCATTTTGAGGTGAGTTGTATTAAATACCTTTGTTTTTGACCTTGGTATGTTTAATGAATTGTTTAAATGAAATGGAATTCATTAAATGATTAATAGTAAATAGTGATACATGGATTCTATTAGGATGCCAGGTATATAATCTTGTTTCTATTAACTTATACGCTTTATGTGATAAATGGATTCACAATGGAATTCCACGGATAGACTCATTTCTTTGAATATTGATTAAGCCATGGGTGATACATGGATCCAAGGGAGGGATTCCATAGATAGACTTATTGAATGTAGAATTATATTCCAATTGATACATGGATTCTTATGATAATTCCATAGATAGACTTATTGAATGTAGAATTATATTCCAATGCTATGCGTCTTGTGTGGTGGTGGTGTGGTTTATGTGTTTTATGGTAGTAGTGAAGTGTGT
This sequence comes from Viscum album, assembly GCA_963277665.1. NCBI lineage: Eukaryota > Viridiplantae > Streptophyta > Magnoliopsida > Santalales > Viscaceae > Viscum > Viscum album. The sequence continues at coordinate 959,351,459 of OY728138.1, read as the reverse complement.
GATTATGTAGTTAATGTGAACCCATAGGTTGAGTATTTTGTGCTATCTATATATCATGTATTTTTATGTTATTTCTACACATTCCCAACCAGAGTTGGATAAACTTACCAACGATCAGAGGTTTTGAGTTATGAGTATTTTTTCTAATATATAGGATGGTGGTTATATGTTTGGATAGCTACCATGTCTTCCCTACTCTTCCTTCAAAAGTGATTGACCATGTGTTTTTAGGCAAGATGCGATGTGATTGTCCATGTGTCTTCAGGTGAGATGTACTATGATTTCCCTAGTGTTTTTCGGTGAGGTGTGATGTGATAAGGCTATAATAAGATGTGGCATGTGGTTGGGGTCATGTAGGGTAGGAGGATGGCACAAGGTTGATGTTATTCATGTTCATGATACCCTACTAATATGGTTATGGGATGAGTCATGCTGTTATGTGATATAACACATTAAGTTCTTGTTGGTTTTACATTTTTTCAATAACACATTTGTATGTTTTTTTGACATGTGTAGTTGATACCTTGATTATTTTCTTCCTTTATCGTTTACTTAAATGTATTTTCTATTATAGTTAATGCCTATTGAATTGTTTATGACAAAATGACTTATATAAATTCTTTTTACAGAATGGATAGAAGTTGGATGTATGAAACCGATCGGATCTCAGACGATTTTCAAAACAATTTGGAGAGCTTTATAGATTTTTCATTTCACAATGCTTCAGATAGTGGTCGCATACACTGCCCATGTTCCAATTGTGTTGGTAGACCTTGGTTGAGCCGTGAAGAAGTCAGCTACCACATAACCAAAAATGGGTTTCAAGCAAACTACTTTCTGTGGTATCACAATGGGGAGAAAACAAAATCTCAAATTGGTGATGATCGAAATGAAAAGACTGGAATGGAGAATTTGTTAGATGATCAGTTTCCGTTTATTCGTCATCATGAAAAAGAAAGGATTTCGACTCAAGAAGACTTCGATATGAGGACAGATGATGCATCTAGTGAAAATGATGATATTGATAGGGTGAAAAAATTGAATGATGCTGCCACGACTCCAGTATATCGACAATGCGATAAAATGAAAAAGCTGGAATTTTTAATCCGATTATTTCATGGGAAAACTATGTATGGGATTTCTAATACAGCAATCGATTACATTCTTACCCTCTTGAAGGATTTACTTCCAGATGATGCAGATATTCCCTCAAAACACTATATGGCATGGAAGTTAGTTGAGGAACTTGGATTTTCAAGAAACAAAATTCATGCTTGCCCGAAAGATTGCAGTTTATTCTAGGAGGAAACCGCTGAACGAAATGAATGTATAAAATGTGGCACATCCCGCTGGAAGTCAAAATCTGATGGAACACCATCTCGCATTCCACAGAAAGTAATGTGGCACTTTCCATTGATCCCCAGACTCCAGAATCTTTTTATGTATGATTACATATCAATAAAAATGAGATGGCATGATACCGAGAGAAAGAAGACTGATGATGAGTTGGTTCATCCTGTAGATGGATTTGCATGGAAGAGATTTGATGCTCGACATCCTGATTTTGCAGCTGATGTGCGTAATGTGAGGCTGGGTTTTTCATGCGACGGTTTTAATCCGTTTGGGCAGATGCTTACTTCGCACAGCACATGGCCAGTTTTTATACACATTTATAATCTTCCCCCATGGTTGTGTATGAAAAAATCTTTCACTTTCATGAGTATACTCATATCTGGTCCTTCTGATCCCGGCATTGATATTGATGTATACATGCAACCTTTAATAAAAGAGTTGAAACTTCTTTGGGATGTGGGTGTGCGCACATACGATGCATGTTCGAAAGACATATTTCAGATGCGCGCTGCGCTTATATGGACAATCAATGATTTTCCGGCTTATGCAATGATGTCTGGATGGAGCACGAAGGGAAAACTGTCATGTCCAGTTTGTATGAAGAATACACGATCCAGAAGACTGAAACATCGTTGTAGTTTCAGTTTTATGGGACATCGACGATTTTTGCCAAAGGATCATCCATATAGAATGAATCGTCGAAGATTTGATAATACTATAGAGACCGATGATCCACCTCAGCGTATGTCTAGAACTGATGTGCTTAATGAATTGAAAGATTTCAGTTTTTTGTTCGGGAAGGGTCAAATGAAATCTGGAAAGAGAAAGAATGTTTCCACAGAAACCTGTTACAATTGGAGGAAGAGGAGTATCTTTTTTGATTTGCCTTATTGGTCAACCAATTTGCTACGTCATTTCTTAGACGTAATGCATATTGAAAAGAATATATGTTAAATGTTGCTTTCAGTTCTTCTAAATGTCAAGGGGAAGACAAAAGATGATTTACGATCTCGACGTGACTTGGTGGATTGGGGCATCAGACCAGAATTGCATCCTGTGCGTATCAGTGAAAATAAATGGAAACTTCCATGTGCTTCTTATGTGATGACACCTACTGAAAGAAAACAATTTTTGGAAGTATTAGAGACTATTAGAGTTCCTGATGGCTATTCAAGCAACATATCTAAACGGGTCAACAGAAGAGAGTTGAAGCTAAAATCTTTGAAGACTCATGATTATCACGTTCTACTGCATGAGTTGCTTCCAATAGCAATCTGTCATCTTTTGTCCAATAATGTAAGGGTGGGTGTTATTCGGTTGTGCCATTTGTTTAGAGATCTTTGTGCTAAGAATTTGTCCAAGTCTTTCTTGCAAAAAATGTTGACAGATGCCCCATTAATTTTGTGTGAGTTGGAGAAAATATTTCCCCCATCATTTTTCACATGCATGCTGCATCTGACTGTCCATATTCCAACTGAAATACTTCTCGGAGGACCTGTTACTTTTCGTTGGATGTATCCAACTGAAAGAAATATGTTCACATTAAAGTCTTATGTTCGAAACAAGAATCATCCTGAAGGTTCTATCGTGAACGGTTACTTAGCTCAAGAATGTATGGATTTCTGTTCAATGTATTTGTCTGATCTTACTACAAGAATGAACAGACCAATGAGAAATGAATAAGAACAATATGAGCAAATTGAACCCAATTTTCCATCACTTCCTCAAACAGGAGGAATTCCTGGATCATATACATTGAAGACATTAAGCCATAAAGAGCGGGAGATGGCACATTGCACAGTTTTGTTCAACTGTGATTTGTTCGATGACTATATCAGGTAACAAAATTGAATATGTATATCTTACATATATATCTGTTAAACTATTCATATTTTTTTATCTACAGGGAACATAAAACAATGATAAATAGGAAGCATTGTTCTTTATCTTTGAGAGGGAGAGAGACTTTGCATAACAAAGAGTTTTCTGCTTGGTTAAAATTGAAGGTAAAAATATTACTGTTTAAATTAATTATTTCAATATTTACTTAAGTTTAACTATCATTTATATTGCAGGTATTGAGTTTGTCTGTTGACTCTGTCTCTGAGGAAATAAGAGCTTTGGCTTTTGGTCCTAATACCGTGGTTCGTGACTGTAAATCAATTGTTATCAATGGGTACAGATTTATTGTCACTGAACGATCCAAAAACATGAGAACACAACATGATGGTATTATGGTTACTGACACAACAGATTGTTATGCCAGTGCATCAGATAGTAGACCGCGACTTGAAAATGTGGGTTATTATGGAGTCGTTGAGAAAATAATAATATTGGATTATTACTCTCATGGATGAGTCACAATGATGAAATGCCATTGGTTTGATTCGATGACGAGACATGGCACATTTATTGATGATTGTGGATTTCGAGTAATTAATATGACCCGCACTCTTGCAACCGAAGAACCATATGTGTTGGCATCAATGGATAAACAAGTTTTTTATGTCAAAGATCAACTTCAACCTGAATTTGGTATCATAGTTGAAGTAATTCCAAGACATATTTTTGATGATGCTGATGATGGAATTGACACTGTCCCTATTGCCATTGGAACCAATCCATTTATATCTTTTGATGACTCCAATAGCTCAATTGTCAGAGTTGATTGTGAACCTGAATTTGTGGTTGGAAATATATAGAATCATTCATCCATGTTCTCAATTATTTTGGTTTACCTCGAGTTGGGTTGTTAAGGTTGGTAATATTCATATTTATTTAGTATTGATCACAAATATGTTTTAGCTGACTTGACCGTTATGTGAATTTTCAATGTTTATTGGTTGCTGTTTTATTTGAATTGCATTTTCTAATTTGGAATTGAACTGTATTCAAACCAAATCAAACAATATTTCTAACTTGGTGAACATTACAACTTGTATGTTTTATTAAATTCATTCAAGCTCTTCTAAAACAATTGATAGCTAAATTACCAATGAATCCCCTCATTCCCTCATATATTTAGTTTTTTGGTTTACACATTAATTTTATTTTTCTAATTAATTACATATTTGTTTTCCAATGCAGGAAATGAAGCCAATTGAAGAGAGACGAAGAAAAAAAATGGCGGAGAACAATCGTCGGATGGAGGAGATGGGCATTCCACCATTAGTGCCTACAATGAGTACTTTATTTCAAATATATATATATATATTTACAGAATATATAATGTCATGTGATTAATTTTTTTTGTAAACTTTTTTTTAGGATCCACCATTACGTCGACAGTTATTCGACGAGGAGCCTAGTACTGGTCTTAGTACTCAGGCCGGTGGTACGAGGAGGGTTCGTACCAGAGGTGGACGTAGAGCTACGCATGCCCGACTAGACCCTGCCCCTCCCACTGACATTTCAGCCTTCCCACATTTTGATCCCGGTGTGTCGTTAGGGACACACGGGATATTTAGACCTCCCATGTTTTAGCTACCTTCTGCATCTTCTGCCCCATCATTTTCACATCCCATGATGATTCCCACTCCCCAGTCAGCATCAGGTCATACAGCTGTTCCATCTTCTTTTCCTTCTACTTCTGTCTATCCGAGCTTTTATATTCCATCATCTTCGACTCCTGTTCCACCAGAGGGTGTTCCATCAGGTTCTGTGGATCCGGCGCCACTCATTGATCAGACTAGCGCAGGTATATTTATAAAACCCTAAAAAAATTTTATAGCAATATTTATTTTCATTATAACATGTTTTGATAAAATATTTGTTTTTCTTTCATGACAGATACATCTAATGACAGGAGGCGGGGGCGGGGCCGTACACGCATGCGTTCGGTGTGGAACCGTCGCACACAGGTTATGGTGGAATATAATGAAGACAACCAGATGGTTGAGAAAACAGGGCAGCAATGTCGGAGTTTTATGGCGACGCTTGCCAAATAATCCGACATCATTCCCGTCAGCCCGCTGTCGTGGAGACATTTGCCACATGAGGTCAAAGATAGAGCTTGGGCAGAGATATGGGTAAAAAAATATGTTGTATTTAATGCCATGAATTATTTTTGTATTTATATGAATTAATATTTTGATTTCAGCTTCGATTTAATTTTCCTGATAGCGAGGGTGCACGACTGGCACGTCTAAAGGATTTAGGCGAGCTTTGGAGAGCCTACAAGCATGAGCTGTATATTGGTTGGCGTGCTAGAGTTGGAACTGAGTTAGAGGCAGTACCAGTCGTGGATGATAGTCCTATAGAGCAGTATCGTCAGATGATTACTCATTGGACGAGTACCCAGTTTAAGGTATGAATTACATTTGAGGTATTTAAATAATAACTTTCAAATTTTGCATTAATATTATCCTTTTCATTATCGAATTTTATTTAGGAATCATCTGGAAAAAATAAAAAAAACATTGATGCAAAAAAATACCTCCATACACTAGGACGCACGACGATGTCGGATCATGAGAGGCAGCAGGTATGACAATTGTTTATAAGTTTTCTTTACGAATTACATTTTCTTTTGTTTCCTTAATTATTTAATCATTTGATAAAATTTTTATATAACTTTTGTTTTCAATGTCATTGTAGAGGAAAGTACAAAATATTGAAGGACGTGTGCCTCGAGCAAAACTGTTTTGCTCGAGTAGACGAAAAAAGGATGGAAGTGCTGTCAATGAAGCGACTCAACAGCAGATTGTAAGTTTTAATCTGTTGATTTTATATTTTAATATCTATTTCGTAACTTAATAATATATTTATATTTGTAACAGGATGCTTTAGAGGCCCTCGATGCCCAAGAAGCAGACAATTTTGGGCCATCTGATCACTTACATCAGGTGTTGGGAGATGATCATTCTGGCAGAGTACGCTGCCGACCTAGGATAGCCCCGACGAGGTATTGTCCTGCCTCAGGTACGAGTTGTAGTGCCACCGAGCTACAACAAGTTAGGGTACAGGCAGAACAGGCTGAGAAAAGGGCCACAGAGACGGCAGAACAGTCTGCTAGGGCAAACAGTGCATTTATGAAATTTATTGAAGTTCTACATCCAACACTTCCAGCAGAGGCCAGCCCAGCGATTGATGAATACATATCGTCGATACATTCTATATATGGTGCACCAGGTGGCAATTCCAGTAGTGGTCAGGCCGATGTCCATCTTGAAGATGATGATGGCGAGGAGTCTGATGCGGAAGAGGAGAGAGATGAGGAGGGCGAGGAGGAGGGCGAAGGCGAGGAGGAAGGCGCTGTGGAGGGTGAGGACGATGAGGAGGACGATGACGAGGGTGATAATGATGATGACGATGATGGTGATGGTGATGCTGATGTGGGACATATTGATCCGTTACATTTTTGACTTATATTACTGAGATTTGATGTTTAATCTATTCTAGTTGTTGGTTTTATCTAGACTCGTAGTATAGTATTGGAGTTGAGTTATTTTTATATATTGTCTGTTTTTATGGATGTTGTTGTCTTTTAGTGGTTGTGTGTTTGAGAACTCCCTGGACAACCCCCTCATTCTTGGACCCTGGATAACCCCCTCCCCCTTGGACCCCAAACACCCCCCAAACACCCCGCGGACAGCCCCGCGGACAGCCCCCTGGACAGCCCCCCGTACAGCCCCCAACCCTCCACCCTGGACCCCGGATAGCCCCCCGGACAGCCCCCCGGACAACCCCCCCACCCTCCCCCTTGGACCCCGGACAACCCCCCAAACACCCCCCGGACAACCCCCTGAACAACCCCGGACAACCCCCTGAACAACCCCTGAACAACCCCTGAACAACCCCCTGAACAACCACCGAACAGCCCCCTAAACAACCCCGGACAACCCCCTGAACAACCCTCAAACACCCCCCGGACAGACCCCTCACAGCCCCCCCACCCTCCTCCTTGGTCCCCGGACAGCCCCCCGGACACCCACCAGACAGCCCCCGCGGACAGCCCCCACGGACAGCCCCCTGGACAGCCCCCCGTACAGCCCCCCATATAGCCCCCCGTACATCCTCCACTGGACAGCCCCGCGGACAGCCCCCTGGACATCCCCCCGGACACCCCCCCCCACCCCCCCTTGGACCCCGGACAACCCCCCAAACACCCCCCGGACAGCCCCCTAAACACCCCCGGACAACCCCCTGAACAACCCCCTGAACAACCCCCCGGACAGCCCCCTGAACAACCCCGGACAACCCCCTGAACAACCCCCAAACACCCCCCGGACAGACCCCGCACAACCCCCCCACCCTCCTCCTTGGTCCCCGGACAGCCCCCCGGACACCCACCGGACAGCCCCCCTGGACAGCCCCTCCACCTTCCTTAATTTCATTAGCTCTAAAATGTTTCATAGCACGATCCATGGGTCATATGTGAGGTGTACGAATCATCCCCGCCTCAATCCGAGGCACGGTGTGGCCAACACCGCTCTAACTGTGTCTGTTTTGTTTAAAATGGGTAGGATTATAAGTGAAAAGAACTGGCATACGCAAAACCGACCAAACCCATTCGTTTTCCATTGAAACTTTAGGAGAACGATCCATGGGTCATATGTGACGTGTACCAATCAACCCCGCCTCAATCCGAGGCGCGGTGTGGTCGGAACAACTCAAACTGTATGTCTTTTGTTTCAAAAGGACATCATTTTAAGTGAAAAACATCAACTGGCATACGGAAAACCGGCCAAACGCATTCGGATTGTGTTGATACTTTAAGACAACGATTCATGGGTCATTTGAGACGTGTACGAGTCAATCCCGCCTCAATCCGAGGAGCGGTGTGGCCGACACCGTTCTAACTGTGTATCTTTCGTTTAAAATGGACATGATTATAAGTGAAAAGAACAACTGGCATACGCAAAACCGACCAAACGCATTCCGAATCTGTTGATAATTTATCACAACGATCCATCAGTCGTATGTGACATGTACGAGCCCACTCGGGCTCAATCCGAGTCGCGGTGTGGCCGGGATCAGTCTAAGTGACTCTCTTTTGATTAAAATGGACATCATTTTAAGTACATACGGAAAACCAACCAAACGCATTCGGTTTCCGTTGAAACTTTAGGAGAACGATCCATGGGTCATATGTGAGGTGTACTAATCATCCCCGCCTCAATCTGAGGCGCGGTGTGGCCAACACCGCTCTAACTGTGTCTGTTTTGTTTAAAATGGGTAGGATTATAAGTGAAAAGAACTGGCATACGCAAAACCGACCAAACGCATTCGGTTTCCATTGAAACTTTAGGAGAACGATCCATGGGTCATATTTGACGTGTAACAATCATCCCCGCCTCAATCCGAGGTGCGGTGTGGTCGGAACAACTCAAAGTGTATGTCTTTTGTTTCAAAAGGACATCATTTTAAGTGAAAAACATCAACTGGCATACGGAAAACCGGCCAAACGCATTCGGATTGTATTGATACTTTAAGACAACGATTCATGGGTTATTTGAGACGTGTACGAGTCAACCCCACCTCAATCCGAGGTCGTCTACTATGAATTTGACCGTTTGACGCCCGTTTTGGCCGTTTATGACACCAGAACTGCGTTGTCGGTCACCGTGCGCACACGACACGTCCGATTGATGTGCCGTCTGCTCGACCACTTCATAAATCACTCACCCGTATTTGTCTTCTTATTTCAGGCCATTCTGAAATCGTTCGGCCCGTTTGGACCCCCCTCACGCGCGTTTATGAAGCGCGCGCATCACTTAAAACACGAATATTGAGCCGTACCGCGCAAACCGCACGTCCGATTGACGTGCCGTCTGCGCGTACACGTCACGAATAATAATTAGAATGTTTCCAGGTGGTTTCAGGTCAATCCGAGGTCGGCCGCTATGAATTTGACCGTTGGACACCCGTTTTGGCCGTTTATGACACCAGAACTGCGTTGTCGGTCACCGCGGGCACACGACACGTCCGATTGACGTGACGTCTGCTCGACCACTTCAGAAATCACTCACCCGTATTTTTCGTCTGATTTCATGTCATTCCGATTTCGTTCGTCCCGTTTGGACCCACCTCACGCGCGTTTACGAAGCGCGCGCATCACTTAAAACATGAATATTGAGCCGTACCGCTCAAACCGCACGTCCGATTGACGTGCCGTATGCGCGTACACGTCACGAATAATAATTAGAATGTTGCACGGTGGTTTCATCTCAATCCGGAGACACGGTGTGGCCGGCACCACTCAAAGTGTCCGTCTTTTGTTTCAAAAGGACGTCATTTTAAGTGAAAAGCATCAACTGGCATACGGAAAACCGACCAAACGCATTCCAAATCTATTGATAATTTATCCCAACAATCCATGGGTCATATGTGATGTGTACGAGCCAACCCGGGATAAATCCGAGTCGCGGTGTGGTCGAGATAAGTATAAGTGGCTCTCTTTTGTTTAAAATGAACACCATTTTAAGTACATACGGAAAAACGACCAAACGGATTCGGTTTCCATTGAAACTTTAGGAGAACGATCCATGGGTCATATGTGACGTGTACGAATCAACCCAGCCACAATCGGAGACGCGGTGTGGCCGACACCACTCAAAGTGTCGGTCTTTTGTTTCAAAAAGACGTCATTTTAAGTGAAAATCATCAAGTGACATACGAAAAACCGACCAAAGGCATTCGGACTGTGTCGATACTTTAGCACAAGGATCCATGGGTCGTATGTGACGTGTACGAGTCAATCCCGCCTCAATCCGAGGAGCGGTGTGGCTGACACCGTTCTAACTGTGTATCTTTTGTTTAAAATGGACAGGATTATAAGTGAAAAGAACAACTGGCATACGCAAAACCGACCAAACGCATTCCGAATCTGTTGATAATTTATCACAACGATCCATCAGTCGTATGTGACATGTACGAGCCCACTCGGGCTCAATCCGAGTCACGGTGTGGCCGAGATCAGTCTAAGTGACTCTCTTTTGATTAAAATGGACATCATTTTAAGTACATACGGAAAACTGACCAAACGCATTCAGTTTCTGTTGAAACTTTAGGAGAACGATCCATGGGTCATATGTGAGGTGTACGAATCATCCCCGCCTCAATCCAAGGCGCGGTGTGGCCAACACCGCTCTAACTGTGTCTGTTTTGTTTAAAATGGGTAGGATTATAAGTGAAAAGAACTGGCATACGCAAAACCAACCAAACGCATTCGGTTTCCATTGAAACTTTAGGAGAACGATACATGGGTCATATGTGACGTGTACCAATCATCCCCGCCTCAATCCAAGGCGTGGTGCGGTCGGAACAACTCAAAGTGTATGTCTTTTGTTTCAAAAGGACATCATTTTAAGTGAAAAACATCAACTGGTATACGGAAAACCGGCCAAACGCATTCGGATTGTGTTGATACTTTAAGACAACGATTAATGGGTCATTTGAGACGTGTACGAGTCAACCCCGCCTCAATCCGAGGTCGTCCGCTATGAATTTGACCGTTTGACGCCCGTTTTGGCCGTTTATGACACCAGAACTGCGTTGTTGGTCACCGCGCGCACAAGGCACGTCCGATTGACGTGCCGTCTGCTCGACCACTTCATAAATCACTCACCCGTATTTATCGTCTGATTTCAGACCATTCTGAAATCGTTCGGCCCGTTTGGACCCCCCTCACACGCGTTTACGAAGCGTGCGCATCACTTAAAACACGAATATTGAGCCGTACCGCGCAAACCGCACGTCCGATTGACGTGCCGTCTGTGCGTACACGTCACGAATAATAATTAGAATGTTTCCCAGTGGTTTCAGGTCAATCCGAGGTCGGCCGCTATGAATTTGACCGTTGGACGCCCGTTTTGGCCGTTTATGACACCAGAACTGCGTTGTCGGTCACCGCGTGCACACGGCACGTCCGATTGATGTGCCGTCTGCTCGAACACTTCAGAAATCACTGTCCCATATTTGTCGTCTGATTTCAGGCCATTCTGACTTCGTTCTGCCCATTTGGACCCCCCTCACGCGCGTTTACGAAGCGCGCGCATCACTTAAAACATGAATATTGAGCCGTACCGCGCAAACCGCACGTCCGATTGACGTGCCGTCTGCGCGTACATGTCAAGAATAATAATTATAATGTTTCTCGGTGGTTTCAGCTCAATCCGAGGTCGTCCGCTATGAATTTGACCGTTGGACGCCCGTTTTGGCCGTTTATGACACCAGAACTGCGTTGTCGGTCACCGCGGGCACACGGCACGTCCGATTGACGTGCTGTCTGCTCGACCACTTCAGAAATCACTCACCCGTATTTTTCGTCTGATTTCATGTCATTCTGAATTCGTTCGTCCCGTTTGGACCCACCTCACGCGCGTTTACGAAGCGCGCGCATCACTTAAAACACGAATATTGAGCCGTACCGCTCAAACCGCACGTCCGATTGACGTGCCGTATGCGCGTACACGTCACGAATAATAATTAGAATGTTGCACGGTGGTTTCATCTCAATCCGGAGACACAGTGTGGCCGGAACCACTCAAAGTGTCCGTCTTTTGTTTCAAAAGGACGTCATTTTAAGTGAAAAGCATCAACTGGCATACGGAAAACCGACCAAACGCATTCCGAATCTGTTGATAATTTATCCCAACAATCCATGGGTCATATGTGACGTGTACGAGCCAACCCGGGATGAATCCGAGTCGCGGTGTGGCCGGGATAAGTCTAAGTGGCTCTCTTTTGTTTAAAATGAACACCATTTTAAGTACATACGGAAAAACGACCAAACGGATTCGGTTTCCGTTGAAACTTTAGGAGAACGATCCATGGGTCATATGTGACGTGTACGAATCAACCCCGCCACAATCGGAGATGCGGTGTGGCCGACACCACTCAAAGTGTCGGTCTTTTGTTTAAAAAAGACGTCATTTTAAGTGAAAATCATCAAGTGACATACGAAAAACCGACCAAAGGCATTCGGACTGTGTCTATACTTTAGAACAAGGATCCATGGGTCGTATGTGACGTGTACGAGTCAATCCCGCCTCAATCCAAGGATCGGTGTGGCCGAAACCGTTCTAACTGTGTATCTTTTGTTTAAAATGGACATGATTATAAGTGAAAAGAACAACTGGCATACGCAAAACCGACCAAACGCATTCCGAATCTGTTGATAATTTATCACAACGATCCATCAGTCATATGTGACATGTACAAGCCCAATCGGGCTCAATCCGAGTCGCGGTGTGGCCGAGATCATTCTAAGTGGCTCTCTTTTGATTAAAATGGACATCATTTTAAGTACATACGGAAAACCGACCAAACGCATTCGGTTTTCGTTGAAACTTTAGGAGAACGATCCATGGGTCATATGTGAGGTGTACGAATCATCCCCGCCTTAATCCGAGGCGCGGTGTGGCCAACACCGCTCTAACTGTGTCTGTTTTGTTTAAAATGGGTAGGATTATAAGTGAAAAGAACTGGCATACGCAAAACCGACCAAACGCATTCGGTTTCCATTGAAACTTTAGGAGAATGATCCATGGGTCATATGTGACGTGTACCAATCATCCCCGCCTCAATCCGAGGCGTGGTGTGGTCGGAACAACTCAAAGTGTATGTCTTTTGTTTCAAAAGGACATCATTTTAAGTGAAAAACATCAACTGGCATACGGAAAACCGGCCAAACGCATTCGTATTGTGTTGATACTTTAAGACAACGATTCATGGGTCATTTGAGACGTGTACAAGTCAACCCCGCCTCAATCTGAGGTCGTCCGCTATGAATTTGACCGTTTGACGCCCGTTTTGGCCGTTTATGACACCAGAACTGCGTTGTCGGTCACCGCGCACACACGGCACATCCGATTGACGTGCCGTCTGCTCGACCACTTCATAAATCACTCACCTGTTTTTTTCGTCTGATTTCAGGCCATTCTGAAATCGTTCGGCCCGTTTGGACCCCCCTCACGCGCGTTTACGAAGCGCGCGCATCACTTAAAACATGAATATTGAGCCGTACCGCACAAACCGCACGTCCGATTGATGTTCCGTCTGCGCTTACACGTCACGAATAATAATTAGAATGTTTCCCGGTGGTTTCAGGTCAATTGGAGGTCGGCCGCTATGAATTTGACCGTTGGACGCCCGTTTTGGCCGTTTATGACACCAGAACTGCGTTGTCGGTCACCGCGTGCACACGGCACGTCCGATTGACGTGCCATCTGCTCGAACACTTCATAAATCACTGTCCCGTATTTGTCGTCTGATTTCAGGCCATTCCGACTTCGTTCAGCCCGTTTGGACCCCCCTCACGCGCGTTTACGAAGCGCGCACATCACTTAAAACACGAATATTGAGCTGTACCGCGCAAACCGCACGTCCGATTGACGTGCCGTCTGCGCGTACACGTCACGAATAATAATTAAAATGTTTCTCGGTGGTTTCAGCTCAATCCGAGGTTGTCCGCTATGAATTTGACCGTTGGACGCCCGTTTTGGCCGTTTATGACACCAGAACTGCGTTGTCGGTCACCGCGGGCACACGGCACGTCCGATTGACGTGCTGTCTGCTCGACCACTTCAGAAATCACTCACCCATATTTTTCGTCTGATTTCATGTCATTCCGACTTCGTTCGTCCCGTTTGGACCCACCTCACGCGCGTTTACGAAGCGCGCGCATCACTTAAAACACGAATATTGAGCCGTACCGCTCAAACCGCACGTCCGATTGACGTGCCGTATGCGCGTACACGTAACGAATAATAATTAGAATATTTCACGGTGGTTTCATATCAATCCGGAGACGCGGTGTGTCCGGTACCACTCAATGTGTCCGTCTTTTGTTTCAAAAGGACGTCATTTTAAGTGAAAAGCATCAACTGGCATACGGAAAACCAACCAAACGCATTCCGAATCTGTTGATAATTTATCCCAACAATCCATGGTTCATATGTGACGTGTACGAGCCAACCCGGGATGAATCCGAGTCACGGTGTGGCCGGGATAAGTCTAAGTGGCTCTCTTTTGTTTAAAATGAACACCATTTTAAGTACATACGGAAAAACGACCAAACGGATTCGGTTTCCGTTGAAACTTTAGGAGAACGATCCATGGGTCATATGTGACGTGTAAGAATCAACCCCGCCACAATCAGAGACGCGGTGTGGCCGACACCACTCAAAGTGTCGGTCTTTTGTTTCAAAAAGACGTCATTTTAAGTGAAAATCATCAAGTGACATACGAAAAACCGACCAAAGGCATTCGGACTGTGTCGATACTTTAGCACAAGGATCCATGGGTCGTATGTGACGTGTATGAGTCAATCCCGCCTCAATCCGAGGAGCGGTGTGGCCGACACCATTCTAACTGTGTATCTTTTGTTTAAAATGGACATGATTATAAGTGAAAAGAACAACTGACATACGCAAAACCGACCAAACGCATTCCGAATCTGTTGATAATTTATCACAACGATCCATCAGTCATATGTGACATGTACGAGCCCACTCGGGCTCAATCCGAGCCGCGGTGTGGCCGGGATCAGTCTAAGTGGCTCTCTTTTGATTAAAATGGACATCATTTTAAGTACATATGGAAAACCGACCAAACGCATTCGGTTTCCGTTGAAACTTTAGGAGAACGATCCATGGGTCATATGTGAGGTGTACGAATCATCCAAGCCTCAATCCGAGGCGCGGTGTGGCCAACACCGCTCTAACTGTGTCTGTTTTGTTTAAAATGGGTAGGATTATAAGTGAAAAGAACTGGCATACGCAAAACCGACCAAACACATTCGGTTTCCATTGAAACTTTAGGAGAACGATCCATGGGTCATATGTGACGTGTACCAATCATCCCCTCCTCAATCGGATTCCACATATAATTGTCATATAAATTTTAAATTGAATTATGTATGAATTATGTATGTTTATGAATTGTAATTTAATTATGGATGTGTATAGTTTCAGTATCCATTATATGTTAAATGTGTATTAATTTGTTCGTAATTGTATATGTATGTTTTATTTTATTACAGGTACAATAGTTGGATAAAAAATGAGGTGAAAATGAGGCCTGATGAGATGAGAGGTGCCTGATGTACAGGGGAGAGGGTCTGTGCAAATTGCAGGCTGCTACAATTTGCAGCATAGGGTATGCCAACGGTTTTAAACCGTTGGCATATAATCTTAAATAAGTTTTTACCAACGGTTCAATGAACCGTTGGTAAATATCTCTTTTCCCAACGGTTTAGAACCGTTGGGAAAGAGTTCACCCATGGAAAACTATCCCAACGGTTTTGAAGAACCGTTGGGATAGTTAAGGTAAATTTGGTTTTCCCAACTGTTTGGGAGAAACCGTTGGAAAAAACTATCCCAACGGTTCACCAAACCGTTGGGATAGAGTGCCTTCTGTCAGACTACCCCAACGGTTTCCAGTAAACCGTTGGGAAAGGTTTTCCCCACGGCTTGCTTCCCTACGGTTGGGAGAACCGTTGGTATATCATATACCAACAGTTTGAGGGGCTTTCCCAACGGTTGTGAACCGTTGGGAAATAGTGTATTTCCAGTAGTGTTAAATTATTGAAAATGTAAAGGTTACTCCCAAAACTACCCTTCCCATCACTTATAAAAGGGTAAAAATTACACCATTCCAAAACTCACCTTTCCTATGAATTTATCCTTGAATATTTTTAAATTTTATCCTACTGTAACCCTATATATCATTATAAATATTTTGGTCACTATTAGGTAGCATAAGGTCTTAATTTTCAAGGAGAATTCCAAGGTAAATTCAAGTACCCGACATGAATATTATCAAATACTTAGATTTTTTCTTAATTATATTCATTAAAATTTATTATATAAATACCAATATAATTATATTAGTATAATTTATATAATATAATTTTTATATATCAAGGGTTTTACCATTATCTATTCTTCTATCACATCTATTAAGAAAAATAGAATCATTGTTCGTGTGTACGTGCAGACTACCGCCACCACGAGCAATAAAATTAATTTTTCATATACAACCATAATTAGTGGTTATTATAATGGATTAATGATTAGATATTATATTTATGATATCATTAAGGTTATAGTATGAAAAATTGGAGAACCTATTAATGATATGATCAATAAACGATCATCGTTAATTCAATCATTTTAAATAAGCATGCTAAGGGGAAAATCTTTTATTCAAATTATGTATTTTTTTCATATCGATTACTTAATCTTATAAATAATTTATAATTTTGATATATAATACTAATAAACACTAAT
This sequence comes from Viscum album, assembly GCA_963277665.1. Taxonomy (NCBI): domain Eukaryota; kingdom Viridiplantae; phylum Streptophyta; class Magnoliopsida; order Santalales; family Viscaceae; genus Viscum; species Viscum album. The sequence continues at coordinate 959,334,873 of OY728138.1, read as the reverse complement.
TAAGATAATTAGGAATCTGGTATAATGATATTACAACAAAACTACCTCATAACCATCCATTACATTTAAGTATGTTCATGTTTGGGTCGGTTTAACAACCTGCTTGAATAATACTATAATTTTATATCATGAATGACTATGAGAACATAATTAATGATATATTATAATATAAATGTTTAAATAATGATTTTTTATTCTAGATATGTTATATCAATATTTAATTTATTAATTAAGAAAACACCGTTCGATCGTCAAGACTCATAGAAACATGATTCTTATCAATTTATTCAACAAGGATAGATACAAAATAACTCATGAAAGGAATTTTAAACACCATAATTAATTTTAAATAATCAATAATAGTAAATTTAATTATCTATTAATGCTTAAATTTTTAAGAATAATGGATACAGACACCATTATTACGAAACTAGCACAAATGAAAAAACTATAAACACTTGATGCGGAAAATAGGTAGAATTAATATAGAGAATGAATATTTATGAAGAGTATAAATAAATATGGATATGATTAAGGTTATTAATTAAGTTATTAAGATATATATGTTTGTGATATATGAGGTTAATGTACATTAATGGAAGTCAAGATAATAGGTAAGGGGTTTCCATCTCAAATTCCCCTCTTTGTGACATGTTTTGTATTATGCACCTAATTTCCTTTATGTGATTAATATTTACTAACCATTTGAGATGTTATATAATGAAATTAATTTTTAATGGTATTTTAAGATCAATTTAAAATAATATATTTCAAGAGTTTATGATTGAATTTCTACCCAATCCATAAGTGGGTATTTATGTCTCAATTTTCATTCTTTGGGACTCAAGTTATATTCACCACCTATTTCCATTTATGTGATGCATAAATTTACATGGAAGAGTTTTAACATATTAATAATGAAATTTAAGTGATTTAAATGTCTATATTTTTATCCCTCTCATATATTCTTTTGATTGAAGATTTACCAAAACCATTGTAAAACTCAATATTTTCTATGGTGTAAAAACAATCAGTAAAGTAAATGTGCGTGTAGTTTCTTATAAACTGCATCTCAGTCTAGATACTATAAATTAGATGAGGATATGGAATAGATTCCCCTAGGGGTAATCATACGAAAAGGATTGTTTGGGCATTGAATAAATCATCACCCTGATGAAAAATGAGTGGGCATACAACTATACACCTAGCTAGACACTCCCAGGGGGTATGCTTTAGAATATTCAAACTCTCCTTATGAACCATGATGAATTATTTTTACTACCATTATCTTGGTATCTTACCGATGGAAAATATTGAACCCAATTACTTTATTATATGGATAAACCATCACATTAAAAGTACCCTCACCATTATATTTCATTGATAAGGGTACTTCCTATTGCTTTGATGACACCCCATAGATCCTAAGTTAATTAAGGTATGTTCACATAAACATCCAAATTATTTTATTGAATTGGGAAGTATTTATTTTATTTATTTATCATTATATATATAACCATGTTTTTATCCATCCGTATGTTACTTAGGGAATGGTATTAAAGGTATTATTAACTATTATAGGGAATACACTGGACTTAATCAGGTGCTGGGTGTGACCCAGAATTATATATCCCCTCAATATATTGATATCTCTCATGAGACAAAATGGATTTGGTTGTGGTGTATACCTCTTCACATATTAGTTTAGTGTATTTTCACAAGCCCTTGACAACATTATTTTATGTCTTATATTATAAATTCCATTAGTATGAGATTAATGATTATTGTAATGCATGTTTTCATTTATTTTCCTAGATATATAATGCTCACAATTTCAGTTGATTATAGATTTATATTGTTTATTTATTCTTTCCATATAACTTATAACATGTTTATGTTATGATATATTTCGACATATGCTACTCCTTACTGAGAATCTGAGGTCACCCTTATTTTTTTCTTTTCCCCAAGAAACATAGAGAAGAACTATGTGTAGTTTTCAAGAATATTATGGAAGGGATAATAATTTTATCACAATGTGTTCATGATGTATCATATGTCTTTAAATTTAATGTAGTTATGTATGTATATAGTCTTACAATACTACTAAGTTGTTGTATCTTGTGGAAACTCTTTTATTTTGTACCAATAGTGTAATACAACTACTGGATCCATGTTTTTGGTGTCCAAGATTTCATAGTTGGTATCATAGAAAGTTTATTAGGAAACTTGGGGATTGAATTTTGAGGAACCTAGTTAGAAAAAATAATTACTACGAAAAACCCCCATGATTTTTAGGGAATACTCTTGAAATATTTATAGGAATTTGTATTTTACAATAATATCATGAGCTAATTTTGTGTATTCCATTTTAGAAATATTGAGACTAGTTGGGGGAATAAAAACCATATCAACACACATAGTCAATGTAATGATTTCCCCACTAAACAAGTTATTGAGGATCAATTTAAATCTAATCATATCATAACCATATTAGGGTAGTTGACCCAGGTTATGAAAAATAATCTCGCCCGCATAGAGTAACATGTTGATCAACAACATGGTGTAACTATGTTGGGTTTTTTCATGCAAAAAAACCCTCTAAAATTCAATGGAACTACTAATACATTGGTAGGTTAATAATGGATCAAGTCCCTAGAGAATATTTTATAACTTTGGGAAGTAGTAAAATGGAAAAAGTCATCATGGAAGTCTATAATCTAAAAGGATATTAAGACTGATGGTGGTCACTAATTCAAAAAACTAAAGAGAAATATGAGATAAAGCACACGAACTGAAGAAATTTCAAGGAGGTGTTTTATGAAAAATAATTTTCTCATGATAAAAGAATAGAAATATAAATGAAGTTACCCAGTCTTAGGAAAAAATAGGAGTAAAATATTATTGAGTATAAGGCTAAATTCAAAAGGTTAGTTAGGCATGTTGTAGACTTTGATGTAGACCATAAAGAAATATTTATCATTTCTTTGATGGGTTAAAACCAAGACTTGTAAGGGAGTTGGTCTCTCAGACCTTTTCAACATATGAGGATATAGTCTCAAACATAATTAATATAGAAAAGGAGTTCTCTAGGATGTATGCATTTGAGGGAAATTTAGAGAAGAAGAGGCCAACTGAGTATTATGGGAATAAAAATGTGGTAAAGGGGAAGAAATTAAGAATTATATTTTCCATATGTGATAACTATGGGGAGAAACACTCTAGGGATTACAATAAGGGAACAAGATTTTGTTACAAGCGTGGATTAAATGGCTATCAAGATCATGAATGTAAAGGAAAGAAAGAAGCTGTTTATATTCAACGATTATACTGTAAGAATAAGGGACATTATGTGAACCAATTACCCAAACATCAAGGTAATTTACCTCTAAAAAGGCCAAGAGAGTAAGGAAAAACATATGTGATTACCACATCTAAAGTCGAAGTTCCTAATGAAACAGTGGTAGGTACTTTGATCATAAACTCAAAGTTAGATAATGTTTTATGTGATTCTAGATCTTCATACTCATTTATATCTTTTATCTTTTCCAAAGACATTAGATATTTAATTAGCACCTTAGCAAGGGAGTTATCAATTAAGACACCGAGTGAGAATATTATTTTTAACAAAGATGTGTTAAAAAGTTCCCATTATGATTCATGGGTGTAACATATTTTAAAACATATTTATTATACTCATGGTTTAATTTGATATAATCCTTGGTATATATTTTATTTCAAATTATAATGCAAAAATTTATTTCCAAGGGAATTAAATTATGATTTGAGAAGGTGTGGTTTAATCTCTTGTCTTTAAAGGGGAAAATTCATCATCTAAATCATGAATGAATCCTCCCATAGTATCTCTACTTAATGAAATTATAGAAATAGAGTAAGATTAAGTGTGATATATAGATAAATAAGATACCATAATAATATTGGATGTACCTATGGCATAAAAATTCATTGATGTTTTTCTTAAATAATTACCTATTCATCCACCAGAGCATAAAGTTGAGTTCTCTATTAAACTCATTAATGATGAAAGACTTATATTTAAAACTCCATATAGAATGTAACCAATAGAGTTGGTGGAGTTAAATAAATAGTTATAAGAGTTTTATGATAAGGTATTTATAATCCCTAGTGAGTCACCATGGGGAGCCACTATTTTATTCATGAAAAAAGAAGGATGGGTCTATGAGACTGTGCATCTATTATAGGGAGATCAATTCCATTACTATAAAGAATATTCATATTTTACCATACATTTGTGACTTATTTTATCAAAATGAAAGAGCCCAATACTTTTCAAGGATTGATATTCACTCTGATTATCATCAGTTAATGATGACGAAGGATGATATATTGAAGATAAAATTTCAAATAAGGTGAGAACATTATGAGATTATGGTAATGCCATTTGGATTGACTAATAAAACTTATGAATTAATGGTTTCGATGAATAGAGTATTCAAGTATTATTTTGATAAATTTTTTATGGTGTTTATTTATGATATCTTGATATACTTTATGATCTATGAAGAGTATGAGATTTATCTGCAAACAATCTTGGAGACCCTCAAGGAAAAAGAATTGTATATGAAATATAATAATGGTGAATGTTTTCTTAATAAAGTTTATTTTCTTGGAAATATTATCTACATTGATGGAATATTTTGCATCCTTTAAAATAAAAAGGTATTTAAATAATGTCTTACACTACTGGTTTTCTTGGGTATAGCCTATACCCACGGTTTTGGGGGCTATACCCACAGTTTTGAACCATGGGTATAGGTCGTTTTTCCAGTAGTGTTACACCAATGAACATAATCAATATCTAAATTTTACTATATTTAGTAGGTTACTATCAAATTTTTTTTCAATATTTTTCCCAATTGGAAAACTATTAACCAAGTTAACATGTAAAGGGGTAAAATTCACATGGTAAAGGGAATGTGAGGAAATTTTTGAAGAGCTAAAGAGGAGACCGATTAATGCACAAATATTAAATTTTCCTCTAGGTAAGGAAAGATTTTTAATATATAGTGATGCATCAAAGAAAATACTTGGTTGTGTCCTTATTAATAATTATAGATTGATTTTCTATGAACTAAGGAAATTGAAAATCTATGAACAGAACTATCCAAATCATTACCTTGAGTTAGAAACCGTAATATTTTCTTTTAAAACATGTAGATTCTACCTATATAGTGAAATATGTTAAATATATACAGACCACGAGATTTTGTAGTATATCTTGTCTCAGATGGATCTTAACATTAGGTAAATAAGATGGTTGGAACTACTCAAGGACTATGATTTCTTGATACACTACCACCCTGGGAAAGAAAAAAAGGTGGCTGATGCATTGAGTAAGAGTGACCATAGAGTTACATTCATGATGAGGATTAACAAGGGTCCTATATATATAGATCTAGTAAAGATGGATATAGTTATTTTTAAGAAAGGGTATTAATCATTTCTTTTCCAAGAAATTACTAAACCATCCTTACTAGAAAGGATAGAGAAGTCTCAACAGGATGATGAGAACTTATAAAGGAAGATTAAAGTATTAAATAATGGGAAATTTATATTCTTATTCTATAGAGACGGAGTGTTGTAATTTGGAAAGAGGACATGTGTTCTATCTATAATAGAGTTTAAAAGGGAATTTATTGATTAAAAACATATCTCAAATTTTTCTATACACCTTTATTGCACAAATATGTATAATTATTGAAGAAATTTTTTTCAGTGGGATGGTATGAAGTGAGAAATTTCAGACTATGTGTCCAGATGATTAGTATTCCAATAGGTAAAGGCTGAAATGAAACATCCTTAGAGAGTCATGAAACCTCTTCCCATACCTATATGGAAGTGAGATAATATTACAATAGACTTTTCACTAGACTCCCAAAGAATCTAAGGAAGAATGATGCTATATAAGCTATCATTGATCATCTTACTAAGTCTTCTAATTTCATAATGATAATAGAATATCTATCCCTTGAGTGACTTTCTCAACTATATATCAATGAAATTGTAAGGATTCATGGTGAATCTCTATCGATTGTATCTGATCATAATCCTCAGTTCACATTGAAATTCTATAAGTGTCTTAAAAGGTATCTTAACACTGGGATACATTTAAGAACCACCCATTATCCCCAAACTGATGGGAAGTTTTAAAGGACTATTTAAACATTGCAAGGGATGTTGCGATCATGTTCTATTGACTTCCAAGGTATGTGAGATCAGTATATACCTTTTTGGAATTTTCATAAAATAATATCTTTTATTCAAGTATCCATATGGCACCATACAAAGCATTGTATGGGAAGAGGTATCATACTTTGACCTATTGGGAAGAAGTTTGAGAAAGAAATCTAGTTGGTGTAGAGCTTGTAGAGGATAAAACTGTTGAAGTACAAACTATTTAGGACAATATTAAAGCATCCCAGATCATAAAAAATAGATATACTAATAACAGAAGGAAAGAAATAGAATTTAAAGTTTTGGATCATGTATTATTGAAAATTTCACCATGTAAGGGAGTTGAAAGATTTGGTAAAAAAGGGGAAGTTAATCCCTAGATGAATTGGGCCTTTTAAAATACTAGAAATAATTGGAGCTGTAGCTTATATATTGGATATCACACCTAACATTTCTAAAGTACACTATGTATTCCATGTTTCATTAATAAGGAAATACATTCCAAATATAACACATGTTCCCCATTTAAGGGAATAAAGCTGGAGCCTAAATTTTCATATAATGAGTATTTCCTTTGAAAAAATTAAAAACTAAAAGAGGAAACCCAGAAGCCCAATGAATCTATGAGGAAGGAAAATCCACATTTTTTAAATAATTAATATATCCCCCAATTTCAAGGATAAAATTATTTAGGTTGGGTGGGATAATGTAATACCCAAGACCTTACCGTAGTAAGAAAACACCATATCTTGAACTATCAAACAATTCACACTCTAAAGAGACTTTATTAATGATTATATTTAAAATTTTAATTTTTAATGTTAAAATATTATTTTTAAAAAATAAAATTCATTTTTGATTCATCATAATGATATTATCTTAAGAATAAATTTTAGTTTGTTTCCCCAAAAGATTGATTTTTATGTGAATAGTGAAAATACCAATTTTGTTAAAACTGTGACACTTATGACATCACTACGATGTAAGAATAAACTAAAACTGAAAAAAACTTTTAATTAAGGAATACAATTACAAATTTTAAAATATTATTTAAACTTATAAATCCTATGTCCATTATTTTTAAAACTAATTAAAACGTTACATTAATAAAAATCATTTTCGGTATTTTATTTGAATAAAGTATTTTCATGGTGATATTTAGTTAAGTATTTCATTGAAATAATCATACCTTTTATTTTTTATAATAAATTAATTTTTTTTCATAAAAATTAGTATCCAAGATAATTTTATATCATATATAAATTTAAAGATTAAAACGTTATTTTTTTAAAAACTATTTTTATGTGATTAAGTGTGTTTATTTTAAAATTAATACTTCACAACTTTATAAATATTATTTGATAAAATGATTTTAAAATTTGACATCTTAAGGATCAAATTAGTTAAAAGGTCCAATCTTAATTTTTTCTACTAAAATTAATCATGAAGTTTAAAAATTAATTACCAAGGTAAAAGTAAATTAGGGTAAAAGATAAAAAGATAAAATCAATATCCCCAAAACACTAAATTTGTCCCAAAAGAAGTTTTGGAGATGCTTTTTGACCCAAAAAAACTCCAGCCTCCTATTTTTTACTCATTTTGTGGCCATTGACCCTTGAATAGTAACCTTACATTATTGAAAATGTAAGTGGTTTCTCCCAAAACTATCCTTCCCTTCACTTATAAAAGGGTAAACATTACACTAATTTAAGTTTCACCTAAACTTATAATTTATATTTTAAAATATTCCAAATTTCTTCTCATATAACCCTCTCCCACATTAAAAATCTTATTTTAACCATTATTTATAATAAGGCCTTCATTTCCAAAGAGAATTCCAAGGAAAATTTAAGTACCCGATATGAGTATTATCAACCAGTTTTATATTATTCTTAATTATATTAATTAAAATTTATTCTATACATACTAATATAATAATATTAATACCATTTATATACTTTAATATTACTATATTAAGAGTATTACTATTTTATATTCATATATCCTATCTATTAAGAAAAGTAAAATCGTCGTTTGTCCGTACATGCAGACCACCACCACCATGAGAAAACAAATTTATTTTTCATTACCAACCATAATTTATGGTTTTTAGAATGTTTTAATGAGTAAATATTATTTTTATGATATCATTAAGGTTTTGGTAAGAAAATTGGAGAACCTATTAATGATATGATCAATAAACAAGTACCCGATGTGACTATTATCAAATATTTAGTTTTTCTTCTTAATTTTTTTCATTAAAATTTATTATATAAATACTTATATAATGATATTAATATCATTTATATACTATAATGTTACTTTATTAAGTTTATTACCATTTTCTATTCATCTATCCTATCCATTATGAAAAATGAAATCATCATTCATGCATACATGCGAACTACCGCCACCACCAAAAACAAAACACATTTTTCATCATTACCCATAATTGATGGTTACTATAATAGTTTAATGATAAAATATGTTTTTTTTGACATCATTAAGGTTCTGGTATGAAAAATTAGAGAACCTATTAACAATATGATCAATAAACAATAATCGTTAATTCATTCATTTAAAAGAAGTGTGCTAACAAGGAAATATTTTATTCAAATTATGTAATATTTTTATATCCATTAAATATTATCCTAATTACTTTATAATTTTGATATATCACACTAATAAAAACTAATTAATATAACTATGCTTCTGGTATAATTTTATTATAATAAAACCACCTCATAATCATTCATTAAATCCGGGTATGTTTATGCTTGGGTCGGTTTAACCACCCACTTGAACAATACTACAAATTTATATCATGAATGAATATAATAACATAATTACTAGTATAATTTAATATAACTGTGTAAATAATATTTTTTTTGATTTTAGAGATGTTATAATAATATTTAATTCATTAATTAAGAAAACCCCCTTCGATTGTCAAGAATCCTAAAAAATGATTATTATTGTTTTCATTTTTAAGGATAAAGACCAAAACCCTCATAAAAGGAATTTTAAACACCATTAATAGTTATAAATCATCCATAAAAGTGAATATAATTACCTATTAATTATTAACTTTGGATGAAGAAACTAAAACAAACGATCAAAACTATAAACACCCGATGTATAAAATAAGTAAAATTAATATACAGAATAACTTTTTATGAAGTTTATAAATGAAAATAGACATGATTAATGATTTTAATTAAGTGATTAATATGGATATGTTTGCGATATAAGAGGTTAATGTACATTTGTGTAATTCAGGACAAGAGGTATGAGTTTTTCTTCTCGAATTCATCCCTTTGAGACATGTTTTGTATTATGCACCTAATTTACTTTATGTAGTGTATATAAACTACCTATTTGATATGTTATATCATGAAATAAATTTATTTATGGTATTTTAAGATTAATTTTAATCCCTATCTTTTAATATTTTATGATTAAATTGTTACCCAAGACATAAGTGGGTATTTTCATATCAATTTTCGTTCTTTGAGACTCATCTTATATTTCCCACCTATTTCCTTTTGTGTGGTGAATACACTAACATGGAAGAATTTTTACCACATTAATCATGAAATTTAAGCAATTTATATGTCTATATTTTTATCTTTTCCAAATATTCTTTTGATTTTAGAGTTACCTAAACCATTATAAAACCCAATCTTTTCCATGGTGGAAAGACCATCCTAAGTTTTAGTAGAGTAAATGTGTGTATAGTTTTCTAGAAAATAAATTCCTATATAGATACTAGAAATTTGATGTAGCCATAGAGTAGATGAACCTAGTAGTAATCACCCTAAAAAGGTATGGTTGAGCATTGACTCAATCATTACTTTGATGTACGATGAGAGGGACTATGACCACACACTTTGATTGACACTCTCAGGGGAAATGATTTGGAATATTCACACACTCCTTATGAACCATGATTAAGTATTTTTCTTACTATTTCCTTGGTTTCATATCAATTCGACCTATTTAACCCAATTACTATCTTTCACATAAAACCCAACACATTGAAAGTACCCTTACCACTATATTTCATTGATAAGGGTACTTCCTATTATGGGGAATGCATTAGAATTAATTAGGTAATGGGTGGGGACTAGAATTATATATCTTGTAGATGTATCAATAGGACTCATGAAACAAAATAGATTAGGTTTTGGTGTATACCTCTTCCCATATCAGTTTAGTGTCTTAGTACAAGGCCTTGACAATATATTTTGATGTCTAAAATTACACATTCCATTAGTATGAGATCAATTAATACCATTATCCATATTTTCAATTATTATCATGGATATAAAATTCCCTCAATTATAGTTGATTATGGATTCATATTGTTTATTTATTAATTCCATATCACTTATTCCATGTTTATGTTATGATAGATTCCACCGAATGTTACTCCTTATTGAGAATCTGAGATCACCCTGATTTATTTTCCTTTTCCCCGGAAAACTAGAGAAGAACTATGTGTAATTTTCAAGGATGTGATGGAAGGGATAATAATTTTCTCACAATGTGTTCATGATTCATCTTATATTTTAAAATTTAATATATGTATGTATGTATGTATATTGTCTTACAATTTTAATAAGCTGTTAGATACTATGTTAAATCTTGTATTATGTACCAATTATGTTATATAATTGTTTGATTTGAGTTTCTGGAGTCTATGATGTTACATTACTTCCCTAATAATAGTATTAATATACCATAACTTCATTAAATTGATTGAAATAGTTTTTCATAGATTATTTTCTTCCTAACTACCTTGATTCAACTCTACCCTCTTGATGCATTGAAATGAAAGTTTACACCTTAGTACTTCAGTAATAGAACACATCTCTTCTCTCATCCACTTTAATAGATTTATAATTTTTACTTATTCTTATCATATTTAATCCTAATGGTAGAGAGGTAATTTGGAGACATGAGTATGTTTGTTAAATTTATTTTTATAATTTAAGAGATATTGTTATTTCATTTTTATACTTTCAAGGGAATTTCTCTCAAAAGATCAATTTTTTATTCTAAGAACATCCAAAATAGTGAAAAATAATAATTTTCTAGTATTTAGATAACTTCATTTAAGACCGTATAAGTCTTTACCATACACTTTAATTCAACTAAGATCATGCACAAACTTTTAAATCAAGTTAGAGAGGGATTTTTAGATTTTAATGTGTCTACCTAAAAATGTCATTCATGGATGCTGAGGGATATAAGGGTTAAATATAAAATTAATCTATAATAGAGTTTATTTTAAATATAATTTTTTAGATCAAAATAATTCCTCAATCATTCATATCACAAGGTCTTAAATGATCCAAGGTTTTGACTAGATTACTCTATAAGTTTTAGTTATTCAAACCTGCATTGGTTTTTTCATGAAATGAGGGAATTATAAAGAAAATGAAAAATGGGTCAATAGACCTCTTAGGCAAATTATTTGAATTTAGAGTAGTGTTTCATGACATGATATTAAAAAATTATTGGTATTTTCATGAATTTACCTCTTTTAGAGTTTGAAAACATGTTCATTTTATCATTAATCTAAGTTGAGAAAATAGGTCAAATTAGTTTACCCTCTTTAGAATAGGTTCAAAATTTTCATGGGTATTAAAATTAAGCTCAATATGTTTCAAAGAACACTAAAAATTAATAGTAAATACACAAAAATTTGAAAAATATATAACATTTTGAAAAAGGAAAACAAAAAATTTTAAAATCCTAAAACTACAATGACCCCCCTCCACACACTTAAATGATTCAGTATCCTTAATGCATGTTAATATATTTAGTAATTAAAATATATTTTATCTTAGACACAATAAGTAATTAAGTGTTAAGGAATGGTATAACATAATGGTTCTCATTGGTAGACTGGGTAGAGGAATGTGATCCCCTCCACTAATGCTTAAGGGATATTTTCATAGTATTTTTTCATCTTATATCCATTAATAAGAAATGAGTTCTTTTCTCCTTCTTTAATGATATTCATAACACCAAAGTTATATACATTATTAATAGTAAAAAATCATTCCTATATGGAACAAATTTTACCAGGCACTAGCTTAAGTCTTGAATTATAATGTAACACATCATCCCATAGGTGAAATCCTTTTTGCTGAAATAATTTTCCATAGGCCACTCCGGTTCTTTTCTTATATATCTCCGGGTTCTTTAAATATTATCTTATGATTACTTCAAGCTCCCTAAGTAGTATTATTCTTTCCATTACAGTCTTATCTAGGTCCAAATTCATCTTCCTAATTACCCATTATTCTTTTTGTTCTAAATCCACAAGTAAGTGGAAGCTCTTCCCATAAATCAACCTATACGGGATAATCCTAATGGGGGGTCTTGTAAGTTGTTCTATAAGTCCATAAGGTGTCATAAAACCTTTGGATAAAATCCTTCCTATTTTTATTGACAATTTTCTATAGTATTCCATTGATTTCTCTATCTGACACTTTATCTTGACCATTAGTTTTTGGGTGGTCAGGAATTGATGTCTTATGATTCACCTCATACTTCCTCATTCAAAACCTTTATGATATTATTGAATAATTTAGTCCCTTGATCATTTATGGGTTACCTTGAAACTACAAACATACAAATAATATCATCCCTAAAAAAAGAATAGACAATATTAGAATCATCAGTTTTGGTATCCTTATCTTCCACCCATTTTGACCGACTATCAATAAAATGTAAGAGTTCTCAAAAGACACAAGGAAAGGTCTCATGAAGTATATTCCCCAGACTTCAAAAATTTCAAAAAACATTATGGGGTTTTGATTCATTTATTTACTCTTGGATATGTTCCTACTAAATTGGAATTGTTCACATATTTTACAAAATCTATAGATTTATTTTTAGGGGTATGCAAATATTTTGTAGGTTTCTTCTCTTCTAGGATATATTGGTTTTAACTAGATTTAGGTGTATATAAGGGTTGAATTTCATTACCACTTCTGATGGTCACTAGACTTATATTCCCATTTAGGTTTGGGATTGGTTGGGCAATTAATTTTCTAAGGTTATTAGATAAAATAACCATAGGTATTCTAATTTGGTTTCTTGAATCTTACACTAAATTCCTCACCTCCTCAACCCCCAATCATTATTGCTACTATACTTATATTTATGAATTGGTTGAGGGTTTCTCATAGGAATTATTTTATTAGAAGGGAAATGGTTGTTGGTAGGATAATTGACTATAAGGTAGTTTCAATGGATATTGAAATGGTTTCTGGAAATGTGGATGTTATTAGTATTGCTGTCAAAAGAGGGTCTTATTTATTTTTTTTGATTCAAAAATCCATATCAAACTTGGGAATCATCTCTCCATAATTGAGAAGATTACTATAATTTTCTTAGTTGATAGGTAGCTATTAAAATCTCAAGTCCTTACAATTAATCACATTTTTTAGTAAAATGATTAGGAGAATAACATAAACCACATAAATTCATTGGTTCTTATTGTTTAATAGATTATTTCAAATCCATTTGTCTTACCAAGGTATTCAATTTCTCAAGCTTGGATTATAGTAAATAAAATAAGTAATAAGATCTTACTTTGTGTATTCCTTTGGTTCCAATACATATTATACTAAACTATTGGTAATTCTATGTTATATTTTTTTATGAGTCCTCTTTCATACACTGGTGAATTTTCTATGAGATCTCCTCATGAGGATGCATCCAATAGATTCCTATCAATATCAAGAAGAACTTAACAAAAAAAGACTAGGAAGTAATTTTATTCAATGGCTTGATGTAGGAAACTACCACAAGGATTGTAGAATATTTCCTAGTACTTATAGAGAGTCTACCCTAAAGCTTATATAATGGAATATATCTCCTTATTTTTTTTATTATAGATGTGGGGAATAATATTTTAAAGAAACTCCTTTTAAGGTTATCCCAATTATTCAATTCACCTGGAAGTAGTCTATATAGCTACTTATTTGCTGATATTTCTAGATATAATGAGAAATATATATTTTTAGATTTATCTACTACCAATCCTCATGGATTTAATATTGTAAAGAATAGGGTGAACTTCTGGAAGTGTTTATTGTGATCCTCACAAGAAAGCCCATTAAAATTTGGTAGCAGTTTTATAAAACTAGTTTTTAGTTTAAAGTCATTTTATAAGGAAGACATGGAAACTTGATTAGTTTTGCTGATAAAATTAGGTGAACATAGGTACCTAAATGTTTGGTTAGGATTTATTTCCATGATTTCAAGCTCAAAATGATCTATTAAAGTCTCACATGAGACTGCAAAGTAAATTTCTTCAAATTTTGTTTGTAGATTTAAATTTCTAAATTTTTATAATAAAGTTCTTTGTTTTTATATGTCAAGAGAGAAAATTTAGTCAAACCTAGTTTGGGTCATACAATTTATGGTTAGTGTATTTACCACCACCCTTAGACAACAATGCCAAGTTTTTTACACAATTATCATGGGTGTGCAAATAACTATATATATCTTAGGTTAAAATGAAGTTCCCCAGACTCATACTCTTGGGTTTGGTGTTAAAAACACATAATTTACAACTGAATTTAATACCATGTAAAATTTACCAAACTAAACCTCTATATATTTAAATTATTTAAACACTAAATATCACAATAACCACACAATCCTTTGAATTCAAGGTTTAGTGACTTTGAGTATCAACTATATAAGAAACTTAATTTATGATACTTGTGAACATTTCTTTATAATTTAATTGAACTATACTCCATTATAAAATCCTCATAGTTAATACTCTTCTTTATAACCTATGTAATGAAAACATTAGAAAGGGATGAGATCAAACATTCATTAAGGGATACTATGTCCTCAAGGTTTAGATCATAAGCAAATGAGAAAATATGAGCATGAGATAAATATCTTATTAAAAGGGACATGAGATAATAATAATTGTCCATAATTCATGATATAAGGACATGAAATCTCAAATGAACAAACATATTCCATAAAATAAGAGTATAGAAACATGAGATAATGAACATGATTCATGGGAAATAATCATCATCATGTTACATAAAGATTTGGAAAATAATAATAAGAAACTATGGTACAAACATAAGAATAGAAAATCATATGAACAAAGCTACCCACGTCATGTTCATGAAACAAACTTGTGAATGAAGCTATCTGAATCATGTTCATGTAATAACATGTGAGAAAATCTACCCATTTTATGTTTATACAATAAAATTGTGAACAAATTTACTTGCATCACATTCACGTAACATACTTATGAATAATTCTACCCACGCCGTGTTCACACAAAAAACCTATGAACAAAGATACCCATATCATGTTCTCAAAAAAAAAACTTATAAACAAAGAGACCCATGACACATTCATAATATAAACTTATGAATAAAGCGACCTACATCATGTACATGAAATAATTAATCATATTATGTGATATGAAACATTGAACAATGCATTGGAGGGTAATATAATACCCCAACCATTATCATAATAATCATCCAAACATGTTTGATCCAAGGGAGTATAAAAATTTCATATTTGAAAAATCACCTAATTAACCAATGGAAAAGAGATGGGGCTTCAAGAAAATATCCCAATAATTTTTTATAATCCATCCAATGAAATAATTTGGATGGTTTCATAAGAATATAACCCTAGTGAAATAAAATAATGTTTAACGAATTTTTTCATAGATGAAAAACACCTTCTTAAGAAGAATAATTAGAACGATTACATAAAATATGGATCAAGAATTAGAGAATTTGGTATCACAAGTTTAATACACCAAAATAAAAATAGTATAAGGGAATTTAGAATGAAATTTATGAAAGTAATTTCCAAAGTAATAAATATTTCTGAGATAAAGAGGAAAATGGAAATGAAACCTTAAAATAGTTTTTAGAAAATGTTTTTGAAATTTTCATAAAATATGTTACATATCACTTTCAAAATATATTTTTGAAAATGTGAAGTAATTTTTTTTGAAAACACTTACTTTTAAAAATAATATTCAATAATAGATCCTTGTAAAGACATAAAGTTTATCTAAAGGGAATGTGCAGTGGAAGATAATACATTTGATTATGAAATAATGGAAACTATTTTTAATATTTTGAAACACCTTTATTGAAGACCCACATCATAAAAAAGATAAATAAAACTTAATTTTAGAAAGAGGAAAATGGAAATATTAAGTACTCATGAGATAATACATAATTATATTTCTAAAAAAAAGAACATTGGTGGGAATAGAAAAAATTATCATGGAAGATAAATATTCAAGGAATAAATTCAAAAAAGATGAAGATTTAAATAAAAAATGTAATTTTACATAGAGAGAAAGATAATTTTTAATAAATAATATTAAGTTGTAAGAAAAAAAGAATATACAAAAAAGTTCAGGAAGAAATATCATAACTCAAAGAAAGAAGTTTTAAGGAATCAATATCCTTTATGACTTTGATATCACTATAATTGAAATACCTTGAAAGGATAACTTGGGATTAATTTTTAAATCCCTTATATTTCATTAAAATTATGATTAATTTAATTAACAGGGTAGCATATTCCCCACATAAGGGAAAAAAACAAGTGGTTAATATGATATATTTTTCAAAGAAAGAAAGTGAGACGGGAAAATCCAATACATTGTATTCCTACTTAGTCGAACACGCTTTAACTTACTATATAAAAAAAACTCTCTTAATAACTTATTTAAAAACATTATCCATATCTATTACCTTTTTATAATCTTAAATTAAAATATTTATTATAAATTTACTATTAATTTATAGTTTATTTTTATCATCGAATGTTTGTAAATTTAATTATTTTTCACATGCTTTGTAATGTCGATATTGATCAAAATTATTTGATACCAAGTTCACCATTAATATATTATTTATGGTACTATAATAGATGTTTTATAATGATTTATAAAATTTTAATTTAATTCCATGAGAGTTTTTATTATGGTTTGTGATGATGAAATCAAAGACAAGCTTGTTTCATAAATTTTTAACGAACAAAGGGTGGTATATTAATAATAAAATGAATATTAATATAACTTTTATATAATCTTAAACCAAATATTATTTTATAATTGAGGTCTAATAATATCGATAGTTATTTTTCCATATTCACCCATGATACAAATTTACAACATTGTTCATACAGGTGGTTAAATCGACCCAAACATGAATATACTATAATTGATGGGTGAGTATGGTCAAGAAAGTGATTACTTTAGAATAATAATATTATTAAAGAAGTATAATGGTATTATTTATATATTTTTAAGGTTTTGAATTATATTTTAAGAGAGTTGGATAAAGAGTAACAGTCTAGATGAAAAACGAAATATGTTGCTTTATGAAGGTGGTAGTCCGCACGCACACACGAGCAATGTTCTCTTTTTCCATAGAACATAATAAGGGTATGAATTAATTTATATTTTAATAATCATAATATTGTTTTAAATATAATATTTATTCATTAAATACCCCTTTTAACTTTATATGTAAGGCGGTTAGGAAAAACAGATCATGTCGTTTATGGAGGTGATATCCTGCACGTAACACAAGCAACATTCCTATTTTTCGAATGGTGCAGAGGAAGGTAGAAAATGGTTGTCCTATAAATATAATAAAATTTTAGTATAATTATGATATTTATATAATTATTTCAACATGTTTAAATTATATTAAAATGATGTAAAATATGAAATAAAGCAAAGGACATGAAAAAGGAGTAATTGAGAAATTTTCCTTACTCCTTGAAGAGATCCTTTGAAAATTGGATTAAGGCTTTGAGAGGTGGTATTTTGAGAAGAAAAAAAAACTATAGGATGTGGATATGAGTTTTTAGGTGTTATTTGGCCAAATTTTGGTCGAATATAAAAGGCTTGGGGTGTTGGGGAAGTGGGGTGGTGATGGCTCCTTCTATAAGGGAGACAAGTGACATTCTTGTAATAATATAAAAGGCAAAGTCACTATTAAAAGTTCAAGTGGATCCAATAATGGAAAATAATGAATCAGGGTAAGGGGTAAAGTTATGAAAGACTTATAAATACATTTTTTTAAATTATTTTACTCTTAGAATTTTTACTTTTACCATTTTTGGTATTTACCATGGTAACTAATTTTTACCTAAGTAATTTACTTTTAGTGACTAAAAATAAAATGGGACTTATTAAATAATTTTGAACTAATGATTACAAATAAAAATTTTATTTTTTTTCAATTAAAATTTCTATGTGTGATAAAAATTAATCTTAATATTAGCATGCATAACGCGTAAAAACCATTTTTAGAAAAAGTGTATTTTTAAGCATAAAAAATAATTATCAGGATAAAATTATAAGGATATTGATTCAAATAAAATTAATTGGTTTATTATTTCATAAATAATAGTTATGTTTCTTTAAAAGTGACCCAAAACCAAATTCCACCTTGTGAAATCATAATTTAAAGAAAAAGATGAAAACAATTTTTTTTATTAGAATAGAAGATTACTTAAGTTTCAAAATTCTAAACATAGATTTTATAAATTCAACATAGTATTCTTATGAAAATAATTTTAATCCTTAGATAAATTATTTATCATGGATTTTTTTATAAAATTATGAAGTCATTCTTATATTATGATAAAATAAAAAACATTACGATATTGATAAAAACTATATTTTTCACTATTCACCTAAAAATAAAATATTTATGAAAAATTAAAAAAAATCACACCAAGATAATATTTTTATTCTAAATAAAAAATGATGTAATTTTTTTCAAATTAAATTTCTAAAACTTCATAATTTAACATTTAAATAAAAGAATAAAAATATAATGAACATTGTTTTCATAAGAAAATAACTTTTTAAAATATTAACTGTTCTTATTATTATTTACTATCAATTACTAATTATATTGGTGTTAATATAATATTCATATAAAAAATATTTTTTATCTATAATATATTTATTTTCTTAAAATATTGTGCATAAAAGCCAATTTTATGAAGAAACATACTTTTTTTATCATAAATGGTCTTATTAGTTGTTTAGTTACATTAATTAATTTTTTTCAATGAATTAATATTAAAAATGAACTTTATTTTTATTAAAAATTTAAAATATGAAATGTATAAAATATATATGATATATAAATAATTTATTAAATTGAAAATTATATGTTTATATCATCTTAATTTCTACTTACATAACCTCTTAAGATCTCCACACAAGACCTAATAATAAGATATTCTTTAGTGGTAGTTATGGGTGGTGGTTAAACTAGTATGGATACTATTGCATTTTCCATGATATTTAATTTCTATCGCATATGATTTTTCTCATACCATAATTTTTGGAGTTTGTATTAGGATTGATTTAGGGAAACCCGTAGTGATGCTACTTTCTTTCTAAGCTCAGAAAAATAAGCCTCATAAAGAATAATTATATTACTTGATTCTTTTTCATCCCTTTTTCTATATAAATTTCATAACGTTTTCACATCTATTTATACATTCTTATTTAATGGCTATATCACAATGGTCAAATTTAGTAATTTTATTTTAATGTATCACAGTTTTATTTTAGTTTGGTGTTATGTGTGAAGCAAAATATTCATTATAATATTTATTTTAAAAGAGAAAAATAATTCTAAAACTTAGGGAATTATATTCTCCTTCCTTAATTAAATTATACCGTCACAATTTTAATTATCATTCACTAATGAAAAATAGACAAGGGTATATAAAAGATATACATGACTCAATATATAATTTATAATAAGGTATATACCTTACTATATTTGGTAGTAATTGGAAAAATTTATCCAAAATACGATTCTTTTGAAATTTCTAGATACACACCTTTCATAGATTCATTTTCACGATCCTAATACCAATTAAATAATAAATCCAAAATGGTTATGATAATATCCAATAAAATCAGAATAAATGATCTTATGAAAAATCAATACTAATATTTATTCTCCAATAAAACCTACATTTCGACCTATGATACTCTCATTTCAACTATGAAATAATTAGATCAACCTATAACTCCTTCAATTTAACCTAGGTTATCCACAATAATTTTATTATTAGGTTTTATCACTTAACTAGTTATATATTTCATCATAAAATTCCATTTAAATATTTCATAATGGAATTTAAAGGGTATTAGAATAAAAAATCCCCTTGATGTGTTAAACTAGGTGTTTAGTTAGGCTTATTTATCGTGCACCGGGTAAAGATCGAGTTAATACTCAAACAATTTTTTTCAGGGTTATTAACCCTAGCTAAATCTATTCTAGATCCTACATCCACTTATAATATCTAGATAGGGATTTCATTTCTAGATAAAAACACAATACCTACTTTAACAAAACTTTTGGATGTTATCATATACTTAGTATTATCTCTAGGATTTTCACTAATGTTCCCTCATATTAATAAAAAAACTAAACTAATCCTAAAAAATAACTAAAAATTTCTCTGATATCAACTGTGGTTCCTTAGACCTAAAATCCCAATTCTAGTTCTAAAAAAACATAATTTACAATTTCATTTAATACTAAGTGATATGTCCCAAACTATACTTACATATCTTTCAATAATTTAAACATTACATCTTGAAATAATCACACAATCCCATGAACCAAAGGTTTAATTTATTTGAGGATAAACTACATAAGCAACTTATTTTACGATACTTGTGAACATTTATCAATAATCAAAACACACTAGACCCCCTTCTAGACTCCTCATAGGTTATAATCATATTCATAATATGGGGAATTAAAACATAAGGAAATGGTAATATAAAACACTCAGTAAGGGATAACACATCATTAAGGGTTAGATCATAAGCATATGAGAAATCATGAGTATAAGAGAAATATCTTATTAAAAATAACATGGGATAATAAGAGTTTTACATAAGTCATGATATAATTAAATGTGATCTCAAATGAACAAACATATACGATGGAATAAGAGTGTAGAAACATGATAAAATAAATACGATCCATAGGGAATAATCATTGTCACATGGCATAAAGATGTGGAAAATCATAATAGAGAACCACGATACAAAAATCATCATATAAAACCGTATAAAAAAAGCTACCCCATCACATTTATACAAAAAATTTATGAAAAAATCTACCTACATCAATTTTATGCCACAAATTGTGAACAAATATACCCACATCATGTTCACACAAAAAACCTATAAACAATGATACCCACATCAAATTCATATAAAAATCCTATAATCAAATCTACCCACACTATGTTCAATAAAAAAACCTATGAACAAAGCTACCCACATCACGTTCATAAAAAAACTTGTGAAAAAAGCTACTAGAATCACATTTACCCAATAATTCATTATCTCATGTGATATGATGAGGTGACCTGAGGAAATCATACATATATATATTTCATCATTTTAGATAAAAACTTAATATATTAAAAAATAATTAATTCCCCAAAAATATAAAGGTTTGGTGTATTTGAAGACTAAATACATAATCAAATTATTTCATGTAATGTATTTAACATCTCCCACAAAGTTATTCTCTCATATGACCCTTCTTAGACATATCCTACTTAAAACCTTTCTTCATAACCTAAGGAAAAATGTAAATATAAGAAAGGGTGAGCTTAGATACTCAGTAAGGGTGAATATTAGAGATATTAATAGATGATCCTATACAAGTGTAAGATAATAATAAGGATATGGGAGAATGATCATAATTTATGAAGTTCATCCCCAATCATTCATTTATCATAAATCATAAGTCATGACATACAACTTTAGTATTTGAAAATACATGATTCATAAGAGAGAGGAATATTCATTAATCAAACAAGGGCCATGAGAGAATATAATAAGCATAATAACATGTAATAAAAATTGTGTCACAATCATAAGCATAGAAAATCATTTTATTAGTCAAGGCTCACTACCAATATCATCATCACATAGTAAAAAAATTCCTATAATAGATTGGGTTCACTTCCCAACCCCTTTTCACCCCTAGAATGGGTTTAATCTCCATATTATTTATATTATCTCATGATAGATAAATCATTACCAAATACATTGGATATATATATAAGTATGGTCCCACTATTCACATAATGAAAACCATACATATTATTCCACAAGATCATAAAACATTCATCAATTCATCATATCATATCCCATGATAAAGAAACAAGTTTAATAAATATTTCCTCATCACATATTCATAACCCATTTAGGGAAATAAAACGGTTGGTATAAAAATATCATACACCTATTAAAGTATAAGAAACATTAAATTATGTTGACATAAATGAGAAATACCATTAAAAGATAATTTAAACACTTCTTTAAAAATAAGAGAAAATATATTTTTCCTTTAGTATATTCAAAAGTAAAAATTTCAAGAATATTGAGAAAATAATTTTATTTTAAAATTAACCTATAAAATTTAAAAGGATTCTTTAAAGAAAATAATCTCCATGGTGGTGGTAAAAGTTATTCGTGCTATTAACGTTAAAACAAATATTACTTTATAACCTTTTGTAAAAATTCATAAATAATATGTTCCGAAAAAATTATAAAAACTATTTTTTAATACTTTTAAATGAAATCCAAAATATGGTTGAATATGAATTTAAATAATCATTGGATTATAAAAATAATAGTATTTAAAATATTTTAAAGAACATAGACATTGAAGAAAAAGTTCACTGACCAAAGAGGAAATAAGGTTAGCTTTTATTTAAAACATTTTCTCAATAATTTTAAGTAACACAGAGATAATAATTAAAGGAAAACATGAAATTCATAGAAATAATAAGAGTAGAATAAAATATAGGGTTTTAAGATATAAATATCATATAATCCCTCCAAATAAGATTCAATCATAAACAATCTTGATTAAAAATGAGATTGCAACATAAACCCTTACCTCAAG
Source organism: Viscum album (assembly GCA_963277665.1). NCBI lineage: Eukaryota > Viridiplantae > Streptophyta > Magnoliopsida > Santalales > Viscaceae > Viscum > Viscum album. The sequence goes on along the minus strand of OY728138.1, from coordinate 959,311,636 downwards.
TACTGACTTTATTCATATGAAATATTAATATCTTGTATAATAAATTTAGATTTATTATATATATATATACATACTATTTTTATACTTATATTAAAATATATAATTCCCTTATAATTTCCAATTACCCATCTATTAACAATTCTTCATTAAAATCAACATTCAGGTGTTAACTGTTTCATTTCGCATGCATGTTTTGATTTGATAGTTCTGATCCTTACACCTTGGTTATGGTTTCATCATATCTAGAATATTAATAATTTTATAATTATCATATTTATTTATGATATACACTCATTACCATTTATATTAGTTGGTTATGAAAAATGAATTACACCACTTCATGGAGACGATGGTCCGTACGTATGCACAAGAAATGTTTTTATTTTATGTTTTCATTTTCCAAAAAATGGATAGAAAGAAAAGTTAAATAATAATATATACTTAAATAATAATAATAATATCATAAATATAACATATATTCATTAAATCTATCTATATGACCATTAATTTTTGGTGGACATGAAAAATGAATCACATCGTTTTGTGGTGGTGGTCGTCCACACATTCACACAAACGATGTTATCATTTCTCATAGGATGGAAAGGAGGTATAAAATGGTTATACCATAAACAATAAAAAATTTTAGTACAATAAATATACTGATTTTATCATGTTAATATGGTTATAGAAGTTTTTTACGAGGTCGAAGAATATTTTTTTGAAATAGATTAGTAAAGACAATTACATCTTCTTTGGGAAACTTCCTTTTAATTACACCTTAAGACTTAAAAGGTTAGTCTTTTGGTAAGAACATAATATTTGGGAAATGGGTAGTGGATTTATGAAGATATTTTGATAGTAATTTTCTGATATAGAGGTCTCAAAATCTTTGAACAATTGAAGAGATGACAAACCCTTTTATAAGTGAGGTGAGTAGTAAATTTGTAAATACTTAAACATTAAAATATAAAGTCATAATCAAGTGAAAGTGGCACCAAGGAAACCAAAATTCTAAGATGAGATAGTTTGGTTCTAGATCCACTTAAATAATCACATTTATCCAAATTTTAGATATATTTTATTTCTTATCTCAAATTTTAACCCCCGTTAATCCTTTTAACCCTTACCATGGTGAAAAAAATTTACCATGATTAATATTAATTTTGAACAAAAATGAAATTGAACAAAAAAAAATTTAAAACTCTTTGTTATAAATATTAAAAATATTTTACCATATTCAATTTTTATAAGCATCATAAATTCATTTTAAAATAAGCACACAAAATGCAATAAAAACTATTTAAAAAGTTAGCATAATAAAAAATTTACTCTTATTTATTTAAAATTAAAAACCAATAAATTAATGTCAAAATATTTTATTGAATATATTATCTAAACATTCCATTAAAATTATTAATTAATAGTGATTAATTTATTTTTCAAAAACACATTGCATGCATAAAACTAGTTTTTCATAAAAAAATTCTTTTTTACTTTCAAATGATTTTATTTTCATTTATAAATAACTAAAAAACCAATGAATTCAATTTATACATCTGAAAAAATAATTTTTAATAATTTTTAGTACTCTTAATTAATTTTTAAATAACAAAATTTCATTAGTTTAATACTCTGAATTAATTTTTTAAATAAAATATATATGATAAAAACAATACTCATAAATAAAATACTTCAAAATGGTTCTTGAGGATCAATAATATTTTCTATTTGAATTATAAGTTATTTTTGAAAATTATATTTCATTTAAATAACATATAATTTTCTTCATTTTATAATGTATAAGCATTACTAACATAAGTTTAGGGCTTCATGCTTTATATGCTACCAGGGTGTTATATTCTACCCCTTGATGATTATAAGTATAAATTTTATATCAACTTTGAGATGCCCTAATGTGTTTCTGAATGGTTCTAACCATATATACCATTTATTCATCTAGATCACGTCCTAATAACTTTCATTCCATGACTTTATCCTAGGATAATTGAGTCTTGCAATTATTTCCACAAAGGTTTTCATAAGGAGACATATAAATGCTTGAGTGAAATCTATTTTTATAAGAAAATTTAACAAAAGGAAGGTTTTTATCCCAACATCTTCTAAAAAACATAGAGAAATATCTCAGTATATCTTCTAGGGTTTTAATTTTCATCTCAGATTAACCATTTGACTAAGGAAAATATACAATGCTAAATCTCATCTCTGAATTCAAATCTTACTGAAGAATTCTCTAGAAAATTGATGCAAACCTTGGATCTAAATAATATATGATAAAAGTGGTACTATATGAAACCATACCACTTCCTTAATCTATAAACTAATGATATGATCAAGATATAAGCCTTATTTTATATAAATGATATGTATTGATTTCATAAGGTGATTGACTATATGTAATAGGGCCACTACTTTACAAGTTTTAGGTGATGGAGGTTCTTAATGGAAGTTCTAAGAGAGTTTAGAAGTGGATGGTGGAGTTTCAGCTGAAATTTTATTTGGGAAGTATTTTTTGGCTTGGAGGCTTATATTATTCCATATAGGGGGTGTTTTTGGTTTAGAGAGTAGTGCTTCACCATATAGGTCTATTGGAGGTTGACATGGAGGTATAGAGAGGTCGGTTGTGGCATAGAGTCCTAGGAAGTGAAGTTATAAAGTATCTACATATTTTATCATAGCTTTAGCATGACTTCATGGTTGTATAATGGAGTCTTAAATAGGTGAGTTTTAGTGGTTTAGTCAATTTTGGGGTCGTTGCACCATGGAGATGAACTACAGCGTGGTCCCCTGCATAAGGTTGATCTGCTTGTGGTGTAGAGATTCCCTTGTGCTATGGTCCTCCTAATTTATAGAATCTATACTATATGTATGAAACCATTCTCATTGAAAATAGTTTTAACCAACTCCATTGTGGAGTGCTCCCTTTACACCGTGGTTTTTCCCCTTTTTAGAACCTTTGTGTCGTAGTATGGGGTGTTGTGTCTTGGTCTTTTAAATTCCAGTCTTACCTATAAATTCCCAAACCCCCTTAAAACTATTCATTATTATAACTTGTCTCTCAACTCTTTGATGGATAAGGTGAATCCTTTAGAGTTATTTCATCCCCTTTCTTCATCTTTCAACCCTGACATTGGGAGATCGATCCTTGGTGATTCAAGGTGATTTCCCTCCCCTACCTTCATAGTTTTCTTCTTAGTTACCATCTTGTTATTAATTTAGTGAGAATTTTAATTTTGGAAAGTCTAGTTTGGGATATGTAATGGCTGGATATTAATAATTTTTTGTGTTTTCTAGGATATTTACCATTCCATGGTGTGGTTCTAGTTCGTAGGAATCTTCTCTTCAACTTTCCCTTACACGACAAGTTAGAAAGTGATGATTGAGGTAGTTAATCATTGTTCTCTCCCCTTTTGGGTGTATGTGTAGGGATTTCAGTACTTTTAAATATGATGGGTGGATGGTAAGGGTCATATTAATTAATATAATAAATTTAATTAATCTATAATTTTAGGGGATGGGAGTTTTCATAACACTTTTACTTGTTTTTTGGTATGGCTTTAAGGATTGTCTATGTTTGTTGCCTTGCTACAAATAAATAATCTCGGGAACCTTGTTGTATTGTGATTAATGTGATTTGAGAAACCCTTTTCTTTTTGATTACTTGAACTCACCATTCATAAAAGTAAAAAGAAATTATATATGTCTAATTAACTATTTTCCCATGGAAATATGAAATTGTATAATAATACCCATGATAAAGAAGATGTAATGTCTTGAAATCCCTTGAAATAAAATCTTGGTAGAGGAAGAATATGAGATGTGATTATATGTGTTGAAGTGCTTACTTCATTATCTTGTGTGGTGTGTGTAGATATTGTAGGGATTTACTGGTGATGGCAGTGATCGGGTTTGGGGAGGAATGTGTTGGGTAGAGAATCCATGGTTTTTTAGAAAGGGATGTGACATGGGATGATGTACAGTGGTTATGATGCATGGTAATTAGCTTAAATTATTTGAATGATATAGGAATGGTTTTTGTTTATGTAAAATGAATCTGATTAATAATTTGGTTTTAATGGGAACTCATTAATTTTTGAAATGGGAGAACTTATAATTGAAATATGAATTAGTTGTGAGGTGTGCTGCATTAGTTGCGGAAGAAGATAGTGGTAGAGGTTGTGATATATTTCGATGATATCACGATACATGTTTATGCTCTTATTATGAACCTAGAGGTAGGGATTGTGTTTCATATATCTATGAATTTTATTTTCCATATGAATTCTATAGACACCCCACCCAAGTTGTGTGTTTACAATAAAACCCAAAGGTTTTGGATTTTAGGTGTTTTCCCCAAACATCCAAGTTGGATAGGGAAGATGGATGGCTACCCCATCTTCCCAACTCTCTCTTCCAAGCAAGGTTTTTATGAAAAATCTATGATATATTGTTGTCATAGTGAACTAGAGGTGATGACTAATGAGAGTATGAGGTTTTTCATAGTGTGGGTCGTGCATGGTAGAAGGAGGTAATGAGGCTGATGTACTTTATATTTATGAAAACTTACTATTCTAGTTACATGTAAGTAGTTATGGGATGATAAGGATGTGATGGTTATGGAATGTGGTATGATGATGATGGGGTTTTGATGTAGTGATTGGAATGAGTTGAGAGATGGGGTTTTCCTGTTAGGATGCGACTTGTGGTGGTATGAGGCTGATGGATACAAAAGGAAATAGAGCACCAAGATATATGAAGTTGGGGTGTGAGAGTGGAAAACTAGCAGGTAAGTGGTTCAAGGTACCCTTTTTCGATATTCTTATTTTTATATTTTTATATTTGGATGCATTATTTAGTGATCATTTCATAATGAGACTAATATTGGTTAATTGAACTATTTAGGTTTATATTGGTTCTTCTGTTTGTTCATTGTTGTATTAGTATGCTCCTTCCACATGTTCACAAGAGGCCTTAGGTATGAGAATACTGAGTATATATGTTATTCTCACCCTATGTATATATAACCTCTTTTTTTTGGTTTTTAGGAGGACTTTAGGGTCTAATACAGATATTAATAACTTGGATATTAGAGAAAATATTGTGTCACTATCATTAGACTTGTCCTTTTAATATTCATTTAGATTCTTTTATTATATTTCTTGACATTGTACATGCATTGTTGGATGATTTGGTTTCCTTTATTTTTTATCATGTAATGGAGTTGTTTGATGGTTTCTATCATATATCTCAATCCAATGTTTATTATTTATGGTAATGCCTTCCATATGTGTGATTTTATACCCTTGGTGATCATCACCAACCTAGGGATTACTGAAGTAAATATTTAAGCATCATTATCACTCTTTGTTCATTACTAGTCCAAGATAGGTTCCTTTAGAGGTTGAGGGTTGTTATAGAGTGTTATAAAATAATTTAGGTTGAGAGATATGATAGAGATTAGATTTAGTTATTTGTAAGGATAAAATGGTTTGGTAGGGAAACAATATCAGAAGATATTGGTGCATGAAAAAAACTAGGTATACTAACTAGGATATGCGATTTTAACCCCCCATGACCCGATGCAAGGAATATGAGCTTATTGAATGACTAAGTGAAGTGGTGTTGTTTTTAGGGTACATACCTAGGTGAGGTACATGCATCTTTATTGTTTGTGTTTGATTGAATGAGGTGGTTTTGGAAAGTTAAAATAAATGGTTTTAATTAAATACATATTGAAATGTCATTTGTGTTTCTCTAACTGTTCCCATGCTGTAATTGTTGATGAACTATTATTGTTTTCCAAATTATCTATATATCCTAAAAGGAAAGAGTAAAATGGTGATCAACTGGCATGAAATATTTTTTTGAACCTTATCAATACTTGAACGTGTTATTACCTTTCTTGTTATAATATGCTCCTCTATAAATTGATTTTTTTCCATTATTAATGTGCATAACATGTTAACCCATTTTTTGAATGTTCAAAATTGTTATTGAATCATGATTAAGGTATTTTTGTGTGAATAACTACTGAAATTTGAAAAACTTTATAAAAAATGTTACCTTGGGTAGATTTCATACTAGAATTCTGAAATGATTGTTTTGAAACCGTTCTTAAGAGTACTATAGTTCGCATGCTATTTGATCTGCCACATGTTATTTTTCATTTATGATGTCTCATAAGAATGTTTTATAGACTTATTATAAAACTCTGTTTTAGATATTTAAAATATAAAATTCATGAAAAATGACCATCATGATTATTTATAATTCATTTAAAATTTAAAAACTTTGACATAAATAACTTGGACCTTCCTTTTTTGGAATTACTATAGTTTTGTAGTATTAATCCATTTATATTTTGTGATCATGTGTTGATAATTTATTCCAAGGACAAAAATTTTCATGTCATTTGTTTCTAAATTTTAAAAGATGATAAACATGATTAGAGGTAATCATTAGAAATTTAAAAGACTTCCAACCAAAAAATCTATCTCACTTTCCAAGCATTATTAAGAGTCTTTTATGAAATTTTTTTATATGTTTATTTTGAAAATCAAGTTATTAATGGTGTACCATGTGTTACCTTCTTGATCATGATATTTGGCTTACATGTGTTATGAATTTATTATAAGACTAGATTATAAGTATTTTAAAGTCTTGGAAAATGATAAGCATGCCTTGTTGCAATGCATTAGGATTTGATATAGTTCACATGATTAAACTTGTTCTTTTTAATATAGACAAAAAAAAATTATATCAATGAAGTGAATGTGCCTCACATTTTAATCCATGATTAGTTTATTTTTGAGATAATTTATATAGTTAAAAACATTTGTGAATCTTATTAATAAATTAATAGTATGTGAATTTTTTGCATGTATCATATTTAGTCAAGTGTATTTAGAATATGAAATAATGTTATGTACTAGTAATGTTGTATTTAAATGTTGAAGTAAAATCATATTGCCTTTACTGTGGTGTATAAGCATGTTTTCTTTAGTGATTAAATATTTAAGGACTATTTAGTTTCATCATGTAAATCATAAAACAAGTGCTGCAACTTGTGTAGTTTTATTTTTTGACTTGAAATAATGTGTTATTTTAAAATCTAAAAGCATGTCTCCCACATGATAAAATGTTTAAGAAATGTTTAATTTGAGAAGGGATTATATTATGTAAGAGAACATGACATGTTCCATTTTTTTTCTATTGAAATCATGTTTACTTATAGATCCAATGTTTAGTTTAAGTATGCCAAGCCTTATTTGTAGTGCCACAATATGTTCAATTTTTTCTTTAACTGGGATTCATATTAATGTTATTTAAATGAAAGGAATGATGATTCCCCTTGAAAATGAGTTCTAAATATTGATTGTTTTTTATGGTTTCATTATTTATTCATTTCTACATTTAAGTGTTGATATTCCTTTCCAAAAACCTATTTTTTATTTATAAAATAAATTTTTAAAAACTTTTTATAAAGAAGATGTCCTGTAATAATCCTAAGTCATGAATATTTATGTTTCTTAACATGGTAACTATATGATCATTTAGGTGATGTTTCTTGCTATTATTAATATGTACATATCCTTTGATTATGTGTTGTATTATGGTTGTATTGATGTAATCACCTACCTCTCAGTAAAGGTTAAACACTTAAAGTCAGTAATAAAATGGTTGTTTGTAAAATATTCAAATTGATGAAGACAAACTTTCTTTACACACCTAAATTGTTGTAAATAATGGATTGGTTGCTATATCTTATTTATTGGGTTTGTTTGTATTGATCTTATATTTGTTTAATGTTTTATATATCTAAGCATATAATTATTGGAAAACCCCTTCTATATCAAGATACATTATGGTGAGTCAAGGATTCTCAAAATGGAAAATATTTTGATATGGTGGGTGGGTTCCCTTGATTTATGTGATTGAGGCAGTTTTATGTGATTGTTTTGGTAGTTATTTAATTGGGATATATAGAGGTTAAAATGTTGGTGTGAATATTTATGTATAAGAGATATGACCCATGGTTAATGTGAGATGGTGCTCTGTTGTGTTGGATAGAGGATGGTGATGTGGCCATGCAGGGTGTTTTATAGAAGAGTTTCCTTGGCTTGATTTTATTTTTGTGATGCATTGATATTCCTTGTGTGATAATTGTAAATATTTTTTGGTTTATATTAAAATTGTTTTTTTGGTTTAAATATATGTTGTTGAAACACCATCAATGTTTGGGGTTGGGAAAAAATGGATTTGATGAAGATACCTCCCAAGTGGTGGATGAAAATATAGAATTAAATTATCTAGGTTTCATACCTTGAGATCTGTAGAGGAATGGAGTGAAGAGGTTTTCTAAGGCTAGAGCACAGCTTAGCACTCTGGGTTTGAGTGGTTTGAGGTGTCCTATGTCTGGTGAGCTGATCAGTTTTTGATGTAATGTAATGGGGAATAATTAGTATAACTGACCCGTGATTCAATATATTTCCTGATCTTTAGTAGAGAGTTATTAGAGATGGAATTTCTTTTTTTATTTCTACTCCATCCACTAAAACCTTGTAATGAATTTAGAAATTTATTTTGAAATGGTGTTGAATGACTTTGAAAATTTAAATATAAAATTTTTTCATGAAAATTTCTAAAATGTTCCTTTTTAAACCAAATTAAATGTTTTAATCAAGTTGAGGAAATATTTTATCAATGTGTTCACATCTTTAAACCTGGTTAAAGTGGAAAGAGTATTTGGGATAAGTTTTTCTTGAATAAGGATGATGGTTCCACTTTGGCGTCATCTAGTGGCAATGCTTTATTTGTGGGGAATCTCTTATATTCATGAGGATTTTTGAGAGATGTTTTTTTGGAGGATAATCTTTTGTCTCTTGATAAGGTTGTTGGTAATAAGTTGAGTATATTTTAAAGGTATATTCTAAGGTAATGTTTTTATGGTGGTTATATTCCTCATGGGGTTTGGTTTTGATTCTCATGGAAAATAATCACTTGAGAGGTATTTGATGTTATGGTTGGGACCTTCAAGGGTCATAACTTTGTTATTTTTAGGTAATAGAGGTTCCCAGGGGAAGTTCCAATTGATTTTAGGGGTGTATGGTGTAGTTGTAGCTAAAATTTCAACAAGGGAAGGATTTTTCATCATGGAGGCTTATGTTGCACCATAGAGGGGGTGTTTGTAGTGTAGAGAGTAGTATTGTTATATTGAGGTTTATTGTAGGTTGGTATGGTGGCCTAGAGAGGTCAGTTTTAGCATAGATTCCTAATAAGTGGAGTTATAGAGCTTCTACCCATTTCATCATAGCCATGACATGGTTTTTTGGTTTTGGCATATATTTTTAGAGAGGTGAGTTTCGATGGGTTTTCTGATTTCAGGGTCGCTATGCAGTGGAGATGAATAGTGGCTTGGTCCCATGTATAAGGATGAATTTATTATGACATGAAGATTCCCTTACATCACGATCCTTCTTCTATTTTATAGAATCTTTATTACGGGTTGTGTCGTGTTTCTCAAACATAGTTTTGATGAACCCCATTACACCATGGTCCCTTCCTTTACACTGTGGTTTTATCCCATGTTAGAATCTTTTCACCATGGTATAAGGTGTTGCACCATTGTCTTTTAATTACAATTCTACCTATAAATTCCACAACCCCTTCAAACTATTCATTATTTTAACTTATCTCTTAACTCTTAGACTGTCAAGGTGCATCCTTTAGAGATCTTTCAACCCCCTTTAATCAGATTTCAACCCTGTATTTTGGAGACCAATACTTGGTGATTCTAGGTGAGTTACCTCCCTTCCATCCTTAGTTTTATTCTTGGTACCTGTCTCATTATTTATATAAAGAGGGTTTTAGTTGTAGGAATGATTGGTTTGGGTGATTTTGTGGTTTAAAGTTGATGATGGGTGCTATGTTCTAGAATTTTGACCTTTCCTCAGTGTGGTTCTAGTTTGTGGGAATATATTCTTTGCTTTGGACTTGCATGGTGAGTTAGAAAGGAATGATCGAGGTAGGGGATCATTTTTCTCTACCTTTTTAAGTGTTGTATAGGATCACATGATTTTAACATTCAATGCATGGATTTAAATGGATGACTTAATGAAGATACTGAATTTAATTAATATGGAATTAAAGGGGATGAGAGTTCTCATAACGATTTTACTTATTTTGTGATATTTATTTAATTATTGTTTATGTTTATTGCCTTATTAAAAATTAAGGCTATTTGGGGCCTTTTTGTTTTTCAAATAATGTGATTTGTGAAACCCTTATTGTGTTAATTATTTAAAATCACCATGAATAAATGTATAAAGAACTTATATATGTATAATGAATATATTTCCCATGGAAATCTATAATCATGTGATAATAATCATGCTAAGTAATATGTGATGTCATAAAAGACCTTGAACTGAAATTATAGCAGATGAAAATGCTGATATATGTTGTTATGTGTTGATGTGCTTTCTGTATTGTATTGTGTTATGTGTTTGGATCTTGTGGGGATTTATCGGTTATAATGGTGATCAGGTTTCAGGCAGAATGTGTTGGGAAGTGAAGCCATAACTAGTTGGAAAGGGATGTGATGTGGGATGATGTGTAGTGGTTGTGATGTATAGTAATTGGATTAAATAAATTAAATTATAATGGAATGGGATGTGTTAATGTGAAATGAATTTTCTTAGTAAATGGGAGTTAATGGAAACTCATTAATTTTGGAAATAGGGGAACTTGTAATTGAAATGTGGCTTATGTGTGGCTTGGTTGTGTGGTATGTTACATTAGTGGTGACATCGGATAATGTAAGAGGTTGTGATATGTTGTGGTTTTTTCATGAGACACATTGTTTCTTTTGTTATAAACCCATAGGTTGAGACTATGTGTTATCTATCTATGTGTTGTATTTTCCTTGTGATTTCTATATTCACCCCACCCGAGTCGCGTGTTCACACCGACAACCAAAGGTTTTGGGTTCTAGGAGTTTTCCCCAAACATCTATATTGATGAGAGAAGATGGATGGTTACCTCTATTACCTGATATCTCTTCCAAGAAAGGTTTTTACGCATGACCTGTGATGTATTGTGGTTATAGTGCATTAGAGGTGAAACCTAATGAGAGGATGAGGTGGTTCATAGTGAGGATTGTTCATGGTAGGTGTAGGGCATGGGGTTGATGTCCTTCATGTTCATGATAAATTACTATTATAGTTATATAGAAGTGGTTATGGGATGATGAGTATGTGATGGTTGTGGAATGTGGTATGATGATAATGGGGTTTTATTGCAGTGATTCACATGGGTTGAGAGATAGGGATTTCCAGTTATGATGAGGATTGTGGTGGTAAATGACTGATTGATGAGGAAGGGATGTGAGTGCTATGATGTAAAAAATTAAATAATAAAAACAAAAAACCAGTGTGTAAGTGGGTGTAGGGCACCCTTTTTCAATATGCTTATTCGTATATTATTATACTTGGATGTTTTATTTGATGAGTGTGCCATAGTGAGCCTAAGATTAGTTAGTTGACCCGTTTAGGTGCATGTTGGTTCTGTTATTTTTTCAATGGTACATAAGTATGATCTTTCATCATGTGGATGAGAGACCTTTAGTACGATCTTACTAAGTATATATGTTATGATCACCCTATATATACAAACTATTTTTAGGTTTTTAGGAGGACTTTGGGGACCAAAATGGACATTACTAGCTTGGATATTGGAGTTGCTATTGATTTGATTCCATATGACTTGTCCTTTTTATATTCACTTGGAAACTTTTATTGTATTTTTTGACAATATACATATATTATGGGATGATTTGGTTTCTATTATTTTATATTATTTGATGGAATTGTTTGGTGGTTAATATCCTACCTCCCAATCTTATATTTATTATTGAGGGAAATGCCTTCTATATGTGTGATTTTATACCATTGGTGCTAGTCTCCAACTCAGGGATTATTGAAGGTATGAATTAGGGGTAATTATCTATATTCCTTCATTATTGAACAATTAGGGGTACCTATGGAGGGATGGGGTCATGAAAGAGTGGTATAAAGAAGTTTAGGTTGAGAGATAGGATGAGGCTTAGAGTTAGGAACTTTAGGCAAGGAAACAGTATCAAAAGATATTGGTGGATAAAATAGACCAGGGATATTGACTAGGACATGATATTTTAGGCATGTACCCCCTGTGATCCAATTGAAGGACTCTAAGCATATTGAATGACTAAGTGAAGTGGTACGAGTTATAGGGTAGATGTAACATCCTAGTTAAAGACAAAATAAGTATTTTTTTCATATTTATTAATATTTATGAATTAAATAGTAATTTTACCTTAAAAAGGAAACTACATAAAATATATCAACCAACACTCAATAATGATTTTCTCCAAAATCTTTAATTTTACCAAAGATATAGTTATACCGAACAATAATATACTTTTAATACTATTATTTTCAAAAGGTAGTTTTACCGTTTTTAATAGAGAACCCATTTTAAATATAATTTTTGAAACTTTTATAATATTTATATGAAAAAATAAAATTTATTTTTTAAATATAAATATCCAAAATTACTTTGGATTAATTTTTGGTATTTTTCTGAGAACTTTCATATTTTTATGAATAGTGAATAATATTGAATTTTAGTTCAAAACTGATTTTTCAAATAATTTATTTATATAGTTAAATCATGTTTTTAATTGGTTTTAAAGTATAATTAGGTCAAATATATATTATTTAAACTAATTTGGGTCATTTTAAACAATTAAACATGGAATTTAGATATAGAAACTTAGTAAACTTTTGAAATTTTTTACTTTAAAAACCCGCTGTCACATCCCGTGTGCAAGATTAATTTTAAATTAATTTCTTCCAATTCTATGATTGGAATTTGGAAAATGGATTCAATATTTGGAATCAGAATAATTTATAAATTTTAATAAGGTAAAATTATTTTTTGACCAAAATTATTAGTGAATGTAATTAAAATTAATTACAATGATTAAGGAAAAACGAGTTTAATTAATGACTAAACTTGGAAAATAATGTGTAAAAATGACCCTAAAATTATATAAAAATTATTTTATGGAAATATTAAGACCATTAAACATATAAGGATCTATAAGTTTTGATTTTAACCCTTTCTTCATAAGTAAAACATGGGGAGAAATCAAATCTTTTCAAGAATACCTAATGTGTCCATTTCCCCACTTATAAAAGGCCTCCTATCCTCCTCACTTCTTCACACCCATAAAGACCATTTTTCTTGTAAAAAAAATGCCCAAATAATCTACCAAAATCTTTATTCTCACTATATATTCCTAAAATTGGTCATAAATCCAACCAAGAAGTCCCTTGGTGTAAACCAAAAGGAGTTACCTGAAAAAAGAGGTAACACTCTTCAATGTATATTTGTGTTTTGTTTCCTTCTCCACTCCATTAATTTATTATTATTACATTATTATATAATAATATAAGTATAATAAATATACTAATATTTTTTTCTGATAAATTTTCAACCTACACCTACAAACACTTCCATCAAAATGGGTAATGAAATTACCATTTGTGTACGGTGAACTACCGCCTCACACAATGATGTCATTCGTTTTTTCCTACACCACCTATCATGGTTGGTAATTATGATGGAAGTAATGTTTTTATAATATATATATATATTATTTATTTATACTTATTTAATTTTTATATACAAATACCTTCATTCTTTCCATTTTTTGTAAATATGATAACATCGTTTGTGGATGTGTGGACTACCGCCTCCTCAAAGCAATGTGATACGTTCACACATTACATGGAATGCATTAAGGATGGGGTTGATCAAAAATATGTGACATAAATAACATATATATAATATTAATGACATAATAAACCCTGTTTAAATATAATATATCATTTTATTTATTACCCTTTCACACACTGGAAAAGTGATAACGTCATCTGTAGACGTGTAGACTACCGCCTCCTTAACGTGATGTGATTATTTTTACATCACAATAATTATTTATATAATTATATATGATTAAATAATATGTTACTTATGATATAATGGCCATTCTATAAAGACAATTTATGCTTAAATTCTTTCCATAACAATCATTGAAAAATGGGAATGTTACTCATGCGTATGTACGACCTACCATCTCCATGATTGTAATGTTGGTTCATTTTTAATAACCATATTTCATGATTGATTTTAAAAGTGTAATTGATGTATAAATATTATAATTATTTCATAATTATTATTATGGATATGCTTATGTAATGACACCTTTGACCATAGTTGACCTACCAAAGTCGTTTTTAACACATAAACCAAATATGGTCAAAATGACTGACATAAACTTAGCTATTTAATTAGTTATTTAAAAAATTGTAATAAATTAAATAAAATTAATTATAAACATAAAAAAATGTTCTGAATCAATTAATTAATTAACATATTTTTATTATTTAGGATTTTAAAGACACATGTGACAAGTAGGACTCAAGGTAAGAGATTTCATCTCAATCTCCTTTCATTGAGGCATTTCTTGATGATATTCATATTTATTATTTTATAAGGTGTATATATAGACCCTTTTATATTACACATCCATATTATACCTATTCTCATGTTATTTAATGTTTTTTTAAATGTTCTTCTTTCACATGCCTTAGGATTTAAATGTTCAAAGTGGTATGGGATGCTTTGAATATTTAATGATTTAATTTTCAAATTTTTTTTTCCATTTTAATATTCTAGATATTATTTTAAATATTTATTTATATGGCTATATTACATATTTATTTATATGGATATAAAATTATTATAAAGAAAACTTTATTTCTATTTTTATATTTTTCTTCCTCTACAAACCTTCATGTTTTTAAAAGAAAATGAAACCCCTATTTTCCCTTTTTGGGTATTTTGTTATTAAAAAGGGGTTTTGAAAATGGATTGATCATTCCCATATCTCAAAATATTTTTTTTGTTATTAAAAATATAATTTTATTATTTAAATGTTGAAAATTTAAATCTTTTATGTGTTATGATTATGTAATGGTTCTTGCACATTTGATGGGTGGTTTTGTGATAAATCAATGATGGTTGGTTCCGTGATAAACTAATGACGAGTGGGTCCATGATATCCCTCCAATGCATATGGTATGTATGTAATACATAAGCATATTATATTTATAAGAGTGATATGTATATAAGTCAACCATATGGTTATTCCATTTACAATAGTTAAAAGTATAAAGATTCCCTAAGATAGTTTTATATATTTTATATGATTTCTATGGGTTTTATGGTAATCTTGTGATTAAGAAAAATAGTAATAAATAATATTATTTTTAAATTAAAGTATTTACTAATTCTTAAGGGTGAAAAATATTACTTTATGATGAAGTTTTATGTGTTTAAATGTTTATTAGTGGACTAATCATTTCTTTCTTTTTATAGCCCTTATTGAGATTTTTATGATCATACCACATTTTTAATGTTTTTTACAAGAATTAAGGGTGAGTAAGGGATTGGAAGCATCCATGTTGATATTCAAGAAGTGTTTTCTTAAAATAGATCATAATTTATTTTAAAATTTTTGGATTATGGAAAAAATGGATACTATTCAGAAGTGTCCACTTTGTATTTTATGGTTTTTTATGTATAAGTTATGACCCAATTATCTAAAATTCAAAACCTGAAAAATAAACAATGGGAAAGAAAGTAAAATTCTTGACTTAACTGAAGATTATGTAATGTTTTAAGGCTAGTTCTTTATAGTAGAGACCTAGGTGAGGTACATGAATCATGATTGTTTGTGTTTTTGGTTGAATGAGGTTATTTTGAGAAGTTAAAAATAAATGAATTTAATTAAATACATCTTGAACTTTTATGTGTGTTTCTATTACTGTGACTATACTGTAGTTAATAATGAACAGTTATTTTTTGATGAATTAGTCATATAACCTGAAAGAAAAGAGTAAAATGGTGATCACCTAGTATAAACTAATTGTTTGAACCCTTATCGAGACTTGAATGTGTTGTTCCTTTTACCATTATAACACAATCCTCTATAAATTTAATTTTGTTTCAATTTTTAATGTTCATTTCATGTTAAATAGTTTTATTAATGTTTAGAATTGTTACTAAATCATGTCTAAGGTATTTTTCTATGAATATATACTTAAATTTGAAAATATTTATGAAACATGTTAGCATGGGTAGATTTTATACTACTATTCTGAAATGATTGTTTCAAAACAATGCTTAGGATTATTCTGGTTCCCATATAAGTTGACACACTGTGCATAATTTTTCATTCATGATGTCTCATAATCATATGTTATGGAATCATTGTAAAAATTCATTTTGGACATTTTAATTATGAAATTTCTAAAAAATAAGCATCATGATTATTTATTATTCATTTAAAATTTGAAAACATTGACATGAATAACACAATCCTTAATTTTTTAAATGAATTTAGTTTTATTTTTATGTTGTAATCATGTTTTGAGAATTTATTTCAAGGTTATAAATTTTTATATAAT
Source organism: Viscum album (assembly GCA_963277665.1). Lineage (NCBI taxonomy): Eukaryota > Viridiplantae > Streptophyta > Magnoliopsida > Santalales > Viscaceae > Viscum > Viscum album. Next base: position 959,295,044 of record OY728138.1, on the reverse strand, counting down.
TTTTTTTTGATTTTTTAAATATGATAAACATGATCAAAGAAAATTGTTATAAATTTAAAATTCTTCCAACCAAAAAATATATCTCACTTTATAATCATGATTATAAGTATTTATTGTTAATTTTTATATGTATTCTTCAAATATCAAGATGTGAATGAAATTCCATGTGTTACCTCCCTGCTCATAACATATGGATTGCATGTGTTAGGAATTTATTATAAGGATGGATTCTGACTATTTTAAATTATTGAAAAATAATAAGAATATTTTTTGGAAACCTATTGTGATTTTATTCTATTTAAATGATTTAACCCATTCATCTAAAGTATATTTTTATATATTGCTTAAATAATTATGCCTCACATGTAATCCGTGAGTAGTTTATTTTTGGGACCATCTCTAAAGTTGAAAAAATTTGTGTACCATGTCATGAAATTTATAGTATGTAAATCTTGAGTATATATCATGTTTATTTTTTCGTATTTGAAATATGAAATCATGTTATGTACAGGTCATGATGGATTTAAATATTTTAGTAAAATCATGTTACCTTTATTACGATGTATAAACATGTTTTCTTCAATGATGAAATGTTTTAGGACTATTTAGTTCAAGCATGTCAAGCATGATATATAGTGATACAATATGTGCAGTTTTATTTTAAGATCCAAAATCATGTTTTATTTCGAAATATGAAATCATGTCTTCTATATGATAAAACGTTTAAGAAATGTTTAATTTGGGAAGGGGGTAACATGATGTAAATGAATGTAGCATGTGCATTTTTTGTTTTATTGGAAGCATGTTTCCTTAGTGATCTAATGTTTAGTTTAAGTATGCCTAACATGATTTTTAGTGACATAATATGTTTAGTTTTTGACTTAAAATTGGACACATGTTAAAGTTAATGAAATGAAATCCATGATGATTCATTCCCCCTAAGAATGACTTATAAATATCGAGTGTTTTTATGGTTGCATTGTTTAATCATTTATACATTGAAGTATTGATATAAATTGCTGAAAAAATATTTCAAAATTATAAAATGAGGTTTTAAAAATTGTATATGATGATGATATCTTGTAATAAATCCTAATTCTTGAATCCTTATGTTTCTTAAAATGGAATTGTGTTATCCTTGAGATTTTTTTTCTTGTTATTGTGAACATATACCCATGCTGTTATTATATGTTGTGCTATGGTTGTATTAATAGAATCACCTAACTTCTATAAAAGGTTAAAAAATTAAATTCAATAATAAAAAAATTATTTAGAAAATCTTGAAATTGATGAAGATGAACATGCTTTCCACACCCAAATAGTTATAAATTAGTGATTGGTTGCTATATATTATTGATTGTTTTTGTTGCGATTGATCTTATGTTGGTGTCATGTGTTATGTATCTAAGCACATTGAGATAGGAGAAACCATTTCCCATAAAGATATGTTATATTTATTACATGTTTTAAAACCATGTGGGTGAGTGAGAGCCACCCAAAATGAACAATATCTTGATGTGGAAGGTGGGTTCCATTTATTTGTGTGCTTGAGGCAGTATTATGTGATTGTTGTCGTAATTTTTGTCTTAGGCTATATATAGATTTAAATAGTAGTGTGAATTGTTATGTGGAAGAGAGGTGGCTTGTGGATGATGTGAGATGGTGTGATGTTGTGCTAGATGGAGTATGGTGATGTGGTTGTGTGGGGTGTTTTTTAGAAGAGTTGGCTTAGATTGATGCAATTTTCATGATGTACTGATGTTCCTTTTATGATAATTATAGATATTGTGTGGTTTATATTAACCTTGTTGTTTCCTCATTTAAAGATATTTCATCAAAATACCATCAAGTTTTGTGGTGTTGAAAGGAGGGTTTTAGTGAAGATACCTCCCAAGTGGTTGATAATATAGATTTTAATGATATAGGTTTCACACCTTCATCTTCATGGAGGAAGAGAGTTAGGAAATTCTCTAATGCTAGGGTGTGACTTGGTTCTCTAGTGTTGAGTGGTTTGAGGTGTCCTATATTTAGTGAGATTATTCATTTCTGTGGTGATTCTATGAGGCATAATCAGTATGAATACCCCAAGATTAACCATGTTTCCTGGTCTTTAGTGGATAGTTAGTAGAGGGGGAATGTATTTGTTGAGTTATAATATTTCTAATAAAACTTTTTAATTACTTTTTAATTTTTTTTGAAACAGCGTTGAATGATTTGGATATTTTATGAATGAATTTTTTCATCAAAATATTTGGAATTTCCCTTTTTAAAACAAGTGAAATGTTTTAATCAAACTGAGGATTTTTTTATCAAGGTGTGGAAATATTGAAACCTAGTTAAGGTGGATAGAGTAGTTGTGAAAAGTTGGCTGTGAGTGAGGAGGACGAAGCCACTTTAGATTTATTTGGTGGTGGTGCTCTGTTTGGTAGGTATCTTTAGTAGTTGTGAGGGTTTTTGGGAGAATTTTTTTAGGAGTATCATGGTTTGTCTCTTACTATAGTTTTTGGTAATAGGTTGGTTCTATTTTAAAGGTTTATTTATAAGTGAGTGTTTTGGTGGTGGTAGTGTTCCTCCTATAGTTTTTGTTTTTATCCTCAAGGATGAAAATAATTTGAGAGGTATATAGTGTAATGGTATGGACATTCTGGTCCTGTCACTTTGTGAGTTTTAGGTTATGGAGGATCTTAGGGTAATTTAAAAGGGAGTTGAGGAGTGGATGGTGGATTTGTAGATGAAATTTTAGTTGAGGAAGTATTTTGTATCACATATACTTGTGTTTCACCATAGAGGGGGTTTTTGTAGCATTGAAAATAATATTGTGTCATGGAGGTCTGTTATAGTTTAGTATAGTGGTCTAGAGAGCTCAGATACAATGTGGAATCTTGGGAAGTAGAGTTCTAGAGGTTCTTCCTAATTTTTAATAGCTACAAAATGGCTTCATGGTTGTGGCATGGAGTCTTAGAGAGGTTATTTTTATTGGTTCTATCGATTTTGAGGTCACTATGTCGTGGATCTTAACTGCAACATAGTCCCTTCCATAAGGATAACCTGCTTGTAGTGTTGAGATTCCCTTATGACATGGTCATTATATTAGTTTATAGGGTCTACATTGTGGAATATGTTGTGTTTCTTGGATTTTGTTTTTACTAGACCCATTACTGTATAATACCTTCCTTTATATCATGGTTTTTTCCTATGTCATCACCTTTGCGTCATGGTATAGGGTATTGCACTATGGTTTTTTAATTCCAGTACCTCCAATAAATTCACAAACTCCCTTTCTAAATCTTAATTCTTATAACCTTTATCTTGACACTTGGATGAACAAGGTGAATCCTTTAGAGGCATTTCAACCACTTTTTTTCTTTCAACCTTGTCTTTATGAGGTCTATCTTTAATGATTTTAGGTGAGTTCCCTACCATCCCTTCTTAGTTTTCCTCTCAGTTCCTCTCTAGTTATTTATCTAGAGAGGGTTTTAATTATAGGAATGGTTGGTTTGGGTGATTTTATGGATATAAGTCGATAATGGGTGGTGTGTTCTAGGCTATTGACCTTTCCTTGGTCTGCTTATAGTTTGTGGGAATCTCCTATTGGATTTATCCCTATATGACAAGTTGGAAAGAAATTATTAAGGCAAGGGATCATTATCCTATCCCTTTTTAAGTGTATGTGTGGGGATTACATGATTTTTACATCCAATAGGTGGATATAAAGGGTTAAATTAATGAACTTAACAAATAGAATTAATCTAGAATTTAAGGATATGGGAGTTACTATAATGCTTTTACTTGTTTTGTGATATTTCTTTAAAGATTATCTATGTTTGTTGTCTTTCTAAAAATCATGTTTATTAGGGACCTTGTTGTATTTTGATTGATGTGATTTGGGAAACTCTTATTATGTTGATTACTTGAAATCACCATGAATAAAATGTTATAGAACTTTTGTATGGACAATGAACTGATTTCCCATGTGTATATTGAATTGTGTGATAATAACCATGCTAAAGAATACATGATGTCATTAAAGACCTTGAATTGAAATTATAGTATATGAGAAAGTTGATATGTGATTGTATGCGTTGATGTTATTACTGTGTTTTCTTGTGTGATGTATATAGATCTTTTTGGGATTTACTTATAATGGTGGAGAATAGACTTGGGGTGGAATTTTTTGGGAAATAAAGCCATGGTTAGTTGGAAAGAGATGTGACGTGGGATGATTGTGGTGGATGTGATGTGTTTTAATTAGATTAAATGAATGAGATGATAAATGAATGGGGCGTGTTAATGTTAAATGAATTTAATTAGTAAATGAGATTTAGTGGGAACTCATTATTTATGGAAATGGTATAACTTTTAATTGAAATGTGGCTTATGTGTGGTTTGGTTGTGTGGTGTGTTGCATTAGTGGTGGAAACAGATAGTGGTAGAGGTTGTGTGAAATTGTGATGATGTTTCAAGACATTTTGGTTCTCTTGTTAGGAACACATAGGTTGGGATTATGTGTTATCTATATATTAATTATATTTTACTTGTGATTTCTATACGGACCCCACCCGTGTTGTGTGTTTACACTAATACAAAAATGTTTTGAGTTATGAGTGTTTTCCCTAAACATAAAGGTTGGAGAGAATAGATGGCTAGATACCCCCACTTCTCCACTCTCTCTTATAAGTATTGTTGTTACATATGGGTTATGATGCCTTGTGGCTATAATGCACTAGAGGTGATGGTTGACTAGAGGATGAGGTAGTTCATAGTGGGGCTTGTGTATGGTAGGAGGAGGGAATAAAGTTAATTTCCTTCATATTCATAATACCCTACTATTTTGGTTACATAACAGTGGTTATCAGATGATGAGGATGTGATAGTTGGGGAATGTGTTATGACTATGATGTGGCTATGATGTAGTGATTTTCATGAGTTGAGAGTTGGGGATTACTCATTATGATGAGGCTTATGGTGGTACGAGGCTGATGAATATAGATGGGGTGGGAGCACCAGGATGATTGATGTTGGGATGTGAAAGTGGAAAACTAATGGGGAAGTGGTGTTGTTTAACCTTTTTTGATATGATTTTTATTATATTACTATACTTGGATGCATTATTTAGTGAGTGTTCCATGGTGAGACTAGGATGGGTTAGTTGACCTATTTAGTTTCATATTGGTTCTATAGTTTGTTCATTAGTGTATTAGTATGCTCTTACCACATGTAAATGAGAAACATTGGATATGATTCTATCGAGTATATATGTTATGATCACCCTAAATATATATAAACTATTTTTAGTATTTTTGGAGGACTTTATCGACCAAGATGGACATTACTAGCTTATATATTAGAGCTGCGACTGATTCACTATCACAGGACTTATCATTTTGATATTCACTTGGAGACTTTTATTATATTTTTTGACATTATAAATTCATTGTAAGATGGTTTAGTTCTCTTTATTTTATATTATATGATGGATTTGTTTGGTGATTGATATCATATATCTTGATCCTATATTTATTATTGAGGGCAACACCTTACATATGTATGATTTAATAGCCTTAGTACTAGTCACCAAATTGAGGCCTACTGAAGGAGGGACTCAGGGGTCATTATCTATATTCTTTCATTTTTGTCCTGAAAGGGGTACCTTTGGAGGGAGGGGTTGTGAAACTATAAACTAAATAACATTATTCCCTTTAAATATCTTAGGGAGTCCCATGAAAAAATCCATGGTGATGTTTTTCCATTTTCACTCAGGTATGGGTAATAGTTGTAACATATCCTTAGAATTATATCTCTTAGCCTTAACTTTTTAGAATACCAAGAACCAAGATACATACTCTATAATATCTCTCTTCATGTTATCCCACAATAAATTCTCTTTAAAATATCTATAAAGTTTCTTACTTCTAAAATGAATATAGAATGATGAACTATGAGCTCTATATAACAACTCAATATTTAATTATGGCATTTATGGGACACATAATCTATTCCTAAACCTTATCATTCCATCACTATCATGACTGAACTCAGGAACATTCCTTACTTTCTTTAGTATCACTAAATCTTCCTTATATGACTCTTCAATCTTCAAATGAATAGATGGTTGAACATTCATTTGAGAAAGATAGTATCTTTCTCTTATCCTTATGATTGCAAGGTCTATCCTCAGCAAATCCATATGTATTGGATATCATTAATTATTTATCTTGGATAAACTAGAATGGTACTTTATACTCATAGAACCAACCACCCTTTTCATCTTCCTAGGGTTGTAATGCATTGAGCAATCATAACATTTAATCAATTACAACCATATTTTTTTGAAGAATATACAATTATTTCTTTGTGAATATATAGTTCAACCTTTTATTATTGATATATATGTCACAAATTTCACCATAAATATAATGCCTCCATATATTTAAATCAAAAAATACCACTTCCAATTCTAAATCACGAGTCATGTAATTTTTCTCATGAACCTTCAAGTAGTGAGAGGCATAAGATATCACCATGTCATTCTTCATAAGAACACATCCCAGTCCCTTATTTGATGCATCATGATGGATCACAAAACCTTCTCCATTGAATTCTAGTGTAAGCACTAGTGCATTGACCAACATTCTCTTCAGTTCCTTGAAATTATCTACACATTCATCTATCCATAGGAACTTGGATCCCTTCCATGTTAATTTAGCGGATTTGATAGGCATGGAAAATTTCTCACAAATAATTGGTAGTATATAGAAAACCCTATAAAACTATGGATTTTAGTCACCATGGTTGGTATAGTCCAATGTTTAATAAAAATATTCTATTAAGGATCCCCTAATATAACCTTTTATGAGATTATATGACCCAATAATGAAACTTTATATAGCCAAAATTCACACTAGGTAAATTTGGCACACAACTTCTCCTTCCTAATGGTCTTTAACATAATCCTCAAATGATCTCCATGGTCTTACTTTAACTTTTAATGTATAACAATATATTCTATAAAGAATACCATAAACTGATTAAGGTAATCTATAAAGACTCTTTTCATTAGATCCATGGAGATTAATGAGGTATTGGTAAGTCCAATGGATTAACTATAAACTCATAATGACCATACCTTGAATAAAAGGACATATTGAATATGTACTCATTATTGAACCTTAACTGATGATATCTAGATTATAATTCAATCATGAAAAAGTATTGGGATCTATGTAGTTTGTCAAATAAGTCATCAATACTGGGTAGATGATACCTTTTCTTGATAGTGATCTTGTTAAGTTTTTGATAATCAGTACAAAGATGCATTGAACCATATTTATTTAAAAAAAAGAATATGTACACCCCATGGTGATGCACTTGTCTAAATTAATCACTTATCAATATTCTCCATAAGACACTTCTTTAATTACTGTAACTCAATTAGTTCTATTTTATGAGGATTCTTTAAAATAGGCTTAGAAATAGGTATAAGTTCTATTGAAAAATCAACTTCATGATTCGAGGAAAGACTAGGAAACTCTTAAAAAAATACATCTACATAACACAATAGGCATATCTTTAACATTGAGTTTCACCCCAACCATTTGTGATAGATACCCCTCATGGAAAGGTAATAAGATCCATATAATGGAATTAATTTCCCTAGGAAATTAATGTCTATCCTCACACCAATATACAATCATAGGTTGGTTTGGTATATCAAACATGACTTACCTTCCTTGGAAATTGATATGGTATTTATATAAATAAATCCAATCCATGCCCACAATCATATAAAATCCATCTAGACGGATAATCATAAAATTTGTAGGAATCAAATTACCAAAAAATTATATGATAGAGGAGCTGTAGAATTGAGATGAAATCATAATACAAGTATGAGTTTTCATTGATAATTAAATATCTAATTATTGAGGTGGTGATGTGATACCCTTTAAATATTCATTAGATATAAATGATTAGGTAGAACAAGAATCAAATAAGACATTTATAGTTATAGAGTGAATGATAAGTGTAAATTTCACTACTTCATTCTCATGACCCACTTCAGTAGTTATGATTGTATGATATTTCCCTTTGTCTCTTAGGTTAAAAATTTTTTGATGCCAATTTTTATTATTAAAACTTGGATTCATGTACTGATTGGCATAATTCACATACTACTTGCAGTTTTACTATTGAAGTTTGGGTGGTGAATTTAGCTAATATTTCTCCCCATATTTTCATCGATTTTATCTTTACATATCTTTCTAATTCAATTACTGATATCCTTAATTTCCACACTTGAAACATTTACCAGTCCCTTGGAGATAATTTCCCCCATGCTTCTTTCAATAATAATGGTATAAATAAAGACTCATTTTCTTTCCTTTATGGGTTTTATTATAATAATTTCTTTAAATATCATTTTTCTCTTCTTATTAGAACCTTGATAATTATGGGAATATCTACTCACTAAATCTAACATAATATTACATTGAATGATTTCTTTATAGCTACTAAAATACCTGATGGATAACTCCTTTCACAGAATTGGTTATAAGATACTAAAGAACTGATCAATTTTTCTTTCAGGGTCAATGATAAAACTAGAAGTATTCCTTGAATGTCTTGTAAAATTTACCTTATAGGTACCAATAGATTCACCATCCTTCAAATTAATATAAAGTAATTCCCTTTACATTTTCAGTTTAAGGGTTCATGGAATAATATTATAAAAAATACCCTCTTAAACTCACCACATTCCATGGTGTCAAATTTTTCCTCTTGCCTCATATTCTTAATAAGATTCCAACATTGATCTGCTTCACCTTTCAAATAATATACTCCCAAGAAAAAAATTTCACGATCCGAGCATTATAAAATAGAAAATATATTTTCAGTGTCACTGATCCATTACTCAGACACTAGTGGATCAAAGGACCCACTTAAACAAGGTGAATGTTGCCTCATGAAAGACTCAATGGTTAATTTTTTCCTAGTTTTCTTATTTGTAATCTCAGAACAATTCATGGATATAGAGAGTCATATGAGCATAACAACAAAATTTTTCATTATAGACCCCATGAAGTTAAATTTATCAAGATGAAAATCATTTAATTTTTAACCATATTCATTGTTTACATGATTCATATTTATTCCATCCATTGAATAAAATAAAAAAAATCATAGTGTAAGAATTAAGATATAATAATCAGAGTAATAAATCATATAATCCTAAATGTAATTATTGATATGTCTTAAATTATGACACCTTATTATCAACCCATGACACTTTTAGGTTCAACTTAAATCACTTTCAGTTCATCATAATCTATATTAAGTTCAATACTAATATTTTTTTATAACCTAACCTCTAAAAACAACTAAAACCTACTCTTATATCAATTGAGGTGTCCCAAGAAAAACATACATATACATTTCATCATTTCTGATGAAAAATTAATACATTACACAATAATTCATGCCCCAAAAATGTAAAAGTTTAGTGAATTTGAAGAATAGATACAAAATAAAATCATTTAATGTATGATCTTCAATATGTCCCATATTTTTCTTCTCTCATAGGACCCTTCTTATACATATCCTACTTAAAAAATTTCTTTAAAACATGGAAAAATAAAAACATAAGAAAGGGTGAGCTCAGTTTCTCAATATGGGTAAACATGGGAGATATAAATCGATGATCATATGAAATAATAATATAATCATAAGGGTATAATACCATGATCATAACTTATAAAGTTCATACCCAATCAGTCATAGATCATAAATCATGACTCATGGAAAAAATATTTAGCACTTCAAAAGACATGAGTTATAAGAGTGAGGAATCATTAATAAATAATCATAATCCATGAGATACTATAATAAAAAAAATAACACACCACAATAATTTTTTCACAATTATAATAATATAAAATCATTTCATTAGTCAAAGATCACTACCAAGACCATCATCACATAGTAGACACAGTCCCATAATAGATTGAGTTCACTAACCAAACTCTTTTCATGTCTAGAATGGGTTCACTACCCATCCTCTTCATATTATCTTATGATATATAAATAACTACCCAATTAATTCAAGGGATATATAATTCTATACCCACTCATAAAATAATTAAAACTACATATATGTGTTCCATAGGATCATAAAACATTCATCACTTCATTATATCACAACCCATAAAAAAGAAATAGGTTTCATAAAATTTACTCATAACATAATCATAATCTATCAAAATAAATAAAATGGATAAAATAATAAGATCATATCTCTGATGAAGCATAAAAAATATCAATGGATGTTGATATAGATGATAAATTCCTTAAAAAAGGAATTTGAACATTTCTTTGAAAATAGGGGAGAATATCATTTTTATTCAGTATATTTAAAACTAAAAATTCTTAGAATATTGAGAAAAATATTTTTATTGGAAATAACCATGTAAAATTATAAATTAAGATTAAAATAAAATAATGTTCATGATGGTGGGAAAATCCATTCATGTGTTAAACATTAAAACAAATATTTATTTAACACTTTTTTGTAAAAAGTCTTAAATAACATGTTCAGAAAACATTATAAAAATTGATTTTTAATAATTTTAACATAAATTCATATAATTTTAAAATTAATTTAAATAATCTTGGATCATATAAAATAATTTTTTTGAATTTTTTTTAATGAATATGGACATGGAGGAAAAAGTTCACCGGCTAAAGAGGAAGTAAGGTCGGTTTTTCTTTAAAACATTTTCTCGATCATTTTAAGTAGAATAAAGAGGAGAATTAAAGGAAAACATGAAAAACCTTTAAATAAATATATTATAATATATATATATATTTTAAGTGATAATGATCATATAATTTCCCCAAAGGCTATTTAAGCATAAACAATCCCAATTAAAAATGATATTGTAACATGAACCCTTACCTTAGGTCTCGACTTTCTTAGTATAAGCTCTCAAGTACCTGTAAAATAAGTTTAGATTTATTATATATCTATACCAGTAACATATTCTCACTTATCAGACAATATATAATTCCACTATAGTTTCAAATTACCCATTTATTATCAATTATTTATTAAAATCAATATTCATGTATTAATTGTTCTGTTTCACATGCATGTTTTGATTCGACGGTTTCGGTCCTTGAACCTTGGTCATGGTTTCATTATCTCAATAATATTAATAATTTTATAGTTATTATATCTATTCATTATATACAATTTTATATCCATTCATATAATTTGGTGATGAAAAATGAAATACATCACTTTGTGAAGACTATAGTTCGTACACACATACAAATAATGTTTTCATTTTCCAAAGAATGAAAATAAAGAAAGTTAATTAATAATATATGTTTCTATAATAATAAAAATATCTTAAATATCATATCTATTCATTAAATATATCAATTTATCATCTATTTATTATGGAGATGAAAAATTAATCATATCACTTTGTAGAGGTGGTAGTACGCACGTACGTACAAACAAAATTATCATTTCTCATAGTATTAAAATGTGGTAGAAAATAGATAAAAAATTAACATAAAAAAAATTCCAGTATATTAATTATACTGATTTAATCATGTTAATATGGTTATAGAATTTTTTTATGAGGTTAAATAAGAAATAAACTCAAAATAGATCAGTAAAGACAATTACCTATTCTTTAGAAAACCACTTTTTGATTAAACCTTAAGCCTTCAAATGTTGATATTTTGGAAAGAAAATAATCTCTAAGAAATAGGTAGAGAAGTTAGTAATATATTTAGGTAGGTATTGACAGATCTAGAGGGCTCAAAAGGTGTTAACAAGTGAATATAGGAGGTGTCATTTTATAAGTGTGGTGGGCGGAAAACTTGTAAATACTTAAAACATTAAAATATAATAAAGTCATATTCAAGTGAAAGTAAAACTAAGGAAGATTAAATTAGAATATAAGGTAATTTGGTATTTAAATACACTTAAACAATCCCATTTATCCATGTTTTAGATATATTTTATTCCTTATCTTGAAGTTTAACCCCATTAATCCTCTTAACCCTTACCACACTAATAAACATTTACCACAGTTACTATTCATTACAACCAAAAATTAAATAAACCAGAGTAATAAATTTTAAGATCCTGGTTCAAAATATTGTTTTTACCATATCAAATTTATATAAGCAGTAGAGATTCATTTTAAAATAAGTATAAAAAATGAAATAAAAATAGTTTTTAGAAAAATGTATTTTTTAAACACAAGTGTCAATTTATTATTATTCATTTATTATTAAAAAACATTAAAAGAATGTTAAAATATTATATTGAATAAATTATCTACATATTTTAATAAAATCATTCATCAATATTGATTAATTTAATTTATAAAAACACATCATGTGCATAAAAGTAGTTTTTCAGAAAAACATCTCTTTTTACCTTTAAATGCTTTTATTTTCATTTGTAACAAATTGATCACCAATGAATTAAATTTTTAAATGTGTAAGTAATAATTTTTCATTAGTTTAATATTTAGGATTAATTTTTAAACAAAACATATTTCATAAATTTAATACTATGAATTAAGTTTTTAAATAAAACATATATGACAAAAATAATGATCACAAATGAAATATTTCGAAATAGTTCTTTAGGATCAATAATATTTCCTAAGTGAATTATTAATTATTTTATATAATTTTATTTCATTTAAATACTATATAATTTGATTCATTTTACAATGTATAATCATTATTCACATAATTCTATGGATGCATGCTTCAAAATTTTTCTAACACATTTATTTATTAAAGAGAAATATATTCCAAAATATCAGGGTGTTACATATAAAACCTTAAAAAAAGAATTTAAGGGATATATAATACCCTACCCATCATCATAATAATAATCCATACACATATGAGCCAAGGGAGCATGAAAATGTTTATATTTAAAACATCATATAATCAACCTGTGGAAAAGAGATGATTTTTCAAAAAAACATCCCATGAATATTTCATAAACCATCTATCAAAATAAGTTGGATGGTTTCATGAGAACATATACCTAGTGTATTAAAATAATATTATGAGGATTTTTACATAGATGAAAAACACCTTCATATGAAGAACACTCTAAATGGTACCACATAAGAATGGACCAAGAATTGGAGTGTTTGTTACCATAAGTTTAATCCCCCAAAAGAAAAATAATAAAAGGGAATTTAGGGAGTAATTTATGGAAATAATTTTCAAATTAATAAATCATTTTGATATAAATAGTAAAATAAAAATTAAACCATAAAATAATTTTTAAAATACATTTTTTCAAATTATCATAAAAAATGTTAAAGATCACTTTCAAAAGTTAATTTTGAAAAGGTGAAGTTAATGTTTTTGAAAACACTTAATTTTAAAAATAATATTCAATAATAGATCCTTTAAAATAAATAAAGGTAATACAAAGGTAATGTGGAGTGGAAGAAAACACATTTTATTATGAAATGATAATTTTTTTTTAATATTTTGAAATACCTTTTTTTAGAATCCACATCATGAAAAAGAGCAATAAAACTTAATTTTGAAAATTTTAAAAGGGAAGTATAAAGACCACATGAGATAAAACTTAATTAAGTTTCCAAAAAAACATTTCCTGGAAGAGAAAATATGAACATGGAAGATAAATCCTCATTAAAGAGAATGAAAATTATTCTTAACAATGTCATACTTTTATTGAGAATAAATTCAATAGGGTGGAATATTTGAATGGAAAATTTAATTTTCCATAGAGATAAATATAATGTTAAATATAAAATCTTACTATTTAAGGAACCAATAATATAATAAATAAGTTCCATAAGAAACATCATAACTAAAAGAAATAAGTTTTGAGTTATCAATATCCTTTACGGATTTAGTATCACCTAAATCAAAGGCCCTTGAAAAGAGAAGTTAATATGGATTTGAAAATACATTAAATTTTATGAAAATTGTGATAAAATACATCCATAAGGTAGTATATAAACCACATAAGGAAAAAAAATCAGTGAATATGGCGTATGTCTCAAAGAAAGAAAGTGAGATGAGAAAATCACTTACCTTGTATTCTTGCTTAGTTGAACATGCTCTAACTTCCTATATAATAAAAATAAATTTATTAATAACTTATTTTATAACCTTATTAATATATAATAAATTTTATACTCTTAAATTACAATCATTTATTATAAATTTACAAGTTATTTATAAATTATTTTCATCATCAAATGTTTGTAATATTAATTGTTTTACACATGCTTTGTAATGTTGATGTATATTCCTATTATTTGATACCAAGTCAATAATTCCTATATTATTTAAGGTAATAGATTATATTTTTTATAATTATTTATAAATTTTCAATTTAATTACATGATATTTTTTATTATGGGTTGTGATGACGAAATTACAGATGAGCTTGTTTCAGTAATTTTTAACGAACAAAGGGTGGTATATTAATAATAAGATAAATATTAATATAAACTTTCAAGAACCTTAAAAAATATATTATTTTATAATTTATGTTTAATAAAACTAGTATTTAAGTTTCTATATTCATCCATGATTGAAATTTATAGCACTGTCCATGTTGGTAGTTAAACCAACCTAAACAAGAATACGCTATAATAGATGGGTTAGTGTGGTTAAAAAAGGGATTCCTTTAGCATAATATAATAATTACATAATTAAAATGATATTATTTAGATTTTTTAAGGAGGTGAATCATATTTTAAGAGATTTATATAAATAATAAAATTCTATTTGAAAAATTAAATACATTCCTTCTAGGAGGCTGTAGTCCGCATGCACACATGAGTAATATTCTCGTTATAAAATAAAGAAAAAAAAGGTAGGAATTAGTTTATATTTTAATAATATTAATAATGTTTTACATATAATATTTAATCATTTAATTATCCATTTTAACCATCCATGTACTTTATTTATAAAAAAATGAATCACGTCGCTTATGGAGGTGGTAGTCTGCACGTAACACAAGCGATGTTTTCGTTTTTAAAATGATTACGAGGAAGGTAGAAAATGGATATCCCATAAACGTAATAAAATTTAGTATAATTATGACACTAATTTAATTATATCAACATTGTTATATTATATAAGTAATATGTATAAGAATAAATAAAGGAAAATATATAAAAAATGAGTAATTAATAATTTTACCTTACACCTTGGAGGACCTCCCTTGAAAATTGGATTAAGGATTTGAGAGGTGATATTTTGAGAAAACCAAAAACATTAGGACATAAATATGAGTTATAGTGAGTTATTCAGGTATATTTTGGTCTAATATAATAGGATTGGATTTTGAGGACAAGTGAGGTGGTGAATACTCATTTTATAAGAGAGAAGAGTGACATTTATATAACAATATAAAATGTAATGTCACTATTAAAATGTCAAGTGGATCCAATAATAGAAAATAATGGATTTTAGGAAGGGGAAAGGTCATGAAATCCTCATAAATACATTTTCACATATGTTTTAACACGTTTTAAAGTATTTTACTCTTATATTTTTCACTTTTATCATTTTCGGTTTTTACCATGGTAAATATTTTTTACCTAAGTAATTTAATTTTAATAATAAAAAATTGAATTTATTACAAAATTTATACCTAATGATTCTATATATTAAATAGATTTTTTAAAATAAAAATTTTAAGGGTGAAACAAATTAATTTTAATATTAGTGCACATAATGCGTAAAATCCATTATTATATTTCTCGATGACCTTCCCTTCCAAACATAAAACATTTACTGGTCCCCTTGAGATAGTTTCCTCCATGTTTCCTACCACACTTCAAGCATTAAGGAAATATCATCTTCTTTTGTATATGGTTCTTAGTGTTTCCCTTGAACTCTATTTGTATTTTCTTATCAAAACCATGTGATTGGTGGGTAACTCCAATCTCTATTTCAACCTTGATAGCACATAAAATGATTTCTTCATAAATACTAAGGTCTATTACGTATAAATACCTTCAGATACTTGGTTTTAGTCCACTAAAGAATCAATCAACCTTAATTTTATGTTCAATGATAATTCTAGAACCATACCTCACAAGTCTTGGAAAATTTGCCTCATAGATACTAAAAAATTCACCATCCTTCTACTTTTACTCAAGGAATTATTTCTCTATTTTTATATAAATAATGTAAGGGAAGTATTTATTAAAAAACAAGATCTTAAACTCATACCACTCCAAAAATTCAATTTCATCTTATTGCCATGTATTCTTGATTATGTTACACCATTGATCCACTTCTCCATTCAAATGATAGACATCCAAAATTACTTTTTCATGTTTTGAGCACTAGAGAATGAAAAATATATTTTTATTGGTATTGATACATTTACCGAAAACTATTAGATTAGTAGAACCACTAAAATATGGTGGAAGTTTCCTCATGAAGGACTCAAAATAATGTTGTTCACTTCTTTTTTCATTTGTAAGTTCAGCATAATTCATAGCTTGAGAAAGTTGTGTGAGTATAGTAATGATATTTTACATTACATATCACATAACATCTAATTACTCAAGAGGAAAATCATTTCATTTTTCATTGTATTCCGCATTAACATAGCTCCTTTGGGTTCCAACCATTAACTAAAATTAAAAAACATAGTGTGAGAAATAATCATAGTGGGAAAACACATAGCCATGAAAAATTATTTATATAATGTATAAATAAAGACAACTTAATTTAAATCTGTGACACCTAAGGTTTAACCTATGTTATTAATGTACATCATCTATTCAAATAATTCATGATGGTTTGTAAAGAAAATTTAAATTAACTAATGCATATATTTTGAGAGTATCAAAATAGGTTTGCAGTAAGGTCCATTTTTATATACTAGGCAACGATCAAGTTAATATTGATGCGCCTTTTTCAGAGTTATTACCCCTAGGTAAATCTGTTCCCAAACCATGTCCACTTGTAGTATCCATATAGGGATTCATTTATAGGTAAAACACATAATCTCTTCCTTAAAAAAGCATTCAGATGTTACCATATACTTAGGCATATCCTAATAGTTCTCACTAAATTTTTATCATCCTAGTTTCCAAAGGTTAATTAAACCTATCCTATAATACCAAATATAAATACCCAGGCTTTTAATACATAGATAATACATATTTTTTTATGAACATTTATTTCTTTACACAAACACATGTTTGAGTATCAAAAAGGTATAATGAATTTGTAAAATTGGAAACATAAAACAATCGATTCATAATAGTTTTATATCATCTCCCTCTTATTTCCTCATAACTATCACCCTTATTAGACATATCATACGTAATACCTATCATCATAACCTATGGAAAAGAAACACAATAGAGGGGGAAATTATATGTTCAATAAGGGTAAATAAGGGAAATATATAAACATAATGTGAGTATAATGGTATGAGAACATGAGAATAACATATGAAAACCATAACTTATATATTAAATATCAAAACCATGATTAATGGAATAAATATTGGAAGTTCATAATACATGAATCATAAAGAAATCAAATAACATGAGGTATGAGAGCACAACATTAACATAAGACATAGAATTGTGGCATAAAAATAAACATAGAAAATCATTTCCATAGTAGTCAAGGATCATTTTCAATGCTATTATAGTGTAATGTTTTCACTTCCTAAACCATCATAATATTCATGGTTCACTCCAAAAACTATCATAGTAAAAAAATTTCCTCACGAAACTGGGTTCACTCCCCATTCCAGTCCTATTTATCTCATGAGATTTCAATATTTACCCAACTCATTGAAGGGAGATATAGTTCCCAACCATAATATAATAAAAATCAAAAAAAAAATGTTCCAAAATATCATAAAACATTCATCATATCAGAACCCATGAAAATAAATGATTTTCATAAACATTTAGTCATATCATAACCCATAGAAAAGAAACGGTTTTCCTAAAAATATTATCATCATAAAAATAAACCATCTCAAGAATGAATAAATATGGTAACATTGGATCTTATTCATAGTAAATATTATATAACATCAAATTATTTCATCTTATATGGAAAACTGATTTTGAAAGAAAAATCAATTGAAACATTTCTTAAGGAAAATAACCATTATTTGAAAATCACTCCTTTAAAACTATAAAATCATAAAATATTTTTTAAATAATTTTTCTTTGAAAATAAAATTTTAAACTTATGAATAATATTTTTAAAAAATATTATTCATGATGGTGGTAAATTTTGTTCATATCGTACATGTGAAAATAAAGATTCCTTTCACATTTTCATTAAAAGCCAAACATGCCTTATTTGAAAAAAACATGAAGATTAATTTTAAAAAATTTTGTAATAAAATTCAAAATTGGGTAAAAAATTAAATAAAAATTTCTTTTTATAATGTTAAAACATTTTTGAAAACATTTTTACAAAACATGGATATAGAAGAGAAAGAGTTTTTTCGACCGAAGAGAAATGATTTTGATTTACTTTTAAAAAATTATTTTTGAATCTTGATTACAGAAAGAAATAAACATTAATAGAAAAAAATTATTCTCAAGGAATAACCATAGTATAAAAAAATCATTAATTTATTGATAATTAGATCATAATATTCCATCATCAAAAGCATAATCCTAAATAATCCTGACAAATAATGAGATTTAAACATAAAACCCTTATCACTTTGGTATATTTTTAATCATAATTCCCATAAAATAATAACATCTAATGAAACTTTAAATATTTTTAAAAGAAGGATATTAATGATGGAAATTTTTTAAAATGGAAGTATATACACCTTTTAAAATAATATAGGTGGATAACATAACATATGTATCAAAGAAGGAAAATTGGGACAAAAATCCCTTACCTTAAGTCTTGACTTCATTCATATATGTTCAAACCTCATATATAATAAATATAAGTTTATTATACATATATTAAAGAACCAAAATCATATTTATCATACCATATATTATTTACTTATGATTTTTTATTACCATTTTATCAATAATTCCTTATTAAAATCATGTTTCGGGTAATATCTGCTTCGTTTTTCATGTATGTTTTGGTTTAGTATTTTTGATCCTTTTTCTTTGATTATGGTTTAACCATCTAAATAATTTTAAAATTTTTATAAATATATTATATATTCAGTATATATGTATTTAGTGTAATCTATTAAATTTAGATATAAAAAATGAGTTACAGCGTTCATGGAGACGATATGTCATACATACACATTAACGTTGTTTCCATTTTCTTGATGGATATAATAAAGGAAGGTAAGTAATATATAAAATTTATAGAGTTATTATTATTTATTATATATCACATATATTCCTAAAATTTATCCTTTATTACCTTCTTTTTAAATCATTAGTGAAAAGCGAATCACATCACTTCAGGAGGTAGTAGTCCGCCGTACACACGAACGACGTTATAATTTTTTCAATGGATGGTAAGGTAATAATTATATGATATATTTTATTTATATAATTATTAATATTTTATGAAAATAATATATCAAAATAAAATTAATCCTTATTACCTTCAATGTAAAGTGTAAGTGAAAAATGAATCACATTGCTTTGCAAGACTGTAGTCCGCCATACACACGAGCTACGTGATTGTATTCCCTATGGAATAGAAATTAAGATGGTATATGTGATATTAAAATTAAAAAAGTATAATTATATCATAAATATCACATATAATCATTATATACATCATTATATCTAGCCGTAATAAGTGTTGATGAAAAAAAATTACGTCGGTTCGTGAGGCAGTAGTACGCCGTACATGTGATCAACGATTTCATTTACCATTTGTGGGAGGAGGAGAAGATTATATGTCATGAAATTAACATAAAAAATATAATTATATTTAAGATAATAATTTTATTATATCATCATGGTTTAATAATATTTTAAATAGGTGGAAGGAGAAATAAAATAAAACACTTGGTTATGGACACTACCTCTTCTTTGGAAAACTTCATTAGGTTTGCACCAAAAGACTTCATAGGATGAATTTATGATAAAAGAGGATTATAAGATGATGTTATTTAATTAAAGAAGTTATTTGGGTAGATATTTTATGAAATAATGAGTGTTTTAAGTGTTAAGAGGAGCATAGAGTGGGTGACCTTTTATAAGTGGGGGTGAGGACACACATGAAATTTTTGAAAAGAATAAAGCATACCTATGCTTTTAAAATTATAAAAGGATCCAAAATGGGTAATTATTGAACTTTAAAGGTTATAATTTTGAAATTTTACCATAAAATGGGTATTGGACAAGTTTCTAGGTCATTTTACCCCTTAACTTTTTAGTTTAACCCCCGGTAAACCCATTTTAACCTTAGCTGCATTAATTATTTTTTTGCTATTTTAACTATTCATCATGGATAAAAATTAAGTTGAACTTATTAGATAATATTAATTTATGGTTATTCTAAATATTTAATCCATTTTTATAAATTAAATTCATATAAGTGGTAGAATTAAATTTAAAATTAAACCCACAAACATGATGAAAAAGTTGTTTTCCAAAGAGAACATTTTCAAACTTTTAATAGGTTTTTATTTAAAAATTCAACATAAAATTGATTAAAATAAAATATATTTGTTTAATTATATTATAATTGAACTAATTTTACTTTTAAAACCATTTTAAAATAAAACTTAACCTTATAAATTCTTTAAGCAAAAAGAAAGTTTTCAATAAAAACTAGTATTTTTCACTATTCATCAAAAAATTAATCTTTTTAGAAAAAACCAAAAAAAATTAAACATAATATAATTTTGAAAATTTTATGCCAAGAAAGAAGTTAATTTTTTAAAATAATTTTTTTAAAAAAGTTTCAAAAATTACTTGTATTATTTTTTTAGAAAATCAATAAAATAATTTTTTGAGAAAATATAATTTTCAAAACATATAAAGAGTTTACAAAAAATTAAGTACTTTTTATCAATTTTTTTATTTATATAAAAACATTAAATTTAACATTTAAAATTTTGTTATTTATATTCATACTACTAAGTTTAACGGCTAGGTCATAATGACCATGTTAAATAGTAATATAAATATTATATTGCGGTTCATTAGAATTCATTGTTGCATGTAGCGCAAACTATTGAAAAAATTAATTTTTTTTAAAAAATATTTCATAAAATACTAGGGTGTTAGATATACCAATAGATATTATTTTCTTCATCATTGTTTAATCTAATTTATTATATTTTATTTATATTATTCATGTGAGGATATGATACTAAGGAAATAGTCTCCCCACTGATAGATTTTGGTCCCTTGCTGCTAGTCAGAAACCTATTGCATATGTGGAGGTGTGCATGAGGTCTTGTATATATCTAGATCTAAATTTTTGATTCATTTTAAGGAATTAAAAAAATGTTATTAGAGAGTAATTTTAATATTTTATTTTGACTAACCCATGACATGGTAAAATAGAGATAGTTGTGAGGGACTTTAGAAAGGGAGTTGCTATGTAACTATCCATATTATGTGTAACAGACCTCCGAGTTACCATTCAAGAGATTAATGTTACCATTTAACAGTATTTTGTGTGCATTCATGCATCATTATTAGACACGTAGGATCACATGCCATATATATACTTATTATGTGCTACATAACAGTCTTTAATTTAATGCCTTGATTGTGATTCCTATTCAGAATAGACTTGTATTCTCTGATTGAGTGATATATCTATTGGAATTAATTAGTTTAACCTGATCATGATGTTATTTTTTGTATATATATATATGACTGTGACTAACATGTATGGTCAGAGGACCTTGTTCAGTACTAGTATGGAGATACCTTAGGTTATGGGTAGACTCCTAGGAAAAACCTTATGTGATCCCATTTAATGGTTAGACTTTATCCTAATGAATTTGATTTTTTCTAAATGTTTCCTTCAAATTTCAGAATATGCTTATCTAAAGGAGATTGATGTGACCACCTGCTAGCATGGGTTGGGATACTCTCACTAGGGAGGATTTTCCTGTTCCACCACCTGCTATATAAGAGGGTGTAATAGAGAACACTCCCGCACATGATCTATTGGTGTAGGAAGTGGTACCACCTTAGCCTGGAGTCATTCCACTTGTTTCTACCTAGGTTGGAGGGGTTTTGAGGTCTATGGTTGACTATGCTAGAGAATTTTATCTCCAGTATATGCTAACCTTTTAGGATATTAGGGGGCCTCAGGATATAGAGGACTGGATTTAAATCATTGAGGTTGTGTTTGAAATCAAATAGACACCTAAGGATTAAAGGTAAAGCTAAAAAAATTTATGCTATAGGAACCCACAAGGTGCTAGTGGGACGTGATGGGATTGGGTGGAAGATCTGAGGGTCTCACCCAGGAGACCTTTAAGGACCTATTTTTAGGAAATTTTTCTCTTATATTCTAAATCTTGACCGAGCAAAGGAGTTCATGGAGTTTCAAAAGGGGTCCATTATGGTATCCACATACTCCACTTATTTTACTGAGCTTCATCGCTTTTATCCTCTCTTGGGCAGGAACGATACACATAAGGCTAGTAAGTTCAATATCAATAATCATTTTTACATTAGGTGATAAGTCATGACCTTAAATCTAGAAAAATAGCTTGAGGTTCAATGTAAGGCCTTGAATATTGAGAAAGGATCAGAGGAGGATTGAGCAGTTGGTCTTATTTCACCTTTCGTACATAGGTAGGTGGATCTCCTACTGCTATAATGAGCAACTCTTCTGGAAATAGGAATAGGAAGATAAGGATCATTCATCAAGGTAGTGGTATATAGGTGAAGAAAAATATAACTTCTTTATCCCCCTCAGGATGAATTAGATAGTGTTTTAATAGTGGGAGGGTCGGACATTATCAGAAGTTATACACAGAACCTTAGAACTCATTTTGATAGTTTTCTAATATGTGGAATGTTCTATAGTTTTACAACAAAGACTCGAGGATGAGATTCCATAGAGGTAGAGGATATTTAAGATCTATGACCCAGGGATCTAGCAAGAGTCCTCAATAATATTCTCATATGATGATAACTCAGATTGGTCATGTATCTCAGGAATAAGGCCATGGAAATGAGCCAAGATATGTTTATATAGTGGATCGGACTCTAGAAAATAGTGGTGATAGACCATATACTACTCAAGTTATGATCTTGATAACCTATACATTTTATACAACCTTTTTTGATATCGGTGCTTCCCATTCCTCTATTTCTACACAAGTTGTTACTGGACATGACTTATAGGTACAATTTTCTTCTGAGTTACTTTTCCTTGATACACCATTGGGAATGAAATTGGGCCATCTTTAGTGATTACTAGAGTGTCCTATAGTCATTTCTGAATATGTACATCTATGAGACTTCATGATTCTATATAAAAGGAGCTTCAATGTAATTATTAACAATGGACCAATTGACCTGCTTTTGATCTCACATTGATTACTATCAGAGATGAGTATTATTTAATTCTCTGAAGGGATAGAATTATGTGATGTACAAATAATGGGGACTATGAGAAAGTATAGTTTGGATATACTTGATCCATTTTGGAACAATCATGTTACATATTTAGGATTGTATCTTTTAACAGGATTAGTGGAAGCCTTCACATCTTTTCCTCTGGTTTTGAATCTCTATCAGGATGTCTTTCTAGATGAATTCATATCACTTACTTCTGATAGAGTTTCTGATTTAGAGATAGAACTCATTCTGGATGTATATCTCATTTAAATACCCCTTATCATATGGTGTTGGCTGAGTTGAAGGAGCTCAAGGTACAACTTAAGGACTTGGAGTAGAAGGACTTTATCAAAATGAGTACTTCACAGTGTGGTGCACCTATTTTGTTTTCCATGAAGGATAATGGTGGTCTTTGACTATGAATAGATTACTAGAATATAAATAATGTGATGATGAATAATATATATATTTTAATAGGATTTATGATCTATTTGATTAGTTATGGGGATCTCTATAGTTCTCCAATATTGATCTTCAATCGAGCTATCTCTGGTTGTGGGTTTGTGAGGAGGACATCTTAAAGATAAACTTTTAGAATATGTATAATCTATATGAGTACTTTGTGATGTCATTTGGATGGAAGAATGCACTGATAGTGTTCATGGATCTTATGAACAATATCTTCTACCCATATCTTGACTCATTCATCATAGTGTTCGTTGATGACATCCTCATCTATTCACTGACCCCAAAACAACATGAAAGACATCTTGAGATAGTCCTTAGTACACTTCAATCGCATAAACTTTAAACTAATATTTTGAAGTGTAATTTCTAGATAAAATAGTTTAAATTCTTGGGGCATGTAGTTTTTGGGACTAGTATGTCTGTTGACCTAAAAAAAGTTAAGGTAATGATGTCCTTGACATGTCCCCAAAATTTTCTTGAGATTAGGAGATTTTTAAGTTTAGTGGGATACTATCAATGTTTTATCCATGAATTCTCCTATTTATCAGCACCCATGACTACATTGATGAAGAAATTGTTGAAGTTTCAGTGGTCAGACCAGTGTGCAGAGGTGTTTCATGAGATGCAGAAGAGGTTAACTACATCTCAATTGTTGATTCTTCCTAAACATGGTATTAGTTATTCTATATAAAATGATGCACCATGTGTTAATTTAGGATTAGTAATGAGGTATAGGGATCATGTGGTATCTTATAGGTCACATCAATCATGACACTATGTGTGTAACTATCCCACTAATGACTTATATTAGGCAGTTGTGGTCCACACTTTGAAGTGTTGGTGATAATATCTCTTCATTGTGAGTTTTGATGTTTACACTAACCACAATATCCTTCATTATATCTTTACACAATGAGACATAAACTTGAGGAATAAGTATTGGGTATAGTATCTATAGATTTTTGACTTTGATATGGATTATTCACTTGGAAAAGGTAACATTGTAGTAGATTATTTTAGATATAACACATAGGTAGCTTAGGAGCTTGGTGAACAAGCTTAATAGGAATAATGGTGCTTTATAATTTTTTAGATAACTAGAGGATGGATTTATTTTAGGATTATGGATCGATGAAATTTTCTCCAATGGTGGTCACATGTTATCTAGTAGACTGGGTAAACACTGGATAGTAAATTGACCTAGAGTGTGCTATGATGTGGGAACAACTAACTAAAGGTGTCTCGATACTCGAGTGGTCATTAGACAACGATGATGTGATCCTTGTGCATGGTAGAGTTTTAGTCCCTACTTTAATATAGTAGGATATGATGATGTAATTTAATACCTCTAAGTGGGTGGTATATCCTAGAGTAAAAAGGATGTATCATGAATTCAAGTGGTAGTTTCAACAGCAAGGGATAAAGAGGGAAATTGATGGATTTTTTTCTCTATGCCTTACCTACCAGAGGATAAAGACCAAGCACCGGTATCCCAGTGGCTTCCTCAAGCCACTTCCTATGCCCATGTATAAGTGGGAGGACATCATGATGGACTTTATGATGGGGTTATCAAGGAACCCTATGAGCCATAAAACTATCTGGGTGATTATTGATCAACTAATGAAAGTTTCTCATTTCTTACCAATTCATGAGACTCACTCAGTAGATGAGATAAAAAAACTATATGTCCATGAGATAGTATGATTACATGGAGTTACCTTGAGAATTGTATCTAATAGAGACATACATTTTACATCACAGTTTTGTAAAGGCTTTAATAAGTCCTTAGTTACTCAGTTGTGATTAAAAATACCATACCATCCTCAGATAGAAGGATAGTCTATACAGATGATTCATGTATTGGAGAATATGCTTTGGTCTTGTGACTTAGACTTTAGTAGATAATGGGATGATCACCTAGACTAGGTTGAGTTTTCAAATAAAAATATTTACCAATCTTTCATTTATATGGAATCTTATAAGGCTTTATATAGTAGGCCCTGTCATTCACCACTCTGGTGGCATAATGATGGTGAAGTAATAGTTTTAGGGCCCAATATAGTACAAGATAACTATAAGAGAGTGAAACTAATACAAAAGAGGTTGATCATAGGTCAGAGTAGAAAAAATTCATATAAAAACTGTAGGAGGATACTTTTGGAGTTTTCTATAGGGGACTAAGTTTTTTTAGAGTGACTACTCAGTTAGGTCACTGATTTTTGATGAAGTAAGGGAAGTTAGTGCCATGCTATGTTGGACCCTTTGTGATCATCAAGTGGGTTGGGATAATAGTATGCCATCTAGATATTCATTTATACTATCAAGTTATTCTTGAAATGATTCACATGTCTTAGATTTGAAAGTACATTCCTAATCATATTCATGTAATAGAATATGAGGATATTGAGCTAGAGCTTGACACATTGTACATGAATCCCCCAATGTAGATTATAGATTGGAGAGATAAAGTACTTCAATATAATATAGTACCACTAGTATATATTCTATGGAATCATGTATGGATTCGATAGGAGACCTAGGATTGGGAGGATAATGTTTAGGATCAATGGCCTGAGTTGTTTGATTATAAACTTTGACGTACTTTTTAGGGATGAGAATTAGTTTGGGGGGGGTTATAATTGTAAAATCTATTATTTGATTAAATAAATTAGATATTAAGTTTATAAAATTATTATTTTTTTGTTATTATCTGTATGGGTGTTTAAGAGTATAGTTTTTAGTGTCTAAAGGTATCATTTTTGAAGGTGGAATAGTTGATGAAGGGATCAGCCTTGGGGTGGCTAGAAAACATCTTACGTCTCGCCGATGAAACCCACTAGCTCCCTAGTGGAACCCATTGGATAGCTAGTGGGGTTCTAGTGAGTCTACTAGATTTTGAATACCCCAACAGACTACTGGTGGCACTAATAGAACCCAGGCGGTTCTTCTAGGTTTATAGGAAAATCAATGTCCTTCCATTAGATAGCTGATGGTGCCACCGCCTCACTGGTAAGGTCCACTGAGTAGTTGGTTCACCCAGTCCAAGGGTTCAATTTATAAACCCTATGGTATTTTATTTCCACACGTTTTTTTCATCTTTAACACCCAATTTTGAACCTAGAAACTTCATTTTCAATTGAATTTTTCCTCTCTAGCCATCAGACTCTACCATTCTTTTACCATTGCCTCTCCAACATTTGACTGACCTGGTAAATCTAAATTGGTGAGTTTTATTTAGATATTTTACAAATACTTATTCCTCCTTGTTATATGATGATGGATATATTGTTTCTATGACAATCCAGTGATTAATTCTACAATTATTTATAGAATGGTGCTAGATCTAGAAAAGTTACTCCATTCATTGATCAAATAAAGATCAATAAATAAATAAAGGTGTTCGATGGGTAAGTGTTATTGAATAATATTACTAGAACAATTATTTATGTCAGATTAATGATATAACCTTAATCCATTGAAAATTCCATGGTATATTTGTTAAGGTATCGATGTGTCAATGACACCCCCTTGACCAGAGCAAGAATTCTCAAGAAAAGTGGATGTTTCTGGGTAATTTATCATAGAATGATCATCATGTGATCTTATTTTTCTTAAATATCATCTTTAATATCATTTTTCTAATGTATTTATGATGGATCAATGATCATTGGATATACCTAAGGCTTCTTTCTAGAATTAAAGAAGAATTCACAATCCGTTATTTGATCGATAATGAATTTGGTGAATTGAAGACCCCTCCAAAGATATACCTCATAATTGGGTCATTTGATAGACTCCTTAAGATATGTGATTCTAGAACCACCCTTATTTACTTATTATTCTCTTGAGTCTCTATTCTAAACTTATTTCTTGATAAACCAGAACCTGAGTTAGGCATCCTCATTGTGTGAGTTTGTTCTTCACAGGTGTGCGATGTGTTCAGTCTTTGATCCTTTGAAGAACCTTGGATTTATTCATAAAAAACCCAATTTTGGTTGTTCCTTACCATTTTGGGATGTTTTATACACTTATTTACATGGCATAATACTTTTTTTCTTTTTTGTTTTCCATGATTGAGTATGATCGCATGTGGGTGTGGGTGTATCACGTGATACATGTTTATGATGCTTGATGCTATGTGATTTCTAGAGTAACTTATTACCATGTTTTATGTTGATAAAATGTTATTATATATTTATACTATATTCTCATGATGATGTGATATGTTTTCCTTATTATGCATTACTCTATTATGTGTGTTACCATGCTATTGGAGGCTGTTCTTGGTATTCATGATATGTGTTCATTATGGTATGATTACTCCTCAGAGCGAGAGTGCACACAACATAGAGTGGTGATGATGGTGGACCCTTACACTAGGAAGGAGCATGTTATCCTTATGGCCCAATCTAAAACTTGATACCTTTTGGATACTAAGTATATATTCCAAACTTGATACCTTATGGATACTAAGTACATGTTCACTAGTCGGCCTTGTAGCCTGTCTCAAGTGTTAATACCTTGATGATAATGAGTAGCTTTTCAAAAAACTTGTGACTAGTTCTTGATAACATATGACAACTTGATAATCCTTCTGAAATGGTACTGTCACAGGTATGGTTTGGGATTTTTGTGGCTTGGTTAGCACACAGGTGATCAGTATGTGTTTTTTATGCTTGATTGAGAATTTATTATTATCATGGAATTCACCTTTTATACATGTAAACATTTTTTAAGAATGCATTGGTGGTGTCCTATTGATTTTTATTACTCTAAGCCTGTATGAGAATTTTGATGCATGTGTAGACTTCATGTATAAGGATATAGGTAAGGGAAAAAGGCCCATGGAAGATGAGTATCAAGGAGCTAAGAGTAGTATCAGGTTGTATTATGGAGGATACCTTAGTTTTATTTATATATTTACTTACACTCTATATACTCTGGTTTTTTTTGACATATAGGAAGCCCATTTATTTATTTGTTATATGAATTGTATGGAAATTGATATTATTTTATGCTACATTATTTACTTCGAGTTTTATATTTTATTTATATTATTTGTGTGAAGATATGATATTGAGGGTATAGTCTCACCACTGAAAGACATTAGGCCATCACTACTAGTCAGTAGTCTCTTGTTTAATATGATACACACATGAGGTATTATGGATCTACAGATCGAACTTGATGGTTCAGGTCAAGGAGTTATAAGAATGAAATCTGTCTTTTGATTTCCCACCTAGATACCCTAGTTTTCCATGAAAATAACTAGTAGAGGATATAAAACATGTGCCAAATCATATCATAATACCCATGAAGTGTATTAATGTAAATTCCTCATTTCACCTCCAATCACTGTAACACCCTAGAATGATAAAGAGTTAAATGAATAAATGTGATGTCTCAGGTTAATAAGGGGAACCATTATTTTTATAAGACTACCTAATTAGAAATCCAAACTTAAACATGCTTGGCTTGGAGTAGTGATCAAGATGGGTGACCTTTTAAAAAGTTTCAAAAGGTGTGGGTGAGTGAGGAAAAATAACACTGGAAAGAATATGTGTTGGAATGTAGAGAAAATCATTAGTCCGATGACCCATTCTGGAACATGGGTGGGCCCCAGGGAAAGGATAACATGTATACATGGAAACTAGTTGTACATGGTAGTTCAGGACCCAATGACCATATTAAGGTGTGGTGTCTATGTTGTCAGTAGGGCTTAGTTTGTTACATTGGTATCAGAGCAAGAACCAATCCTTAAGTGTGGTGGCACCGCCTGGGTTGAGATGTGGGGTACACAATGAGGATGTTGTTCTCTAAGTGGTGGGGGGTGGGGGGATGTAATACCACCTAATGATAAAGAGTTAAATGACTAAATTATATGACTCATGTCAACAATGCCCATCTTTCTTTTTGGGAGCCTCTCTAATTATAACTCCATAGTTAAGCATGCTTGGACTGGAGTAGTGATTAGGATGGATGACCTTCTAGGAAGTTTCCTAGGGTGTGTGCAAGGTAGAAAAAATAACAATGTAAGGAACATGTTTTGGACTATGGGTATAGTTATTAGTCTGATGACCCATTCAAGAATGTGGGTGGGCCCAAGGGAGGGGACCACGTGTCAGTAGGGAAGCTGGTGGTACCTAGAGGGCTAAGAACCATCGACCATGTTAAGCCAATGTGTCTGTACTGTCAGTGGGGTCCAATTGTTACATTGGTGTCAGAGTATGAACCTATCCTTAAGTGTGGTGGCACTACCAGGGTTGAGATATAGGGTCCACAATAAGGATGTTGTACTCTATGGGGTGTGTGTGAATGTAACACCCCATAATGAAAAAGGGTTAAATGACTAAATCATATGACTCATGTCAATAAGGAAAACCTTTATTTTAGAGATTACCTGATTATAAATCCAAAGTTAAGAATGATTGGCCTGGAGTAGTGATCAGGATGTGTGACCATCTTGGAAGTGTCCTAGGGTGTATGAGAGTGAGGATAAAGAACACTGGAAAGAACATGTTTTGGACTGTGGGTACAATCATTGGTTTGATGGCCTGTTCATGCATGTGGGTGTGATCCATGGAGGGGACCACATGTCTGTGAGGCAATTGGTGGTACCTGGCGGGCCAAGACCCGGTGAACATGTTAAGGCGGGGTGTATGTGCTGTCAGTGGGGCCCAATTTTTACAATCACCCTTTAATGAAAACAACCTAATCATATGTTTACATAGTTCAAAAGATAAAAAAATTCATATCTTGTAATATTTAATTTTACATAAAACAAACCACGTCAATGCTTAACAACATGGGTTACCTTATGGGAAGTTTCCTAGGGCGCGTGCGAGTGAGGAAAAAGCACACTAGAAATAATATGTTTTGGACTGTGGGGATATTCATTAGTATGATGACCCATTCAGGAATGTGGGTGGGCCCAAGGGAGGGGACCATGTTTTTGTGGGAAAAATGGTGTTGCCTGGTGGGATAAGACCCAATGGCCATGTTAAGGTAGGGTGTCTGTGCTGTAAGTGGGGCCCAGTTGTTACATTGGTTTCAGTGTATGAACCTAGCTTTAAGTGCGGTGGCACTACCTGGGTTGAGATATAGGTTCCAAAATGAGGATGTTGTGCTATAGGGGGGGTGTGAATGTAATACCCCATAATGATAAAGGGTGAAATGTCTAAAAGATATGACTAAGATCAAGAAGGAATACCTTTCTTTTTGGGAGCCTACATGATTAAAACTACACAGTTAAGCTTTCTTGGCTTGGAGTAGTGATCAGGATGGGTGACCTTCTAGGAAGTGTCCTAGGGTGTGTGTGAGTTAGGATAAATTAAACTAGAAAGAACATGTTTTATCTTGTGGGGATAATCATTAGTTTTATGACCCATTCAAGTACGTGGGTGGGCCCTAGGGAGGGGACCAAATGTCTACAGGGAAACTGGTGGTACTTGGTAGGCCAAGACCCAATGAACATGTTAAGGTGAGGTGTATGTGATGTTAGTGAGGCCTAATTTTTTACAATTACCCTTTAATGAAAACAACCTAATAATATGCGTATATATTTCAAAATATAGTCAAATCATATCATGTAATATTTAATATTACATAAAACAAACCACATCAATGATTAACAATAAGGGTATTACACATATTATAAAAACCATTATTTATGAGATACCAAACATTCCTTTAAAAGACATGTAAAAATCCAAGTTATAGAGTAATATTTTTAAGAAATTTAGAAATAAAAATAAAAATAAAAATAAAAATATTATATAAAACATTATGAAATGAAAACCCTTTAATATCACCAAAACATATCTAGTGAATAATAAGATCAATAAAAATTATACACATAAAAAATTCACCCTTAAATTGGAAGGCAATTATCAAAAAAATGGCATACCTTTTATGAAAACCAAAAGAGAAGTTAAACACCAAATTAGTATTTAATTTTATTGTAAAATTTATAATAAGAATTTTCATAAGAACCTAGTGTGAAAAATAATTTGTTTTGGAATTAAATAATAAAGGACACATAAAATACCATTTTATTCCAAGATTAAAATATAATAAACCATTATTTATTTTATAATTTCATCAAGGATAATAAATATAGATGTAACTTTTTTAGGAAAACAACTTAAAAATTTAAAGAACCATATATAAGATCAAATTAAAGAAATTTCAAAAAAAACTCCCACCTAGATCTTTCATGGATAATGTAAATATTTTAAAAAAAAATTATTGGACCCAAGGAATAATCTGAACCACCTAAATACCAAGAACCTCAAGATTTATAAAATACCTAGGTTAGGGCTTTATCACCATAGTTATAAGGGTTTAATAAATAATAACATGAGAGGAGAATGGATATAAAGGAGAGGAAAATGTAAAATAAGAGTCTTAAATTGAAGAATCGAAGGGAACTCAAAGGGGAAGAGCTATATAACCAAAGGAGAAGAGGAGAGGAGTCGACCAAGATCTTATAGAATATATAGAGAAAATTAAAGGAGAGAAAAGGGGAATGGAAATTAAAAAGGAAAATATAAAAATTTAAAATTTAAAATCTTGAAAACTCGCATGGTTTTTCCAAAATGTTGACCAAAACTATGCCAACCATAAATCCATATCTAGACCCAATCTATAAAACCCACATGGTTAAGCTGCACGGTTCTTTAAATCATATCCCAACCATGGATTTTTGACTATAGATATATTTTTATAGCTCACGGTTACCCTTAAACTTGCTCAAATCACGTGACCTTAAAATTATTCAAAACTTTTAAATTCTTACATTAAAACTTCCTAAACCTTAATAAAACTAATAATTAAATAAAATATTACAAAAAATAAAGGTTTCTTAATTTTCCTCACCATTCCACTTTCTCCCCCTATAAATTCATTTGTGATTATAGGAATGAAGAAACTTAAGACCATCTCATCAAATTTACGGATCAATCCAAATTTATAATGATTCAATTGGGTAATTTGAATTTAATCATTTCATTTCAAGAAAGAAATGTTATATAACACTCTAAATTTATATGTTTCTATATACACAAAAATGATATTACTACCCCTCTATCAGATACATAAAGAATAATAATCAAATAAGTCTAGTGAGAATATAATACCAGGTGATGTATGATTTCCCACACTATTATATAACCGGGTATAATTGCATATAATGACACATTATGAATCCACCATGAGAATCAAAGATCAATGTAACTGATCTATGAATAGGAAAAGGTTATTCTAAACCATTATAAAAAATCACATGATATATTCTTTTAGATGATCAATCCAAAAAATTACTCATATAAATTATCTTTAAAAATTGAAGAAGGGTCTAATGAACTAGAGTAGCACAATACATTCAGTGTTTACCATGCCAAAGGATATTATTAAAACATCTATTGATAGATTCATTATTATATCAAGACACCAATGGTAATGATTGATATCATGTTACATACTAGTGGAATCTAGGCGAATGACCACATAGAGGGGATTTGTATGCATGGTAATTGCTCATAAAAATGGTTGATACCTACTATACATCTCCCCACCATATAAGTTTTGAACTTAATATAGTGGAACATGTTCCATTTTACCATCACAAAAAGAACACCACCATACCAAATTCATTCCTATGATTAAGGAGGAAAAAGAGAATAATGAACATTCCCTATACCATGTATAATTTCATAGAATGAAGATTTATAATTGGATAGGAAACAAATGGTAAAGAAACACTCAAAAGAAAAGAGATTAAATTAAACATTCCAATAATATTTTTTGAAAAAAAGATAATAAGATACAATTTCATTAATAAAATAGTACCAAAAATCTATATATCAATAAAGTGGTACCTAGAATAGGATTTTATCTACTTTAGTCTTTTATAACATAAGGTATATGATATAATAATACCTAGATATAGGTTACACCAGGTACCACTTCTTTTTTTGGTAATTCAATTTACAAAAATTTTGAAGGTGACTTAACTAACCACTTCAACAATAGGTGTTTGTAGATTTTGAATAATAAGGATTAGAGTGCTTAGGTTTACCACATTAGAAGCACATGAAGGTTCACCTTTTTATAGGAGGAATGATAACTGGATGAGAATATTGACTCATATCTTTTTTAATTTCCTTATCAAGCTTATATTTCTTCTACTTCTTGTAAGATTGGGTCCCCATACTCATGCTAGATGAAACATAGGTACCACCCATAATATGAAACCTTGTTTGATTTTACTCCACAAACAAAAACTTATTGACTCCTTCCAAACACTGCTTATATGAGGCTTTAAAGGATATATCCTTTAAATAATAGAGTCTTTAATGAACCATTAATGACTATGTAAGATCAATTTTGGATATTTTCAACACTGATAGAGGAGGTAAATCAGTCTTGGGGTCTTTTTATTAAATTTATCCTTTTATCCCTTTCTTTTAACTCTACATGGTCAAGTAAATGAATCTATATTTCTCTCTCATTGCCTTAATTTATCAGCACATTAAAAAACACAAACACAAAGGGGAAGAAATATTTTAAAGTTTCACCTTAAAAAAGGATAATCCTTGGTGAAAATAGGAAAAAAACCTAATCAAACATCCCACTAGTATTAGCCTGTGAGTTAGAATAAATAAGGTTTATCTATGAACTTGAATTTCTCTTTAGTATCATAACAGTGCATGTTGTATCCCAAACATCTATAGTATCATGTTGGGAATTTATACTTATTTACAATAGTGTACAATCAATGTGTTTCTTGGTTTTCCTCTTCTTCTCTTACTTTCACAATAACATGAAAGTAACTATTCTTCTTCTTCCTTTACTTATACAAGTGAAAGTCTCCTCTTCTTATTATTTTTACACAACTTCATTTTATTTCTTTTGTATTCACATGAGTACACACACCATTTTATCATTTTTCATAGTAGAATACTAGAGGGATTCTTCTTTTTCTCCTTTTCATACAAAGATTCATGGAATCTCTATATTCTTTAGTGAAAATTGAACTATACGAAAATACCTCCTCCTCCTATTTATTTATTATTTCTTCAGCATGAAAGAACTGCACTAGGTATTCTCTTTAATCTTCCTTCAACTCTTAAAATGTTTATAATGATATCATCATGTCTCCTTACTCTTTCCTTCAACATTATAGAATATACAGTAGTATTGAAGTCAAATTCTCTCCTCTTATTTGATAAATAAGGATTTATAATGATAATTCTATATCAGATCTCTACTAACTCAACATCATTTACCTGTAAAATAATTATATAATATAATATAAAATATCAAGATTCCATAATACTCAATATTCAAACCCCCAAATTCTTTAGCCTTTTATTCAAGGATTATTCTATTTAAAAATTACCTGGATACATGGTCTTATTTCTATTATCTTCCTATAAAAAATCTAATTCCAGAAATAATTCCACGTATTCATAAAATAAATACACATACAGTCAGTGTGATTCTTTCTTTACAGCACTGGTGTCTTCGAAAATCTATTATTTCCAACTTTTACTAGGATTAGTATTTAGTGAATTGTGATATTTTAATTTAAAGAATGACTTAATTGGTATTATCAAATTCATAAACATCATTTTATAAGTGTTAAATGAAACATATGTTTTCTTATTTACTCATATGAAACCTAATATCACTCATAAAAAGACAACTCATATGTTTCAAATGACTCATACATAGTATTGGATGACACATAAGTGGTAGAGAAAAAGACTCATACACAGACTGAGTTTACTCATATACAGAATCCAAATAATTCTTATACACTTGGAGTTACTCTTTTTAACTCACATATAATTCTTGTGAAATTCACTTAGTGCAACTTATAAAGATTATATATTTTACTCTTATAAACTCCCCAATATTCTGTGAGTAAATTACACAAACTCACTACTGCTTATTGTGATCAACATAATTTTCTTCGAGTACCTTAGTCTTCTTATTCTTGTGTACTTAACTAGTTTCTTCTGATGAACTCAAGAACCCTCCATATAATGATTATTTGACATGAAAGCAGCTTATGATGGACATGTTTTATACAAGAATGATCTTCTTATTCTCTAAAGATAGTTTATTGCATATTTGGAATTAGTGCGGCTGAAATCATAGTTGTGAGAAGGAGGTAATTAAGAGGTCATCATTTCAATATAGTGCATTCATGTTTTTAATAATGAATAGTATCACTATTTAACAAGTCCCACATTAGAGTTCTATTATGGAATGCACTGGTTTATCAATCAAAGTGCACTATTGATCCACCTTAAAATACCTTAAGGCCTGAACTATCCGAATGAGTCTATTGTACCACCCTGTATGGTATATATTCTACCCTTTCTCCTACACCACCTCACATAGGAGCCATTCCTCCCCTATTACCCTCTGTTTCCAATCACAGATAGCTAGCCTTTAAGCTCAGCTGACAATCTCTCTAAGATAGATAGACTGCTCAGGTCTTAGCTGGTTTGAGGGCTGGCCACATTTTTTTGAAAAATATTTTATAAAAACTTAGATATATTGTTACAACTACTCATATATAAAATGAATTTGAAATAATATCACTTCATAAGAACTTAGACATAGTTTAGTTGATTCAATATGACTTACATAGAGAGTTAGGAATGACTCATATATAGAGTCAAGAATGAATCATACATGTCCTCTCACTTTTATAAATATAAAATAAATTAGTGCGTTCTAGTAGATTATAACACTTTAGAAACTCTTCTAATAATACTATTGGTTTCTTTAACTTTAGCTAACTTTATTTAACACTTATAAAAACACAAGTATGGAATCCTAAAACATATCAAATTACTTAAACAAAATTTTCCTTCAAATTAAATGAATAAAAAAAACTCCAAAAGAAATAAATTCTATTTATGATATGAGAAATGAAAATAAACTTCAAACTAAATTCCAAGATGTGTCTTCCAATATCAATTTACTTAATACAAAATGAAAACATTATTGGGAATAATTCTTCTCAATATGATTGGGTTCTTCAACTGACTTCCAATCAATTCCTCTTTACTCTAATTTATAACTCTATATTTTCATAAGGATTAATTGGCACTCCATAGTCATTAATATTCATTGAAAACAAATACAACACACACAAAGTGGAATAAAAAATATCCCCTTTTTATTTTTTTCAATACCCACTAAAATGATATGTTAATATGTGATATTTATTACTAAAACATATTTCTCTCTCTCCCCAATCATTATTCACCATTAATTTTTCATTTTCTTCTCTACCCCTAATTGAAAATAAATATAAATTCTACAATATGGGATAATATCATTTCAAACTCAAGGAATGTTCCATAAACCATTCCACTCTAAGTCTACAAGAGCAATTCTCACTATAAAAAGAGAGTTTTATTTAGACATAAAATCCATCCATTATAAAAAAATGATACTAACTAAAAATCACCACCTTTATTAGTTTTTTATAAATATTTTTAGGCCAATACAATTGAATAATACCAATTTTAATAAATATTATCATGGAATATTTCAACCTGAATTCTTACAATCACTTCAATATACAAGTAAGAATAATTCAAGTAAAAAATATTATTATAATTTCACCCCCAAATATTATTTAAAACTTAACTTCATGACATTTATTAAGAGAATTTCCCCTCCTTAATTTTAGTATTTGTTTTTTGTAACCAAGTATGAAAGATTATAAATTCATACCTTGTCAATGATATCTTTTCTAAAAATCTTTCAAAATTTTAGATTTTTATGATATTTTAAAGTTATAGGGGTTTATTAGAATCTTATTCACAAGTATCCACCTCAATGAGACATTATAGACCATCTTCACCAAGGTGGATCACTTAAATTAATATATTTTAGGATATAACATGTTGAGAATACACTAAAATAGATAACTTTAAGTGTCTGTTTGGAATTGGAAGTTTGCTTTACTTCATATTTATAGTCTAGTTTTGATAGTATTCACATATTTTCTAGTTATAGATTCACCTTCAATTATATACATGTTTAGAACAAAAATACAACAAAAATTATGTGGAATAAGGGTAAATAATTATTCCTTAATGTGAATAGAAAGTTTGAGTGGGTTTTTAACAAAGTTTATCAATTCCTCCTATATTTTATGATTTCACATCTTGTTTTTAAATATAAATTTTTATTAGGAATCATGATATTCTTCACTACTTAAGTTTCTTTATCTGGGATACCTTTCTTCTCACAATACATCAAGACACACACATCACCTGATGCAATATTTATCCACTTCATGGATTCTTCTTATGTTGGCATAATTATTATGAAATTTCTAGAAATGTTTTCACTAATATTTAATATTCTAAAAAAATATTCTAAAAATATTGATTTTTCATTTATTTATAACCCCTCATAAAATTTAGATTCTTCACATGGAATCAATTTATTCCCTTTATAAAAATATTTCTCTTATAATTCTTATATCTATCTTGATTAGTCCAAATATACTAGAAAAATAACTAAGCAATAATTGGGTACATTCGAAGCCTATTTGAGTCCTCCATATCAATTCTCATGAGTTATTATCTCCACATAAGTCTTTTTGAATAATTAAATATCCTTGAACTCCTTTTACTTACTTTGATCACGATCTTCCTTTTAGTTATTGTCCACGGATGACTCACCCTTATTATGAAACTTCTTGAGGGAATTTTTTTAGCTTAATGGTTTTTGAAATATTCCCAAGGATGAATTGATTTATTACTTTAGATTAAATGGTATTTTATACTTATTTTTTTGATACATTTAGATATGAACAAAAACAATCCCTATGACCAAAACCATTGAAAACATCATAGTTATTTCCAAACATTTTAAATTTTTTTGAGTTTGATATATTTCTCCCCTTCATCTATAAATGTTTCTTATTATTTTATTTGCACACCCTTGAAGTAGGAATCCTTTTTTACTTTTGGAATTTATGGATTATATATACAATACAATTACCAATTATAACACCATAGTCTAAAGGCCTCTCGAAAGTTCCCCATTTGAAGGAGTTACATGTCCTTAGGCATGAATCCCCATGCACTAGAGGCTACCGACTAGCAACGAGGTCCTAATACATATAATGGGAAGACCATGCTATCAAATTAAATTAAAAAACACAATAGAAATAATAAAAATAATAATCAATAACTAACCATGAGATTACATAGAATAAAATAAATATCAATGCTATAATGAAATGAAATATTCTCATAAAAAACATACAAATGATCTCCCACTAGGATGACCCCATAAAAAAATTAACAAAAATAAAATACACAAAGTCCATACTATTATCCATGGGACCCAAAAAAATCTATTCCCAAAATAACCCATTGAGGTGATCTAGACTAATCCCCTACACATCCTATACTAAAATTGAAAGTAGACATAAGGTTTTCATGCACACCAAGGTGAATATATAGGGTGTGAGAAATACATCGCAATAAGGTATCAAAATATTACCTAATATAAACCATCATATGAGTGTATTCATGAGGAAATTAAAGATTAAAAAAAAGTGCCTCAAACATCATGTGCTCATCAAAAAATTATGGTTCCACACAGATTAGGTTTTAGTGTGATAACCATTCCACTATGACACCTGATCACACTTGCTTCATCACCATACTAAAATCTAGTCATTACCTCACCTCATTC
This sequence comes from Viscum album, assembly GCA_963277665.1. NCBI lineage: Eukaryota > Viridiplantae > Streptophyta > Magnoliopsida > Santalales > Viscaceae > Viscum > Viscum album. The sequence goes on along the minus strand of OY728138.1, from coordinate 959,255,265 downwards.
TACCAAAATTTTTCCACAAAACCTTAACCTAGACCATATCGGAATACTTAGGGTAAATTTTCATCCAAGTCCTTGACCCAATACCCAAAGGAACATGGTATAACCATATGTACAAATCTTAACTCGCTACCTTATCACTCAAGGTAGGGTCTCTATCCACATCACACATCACACATCACATCAAGGCTTAGCCCTCTCACTTAGGGTAGTTCACTATCACAAAACAACCCTACTTAAGGAAAAAGACACTACCATGACCCATGAAATCTCTAAGAAAGGACCACTTCCATAACCTAATCCTTCTCATTTGAGTAAAGGTTTACATTCATGCACATGAGGACTATATCTCACCCACAATAATCTAACTAGTGATATCTAACTCATGGTGAGGCCAAGACTTTGTATCTACCTCCACCATCAGGTCCATCTCCCATCATAAGAACATATTCAAGCACTCACATGTATAGAAAACATGCCCCCTGACCCATCACATATATCAATAGCTGTTACCAGGGTGATAGTCTCTCAAGAAATATATCTTCATCTCAAAACACATCTCGTATCATCCATAAAGGAATCCACTTGGTCATATAGATTCAACTTGGTCTTTATCCATTTATACCATCATATATTCATTACCATTTAGTGATATCATAGTTAAAAGGATCTTCCCGAACCAAACCTTGATAGGCCAGTCCATATCCTCTTCTGATTCTCACATCACAACCCTATCCCACTAACTAATAACTATCTTGAGATAACTCACTCAAAGCCCCTTGGGAACCTGATTCTAAGACATTCGTCAAATTCCTCAACCCACATTGAGTATAATATCACATTTACCAAGGGAGATATCTCAAGAATACCACTTAAAGGAAACCCCTCTCCCTCACACACTAACTCATCTTGAAGGACTCAACTCACTCATAATTCTCACCAATCCACAATACATCCTTTAAAGGGTTCTCCTTAGATTATGTGAGACATACGGCCATCTCACCCATCATCTCTGATTGAAGACTCATTTACTTGGACAACTAGACCTACGAATCTCACCTAGGATACTCATGACTCATCTCATACCCAAAGAGAAACCCAAGGTCTCTCGCTAACTCAATTGCAACCCTCACCCCTTGGAGACATAATCTCCAAGAAATAAAAATTACATAAAGTGATAAAGAGGAATTTTATTAAGCCTTGAAGTTCCAATGCTATCCTATCTATTTTACCTAGGGTGATCTCAGTCAATATTCCTATGCCTGATCCCATGGAACATGTTTAAAAGAGAAAAATCATGCATAATAAAGCATATGACAATATATTATATGGACCACATACCTCTATAAAGGAGTCACCATCCTCTCCATGCTCTGCCAAGCGTCATCCAAGTTCATCCACACTCCCAAGAACCAAGCACCACTACTTCACATAAACAACTCCCAAGAGTAACATCTCATTTTAATTATAGAAACACCAACCCCGTGGATTAAGTCATTTTTAAACCTTATTAAAATCATTACATAAATTTTAGGTATCCTATTAAAATACATCCTTATCTATCACTAAGAGAAATATTCAACCAAGAATATTTAGCTGCCTTAAGCAGTGGGGAAAGGAATACAGATAAAATAAGAAACCCGACCATTGGCCATTAAACAAATTCATATTAAGAAAGCTTCTAGATTTATCACATCAATGGGTAAGCCCCACTTCAACACATTCTATCATATCTGTTTTCATCCTCAACATTCTCATGCATATCCCAATGCATCTCTCCATCACATGCATTAACTGCTTCCACATCACCCATCCTCCTCACCCTATATCACATCGACTCATATCACATCACATGGAAAATCTCACATCCAGAGAACATCATAACGTGTCAAGGGAAAAAAATCATAAACAACATGGAAACTGGTCCCTAAAACAAGGCATTAAAACTTTGTAAATAAATGGGATCTCACAACATCCAACACAAGGCATCCAGCCTTTAAGAAAATTGTCAATTACAGCCCCAAGGATTTATCTTTATCAATCAACCAGTTCATATTCCATATTGAATTAATTTATTAATTATTCATAGGTCCCAACTATGGTAAACCTAAGACATTATGTATAATAAGCTATCAAAAATTTAACATGCTCTTAGCATCAATTCCGGTTTCAACAATCATAGAGAAGTATCATTCTAATTTAACATTCCTTTTATTACTATCGTCATCAATAAGAATTAACGTGATTTACATACTTTATCAATTCCATTAACACATGGAAGAACATATTCAATTAAACATGTTCATTTCATCAATTTTATTATCATCAAATTACAAGGAATTCCATATTAATTTAACATGACTCTACTTTAATTCTTAATCCAAATAATCAATTAATTCTAGATTTACATTATTTTTAATTTTCCATTAAGAACTAAAAGTACCCAGTTAGGATCTAAGTATCACTAAGAGGGGGAGGGGGTGAATCTATGATATCTTTTTCTTTTAAATTTATTTTATTTTTAAAAAACCTTCACCTACTATTAAAGTGTTGTTAGCTTACTGAAAATAAAACAATCACACATCCCTAGGAACACATGAATTTACAAGGTTCACTACTCAATAAGAGTAGCTACGTCCTTGGTATGGTTTGGAAGAAATATAATACCAAACAATCCACTAGAAAATAATCATTTTGTGTAGATACAATGAGTAGGATATTCCCTTAAACTTGTGTAGCAATATATTCAATACAATAGTGCATGTGATTTAAGTAACATGAAATGATTTAATACAATTGTGTGTAAAAAGTTAATAAACTTTCACCAGTTGATTAAAAACATGTTACTGTGATTCCTTGTAAACATTCAAAAATACGATCTTCAAAAAAATTCTTCACATTTCTACCCAGCAGCAGGTAAGAACTTCCTAGACATCATAATGATACTCAGTATGATTTACATGTCTGATCTCCCATTATGATTGCTCAATTTGATAAAATACTCTATCAAAATATGGCTTAAAATTTTTATAAAAACTTCTATATCAGTATAGAAATCCTAATATGATTTCTCAGTCTGATTCTGGAAACTTTGATTAAAATATTGTCTCTTCTCCTTTTGTATGGTATACTTCTTTAGGAATGATCGATCGAGAAACTTCTTCTATCTACAAATATCATGCACTCTACCTTCTCTCTAAACCTATGAACAATACGTCAGTCATAACGTACAAAGTACTTCCTCATTTTATAGGTGATTCAAAAGAGGTTTAGTTAGGATTCTGAAAAACCTTCCTGCTCAACCAAATTTCCCAAACCATCAAATTCCCTTGAATTCTAGGTGCATATTTTACTTCTTCAGTGATTCTTAAATCTTCTCATTTCTTCTCAAACCTTCTATACTATTCTCACAACTTCATATCACTTTAGACTTCCTAAATATTCTTTAGCCTGATTCCGATTTCCATTCTGATTTTCTCATTATGATCCTCTACACCAGTTGAAAGACCAATCTACACATTCCGATTTCTTCATTATGATAAAGACAAAATATTCTTCATTAATTTTATCTACACCAAGTAAAACATATGAAAACCATTATTCAAGATTCTTAAATCATTTCTATAATCCCCCTTAACAACACGTTTACTAGCTTCAAGAAATTATCCTTTCCTTTTTCTCTTAGACTGATGATCCGATGTCTAATGAAGTTTAGCGGTGTCTGACTACCTCTGATAAATTGGTCTCTACTTTGATTTATTGGATCGGTATCACCTCTAGTATGATGGTCGACATCAAATAGAGTCTGAAGAATCTTGAACCATTTGATAAAAAATCTTTGAAACAAATCAGAGTTCTTATTTTCATTCTTAAACCAATTGAAAAACATACCATAGAGACAAAAAAATTCAACCTAATGAAAATGGTTGACTACATTGTTGACAGGTCTTTGAATTTATCCATCAGCATCAGTCCCAAAAACATCGCAACAAAAATATATTCTTCAAAAAACTTTCATTATCAATCTAAGTCCAATTCACTTTTGCAACCATCATAGAATATGATGATTGTTGTTAATATGAATCCAATAATCGGTGGCACACTGTGTCCAATGGACTGGTTCCAATATCTTCTACTTCAATAACTTCTTTCCTCTTCTAATTACGTTACCAATAAGCTTCTTTATATGAAGATTTGTTTCCTCTGGTTTATTGTTCTCACTGAAAACCAACATCTTCATTTTCTCACATACCGATCAACCTTCCCAGCCTTTAAACAAATATTTATCCACTGATCTCACAACGATGAGATGAACTAGAAATATTTGTCTTTAACAACTTCCTTCTTCAATAAAATTCTTCTTGTATCATGTCTTCCTCATGATTTTGAAAATAATTAGGATCAGAATAGAATCATCTAAATTTCATTGAGAAGTATTGTAACTTCCCATCCTTACAATCAACATATTTCTTTCCAACCAACAATCAATACAATTGACAACACTAGGTCTCCCTCTTTCATTCATAATGATTGCATCAAAAGTTTTTAGATAACTCATGACCTTTGTGAAAAAAATCATCAAAGCATCATCATATTTTCATCGAAACCATTTAGATTCTGATTCCACTAAAAGGCATTTAGTGGCGGTTTGGTTTTACGTTTCGCGGCGGTTTAAACCGCCGCTAAATAGATTGGCGGCGGTTTTGAAAAACCGCCGCGAAATCGTGCGTCAGGAAACTATTCGCGGCGGTTTTCAAAACCATCATAGAACGTTTCGCGGCGGTTTTTAGCGGCGGTTTAAACCGCCTCTAAATGATTTAGCGGCAGTTTTTTGATTTTTTTTGATTTTTTTTATTTTTATTTATTTATTTATTTATTTTATTTCGTATTTTTTTATTTCGTATTTATTTTATTTATTTATTTTATTTTATTTCATATTTTTTATTTCATATTTATTTTATTTTATTTATTTATTTATTTATTTTATTTATTTTATTTATTTCGTATTTATTTTATTTATTTCATATTTATTTTATTTATTTCGTATTTATTTTAAATATTTCGTATTTATTTTATTTATTTCGTATTTTATTTATTAATTTATTAATTTATTTATTTCGTATTTTATTTATTTATTTCGTATTTTATTTATTTATTTCGTATTACTTTATTTACTTTATTTATCCATGCATGCATATCCCATGAACATGCCCATGCCCATGCCCATGCCCATGCCCATGCAATATAAAGAAATACTGTGTTTGGTGAGATTTGAACCCCTAACCTCTTGCATATTTTCAAAAGACTTTACCACTCCAGCAAGCTCGTCATGTGGTTAATAAACAGAATTTAATATACTTATATATATTAATTGAAAAAATAATAATACATAAATAATAAATATAAACTCAATAATAATTAAACAATAAGAAATAATCAATAATCAATAATCAATAATTAAATAATAAATAATAAATTGGAAATTAGAAATTAGAAATTAGAAATAATAAATAATAAATAATAAATAATAAATAATAAATAATAAATAATAAATAATAAATAATAAATAATAAATAATAAATAATAAATAATAAATAATAAATAATAAATAATAAATAATAAATAATAAATAAGAATTAATAAATAAAAAACAATAAACAATAAACAATAAACAATAAACAATAAATAATAATAAACAAATAATAAAAAATAAATAATAATAAATAATAAACAATAAAAAATAATAAACAATAAATAATAAACAATAAATAATTTTAAATAACAAAAAATAAATAATGATAAAAAATAAAAAATAAAAAATAATAATAAAAAATAAAAAATAATAATAAATTAATAAATAATAAATAATAAATAATAAATAAAAATAATAAATAATAAATAAAAATAATAAATAATAAATAATAAATAATAAATAATAAATAATAAATAATAAATAATAAATAATAAATAATAAATAATAAATAATAAATAATATATAATAAATAAAAAACAATAAACAATAAATAATAAATAATAAATAATAAATAATAAATCATAATAAATAAAAAATAAAAAATAAGAATAAGTAACAAATAATAAATAAGAATAAATAAAAAATAATAAATAATAAATAATAAATACGAAATAAGAAAATATTAAATAATAAATAATAAATAATAAATAACACATAATAAATAAATTATAATAAATAAATATAAATAATAAATAATAAATAATAAATAATAAATAATAAATAATAAATAATAAATAATAAATAATAAATAATAAATAATAAATAATAAATAATAAATAATATATAATATATAATAATAATAATAAATAACACATAATTAATAATTATAAATAAATAATAAATAACAATAAATAATAATAAATAAATAATAAACAATAATAAATAATAATAATAAATAATAATAATAAATAATAATAATAAATAATAATAATAATAAATAATAAATAATAAATAATAAATAATAAATAATAAATAATAAATAATAAATAATAAATAATAAATAATACTAAATAACACATAATTAATAATTATAAATAAATAATAAATAATAATAAATAATAACAAATAAAAATAATAAATAATAAATAATAAATAATAAATAGTAAATAGTAAATAATAAATAATAAATATAAATAATAAATAATAAATAATAAATAATAAATAATAAATAATAAATAATAAATAATAAATAATAAATAATAAATAATAAATAATAAATAATAAATAATAAATAATAAATAATAAACAATAAAGAATAAAAAATAAAGAATAAATAATAAACAATAAATAATAAATAATAAATAATAAATAATAAATAATAAATAATAAATAATAAATAATAAATAATAAACAATAAATAATAATAAATAAATAATAAATAATAAACAATAAATAATAATAAATAAATAATAATAAATAAATAATAATAAATAAATAATAAATAATAAATAATAAATAATAAATAATAAATAATAAATAATAAATAATAAATAATAAATAATAAATAATAAATAATAAATAATAAATAATAAATAATAAATAAATAATAATAAACAATAAACAATAAACAATAAACAATAAACAATAATAAATAATAATAAACAAATAATAAAGAATAAATATTAAATAATAAATAATAAATAATATATAATAAATAATAATAAATAATAAATAATAAAAAATAAAAAATAAAAAATAATAAATAATAATAAAGAATAAAGAATAAAGAATAAATAATAAATAATAAATAATAAATAATAAATAATAATAAATAATAAATAATAATAAAAAATAAATAATAATAAACAATAAATAATAATAAACAAATAACAAATAACAAATAATAAATAATAAATAATAAATAATAAATAATAAATAATAAATAATAAATAATAAATAATAAATAATAAATAATAAATAATAAATAATAAATAATAGAAAATAAACAATAAATAATAATTAATAAATAATAACTAATAAATAATAAATAATAAATAATAAATAATAAATAATAAATAATAAATAATAAATAATAATAAATAATAAATAATAAATACGAAATAAAAATATATTTAATAATAAATATTAAATAAAAAATAACACATAATAAATAAAATATTATTATTAATAAATAGTAAATAATAATTAATAATTAATAAATAATAAATAATAAATAATAAATAATAAATAATAAATTATAAATAATAAATAATAAATAATAAATAATAAATAATAAATAATAAATAATAAATAATAAATAAATATAAATAATAAATAATAAATAATAAATAAATATAAATAATAAATAATAAATAATAAATAATAAATAATAAATAAATATAAATAATAAATAATAAATAATAAATAAAAAATAAAAAATAAAAAATAAAAAATAAAAAATAAAAAATAAAAAATAAAAAATAAAAAATAAAAAATAAAAAATAAATAATAAAAAATAAAAATAAATAATAAATAATAAATAATAAATAACCAGTAAAAAATAATAATAATAATAATAATATTTTATTATTAGTAATAATAAATAATAATGAATATATAATAGATATTAACTAATAAATAAATATAAATAATAAATAATAAATAAATATAAATTATAAATTATAAATAATAAATAAATATAAATAATAAATAACCAGTAACAAATAATAGATAATAAATAAATTGAAGTATATTATAAATAATAAATAATAAATAATAAATGAAACACATGAAAAAGTAGGAAAAGACGTGACAATGGATGATAACAAGTCATAGAAACCCAAATAAACAGTAATAAATGGAGCAACCGTCAAAACCCGTCAAAACGGCCATAAAGTGACAAAAACATTGGACCCACATTAACAGAGATAACTTATGATCCGAGAGTTCGTTTCAGATCCGCAACCTGTCAAATCAAAGATCCTGAAACGATCTTCAACCTGATAGGTGAAAGAGTCTGAATGGACAGGCGGATCAGAAGTTACGACCATTTAAAAAAAAGCTGATGGGGAACGGGTGCTAGAAACGAGGCATCGAAAAACATAACAAACCCGATACCCACTAAAAAGGCCATAACTTATGATCCAGGAGTGCATGTGGGCGCCGCGACTAGTAAAACTGAAGCTCATAGAATGATCTATGATCTGGAAGGTGGAGGATTCCGAACTGACACGCGGATTGAAAGTAAAGTCTGTTTGAAGACAAGTTCAATGGGACACCGGTGACAGAAATGGGGTTTCAGAGGCCTTAGGAGGGGTTTTTGGGGTTGAAAAATACAACATAAGATTTTTTTTGTCGAACTAGTACGTATCTCTTTTCACTGGCTTTGATTTGATATGTGGTAGAGGCCAAACGGACACCCAGAGCGAAAGTTATGGCCGTTTGAAGTTGAAGAATGTTTTTCAACTTTCTTATAAATCTCATATCTTCTCCACCTTAGACCTTCTCATGGTCTTGATTATACATGCCTCTAGATCTCTTCATGAGCTTCGATTTGACTGGTCGTGGTGCTCCAATGGACGCCCGGATCAAAAGTTATGGTCATTTTAGTGATTTTGGGGTTTCTCATGTTTTTTTAATTTTTTCCTTTCATTTCGCGGTGGTTTTACCCAAACTGCCGCTATTTTGCGGTGGTTTTTATAAAAACTACTGCTAATCCTCCAAAAAATTTAAAAAATACTATAAAAAAAAATTTAAGGCATTTCGCGGCAGTTTTTTCACGGTGGTTTAAAAACCGCTGCAAAATGGCGGCCCGAAACACGTTTAGCGGCGGTTTTTAAAACCACCGTGAAAAAACCACCACTAAACGACCATTTTTCTCTAGTGTTCCCTTTATCATTATGATCGAGACATCATTCCATACATAGAGTGAGCCCAATGAACCTTTTCTCCCACAAAAAAAATTCTCAAATGGATGGATTTTCTTAATAATTTTGAGTTTGATCGTCTGATTCAAATGGTGACTCTGATCACCATCTTTTACAAAGTGTGGTGATTTCTTATTTTTTGAAATTTCCTTGAAAACAAAAGACAACACTTACAAAACAAATCTCTTCATCTTCCAAAAATATCTTCTAGCCAACTTGGTCCTAACAATATCCCTCTTTGGATTTTTTTTTCAACCAAGATTCTTAATTCAATGAACTTTGTGACCTTAATCTATGGATTACTTATCAATAATTCTAATCCTACATTTTATAACTCATTTTAGGAAACAAGAATCATTTATAGAAAAAAAATTCTATCCAAATGTAGTGTCTCATGAAACCTCCTTATCTTTTCTTCATATATTTATTCATTTCTTCAACTTTCCTATAAACAAAAGTTTCTTAAAACCACTCCAAAAAATAGTTAGAATAGTTCACACACTTACAATATGGATTCACATCTTACCCACAACTCTCCCTATTTACACGATTCCTTAAAAAGTTTAGAATATAAAAATGGTTATATTTATGAAACAATTACCCCCTTAAAATCACGATCCAAAGACTAGATGGGAGAGGGGACATAAAAACATACCTAAACCTTGATGAGAAAGAGGTTGGATACCCATGTTCAACCAAAATTTATAAAAATCTTCCATCGGTAATGGTTTTGTGAAAATGTAATCAACTTGTTCTGTTATAGAAACATACTCTAGATTTAATTCATTCTTTTCCACATACTTTTTGATGAAATTATATTTGATATCGATATTTTTTGAATGAGAATGTTGTACTAGATTACTGATAATGTTGATTGCACTTTGATTATCACAACCCAAGAGCAAGGGTAACTTCACTTTAACAAGTAAATCTTCCAATTGAGTCTTCACACACATAAGTAGGGTGGAAACTTGAGTGGAAACAATATACTCAACTTCATCCATGATAAGAGTTACTGGATTTTGTTTCTTTGTATGAAAACTAACAATTTTTTTTCCAGAAAGAAAAATATACCAGATGTAGATCTTATATCATCAACATTTCCTACCCAATCAAAATATGAATAACCAAACAAGTTACTACTTTTTAAACTATCATTACTGATTCTGATTTTTTTTTCACCTTTCATATATCTCAGAATTATTTTTCCAACCAATAGATGTGATTATTTGGAGCACTATGAAATATTTCACATAAGGTTACAACATAAACTATATAGGGTCTTAAGGAAGTCGAATATAAAAAACATCCAACCATATTTTGAAAGTATTTATCATCAATATCCATTCCTTATCCATCATTTTTCAACTTGGTTCCCATTGAAATTGGTGTAGAAATTGGTTTCAAATTTTCCATGAAAAACTTATTAATAAGTACCTTAGCATAATTTTCTTGAGAAATAAAAATGTGTTTCTTATTTTATAAGATTTTTATCCCAATAAATTATTACATATCACCCAACATGAAAAAATCAAACAAATTTTTCATCTCTTTTGCAAATATTTCACAATTGCTTTCATCATTTCTAGCAAAGATAATGTTATCAACATGGATAATTACAATAAGGGAAAACTTATAAATTTCTTCGATGTAAATATTACTATCAACTCTTCCTTTATTAATATTAACCATTATTAAGAAAGTACAACTTGTAATACCATGCCCTCATAGATTATTTTATCCCATAAAAATATTTCTTCAGCTTACACACATAACTTTCATCATTCCCAACAAAAAATCCACATGGTTGTTCAGTATAAAATTCTTCAATAATATCACCATTTAGAAATTCTATTTTCAAATCCATATTTTTTTAAATTCATTGTATAGTAATACCAAGAAAGATTCTGAATTTTTATAACCTTACCACTAAAGAAAAATTCTCATCAAAATAAATGCCTTCAATCTGTGAGTAACCTTTGCACACTAATATTGATTTGTTTCTTATCACTTAACCATCTTCATTCAGATTATTCTGAAAAACCCATTTTATACCAATAATAATTTTGTTATTTGGCTTGGGTAAGAGTTCCCATATATCATTATTTTCTATTTTATGAAGCTCTTTATTCATGGGTTGAACCCATTCCAGATGCTCAAAATCCATATTCACATCTTTCATCTCAACTTTTGAATACAAAGATGTATGTGTAATAACTTATGATGTTTTTTTTGTTAGAACCATTTGGTTTTTATCAATAATAATGTTTTTAGCTTCCACTTTCTTCTTTATCCTGAGATGAGATTTTATAATTTCTTCCTCATCACTTGAAATAGCTAAGTCTAATTCTTCTTCTTGAGTAGGATTACCATTTTCAGTATCCTTATCAGAATAGTCACCAATCATTCTTTCAAAATATTTATATTCATTATCATAAAAAGATTTTTTAACATATTCTTCATCATTTTTAATAACTTTTACACCAACATATTCAACTAATATTACTATATATTAGTTAAAACAATTTTATCCTCTTCTATTTGGAGTATAGCCAAAAAAAATTCCATCTTGACCTCTCTGCTCAAACTTCCTAAGGTTTCCACCTTTCTTATTTATGATGCATATACTCCAAAAAACTCTTAAATGTTTCAAACATGGAGTTTTTTTATAAAATTTATTATGGATTCATATAAAAACTTTTTCTATAAAAAAAATTAATTTTGAATATAAATATAAGTGCTCATGGATTGCCTCCAACAATAATGAGAGAGACCATGTTCAAGTAACATAGTTTGCCCCATTTACACTGAACTTATATTCTTCCTTTTAGAAACACCATTTTTTTGAGGAGTATATGGTGTACTAAACTCATGTCTAATTCAATAATTCTCAAGATAATATTCAAAATTTTCATTTTTTATTCCCTACCATTGTTTTTTCTCAACTTCTTTACAGAGTAATCACATTCCTTCTCAGATTTCATCCTGAAACTTTTAAACATCTTCAGAGTATCTAATTTATGTTTCATATACATAACACATGTAATGTGAGTAAATTCAACAATAAAAGTAATGAAGTAATTTTATCCATGAGTTAATTATTTTCTTGTCGGCCCACAAATATATGAATGAATAATTTCTAGGGCTTGTTTTGAACAAATGTAAACTTTCTTATGCACAGATTTTGTTATCTTCCCTTCTAAAAAACATTGCAACACCAATCTATTTTTTTGACATATCAGGAATACACGCAAAATTGTCTCACTTTGATAGCTTTCTCATGTTTCATTAACACATGTTTTCTAGTCTTTTATTCCACAATTGATTCTCTTCCACCATAACCGAGTAACAAGAGTTTTGATCCTCACCAACCTGGAACAAGTTTTCTTTTGTATGTTGGCCTCTTGTAACTATTTTTCCATATTAATCACTTTTCAAAATAGACCCATCCTTTTTGAAAATAACTTTGTTACCTTTATCACAATGTTTTGAAACACTCATCAAGTTGCATTTCATCCCATCAACAAACAACATTTTCTTAGATTTAAACTTTTATTCACCAATGAAGGCTGATCCAACACCTTTGATTATGAGAGATTCATCATTTCCAAATGTCACTATCCCTTCTTTGAAATATTTTACATTTTTCGACAATTTAAAATCTCATATCATATTTTAAGAACACCCACTATCCATAATCCTAATTCGTTCTCCTTTTTTAGCTTTGATAATGGTTTCAACAACAAGAGCCTTTTATTTCCCTTAATCTTTCTTTATAACCATATTCTAAGAATTGTTGACAAACTTTTGTTGTGATATTAACAAAACAAGATAACCTTTTTCTAGATGTCTAGGTTGTTCATATCATTCAAAAATATTTTCCAAATGTTGGAATATATTTTCAACTTTTACATCAACTTTCTTAGGTTTCTTCAAAACATACTTCTCAGACTTCTTCCTTTGAGAGGATTGACTCCCCCTCATACTTTTACTTCTGTAATTTTTGGAATAGTAGTAATTTTTTTTGATTAAACCAACACATATTTTATGTGTGTCTGAATCCACCACAATACTACTAGTATTTATAGAAAGGATATTTTCCTCTGAAACTTTCATATTGACCAGAGTTGTGAGCATGCTTCTCATCAACCTTCTTATCAGAAATTTGCTGACTTCCAACCTTTATGTTTTCAAATAGAACCTTATTATTTATAAAAGTTTTATTTTCATCCTTATTAGAACTAAAATTAATATAAACCTTTTTAGACTCAAAATTTTTAGAAACTTATACCTTCTCATTTTTTTGGTCTTGGACACATATATAACTTACCCATATTTCTTCTTCTTCGAAACAATTCCTACTTTATTCTCAATATCTTAAGGTAACTTTTGATCCACCTTAGGTTTACCCTTTCCAGAGCTTTCACTAAATTTAGATATAGAATTATTTAAAATTATAAACCTTTATTCATCTTTATATTTTTTTGGATAATTTCAAACTCTTCTTCTTTTTTTCATTCAATTTAAATTATAGATGTTCATTAGGATTATTTTATTTCTCAAGATATTTACTCAAATCATCAATATCTTCCAGCAACTTAACTTTATCATCCAGAAAACATTCTTGATTTTCAATTGAATGTTTTTTTGTTTTTAAACTTCTTGATTTCTTTCTCAAGACTCACAATCATCCTCATATACTCTTTCAATTCCCATTTTAGATGAAATTCTAATTGAGTTTCCAAACACTTCATTGTTAACTATTTCAATGAAATTATTCACTCCAGACTTCTCAAAAAACTTTCCATATTTAGCTTCACTATTTTCTTCTTCATCACCTTGTTTCTTCCATGATCTCCTCAGCCTTCTTTCATCTTCATCACTATCCTATTATTTATTTATTTGAGGATAATTAGCTGTAAAGTGACTAATAAATCAACATTCAAATAATTTTAAGGGAAGTTTTCCTTTATAATTTCCTATACCTCTTCTCACATTTTTATAAAATAATGAAAACATTTATCATTATTTTCACATACCTCATTTTCATAATTGGAGTCCATAACTTTTTATTCTTCAAGAACCTTATTAGACTTACTTTTCATGGCATCCTTGAAGAAAATTTATCTTTAATTTTTTTTCCATTTCATAAATTTCTACCTTATCATTTCATAAGTAATGAGAGTACTATGAAAATCATCCAAAGATAATGTTTCTGGATATCTATCTTCTAATGAGGAAAATTTGGCATCAAAATTTTCAGGAAGAATTATCAAGATATTTTCAAACAAATTTGGATATTATAACTTTTCACCAAGGCATCTGATAGTGCTTAAAATTTCATTAACCATAGTAAAAAAGTCTCCAAAAATATTTATACTCACCCATTTTTAGATCTTTATACTTCAGCTTCTAGATTTGTAACTTTTCCTTCCTAAATTTTGTATTGCCTTCATAAATGTTCTTCAGGTTATTCCAGATACCTTTTGTAGTGGAAACACCCTTCAATATTAAAAAATCACTTTCAGAAAGTGATGAGAGTAAATAATTATTAACTCTTCCATCATTATCAAGATTATTCTTTTCAACAGATGTAAGAGGAACTTTATCATCAATAGGAGGAAATCCACCTGTTGTAGCTTCAAGAACATCATACTCAATATACATAAGATAAAGAAATAATCTATCTTTACAGATATGATAGTTCTTACCATCAAAGACTAGAATCCATTTACTGTTTACACAATTTAGACTTTCCATCACAACTTCTTCTTCAAAAACTTTAGTAAAGAGTAAACGAAGGGAACCTTCACTCTGATACCACTTAAAAGTACCAAGTCAGAATGTAAGTGTCATTGAGAGGGGGAGGATGTGAATTAGTGATATATTTATTCTTTTAAATTTCCTTTATTTTGAAATAACCTTCACATATTATTAAAGAGTTATTACCTTTCTCAACCACACATCCATATGAACACAAGAATTTACAAGGTTTACTACTCAATGAGTGTAGCTAAGTCTTTTGTATGGCATGGAAGCAATTTCATACCACACAATTCATGAAAAAAAAATCCATTTTTTTTGTGGATAAAATGATTAGGATATACCTTTACACTCATGTAGAACTATTTTCAATATAACAGTTCATATGCTTCAAGTAGCATGAAATTATGTAATAAAATTTTGTGTAATAAGTTAAGAAACTTTCACATGTTACTTCAAAACATCTTACTATGCTGTCTTGTCAACATTCACAAATATTATCTTCAAAACCATTCTACAATTTTCTACCTAGTAGAAAGTAATAAATTATTGTAATTATTAATGATACTCACTAAAATTTCCCATTTCGATATCCTAGTCCGATAAAATACTCTGTCAGAATACTGCTGAAACAATTCAGAACAACTTCTGTCTTCATCCAGAAATCCAAATCCAATTGCTTAGTTTGATTATAGAAACTCTAATTAGGATCTTGTCTCTTATCTTTATGTATAGAAAACTTCCTCAAGAATTATTGATCTAGAAACTTATTCTCTCTACAAATATTAAGTGCTCCACCTTCTCTCTACACCTCTAAATAGTATGTCCATTAGAAAGTACAAAGTACTTCCTCATTTTATTTGTGAGAAAAAATATGTTTAGGTGGGATTTTGAAAAACCTTACATCTCAACCAAATTTCCCAAATCTTAAAATTCTCTTGAATTTCAGGTGCATCATTGACTTATTTAGTTCTTATTAACTCTTTTAATTTCTTCTCAAACCTTCTCAAATATTCTCATAACTTTATCTCACTTTAGACTCCCTAACTATTATTTAGTCTGATTCTAATTTCCATTCTGATCTTCTCATTACGATTCTACACACTAGTTTAAAGAATGATATTTCCATTATTATTTATTTATTAGCATGAAGACAATATATTCTTCATTACATTTCTCAACACCAAGTGAAACATATGAAAAACATTATTCAAAATTCTTCAACCGTTTCTATGATCCCCCTTGACAACACTTTTACTAGATTCAAGTAATTATCATTTTATTCTTCTCTTAGACTGATGATCATGCGTACAATTATTTTTATCGATGTCCAGCCACCTCTGATGAACTGGTCTCTACTTTGCTCTATTGGTTTGGTGTCACCTCTAGTACGATGGTTGGAACCACATAGAGTCTGATGACTCTTGACCCATTTGATAAAAACTCTTTAAAAAAAAATCAAAGTTCTTCTTTTCATTCTTGACCCAATTGAAAAACATACTAGAGAGACAAAAAAAATTAACCTGATGAAAATGGTTGACTACATTATTGATTGGTCTATAAATTTATTCATTAACATCAGTCCCAAAAACATACCAACAAAACAATTATTCTTAATCAAACTTTCTTTAACAATCCACCTCCTATTCCATTTTTCAACCATCACAACATCTGATGATCTATGTTAGGATGACTTTGATAATCAGTGGCTCACCATGTCCAATGGACTGGTTCCAGTATATTTGACTTCAAAAACTTATTTCCTCTTCTAATTATGATACCAATCAGATTTTTTCTCCAAAGATTTATTTCTTTTATTTTATTGGTCTGACTAAAAACCAATATCTTTATTTTCTCACATATTGATCAACCTTCCCATAATTTAAATAAATCCGTATTCAGTAATCACACATCGATGAGATGAGACCAGAAATATTTTTCTTCAGCAAGTTGCTTATTCCAAAAACTTCTACTTATAACATAAATTCCTCATGATTTTGAAAACAATTAGGATTTGCATAGAATCGTTTAACTTTCATTGGGAAACATCATAACTTTCCATCCTTCCAATCAACATATTTCTTTCCAACCAAGTCTCAATATGATTTGTAGCACTAGCTCCTCTATTTCCTTCATAAGTCTTGTATCATAAGTTTTCAAATAGCTCATGACTTTTTTGAAATAAAAATCAGTAAAGCATCATTTGGTTTTCATTGAAGCTATTCAGACTCTAATTCCCTTTTCCCATTATGATTGAGAAATCATTCCATACTTAGAGTGAGTTTGATAAACCTTTTATCCCACAAAATGTTTTCTCAAAATTATGGTCTTTCTTAAGAATTTTGAGTCTGATAATTTAATTATGATGGTGAGACTGATCACTATCTTTTACAAAGTGAGGTGATTTATTATTCTTTGATATTTACTTGAAAAAAGACAACACTTACAAAAAAAACCTCTTTGGATTCCAAAAACAACTTCTAGAAAACTTGGTCCCAAAAAGAACAACATACTAAACCAAGCATAACAACATGCTCCATAAGCATAGTATAAATTAAACACTAACTAGAAAATCAAGAGGAAAGATGTTATCATGGATAAAAGTAACAACATGCGATTTATAGTACGATTATTTATTAATGTAGTTCAATATTTTTTAGGTTAATTACATTTACATAAAAAGGGATAAATCATGATAAATTTTTTATTTCACAAAAATAAATAGGGGAAGCAACGAATCCCCTTTCTCAAAAGCATCAATGTTCTTCACATAAGAATAAACCAACATTGCAGATCTATTATCACATCTCCCATGAGGAAATATGGTCTCCCAAATACATCATACCACAAAGAAATTGACATGAAACAAAGAAAACTCATTTGAGTAGAGAAGATAAAATTACACATTATGAAAAGAAGAAACAAGAGGAAAACAAAACCAAACTGAGAAAAATCACAAGATAGAAGAGGTAGAACTCACCTTGGATCGATATATATAATTCTAGATCAATATAATTGAAATTAGATTCAGATGGATTAAAAAACCTCTATAGGTCTCTTGGGTTTTGAGGGAGATAAGTAGAAAAGAATGGGGTTTGGATGGGATATAAGTATTTATAGGAAGCCTGAACATTAAAAGACCACGATGCAACCTTATGGATCATGCCACAATATTGGATGACATGGGGAGTTCTACAATGTAGTGTGAGGGACCACACCGTATCCAACCTTGGTTAAAGGTGAATCCACAAATTCAGGGGTGGACCCTATAAAAGTGAATTTGGGGACTACGATGTAGCCTTAAGTACTACACTACAAGACCCCCTTCATTAAGAAAGGGACCACGCCACATCCTACTATCTATGGTAAAACTACCCCTAAAAAAGAAATAGACCTATTTATTCTATCAAGACCATATACGACACAAATAAGGTCCACTACACTAAATCCACTAGCACCATGGTGCATCACCTACCTCCATGCCAAAAACATGCCATTTTTGTCAGTGGCTCCCCCAAAACTCCTCAAACACCCTATAAACCACCTAGAACCTCCTCCAAGTGCCTCCAAAACCCAAAAATTGAAAAGTAAATGGCTTACAAGATTTAGTACATTACATTAGATACCTATAAAACCATTCTCATCCTCAAGACATCAAAACTAAATTGAAGAGAAATAAATAGAAAGGGGTCATCCGAATAGACACCCGATGAGATACCTCTCACAGATCTCACAATCACAGGAGCTCAACCACGTTATCCTAGGAACAAGCATAAAACCACATAGAAACAACAACCATCTCATAAAACACTATCTTAGGGGAGATACCACTCAAAAAATTTTAAGGGCACATCAAGGAAATAAAAGAGAACCTGTCTCATAATCTATAAAAATGTTCAACAACCACAACTAGAGTTACAACAAGAGATGAGATAAACGAAAAATAGCTCATACTACTGAGCATGTATCTATGACTCACATTCCTGATTACTCTCCTCCACATCACCATGTCACCACAAGACATGAAATAATTGAATAACATGCCTATAAAACACCTTCTCTAGATAATCTTGGATCTACAAAAGTTTCTCCTTGAAGGTCACATTATTATCAATATTGATATCACCCTAATTAATGATGTGAGATTAATTTGATGATAACGATGGTGCTGCGACATGTGAAAAAAATAATGTATCTTTCCCATCCATGGGGAAAGTTCTATCCTATATTCCATATATCCAACATGATCCAACACATCAGAAGGCCTAACAAACTAGGGATAAAGATTACTCCCATGACCAAACCTTCACTTCCCATAAAGAAGAGTCACCTTTAAGAACACATGATATCTAATGTCAAAATATAGTGGTATATTCCAATGATTATCATAGGATTTATGATGATACTATACTTCCTTCATCCTTTCATGAATCACCTAAAATATCTCTTTTGTATTCTTTAGTAGTTATAGCCTAAGAATTACTACCTCTTTGATCCTAGTCTAACATAATGGAGAACTTCAAGTTTGAATATACAAAGATTAAAATGATTCTATACAAATGGTGGAGTGAAAAATATTATTGTAAGAAAACTAAACCAAGGGAAGGTGAATCATACATGAACATTTAAAATCTAGGAAACAATAATGAAACATGTATTCAAGAGTCTAGATGGTCTGCTCTGTCTGACTATCTATCTACAGATGAAAAATACTGCTAAGGAATAACTGATATCCAAAAGAATTATAGATACCTATCCAAAATCTAGAGAACAAATGACGATCTAAATCATATATGATCATCCTCATGAATTCGTAGAGTCTCACTATCTTCTCCAAATATTTCCTTAACAAAACCTCTACTGAGCTCGACTCCCTAATTTCTATGAAGTGGGATGATTTTTTGAATGATCCACCATAATCAATATTGCATAAAAGCATCCCTAAGATTGAGGTAAACTGGTAATGAAGTCCATAAATATTTCATCCCACTTCGACTGGGGAACATATAAGGGCAGGATAAAACTACTAAAAACATGGTGCTTTTCCTTCACCTTTATACAGACCAAACATCGAGAAACAAACTATGAAACTACATTCTTTAAACCTGGACAACAAAACTAAAATCTCAAATACTAGAACATATTTTTTACACTAGGATGTAATTCCAGGTGTGAGATATGTAACTCATAGAGAAACATCTCATGCATCAATGAAGGGATGAAAATCCTACCTTAGAATAACAACTGATGATGTTCATCCTCAGACCAACCATCAGGGGAATTGTTAAAGAAAACTCAGTCTCTTCAGACCTCTACCTCAGAATCCCCCAGCAGGGTCTCCTACACCTACTACACTAAATATGAATTCACTATCTCTATAAAAAACAACCTTTACCTCCAAACTTTCCTATATCTAGTTTCATTTTTGAGAGTTATTCCATTACTCTCTAGGAATCTCTAGATTCATGCACAATATCACTACGCGAATTCCTTCTCATCGCATCTATAATTTTTTTTCCTAATATATATGAAATCACAAAGTTGTAATCCTATAAGAATTATATCCAATAATTCTATTACAAGTTAAAGTCACACTAAGAGAAGAAATACATCAGGCTCTTATAATCAGTAAAAACCAAAAAACACTCACCAATGAGGTAATGTGCCCAAAATTCAAGTAAAACACAACTTCTTCCAACTTGAGATAATGGGTGGAATAGTTAGGGTAATAGAGATATAACTGATTAGACCCATAATAAATGATTTATCTCTATTGTATAAGAATAAAATCTAACCTAAGAGATAAATAATCATAGAAAATCTCAAACTAAACTCCCTATACTAGAAAAAAAGTATGGGAGTGCTAACTAACTTATCATTTAGGTACTCAAAAGGTACCTAACACTAGTAATTCCACAAGAAAACTTGATCCTTTCTAGTCAAGACCATTATAGGAGTCAAAGACTAAGAGAAATCAGTTATGAACCTCCTGTAATAGCTTGTAAGACCAAGGAAACTTCTCACATCTGCAATAGTCTTAGGGGATTCCCATGAAACAAAATAATATATCTTTGAAGGGTCTACAACTACTACATTCTAGGAAACTAATTTCCCAAAGAAAATAACTTCATAATCCTGGAAATAACACTTTAATAAATTCATGAATAGTTTCTGATGGTGAAGAACTCCCAAAATGACACGCAACATCTCTGTATACTCCTCCTCCGATATGGAGTACATAAGGATGTAATAGATAAAAAACACTAAAAACTTATCTAATAACTCCTTAAATACTTCATTCATTAACTCCATCAACATGGTTGGAGTGTTCATCACACTGAATGACATCATAATGAACTCATAATTCCCATCACAACAAAAAAATTAAGTTTTTGGAATTTCCTCATCCTTCACCAACATCTAATGATATCTTGACCAAAAATCGATCTCCAAGAACCAACTTACTCCCTTCATCTGGTCAAATAAATCATCAGTACATGGTAGAGAATAGTGATTCGTTAATTTCAACAAATTAAAGTGATGATAATAAATAAAAATATTCAAACTACCATTATCCTTTTTCATGAATGAAACCAATGCACCCCAAGGTGACACATTTATCCAAACAAAATCTCTCTATAATAGATCATCGAGCTATACTCACAGCTCTCTCAACTAAGAATTTTTCATTATATATAGAGACATTGAAATAGGAGACATGCTCAATTTTAGCTCAATCCCAAACCTAATATCCCAGTAAAGGGGTAACACTATAACCTTTCTATGAAAGAAATCAGGGTACTCTTCCACAAACCTGGGAAACACCATTGAATGAACCTTTAATTAAATTAGCAGCAAATCAAACATCTAATATGAAAATATAGAAACACACCTATGAACCATATATGGGTCTCACTAACCAATTAAAACCATTATCTCTCTATCATAATCAAAGAAAACAACTTGTATCCTAAAGTAATCCATGATATCTTGCACTGAATACAACCAATACATACCAAGGATGATGTCATATGGATGTATTTGTTAACATAAGAAGTCTCCCAAAGATTGGTTCTACCCTAAAAATACCTCACATTTTTAATATACTTCATACAGATAAGCTCAACCACTAACTAGTGTAGTCAAATCCAAGGGAATTGGAAGCCTCTCTACCTCAAGTCCCAAAGCACGAAAATAGGTAGGTGATATGAAAGAGTACATCAATCCAGAATAAAAAAAGAATAAAAACATTTAGAAAATAAGAAAAGGGTACCATGAATGATGTTTGGATGACCTGATTATAGTAATGCTAGAGTGTGAAGATGACCATGACTAGCTCCATGACCTCTCTAACCCTACTGAAGACCACCCTCATGACCATGATATGATATATAAGGATGTGAATCATATTAGTATTTTTCTATAACAACTATATCTCCTATATACTAATACCAAAATGAAAAAACCTATTGCTACTACCTCAGATGAAGCTACCTCAATAGAGGAACCTGAAATAGAACACTTGGCGCATGTTGACTGCTCAGAAAAGTTAGTAACTCTCATCCTTGATGAACTAAACCTCCATAAGAAAAAACCATGTCTAATATCTTGGAATAGGACTAATATCCACCACCCTTATAGAAACAAGATAATGAATTCTAGAACCTACCCTAGATTGACCAAAAGCTCTTATGTCCATGAAACTAGGAACCCCAAATAAAAATCTACTTTGTGATAAATCCTGATGACTCATCTATCATGATGATCCAGTTCTATCCATTATTTTCTAAACAATATCTTATCTCTCTAAAAACTCAATATTTTTTGATAACATGAATAGATTGACTTGAAACTAGATCTCTGGACACAAACCTTCCTTAAAATTCCTCTCCCTGGCCTACTCATATGGTAATAGTTCTGAAGCATATCACAGAAGGTCCTAAAATGGATCCTCAAATCCCACATATTGCAACTTTCTTTTTGAAGTGTAAGAATATCCTAAAGAATGGACAAAATCATGGTATAAGAAAGAAAATTTTCTCAAAATTGGTCCCTAAAATTATCCCATGAGACTACAGACTCTTCGTGATCATTGAGGAACAAGATCCACCACTACCTTGTGGATCCATGCATCATCATCACAACCAATGAAACCAACTGATCCTTGTGAGAATGGATCAAACTGAAATATATCTCCACATCCTCTAACCAGTATTCTATGATGGATTTTGAAACATATAACTCATACTTATGTAGACTTTGGCACTGAAACTCTTAGGGTGTCCTCCTCTAAGAGTCAATGTTGTCGACCTTTACTCTGGATCACTCTACAGGCACATCCTGCTGAATGTCTTCAGCACAAACCTAATGAGGACATCGACCTAGGTACATACCTTCAGGAAGAACAAATAGTTAAACTCCTAAACATGGAGTATGGAATACCAAAAATTAATAATTAATTATCTATTTTATTTTACTTAAGGTTTAACCTACCCTAAGGTATACCCATTTCAAACACAGACATAAATAAGAATGATGAATGATCCTTTCCAAGGTCTCTACCACGTTGCCAGTATCACTTCATTTAGTAGGCTCATTAAACTTAAAAGGTTCATGAATCAAATTATAGGGGGCCATAAATACCCATGTATGATCCGATATCCCGTCTTTACATTGCTTACTAAACTTAGCTGACACCGTTTACCTACCAACCCATACAGTCTCACATGTACCTAACTACAAAATCTATCCAATCCCTCATTATGAACCTTTGATACCACTTTTCATGAACCCATCCACCCAAAGAGTACCCCTCCTAAGATAATAATGAGAGAAGGGAGATGGTGACTTCTTGAGTCCTACTTCTAATAAGCCTCGAGTTGGAAACTGTCACTGAGGGTATTGTAAGCATAAAATGGAAAGCATGAGCCTCTAAGAGAAAATGGAGATGAGATAGATAAGATATATAAACCAATAAAAACCTACTCAAATATATAAATAAACCAAGTGTGTGTATGTAATGTTATAAAAAACTTATACAACTAGAAAAGAAACTACAAAAGTACCAAATGAAGGTAAACTCGGTAGTGACCACGCAGCCTAAACAACTCATATAAACCCATGATCTAGTAATATCCATCATGATATCCAAAATTATATTACTGACCTGATTTTTTATAAGCATGGGGTGAGCATAATAGTATACTTATTTTGATCCTCCCTGGAGCCTCTCATGGAAAAGATAAAGAAATCATGCTAAAGCACAATGAACAAAAAGTGAAACTAACTCATCACCTAACCATATATACTATGTTCCCAACCTCACCATGACTATCTATCACTAAGAATCACATACAAGGTATTATATATTATAATAATGAAACATTGTAGGAACCCCTCTTATGCTTCCCCATTGGTTTTCCACTTTTCCCCAATGTCGCAAATCCTAAGCCATCTCTCTCTAAAATAAGCTAATCCATAGACACTTGAGATAAGTATCACAACATGGACCTCATGCATTAAATAATCACATCATCCCATATCGAATCATCATATAGTAAGTAACTAGGAGGTTTCATAGGATCCACCACAGCTTGTATGATTTGTATTGTACATTGGGTATTATACCTCAATCCATCACAACCCATACACCGAGTAAGGTACCTCAATCCATAATAACCTATACATGTCATAACTATAATATCCATTTTTATACTATATCAACAGATACATGTGTTTGAAATTACCACAATCCACAATAGTCCTCTACACACATATATAGGGAACTAACCGTCATGCATACCAGCACATAATACTATCAATAGAAGAGAGAAAGGCTACAGGGTGTAGTTAGCCATCCATCCTCCCATCGATATATTGGGGAAAACACCCTCCCAGAGTATACTAGGTATTAGTATCCCTAAATGACATGGGTGGGGTGGAATATGAAATAAAAAAACATAGGATATAATATATCTCACAACCACACTATGGGCATAAATTAGTCATAATCTCAATGAAAGATATCATTTCTTGGACACCCGACTACCATTATTAGGGACTAAATATCCTATAAATCATACAAAAATTTATGAGTTACATTAATTATTTGTTTACTTTTTATCATTTTTTAATTAATTCATTATAAATTAATTAACCATCAAATTTATTCCACATTAAACATTATTATCCAACAATATCACATCTATTCCCTCTAGTCATAATCCAAACCGAGTCTACAATTTCTCAAGTGTAACATCTCATTTTCATTCCAGCAAAAAAAAAAACTCATGGGTTGATTCATTTTTAAACCTTATTAACATTATTCCCTAAATTCTAGGTATTCTAGGAAAAACCACCCTAAGATATAACCAAGAGAAACTTGTAGTAAAGCACATCTAGCTGCCTCAAGTAGTGGGGAAAGGAATGCAGATGAAACAAGAAACATAGCCATCAACCATTAAAAAGATTCATATTAAGAAATTATCCAACCTTTTCACATCAATGGTTAAAACTTTATTCAAACCATTATATCATATATGGTTCTATCCTTGAAACCCTCTTGCATATCCTGATGAATCTCTCCATCACATGCATCAACTGCTACCACATCATCCAGGCCTCCCCGCCCTATATCACATCAGTCATCCCAAACTCAACCATCTCAGTCTCATATCACATCACATAAAAAAGATCACATATAGAGTAAATCATAAGGAAAAATAACAAACTAGCATAAAAAATAGGTAAACTGGACCCTAAAAAAGGAATTTTTCCATTGTACAAAAATGGGCTCTCACGACCTCCAACACAAGGAATCCAACCTTTAAGAAAATAGGTACTTCCAACCCTAAGGATTTATCTTTATCAAAAAACTGGTTCTTATTCCATCATAATTTAATAGATTTATTTTTAAAAGGTTCCAACTATGAGAAAACTAAGGCATTATGTATAATAATCTATCAATATGTTAACATTCTCTTAGAATCAATTCCAATTTCAAAAAAATTAAAGAAGCATTATTTTCATTTAACACGCATTTTATTATTATCATAAAAAATAATTAACATGCTTCATATAATTTATCAATTAAATTAACACATGGAATTATATATTTAGTTAAACATACATATTTCATCAATTTTATTACCATAAAATTACAAGGAACACCATATTCATTCAACATGTCTCTTATTTAATTTTTAAGACAACTAATTAGTTAATTTCAGATTTATTTTCTTTATCATTTTACAATAAAAAAACATGCTAAACCAAGTATAACAACATGCTAAATAGTTACAGTATAGATAAAACACTATCTAGAAAATCAAGAGGAAATATGTTATCACAGTGGAAAACAAAAACATATGATTTCCAATCCAATTATTTATTAACCTATTAAATATTTATTAGGTTAATTCTATTTACATAAAGATGGATAAACCATGATAATATTATGATTTCACATAAATAAATAGGATAAGCACTGAATCCCCTACCTTAAAAGCGTCAATGTTCTTATCATGATAAAGGACCAAAATTTCAGATCTCTGATCACCTCTCATGCAAGGAATGATGATCTCCCAAAGACATATTTCCAAAAAATACACTAGAAAAAAAAAACAAAGAAATCTCATTATAGAAGTGGATATCTTACACCATAACATGGGAAGAATAAAATAATGTAGAAAAAAAAAACAGAGATAAATTGATAGAGAGAAGAGGTAGAACTCACCTTGGACCAATCTTTAGAATCTATAATAAATCTATATTTAAAGGGGGTTCAAAGGGATTTAAAAACCTCTATGAGTTTCTCAGGGTTCAAGGGAGAGAAGTGGAAAAGAATGGTGTTCAGATGGGCTGAAAGTATTTATTGGAATCCTGAAATTTAGAAGACCACATCACATCCTTATGGACCACGCCATGATAGTGTATGGCATGCAGAGTTATATGGCATAGCATGAGGGACCACGTCATAACCCACCCCAGTCAAAGGCACAACCATGCATCTAGGGGAAAATCCTATAAAGTTGATATGGGGGCTACAACATAGACATAAGCACCATGCCATAGGATCCCCTTCACCAAGAAAGGGACCATGCCACAACCTACTTCCCATGATACAACTACCCATGAAAAATTAATAATCTTATTTCTCCCCCTGAGATCCCCTACACCATAAATGAGGTCCACTATGCCACAAAAACCAGATCCATGGAACATTTTCTACCCCCTCACAATAGCCATTCCATTTTTGGCAGTGGATCCCCCCAAAATCCTCAAACACCCTCCAAACCACCTGAAACCTCCTCTAGGTTCCTCTAAAACCCAAAAATCTCAAAGGAATGGTCTTCCATGATATGGAACTTTACAAAATACTCCTATAAATCTTCCTAATCAATTAAAATAAATGTAATTATACATCATTGAGTATTTTTAATACAAAAGAAACTATATCCTAAAAACCCTTTAGTCTTCCAACTACTATGGATATGATTATACTGGATGACTAAAGTTCTTCATGGGTTCCTCTAGAACTATATTTAGAACCTGATCTTCCTATTTCTTTGGATCTTACAACATCAATGGAATAATATATTCTTCCTCAATAAATAGGTATTTAACTTCAAAAATAAGGGCAGGATTACTACATGCATGTCAACCTAATTATTTAACTCATTTTCTTATGAAATGAGGATATTATAGAGTAGGTATTTTTTCTTTCTTCTCACTTATCTATCTTTAAATTCTACAACACGGAGTGTCACAGGACAAGACTTCAAACATGTTTCTTCTTATTATTCTCCTTATTCATTGAAACATATACTCTTTTCTATTCTTGGATACTATTATCTTCTCTCTTTAATATAAATAGGGTCTTCCCAAGAATAGTAGTATTGGACATCGATACATTTTTTCTATTTTTATCTTCATATAAATTTATACAACTGTGTGAATATTTTCTCCTTAATATCCATCACTTCAATTCTCTTTTATTTTTTTTATTCAAGAAATATTAAAATTGAATCAATATAATAACTTTTTTAATTATCCCAAAGAATCAGACTTCATTATCATTGAAACCAATCTATAAAACTCAACTCTTAAACTCTATATAATGTCAAGAATAATCATGACAATGTATTATCCATAAAAATTATGGGTATTCAATATCTCCATGTATGTATGTAACATGCAATGGCTTGGTTGTGATGTGTATCTCTACAGTGGCACTTATCCTTTTCACGCACCATGTCATGGTCTTATCTTCATGGTGCGATTGTATCTAAAATCAAGAAACTATTTAAAACTATAATTTCTTCCTCAAATAGATTCCCTACATGTTTTGATTATTCAAAGTGAAAGTAATAATTCATATTTTTCTCATCTTGAATCACAATAACTATTTGGTTTATTTTTATGTTTAATACATTGAATAAAAATTATGAAATCGATTATTTTACCTTCAGTAGTATCTTCATGAATTTATCCATATCTTCACATTTTTTTAAGTTTTAGACTCAAGGCAACCCTTATGAAACATTATTTACACATTTAAATATTATAGTGAGTTTCCATTACTTTATTTAATTTTTATACAACAACTCATATGAAAGAGTTAGTGACTCTTAGGCAACTCAATATATCTCAAAATGAATCTATGTACTCACATATGTTTTTGGATTTTTTATATCTCTATTTTCTTTGAAAAAATGAACCTTATACATACAATTTTATCTTTTATCTTTACTAAATTTCAACTCATTGATGAACCTTACACATCAACTATGATGAATCTTATGTATTGAGTGAATTGATATTATACATCATAGTGGGAACTATAACTTTTTCAAATTCTACTACCTCACTTACAAGCTACTTTTATTTATAGTTCAGATAACTCTTAAGTTATAATGAGGATTTGTTCCTTTGATAAATTTTAGTTTGGCTATTATGGATGACTATTACAAATTATAAGGTGGTTCTAGACTTAGCCAAATTTTTTGATCGAAGTTCAGAATTCTAGAAATCTTTAAAAAATATTATATAATATTCAATTATTCTCAAGGAATTTTAAATCACTTAAAAATCATCTCAAATGACTTTGATAATTTATCAAAACATTTGAAAATATATTTAATCTCATTTCCAAAAACTTTTTCCAACATAATTTTTCTTGAATTATTTGATGTATATTCACTATATTATTATAACTAGATTAAAAACCAGACTTATTTTGACTTTATCCGATAGATATTATCAATATATTTCATCATCTAAAATACTAGATAATCTATATATGGTTTCTAAAAATTCTAGCCACCCTTTACACTTCAATAAAAACTTATTAAATCTTCCCAACACAACCAAATTTCTCAAATTCATAAAATAATTGTAGACAATGATTTTACCATCCATAAAAACTTATAATTTATTCATTACATGATCATATTGAATAATTATCAAATTTATAAATGATACTTTTTATAATCTATCCATTCAAATATCCCAAGAAAATAAAAGTCCCTTACCATTATCAAGGGAAACACCTTCTTTATATTATTTTGGGATCTTACACCACCACCAATATTTAGAATATGTTGACTTTATTATTATTTTATATATTAAAAAAAATAAAAATAATGAAAAGATTTATCATAATCCAATTCTGATCTTCAATCACACCCTTTGGATTTGTTATAAATATCCATTTTAATATATAATGTCAGTATTCCCCCCTTATTGAAAATAAATGAAAAAGTGTATAGGTAAGGAAACTTTCAAGTAATCTCTAACTTCATGCTTCTATATAACTTGATATATAATCTTTTACCCTTCACTGAAAGTTATAGCCTAATTCTCTTGATAGAATGCTGAAATCAATTTTTACTTATAAATGAGTCATAAATTAACCAACTCTATGTATACAGGATCATTGATTAATGTAGAAAACAAAATTGATCAACTTAGACATCAATACTTTCTATAAATTGGCCAACACATGACATCAATATCAGTTTTATCTTTTAAGGGATAACTCAAATAGTTTTTTTTCAAGAAATTTATTGTCTTCATTAAACTTCAAAAAACACATCAAAAAATTCATGTTCAAGGAAGTTTATTACCACTTAAAGTTTAACATGCACTCCTCCATAATAATCTGATTTTATATAATCTAAAACAAATATTGTAAAGTGATCATCATATCTCAAACTTCATCTTTATATAAAAACTGTTTAGAATTTCAAATTCATATGAATTAATTTCAACTGGAAACTTAATCATCTTATCTTATCCTCCTCAAGGGATATAATCCATAATTACTGATATTATTCAATAATGAACTCCAAGAACCCTCTTAGATATTTGGAAAAGAAACATCATTTAAAACATTCTATAATGTCTAGTTCACCATGCTGTATAATAATCAAAACATTTAGTTATTTAATTTTATTCATCACCTTTAATTACTTAAATAATAGATCATAAAAAAAATACTTGTATAGGAATATAGTGTAACTTTCATGAATCCTTAATGATACAATTAACACTGATATTTTCTTCTCAACACGGGAACACCTTTATTTTCTGAGCCAAATTTAAGATAATTATTCACGATTGCACATTTTTAGATTTATATTTTTGATATTCCTTGAGAAGCATAAAATTAATGTATTATTTATATTTCTTCTTATATATAAGTGGATTATTTATCTTATTTAATAAAGAATATAAACTGTATTGTACTTGTTCAATATTTTTAGCCAATTCCAATTATACTGGACAAATAGTCAAGCAATCCTTTGGCACATGCTCATATTTCTTATTGAGTGTTAACTCATTTTTCATAGTATCATTCTTAGTTCAAGTATTAAATGTTGTTTTTTCCTTCATTTACCATCAACTCTGTTGTTTCCTTCGGAATCCGGGGATGACCTCCTTGATGGGAGGTTCAAGCGTTTTGATCGGTTTCTAACGGGTTTTTTCATAGAACCGGAAACATCCAATGATTCCACATCCATTCGGACCTATTTTCCAAAGGTAGGTGCTCATTAGTTTGTGGACTTATGAGGCTTAGGAATTTGCATTGGTCGAGAGGATGGGAGGTCGGACTAATCACACCTTTTTGAGGGGGATTATTGTCTACTCTGGGGCTCTCTTTATATATTTAAGTTATGTTCGTGAATCCTTATTACATTACCAAGTATAAAATGAGCTTTCCTTCAGATCTAACAATCAATGATTAAATATGTAGGAAATTTAGAGAATCTTTTGTATGTATTCAAGGTTCTTAATCGATAGAGAATCATCTATATTTGTTAGAGATTCTTGGTCAATGGTACCCTTCGACACATTTATACAGAAGTCTCTTGGTCATTATGATGACCATGCTGGTTTTAAAGCCACTCAGTGGGGCACTTGAAGTTTATTTTCATTCAGAAGGACATGGATTATTTTAGAGTTGGAATCGAACCCGTAGATGGGCTACCTACGTATCATTTGTTTAGAAAAGGAATCATAATCCATGTATGTAGAGACCCGAAGCTTGACGTACATGGACATTACATTACTTTTGCGGAATACTGAATACATAACAAAAATACACACACGAGGACCGTAATAGTTTAGTGTCTTTGGAAACTCGGAATGTAATCTTCTAATCATGGTGAAAGATCTTAAACATCTCCTATAAAGATATTCCTTTTTTTTCTTACCTAAAACCTTTCTTTATATCCTGGGGAAAATAAAACATAAAAGGGTGAGCTCAAATGCTCAGTAAGGGTAAACAAAAGAAATATCAATCACATCATATTCATAAGAACATATCTTTTGGAAATCTTAACCTGCAAAAGAGATCATAATTTCATAACATGGGATAAATCATAGTAATGAAATGTAATCCCAATAATCATAACTTAAAACATGAAACTTTGTGGCATACACATATAATCATAGAGAATCATTTCTTATTAGTCAAGACTCATTGCCAAGACTATCTTAGTGGACAAAGTCCCTTTCTGAACCGAGTTCATTCCTCGTTTCAGTCCTGTTTCACTAAACCGGTATAACCTACCGTTCCAGCCATATCTATCTCATGAGATATAAAATCTTTAACCAATACATTGGAGGGAGATATAAGTCCCACCCATCTCATAATTATACCATTCTTATGTGTGCCACAAAATCATAAACCATACATCATAGCATAACCCATGTAATAAAAATGGGAATCTTTAAACATCGTAACATCATAAAAAAATTCATATAAGATAAAAGAATTCATAAAAATATTTCCATCACAACATAATCAAATCCATGTAATAATAGGGATAGAAACAGAACCCTTTATTATCTTAGATGGAAAATAATTTTGATAAAACACTTGAACTCCATTCTTGAGGAAAATATCCTTTCTACTTCAAAAACACTTTTCCTTTCTTAACATGTCATACAATTATAAACTAAAAGAATTTGATTAAAAATAAACTTGAAAACTTGTAAAGGAAGTTTCTTGGAAATAATGTTTTAAAAATCCATTCATGCCGTATAAGTTAAAAAAACATTCTTCGTACTTTTGTCAGAAAAGTCAAAAAGTACCTCGTACGAAAAACGACAAAAGATTCCTTTCATATCCTTTACTAAAAACTCACCGAAGGGTAAAATTAGATTTAGAAAATTGTAGGTGGATGGAAATAATATTACATATTTAGGAAATATGGATGTGGATGATAAAATACACCCCAGTAAATACCAAAGTATAAACAATCTCGGATAAAAATGAGATTGTGATATTTCCCTTACCTTAAGTACGATTTGCTTCGTAAGTGTCCAAATATCCTGTATAATGATTTAAATAATGTCATTAACTTATTAAAGAATCATATTCATTGTTATGATATCATATATGGTTCACTTATGACTTTATATTACCCGTTCTTTTGTAAATTCCATGTTAAAGAAGCGTTTTGGGTAAAATCGTTTCATTTATCGTAGGTGTTTGGACTTGTTGTTCTTGACATTATTATTACTTATATCATGATTTACTTACTTCCAGAATATAAAACATGATTTATATATCATATATATTCAGTATATATATATATATAATAGATAGATAAATGAAATGAAACACACCGTTCATGGAGACGGTAGTCTGTACGTACGCATGAACGCTGTTTTCCTTTCCTTATTGTCTTGAATGGAAGTAAGTAGATGACATACATATATACATAAATCCAGTAGATTTATAATTTCATATATTTCATTATTATTTCTTATATATACTTTATAATCATTCATGAATGGTTAATGTGGAGAATGAATCTCATCGCGTCGTGGAGGCTGTAGTCCGTACGTACGCACGAGCGATGATATCGTTCTCATGATCGTTGAATTGTATTGGAGTGTATGTATACTATTTCAGAATCAATATCACTTTACAATATTCATATATAGTAATTATTTACACCATTATACCCATCCAAGTAAGGTGGTGGTGGAAAATAGATTACACCACAGCGTGGAGACGGTATTCCGTACGTACGCACACGCGGTGATTTCCTTTTTCCATAGGATGGATAGAAGGTTAATTAGAGTTTTTTCATATTTATAATAAAATATCATTATATGAGTGATAATTATGTTATTACTTCATAATTAAACAATTAAAGAAGAAGAAGTGGAAGAAGAAATAAAGGTGAAAGAATCGGTAACGGACATAACCTCTTCTTTGAAGCGCTTCTTTGAGACCTCCTTTTAGGGCACTAAAATTGGTCTTTGAAGAAGACCAGTACCTCTAGGATGTCTCTAGGGAAGTGGAGAGAAGAAATTGGCAGGGGTTGGCCGAGATTGAAGGCTCAATGTGGTGTGAGGAAGAGAGGGAGGAAGTGCCCTTTTATAAGGGAGGAGAGGGGCACCTTTGGAATAACTAAAAATATTATTTTATTATAAAGTCAAATTCAGTTTTTAATAGCTACAAATTGAGTTATTTAGAAGATAAGGTTGGGATGGGTCGAAATATTCTCATCCAATAGAATTTAGACAAGTTTAGGTTCCTATTTTAACCTTATCATTGAGATTTAACATTAAGTTAAATAATTTTACTTTTACCGTGTCTTCTTGTGTTCTTATACTATAAGGTTAATAAACTTACTATAAGAAGCCAAACGAACCCCAAGTTGTTTATTATTAATATATATAATCTTATCTAAGTCATTTGGCCGAACCTTAGATTTTTAGGAATAAAATAACAATTAATAATATAATATTTGTTTTAAAAACTACTTTATGTCAATTTTGACACTATTTAGTAATTGATTTTTGTGAAACTCATAACAGAATTATTAGTTCGAAAAAAGTTAGTTAAATCAATAATAACATGTCATGTTAACCTATAAAATTATTTTAATTCATAAAAAGTCTTAAATTACATTTATTTGGGTATTTATAACATCAATTATGTCAATATTTCATTAATAAGACAATTACTGTATCATCTTTGTGTCATAATAAATGATAATTATTTAATCCCTAAAAATTATAAATAAATTCCTATGATGTAGATAATTGTATTATATTTCTGGAGACTATTCATGTTCTAAGTTTCATGAAGTTTATCACTAAATTAAAATCATTATACATATAAGATTTAAGAAAGTGACATGTTGTCACATTCTTTGGTTTTAATAATAATTAAATTATTTTCATGGAAAAAAGTCCATTAAATGAATCTAATCCGACCCTTAAGTGATATGGGTCGAATTTTAATCATACAATAGGATTTTGACATATTTTAGGGTAATTTTATAATATTATATTTACCCTTAATTACCCGATTTACCTTTAACTATGGTAAATAAAATTTATCGTAGTTACTATTCATAATTCCCAAAAATAAAAAGTATCTTATTAACATAATTTGGATCCACTGATTCCAAATATGGAATCCATTTTTCCAAATTCAATACACAAAAGTTGCAGAAATTAAATTACAATTAATCCCATTGTCGAAAGAAAACGGGTTTTTCTTTAAAACATTGCAAAAGATTGAATTGATTTATCCTACGAATTCAAGGTAGAATCAATGCTAATGACATAAATTATATTAAATGGTAAAAATATATTCTATTTATACTTTAAAACCATTTAATATTATAATTTAACCATATAAATTATTGTGATGAAAAAAGTTGTTTTTAATTAAAATATAGCGTGTTTTTACTATTCATCAAAATATAAAAGTTACCAGAATAATATGAAAAATTTATCCAAAGTAAATTTTTATTTCATGATTCCAAAGATGAATTTTATTTTGTAAAATTGAACTTATAAACATGTCAAAAACAAGATTTAAAGTGGGTGCGCCATCAAAAGGCGGCAAAACTGCATTTTTTGAAAAATACTCATTTTACCCGAAAAATTTATTTTGTTCTTATACCATGTTCTAAAAATGTGTAAGACGAATAATAATGTTATAAGATTCAAAATTTAGTTAATACTATTCATAACGGCTAGTTCATAATAATATTATAATAATATATCGTTGTTTAGTAAAACCCGGTATTGCGTACAACACACGCTATCGAGGAAGGTCGCGATTGCGTGTAATACAAGCCAAGTCAAGGTTGCGTGCTATGCAAGAATCCTTCGTTGTTTCGTATAACATAATCCAAGCATATTTCATTTATACATTGAATATATATATATATATACTTAATGTTGCGTAGAATAACTATTATCAAAATTGTGTGTAACACGATCCAAGAATAGTGTTGCGTATACTGCAAGCTAATACGGTGTTGCGTATAGATCAAGGTAATCTTGGTGTAGCATACAACACATGACATTAATGAAATTAAAAGAATATTTTTCATAAAATCTTGGGGTGTTACAACGTAGTTCGAGTAAGGGAGTATGATGTTTATGATTGATGGCTCAAAGAAGGATGTCACAATTACTTTTACACTCTAAGCTCATGTGAGTCATGCTCGGTGTGAGAAACAAGAGGTATTGGTAAAAATTAGACAATTGTGCCATGAAAGATGCAATCATAAGAAATAATGTGGGGCTTATATATGTATGACTGCCCAGATAAATGAAGGTTAGGATTTACTTTAAGGAAGAAATCCAGGAACAGGGTCCATAAAGGTATATGTGCTTCATGGAGATTTTGAATACTCTAACTTGGGGATTACTCCTAAAAAGGAGGCCTAAATTAGGAGAAGACTTATGATTGGGTTTTACTCTTGAAAAGGAATCCCAGATTAAAGGGAAATTAGGACTGGTTAAGAGGATTATGACTGGGGATTATTCCTGAAAAGGAGGCCCAGGTTAAGGGATTATGACTGGGGATTATTTTTGAAAAGGAGGCCCAGGTTAAGGGATTATGACTGGGACTTACTCCTGAAAAGGAGGCCCATGTTAAGGGATTATGACTGGGACTTACTCCTGAAAAGGAGGCCCAGGTTAAGGATTAAGGTTTGGGGCTTACTCCTGAGGAGGATGCCCAAATTAGGGGACTGGGGATTACTCCTAAGGAGGATTCCCAAATTAGGGGACTCAGGCTTACTCCTAAGGAGGATGCCCAGGTTTGGGGATCTGGGGCTTACTCCTAAGAGGATGCCCAAATTAGAGGACTTATGACTGGGGATTATTCCTGAAAAGGAGACCCAAGTTAAGGATTCTCTCATCTTAAAGGATGAGGTTAAATGAATGAACTCTCAATCTTTAGTGACATAAAGATATGTAAATCACTAGGTTTTGAGAGATATTCCACATAATTCCTTTCAGATAAGGAAGTAAAATCAAGAAATCATGCCAAAAATGGCTTTGAAGAGTCTCTTGAAGACTGAATCTTGAATAGGAAAGGTGTAATGACTTAAGAGGGGTGAAATGGGCAAGAAAGGAACCCAAAAAGGCAGGGGCGCGCAAGTCCTGGTCACGTAGGTCCTGGTCGCGCAGGTATGCCTGCGCGATACATGGTGTACTTGCGCGATGGTTAACCAACAGGGAAATGCTTGAGCGACTCTTCATTAAATCCTTTAGAATCCTCTTGAGGTTCTTCCAGAAGAAGGGCGCGCAAGATCTAATGAAGGAGTAAGGCGGCGCGCAAGTATGGCCCTTTTCCCTTAAGGTCTGTCTACTCAGGCGCGCAAGTTTTGATGAGTTTCAACACTTAGGCCTTCCTCCCCCTCTTTAGATCTTCCGTTCTAGGTAAGAAATTACCTTAGAAGTGTTTCGGAAGATTTGATAAGAGACTAGGATGCCGATAGCTCAAATATGAGTTTCTAGAAAAAATCCTCCTCGAATAGGGGGCCCACAGGGTCTATTTATAGGCAGAAGAAGACCCTGGGCAGTTACCGGGTGGTTATCACTTAGGTCGCGCAAGTCACTTGCGCGACCATAAGGCGTCGCACAAGTGGACTTGCGCGACAGTGATAGAACTTGCGCGGCACAGGTGCTTTTGATCCCTTGTTCATGCCTTTGTCGATTTTTTTGATATTTTATTCAAAGGTTGAATCAATTTGAGCTCAAATATTCCCCTTTTCCAATATTTAGATTCTGTGATGAAAGGAGCGTCAACAAAAGTCCCCCCTTAGAGTTGGATCCGAAAGAAATGAGGATTTGACTATGAGGAAATCGAAGACATCCAAAGGAAAGGTGGAGTGCACATCTTGATGGCGCAGAGGGCGGCGTGCAAGTGCACATCGCGCAGGGATATGGACCTTGATCGCGTAGGGTACGACACGCATGGTCCCGACCGCGTCTATAAATAGAGGGCCTCACTTCCGTACAAGCATCCGGATTTCCGGACTTCATACCTTCGAGCTCTTGCCACGCAGGTCACCTTAGCCGCGCAGGTTGCTCTATTTTCCAGTGTTTTTCCTTGATGTCACGCTACTGTAAAGGTATTTGTACTTGCACGGTTTATACTTGCGCGTCAAAAACTAGTGCGGCGCATGAATACTTGCGCGTCATGTTTAGACTTGCGTGCCTTAATGCCTTAGCCATTTTTTCGAATTCTTTCACAAATTTTATGAAAAATAAACCCATTTAAGAGTTTAATTTATTCAACTTTTGTGCAGATTTAATGGCTCCTAAGGGAATTAAAACGTCTGATGAACTGGCTAGCAAGAGGATTGATGACATGATGAAAATCATTGGCCATGATTACTATGATATCTGCGACAACACTCTCCCATATTTGGATAAGTACTTGAAAGAAATATCATATTAATTTCCCACAAAGCATCTACCTGCCTCTATATGGTCATGGTCATCTGCAAGGAGTCAATGTTCCAGATGCAAAGAACTATACACCTGAAATGCAGCTGCGCTTCTACTCCTTCATTTCAGTTATGCTGTGCATTAAGAGCAACAACAATTGTGTGAACTTTCAAATTCTTCCTCCTTGTCATTTCCTTGCAGATATGAAAATGGAAAACCCATGGGATGAAATGTTTTCCACTGCCGGTTGGTGGAGAGAATACAAACATGGTATTAGAGCAATATCTGAAAATATTACTCTCTCCAAATGGCTCTTTACTTCCAATGCTCCATTCTCAAATCCATGTATCCATCTTCCAGGTCTCTTGGACAGAAACAGAGTCACTGTTTGATCAGTGGAAAATTTTCTCAAACCGCATTCAAGAACATCCTTTTACAATTATTCCAAGAAGATCTGGTATCACTACATCTCTTTTTGTATCCGGTTGAATGAATGAATTCCAGGTGGTTACTGATGAAGCTCAGGATGCCGTAAATCAAATGAAGAGTTATGTTTAAAGGCTCTTGTAATTCTTGAAAAAGAGAAGAGACTCCAGTCTGTGGATGTCATTCTAACTCTTATGTATCAATGAAAAACACTTTCACCTTCACTCATTTGTACCTGCATTCTCTTTTACTACATGCTTTAGATTTTACCTAAGCCAATGGGCCTAGTAAGCATAGTTTTATTTTTTACTAGGATTAATGTAAATAAACCTACAAACTTCAAACCTTTTAATTGCTCAATGTTACCTAAATCATACAAAAATGTATGTTTAGTGAGCTGGGAACTTGAATTTTATTCAGAGTTCCCCTGTCTTTTGTGGGCAGTTTAAAGTCATGCACGTCGGACATACAAAGGCTAATGTTTAAGGTCAAAATAGCTTTGACCTAAATGGATTATAATTGACTCAATTCCTTGAAAACTCATCTGAAAACATAGTACCATACTCAAGCATGAGGGAAAATATGTAAGCTATGACTTAAGAATATTTGAATCTGAGGAATGATATGAAAAAGAGCTAAAAGGCATTTGAATAAGTAGTTCCCAAGAATGAAGTTACCATTATTTAACAAACCCGTTAGGGGGTTGAATTATGCAGGGCCACCTAAGGGAATTGGCTGCATAGTTAAATAAAATAGTATCTTTTGGATAACAAGTCTGTTGTGTAGACTGTTTATGCAAGGCCACCTATGGGCACGTGCTGCATAGTCAGGAAAAAGAACTCTCAGAAATTTACTTTCCTAGTGCTAAAAGCCAGTGAAAGTTTATGGATATTCAAATCTTCCAAAGTATAGAGTTTGCTGTATTGAAGAGGTACTTGAATATGGAGAAGATATTTCCAAACAAGATTATCAAAGAACTGGATGAATATCACTCCTACGAAGGTCTGACCCAAACGTAGGGAAGGATAATATAAACCATAGACTTGAATACTTTCAGATCATGAAAAAGGATACGGGACAAATATGTTAAGGATGGCTATTTTTACGGATCCCTACATACTGTCATTTAAGACAAATAAGGACAAAAGAGACATTCTTCTAAATAATGAAGTTACCACTATCCGACAAACCCGTTAGGGGGTTGAATTATACAGGGCCACCTAAGGGCATTGGCTGCATAGTCAAATAATAGTATCTTTTGGCTAACAAGTCTGTTATGTAGACTGTTTATGCAAGGCTGCCTATGGGCACGTGCTGTATAGTCAGACAAAATAACTCTCAGAAGTTTGACATTTTTGTGACTAGAAGTCATGAAAAGGGTTATGAGGATATGAAAATATTTAAGGTTAGGATTATAACACATAAAGATGGGTATTGTTCAATGTGTACAGAGATACATAGATCAATGTTAACCATAATCATGTTGTGGCTGGGTCCTGAATTGAAATGTTGGACTTCACTACATATCCCATAAGGATGAGAATCAAGCCATACGTAGTTCTTAAACTATAGTTTAACGTCGTGTGGGACAAAAGTATTAGAGATCTTAGTTTAGGGTCATAGATCTTGGACCATTGTAAGAAATACACAGCATGTGTTTTCATGGGGATTTTTCAGCCAAGGGACTAAAAGTGGAATTTGGGGTTAGGCCCAAAGACTTGGGACTGGATTTGAGGGACACTCAAACGTTTCTACGTATCCCATAAGGATGGGAATCAAGCCCACATAGTTCTTAAACTACCCTTTGTACAAATTTGGTTCATACATATGAAGGGTGAAAGGGGACTTTAGTACAATGATGGTTTAACCCAAGATAAAAGGTTTGGGCCTTGCCATGTATGCATGTAGTCTTTGAGATGAAACATGATTGAAAAATCAATGTAAATAATGGTCCCCTCTCAGGTGAGGGTATCAAAGAATATTGTAGTTTATTGTCATACTGGACAAAAGTGTTGTATAGTTTAACGTCGTATAACAAGGAAGAATGTGAACCAATGTAAAGATATTGATTCTAGGGGCGGTTTCACGAATCAACATCGTATGAGATGGAGGTGAACCGATGTGAAGAGATTGGTTTTGGGCTTGAACCTTGGGAGGTTTCCTACATACCCAGCCTAGAAGGCAAGGATCAAAGTTCGTGTAGTTTAATTAAAGAATGAATTAATGATCAAGTTGTTCTTGGGGACAACGACCTAAAAAATGATGTTAGGACTTAGACATGGTTAGCGGCCTAGAGAGAATATTATGGTTGAGGTTTGCTCTAAGCTCACGTGATTCATCCTCGGTGTGAGAAATAAGAGGTAACAACAACCTTAACGATACATAGTTTAACGTCATGTAGGACGTATGAAGGGACTATGCAGTTTAAAGTATTACAGTTTAGGACTATTGGTGCTGCACAGTTTAGTGTCATGTAGCAGGGACAAAATACAGTTTAATGTCATGTAGGACGTATCATGAACTTTCTGTACAGTTTAGCGTCATGTAGTTAGGACGATGGGGACAATAGAGTTTAACGTCATGTTGGACGAAAGGGGGGGGGACTGTGCAGTTTAATGTCATGTAGTGAGGACAAAAGAGTGCACCATTTTAACGTCATGTTGGATGCATTGGGGATTTTTTTCCATAGTTTAACGTCATGTTGGATGAAAAAGGGACGATACAGTTTAGCGTCATGTTGGAAAAAAGTGCGAATAGTTTAAGGTCATATGCATAGACCGTGGATGGTGCAGTTTAATGTCATGTTGGACGGTGGTGTAGTTTAAGGTCATATAGGACCTTTTATGATTATGTAGTTTAATGTCTTTCCGGACGTAAGAGACTTTTATACAGTTTAGCGTCATGTAGTTAGGACTTCACAATTTAACGTCTTGCAGGACGTACTTGAAAACAGTTTAGGGTCATATGCATGGACCATTGATGATGCAGTTTAAGGTTATACAGGACCTAGTTGTAGTTTAAGGTCATACTGGACCATTTAGGGAACTTTTTTCACAGTTTAACGTCGTGTGAGACGAGGTTGCAGTTTAAGGTCATACTGGACCATTTATGTATAGTTTTAACGTCATATAACAAGGAAGAACTGGTGCCACACATTTTAGTGTCATGTTGCAGGGAGATAATACAGTTTAATGTCATGTAGGACGTATCATGGACTTTCTGTACAGTTTAGTGTCATGTAGTCAGGACGATGACTTTTTCATAGTTTAACGTCGTGTGGGACGAAAGTACAAATAGTTTAAGGTCATATGTATGGACCGTTGCTGTATAGTTTAACGTCATATAGCAAGGAAAAACTGGTGCCACACAGTTTAGTGTCATGTTGCAGGGACATAATACAGTTTAATGTCATGTAGGACGTATCATGGACTTTCTGTATAGTTTAGCGTCATGTAGTTAGGACGATGACTTTTTCACAGTTTAACATCATGTGGGATGAAAGTACAAATAGTTTAAGGTCATATGTATGGACCATTTCTGTATAGTTTGATGTCATATAGCAAGGACAAACTGGTGCCACACAGTTTAGTGTCATGTTAGAGGGACATGAAAGGTACTTTGCAGTTTATACAAAATACTTCTTAAAAAATCTGGCATTGAATCTGTTAATTGAATCGTATTAACAGAACCAAAGATTAACTCTTCGTCTGATGAAGAATCTGCCTGATTATCCTGTTCAGGCTGTGCCCTTTGGTGGGGCGGTGCCCGTGGCTTTGAAGTAGATGGCATGAAGTCTGCCAAAGTCAGAGACAACTTAGGCTTTGACATATACTCATCTTCTTCTGATTCTTTTTCTTTCTTTGAATCATGCAGTTTCTTTGAGGACTTTCCCTCTGACGAAGAGGGTTTTGCCGCAACATTCATGGCAGAAGACACAATTGGTTTCCTTAATTGTGTTTGCAAAATAGCATGAGTTATATTGATTGTCTTTCTGACCATCCAGTCATCATACTTTTGTACATTTTTTCTTTTGACTTCCTGCCATTCATCTTCCTCATTTAGAACTATAGCAGTGACACATGCTACCTGGGCTGAGGAGCCTTTCAATGTGACCTGTCCCGAGTCGACCATCTTTTGCAGGAGATCTTTGAAAAAAAAACACTCCTGGATGGGATGCCCCAATATTTGATGAAAAGGGAAATAATTAGGACGATCTTCATCTCCTTTCTTGTTTGGCCTCTTGGGTATTGGCAATTGAACCAAATTGTTTTCTAGAGACGAAATTAAATAACCGGGAACTTGTTTATTTCAGAAAGAATATGTTTTTTTCTTCAGATCCTCAAATTGTTTTTGTCTTTGATATTTTTGATCATCTGGACGAAAAGGCCTTTGTTGTTGGTGCTCAGAAGGTGGAGCCCTTCGATAAGATGAAGGTTTTGAGGTAGAAATAGGTACAGGTGCTTGTTTAAGAATAACTGTAGCAGTTTCTACTTTACCCATTCTCCTTCCTGGAGCTGATGGAATTACACGAGATTTAGCCTTAGCCTGTATAAGGGAATCTTCAATCTGCTGAGCGATTGAAGTAAGGTCTCGAAACCCTCCTGTGTATTTCACAGGGATTAACGGCGTGCGTAATTCTTCACGAAGATTTTCCACACATATTGGAAATAATTCTTCTTGAGGGAGTGATAAACTCAAGGAATATGTCAATCCCTTCCATCGAGCAATGAAATAAGACACCCTTTCATTCTCCCTTTGCTTATACTTTGTAAGATCGAAAACTGTTGTCTTTGGCAAAGTTGAGCTAAACTGAAGGAGGAATTTTTGGCGAAGATCCTCCCATCCGGTAATTGATCGTGATTGCAAGCTTTTATACCAATCAAAATCTGGTCCTTGTAAGGTTTGCACGAAACATCTGAGTTTCACTGCTTCTTGCTGCTCCAGAGTTCCCATCATAGGATTGCAACAAGACACGTAATGCATCAAATGTTGTTCTGGATCACTTGATCCATTGAAAATAGGGAATATAGGGTTCCCAAAACTGGATGGAGGAGAAATTGAATCTACCCATTCAGGGTAAACTTTATTTTCTGGTTGAACTTGCGCACGCTTCCCTTCTATAGTTTCTAACTAAGCTGTTAATTACTCAATAGTAGTTATTAACTTTTGAGAAACATCCGTTTGAACTTGGACTTGGGTAGGTGCAATGACTGGAGCTTGGACAGATGTGGAGATTGGCACTGCAACTGATGGTAGCACTGCCAACTGTTGTTGCACTTGACCCGTAGGATTAGACCTGTGAGAGTGTACTGATAGAGGAGGATATTCTTGATCCATCTCAGTAGCTGCAACAAATTGCTTTGGTTGACTGACTCCAGCATGCTTTAGAAGAATACTACTCTGAAGTAGTTCTGCATTCAACCTTCTTAATTCCTTCATTTCTTCCTCCTGTTGTGCAAACCTCTACTCTAGTGAGAGCAATTGACCTTCTCTAGAGGAAGGATATGTAACCTGGTTCTTTCCCTTCCCTTTGTTGGATCCTTTTCGGATAGGGGGAAGTGGGTTACTCGAAGGATTACTTAAGTTTTGAGTAATCCTTTGACTTCTTGTACACACACCTTCTTCATTTGTGTTGGTGCGTACATCTTCTTGAGAAGTAACCTCTTCATCTGAGTCCCCTAAGTGAG
Source organism: Viscum album (assembly GCA_963277665.1). Lineage (NCBI taxonomy): Eukaryota > Viridiplantae > Streptophyta > Magnoliopsida > Santalales > Viscaceae > Viscum > Viscum album. The sequence goes on along the minus strand of OY728138.1, from coordinate 959,210,767 downwards.
CCTCATCTGGTGGATCAGAAACAATGGCATTGATGACATTAATCGATGTATAACTCATTGCATCCCTTCTATCAGCATTTCTGTGATACTGTCTTCTTCCATGTCTTTGATGCGACATTGCCTTTTGTTGATTCAATCCCTCAGGAACTTCTTGATGAACCATAATTTTGAGGGAATCTTCTGATAATTTGGATCTTCATTCCTCTTGAGGTTTCTTCCCCAATCGAGAAAAGACCGACTTTCTCTGAGGAGGGGATTGATGATTTGAAAAAGTCCTCAGTCCAGTGGACTGGGGCTGTTCCTACTATTCTCGCTCAACTCCTTGGAACCTATTTGTTGATTCCGAGGGTTGGTTTAAAAGAGTCCCCAGTCTGGCGAGCTGGGGTGGTTCTTGACATTCTATGTCTGAGACTTTCTTGAAATTCCTCCTGATCTTACGAACCTTAGTCCGGAAATTAGCTGGATGCATTAATCTGTATCCGCTTTTATCACCCAGTTCAAAAGACCGTTGGATGATTTCCGATACTTCTGTCATTTGGTGACATTCCTGCTCTAAATGAGAGGCCTATTCGATATTCTCGTTTGCTTGATTCAAGAGTAATTCAACACCTTGTTATATGTATTCTTGATTTTTAGAGTAACTAGTTGAAGCCTGTTCTTGGGCAAGCTTTTGATTACAAACAAAGCCCATTGACTATGGCCGGCCATGGGCAATAACATTGCATGAGACCATTTTCGGCGGACTTTGCTGACTGGAGAGCACCGTGAAATGCAGTGCTCCATGAACACCCCATCCTCTGACATGAATACCAGATGGGGCATTGGAAATTAACTGACGCAATCTTCTTAGTGCGCCAAAGCATGAACGTTGAAGGGCTCTCTACTGCTTTTCAGCCTTCGGATATCGAGAGACTGATAGAGATGCCAAATAAATCTGACATTGTAACCCTTCTATTATCTTAAGATGATTTTCATATTCATAATAAGATAATACTTTCTTTTTCAACTGACAAAGAGTTTTCCATATGTTGAGATGAATATCATGAATTTCATCTTTCGTCAACATTTCTGGAATATTATACTGAGAGTCAGCCAGAGGCCAAAACATAACTGGCACCTCACCTTTCGCCAGTTGTTTTCTCATGTTCAGCATTTCCTCTTTATCATTTGATGAAGATTATTCTACCTGATTTGACCAGAGTTGGTGTTTCCTTCTTGCTTCATTAGATTCAATAGGATTGGTAGAGAAATAATTGATCAAACTAGAAGATGCATGACTTAGGGGTGGTTCGGATAATGACCTACACCCTGGGCTATCTTCTGATTGAGAAAGTATTTCACCTTCTAGCGATGAAGCTTCAGACATGACTGGTTTCGCATTTGCAAGTGCCTCAAGATAAGAGGGCTTTCTCGGCACTACATTGTCCACTGAAGCATTTTCCGGGCAATGTGCATCACTACTGCGGAGAGGACTTTCGCAGTGAAATTCATCATTATGGGGAGGACCACCATAATGGGTTACAGAAAAAGATGATATCTCTTGCTCCTTGGTCTTCTGACCACACAGAGGGTTCCTATGGCTCTCATCTGAAGATGAAACTTCGAGATCGACCGAATTGTCATGAAGCAAGCCTCCATGAGAAAGTGTCTATTGAAGACCTTCAGGATTAATGTTCCCACTATTGGGAACTGAGGGAGTAGAATCTTGAATTCCAACAGATAATTGTCGAAGGGCTTCAAGAACTCCAGCATCGAGCAAGGCCTTGTTACAGATTGGAACTTGATCTCCTGACTGTACTGGGCGGGTCTTTTTCTTAGACGCCTTCTTACTCGCCTTGGAAACCACTTGTTGACGAAAGTGGCTACTCTGAGCAGGTGCATGTGCCTGATCAGGAAAGATGGCCAGGTTAGGATGACTATCTCCTCTCAAATCAGGTGTATGTGCCTGACTTGGTCATCCATATGATATGGGGGAGTATGCCCCATAACCCTCTTGGACTGGAACAAATGTGTGTGTCTGTTCCAGAGTGAATTGTTGATGTATCACTCCACTGGTAGGGATAGATTTATGTGTATTTCCCCGAGATGCCGCTGAAGTTGTTATAATATCCTGACAGGAATTTAGAATATGAGCAAGAATTTGTTTCTACTCTTTCACCATTGATAGAATATGCTTGGTGACTTCAGCTGCCAGAACAGGAATATACGTCCATTCTGGGCTTAGAGCAGGTGTATGTGCTTTCTCGTGTCCTCATTTTCCTGTCAGTGAATCCTGACAGTACTCAAGTGTGGGGGCAGAGAGTTGAGTCTACCTCCTATTTGTTGTCAGGGATTTCCGACTAACTTCTCTGAATGCTACCAAGCGAGACTGTTGGTAGGCATAATTAATACTAGCAGGTGTATATGCTTGCTGATTACACTTCACCAAACGTGGTTGACGAGATCCATCGTATGTAGTCAGACGAGCCTGCTGACTAGCTGATGGTGTATAAACATGTGTATGTTCCTGCCTATAGTACTCCGACGGAATTGCCTAGCGGGATTGGAGTGATGCTGCCAGACGACTCTGCTGGACAGCAGAATTAAAACGGGTAGGTGTATGTGCCTGCTCGTTGCTTGCCACCAAGTTAGGTTGGTGGACTTCTCCAGATATGGCAGAGATGAGAACCTGCTCATTGTTGACCAGATTCCGCCTCTGGTGGTTCGTCTTGCTTGCTCAGGTTTGAGGAACCTGAGCCAAACACCTGGAGTCGGTACCCTCATCATATTGAGGGCGCACTGCCGCACGAGTCTGGTGGCGATTGTTGGTGGGAGCTCTCAGGAAGGACTCCTATCTGTTTGAATTAAGGTCCTGAGGGACCTGCTCATTCACCTCCCCAGAATAAGGGAGTGAATGGTGATTGCGTTCCGGGGATAATGACCCGAAACGGTTGGAGATGGTAGTCAGCACCACCTGCTTCTTGATCACTGGTCATCGTTGTCCAGACGACCGATGTGAGTTATTTACTTGGAGGGCTTTTCGGGAAGCCTCCAGAGTTGGGATGGTACCATGTTGATGGTACTCCTTAACTGGTGCATTTGATACCCAATGTTGAAGACACTGAGTAGTTGATATCATCCTAAGAGCGGACGATGATCCATCAGGAGTAGTAGTAGTGACATTTATAGCAGCAGTATTCACAGGTGTGAACTTGAGAGCAGCCATTCTAGAAATGCAGAAGATCTTGGAAAAGAGTGTCTGTTTGATATAACAGACGTAATCAAGATAAATTCAACCACTACATATTTTGGATGAGAACATATGTCAATGATTGTTTTTGTTGGCCCTCTTATTGAGTTTTAAATAGGGGCCTAACAAATAGGTAAAACATTATTTTAACTTGGTTAAGGATTCACATCGAGTTCACCATTTTTGTTTCCCTCAGAATCCGGGGATGACCGCCTTGATGGGAGGTTCAAATGTTCCGATCGGTTTCTAACGGGTTTGTTCGTAGAACCGGAAACATCCAATGATTCCACATCCATTCGGACCTACTTTCCAAAGGTAGGTTCTCATTAGTTTGTGGACTGATGAGGCTTAGGAATTTTCATTGGTCGAGAGGATGGGAGGTTGGACTCATCACACCTTTTTGAGGGGAATTATTGTCTACTTCGGGACTCTCTTTATAGATTTAAGTTATGTTCATGAATCCTTATTACATTACCAAGTATAAAATGAGATTTCCTTCAGATCTAACAATCAATGATTAAATATGTAGGAAGAGAATCTTTTGTATGTATTCGAGGTTCTTCATCAATAGAGAATCATCTGTATTTGTTAGAGATTCTTAGTCAATGGTACCCTTCGACACATTTATACAGAAGTCTCTTGGTCATTATGTTGACCATGCTGGGTTTAAAGCCACTCAGTGGGGCACTTGAAGTTTATTGTCATTCAGAAGGACATGGATTATTTTAGAGTTGGAATCGAACCCGTAGATGGGCTACCTACGTATCCTTTGTTTAGAAAAGGAATCAGAATCCATGTAGTTCGAGTAAGGGAGTATGATGTTTATGATTTATGGCTCAAAGAAGGATTTCACAATTACTTTTACACTCTAAGCTCACGTGAGTCATGCTCGGTGTGAGAAACAAGAGGTATTGGTAAAAATTAGACAATTGTGCCATGAAAGATGAAATCATAAGAAATAATATGGGGCTTATGTATGTATGACTGCCCAGATAAATGAAGGTTAGGATTTACTTTAAGGAAGAAATCTAGGAACAGGGTCCATAAAGGTATATGTGCTTCATGGAGATTTTGAATACTCTAACTTGGGGATTACTCCTGAAAAGGAGGCCTAAATTAGGAGAAGACTTATGATTGGGTTTTACTCCTGAAAAGGAATCCCAGATCAAAGGGAAATTAGGACTGGTTAAGAGGATTATGATTGGGGATTATTCCTGAAAAGGAGGCCCAGGTTAAGGGATTATGACTGGGGCTTATTCCTGAAAAGGAGGCCCAGGTTAAGGGATTATGGCTGGGACTTACTCCTGAAAAGGAGGCCCAGGTTAAGGGATTATGAATGGGACTTACTCCTGAAAAGGAGGCCCAGGTTAAGGATTAAGGTTTGGGGCTTACTCCTGAGGAGGATGCACAAATTAGGGTACTGGGGCTTACTCCTAAGGAGGATGCCTAAATTAGGGGACTGGGGCTTACTCCTAAGGAGGATGCCCAGGTTTGGGGATCTGGGGCTTACTCCTAAGAGGATACCCAAATTAGAGGACTTTTGACTAGGGATTATTCCTGAAAAGGAGACCCAGGTTAAGGATTATCTCATCTTAAAGGATGAAGTTAAATGAATGAACTCTCAATCTTTAGTGACATAAAGATATGTAAATCACTAGGTTTTGAGAGATATTCCACAGAATTCCTTTCAGATAAGGAAGTCAAATCAAGAAATGATGCCAAAAATGGCTTTGAAGAGTGTCTTGAAGACTGAATTTTGAATAGGAAAGGTGTAATGACTTAAGAGGGGTGAGATGGGCAAGAAAGGCACCCAAAAAGGTAGGGTCGCACAAGTTCTGGAAGGGGCGCAGGTACTGCGTGGGCGCGCAAGTCCTGGCCGCACAGGTCCTGGTCGCGCAGGTATGCCTGCGCGACACATGGTGTACTTGCGTGACGGTTAACCATCAGGGAAATACTTGAGTGAATCTTCATTAAAGCCTTTAGAATCCTCTTGAGGTTCTTCCAGAATAAGGGCGCGCAAGATCTAATGAAGGAGTAAGGCGGTGCGCAAGTGTGGCCCTTTTCCCTTAAGGGCTGGCCACTCAGGCGTGCAAGTGTTGATGAGTTTCAACACTTAGGCCTTCCTCCCCCTCTTTAGATCTTCCGTTCTAGGTAAGAAATTACCTTAGAAGTGTTTCAGAAGCTTTGAGAAGAGACTAGGGTGCCGAGAGCTCAAATCTGAGTTTCTGGAAAAAAATCCTCCTCGAATGGGGGGCCCACAGGGTCTATTTATAGGCATGAGAAGACCCCGGGCGGTTACCGGGCGGTTACCGGGTGGTTATCACTTAGGTCGCGCAAGTCACTTGCGCAACCATAAGGCGTCGCGCAAGTGGGATTGCGCGACAGTGATAGAACTTGCGCGGCACAGGTGATTTTGATCCCTTGTTCATGACTTTGTCGATTTTTTTGATATTTTATTCAAAGGTTGAATCACTTTGAGCTCAAATATTCCCCTTTTCCAATATTTAGATTCTATGAAGAAAGGAGCGTCAACATCTGTCTATAAATATAAGACCATCATACATTTTCTAAGAGTGCTTATATATTGTTTCTACCTTCCACAAAGCTTCTCAAGAATCCTTGGATCATTATTTTTTGGAAGCCTCTATTGAAATTCAGATTATTATTTATAAATGTATTCAACTAAACCTACCATATTATTCCTTATATTGATTCTATTATAAGTCCAATAACTCTACCTTTGTCATTAAATTTCATGGTTTACTTATATTTATCCATGATATGTCCTTTACTACTACAATATAAAATTATATTCTTTCCTGACATGAAATCCTTTTTAGAAATATTATTAGGTGCAATTTATTATAAAATATCTTTTTCTTATAACCGAAGGATGTATCACCATATATTCTCACCCATTTCTGCATCCATTGTGGTATTATTCCATTTATACCTTATGATATATGTATGGTTATCCATTCTAGAAATTTTCACTATTGTGACCACCTTATTGAAATTTTCCTAGAAATTTTCAAAGATTTTAAATCTATTTAAATTGAATAGATTTATCCCTTTATATGTTTTTTTCTCATATATAGTGGGATTCTTCCTAATTAAAAATATAATCCCCCTTTATGTAGGAATTCTATAATTTACATGAGTTGAAATATTACTAAAATAATTAATTGCCTAATTCTTAACCACTTATAACACCAATAATGACCAATGAACCTTGATCTATAACATTGAACCATAGTCTGGATAGTTTTTACACCTTACTATTTTTAGAAAAAACAACCCTTATTTTGAGATTATTTTGGGAAACAAAAATCCCTACTAGTTATCATATCCACCTTTAATGAATTAGTGGGGTTTTTCATCATGTTTTTTCACCCATATTTGTCTAGATTCTGATTTGTAACATGTACTAATAGATGAAAAAACATTAGTGAAAATAGAAATATTTGGAGAATGGGTTACTTTTTTTAATCATATTATAGTATATACTTCATTAGATGATCTCAAAATATTTATGTGATTAATATGAGTCATTTTAGAATAAATAATATTTTCAGAATTATTTTTAGTAGTACTTCTTCTTCCAGTAATTTCAGAAGATTCAAAAAATATTCTTCTAGATTTATCATTTTAACTTCATGTTTAGGACACTTCATGTTGAAAATATTTTTCTCATTCTCAGATGATCTCAAATTTTTTTACATTCTCCTTTAATCTTCTCAACTTTATCCTCACATTTCTTTCTACTTTATTATAGAGAATTTTCAAGACCCCAATCATTTTGATTTTGATCTCTAATTGGGAATTCTTGAATCCCGTAATAGCTTTATGGGTTTCTTATAGAGTATGGATCTTCTCTTCACTGATTTTTCTAAACTTGACATTCTCATTAATTTATTTTTGAAATTATTCTCTAGTTATGGGATATTTTTCTTATAATTATAACATAATTTCCTTCTTAGATTTAAATATCTTAGTTGAGTGTGTTTCACTCTTAAAAATTTGTAGCCAATGCATTTTTTAATAATTTTTGAATATGTTATTAGTTGTATATTATCATCATCTAGTTCTTGGATAAAATCAAATATATGAGTGAAAACTCTATTAGGAACCTTATTCAAGTAATCCTTATCCTAAAAGTATTGGTTTTCAACTTATTCAGTAGATTAATCCTCTTCCATATCTGAATGTTATTCTTTAAGAAGAATATTTATAACATATTTATCATATAAACTACCACTTTAGAAACCTTTAATTGGTGGTTTACCTTTATTCACATTTTAATCCATATTCAACTTATTTGCCTCTATTTTCTTACCATTTTAAGGGTTTTTTGAAAGGAATATTTTTCATATTCTCAAACCAAAGTAATTCATAATCTTATTCAAATATTCACTTTATATTTGAAATATAAAAAACATGAAAGAAAATATATCCTAGCATAGGGAATTTGAATTTTCTCCAATACTAATTGTAGTTCATAATTGATCATGTAGGAACACTGTGGGTTAGGGGGTGGTGAATTAGTGTTAACCTATTTTTACAAAATTTATCTTTCTATATTAATTATCCCCTATTGATATTTGAACCTTTTTATTAATTAAGATGTATGGAACTATTAATGTGATCTAAACACACAACACCAGATAAAGTTCAACAAGTAAATAATAGATGATAACACACAAGGTTTTTAAAAGGTTTGACCCAAATATGGGAATATATTTCTTACCATGGTTGAGTTGAGTTTAGAGACATAGATATTCAATATATTATGAAAGTGAATTGTAAGATCTTGGGATTTTTAATGAGGCATAGATACTTTTTTTCCAGTAAAGATTTGTTTAAGTTCTTTTTTGAATTAGAACCTTCTGTTGGGATTATGGGTGGGTTGGGTTGTTTTAGGAAGAATAAAAAAGGGGGATAAATCCTGGATGAAGGACAATTACATGATGTTTATTTGGAATACACAATGTGTTTTCAACACATGATGTATAATGGCCTAGGCAGTCCAGTTCACAATGTGTAATGAGCTTTCCTCAAAAGGGGAAGCCTGAGATTCACATGATGTGTAATTAATTTACAAGATTTGTAAATGCATTGAGTTAGTTTTTAAAATAAGAGGAAAGTACTTTGTATTTCAACATATGCTCACCCATCCCTTCAATTTTGCATAGGATCTTTACTTGAATCGTAACACTAGTTTTTGGTTCTATTTAACCATACAAACTCCATTTAGAGATCCATTTGTCTCGTTGGATCGATGCTAGTGAGTTACCTATTCCTATTGATCCTTTATTCATTCATCTTCATCTTTGAAGAGTTATTTTGGTGCAATATAATATAACCTATTTCTAGGGTATTCATCCATTTCTTATTTTTCTTACAATCCATGCCGAGTTAGGTGCTAATACTGGACGATTATTCTACCATAGGTATACGATAGGTGGTATACCCCTTTACCTTAAATTTTGGTGTTTTATATAAATTGTTTCCATTATTTCACACACCATACCTTCTAGAGATTCCACTAAAATTAAATTAATTCCTTTATTAAATTGATTGTAACCTTTTTAGGTTTTCCACTTCACATCGTTATATGGTTGTAGGTCATTCACCTTAGTCCGTGCCACCCATGGGGTGTGTTATTACAATTTTTATGTGATTAGGCCACCTGTGGGGTGTTATGAGCCCAAAATTATATTTATTATAATTGAATGAGTTATAGGATAAGTTTTATTCCTACTTTATATGTGAATACTTATGATTAAATGGTTAAATTATTAAATGGGAAAAATTTAGAGTGGGTTGGATGAACTCATGGTATGTGAATGATAATAAAATGGGTTATGAAGTGAGATAATGAAATCATAATGGTAGTGGATTAATTGTACATTTATACTCCTAAGATCCTGATTCCATTAGATTCCATGGACATTTCCTTTCTATAGATACTAATTATGGTAGTGGATTCCTTGGACATTTATACTTCTAGAACCCTGATTCTAAAGGATTCCATGGACATTTCTACTCAATGTATCTAGTTTACTTTTGATTCTAAGTACATTTCAACTCCTTTTATCTAGCTTACTTGGAATCACCTTGGACATGCTTTGTAAACATGCTCCTTGGGCTCCACCTAAGTCTTTACTGAGATTCTATCGAGATTTTGTATAGATTTGACAAGGATGCCTTAGTCATTTATGCCTTGGATCTATTCCTTTTAGGCTTGACACTTGATTACATAACATAGGCCATGGGGGATACTTTATTATGGTTTATAGTAATCCCATGATTATGGTTTCTTGATTATTGTTTACAGGGAGATATGGTTGGATGGAAAAGATCACTTCTGATTTTAAAACTTTACTTTTATTACTGTTGTACCTGTGATATACTGCACACTTCTTAATTGTTCATATATAGACTCTACTTATTATATACACCATTAGTGGTGTCTTACTAAGTGTTATCTCACACACTGTTCAGGCTATCTTTGGGTCCCTGGACAGAATTCATGGATTCATGTAGGGACCAAGGAAAGAACCCACTTTATGATGCTTGTTTTGATCATTTCCGAAGAGCAGTGGAACATAAAAAAAGCTAGGATCATGATTTTATCTGAATATAGTTTATTTTTTTTTCTTTCTTTCATTTGATATATATAATATATGGATTTATATTTCTATTTATTTCCTTCCATTTTGAATATATACTTGACATGTTCATCATATTGTATATGATACCGATTCTGGATTTATTTATCTTTTGCTGCTTAGTTATACATATGCTTCCGCTATTAATTGATATTATTATACTATTGTGCTACAATTTGATCATTCCACCTTAGATGTAAGGCCATATCCTTAAACATTACATAATCTTGAGTTAATTCAAAAATTCACATTGACGATCTTTTCAGGTTTAGAGTTTTAAAGAATTAGGCCATAACTATTACATTACATCTCAAATATTACTAAGTAGACACTTCTAATCAGTATCCATTTTTTTATAAAATAAAAACTCTTAAAAGAAAATAATAATTCTTTTCTTGATATAAATCTTCTTGATTTCCTCCTTTCTCTTACCCTACCTTATACCCTATGAAAAACATTTCAAAAACCTGGGATGAGCATAAAAAGTTCAGTAAGGGTTATAAAATAAAGAAAGAAATCATTAGTCCATAAATACACACAAAACATAATCTCTTTAACACACCTTATGAAATCATAATATTTACGAATAACACATATAAATCATAAATAATAAAGGTAACTTGTGTCATCCATAACATACTTACATTGTAGCTTTTATAGCTACGTAGGGTGTTACATTTGGAATACCCATCACAATATATTCCCTAAATATCTTAGGAGAAACATTAACGTTTACCTCTATCACGTTACCCAATGCAGTGGAGAGCTATCTCGGGGTCACCCACCCTAGGTTTATCACAGAACCACCCATATACTTAAACAATTCCTAAAAACCATAACATAATCATAACACATGAAAAAACATAAAGAAAAGATAATATTTCCACATTGCAATAACATTTCAATATATTGACATAATAAATACATTATAAAAACTATTTTCAATACCAAAATACATAAAAATAGTATATGGTATTTATTTTCCTTTTAAAAACACTACATCTTGTAGAGGAAGCCAAATATCAAATAATGCTCGCAGTGGCAGAAAGGTTGTTGTCACCGCATACGTTAAAAATAAACATTATTTTTGTCATTTAGTAAAACAATTTGTAGATAAAAGATTCCATTTGAATGAAATTAAAATTAAAAGGGTTTTATACACCGTATAAAATAAATTCATGTATAAATCAAAATATTCTTCAATGAAAAGAGATTGAGACGATGTCCCTTACATCGTGTCCGACTTGACTCGTTCGTTCTTTAATATCCTTAATAATAAACTAAAGTTAATTTCTACTTTCTTCAGAACCTTTTTCAAGTTTATTTTTCCTTTTATATCACTTATTTCCATGTTATAAAAATTACACAATCATTTAAGTTAATAACGGTCGTTTTGTCGATATTTGGTACTTGAGTCAAAAATGAACTTCTTATAATTACAGGTTGTCTATGTGGTCAAAATTCCATTATCTCCAAAATGATATTCATGATTTAGATATCATATATATATATAATATATCCAGTATATATATATATATATATGAATTTATAACAGTATATAACATTTGGAGATAAGAAATGAAATGAACTGTTCATGGAGGTGGTAAGCCGTACGTACGCATAAATGATACTTTCATTTCTATTTCATATTTAATGGAATTAAAACATAGTGATACATAGTTATATTATAATTCTAGTATAATATCATATATAATTTCATTAACTCTATCCTTTATATGTTCTACGTATGGCATGAATGAGTCACATCACTTTGAGGGGGCGGTAGTCCGCACTTCCTCAAATGAAATAATCGCATTTACCCATTATGGAAACCATAAAGGTATGATATACATGAAAAATAAAGAAGTATAGAGACAATATAAATATAATATATATCACATATAAATATAGTGCCATCATAATTTCCACCATGAGAGGCGGTAGGAGATAATTGAATAATCATTGTTTCGTGAGGTAGTAGTTCACCGTCTACAGAAACAGTATGTTCGTATCAATTAGATAGAGGTGGGTGGAAGTGTAGTTAAAATAATTCTCATGAAAACATCCTAGTATATTGGGGATACTATTTTTGTTATAAAATAATGTAATAAAGAGAGTTTAGGGGGTTGGAGAAGGAAAATAAAAGAAAAGAACTTGAAAGAATACATTACCTTTAAATAGGGTAACTCTCTTTGGATTGAACCAAAAAGATTTATTGAACTGCCTTATACCAAAAGTAAGGATTCTAGGTGAAATAGAGGGATGTTGGTAGCTTATTAGAGCAGTTTTTGGATGATCCAAGGGGCTTGAGAGGTGTGAGTAATGGGTTAGAGGTGGTGGCATTTTATAAGAGGGAGGAGAGACTCTTTAGGAAAGTTTGAAAGTATTATTTTATTATAAAATGGATTTCAATTTAAAAAGGTCCAAAACTCATTAAATTAGAATATAATATGAATATAAGTCGAAATAAAATCATCCAATAAGAATTGGACATGTTTTGGATATTTTTTAATCCTTATCTTTTTTATTTAACCCTTTGTTAACTTATTTAACTTTTACCATGTCTTCTTGTATATTCATACTATATGGTTAATATATTTACTATAAAATTCCAATATAACCTCAAGTGGTCCATTAATGAAATTTTCAACCTTATCTATGTTTTTTGGCATAATATTACATTTTTAGAACTATTATATCATTTAATAAAATAATAATTATTTTAAAAACTCATTTATGTCAATTTATATACTATTCATATCATGAATTTTAAAAAATCCAAAACAACTTGATTATTTCAAAAAAACTTCATTAATTAAAATATAACAAGTCATAATTATCTTTAAAATTTGTGTATGGCATAAAAAGTTTCAAAATAAATTTATTTTAATATTTATAATCTCATTTATTCAAATCATTCATTATAAAGTAATCACTATATCATCATTGTGTCATAAATAAATTTATTTATTTGATGTATAAAAATTATAAATAAAATACCATGATGTAGGAAATATTTTTATATTTCTAATGATTATTTATAGTCTAAAGGATAACTTATATAACCCCATATAAAAATTGTTTTACTAAATAATATATATTTATGTTACATTTTCTTTAACTTTAAATAAATTTTTATAAAATGTCATTTTCACTTAAAAGTGGCTCTATGGGGTCCAAAAATCTACCCAAGGATACCTATGGTTGGAAATGTATCATTCAATAGGGTTAGGACACATGTTAGGGTAATTTAATATTATTATAATATTTTTTTACCCTTATTTACCAGATTTACCTTTTAACATTGGTAAATAAAATATTTACTAAAGTTACTATTCATAATGTATAAAAATAAAAATTACCTATTTACACAATTTGGACCTCCTGATTAAAAATATGGAATCAATTTTTCTAAATTCAAAAAACAAAAGTTGCAGAAATTAATTTAAAATTAATTCCTATTGTCAAAACCAAAAAGTGTGTTTTTATGAAATAATAACAATCAAAAGATTGACATTTGTTTATGTCCAATTTCAAATTTAAATTATATTAAATGTACAATATTGAATTAAATGGTAAAAATATAATCCAATTACACTTTAAAACCAGTTAATAGGACAATATAACTATATAAATAAATCATATGGAAAGACAGTTTTGACATAAAATGCAGTATTTTTCACTATTCATTAAAAAAATGAACTTTATCAGAAAAATACCAAAAATTTACCCAAAGTAAATTTTTATGTCTCGATTCTAAAGAAGTTTATTTTTTTAAATGGAGAATATAAAAGTGATAATAAAAGGGGTTCACCATATAAAGGTGGTAAAATAACCTTTTAAAAAATATTAGAGTTTTTCATGCTTAAAATCGAATTCATTCTCATTTTAAGCCTCTAAATTTTATTGGATAAATGTAAAAACATTTAACAAACATGTATAATCATATTGTAGTTAGTTCTGTTCATTCCAGCTAATACAATGACTATGCGTTAACTACCATTTAAAATAATAATAATATTATATTATTTTTCGGTATAACTCAACATTGTGTGTAACATAAGATTTCAAAGAAACCCATTGTTGAGTATTGGGTTCACCATAGAACATAGACTCCCCTTTAAAGTAAAATTAATATTTAATTCACAAATATTAATAAATATGAAAATGTCATATTATTTATTTACCTGGGATGTTACATCTTTCCCCTCTTTTGGAAATTGCATCCTCGCAATTTTATTCACTTATCAAATAAGTGGGGGTATTTATCCCTCATAGAATTCTCATATTCCCATGTTTCCTCTTCAACCATAAGGTTTTTCCATAAAACCTTTACCTGATGAATTATCTTATTCCGCAACCCTTACTCTCTTTAGTCAAGAATCTGGACTGGCTGTTCCTCATAAGAAAGATTCTCTTCCAACTGAACTACCTATGGACTCAAAACATGATATGGATCTAGAATATACTTTCTCAACATTGAATCATGAAAAACATTGTGTACTTGGGATAAAATTGGAGTTAAATCCACTCTTTAGGCAACTGATCCAACTTTATCTATGATTTTTTAGGGTCTAATGAACCTCAGACTCAACTTTCCCTCCTTACCAAAATGCATCACACTTTCCCATGGAGAAACATTGAGAAAGACACGATCACCTACCTCAAAAAAAGATCCTTCCTCTGGTTATCTGTATAGCTTTTCTGCCTACTCTGAGCTGTCCTCATGTGTTTCTGTATCAACTAAACTTTCTCTACCATCTCTTCTTCCAATTATGGTCCCATCAACTTCCTTTCACCTACTTCATCCCCAAAAGCTAGAGTTTGACACTGCTTCCCATATAATTCCTCAAATGAAGCCATATGTATACTAGAATGAAAACTATTATTATAAGAAAATTCAACCAAAGAAATATGTTGGTCCCAACATCCCTGGTAATCTATTGAGAAATCACGTAGCATATCTTCCAATGTCTAAATTGTTTGTTATGACTACCCAACTAATTGAGGATGAAAAGTTGTACTAAAATTTAATTTAGTACCCAATGACTTCTGAAGGCCTTTCCAAAAGTCTTAAGTAAACCTGAGATCATGATTATATACAATGGAGAGGGTAAGTCCATGCAACCTGACTATCTCTTTAACATACAATCGATAAAGTTGATCTAGAGACAAAGTATCTCGAATAGGAATGAAATGAGTAGATTTAGTCAGTCGATCAACAATAACCCATATTGCATTGTTACCTAGAGATGTCTTTGGTAATCCCACAATGAAGTACATGGATATATTTTCCCATTTCCACTCTGGCACCGGTAAAGGCTGACACATCTCTTTAGGTAACTTCCACCCTACTTTAACCAGTTGACAAGTCAAAAACTTCATAGTAAAGTCAACAATATCTCTTTTCATTCCATCCCACCAGTAATACTCCCAAAGATCTCTGTACATCTTAGTACTACTCGGATGAACTGAAAATGGAGAACTATGAGCTCCACATAACAACTCATTCTTCAAATATGAATCACAAGTCACACATAATCTCTTCCCAAATCTTATAATACAATCATTATCAATGTTAAATTCCGGAAACTTACCCTTCTGAACCAACTCTAACTTTTTCTCCAAATCACTGTCTTCCTTCTGTGCTTTCTTAATTCTATATGATAGAGATTATTTCACTGACACCTGAAACAAAATAGAGGAATTTCCTGCACCAACAACTTCTATGCCAAAGTTCTTAAAATCATTAATCAAAGTATCTTGTTCCAAACATAACATGGTTAATGTATCATTACATTTCTGACTAAAAGCTTCTGTCACTTTATTTTCCTTTCCTAGATGGTAATGAATCATGCAATCATAACCCTTGATCAATTACAGTTACCTTCTCTATCTCATGTTCAATTCTTTTTTGAGTGAATATATACTTCAAACTTTTGTGTTCAGTATATATTTCATATTTTACTCCATATAGATGATGCCTCCAAATTTTTAAATAAAAAACACAGAAGATAATTCCAAATCATGTGTAGGGTAATTTATCTACTGAGGTTTCAACTAATGTGGAGCATAATAAATTACCTGATCATTCTGCATTAGGACACAACCATGTCCTTTCAACTAAGCATCATTTTAGATAAACAATTCACCATCTCTATAAGGTAATTCCAAAACTGGATCATTCACCAATCTCCTTTTCAATTCCTGAAAACAATCATCACATTCTTTTGTCCAAATGAACTTAAACCTTTTCGATTTAACTTAGTCATTGGGCTAGATAACTTTAATTTTTTTTCAATAAACCTATGGTAATAACCTTCTAAACTAATAAAACTATATATCTTGGTTATATTTGTTGGTCTTGGCCAGTCTTCAATAACTATTATTTTAGAAAGATCAAAATTTATGCCATTTTTTGAAACAATGTGACCAAGGAATGAAATTTTTTATAACCAAAACTCGCACTTGCTGAATTTCCCATATATTTTATTTTATTTAATGGTTTGTAAGACAACCCTTAAATGAATTTCATGTTCCTCTTTACTTTTGGAATAAACCAAAATATCATCAATAAACACAACCACAAACTTATCCAATAACTCACAGAAAATTCTATTCATAAGATCCATGAATATAGTAGGTGCATTAGTTAAACCAAAATGCATAACTATAAATTCATAATGGCTATATCTAGTATGAAATGTGGTCTTTAGAATGGATTCTTCCTTTACTTTCAACTAATGGTACCCTGAACTCAAGTAAATCTTTGAAAAATACTGAGCTCCCTAGAGCTGATCAAACAAATCATCGATATGAGGCAAATGATACTTGTTCTTAATAGTGATATTATTCAAGGCTCTATAATCAATGAAAAGTCTCATTAAACCATCTTTATTTTTAAAAAAAAAGACTGGATCACCCCATGGTGATGTTCTAGGTCGAATGAAACCTTTATCTAACAACTCATAAATTCTTTTCTTTAACTCTAAAAGTTCAATTTGATCTATTTGATATGGTGGGTTTTGAAATTGTCTTAGAATTAGAAACTAAGTCAACATTAAATTAAACTTACAGATTAGGTATTATACCAGGAAACTCATCATAAAAAACATTAAGATACTAATTTACCACCGGAACATCATTAATCTGAACATTTACTTTGTTTTCAATGATTTGTGCAAGGTAAAATTCATTACCATCTTTTACTAGTTTCTCAGCTTCTTGATATTTTATCAAAATTAATGGTTCATTATTATAGAAAAACTGGAATTATTTCTGAAAAGAAACCTCTTTATCTCTACAGTCAATCTTAGAATGATAAATAGATATCCGATCCATACCCAAAATAACATCAAACTCTACTAGAGGGAAAAAAATAATGTTTGAAGGTAGATTTTTACCATTACCCTGATATTTTTTAGTGTAATTATGAGACTTATGCCCCATTTTACCACATTAGTAGCACTTACAAAAATTAAAAAGGCATTACCCAGTGTGATTTTTACCACAATTTTCATAAACTGTAAACTTAAGTTTCTTACCATCAAACTTTGTTGAATATTTATTCCCTTTTCGCTACAACCTCTACCTCTTATTCTATTGTTTGTCAAAGAATAACTAATCATTAGTAAACTCCATTTTCTCATTCTCCACACATCGAACAAGTTTTTCATAACTTTTGAACTCACGAGAAGCTAAATCCCTTCGATACGTTGGCTTTAATCCTGAGTAAAAATAGTTGATTTTACTATCAAGATCTCATATGAAATTTGGAGCATACCTTTCCAGTCAAGTGAATTTTGATTCATAAGCAGCCATTGAGTCATCATCCTTCCTCAATTCCAATAATTGTTTTTCCATCCAAAGATGAACCACCTTAGGAAAATATTTCTCAAGAAACATACCTTTGAATTCATCCCAATAAAGAACATCAATATCCTAACTATCCCTATTATTTTTCACCATCGACCACCAATGATTGTCTTCACCTTCAAAAAGGTAAACAACAAGACTAGAATTTTGATGTTCTGAACACCCCCTGATATCAAAAATCTTCTATAGTGCTTTAATCCACCCTTAAGCTAGCATAGGGTCAGATGATCCTCTTAATGATGGGGGGTGTTGCCACATGAAATGCTACAAAATTGAAATGTTCCTATGTGGTTGATCTAGATGATCTCATTCATGGATACCACCACTATTTATATCCTGAGTGAACTAGGACATCACTGCAACAAATTGTTCAGTTCTGATTCCGACCATCTCAGGTTGCTGATTTGGATGGTTGTTTTCCTCTTGATGTTGTCCCATCATAGTTGCCATGTTTTCCCTGCGGAAAACCATTCTGAACACAAAAATATCTTAGGTGAAGCAACATGGTAATGCTATATCATTTCAATCTTACCATAAATTAATTTATGGATATTAATTTAACAATATCCTAACTCCTAAAGTTGTCTAAACCAACCTATGATACCAACTATAAGGCCCCATCCTTAAACATGATATAATCTTGAGTTAAGTCAAGAATTCACATTGAGGATCTTTTCAGGTTTAGAGTTTTATAGGATTAGGCCATAACTATTATATTACATCTCAAATATTAAAAATTAGACACTTATACTCAATATTCATTTTTTTATAAAATAAAAACTCTTAAAATAAAACAAGAATTATTTTCTTCATATAAATCTTCATGAATTCTTCCTTCCTCTTTCCCTACCTTATACCCTATGAAAAACATTTCAAAAACTTGGAATGAGCATAAAAATATTAGTAAGGGTTATAAAATAATGAAATAAATCATTATTCCATCAATGCACACAAAACATAAGCTCTTTAACACACTTCATGAAATCATAAGATTTATGAATAACACATAGAAATAATATATCATAAAGTTAACTTGTGGAATCCATAAAATACTTACGTTGTAGCTTTCACAACTACATAGGGAGTTATGTTTGGAATACCCACCATAATATATTCCATAATTATCTTAGGAGAAACATTAATTTTACCTCTTTCACATTACCCAATTCATTAGAGAGCTATCTCGGGCTCACCCTCCCTAGGTTTATCACGGAACCACCTGTATATTTAAACAATGCCCAAGAACTATAACATACTCATAGCACATGAAAAAGAATAAAAGAAAGATATCATTTCATCATTGATATATTGACATAATAAATCCATTCTATAAACCATTTTCTATACCAAAATACATAAAAATACTATATGGTATTTATTTTTCTTTTAAAAACACTATGGCTTGTAGAGGAATCCAAATATCAAATAATGCTTGCAGTGGTGGAAAGGTCGTTGTCACTGTCTATGTTAAAAATAAACATTATTTTTTTCATTTAGAACAACACTTAGTAGATAAAATATTCCCTTTGAATGAAATTAAAATTAAAAGGGGTTTATACACCTTATAAAGGAAAGTCATGTATAAATCAAAATATTCCTCAATGAAAAGAGATTGAGATGAAGTACCTTACCTATGTTCAACTTGACTTGTTTGTTATTTAATCTCATGAATAATAAACTAAAGTTAAATTTTACTTGATCCAAAAACTTTTTAAAGTTTATTATTCATTTTATATCACTTATTACCATGTTATAAACATTACATAATCATTTAAGTTAATAACGGTTGTTTTGTCGATATTTGGTACTTGAGTCAAAAATGAACTTCTTATAATTACAAATTGTCCATGTGGTCAAAATTCCATTATCTACAAAATTATATTCATGATTTAGATATCATATATATATCATATATATCTAGTATATATATATATATAATAGTACATAACATTTGGAGATAAGAAATGAAATGAACCATTCATGGAGACGGTAATCCGTACGTACGCATGAACACTACTTTCATTTCTATTTCATATTTAATGGAATTAAAATTTAATTATAAATAGGTATATTATAATTCCAGTATAATATCATATATAATTTCATTAATGATATCCTTTATATGTTCCACGTATGACATGAACGAGTTATATCACTTTAAGGGGACGGTAGTCCGCACTTCCTCAAATGAAATTATCGTATTTACCCATTATGGAAACCATAAAGGTATTCTATAAATGAAAAATACAGAATCATAGAGAAAATATAAATATAATATATATCATATATAAATATAGTTCCATCATAATGGCCACCATGAGAGGCAGTATAAGATAATTGAACAATCATCATTTCGTGAGGAAGTAATTCGCCGTCCACAGAAACAATATATTTGTATCAATTAGATGGAGGTGTGTGAAAGTGTAGTTTGAATAATTATCATAAAAACATACTAGTATATTTGGGATACATGTGTTGTTATAAAATAAAGGAATAAAGAGAGTTTATGGGGTTGGAGAAGGAAAATAAAATAAAAGAACTTGAGAGAAGACATTACCTTTAAATCGGGTAACTCCCTTTTGTTTGAACTAGAAGGATTTATTGAATTGCCTTCTTCCCAAAGTAAGGATTATTGGTAGAATAGAGGTATGTTGGGAGATTATTAGAGAAGATTTTGGACGATCCAAGAGGATTAAGAGGTGTGAGTAATGGGTTAGAGGTGGTGGCATTTTATAAGAGGGAGGAGGGGCTCTTTAGGAAAGTTTGAAAGTATTATTTTATTATAAAATGGTTTTCGGTTTCAAAAGATCCAAAAAACATTAAATTATAATATAATATGAATATAAGTCTAAATAAAATCATACATTAATAATTGTATAGGTTTTGGATATTTTTTAATCCTTATCTTTTTTATTTAACCCTTTGTTAACTTATTTAACTTTTACCATATCTTCTTGTATATTCATACTATATGGTTAATATATTTACTATAAAATTACAATAGAACCTTAAGTGTCCCATTAATGACATTTAAAACCTTATATATGTTTTTTTTCAAATATTATATTTTTATAACTATTACATCACTTAATAAAATAATAATTTTTTAAAAAACTCATATATGTCAATTTATGTACTATTCATATCACGACTTTTAAAAAATAAATAAAAACTTGATTATTTCAAAAAAACTTCATTAATTAAAAGATAAAAAGTCATAATTTTCTCTAAAATTCTTTGATGACATAAAAAGTTTCAAAATAAATTTATTTTAATATTTATAATCTCATTTATTTAAATAATTCATTATAAAGTAATCACTACATCATCATTGTGTTATAAATAAATTTATTTATTTTATGTATAAAAATTATAAATAAAATAGAATGATGTAGTATATTTTTTTATCTTTCTAATTAATATTTATATTTGAAAAGATAACTTATATAACCCCATATAAAATTATTTTACAAAACGATATATGTTTATGATACATTTTCCTTAACTTTAAATAAATTTTTATAAAATGTCATTTTCACTTACAAGTGGATCCATGGGGTACCAAAATAGACCCAAGGATTCCCATGGTCATAAATGTATCATAAAATAAGGTTATTACATGAATTAGTGTAATTTAACATTATTATAATTTTATGTTTACCCTTATTTACCAGATTTACCCTTTAACCATTGTAAATAAAATATTTACTTAAGTTACTATTCATAATGTCTAAAAATAAAAGTTCCCTATTTACACAATTTGGACCTTCTTATTCCAAATATGAAATAAATTTTTCTAAATTCAAAACATAGAAGTTACATAAATTAATTTAAAATTAATTCCCGTTGTCAAAACCAATAATAACTATCAAAAGATTGACATTTGTTTATGTCCAATTTCAAAGTGAAATCACTTTAAATGACCAAAATTGGATTAAATGTTAAAAATATAATCCAATTACACTTTACAACCAATTAAAATTACAATATAACTATATAAATAAATCACACGAAAAGATATTTTTGACTTAAAATGCAGTATTTTTCACTATTCATTAAAAAACGAACTTTATCAGAAAATACCAAAAATTTACCCAAAGAAATTTTTGATGTCATAATTCTAAATAATAAGTTTATTTTGTAAAATTAAACATATAAAAGTGATAAAAACTAGATTTAAAAGGGGTTCTCTATCTAAAGGCGGTAAAACGGCCTTTTAAAAATATTAGAGTTTTTCATGCTTAAAATCAGATTCATTCTCATTTTAAGACTCTAAATTTTATTAGATAAATGTAAAAACATTTAACAAACATGTATAATCATATTTTAGTTAGTCATATTCATTCCCTCCAATACAATTACTATGAATTAACTACCATTTAAAATAATAATAATATTATATTATTTTTCGGTATAAATCAATGTTGTGTGTAACGTAAGATTTCAAAGAAACCCATTGTTGCATATCGGGTAGGCCATCAAACATAAAATACACTTTAAATTAAAATTAATATTTAATTCACAAATATTAATAAATATGAAAAATTTCATATTCTTTATTTACCTAAAATGTTAAATTAGACCCTCGCTACTAGTCAGTAGCCTCTGGCATACTGAGTGGTGTACTTGAGGCCATGTGACCCACCAGCTTGGGGAACCGTTTAGTGGATCCTGGGTTGGGACATTACAAAGTGGCATTAGAGAATTTTTATTTTCTTTTTCTACTTTACTATTTGGTATGGTAGAGAAGAGAAATAGGGATGTTTTGGAATTTTGTAATGATCTATTCATTGGAGAAGCTAACATATGCACTGAAAAAAATCCAAATTTCATGGTATGGGAATTTCTATTCTATATTTTTTTCTATTAAATTTTATTTGATTCCAACTTTGGGTGATGAACATTATATGTGATTTTATTGTTGTTATGATTGAGGAATTTCATTTTATCTTTGGCTCGATATGACAAGGAAGTATGGATCATGCATCATTTTAGGAACCATACAACATTAATATGTGTGCATATGCCATTCCATATAAGATATATTTATTAACTGTGTGACATTATTATGTGTGCCTGGAATGTTATATCAATTATTTTATTTATTTTTTATGTGGGATAATGAGAAACATAATTTTTACTTAGAGTGTCTGCCATAATCTAAACACTATTTTACTATATAGGATAAAATGGATACCCTAAGTATCCAATTATGGAATGTTGAGTCATGGAACATTGGTTTCATGGGCTAGAATGTATTATAGTCAAGATTAAATGGACACCATATTTTAGTTTATAAGGTGTATGGGCCCTTATAAGTTGAAAGTGATGATCCATTTGGTTCAAACATTTAAATATAAATATGAATGTAAATGAAATTGAAATTATGAAATGGAAAGGTTTATGATAAATAGAGATGAAATTACACTTGGAAGTTTATATAATAGGACCTGTGCTATGAAATAGAGAGCTTAACCTAGACCCGACTCTATATTGGGAAGTAGGAAGTGTCTTTGGTGCTTTTAATGGTAGTTCTAATTACCCAGTTTTGGATTTAGGAGTAGGAAGAGGGGCCTGGATTGTTTATAAGAAGGCTTCAAATTTTCCTATGTTTTTATATCTATGTCTTGGTTCAAGTTTGATTATTTTTAAGGCGTGTGTTTGGAATTGTAGATAAATTCTACCAAGATGGCCTTTAGTTGTGCACCAGGTGGGTGGTGAAGACCATGCTCTAGAGGTGGTGGGCTAAGAGCCACCAGTAAAACCTCTAATAGTGCCACTTGTGGCACCACCCAATGTTCTTTATATGGGTTCTGATGCCCAGTTCTATGAGGGTTTCATATGTTTTTTAAAGACCATTTAGGGATCCCGGAAGCCTACCAAGATTATGGAAGAGCTAAAGCGTGTGTTCTAGTAGTAGTATTTTGCCATGTTTTTGAGGGATGGAAGTCGATCGGCTACTGAGATATGAATTGGAACTAATTTATTGATTTTTGAGCATCTAGAGACACCTCTTAAGAGGAGAGTAAAGAATGATACATATATGCTTCAGGGAGCAGCTAAGTGCTGGTGGTATGTTTTGAAATAGGCTGATGATTTTCATGATATGGTTTAGAGGGATTTCCAATCAAGGTTTTATGAATAATTATTTCTTGAGATTCTAATATCTAAGAAGGCTAGTGAGTTTATATATCTAGATAAGGGTGGAATGATCATTAAAGAGTATTCATCATGCTTTATAAAGAGTTAGTTCTTTCCACTAATTTATCTTACTGATGACACATCTAGATAGATCCACTTCGAGGAGGGTCTCAAGCATGCTATTTGATCATAGATCAATGCGTTTTTATTGAATACTATAACAGAGATAGTGAACCAGGTGCTTATTATTGAACCTAACATGAGAGAATATGGTGGAATAGAGTAGGGAATTGTGGTCTCTTGACCCAACAGTTCAATGTTTAGTAGCAGAAAATGATGTTTTAAGGTTTCTCATGAGGTTAGTACCAGCTCAAGCTTGAGTGATGGTAGTTCCATCTTCTGTCATCAGTTTGGGATATGGGAACATATGATGAGCTAGTGTGATGGATACCTATTCAAGTGACAAGTATATGATAGGATGATCCATATATAGTTATTCTATAGGAACTTCCCTCCAGTAGTATGTGGAAGGGGGTATACTCTGATTCCAGGTTTAGGAGCGGGATTCATAGCTCCACGTCAGGATGGGAGCTGGAGCAGTGCTGGTCGATTAGGTTGAGGGGGTGGTCATGGATGGGGGATCTAGACACTAGTTGTACCTAGAAATCAGAGTGGTCTTTCTATGGGTTATGGGTTTGTTTCATAGGGCTGTGGTTCATGCCATATATATTTTATACCACCTATACTTGAGGAGAAGAGAATCATGCCATATATGGTGAGAGGTACGATCTTAGTAGCCTCTATTCTAGTATCTTCTTTTTTTGATATAGGTTAATATCATTCTTTCTTATTTGTACCTATTTTGAAGAGTATTGGGATCAATGATCAGTTTTTTGATGGATTTATGACACTTGATTCTCCATTGGGAATTGAATCAGAGAGTGTGTGACAATTCAAGGAATCCTCCTTTGAGATAGGTGGGTATCTCTTTGTATGAGATATTTTTTTCCTTGAGATGATAGGGTTTGACATCATACTTGTAATGGAATATCTAGTTTCCTATCATACCCAAATTGATTTCTATCATTGGAGGTTGACTTTAACATCACCAGAGGGTGGAGTTTTTATTCACAAGGGTGAATGGGAAGTCTAGATGAGTTGAGTTGGACCTAAACATCATGGGATGGGTGGGATGACATCAAATATTTCTAGTTTATATATAGATTATCATGGAATGTATCAGGAGGAATTCCCTCCAGTGGTTGATTGTTTTAGGGACATCTTACTGGATTAATTTTTTGGTTTACCTCCTAATAGAGAGGTGGAGTTCTCTATAGAGCTGGTTCTAGGAGATTCATTGGTATCCATTCCTTCTTATATGATGGATACTACTAAGTTGAAAGAGATCAATAGATATCCATAAGACTTGGAGGAAAATGGGTTTAAATGACCCAGTACTTATCCATGGGGTTCTATAGTTCTTTTTTCAAAAAAGGTGGATGGAACCCACAATATATGTGTGGATTACTGAAAATTGAACCAAGGTACAGTTAAGAACTGATATCCTTTTACTTGGATAAATGATATCTTTGATTATCTCTGAGGAGATTGGGTTTTCTCAAATATTTACTTGAGGCCAGGTTACCATTAGGTGTGTGTTCGACCTATAAACATACCTCATACAACTTTTCGTAGAATGTATAATCTATATAAGTATTTGGTCATGTTGTTCAGTCTCATTAATGCACTAGAATTTTTCATGGCACTGATGTACCAAGTTTTCCATCCTTATTTGGCCTCTTTTATGGTGATTTTCATGGTTGTAATCTTGGTGTATTATCACAATCGATGCCACCATTCCAAACACCTTGAGATTGTATTGGATAATCTAAGAGAGCATCAATTATATGGTATTCTCACAAAGCTCCACTTATGGATGGATAAGATTCAATTCATGGGTCATATTATCTCAGAGATAAAGAGTTTATTGGGTATGTCTAGTTATTATAGAAATTTCAAACAAGAATTCTCATGATTAGAATAACTTATTATGAGCTTGAATAAGGAAGGTGTTAGGTTTTTATGGTCCAATACCTATGAGAAAACCTTTTAGGAGCTGAAAGGGAGACTGAATTTAGCACCAGTCCTAATTTCACCAAAGTCGGGTAGGATCTATATGGTATATTGTGATGCATCAAGTATCAATATTGGAGTAGTTATGATGTAGGAGGAGCGATTTATGGCGTATGGGTTCTTCAGTCAAGTCCATAGGAGAGGAACTACCCGATACATGATCTCGTGTTGGACACTATGGTACATGCCTTGTGATGTTGGAGGCATTATTTACTGAGAGAGTATTTTGTGGTGTACATAGACCACAAAAGCCTCAATTAAATATTTACAGTGTGAATTTAATTTAAGACAATAAATGTGGGTTAAATACCTATAGTAGTTTTATTTTGATCATGAATATACACTTATAAAGGTAAATGAAGTTTCCATTGCATTGAGGATGAGGACTCAACTACATGAATTACAGGAGGCCAATAGAAAGTGGAAGCTTATGGCCTTGTTTTTTGATATGCACTTGGAGGCTCAATATAGTCATGGGAAGATGTTTCTATCATATGTCCTAGTGACTTACACTCTTCTGGATAGGTTGAGGATGATACAATTATCATATTCATAGGGCCTAGTCATACGGGAGAGCGTATCATGTGAGGACCCATCTTTTGGTTGGACTATTGGTGAGGATGAGATTCTGCACATACATGGCCGCATTTTGGTTCTGGAAAAAATACACGAGGAGATGATATGATACTTTCATACATCAGATTAAGAAGTACATACTAGTGTTACCAATATGTACCAAGACTCATGTTATAAATATTTGTGTGTGAGGATGAAATGAGAGGTAGTTGGTTTTATCATGAGGTGTTCCATTAGTCAGCAGGTGAAGGTAGAACAACAATAACCAGCTAGATTTTTACAACAATTACCCATTCCTAAGTGGAAATAGAATGATGTTGTGATGGATTTAATGACTATATTTCTAAGGTCACCATGAGGAAGTGATTCTATATGGGTTATTGTGTACATGATCATGAAGGTCTCCCATTTACTACTGATTAGGGAAAGCTTCTCGATGGATGATGTAATGAGACTTTATATCTGAGATATTGTTCACATTCATGGAGTTACTCATACGATTGTATTAGATAGGGATGCACAGTTTAGTTATCAGTTTTTGAAAGGCTTACAGAGGGAATTATGTACACTGGTGATTCTGAGCATGACATACCACCCTCAGATTGATGGCCATTTGAAGTGCACAATATTGGTTCATGAGGATATTGTTAGAGCACGTGTTCTTGATTTTGGTATTTCTTGGTAGAGTCATATACCAATGTTTGAATTTTCCTATAAAAATAGCTATTAGGAGACTAAAAATATGATACATTAAGAGGATTCGTATGATAGGCCATGCAGCTCACCTCTATACTAGTTAGAGGCATGAGAGGTAGTGCTTCTTAGAATGCATATCATGAAGGAGAGTTTAGAGTAGGTACAGTTGATCATAAAGGACATGTCCACTACACAGTCTAGATAAAAAAGCCTATGACGACCACCATAAATGAAATCTAGAGTTCAAGGTTGGGGATTAGGTCTTTTTATGTAGCTCTATGAGACTGAAGCACAGATGGATTAAGAGATAAGGTAATATTTCACTGCGGTATACTGAACCTTTCAAGATTCTAGAGAGATTTGGGATGGTAGATTATCAGTTGTAGTTACATTATAGCTATTGATCCATCCATAATGTCTTCTATTTATCTCATCTACTTCATTATCCTTCAGACCCATATCATACTCTACAGCTGGATGAGGTTGAGTTATAGGTATATGAGTCCTTCAAGGATCATCCTATACATATCATTGATAGGATCACGAAGGCTCTCCGAGGCTGGTTAGTTTCTATAGAATGTGTACTATAGAAATATGACTGTCTACATGATGAGACCTGGGAGTGGTAAGCTAATATACATGATAAGTGGTTGTATTTATTATCAAACAATTCTTGACTATCATTAGAAGGGAAATTTGGGGGAGAATTGATTTAATGGGGGAAGATTGTGATCCTAGGTTTTTATTGAGGTGCATATCCTTTTTTTGGGTTAAAATCTTGTTTATGTTCTCTTTTGGATTAGACCCTTAAGCTGGGCCTATGGTCCAATGGGGTTGTTTTGGGAGGAATTAAGTATTGGGATGAAGGATTGCTTCAGGCCAAGTACATGATGTGTATTTAGAATACATGGTATGTTTTAAATACATGATGTGTTATGTATTGGGCACTACAATTCACGACATGCAATAAGATTTCCCTCAAAGAGAAATATTGAGATTTACACAACATGTAATGATATTTCCCTAGTGGATGATTTATCATGATTTAGAGTAAGCTCATGATTACAGGTGCTTGATTATTGTTCACAGGGATCCATGGTTGGTTAGACAAGACCACTTCTACATTTTACACTTTAATTTTATTATTTTTTTACCTGTGATATACTACACACTGCTTCATTGTTTATACATAGACTATACTTATTATAGACACTGTTGTTGTTGGCCTACTGAGTGTTATCTCAAACCCTGCTCGGGCCGTCGTTGGGTACCCATAAATATTTCATGGATGCAGTTAGGGATTGGGGAAAGAAACTACTTTGTGATGCTTGATTTGATCATTTCTTAGCAGTAGGGGAGCCCAGGACTAATCTATGCTTATGATGATAGCTGGAGATAGTTCCATTTTGGTCTTTTTGTTCATTTGTTACATGTACCGTGTGGATGCCTATTTTCATGTAATTCCTTCCATTTTGTATAGATACATGACATATTCATCATATTTGAAATTATATTTATTTTAGATTTATTTATATTATAATACTCAATTATTCATATGATTCCACTATTGATGGATATTATTATACTACTGTGATACACTCTAATGATGAGGGTATAATCTCCACACTATACCACTGTATATCCTCTCTACTAGTTTAAAAACTCTATCATATGGGGATGAACTCTTGAGGCCATGTGACCCACCATCTCAAGGAACCATTTAGAGTCTCTCGGGTCGGGATGTTACTCAAATACAATAGGATGAGGATATTGTTCATCCTTGAATCTTAAAAATCTATATTGGAAATTTCATGATAAGGTCATTGTATATCCTTGATTCTTTGTAATTCAAAAGTAACCATATCCTGAAAACTCTCCAGTCTCCTAACCGGTATAGATATTATTATAACTGATCACTCCAGCTAATTTAGGTCTCCTCTAGAATTCTATTTATAATAAAATCATCCTTTTTAATTTGGATCTCACAACATCACTTTAATAAGATCTTATTCCACAATGATTAGGTATTTGACTACTAAGATAATATCAGGAGCACTACATGCATGTCAAACTAATTCTTCAACTCTTATATGTATGATATGATAATATCATAGGGAAAAAATTGTTAAAACTTATCATTAATCTGTATTTTACTTTTTTGATACATAGAATAATATGACATGCCTTAAAACTCATTTATTCTTATTTTTATCTTTCTTATTCAATGTAATTTCTATTTTATCTTCTTATATGCAACCAAATTTACTCTTTAATACATATAGGTTGTAATTCCCCAACCCTAGAATCCTAAAGCTGGTGCATTATTTTATTAAATTGGCATGATTATAAGGAATAAAATATAAAATTACTGATCAATTTAGTAGTCTTGAAGAACTAGATACATAAATGGTTCCCTTATTATATTATAAAAACATAAAACATAGAAAAGGAAAATAATTTTCATCTTTAAACTCATTCAAAAATTTCATCTTCATAACCTAGAAAAAATAAATGTGTGAGATCAAATGCTCAGTAAGGGTAAGTAAAGAAGAAGTAATAATGAATTAATGAGAATAAATCAACATAGAAAGGTAAATAATTGAGAATATATTCCATTTAAATAAATGTATAAGACATAACCAATATGGCACAATATATAATTGAAACACATTCCATTTAATCAATAAACTAAGAATGAAATGCATTCATAGATATGTCAAAGAAAATATCTCAGAGATAATAATAACTAAAATGAAGTCAATGATTTATTATTGGATTTAATGTATCTATAACATGAACCACTACCATCAATACCTTTGAAAATATAGTTTAAGTCTGTGGGTAGAAACATATTTACTCTTCTTGAAAACAAACTCAAAGGGTTTATCGCCAACTGATTTTGTCTCATGAGACTTCTGATGCTTCTAGGGGCTTGTATTAACCAGTACCCAACCCATAGGGATTTCATTAAACAGTCCCCAACCCATGTCATACTAGTCCAAATCATTTATCATATATAAAATAACTGATTTAATAAAAATATCTTTAAATCAAAGTGTTCCATACCACTTTGAAATATTTGATTCATAAGCCCCATAAAAGTAAATAAGTATGAAAGAGAACATTGAATACAATGAAGATAAAGAGATTCACGATATTATATATCAAAAGGGGCAGTGGATACACAAAAAAAAAATAATTAAGTGGTTAATATGACATTTATCCCATATATGTAAAAGGTGAGATGAAAATCCCTTGGCACTTTGTAATAATTTATTTAAAAGAAAGAAAATTTATGAAAGAAAATATTTTCTTTGAAAATAATCTTGTAAAATTGTAAAGTAAGACTCATGACATTATGGAATCATGATGGTTGGAAATTCAGTTCATATTGTATAAGTTAAAAAAACATTCCTTTTACTTTTGTATGAAAAGTCATAAAGTTCCTTGTTTTGGAAAAAGGCAGGAATATTACTTTTAAAGAATTTTGTAGAAAGTAAAAAAGGGATAAAAATGACTTTAAAAATAATTAGAGAATAGTAAAAATATTTTTGAAAACATTTTTAGAAAAAACTAACATGGAATAGAAATATTCCCCAGTGGAGACTTAAACACAAACAATCCCAGATAACAACGAGATTGTGAAATAAATACTTATCACTTTATAATATATAGGATCATTTGAACATTAATGAAAGAAAATTATGTGGATATAAAAATACCATAATATTAATAATAATACTCAAATAAAACATTCATGGGTGATATATGCACCACACAAAAGAAACAAGTAGTATATAAGGCATGTGTCCCATAAAAATAAAAGTAAGACAAAGATCCCTTACCTCACACTTCCTTTTTAGTTGTACATGATTTAAACTATTTTATAATAGTTTAAAGAATGTTATTAATTTATATCATAACCTTATTCATATTTATTATATCATATATGATCTTATTATATTATTTTATCACCTATTTGTTAATAACCATTCATCATTTTCACTATTTCGGGTGTTAATTTTCTAGTATCTCAAGTATCTTTTGACTTGTTTTTTGTTGCTCCTATTACTTAGATCACAATTTCATAATCAATATAATATAAAAAATTATTTAAATATCATATATATTCAGTATATATATATATAATAATACATAAAATTTGTAGATAGGAAATGAAATGCACCGTTCATGGAGATGATATGCCATACGAACGCATGAACGCTACTTTCATTTCATTTTGAATTAATATAATGAAAATTAAATGATATATATATATATATATATATATATATATTAAAATTAAAGTATCATAAATATTATATATATATAAAATATCTTTATTAAAACTATCATTTATACGTTCCATGTATAGTGTGAACGAATCACATCGCTTTGAAGAGGCAGTAATCCACACTTCCACAAACGATGTTATCATATTTACAAAAAATGGAAAGAATTAAGGTATGTGTTATATAAAAATTTAAAAATTATTAATACAAAATAAATATCATATATATCATATAATAATAGTGTGTCCATCATAATGACCAACCATGAGAGGTGGCAAAGGAAAAATGAACGACATCGTTTCGTGAAGTGGTAGTTCTCCATACAAGAATGATAAATTCGTTACCAATTTTATGGAAGTGTGTGGAGGTGTAGATTGAAAAAATAATATAAAACATATAAATATATTTAGTATATTGTTTTTATTATATAATCATGGAATAATAATAAATTAAGTTGCAGAGAAATAAATAAAACTACAGTGATCATTGAAGAACATTACCTCTTATTTGGGTAACTCCTTTTGGTTTATAGAAAAATCCTTCATTGGTTTTATTTATTCCCAAAGTAATGATTATATGATTATAGGAGGGATTTTGGAAGATTATTTGAGCAGGGGTTATAAGAACTATAATACTCAAAGTAGTGTTAGGAAGTGAGGGAAGAGGTGTCCTTTTATAATTGAGGTAAGAGACACTTTTGGAAACTCTCAAAATATTAAGTTAATATAAATTGATTTTCAATTATAAATAAATCCAAAGAGTGTTATTTAGAATATAATATGATTATGTGTAGAAATAATACCATCCAATAATTTTTATACATGTTTATGTCAAATTATTACCCTTATCTTTTGGATTTAACCCTTAGTTAAACCCTTTAACTCTTACCATGGCAGCTTGGTTTTTACTCTTTAAGGGTTAATATAGTTACTATAAATCCCAAAAGAACCATAAATGAATCATGGATGAAATTTTAAACTTTATACCAATCAGTTTTCCTAATTTTATATTTTTATGAATTTTATATCATTTAATAAAATATTATTTATTTTAAAATATCATTAATTTCAATTTTGACACTATTCATTTCTTGAATTTTAAAAAAATACCAATATATAATAAAACATCAAAAAAACCTTGAATATATATATAATATGTATGTTGAATCTA
Organism: Viscum album; assembly: GCA_963277665.1. Classification (NCBI taxonomy): domain Eukaryota; kingdom Viridiplantae; phylum Streptophyta; class Magnoliopsida; order Santalales; family Viscaceae; genus Viscum; species Viscum album. The sequence goes on along the minus strand of OY728138.1, from coordinate 959,177,984 downwards.
TAAAATTATTGTATGACATTAATTATATAAAATTATATTTATTTTAATATTTTTAATAACATTTATTTGACATTTCCATTAGTTTAACAATTACTGCATCATCATTGTGCAAACCTTTAATTTAATTATTTATTTCCTAAAAATTAAAATTAAATTATCTTGATAAATATAAAATTTTTAGATTTATAATGACTATTTATAGTTGAATATTTATTCTTAATAACCATATATAAAAAATGTAATAATTTTTAAAAATATTAGTGTGACATATTGGACTTCCCTTAAAATAAAATACTAAAAATTGATTAATGTAATCCAAGTGGATCCAAGAGGCCATAAAACTAGACCAAGGATGGTTTTTTTCGACACTAATGCATCCAATAAAATTAAAACAAGTGTTAGGATAGTTTTATAATACTTATAATATTATTTTTACCTTTAATCAACTGATTTACTCTTAACTGTGGTAATTAAAATAATAATAAAGTTACTACTCATATTTCCAAAAAATAAAAGGAACCTATTTACATAATTTGGACACATTGATTCAAAATATGGAATCCATTTTTCAAAATTACAAGAAATGAAGTTTCAGTAATTAATTTAAAATTAATCTCGTTGACAGAATGATAAAATGGGGTTTTAGAGTGAAAACACTCAAAAGATTGAAGTATTTTTTTATATCCTTATTCAATGTGAAATTGATTCCAATTACCTAAATTAGATTAAATAATAAAAAATTAATCTAATTATACTTTAAAACCAATTAAAATTATAATTTAACACTATAAATTATTTATATGAAAAATCTGGTTTCAATTAAAATGCAATATTTTATCACTATTCATCAAACCATGAAACTTATCAGAAAAATACCAAAAATTAAATAAAAATAAATTTTTATATTCCTGTTTAAAATAATAATTTTATTTTCTCAAATAAAATATATAAAAGTGTTAAAATTTGGATTTAAAATAGGCTCTCTATTAAATGGAAATAAAATTATCATTAGAAAAATATAGGTTTTTATGCGTAAAATTGAGTTTTTTCTTATATTGTACCTACTAAATATATTGTATGAATTTAAAAAATATTGGATTGAATATATATTACATTAATATCATTCAATAATTGTAATTAATTTAGTTTATTAGGATAAAACAACTTTGTGAGCATAAAAATAGTTCTTTATAAAAACATTTCTTATATATTCAGTTGGTTTCTATATTCATTTCTAATTAATTTGTAAATAATGAATTCAAACATATATTTTAATAAGTTATTTAATACTATTCATAATCAGAAAATTAATGGCTAAGTTATATCATATTATATTAAATAATAATATTTTTATAATATATCATTGTTTGGTAAAACTCAGGCTTGTGTGTAATTCAAGCCAACTCATTATTGTGCATAGCATAAGATTAAAATGGTGTTTCATATAAACAAATCTAGAAAAAAAATAAAATTTATTCAAAAATGAAAATATTGTAAAGTATTGGGGTGTTACATTCTCCCCATATTAATTAAATTGTGTCCTCACAATTTAAAGTTGATCTCGGTAGTCTAGGGCTTGATATTTGAAGATAAAAAATTATTGAAAATCCCACTTCATAAATAGGGTTAATAACAGATCTTATTAAAAAGATGGAAAGGGAAATGAAAATGTCACCACAAAACTAGGATTTTGAATAGTAGAATATTTGTGAAAACCTGGATATGGAAGATAAACCTGAATATAATGTTCCGATGAATAATGATAGAGATCATGGTCATTAGAAAGTATACTATCACAAGACCATAAATCTATGATGAGTTAAAGAGGCCATTGATTTCTCAGTAAGAAAATTAAACGAACAATGTTTTTATTCTAAAATACTTTTCCTAGAGTTAAGGAATTCATTTACTTCTTAGACTAAGAAACTAAGGAAACATACTTACTTGATAAGTAGAGTTTCATCCTTTAATAAACTTCCACTACAAACTTAACTTTTTCTCCAAATGATAAGTATTTAAGATGATTTTTTCATGCTTAAAGAGTTCGAATCAATTTATATGGATCAAAAAATCCACAAAATTATTTTAACATCCCAGAAATATGCAAGATTATTTTTATTTTTATCAATATTTTATTAAATTGATTAATTTATAAATAAAATAGATTTTTGATTTATTTGTTAAATTGAATCTATAAAAATTATATAATATTACTTTAAATTATCTATGATTTTATAAAAAATTTATACATTTCATATCTTATGTTATAATATTTTTAATAAATTATTAATTTCAACAAATAATATTTTATATTAAATTAACATTTTAAATTCTAAATACTACCTTTATAAATGTGGTTTTAATTTTTTAAAATGATATTTTATTATAAATAGAATTATTTTTTTATTCATGTATAAAAAATTATTTTTTCTGTTATTATATGGAATTACATGTTATACTTATAACATTTAAGAAAATGATGAAAAGGAATAATTAAATGAAATATAATGTAAATATATTATGAAAATATTAATAAATAAAATTTGAGTATTCATAATTATTTAAATCAATAAATTTTATTATAAAATTCAAATTATGAATATTCAATAAATAATCTAAATGACAATAATAATTAAATGTTATTTATTTGTAATAAATAATGTTTTAAACATTAAAAGAAATGTATTTTAACTTATAAAGGTTTAAGAATATACTAAAAATATGAAATTATATGAATAATAGTATTTTGAATTATGAAATATATTATTTTTAAAAGTATTTAATTCTGAATATATATTAGTTAACAATAATAATAAATAAGAAGAATTGAAAATATGAAATGAGTAGTGGATTTAGGGATTCTCGGGAGTCTGTATATGGTAACAAGAGAGCTCGAGCACTGAAGGGTCGAGCGTAGGTTTGAGAAAGGTCATGAATCGAGGGCTTGGGTGTAGTTGAGTTGACTGAAGAAGGATCGAGAGCTCGAGTCGAGGCTAAGCAGTAAGGATCTGAGGTTGAGTGCGATGGTGTGGGTTGAGCAAAAATCAACTCTGAAGGCCATTTTCAACCATATTTGAACCTCAAGTAGGGTTCCAAACTCGGTTAGGGGTTTTAGACGTGGATATCTAGTCGTATCTACCTCAGATATGCAAGCAGTTGTGTTTTTGATTGATTTAGGTGTCTTAAATATCATCTCTTAGATCTTACTTAGTATATTAATTACTCATTTTTATTCTCCTTCAATTTCTATTCCTTGCATGAAGTTTTCATACTATCATGTTGGATTTTTTCTTCAAACGTCTCTATTTGACACAATTTTATAATTATTTCCTGTTTAAATTGAAACTGATTGGTTTATTTTTGTCAACGATTTCAACTCACCATATATTCCTCTTGAATTTCTGTGTTTCCTTTCTTTTATCGGTATAAAATCACATTTATATAATTGGTGCATGTAATTTTATAAGACAATTTTCAGAGTAAGTTTCAAACTGGATCCAGAATCAAAATAAATGGCATTTATTGTCAGTTTTTCCCTTAATTTAGTCTTAAATGTTAAATCATACAGTTGAACAACATCTCACTTTGCAATCATCATATATCTAAATTAATTAGCTTTCCTATCAAGCATTATATCTGAATCAAGAATTTAGAAAATAGTCAATATCTTCCCTTTAAATGATATTGATTATTATTTGAATAAAAATATATTTTTAAAACTGTACAAATATGGATATAAAAGAGAACTTTCTCTGTAAACAGGTATTGAGGCACAGGAGGATGAGAAAATAGGTGAAGTGAGAGGTTTTAAGATAAAGGAAGTTTATAAGTTATACTTCTATGGAAAATAAAAGTAATGGACTATTTGTTTAATTGTTATCTTATGGTTTTTCAAGGGAAATTATTTTATATGTTTAAAAATGTTTATTTTTTTGATCATTTTAAATTAGTTCATTAAAATTTAAAATGTTTTATTTTTAAAATTTTGTGTGGGAGTTTAATTTTATTTTTATTTTATGTTATTTGAATTATAATTTCCAAATATTCATTTCTCTTATTATCATAAGTGAATTTATTTGTTTTAAAGATATTCTATTCTGAATATTTTAAAAAGGTATTTTATATTTACGTATATATGCTTAATTTCAAAGAAATCTGATTTTTTTTTGAAATATTGAAGATATTATTATTTTTAAAGTTATGAGATTATTATTTTTGAAAGAAAAATAATGATCCTATATAAGCAACTTTATTATTAATGTTTACTTCAAAATAAAAGTTATTATTTTATGATATCATTTTTTATTTCTTATTTATAGTTTTAAACAATAAAAAATATCATTTTATATTTTTAAATAATTTATACATATATGATTATCATTTTAAATATAAGATATGGCCATTATCTATAAATTGTGACATTTCATGCATGTTTTAGTTTAATTTTTATTTATTTTTTTCGGTATATAAGTGAGAAATTAATTAATTTATAGGAAATAATTTTCAAAGTGGATGTTAACTTATATTTTCATTAATATTCCATGTATTTAATCAATGCATGATGAAGATGAGATTAATTTTCTTCAAGTTTTATTATGAAATTATATATATATATATATATACTTTTAATTAAATGTAATTGTGATGTCAAGTTTTTAGAGTAAAAATTACAGTGAAATTATATATATATATAAGTAAGATTAAAATGCTTTTACAAAATCTGACACCTGAAAATTGTAAATATGATAGGGAAGTGGGGAGTGAACCCATCTCTTAAGTGGGTAGACCCAACATATCCTTCAATGTTTGAAGTGGACTTAGAGTTTTTTTCAAAAAGATTTCATATTTTCATCATAAAAATCACTATAATATGTTTAAAGAAATTTTTGAATGTAAGTGTTTTTAAGGTGTTATAATATTTTTAAGGTGTAAGTAATTTTAATAATATTTTCAAAAGGTATTTCTAAATTTATTTTTAAAAGCATTTTCAAAGGAATGTTCAAAATTATTTCTCAAAATTTATTTTCAAAGGAATATTTCATAAAAGGCATTTCAAATATTTTAAAACCACTTACTGGGAAATTAAATTCTCATCCCATATTTTAAAATGATTTACAGAGGTATCTTAGAAGTTCTAATTCAGACATCTTCACTTTTGGAGTCAGTGCACACTGAAGAGAAGTAGTAATACTGTGTTTTTTTTTATTTTCAACTTTGATAAATTATAATATGTAGTTTAATTTTTTAGAAACTCGACCATAAAATGTCCTCTATTGTATTAAGTGCTGTGTATTGTTTCAGTTATCTTTTATAAAAAAAATACTCAACATGTTTTTAGCATTGAATCCAAAAGCATGGGTTCAGGGAGTTATAAGTATAACTATATTTTCTTCCTTCCTTTATATATTAATCAAAACCAAAAATGGTTAGTATAAGATAAGATAATTCCTAAAAATGAATAATCCTTTATATGATGAAAAAAAATTAATATCCATAATTGAAAAGTAATACCCAAATTTTAACATAAATCATTCAGAAAATAACTATCATTCCTAAAAAATATTCTAGAATAAGATTGAAACCAAAAAATAACAATTATTTTATCATATATTCTTCCAAATAACTTTGATCACTCTTAATGACTTATACCAAAAAGTTAATTGCCTAAATCACATAATCTATAAGATATGGTAACCATTTTCATAAATTACCTGAATCACCATAAGTCCACAATAAAATTATATATTATTCCAAAATATAATTCAACCTTTACTTCTCAAATAAAATCCCCTAGTATTCTGTTTACCTTGGATCATATATAGGGTTTCAAAAAATATTAAATTTTGTTCAAAATAACATTAATCACTTAATCACCAAATCATTTTCCAATCCCAAGGTAATATATTTGATAAAATAAATGTCTCTAAAATAAAAATAACATTTATCCATTATATAGTTTAACTAAAAAAATTTCATGCTAACTGAGACTTCGCGTAGGCTAGTGGTAGGCACTATACCCTTGCTGGCCTTCAATTGTGGGTTAAAACCCTATGGCCTTTCCAGACACGATGGGTTGTCACCCAATGTGCATGTTTTCCTTTTTCTAAAACCATATTAACATTATCCAAAATGTGATAAGAATCCTAAAAAAATAACCTAAATATATTCAACATTAAAGAAATGTTTTAACCACAAAGGTTATCTCATATATTTCATTTTGTATTCCCAATAATATAAATACCCATAATTACCTTAAATTCAAAGATTATATAAACCCTAATGATTATACTTACCTTTAAACATATTTACATAAAATGAAAATGAATTATTCCTTAAATAAAATTTTCACACCTACTAAACCAATGGGTTTTGGTCTTTAATGTATGTTTTCCTAAATCTAGTACCCAAGGTTGCTACTAAACCTCCTTTGATACCGAATGTAATGACCTGACCCCATAATCCCAGAATCAGTGCATTATTTTATTACATAGACATGATTAAAAGGAATCAAATCCCAAAGTACTAATCAATTTAGTAGTCTTGAAGAACTAGATACATAAATGGTTCCCTTATTACATTGGTAAAACATAAAACATAACAAAGGAAAATAATTTTCATCCTTGAACTCATTCAAAAATTTCAACTTTATAACCTGGGGAAAATAGGGCAAATAAAAGGGTTATCTCAAATGCTCAGTAAGGGTAAGTAAAGTAGAAGAAATAATGAATTAATGAGAATAAATCAATGTGGAAAGGTAAATAACTTAGAACACATTCCATTTAAACAACTAGATAAGGCATAACCAATATGGCATGATAGATAACTGAAACACATGATATTTAATCAATAAAATGAGAGTAAAATGAATCCATAGATATATCAAAGAAAAAATATCATGGATAATAATAACTAAAATGAAGGAAATTATTAATTATTATATTTCATGTATCTGTCACATGAACCTCTACCATCAAGACCTTTCCCAAGATGGTTTAAGCATGTGGGTAAAAAACAAGTCTATTCTGCTTGGAAACAAACTCGAAGGATTTTTCGCCAATTAATTTTGTCTCATGAGACTTTTGATGCATCAAGGGGATTAAATTAAATGGTCCCCAAACCATAGTAATTTCATTAAATGGTACCTAACCCATTTCATACCTGTCTAAATCATTCCTCATAAATCTAATAATCGATTTAAAAAATATATCTAAATTAAATTTTCCTATACCACTTTGGAATATTTGAGTCATAAGCCCCATAAAAGTAAATAATTATCAAATGAAACATTTAATACCTTGAAGATAAATATATCCATGAAATGATATATCAAAATAGGGATTAGATACACCACAAAAAATAAGTGAGTGGTGAATATGAAATTTATCTCACAAATGTAAAAGGTGAGATGAAAACACCTTGACACTTTGTAATAATTTATTTAAAAGACCGTGCATTTATGAAAGAAAATATTTTATTTGAAAAGAACCTTATAAAATAGTATAGGAAGATTAAAAATATTAGGGTTTCATGATGGTAGTAAATTCCATTCTTTCCATATAAGTTAAATAAAACATTCCTTTTACTTTTTTAAGAAAAGTCATAAAGTGCCTTATTTTGGAAAACGACAGGAAGATTCCGTTTAAATAATATTATAGAAAGTAAAAAATGGGTAAAAATCAATTTTAAAAATAATTGTAGAATAGTAAAAATATTTTTGAAAACTTTTTTAGAATACACTAACATGGAAGATAAATATTCCCTAGTGGAGACTTAAACACAAAAATATTGGATAATGATGAGATTGTGAAATAAATACTTATCACTTTATAATTAGTATAATTTTATAGACATGAAAGAAATAAAATTATATGGATATTAAAATACCATAATATTAAGAATAATACTCATAAAATACATTCATGGGTGGTATATACACCACACAAAATAAATAAATAGTGTATAAGGCATGTGTTCCACAGAAATAAAAGTGAGACAAAGACCCCTTACCTCACACTTCCTTTTTAGTTGTACATGATTTAACCTCATGTATAATGGTTTAAATCATGTTATTAATTTATATAATAACCTTATTCATATTTATGATAACATATATGATCTTCTTATATTATTTTATCACCCGTTTGTTAATAATCTTTTATCATTTTCACTATTTTGGGTGTTAATTTCCCAGTTTCTTAAGTATGTTTTAACTTGTTATTAGTTTCTTTATTTACTTATATCATGATTTAATAATATATTTAATATATAATTTATTTAAATATAATATATGTTAAGTATTTATATATTTATAATAATTAATAAAATTTGTAGGTAAGAAATGATATTCACCGTTCATGGAGACGGTTGACCGTACATACGCATGAACACCACTTTCACTTCTTTTTCATATTAAAATAATTAAAAGTAAATGATATATATATATATATATACATATATTAAAATTAAAATATCATATATATGTAATATATATTACAAATGTTTATTAAAACTATTCTTTATATGTTTCATGTATAGTGTGAACGAATCATATTTCTTTGAGGTGGCGGTAGTCCAGACTTCCACAAATGATACTATCGTATTTACACAAAATGGAAAACATGAAGGTATGTGTTATATAAAAACTAAATAATTACTAAGGAAACATAAATATAATATATATCATATAAAAATAATTTTTCCATCATAATTATCAACCATGATAGGTGGTAATTGAAAAACGAATGACGTCGTTTCGCGAGGTGGAAGTTTGCCGTACATAAATGGTAAATTTGCTACCCATTTGATAGAAGTGTGTGTAGGTGTAGGTAGAAAAAATTACATAAAAAATATTAGTTTATTAATGATACTGGTGTTATTATATAATCATGTAATAATAAGAAATGAAGGAGTTGAGAATGAAATAAAACTAAAGTGATCGTTGAAGAACGTTACCTCTTATTTGGGTAACTCATTTTAGTTTATATCAAAAGCCTTAATTGGTTTGATTTCTACCCAAAGTGAGGCTTATAGAATTAGGGGATTTATTTTTAGAGATTATTTTAGAAGGTTTTGTATGAACAATAAGAATCAATGTAGTGTGATGAAGGGAGGGAGGAGGTTCCCTTTTATAATTGAGGTGAGAGGCACTTTTGGAAACTATCAAAATATTAAATTAATATAAATTAATTTTCAATTAAAAATGGCTCCAAAGAGAGTTATTTATAATATAATATGATTTTTAGTTGAAATAATATCATACAATAATTTTTATACATGTTTAGGTCGCATTCTTACCCTTACATTTTGGCTTTAACCCTTAGTTAAACCCTTTAACTCTTACCATGACAACTTGGCTTTTTACTATTTAAGGTTTAATATATTTACTATAAAATAAAAAAAGAACCATAAACAAGTAATGTATGACATTTTTAACTTTATTAAAATATTTTGGACTAATTTTATATTTTTATGAATTTTATATCATTTAATAAAAAAATATTTATTTCAAAATATCATTAATGTCAATTTTGACACTATTCATTTCTTAAATTTTAGAAGCATAATAATAAACAATAAAACTTCAAAAAAAACATTTAATACATATATAACTTGTATAGTAAATCTATTAAATTAGTGGATGACATTATGTATATAAAATTAAATTTATTTTATTATTTTTAATAACATTTATTTGATATGTTCATTAGTTAAACAATTACTACATAATCATCGTGCAAGCCTTTAATTTAATTATTTATTTCTTAAAAATTAAAAATAAATTCTCATGATAAATATAAAACTTTTATATTTCAAATTAATTTTTATATTCTAAGATATATTATTAATAACTATATATAAAAAATGTAATACCTTTTAAAAACATGAGTGTGATATATTGGATTTCCCATAGAATAAAATACTTAAAAATGATTAAAGTCATCCAAGTGTATCCCATAGGCCATAAAACAAGACCAAGGATGATTTTTATCGACAATAACCTATAAAATAAAATTAAGACAAGTTTTAGGGTAGTTTTATAATAATTATAATTTTATTTTGACCTCTAATTACCGATTTACATTTAACCATGATAATTTTTAAAAATACTAAAGTTACTATTGATATTTCCAAAAAATAAAAGGACCCTATTTACATAATTTAGACCCAATTATTAAAAATATTTAATCAATTTTTTAAAATTCAAAACATATAATTTTTAGTAATTAATTTAAAATTAATTTTGTCGATGCAACGAGAAAACAAGTTTTTAAAGTGAAAACGTTCAAAAGATTGAAATGTTTTTATACCCTTATTCAATGTGAAATTGGTTAAAATGACCTGAATTTGATTAAATGATAAAATTTATATAGTTACACTTTAAAAATAATTAAAAATATAAGTTTAAACTATAAATTATTTTGATGAAAAAGTTATATTCAATTAAAATGTAATATTTTATCACTAATCATCAAAACCTGAAACTTATCAGAAAAATACCAAAAATTCAACCAAAGTAAATATTTATATTACTATTTAAAATAGTAAGTTTATTTTTTAAAATAAAATATATTTAAATGTCAAAAATTAGATTTAAAATAGATTCTCCATTAAAATGCGGTAAAACTGCCTTTAGAAAAATATAGGTTTTTATGCATAAAATTGTATTTGTTCTAATATTATGCATATTAAATCTATTGGTTGAATGTAAAAAATATTTTATTGAATATATATTACATTAAAATCATTCAATAATTGTAATTAGTTTAATTTATAAGAATAAAATGACTTTTTGAGCATAAAAATAGTTCTTTATAAAAACATTTCCTATATATTCAGTTGGTTCTTATATTAATTTCTAATTAATTTGTAACCAATGAATTAAAACATATATTTTCATAAGTTAGTTAAAAATATTCATAACCAAAAACTTAATGGATAGAATATATCATATTATATTAAATAATAATATTTTAATAATATATCATTGTTCGATAAAACTATACCTTGCATGTAATGCAAGAAAACTCATTATTGTATGTATCATAAGATTAACATGGTGTTGAGTATAAATAAAGATAGAAACAAAATTAAATTTATTGAAAAATAAAAATATTTTAAATCCTTGGGGTGTTACATAGTGCCTTCTAAAGAATATAAGTTTCTAATATCAGTAACTTCTTCATGTTTTCTCTTTATACAAATTCATAACCATGTGAATATTATCTCTATAATATTCAACACTTAAATTATACTATAATTACAATCTTAGAGAATTGTTAAAATTAAATCTAGATAGTATTACTTTTAATTTTCATGAGGACTCATATTTCATTCTCATTTAAAGAAAACCATGAAACTTGGTTCTTAAACTCCACATAATTCCTTGAATACTCATGACCACATCTTCTCTACAAAAACTATAAGTATTAAATCACTCCATGTATGCATGATAACATGAATTCACTTGGTCAGAGTGTGAAGCACTCCTAGGAAACTTTTATTCATCACACTCCATGATGTGGTATTCTCTTTGCGATGTGGTTATATATTAAATCATAGAACTATATTTAACTCAAATATATTCATCAAATTACTTCACAACACGTTTTTATTCATCATGGAGAAAAGAAAAGTTCATATTTTTCTCTACTTGAATCACAATAACTCTTTGGTTTATTATTATTCTTAATAAATTAAATAATTACTCTAGTATCAACTGATTTATCTTTATAAGTATCTTCTACAATTTATCCAACTCCTCATATTTTTATAATCATTGGACTCAAGGATCCCTTTAAAAAGATTCTCACTACCTTCATGTATTATAGTTTGATTCCATGACTTTATCTAATTTTTAAAAATCAACTCATATTAAATATTTAGTGACTTTTATGCTACTCAGTTTATCTAAAACTTTTTCTTACATAATCACATACGATTTTGGAATTTACTACATTTTACTTTGCTCAGAAGAAACAACTCTTATGTATATAAGGTTGTTGATCCCACTTTAGGTGGGTTGTATTTGTTTTCAATGATATTAAAGTTTCAATATATATTTATGGAAATATGTTAACAAAGAATAATTTCAACAAGGAATATTTTTTTGGAATTTGGTTGAAGAACCCAAGATTGTTGTTGTGAAGAAGAATTCCTATGTAGTGTTTCACTTTATATATAGTAAATAAGGATTGAAGAAATATTTTTGAAGTTAAATTTTGAAGTATCTTTCTATCATTGATATAAAAAAAGAAGATATTTCCATTTGAATTTTTGGATATTCATTTAAATCATTTTAGTTTAATAGAGAATTTATAATGGTAAATTATATCTCTCCACGAAGAAGGTATTTTATAAGTTACATACTAGTGGTTTATATAAGTAATAAAATAAACTTATATAAAGTTAAAAGAAAAGAATAGAAGTTATTGGAAGGCTTAGAATTTAGTTCTTGAGTATTTGGGACTTAAGGGTGTAAATATATATTTGTTTTGAAAAAGGAAGTGAAGAGAATTTATCAAAAAAATATGGCCAACTCAAGGCCATCCAAGCACCTAAGTATCCAGGACATCTCATGGAGACAACTAACGAAACTCAAAGGTGATCCATCCAAGAGCAACATAGAGGTGGAATAGAAGGCTAAACAGATCCCTATAGGTAGAGAAATCATGAATCAATGAAAAGTGGGTTAGAACCACTATGAAGGGTGGTATGACAGACCCCTATAATGTTCTAGACCCAAGGGATTTACATACCCAAGGGATTTACATGTGGATGGTTAGTGTAGTTTTGTTAATATACTAGTGGTCACCCTCTACACATTTTTGTTTTGGGGTCACCCTCTACACATTTTTGTCTTGGGATCACCAAAACATGATTTAATATTCACCAATTTAAAATGAGAATGCTATTAAGTTATGAAAAAACATTCACCATCATCATTTAACTTTCATGACTAGTTACACACCACACTAGTATTTCTCATTCTGAGTCTTGGCATTAGATTTGGAAGATAAACATGATACTATTCTATATGTGGGTGTTTTAAATGTCTAAAAAGAGTTAATGCATACAATATTTATGGCCATAAAATTTCATAAATAGAATAGTCACTATAAAATGAGATGAAAGTTTCACTATAGTATTATTGAAATATTGAGCATACATGAGAAGATAAATAGTAGAGATGAATAACATTAAGAAGGAAAACAAAGTTTCTAAGAGATAAATATAAAAAATATATGAAATTAGATTGTAGAAAAATGACGAAGTGTACTTTGGATGAGTAAAATTTCATCTTAAAAGATTTATTATATTTAATTTCGAAGAGTCTTTCAAAAGATTTTGTAAGAGTAAATGTGAAGACTTTAGAAGATTTAGTTTATAAGAGTAACTCAACCTTCGAATGAGTAAGTTTTGAAGTTTAGTTTCAAAACATTGGAAGAGTTAAAGTTACTACTTAAGTATAGTAAATTATTAATCATATGATTTCAAGTAAGATTCATTTTAAATTCAAATATCATGATATTATTTATCATGATTCTTGTAGTGATGAAAGGAGAAGATCCCTGAGCACTTTATACTTTAAAAATAGAGAAATTGTTTTTGGTTTGTTTCATGATTTTCATGAATACATGGAATTCATTGAATAATTTAATTCATGGAGTTTTAATAATATAAAACCTTGTTTTTGTAGAATTAGAAAATTGAAAGAATACTATATGGGTATTTAGTAAAATTTAAAAGGGAAGATCCATAAATTAAAGCTAAATATTCATAGTGTTTGAATTATAGGGAATTATAGAAATATATATTTATATAGTTTTGTAAATATTTTTAAAAACAATGAGATTCATTGTGAAGATACATATTTAGGGAGATTTAGAAGAAGTGGGTGTGTGAAAAGTTGATACTGTACCCGTATTAAGAAACCTTTAGTATCAAAGAAGGGAGAATCCTCGAATCCAATAATTACTACATATTATTGTGAGTTAAAGATAATAAGTGACCCCATTATATAATTGTTAAATAAATAAAAATAATAAGAGGTAATAATGGAGAATGTTGTTTAATATAGTTCACAAATGCATAATAAGGTGAGCTTTATCTGTGTAAGTTGGATAAAAGAAGAAATAAATAGTATCACAAGTTTACTTCTATAATGAAGAAGAATAAATTATATGTTTTAATATGAATATAAAAATAAGAAGGGACATTAATTTTTTCAAGGGGAGAATAATAAGATATATCAACACATGAACAACTCAACAAGAAGTCTAAATTGGTGAAGGAAACTTTATTTTTTACCCCTATTTCATATCATTGTAAAGTGTGTCATGAACTAAAGTGTGAGTTTCACCATACACTATCAAGATACATAGATCATGAGTTCAAGATACTCTTAAATCACTATAGCTAAAAGTTTTACTACTAGTGGGTTGTGTCATCATGGGTTTTTCTTAATCACACCATGGATTAACCTTTTTTGAAAGGTGGACCTTTAAAATTTGTTGTCCCCTATTATGTGTGTGTGTTTAGAAGTGATAAGAAGAATGAATATAAGGTGAGAGAAATAGAGATATATTCACTTAATAGTTTAGAGGTAAAAGGAAAGATATAAATATATAAATTGAATAGAAAGGTCCCAACACTAATTCACCCCCACTCTCAATGTTGAGTAATCCCAAAAAAGATCGTATAATTAGTATTAGAGAAGGTTGCACCTATGGTTGAATTATATATTTTTAATTTTTTTTAAAGATTTAAATCTATCTTCCTATATTTATAATGAAGTGAAAAATTGTATAAGGTGTTTTAATATTTTATGAGAATTATATCACCACCAAGAATTTTATGAACATAAAGAAGAAAGTGATGAAAATACTAAAGAAAGCATCCCTCTTATAAAAATAATAATAAGAATAAGTTCCCCATAACTTAACTCTGATAAAGAAATATCAAGCATAAAATAGGATCTCATAACTATATTAAATACCAAGAAGATGGATAAAATTTATACCTCATTGTTCTACCTCCGAGGTGGTGCGTTTCCTGGGTGGTGCAGAAATGGTTCAACGAGAATCATCACCTGTCCCTTTTTCTATAGGGATGTGTTCTTATAGAATTTACTATTCCTTTGTTTCAACTTGTTCAACACCATTATCCTTTAAAGAAGTTTGAATCAACCCTATAAGAACTATTGGTTCTAACGGGCGATTGTGTGGGGGTCAAGCATTCATGCAGTTGGTCCTTCTTGGATATAAGTTCCTCAGATGGTCTCCAGTGGGTTTATTCGTGGAACCAAGAACACCCAAAGACCCTAGTATCCATGATTCATGGACCTGAATTTCAAAGGAAGGTGATCATTGGCTGATAATTTGGCCAACCATACTTAAGGAATCCATTGGTCAAGAGGATGGGAGGTTAGGATCACCGCACCCTTCCAGGAGAAGATTATTACCTGTTACAGGACTCTCTTATATATTTAAGTCATGTTCATATGTTCATGAATCCTTGGTTCATTCCCGAAGAGTGTGTATACAGGCTACCCTTGTTTTGTTAGATCATCGTAAACATGCATATATATTTGATTCTATGGAGGTGATGATGACTTGAGCCATTTTATAAGACTCTCTAGAGTTTATCATCATCTAGGGGAAGACATAAAGTGACTTAATGTTGGGATTAGGCCCACAAGGATGGATTCCTACGTATCCTCAGGAGAGGAATCTGAACCCACATAGTTCGTATTGTGTGGGGATTATGCATGGGAGCTGCCCATTTGAGGAAACATGATTGGGTGAACCCTTTATGGATGGGAACCCTTTCGAGCTCAGGATTTTTGGTATGTGTCCTACATATCCTGATTCGATCAGGAATCAGAGTTATTGTAGTTAAGAATGTGTGGGGATTACGCATGGAAGCTGCCCATTTATGAGACATGACTGGGTGAACCCTTTATGGATGGGAACCCTTTTGAGCTCGGGACTTCTAGAAGGCATCCTACATATACTAGTTTGATGAGAAATAAGAGTTCTCGTAGTTCAGAACGTGTGGGGATTATGCATGGAATCTACCCATTTGAGAGACATGACTGGGTGAACCCTTTATGGATGAACACCCTTTTGAGCTCGGGCCTTTTAGTAGGCATCATACATATCCTGGTTTGATCAGGAATCAGAGTTATCATAGTTCAGAACGTGTGGGGATTATGCATGGAAGCTGGCCATTTGAGAGACATGACTGGGTGAATGTAAAGACTCATAAATTTCAAGGAATTTTTTTTTCTTAAATTCTTTGGAATTTTACGAGTCCGCAGTTTCTGACGGTGCCTGATTCCGAGGCCCGGTGTGTCTTGGAATCAATTTCTGAAGTTTTGTTTGGGTATGTTCAGTAAACGTACGTGCGAGGTTTTCTATCTTTTGAACCGATTCTTGGAATTGAAATCTGAGGGCACCGATGAACTCGCAGTGCTGGTATTCGCTTAAGGGGACCTTTACCGTAGTTGTGTTTGGTCGAGATGAGAAGTTAATTTTTGGGAATTTTATTAAACTAAATAAAATTATGTGTTACATTGTTTTATTTAGGGTGGTGGTTATTCCCTCCAAAAGAAATTTGGAGGTGGGGACTACACCCCACATAACCTCCCTTGGGAGGATAATGTGTGGTGGGGCCCACATGAGCATGTAACCCCTCAACTCCCCCTTTAACTCCCTTAAACCCCTCTCTTTAAACTTTTGAACTTCCACATAATGGTGGAGCCTCTCCACCTCCCTCCATTAATTGTGCCAACCCCATAAATTTAATTAATTAAGCTCTCTTAATTAATTGATTATTTTGAATTGATTTGAAATGCATGGAATTATTAAATTTGGAAGCCTTTTATTTTATTTGCATTGGAAAATATTCTATTGGGGAGGTTATGGAGAATTAGAAGAAAAGTGTCCCTCTCCATGAAGGACATCTTCGACGAAGAATGTTCTCTCCACTTATTCAACCGGGGCAAGAACGTGAGCCGATGCCCACGAGGAACGCCCGTCTTCCTTCTTATTTCTTCACGTCAAGGGAGAAGATGCCGTCCGCTAAGAGCACCACCAACGACTACGTATTTCCCTTCGATGTTGACGGGATGACATCCGTATTCCGCAATGCTTATCTTCTGCAGCTCGTTGACATGCAACGTTCTTGAAATCGAGGTAGGGGGTTATGATCAATTTTAATTGAATAAAATTGAACCTCGTTCTTGATTGAAAATCTTGGATTGATTTCGGCCTATTGTTATTTCCTAACACGGAGGAAGTGGGCCGAACGAACACGGCCTGACGACCCTCCATTGGTTCTTGAATATTTTGGAGGTGGCGACCGGAGGCGGCGGCGTCTGGAGGCGACAACGACAGGAAGCGATGACCACACACCGGCCGTGTGGAGGAAACCGCGGCCCGCGGTGCGGGCCGCTCGGACGAAGCGAACCGGCCGACTGTAGCTAAACGGGCTGGAGGACCGCGGCGCCTCCATTGTGCCACGCTGCGGGAAGACTACGGCCCGCTGTGCGGGCTACTTACTGGACAAGCTGGCCGGCTATGGCCGGCCGTGTAGAAAATCGCGACGCCCTCTTGGCGCCGCGCTGCAAAGGAGACGCAACCCGCTTTCATGGGCCGCTCGGCGGATGAGCCGGCCGGCCACCTGCCAGCCGGGATGGGAAGATCGCGACGCCTCTTGGTGCCTCTTGGCACCGCGCTGCGAAGGGACAGCGGCCCGCTGTGCGGGCTGCTCGCGCCGGAGCTGACCGGCCGGCTTCGGCCGGTCGGGCAGGAGAGGCGGGTACCGCTCAGCGCTGCTGTTTCAGGAAACCGGGGGGCCGCGCCCCTGCTCTGCTCGGACAGATGGCCGATCCTTGGCCAGCTGCGGGCCGAGACGAACATGCGCGGGCCGGGCCGCCCTCGCGCGGGCTAGACCTCCCTCTCGCGGGCCGGGCCTCCCTCGCGTGGATCGGGCCGCCCTCGCACGTGCCAGGCCACAACCGCCAGGCTGGGCCACACCCCACCGGGCCGGCCCGACCCCTGACAGGGTCAGACCCACAAAACTGGCTCGGGACGACCCGCCAGCCCACCGGGCTTGATGGATCGGGCCCGTTTCACTTAAATGCGAATATCTTCTTGACCGCGCGTCTGATCGACACGCCGTCTGCGTCAATAGGATCCTCTCAAAGAGACGGTACTTTTGAGATACTATAATTGGGTTTTGGGTGACTTTGAAAAACAGCTGGGTCTGGAACGAGTGTAATTCCAACCGGGCCCCTGGAACGGAAAAACCAATAACTCTCAGACTAGACGTCCGATTGACATGCCATCTGTCGCGTTGGGTTTCTTTTGATGAGACTGAACTTTGGGATACATCAACTATGGAATTATTGATAGTTGATGTATCGACCCCTTTGCTTGAGGAGCAGACCCTCACGGAATCGAGCATGCTGTGTGCGGAAAACCTAGAGCTTTCTGCGACTGCGATGACTACTATACCAGAATCCTACATGGGTTCGGTAGCTACGACTACTATACTGGGATGTTCTGTGGGTTCGACGACGATGGCAATTGTACCAGAATCCTCCATGGGTTTGACAACGATCACTACTGTTCTTGTATCCTTTGTGGGTCTCGCAGTTTGACCTCTGTACTTGTATCCTGTGTGGGTCCGACAGAGTAGCTAGTCTTGTATCCTGTGTGGGTCCGACAGCTTAGATGAATCGGTGTGATGACTACTATTCTTGTATCCTGTGTGGGTTTAGAAGTTTGACCTCTGTACTTGTATCCTGTTTGGGTCTGACAGAGTAGCTGGTCTTGTATCCTATGTGGGTCTGACAGCTTAGCTGGTCTTGTATCCTATGTGGGTCTGACAGCTTAGATGAATTAGTAACTATATCTGATCATCTCTATCGCTATACGAAAGATGTATACCTTTGTGAGCTGAGTCTTGACTTTCAAACATTATCATCGATGTGATTGATTTTTCTTTCTGTATGGACTGGGTTGTGCTTGGGCTTGAGAGTTGGAGCCAAACTAAGATTGATAACTTAGGTATATGTATGGGCATATACCTAAGTAGGGTTGCTTGATACTTTGTGATTGTATCTTTCCTTTTGTGGTTTATCCTTCGTGGATTCTGGGAGACCTTCAAGGGTCTTGGGGTCCCTACTGAGTATCATTATACTCACCCCTACATGGGCTATGCCCGCACTTCGTTGTGTTAGATGCAGACAACGGACAACGTCGACAGAAGCTGAGAGCGATCTAGGATCGGACGGTACCCAGAGGTGGACCACACGGTGAGACGGTACATGGAGCGGACCGATAAACGTGGAGTGCTGAGGTGGACATCTGTACCTACCCTTTAGGTAGGATACTCAGTGGATGTTCGAGGAGCTTCCCTTTTCAGCTGTTGTCCCTTTTTCAGTTGTACTTATTTTCCGTTGTACCTGTACTTTACTGTTGGGCTTGTATTTCCAGCCCCTTTTACATTCAGCACTACTTTTTGTATACAATTTTCACCTAGTTCTTTGCTTCCATCTTACTCTGTTTGTGTTTTTGTTACTACTATAAAGGTAATTCCTTTCCAACTTTGGGATTTATGACTTTGGTGCTAGTCGCCAGCCCCTGGCCTATGGGAAGTAGGCTTGGGGTAGTCACGGCATGAGCCTCGAGAACGGGTCGTGACAAATTGGTATCAGAGGAGTCGGTTCTACCGCATAACTTAGGAGTCTGATCTTTATTTTCTGTGAAGCAATAGTGTTAAAAGTATTGAGTGTGGTTTTCATTCCAGGGAGTCTGGTGTAGGTGCGACGGCCGACTTATCCATACACTAGGACCCTGACCTCTGATTTCCGACTTAGTGCACAGAGACACTGATTGCGTGTGTGTTTGAAGAGTTTCCTTTTTGGTATCCTTGAGTCAGCTCACCAGGTATAACTTATTGACCATGGAGCACATGTTTTTTATCAGGATGCCACTGCGAAGATAGCCAGCTAGGGTTCCCGAGAGAGAGTACACGATGACGGCCCACCGAGCGACGAGACTCCAGTGCAAGGCCCTCTTACTATGTTGGCACCTTCGGGTGGTGTACCAGTAGTAGCACCACCCATTGGGCAGTAGATGCCACCAGCCGCACTGGCAGACGGTGCAAACCGACTGAGCGCATTGCATGAGTTCCATCGGCAGAGGCCTCCAAGGTTTTGAGGCGAGACAGATTCCCAGGCAGCAGAGGACCGGATAGAGGCGATTACTGGAGTTTTCCACCTAGTTGAGACACTAGTAGAGTAGATGTTGATCTTAGCTACTAATCTTTTTTAGCGAGTGACCATGAGGATGGTCCGCATAATGATGAAGTTTTAGTAATTGGACCGTTTTTTGATATGGTACCTTTGGGCAGTGTGCCAACTATATCACTACCCGTTGATCAGCAGACACTACCAGCGGTACCGGTAGAGGACACTTGTAGGCTTAGTGCCTTACATGTGTTTCAACACTAGATATCCCTCAAGTTACGAGGTGAGACCAACCCACATGAGGCTAAGGACTGGCTTGAGGGGGTGGATGAGAGTTTTCTAGAGCTTATACAGCTTCGTCAAGATGACGTGTCGGTAGCTGAGTATTCATTGAGGCATATCAATCTTTTCTGGTACTCGATGAATATGATTTGATTAGTGCTTTAGAGCTCGGACCTCTGAGCGAGGTGTGTTTAAGAATATCTGAGCCAACAATTTTTCCTCTATGCATTCCTACTTAAATTAGGGTGCTAGAGAGAACCTTTGTGGTTGAATGTTCATTGGCTGAGCGGATACAACCAGTGAATGTTAACAGTTGGAAAGCATGAAACTAGCGTCAGTCTTAGATACTTGAGCATGTAAAATGTTTCAAGAAGAGGAATTTTTAAGGAGAGATGAATCTGCAGGGCAACAGACATGGAAGCAGAGCTAGGAGAGCAGCATGAGGTGGTGAACATTTTGACATGTTACAACCACCCGCCTTTGTATTCCCCGCTAGGCACATGGAGATGGAGGGCAGGGGAAGAGAGTAGCTACATGCGGTAAACGAGTGTGACCCAAGGGCTCTAAGAATGATTTGAGGTACGATCTGTGTCTACTACTAGCTTCCGTATCAATAGACATAGGTACCAATCATTCCTTCCTTCCAAGAATCTTGTCCCAGACCTAGAGTATCTTGTTAAGACGTTGACTTGACCATCACGTCTAGAGTTACCTTTGGGAGGAGACTCAATAATCACACTTATGTCGAAGGTGTGATCTGACCCTTGAGGCGGGAGTTTTGGTTGGAACCTCTTGGTGGCAGCATCGAGGCCTTATGACATTAATTTGGGTATGGAATAGGCAACCACAGTTCATACACAGATTGATTCTATTAGGAAAAAAGGTTATGGTTTATCTACAACGTTGGGATGGGGTTTTCCTTGGTTGGTGAAAAGGAAAACCCAGTAAACACAGGATGGAATCATGCATAAGAGGGTGCAGTCGATCACTCAGGAGTCGGCTAAACTTACCTTTGTGCCAAACTTCTCCAGAGTTTCAGCACCACTATCAGCTTTGACAAAGAAGGGGGAAACCCTTCATGTGGTCAGATAGATGCCAGCATAGCTTTCAGGAGATGAGGTAGAGATTGACTAGTGCGCCCATCTTGAGGCTACGGGAGGAGGGAATAGGGTACGTAGTTTACTGAGATGTATCAGGGACCGGACTCGGGTGTGTCTTGATACAGGAGTGATCAGTTATCACCTATGGTTCATGGTAGTTGAGACAACACGAGCAGAACTATGCTATCCATGACCTGGAGTTAGCAGCAGTGGTCTTCGCCTTGAAGATGTGGCAACACTATCTTATGGGCTGACCCAGGGGAGTCAATACTTGTAGGACCAGAGATGTTGTAGGCTAAGACGGAGAAGGTACAGATCATCCAGGAGAGGATGAAGACTGCACAGAACAGACATAAGTCCTATGCTGATAGGAGACGGAGACCATTGGAGTTCGAGGATGGTGACCATGTCTTCCTACGGGTCTCACCTCGACGAGATCTACGGAGATTTGTCTGGGGCAGCAAGTTATCTCCACGTTTCATCGGACCGTTCCAGGTCCTCAGCAGGGTAGGCGAGGTGGCTTACCGCCTGGCCCTTCCACCTCAGTTGCACCGGGCACACGATGTCTTTCACGTATCTCAGCTGAGGAGATATGTGCACGACCCGTCACACATCATCAACCATGAGGAGATGGACATCGATGATGGGGCGACATTCATGGAGGTCCCAGTGGAGATCGAGGATTGACAAGAGAAGGTCCTATATGGACGGTCGATTCATCTAGTGTGCATTCACTGACAGCACGAGAACCTTCAAGAGAGCACTTGGGAGCGGGAGGCTCAGATACGTGCTCAGTACCCACATTTTTTTCCCTAGTGTGTGTTGTAGCTTTAAGGGGACGTAAAGACCTGAGGTGGGGGTAATGTAAAGACCCAAAAATTTCAATGATTTTTTTTCTTAAATTCTTTGGAATTTTACGAGTCCGTAGTTTCTGAGGGTGTCTGATTCCGAGGCCCGGTGTGCTCAGAATCAATTTCTGAAGTTTTGTTCGGGTACATTTAGTAAACGTACATGTGGGTTTTTTCTATATTTTGAACCGGTGCTCAGAATTGAAATCTGAGGGCACCGATGAACTCGTAGCACCGATATTCTCTTAAGGGGACCTTTACCTTAGTTTTGTTTGGTCGGGAGGAGAAGTTAATTTTTGGGAATTTTACTGAACTAAATAAAATTATGTGTTACATAGTTTTATTTAGGGAGGTGGTTATTTCCTCCAAAAGAAAGTTGGAGGTGGGGCCCACACCCCACATAACCTCCCTTGGGAGGATAATGTGTGGTGGGTCCCACACGATCATATAACCCCTCAAATCCCCCTTTAACTCCCTTAAACCCCTCTCTTTAAACTTTTGAACTTCCACATAATGGTGGAGCCTCTCCACATCCCTCCATTAATTGTGCCAACCCCATCAATTTAATTAATTAAGCTCCCTTAATTAATTGATTATTTTGGATTGATTTGAAATGCATGGAATTATTAAATTGGGAAGCCTTTTATTTTATTTGTGTTGACAAATATTATATTGGGGAGGCTCTGGAGAATTAGAAGAAAAGTGTTCCTCTCCACGAAGAACATCTTCGATGAAGAACGTTCTCTCCACTTCTTCAACTGAGGAAAGAACGTAAGGCAATGCCCATGAGGAACACCCATCTTCCTTCTTCTTTCTCCGCGTCAAGGGAGAAGATGCCGCCCACTAAGAGCGCCGCCAACGACTACGTATTTCCCTGCGACGTTGATGGGACGACATCCGTCTTCCGCGATGCTCGTCTTCCGTGGCTCGTTGACGTGCAACGTTCTTGAAATTGGGGTTGGGGGTTATGATCAATTTTAATTGAATAAAATTGAACCTCGTTCTTTGTTGAAAATCTTGGATTGTCTTCAGCCTATTGTTATCGCCTAACGTGGAGGGAGCAGGCCGAATGAACACGGAACGAAGAACCTACGTTGGTTCTTGAATATTTTGGAGGTGGCTACCAGAGGCGGCAGCGTCCGGAGGAGATTAAAACAGGAAGCGGTGACCGCACACCAGCCGCATGGAGGAAACCACGGCCCGTGGTGCGGGCCGCTTGCTGGAAAAGCTAGCCGGCTACGGCTGGACGAGCAGGAAACTATGACGCCCTCTTTGCGCCGCGCTGCAGAGGAGACACGTTCCACTTTCACGGGCCGCTCGGCGGATGAGCTAGCCGGCCGCCTGCCAGCCAGGCTGGAAAGACCGCGGTGCCTCTTGGCGCCACGCTCTGAAGGGACCGCGACCTGCTGTGCGGGCCGCTCGCGCCGGAGAAGACTGGCCGGCTTCGACCGGACGGGTAGGAGAGGCGGCGCCTCTTGGCTCCGCCGTTTCAGAAAACTGGGGGGCCGCGCTCCCTGCTCCGCTCAGCCAGCTGGCCGATTCATGGCCAGCCGTGGGCCGTGTCGCCTGCCGTGCAGGCCGGGCCGCCCTCGCGCGTGCCAGGCCGCCCTCACGTGGGCAGGGCCACCCTCGCACGGGCCGGGCCATATTCTTCGTTCTGGGACATGCCCCACCAGGCTGGTCCAACCCCCGACTGGGTCGGACCCACCAAACTGGGTCGGGCCAACCCGCCAGCCCACCGGGCTTGACGGGCCGAGCCTGTTTCTCTTAAATGTGAATATCTTCTTGACCGCATGTCCGATCGATGCGCCGTCTGTGGCAATGGGATCCTCTCAACGAGACGGTCCTTTTGAGATAATCTAAGTGTGTTTTGGACGACTTTGGAAAACAGACGGGTTTGGAACTAGCGTAATTCCAACCGGGCCCCTGGAACGAAAAAGCCAATAACTCTCATACCGGGCATCCGATTGACGCGCCGTCTGTCGCGTTGAGTTTTTTTTGATGAGACAAAACTTTGGGATACATCAAATCTGGATTTCATGATAGTTGATTTATCGACCCCTTTGCTCGAGGAGCGAACCCTCCCAGAATTGAGCGTGTTGTGTGCGGGAACCCTAGAGCTGGCTGCGACTGCGACGACTACTGTACTGAAATCCTACGTGGGTTCGGCAGTGACGACTACCGTACTGGGATCCTCTGTGGGTTCGACGATGATGGAAATTGTACCAGAATCTTTTGTGGGTTCGACAACAATGACTACTGTTCTTATATCCCGTGTGGGTCTGGCAGTTTGACCTCTGTACTTGTATCCTGTGTGGGTCCGACAGAGTAGCTGGTCTTGTATCTGGTGTGGGTCCAACAACTTAGATGAATCAGTGTGATGAATACTATTATTGTATCCTGTGTGGGTCCGACAGTTTGACCTCTGTACTTGTATCCTGTGTGGGTCCGATAGAGTAGCTGGTCTTGTATCCTGTGTGGGTCCGACAGCTTAGCTGGTCTTGTATCCTGTGTGGGTCCGACAACTTAGCTGGTCTTGTATCCTATGTGGGTCCGACAGCTTAGATGAATCAGTGACTACATCTGATCATCTCTATCACTATATGAAAGATGTATACTTGTGTGAGATGATTCTTGACTTTCAATCATTATCATCTATGTGATTGATTTTACTTCCTATATGGACTGGTTTGTGCTTGGGCTTGAGAGTTGGAGTTGAACTGAGATTGATAACTTAGGTATATGTATGGGCATATACCTAAGTAGGGTTGCTTGATACTTCGTGATTGTATCTTTCCTTCTATGGTTTATCCTTCTTTGATTCTGGGAGACCTTCAGGGGTCTCGGGGTCCCTACTGAGTATCATTATACTCACCCCTGGACGGGCTATGCCCGTACCTCGTTGTGTTGGATGCAGACGACGAACATCGTTGACGGAAGCCGAGAGCGAGCCAGGATCGGATGATACCCAGAGGTGGACCACATGATGTGATGGTACACTGAGCGGACCGATAGACGTGGAGTGCTAAGGTGGACATCTGTACCTACCCTTCATGTAGGATACTCATCAAACGTTCTAGGAGATTCCCTTTTCAGCTGTTGTCCCTTTTTCAGTTGTACTTGTTTTCCGTTGTACCTGTACTTTACTGTTGCGCTTGTATTTCCCGCCCCTTTTACTTTCAGCACTACTTTTTGTATACAGTTTTCACCTAGTGCTTTTCTTCCAGATTACTCAATTTGTGTGTGTGTTTCTACTATAAAGGAAATGCCTTCCCAGCTTTGGGATTTATACCTTTGGTTCTAGTCGCTAGCCCCTGGCCTATGGAAGGCGGGCTTGGGGTAGTCACAGCACGGGCCCCGGGGACAGGTCGTGACAGTGAACCCATTATGTATGGATACCCTTTTGAGCTTGGGTCTTCTAGTAGGCGTCCTACATATCCTGGTTTGATCCGGAATCAAATTTCTCATAGTTCAGTATGTTTGAATGTTATAATCATCACAAACCTCTAAGCCCACACGAGTCTTACTCAGTGTAAAAAACAAGAGGTTTTGAAAGATTCAACAAAGCACATGCTTCCTACCCTATTGGCGGGAGAGGGAGAGCCCGTGAAGGAAGAGGCTGGGGCAACCGTGGGTGAGGGCACAGATCAATGAACCTTTCTATGTGAAATTACATTGAAGGTCATGCAGCCCTGCCTTGGAAGATTGGGGACTTACCTCAGTGGGAGGCCCCCAGAGCATGTTTTGGGAAGGGGAGGAGTTTCATCCTCATCAAATGGGGGAGCAAACATAACCCCTTTGACTGATCACTATCCCTCATTGAATGGAAAATCAAGTGATCACCCATAATTCCTAGAACGGAGAGGTTCGTGTCGGTGTCCCATGGTTGGAATCCGGGTTACCGTGGGAATTTATCCTCACAGGAATTCCCGAAGCCCACACCTTCATGGGGAGAGCCTTTGTGACTCCGTTTACCATGGGTATGTAGACTCAATGGGGTGCGCTGATGCACTTGATGGTATGATTACATGGGTCTGGTGGTTTTGGAGGAGGCTTTTTCTTGATGCTAGGGGGCTGTTTAACCGAGGGACCATGGAGGAATAGATGATAATGGAAGGGTGAGGTTGGAGCCGAAGGAAATGATACCTGAAAACACCCCATTCCACATACTGATTTCTTACGTGGGATGGGAGAGGCTTTACATAACGTAGTGTTATATGGGCAGAGGGGCCATCCATATACCAATGAGGTACATGACCATGGGTATTGGCCACCATGTACCATAGTGGTATGCGGCTCCTCATGTCGCTTGGGGTTTCATCCGTGTACTGATGCAATACCCGACGCCGGGTTTAGTCCACGTAGCAGTGCGCTAGGCAGAGCACTATATTGAAGGAGGGTCTATAGGATTTTCATTCGTGGGAATTTCATCAGCGTGGAGTATATGGTTCATGATTTCACCATTTAGGTTCATGGTTCTCCTTTTATTATTAGGTTCCCCTATTTTATGGTTCGCAACCGGATGTACCTGTGGGGAGAATGGTTCGCAGTCCTGGCTTCGCCGAAGAATTAAGACAGAAGCTGGAGTGCAACCTCTAAGTATCCCTCAAGATTTCGTCATCCATCCTTCTCTCCTTCTATCTCCCTCACTATGTATCTTCCATACTTATACTGTGCTCCTTTTATAGAGCATATAAGCAATCATATCTATTGGGAACATGACACCATTTGTGGAGTCCCATTGAATCAATATCCTGACCCACGGAAGACTCGATCAACTGAGGTTTATGGAGACTTTGGTTCACGGTTACGGTTCAGGGAAACCCTACTGGTTTGATTCATCTGCGAACTGATGGGTTCGTGGAATGGTATGCAGATCTCTTCCATGTGCGTGATTCCTTTGGTTGATGCGGTTCGTGGTTGTCATGTTCACTGGCCATCGCTCCGTGGGCCATCGGTTCATGGAACGTACCACGTACCCAATGGTTTGCGATCAAGCTGGTTTGCATACCCTTCCCGATGATGGTAGGAGGTTCACTTGAAATCCTTTTCAAAGTTTAATTTCTTCAAGTTTCCTCTAAAACTTGAAACTCAATCTGAGTCCATTCACCCTGCTAGACTTGTAGGGGTAATTTATCTCTTCTACAAAGCAATTGTGGGGGTATTTTATTCCTTTGGTGGAATTTTCAGGACCCAAAAAATTCTCCCCATCAGAATGGGGTCCGTTCAGAACAAAAAGGGGACTATTCTGATGTAGAAATGGTCTTGAAATAAAATGGTTCATGGTAGAATAGATTGACTTTGGAGGAGGGTACCACACCTATATATAGGGGCCCATGTCATTTTTCTTTTACCGTTTCTTACGGAGAAAAGTAATCTCAATTTTCTTGGATTCTTTTACTCTTGTGTACCATGAACCTTGTGAAAATCCCATTCAAGAACTGCTTTATATGTTCCCTGAACCGATTTCCTTGCCATTTCTATATCCGCGTACCATATTTTGTATTTTCACGAACGGAACTATGGAATTTCAAAGTTAAAGCCCAGATTCTGTGTGGGAGAATGCTATGCGGCTGGCTTGTTCGCATACCGAACTTGGATCATCGAACTGAACTTTAAAAACTATTAATACAAACTTAAATTTTAATCCAAAAATTCTGAACACGAACTTAACCGAGGCCGAGGTTCGTAGTTTCTTCCTTCCGTGAATTGTTATGTTTGCCAGCCAAGGGTTCGTGGTCCTGCGCCTCACTATTCTTTCACGTACCATGGATGTACGCGGTGAACTAAATTTACATACCATAACTATAGGTGGATTATCTTCCATGTGTCATGTTGTATGTGGAATGATCCTTTTGTGTACCGTTTTTAGGAACATAACGCGACGCCTTTTTCTGACATGTTTTAAGTCCTTTATCCATTTTTTCCATAGACTTTACCCAATAATTTTTTATTGGACTGACTTCTCATTAGCTTATGTATCTTCCTGTGTAGGCTACAATGGATGATTCACAGGCCGCTGCAAAATTGATGAAGACAAAGGAAACCATGGTGAGGAATAGCGATGATCATATTCGAACCCACATCATTCCCCATGACAACTTCCTGGAGGTCTTCTTAACACCAGAGCTCTTAAACTATCCCTTATTTGTACAATTACCACTTTATGGATTTGGTATTCCTATTGATGTGCCTTTTCCATTTCCTAACCCTAGCATCCCTTTCGTTCTCTTAGAGACACCACAAGGTCATGATTGTGCCAACATTTCCCCAGTTGCAGAATTCATCGCCGCTCTGATTCAGGAAAATTTCTTCATAATGCGAGGCTCGGTATGGACTCAAGGAAACTGTAGGTGTCGCGATGGTGTCCCGAGACTAGACGCCCGAGAATACCCATCCATTATCAGAATTTTCTGAAAAAATCCTTGTGGAGGGTGGAGCATCAAGTAGGATTTGTGGGCCGGAGGATGTTTCTATGATGAGTGGGCCTGACCATTCTAGGTACATCAGACTAGTCTGGAGTCCCCTGACCAACTAGAGGCGGTTGACTTGCACAAGGTAGCCTGAGTTTCTCAGTTTTCAATCTTCTCTCTGAGCAAAATCCTTCCAGAATTGCTGAGCCACTGGTATTTGAGCACCAACACCTTCCACCTACTGGTCATGGAAGAGAGATCACTCAATCATCCCCTCTAGGCTCGTTCCCTCATCCCATTCGAAGTGTGGATAAGGTTTTTCCTGGAGATGAATGGACCCAAGCTGAGGGCTCACCGCAGTCGAACTCATCCCACTCGCCAGTCCTAACACACTCCAGGGTTGCATTGTGCTACCCTCGAAGCAGGGAGATATAGCACATGGGGATATGAGATTTGGTTATAAGTTTCACCTATGATTAGATTGGAAGTTTTCTTTTCCATGTTTTTAAGTGGACGACTCTTCCCATTCCATGACGTATACACCAGGGTCTGGGCCTGTACCTTGATGATGTTAGCCACACTGGCAAAGGGTCGACCTTTTAATTTGTCCCTTCATAACCTCACCCAAATTTATGAATTATTGGGACATATACAGGAAGGTAGGACCCTGCATCATCTCAGTGGACTATTCTAATTTTTGTATGGGTGGATGGAAGAACACTTCCCCTGTTATGAATACCAACATACTGTAAGGGTTCCCCATTCTGAATTTCATCCTGCTCTTCTCAACATTTCTTTTGTTCGTCCTAGGACTTTGAGTGTTACCGATGTAGTTGGGATATTGAATGATGCTTCTCATTTTTCATTTTCACTACATTCTACCCCTCATGGATCAATGAAAGGTGACATGGGAGATTCCTTGGAGGAATTTTCATACCTCATCAATATTTGGGATGGGATGCTCACTGCTCGTGTAGACTGAGTAGTTATTTATTAACCATACCTACCTTACCGATTTTCTAGGAAATTTGGATACCTTCAACAGATTGCACTGCTTCCAGCTGTTCAATTAAGGGGAGAATCTCATCCCATGGTTCTCTTCTAATTTTGGATTATGATGATGCATGAAGGTGCTGCTAGGGAGATTATCATTCCTAACACAATGGGGCCCACATTTCTATCACTGAAGTATGACCGACTATGGGAATATTGTTACCTTAGTAAGATGCTGAAAGAACTAGTTTGGAAGGTGTAGAAACCCTTGACCATTTCCTATCCTTTCCTTTCCCCAACGACAATGATACACCTTCCTTTTACTATGAAAAGTGCAACAACTACACCTTACACTTCCGTCCCTACAACAACCAATATGGATAGACCTCATTCCCCTACTCTTGTGGTAAGAAGGAATTCAGTACGTCGTCAAAAGCATATGGGAGGGGTTTCATTAGTATAAACCATTTCGGTGGGAAATGATTCAGACTACTCCCCTCTTACGGATATTTCCCAAGATCTTAATGAGGCTGGCACCAGTAGAGTATCACCAACCATCCTAGAGGCCACAGTTATTCTTTTTTATTCGGCTCCAATGGATGGGCCATCTGAGGGCAGAAAGAGTCTCCCATCTTTGGTGACCTACCTTAGGTCCATCCCCACCCCTATAGCGACGCTTCCTACTTAAAGAAACATATAATAAGGGGAGGATATAAGTGTTGGTGTTGTGTCAGGGCAATAGGCAGTGCGAAAAGAAGTATGGTACCCGTTATGCACTCTTGCTGTGGAGACACCCATGTCCAATTTTGCTGACGAGGGTGACAACTTCCAGCAGTTATTTACTGAACTGGGTTTTGGAGGATTTGATTATCAGCACATTAACCTATTTATTTATCAAATCATCATCTCCCAAGAAGACCTTGCCTCCTACAAGGACAAGATGGCTAAGTTCAATTCTACCCATCACCAGGTGGTGGCCTTCTGAGATATTTTGGAATAATTTGATCATCTGACAGCTGAGGAGGTGAAGGCCCAAGATTTTGTGGCAAACCAAGAGGAAGAGCTGTAGGAGTGCAAAGACCATGTAGAAAGGTTGAGGAAACAACTGGCCTCTTCGCGTGCCAACTATGAAGCCATTAATAAGAAAGGGCGGGACCTTAAAGTTGTCCTGGAACGGGTGCGTCTGACAGTCAAAACCAAAACTGAGGAAAGAGCTTCTTTGGAGCAGACTATCGATGGCCTGCGGTAATCACTCTCCATCCTTTTGAAAAGGCCAAACCAAGCCCCATTGTAGTTCTGTCCCAAATCACGATATGTACCTTTTTTTACTCTAGAGAGACTTTGAATTGGGTATGTTCCTCCTATTTTTCTGAACTCAATGGAACTGATTTGGCTTTTAAACATCTCCTCTTTTTTCCTTTTCCTATCTTGTCAACATCATTTCATTTAGGTGTTAATTTTAAACCATGACTTGAAATCAGTAAAATGAAATAATTGAATTGGGATTTAATTTTTACCTGAATCGTGAGAATCAGTGAGTGTAGTTCGACTATTGCTGGGGTTTGATGGGAAACCCCACAATATTTTGAATCTCTTCTATTATAACCCTATTTTTTGCCTAATCCAGATTGGAATGGGCTTAGCAGGTATAACTTGGCTTTTTCTTAGTCCACCTTCGCGGGTTTTCAACCTAACAAGCTTTACGCCTTTTCTGATGGCTCAATGTTTTTCTTTTTTAACGAAATAGTACTTGAATTTTTTTCCCAGAGGCACCCTTTGTAGATTTCTCCTCTATAAAGTATGTAATCTTTTTTGCTGGCAGTTCATAGTTCTACCAATGAAATTTACTACTAATGTTTTAGGTCAAACATCTTTGACCGAACTTTAACGGTGTAGGTCCCTTACTCGAGATTGGTCGGTTGGGAATGTTCTAATATTATTTAGACATTTATGAGGGATTTTTCTTGAACCTAGACTTGTGAGTTCGAACGTCCATAGGGCTCAGGAGGCGTTTTAGGCGCACAGAGGTAAGAAAGAACTCTCATGGGAATGAACTTGCCCTTGGTTGACTACCATTTTTGTGGGAAACCTATGCAGAGCCACTGGGGCATAATGTTCATATCCAAGAAAATGTATCTGTAGGACACTGGCCTTCCATTATCAATGGCCTAGGTAGAATTTGTGACATCTTCAATTTATTTTGATGTTTGGGGCCATAGTGGGTGGATTAATTGAGTAACGGTGTCTAAAATATTAGGGAAATTCATATCAGCTCTTTGTAGGTAATTGTTTATACACAATTCTTACTTGCATGAGGGAGATCTGGTGAATGGTTAGTTCAGTTATAAGTTTTCCTCATGTCAAGGGAATTTGTAAAGAGGAATGTATATAAGACATTATTTGGAATTTTTCTAAATCTGGGGGTATGAAAATACATGGTTGTCATTTGAGCGTATGAAAGCCAAAAAGGACTCTCCTGGGGATGAAATTTCACTTGGTTGATGGCCATTTTTGTGGGCAACATATGCAGAGCCACCAGGGCATAATGTGAATAGGAAAGCAAAGGTGTTTGAAAGACACTGACCTTCTATTTCCAATGTCCATTGAGAATTATAGAGATTGAGAACTTTTTGAATATGGTATGTGACCTTCGACCAGGGGTTATCCTGAAAAAAAGATATGCATTTTAACTAAACTTATTTAGGGAAACCCAAAAATGAGTGGGGGAAATCTTCTTTTGTATGCGGATCAACTTCACACATATGGATGGGATATCTTTAGAAACCTAAAAAGGAACCAGTGATGAACCAAACTCATATGTTCTGATATATCTAGGATGTGTATAAGGATGAAAATATAAACCATGAATTTGAGGTCCCTTGAAATAGGGGGGATGTAACGAGGCTTGGAAGCGAATGGGCATACTAAGATAGGAGAGGACTCTCATGGGGACTAACTTGCCTTTGATTGATGAACATTTTGTGCGAAACATATGCAGAGCTACTGGGGAATAATATGTATAGTCAATCAAAGGTGTCCACAGGACACTGGCCTTCCACCTCAGATGGACATGAATGATTATGGGAATTCAATATTTCTTAGAGAATGGAGTCTGGGGTATGGTATGATTGTATCTAGAAATATTGGGGACATTTGGGATGCGATTTACTCATGAAATAGTTTCCCTTACATAGATATGACTCGTACGTAGGGTGAGGTATTCGTTATATATTTGGGATACCCAGTCATTTAATGTCACATGGCCAAGACATGGGGTTCCTATTGGGGGAGGGAACCGTGACATTCCTTTTAGGGTCATTATCCTAGCACCAAATTCCTAGGCCATTTTTCCATAATATCATGGTTTATCTCTCGCTGAAATCCCTAATCTCACATGATCTATGCTCAGTTTGAGAAACAAGGGATTACAAATATTTTGTGTCATTTCTTAGGAATATAAAAATCAGAATTAGAGTGAACATTTGAGCTTAAAACATTGTTATTCAGTTTAACGTCATACAAAAAGGATGATTTTGGCCTTGTAGTTTAACGACATGCAGTGAGGACGTGATGCTATGCAGTTTAGAGTCATTCAGCGAGGAAAATTATACTATCATAAAGATCATCAATAGTTTTAGGTTAATCACAATCAGGATGTTCTAAAATTCCTTAGACGTGAGTGATGATAGAAGGTGTAAACCATGGTCCTGGGGGGGAACTTGAATTAGGAGGGATGACATGGGGCTTGTAATCCATTGGGCGTACTGAGATAGGAGAGGACTCTCCTAGGGACGAATTTTCCTTTGATTGATGTCCATTTTTGTGGGCAACATATATAGAGCCACTGGGGCATGATATGTGTAGTTAATCAAAGGTGTCCGTAGAACATTGTCCTTCCATCTCAGATGGACTTGAATGATTATGTGGATCCATGTTTTCCCAAGGTATGAAGTGTGACAAATGAGAAATATGTTCATAGGAATGTGAGAATACCTGGACCATGATTAACTATGAACTGACTGGAGCTTCCACATAGGTCTGACCCATATGTATAGGGGAAAACAAGATCTTTTAACTTCCCATGATTGAGAGGCATATGCGAAATCTCATAATACTAAGGACTGGGCCACATAACTCTTGAAGAATTTAATAGTTTATTGTCATGTGATAGGACCTTTCATGGAATTCTCATACAAGTCTGACCTACGTATGGGGGAAAGGGGCATTCTTTTGCTGGTGGATGGGCCAGGATGCCGAATTTGAGCATCACTACGTATCATGCGAGGACATGAATCTAGCCATATGTAGTTCTGAATGTTCCCTAAAAACGTTTTGGATTGGTCCATGTGTGAGGACATGTGAGGGAATTTTGGTTTCACTTGATATGGGTTAAAATCCTACCACATTCCCCTATAATTTATTTGCATTAGAGATTCCTCACCACTGATCCTAAGATAACATGAGTTATACTCGATGTGAGAAACAAGGAGTGGTCACATAGTATCCTTCATAGGTGCAGGGAGATAGAGAATATGATAGGGGAATTTTCTTTTTCTTTCCTAGTGGGGGTAGGCCAAGATCGAGGATTGAGGCATCTCTACGTATCCTGCGAGCTTAGGAATCAAGCCGTATGTAGTTCTCTACGTACCCTATACCGATTTGGATCAATCTAAGGTGTTGGGGCATTTTCATTCTATCCATCACGATTTCCAGGTCTACCATGTTACTCTATGGTTGTATTTCATTAGGGAATCCCTACCATTGATCCAAATCTCAGGTGAGTTATACTCGATGTGAGAAACAAGGAGTGATAAGGGTTTACCTTACGAATATGGGCAGATAGGGGGCATGATGGAGGCATTTTTTATGGGGGCTAGGCCAGGATTGAAGATCGAGGCATCACTACGTATCTTGTGAGGGAAGAAATCAAGATTTACATAGTTATTTAAGAGATCATGCAATTTATTTTCATATGATTAGGACATTTTGTGTCATGTAGTTTAACGACCTACAATGAGGACATGATTCACCGTTTTTTGTCGTGTTTTAGGGATGAGTTCCTTACAGTTTAACATCATGTTAAAAGGAAGATGACTCATAGTTTAAGGTCTTAGAGTTTGGACCATGATATGGGGTCATTTTTAACTCATATTTTAAGTTCTTAGGGTTTGGACCATGATATGAGGGGTATTTTTATGCATTATAACTCATAGTTCAAGGTCTTAGAGTTTGGACCATGGCTTAGAGGTGATATAACTCATAGTTTAGGGTCATTGAGTTCATACTGTGGTATGGAGGCATATTATAACTCATAGTTTAAGGTCTTAGAGTTTTGACCATAACATTGAGGGCATTTTTTTCATAATTTAGTGTCATATATCTGTGACCACAACCTTGGGGTTTTATGACTCATAGTTTAGGGTCGTAGAGCTTGGACCTTAACATGGGGGATATTTTTATGACTCATAGTTTAGGGTCATAGAGCTTGGAACTTGGAATTGGAGGCATTATTTACTCATATTTTAGGTTCATAGAGCTTGGACCACAACATTGGGGTTTTATGAATCATAGTTTAGGGTTGTAGATCTTGGACCTTAACATGGGGGATATTTTTATGACTCATAGTTTAGGGTCATAGAGATTGGACCTTGGAATTGGAGCCATTATTTACTCATAGATTAGGGTCATAGAGCTTGGACCACGACATTGGGGTTTTATGACTCATAGTTTAGGGTCATAGAGCTTGGAACTTAAAATGGGGGATATTTTTATGACTCATAGTTTAGTGTCATAGAGCTTGGACCTTGGCATTGGAGGGATTCTTTACTCATAGTTTAGGGTCATAGATCTTAGACCACAACATTAGGGTTTTATGACTCATAGTTTAGGGTCATAGAGATTGAACCTTAACATGTGGGCTATTTTTATGACTCATAATTTAGGGTCGTAGAGCTTGAACCTTAGCATTGGATGCATTCTTTACTCATAGTTTAGGGTCATAGAGCTTGGACCACAACATTGGGGTTTTATGACTCATAGTTTAGGGTTGTAGAGCTTGGAACTTAACAAGGGGGATATTTTTAGGACTCATAGTTTAGGGTCATAGAGCTTGGACCTTGGAATTGGAGATATTTTTATGAATCGTAGTTTAGTGTTGTAGAGCTTGGACCTTGGAATTTCTATTACGTGAAGTATTTCTTCAAGAAATTCGCATTTGTAGGAGCTGTGATGATCTGTTCGTCCATTTATATTAGGGTGCATTCTCCATTGGAATAAAACCTATGTATGACATATGGTCCTTCCCACTTTGGATCAAGATTTGGGGGCTTCTTCTCGAGTATCATCAGGGTTATGAGGACCAACAACATTTCTCCTTCGAGGAAAGATTGAAGGCAAACCTTTTTATTGAAGGCTCATGCAATCTGATATTGGTAGATTTCCAAATGGTGTAAAGTGTGGAACCTTTTCTCATATAGCTACTCCAGTTCATCAAACTATCTCTAGGATTTCTCATCTGTGGACAATTGATTTCAAATGGCCACACGAAGTGACGACACTTGTATTTCGATAGGTAACACCACCTCTGCCTTGTATAATAGTGAGTACGGGGTTGCCTAGGTGGCAGTGCGGGTCATGGTCCGGTAAACCCACAAAGCATGAAGGAGTTTATATGGCCATGATTTATCATCCTTATCGAACATCTTTTGAATTATGTTGGATAGAGCCTTGTTGAAAGCCTCTATCTTCTCATCAGACGCCACATGGTAGTGGGACAACCGGTTGGATTTGATTCCATACTCTTGGTTTAGCTTGTCCAGTTCAGCAGAGTAGAAGTTGGTGCTGTTGTCCATCATTATTGTATGAGGGACACCAAATCTAGTGATGATGTTGGCCTTCATAAATATGACAATGTTTTTCACCCTGACTTCTTTAAGGGGTATGGATTCGGCCCATTTAGAAAATAATTCTGTCACTGTGAGTATGAACTTGAATTTTCTGGATATAGTGGGAGGATATGGTCCCACAACATCTATCCCCCAAGTGACGAATGGATATGAGTACTTAGTTTTGTGAAGTAACTCTGGGGGGAGGTGCATGAAATTAGCATGAAATTTGTAGGAATGTCACTTCTTGGTGAATATGGAATAATCATGTACCATGGTGGGCCAGTAATACCCAAGGCTTTAAATTTGGTGAGAGAGCTTGGTCACCGATTGGTGTGCTCCACAAGCTCCAGCGTGTACTTGTTTCATGATGAAAATAGTCTATTCTCCATAAATGAACCTGATAAAAACTCTGTAAAGGCTTCGTTTGTAGAGAAACTTTTCTTGGTTTACCCCATTGTATAGGGAAAAGTTTACTTCCCATCTTCATACCTTCTCCCTTTCAGCCATATCTAGTAGGAGTTCCCTGTTCTGAAGATAACTTTTAATGGGTGTCATCCAACCGGTGGTATGAACATAAGGCTTATAAATAGGACTAATTTCATTTATTTCCTCCGTATTTCTCTGGATGAATGGAAAGACCATCTAGCGGTGAGCAATGCTAATGACCGTTTCATCTTGATTGGGATCAGCCAAGGCTGTGGCTGCATTTTACAAAGTTTCGGCTTAAGCATTATGTGACTGGGGGACATGAGTCAATTTTGGTTCTGATGGGAATTCTTATATTAGTGCTCGAACATGGCTCATCAAGGGAACCAATACATCTTTCTTGATAGCATATTCACCATTGAACTGTTTGATGACATGCTCCAAATCACCCTTTATTTTTAGGTGTTTGGATTACACCTAGAGTTCCAATTCTAGGCCTTCAATGAGGGTATGATACTTCACTACATTGTTCGTACACCCTTCTAAAATCAAGAAATATTAAGGCAATATTTCCTTTTCAGGAGATACAATTACAACTCCTAGCTCCACTTTGTTGAGTTTGGGATCCTCCATCATTTTCCCTATCAAGATTCAGAAAGCACCATTGAAGTACATTTCCCACATATGGGGGTCCTCCCGAATGGAAAACCCTTATTCATCCAGAAGTTTGGCATCCAATGATACTATTTTCTATGAGGGGTCCTTTTACAGGAAGTCTTCTAATGCCTAGACTTCGATGGCCTTCTGGAGAATGTACCGTATGTCAAACTGTTGTAGGATGGCCACCCATCGAGATGGGCATCGATTTAGCATGGGGCGGTTGAGGATATATTTGAGTGGGTTGTAGTGGGAGACCAGGTGGACCTCATGATGCTGCAAGTAATTATAGAGATTTTTAACTATGAAGATTAAGTCTAGGTAGTTCTTTTCAATCTTTGAATACCGAGTTTCAGCATCGATCATTGTTCAGATGAGGTAGTAGAGGCTGTTCTCGCTGCTGGAATCATTCTTCTATGCAATAAAGGCACCTAATGACCATTCTAGTGTGGTTACATATAATATGAGCAGTCTCCCCTCGATTGGAAACATGAGCACTGGCAGACTTAGGAGATATCTTTTAAGATTATCGAACAATTATTGTAAATCATTATCCCACTCATACATAACTCCTTTATTCATGAGCCTGTTGAAAGGTAAACATTTACCTATTAGGTTGGATATGAAGTGCCAAATGTAGGTGAGGTGCCCCTAGAGACCTCTCAACTTGGTGAGGTTGCGAGGTGGGGACATTCCAAGTATGGATTTTTTCTTCTCAGGGTCAACTTAGATGACATGATGGTGTATGAAAAAGCCAAGGAATTTTCTCGAGGTAAGCCAACGACACATTTAAAAGGATTCATCTTTAAACTATGCTATCAAAATTTGTTGAAGACATTTTCAAGATTAACTAGGTGGTTTGAACGCTGTCATGATTTAACCACCAGGTCGTCAACATAACACTCGAAGAATTTTCCCAAGAAGGGCTTAAAGATACAATGCATGACACGCTGATATGTGGCACCAACATTCTTTAGACCAAGGGGAACCACTTTATAACAGAATACTCCCTACGGGGCCATAAAAGTAGTAGATTCTTTATCTCCTTGGGCCATATGGATTTGATTGTATCTAGAATAAACGTCTATAAATGAGAAGGCTTCGTATCCAGTTGTTTCATCGATAAAAAATTCTATGATTAGGACTGAGAAGTCGTCTTTTGGGAAATGTCGATTAAGGTCCCCGAAGTCAATGAAAATTCTAATCTATCAACTATTATTTTTGACATGGAATATGTTTTCAAGCCAAACTAGATATTGGACCTCCTGTATGAAGTTGTGTTTTATCAGTTTGTCAACTTCAGCCTCTATTTTGGAAGCATGCATTGGGTGGGTCCTCCTGGATGCCTTCTTATAGCCCTAGTGATCTTCTAGTAAGCCCAAATATTGAGTGGAAACCTCAAAATTGAGGCCTGCAATTTCCATGTAATTCCAGAAAAAACTTCTTGATTCTTGTTTAGGAAGGAGGCATATGCCTCCTGCTCCTCGACAAGCATGGCCACACTGATTAGAGTGGGTTGCGGGTCGTTTTCGGTGCCTAGATTTATCTCCTTAAGTTCATAAATTATGGTGTATACACCTTCTTAAAATGAAGGAGGGACATATTTGAGGTCTTGTTACTCTTCTTCTTCATCATCATCATCATCTTCCTCATCTTCCTCATCTAATGGAGAAAGTATTTTCAAGACGAACTTTCCAATGTTGGGAAAGAAATCGTCTTTTGCCTTAGTGTGTGAGGCAATGGCAGTTTGATGTCCCACAAATGAGTTGAGAGCATATTTTATAGATATTTCCCTAACAACATGGGAGTCAGCCCGCTTTTCTGTGTCCTTGAACTTGGTGGTCATAATAGATACCATGAAGACAAATGAGTCTGCATCCGGACATATACTTATGCATTCAACTTGGTTAATGGGTAGTACATATTCTTCCCCAATCTGCTAGAGGGGGTCAGCGGGAGCCATATCCAATCCATTCAGAGAATTGATCCAATCAACGTCATTGGCCGAAAGATGTTTTTCTTCCGAATCATAGAAACCAGCGTCGATATAGTGTGACTCTCATAATTCAAACAGGGATTTATTAGCGTGCAAGATACCATTTTCCCCATTACTGCAATATTTGATGCACTGATGGTATGAGGATGAAATTGTATCATGATGATGCATCCAAGGCCTCCCTAATAGGGCATTGAAGACCATACTTTTTCACACCACTAGGAACTCAGAATCTGATATGAGATCTCTAAGCCAAGTTTTATGATTGATTCGTCCGAATAGTTTCTGCTCACTTTTGTTGTATCCCAACAAAGTTGAAGTGCGGGGTGTCAAGTTTTCTTCATCATACCCCAGTCGATGAACCATTCTCATTGGGAGGAGGTTGAATCCAGATCTGTTGTTGAGGATGATCCTTCCAACATCAATTCCATTTATCATGCCGAACACATATAATGGTTTGATGTGCCCTTGCATGATGGTGTCTTCATTCCTATCTATGAAAGAGATGATGGCGTGACATTATTCGAGACTGGCCTCCGTTCGGTAGACTTCAGATAATGCTATTTCATCCTTTAACTCTTGGCGACTTATCAAGGCTTTGATGAGTGCCTCCCTAAGATCTAAAGACAGACATAACACATCTAGTATTGATAGATTTTCCAGTACTAAATCCAACTACTTTAGAATATCATACTTATTCTCTAAATTTCAGCGCTTCCCGGCTCGAGGTTTCTCTTTTACAGACACTTTATGGGTTTGAGCTGTGTACGTAGATGGTCTGGACTCTATAACAGGGGCTGGTAGTGTTGAAGTCCCTTACACATTCGGCCGAACTGGTCTGCCTATATAACTTGGGCAGTTTGGTATTTGTTCTTCCCCTGACAGATAATCTAAGATAATTGGGCTTGTATTTCTTCTGATGGGGGCGAATGAGCATTTTGGTTTGTGTTGTGTATGTCAGAGGGTCCTTCTGTGAGTTTTTGTGATGTTAATGGCCTGACTTATGGCGTGGCTGGGAATTTGACTCCTTCCACGGTCATGCCTTCCAGGAAACCTCTGGCCTCTATGGCCTCTTCCCCCATCTCTCCAATTGGGCGTGAGGAGTTTTGGTTCATGTCCATAGTCTTCATCAAAAAATGGGTCCATCATGTGAATGAAATTAATGGAGTCGAAGATTAGTTCTTGATCTGACACAGTTTCTATCTGACTGTCTCCTTCTGATGGTGTCGTTTGGTGGGGAAGTGCCCCGTTGAACCAAGATTGTTGGCATGAAGTCCGAAAGTGTTAGAAATGACTTTTTATTTTGTGTTATCTCATATTCTTTCTATCTATTTCCGCCCTTCCGGCCTTTAGAGGACTACGAGGTCGAGGAGGATGGTTGTGCTGTATTAGGAGATTTTGGGGTCACAATTGGTTGTTTTAACTATGCCTAGAGGATTCCATGGACTCAGTTAATGGTCTTTTAGGTCATCCAATTGTAGAACTTTTTCTCTTTCTTACTAGTGACTGTTTCCACTCCTCTTCTTCTCTTTATTCTAAGGTAGAAACACACTCCACTTGTGCTGGTGGCGAGCCCAACATGACTTGATCAGAATCCACCATCTTTTGTAGGAGATCCTTGTAAAAAAGAAAGCATTCCTGAATGGTGCTACCTAGTATCTGATGATATGGGAAATAATTTGGATGGTCATTGAGACCCACTTAATCGGCCTTCTTTGGCTCTGGTAGCCAGAGCAGATTGCAATTCATGGCGGCTATGAAATATCCGCGGACCTGGTTATCTCGGAACGAATAAAATTTATTCCTTTGTTCTTCGAACTGATTTATTTTATAACCACATCCCTCATCTTGCCGAGGTGGGGGTGGCTGTTGGCATCCAGGGGATCCTGAATGGTTTGGTGGGGCCCTCACAACTAGAGCTGGTGTCGGGGGTGTCTTTAGTGTGACATAAACCACTTCAACTTTTCCCATTCTTTTCCTAGGGGATGATGGGGCCACTTGAGACTTGATATTGGTCCTTTTCAAGGAGTCTTATATCCTTTGGGAAATGGAAGAGAAGTCTCTAAACCCACTGTTGTACTTTAATGGGATGAGCAGCGTTCGAAATTCATCTTGAAGATTATTGATGCACATGGAGAGCATCTCATCTTGGGGGAGTGGCTAGTTCAGAGAATATGTCAAGACCTTACATCTGGAAATGAATTCTAAGAATCTATTGTTCTCTCACTGCTTATAGTTCATGAGGTCATTGACCATCATCTTAGG
Organism: Viscum album; assembly: GCA_963277665.1. Taxonomy (NCBI): domain Eukaryota; kingdom Viridiplantae; phylum Streptophyta; class Magnoliopsida; order Santalales; family Viscaceae; genus Viscum; species Viscum album. Next base: position 959,135,860 of record OY728138.1, on the reverse strand, counting down.
TAGCATTGAACTGAACTGGAAGATAAACTGTTGTTGGAGGTCCTCCCAGCCTGTAATTGAATTGGATGACAGGCTAGTATACTGTATGAAAGCCAAGCCCTATAGGGTTCATATGAAGTAATTGAGTTTTATGGATTCTTACTATTCTAGGGTGCCCATCATGGGGTCACATTAAGAGGAATAGTGTCTGAATCCCTCGAGCCATTGAATACCAGGAATACGGGGTTCTTGAAGTTTGGTGGTGGCGGAACATTACTCACCCACTCGGGGTAAGGGTTGTGCTCTAGTTGTATTAGAGCACTCCACCCCTCCACGGATTCTAGTTAATTCATTAGGTACTCGATGGTGTTTAATATACCTTGATGCATATCCTGTTGGGTTTTATTTTGAGCTGGTGTAGTAGTGGCCAAGATTAGGCATGTGGGCGCTGCTGGAATTTGAGGTGGATACCCAGTCGAGGGTATCATTTGTGGGTTTACCTGGATATATTTTGGCTGTCTTCCCAGTGGGGGAAGTCTTGATGTCCTTTCAGGGAAGGGTGGAATGGTCCTCCAAGATTGGATTCATCCACATGGATGAGTTCCTATGGAACATACACTTCTTCTAGGAGCACCTACTGATGTTCCATGGGGGGAACATATCCGGCGAGATATCTCCCTCGACGCATATTGACATTAATTTTCCTGATCTCTTTCATTTATTCCTCCTACTTGGTGAACCTTTCCTAGAGGGTGAGATACACACTCTAAAGGGTAGGAGAAGGTGGGTCATAGACGAACTTGGATTTATTATTATCCTTGTTTGGGTTTTGGGCAGGAGGTAATGTTGGATTGACTGAGGGGGAACCCAGATTTAGGACTTCCTTCTGGTTCTAGGTATGCACAATATCAGGCTCGATTTGGGATGTCTCTGGGAGGGAACCATATTCCTTGGCATCCTCTCCCCTTAAGTCGTTCCCTATGAGATCTGTGGGGTTGAAATCTACCACATTCCCTAAGGCATACCGCATTGGGGGTGGTGTATCCGGTGCCGAATGGTAGGAAGGCTTCCAGCGCCCTTTATTGGACTTTCTCCTTCCATTCTACGGTATTATACGGGTTTCTTGGTAATGATTTACCTGAAGGGAGCCCTGGTCAGACCACATAACACACCTTTGTCTCAGATAGTGCGAACCAAGGGGTGGAACAGGTAACTCCTCTGTCCATCGCTCTTCCTAGATGGTGGAAGACATACGTCCGCAGTTTAGGGATTTGAGGTAAAAATACCCCTAGCCCTATGGGCTGGGGTTGTTCCCTTTCTTTTATAGATACACTATGACTTGTATTTTTTGGTATTATATGGGAATTTTGATTGAAAAATGCACCCAGTCTTGTGGGATGGGGTTGTTCCCATATTGTGGCGGTAGCCGTTGCTATTGCCACCCTTTCAATTTCACGTACTCCTATGCAGGTGTAATCCATGTATGGTATTGGGCCTACATGGAGTCTATGATCTTTTGAGGACATGATAACCTCTTGCTAGTTGGCTTCCCTTAGGTGGAAAGAATAATAGATGTTCCTGGTTTCCTGACTCAGAAGCTTTTCGATGGCTTGATCTCTTCGGCCCTAACACTTTTAAGACTTACTTTGGACTAGTTTTTATTGAGTATTCCATCTTTCCTGAGCAGGGGTTTCACCTGATTGTTGCCTCTGGGTGATGACATTACAGGATTTCATTTCCAATAGGGCCTGCTAAACGGGATGTGGGGTGAAGTGCAAAGATACATGTTCTTCCCACCCCCGAATGTGAACTTCAGCTGGGGTGTTACCAATGAGGTGACTCAATTTATGAAATGTATGGAGGCAATAAAATTCAAGGTTTTTCTTTCACCTTTTTTTATTGTGGATTCCTTGAAGACTAGAGGGATTCTAGGTCGATTATACGGCGAATATCCCCTATCATTCTAACATGGTCTGCGTACCCTTTGCAGGGTAGGAATTTTTCTTTCATTTTTCAAATATTCTTCCATATATTGAGGAAAATTTCATGCGTACATTCCCTAGACAACTCTCCTGGTACGTTGAAGTGAGAAGTGGTTGTAGGCCAATACATCACTGGTATATTATCCCAAGCTAGTTGTCTTCTCACAAGCAACGTATCATGATTTTGTTCTTCCAGAGGCTCATCTACTTGATATTTCCATCTCGACTACTTCTTAATAATTTCATTCCAAGAAACCAGGATGGTGGGAGCCTTATTGATTTGCGGACGCTATGGGGGTGGCTCAGAAGATGAGTGTGGATCCAGGCCATCCTTTGGTTGGGAAAGAATATCACTCATTATAGACGGAGTGCCTGACATGTCCGACTCCTTTCCGAGTGCCTCAACATAGGAGGCCTTTCTCATGTTTGTTCTGACAAGGGGAGGACCTTCCTTATAATATGAATCTTGATTGTAGTAAGGACCTCTAAAGTTGGTGTTGTAATGGCAAGGGATACTATTTCAACTTGATACCTGACCGCGGGAAATGTCTTTGCGGCATATACCCTGGGGAGGACCTTCAAGGAGGGATATGGAAAGGGGAGGACCTTCTTGCTTCTTGATGTTACAGAGGGGATGACCTTTACAGTAATTTTCATTGTAGGGAGGGCTTTCGCAATGACTGTCATCATGTAGAGGACTACCATCATGACTTGATACCTAGCTGCAGGGATAATTTCTGTAGTGCACATCATGGGGAGGTCCTTCAGGATGTACTTCAATGAGGGGAGGACCATCTTGTTACTTGGTGTTACTATGGGGAGGACCTTCAGAGTAACTTCCATTATGGGGAGAGCCTTCGCAATGACTGTCATCATGGCGAGGAATACCATCATGACTTGATGTCTGACTACAGGGAGTAGCGTATCTACAACATATACCCTAAAGAGGACCATCAGGGTAGATGATAGTAAGGGGAGGACCTTATTTCTATCCGATATTCAGGTTGAGGGGATGGATACCCCGATGCGCATTGAGAGATAGGATCTCATGATTGATCATTCTTTTCCCACGAAGTGAGCCCCCGTGGGTGCTCTATGAAGGACCTTTAGAGTTGCTGGTAGCGATATTATGGAGAGGACCTTCATAATTGCTACTTCCACTTCCATAATTTGGTAATGGAATGATATGGTCTTGAGAATTTGTTGATATATGTTTGAGGGAATCAAGAACCCCATATTCAAGCAGAATATGATCTTGTATGTGCTCTTCATTTTCCAGTTGCCTTTGGCGCTTTTTCATTTTTGAGAACTTTCTTGCAGGTATTCAGGGCAATCTACTATTGGTAATGAATTTCATATAAGGTTCCCTATCTTGTTGGGTCCCATGATGTCATCAGTATATGATGACATGAATCTTTATTTTTAGCAGGGATATATCTCTTCCCTGGAGTGGCCACTACATTGGACCGGTGTCCCCCAGTTGGAACATGTATTTTTTCCTGATCTGGTTGTCCGTATGTTGTGGGATATTTCTGTCAACCCTCCTGGACTGAAGTAAGGATGCATAACTGATCTAGAGTGACTAGATCATTTTGTGAGTGAGTCATTCTGTTCGAGGGAATCGGTTCGTGGGCCTGATTTCTCTCCTTTGTTGCCGATGCAATGATATCTTGAAATGTTTGGAGGATATGTTCTGGAATCAACATCTAATATTCCATCCTTTATAGGATGTGATGAGAACCATCTTTGGATGGAACTGATATGAAATCCAATTCCAATGTCAGAGTAGGATTTTGTGCCTGCTACGGTCCTCCATGAGTTTCCAGTAGATACTGGCAGTTCTCCTATGTCGAGATAGAGGAATGCATCTATCACCAATTATCTTCTCCGTTTGCCACCGTATTTGACTAGTGGTCTTCATATTCATGATCATGGATTTTAATATTCTCTTTTTCCACTATATTTATCTCACGGGATTTGTATGCATCCACATGAATTTGAATCTGTTCGTATTTGGTTGCCACCCTATTTGGATGGAAGGCTTGAAATGCGTCAGTAGGTGTCTGTGCCTATGTGTAGCTGAGTGCCTCCCTATTTGGATAGTTGGCTTATTGTGGCTCAGCAGATATTTTCATCTAAATGTAGTTTGAATCTCTATTTGCACAGTGATACTAGTGATCATTAGCAGGAACGTGCATCTGCTTGTATTATGCCACCCTATTTTTGTGGTGGGCTTGAGTGGAGAGGTTATAGTCGTATGTATGCCCATTTAATACCGCCAAGTTAGTATGATGGAGTTTCTACCCAGGAACTATGGTGATAGAATGTTCCAGGTTATATATTCTCCACCCATGGCGGGCAGCCTGAGGGGCCTGGGTCTCCTGGACATTGGATGATTCCCTCGGCATAAGGTTCTCCTCGACGGGAGGAGTCCCGGTCATCTGGTGTCGACAGCGACACTCTCTAGTGGGGGTCTGTGGGTAGGACCCCAGTGCAGTTGAGATGAAGTCTTCATCATTGAATTCATCTGCCTTTCTAAGATAAAGGAGGTACTCATTGTCACATTCTGGGGAAAGGCGCCTGAAACAATTTTAGATGACCACTGAGGCTACCTTGTGCTGGGGTACCGATAGTAGATGAAGAGGCGGCTGGAAGACCCTTACAGAATGGAGGTCTTGTCTTGTGTCCTCCAGCATGGGGAGAGTACCATTTCGGTGGTACTCTTTGATTAGTGTATTGGATACCCAGCGTTGAAGATGCTGGGTAGGCGAGGGGGTCCTTCTCTTTGTCAGGGCCCCGATCACTTGCAGGATCGTTGATGTGCATGTCTTCATGGGTCGTTGGGATGTCATTTGGATCAAAGGTCACTCTATGGAAACCTATTATATACATATATGATATATATACCAAAAAATATTATCAAAGTATGATTATTTTGAACATATGCATATTTGGTGATTTAGATTGTCCCTTCTTCGCCTTTTCTTTTGTTGTGGGGCAAAGGGGCCTGAGTGGGGTAGGGCCACCACCTTGGTTAAGGATTCATGTCGGGTTCACCATTTTTTTCAGCCTTTGAGGTGGCACGTTTTGAACATTCCGGGATGAACAAAATGGTCCAACGTGCAATATCCTTTTGTCTTTTATCATTGGGGTAGAACTGCCACCTTGGTTAAGAATTCACGTCAAGTTCACCATTTTTGTTCCGCCTCCGAGGTGGTGTGTTTTTTGTGTACTGGGGCGAAAAAAATGGTCCAACGTGCTGTATCCTTTTGTCTTTTATCATTTGGGTAGAATATCCACCATGGTTAAGGATTCATGTCAGGTTTACCATTTTTGTTCCTCCTTCAAGGTGGTGCGTTTTGCGCGTACCAAGGTGAAAAAATGGTCCGACGTGCAATATCCTTTTTTCTTTTATCATTTGAGTAGAACCACCACCTTGGTTAAGGATTCATGTTAGGTTCACCATTTTTGTTCTTCCTCCGAGGTGGCGTGTTTTTCATGTACTAAGGTGAACAAAATGGTCAGATGTGTAGTATCCTTTTGTCTTTTATCATTTGGGTAGAACTGCCACCTTGGTTAAGGATTCACGTCAGGTTCACCATTTTTTTTCTACCTCTGAGGCGGTGCATTTTGCGAGTGGTATAGAAATGGTTCAATGACAATCATCACCCATCCCTTTTTATATAGGGATGAGTTATTTTTGAATTTACCATTCCTTTGTTTCAACCTGCTCAACTTCATTATCCTTTAAAGAAGGTTGAATTAATCCTGCGGGAACTGTTGGTCCCAGTGGGTGATTGCATGGGGGTCATGCACTCATGCAGTCAGTCCTTCTCAAATATAACTTCATTAGATGGTCTCCAATGAGTTTATTCGTGGAGCCAAGAACACCCAATGGCCCTAGTATCCATGATTCATGGACCTGCTTTCCAAAGGCAGGCTCGTTGGCTGACAATTTGGCCAATGATACTTAAGGAATCCATTGGTCAGGAGGATGGGAGGTCAGGATCACCTCACCCTTTTGGGAGAGTATTTTTTTTCTATTCCAAGACTCTATTATAGATTTAAGTCACGTTAAAATGTTCACAAATCCTTGTTTCATTCCTGAAGATTGTTTCCATAGGATACCCTTGGTTTTCAAGATTGTTGTATGCATGCATATATATTTGATGCTGACTTGTGCCATTTTATAAGGCTATCTGAAGTTTAACTTCATCCAAGGGGAAAAAAGGTGACTTGGTGTTGGGATCAGGCCCACAAGGATGGCTTCCTACGTATCCTCAGGAGAGGAATCAGAACCCACATAGTTTAGATTATGTGGGGCTTATGCATGGGAGCTACCCGTTTGAGGAAACATGATTGGGTGAAACCTTTATGGATGGGAACCCTTTTGAGCTCAGTCCTTATGGAAGGCATCCTACGTATCCTAGTTTGATCTGGAATCAGAGTTCTCGTAGTTCAGAACGTGTGGGGATTACGCATGGAAGTTGACCATTTGAGAGACATGACTAGGTGAACCCTTTATGGATGGGAACCCTTTTGAGATCGGACCTTTTGGTAAGTGTCCTACATATCATGGTTTGATCAGGAATCAGAGTGCTCATAGTTCAGAACAGGTAGGGCTCATGCTTGAAAGATTCCCATTTGAGAGACATGACTGGGTGAACCCTTTATGGATTGTCACACTTTTGATATCGGGACTTCTGGTAGGCATCCTACTATCCTAGTTTGTTCAGGAATCAAAGTTCTCATAGTTCAGAACATGTGGATCTTACGCATGGAAGATTCTAATTTTAGAGACATGACTGGGTGAACCCTTTATGGATGGGCATCCTTTTGAGCTCGGGCCTTCTAGTAGGTGCCCTACATATCTTGGTTTGATCAGGAATCAGAGTTATCATAGTTCAGAATGTGTGAATCACAAACCTATAAGCTCACGTGAGTCATGATCAGTGTGAGAAACAAGAGAATTTGAAAGATTCAACAAAGCACATGCTTCCTCCCCTATTGGTGGGAGAGGGAGAGCCCACGGTGGAAGAGTCCAGGGCGAACGTGGGTGAGGGTGCGGAGCAATAAACCTTTAAATGTGAAATGACATTGAAGTTCATGAATTTCTACCTCATATTATTGGGGACTTACTTAAGTGGGAGGGCACCATATCACATTCTGGGAAGGGGAGGAGTTTCGTCCTTATCAAGGGGGGGGGGACATAACACCTTCGAATGATCACTATCTATCATTGAATGGAAAAGAAAGTGATCACCCTTAATCACTAGAATGGGGAGGTTCACATCGGTGTCCCATGGTTGGACTCCAGGTTACCGTGGGAATGTATCCTCACAATCATTCCCAAATCTCGCACCTTCGTGGGGAGGAAATTTGTGAATCTGCTTACTGTGGGTATGTAGACTCAATGGGGCGCGTTGATGCACCCGATGGTCTGATTACACGGGTCTGGTGGATTTAGAGGAGGCTTTGGCATGATTTTGGGGGATTGGTTAGCAAAGGGACTATGGAGGACTAGATGGTAATAGAAGGGTGAGGTTGGAGTTGGAGGAAATGATACCTGAAAACACCCGATTACACGTACTAATTTCTTATGTGGGATGGTAGAGGCTCCATACACCATAGTGGTATGCGGGAAGAGGGGACATCTGCGTACCAATGTGGTACGTGGCCAGGGGTATTGGCCACCATGTACCATAGTGGTATGCAGCTCCTCACACCGCTTGGGGTTCCATCTACGTACTGATGTACTACACGGTGCCAGGTTCAGTCCACACAACAGTGCGCTATGCAGAGCGACATATTGAAGGAGGGTACGAGGGATTGTCATTCACGGGAAGTTCATCCACACAGAGTACATGGTTCATGATTTCACCATTTAGGTTAGCAGTTCTCCTTTTATTATTAAGTTCTCTTATTTTATGGTTCACAGCTGGTTGTACCTATGGGGAGAATGGTTCGTGGTCCTGGCTTCGCCAAAGAATCAAGACGGAAGCCGGAGTGCAACCTCTAAGTGTCCCTCAATCTTTCACCATCTGTCCTTCTCCCCATCCCTCTCCCTCTCTATGTCTCTTCCGTACATCTATTGTGCTCCTTTTATAGAGCATCAGAACAATCGTATCTATTAGACACATGACACCATTCGTCGTCCATTCTTCTCCTAGTTTGTTTTCCTCTACTGTTCTCCATTCACCCTACTAGACTTGTAGGAGTATTTTCTCCCTTCTACAAAGCGATTATGAGGGTATTTTCTTCCTTTCAGGGAATTTTCAGGTCCCTAAACTCACTATGTTCAAACCATATTTAAGGTGATAATGAGGTAATTTATATTTCTTATCAAAACTTTCCTACAAAAGATTCAAGAACACATGGAAAAAATTACATATTTAATGAATCACAAGATGAGTAAATCTATAATTTAATAGTCATTTTTCATAATTGTTAAAAGTATATAGTAACTTCTATTTATGGATATTTTAGAATCTTGTAGATAGAGATCACTGACATTGAATAAGAATCTAATAAGAGAGAAAAATTAATGGAACAAAAGGTAATGAAGAGTGCGGTCTTATAAATAAATGTAATTCCAGGAGGAAAAAATTATAGATCTTGGAGAAAGGTGATCCATTGTTTTAAAATATTAGTTAGGAGTATCCTAAAGAAGGATGGATTGATTGAGAGACTTGAATATAAGATCCATGCCTTGGAGTAAAATTCAAGAAAGAACATTGATGTCAATAATATAAAATTGGTAGTTAAATCCAAGAAGATCAAGAATCTTGACACATTTTTATCAGAAAGGAATAAAATTCATGATAAAGAAGTTAAAAAAATAATGAATGGGTTTGATTATAGATTTAATTTATTAGAATATTAGAATAATTTATCAATATGAAGTGTTCTGATCTAGAGATAAAAATGGAAAATTTGGAAATCTCTCAAGCCATATTTCCATAAGAGGTTGAAGAAATAAGTGATTCTTCCAAAAAAAATTATATGGGAGATTATTGTGCTAAAAGGATACCAAATAGTGACAAAAATATCTTGAGTTCATCCAATGATAATTATCAACCAACTATAAAAGAATATGTACCATCCATCTTAAATTCAAGTATTTGTACTAAATCTATTTCCATGAATAATGTAGTTTAAAAAAAATCTATACAAAAAATAGATGAGTAAAAATTATGATAATCCTACCACCATATTAAATGTGGATTGTGGAATTTATAGAATCAATGTGTAATGAAATAGAACTATATCAATTAAATTTTCCATCTTATGTTTATCTCATATAGTATATATCATATACAATAACTTGTAGAACATAATAAAAAGTTTAAAAATTAATAATAAATGAAATAATATGTATTTCTAGAAGTTAAGGAACTTATACCAAGGAAATAGTAAATTGACCTTAGGAATAGTAATACGACCCTTATGAATAGTAAATCAGCCAAATGAATAGTAACCTCACTCATTTTTGTATAAATAATATTTAGGAATCTTATAAATGAAAGTATGATATATTTATACCATAATATATGGTAATTGAATATTTTAAAAATAATAATTAATTGTTGGTATTTTTCTAAGTCATAAATATTTAATTATAATTTTTTAATTAATAAAACGATTTAAAAGAAATTTTTTTTATAAAATTTATTCATAAATAAATATTTTGTTTTCTTATAATTTTATGATAATTTTATGAGACCTCAGTTAATTTTTGAAGGTGTTATAAAATCAGTTATAAATTTAAAATATGTATTTTTTGAGTAAATTATGGTTGTAATTAAAAATTAAATTTCTCATATTCAGAAAATTCTTTTCATAAAACAAAGTTCATTTTTTAATTCTACATGTAAAAAAATGGTTATGGTGATTTTTTGGGATTTTTCTAAAGTACTTTAATTTTTTGTGAATAGTAAAATACGGTAATTTACGGTATAAACACATTATAAGTAAAACACACTATTAATTGAGTAATAGATGATGTAATGAAAATAATATAGAACTTACATTAATTATTTTATTATATTTGATTAGAATTCTCAAAATATTCATAGTCTTGTGCCGAAATAATAAACAAATGAATAAAATATTCAAAATTCACACCTCTCATCCACTATAAATACCACCCTTCACCCCCTTCTCCTCTCACATTCCAAGCTTTGAGCCTTGTAAAATTTCTACCCAATACTCTTCCCAAGATTATACCCCACGTCTAAGATCTCTTGGTATTAACAAAAGACCAAAAACAATCCCATTAAGGAGGTTCTCAAGAAGGAGTATTCAAGAGGTAAAATCCACTTCCTTTTCCTTTTAATTTCATTTAAAGTTCTTTTATTTTATTATTATCTACTTAGCTCCTATGTAAAAATTAACATGATAAATCTATTATAATATAAATACTATAATTATATCATTTCAATGGAATATCCTTCCTCAATATCCTTTCTCTCTCTCTTTTATTTTAAAAAAGAAATCATCATCCGTGAAGTGCCGATTTAAAACCTTCATGGACGAGGAATTTTCATTCTTCAATTTATCCTTCAAGGATGTTAATGAAACCATTTTTATGGTTAAACTAGACTATAATATATGTGTTACAACCTATTTAATTCTCTATAATATTATATAAATTTAATATTAATTCATACGACAAAACTATTTTATAATGATCGAAAACCGCCAAAATAATCGAAATGATTATCACTAATGTTTTATCTAATGAATAATCCTCATACCATATAATAAAATAAATTATATGACCATTTAATCTTACATATGTTCATTAATATCATATAAATTCAATTTTGGATAATTATACCTATTCCACATGGGCTTCCATACTCATATACAAGTATACAGACCATGAAAACTAAGGAAACGAACACTCTTGAACAATAAAATTATATCTCATAACTCATCAAAAAGATCATAAATGAACTTAATAAAATTATAAAAAATAAAATACATATATATAAGGTTATTAATTAATTAATTAATGGATTTAATTTTAATTTCCAGGACTTTAATGTCAAGTACATAACACATTCAGACATAAGGTAAGAGTTTTCTTTCTAAACCTCCATTCTCATTTGAGTTATGTTTTCTTCCTCTATACACAAACGTAATTATTTATTATTTTTATATAATTCTTATAAATTATATATATGTTCCAAAAACATATATCCATACCATTTCATCATTATTTTATTGGATAATAAATGTTTTACAAGGTTCCCTTCTCATTTCTTCCTGACACGTAAGCCCAATTAAGGGGAATGTATCGATTTCTTACCCATTCTCAAGTACCATCTATAATATATTTTAAGAAAACATTATTTTTATAAAATAAAAAAATTTAATGAAAAAATATCTTTATTAATTTTTGGTTTTATACAAATATTTTTCCAAAATAACTCTTCTTTACAAAGTAAAAAGAATATTTCTCTCAAGAATTGCTTGATGGGTTTATAAGAGTATTTTCATTTCAACACCCTTGTTGATTCTTATGTTTAATTGGGATTAATATTTTATGATATCATCTATCATATTTTATTTAATTTTTTATGATTAGTTTGAATGTGGATGTTCTATCTTGATACCATTCACCATATTACTCAGAATGGTTAGTGATTATGTTTACTGATTGGGGAATGGATACGCCATCAGGACCAGCCTGTGCTTGCACGAGAATCTTATCCAGATGGATATGGAAAGGTGGAGAGCTACATCATGATGCAGATGCTAGGGAGGGGTAATTCCTTATAGTTATAGTCTAGTTTAATTCCCTAAGACCTTCAGTTCATGTAATGTCTCTTAATCCTACGGGCCATGTAATCTCTAAGCTTATGGACCTTGTAAGGGTTCCCCCTCATCCCTTGAAAGGGGGGTTATAAAAAATCAATAAAAATGAAGGCCTTAGGGCAATTCGAGTGATTGGGGAATGTTAATTACATTTCATATATTAGTTTCAATATGAATGTATATGTTGATTATGTTTCACCCCTTTCATTTGAGGAATTAATTGGACTTAGTAAGTGTTGGGTGGGGCCCACTATATCCCCTGAGTACATCAGTAGGTCTCATGAGACAAAATAGTTTCGGTATGGGTTAACATCTTACCCGATTATGTATGGTGTCTTGGAAGAAGCCTTAACATTATGTTTATGATGAACCACATTATGCATTACCTCATTATGAGATTTGTATTTGATATTCCATGTGATTATTTGACTAGTAGAATATCCATGGTTAAGTTTAATTCTCCTATGATCACTTATATGGATTTATTTAATCAGTTTTATTCCTACCATATTATACTCAAGTTTTTGTTTTAATAGATTTTTTTTAGTTATTCACCATGAATTATGGTTTATTATTAGATTCCTCTAAAATATTACCCTTACCGAGCATTAGAGATCACCCCTTTATTATGTTTATATTCCCTAGGATGCCAAGATAAATTTTATTAATGATATGAAAAGATAATCTAGAAGAATAAGAGTGTTTTCAAAGGAGTCTCTATGATGTATTTCATTTCAAGTTGTAATGTTGAACTTATGTATGTATCTTGTTTTCAAAATCTATCAAACTATTCAGCCCTTCGGGATGTATCTTCCTTGTTTATATTCCAAAGTAATAAAGTAAGGAACCGAATCTAGGCTACTGGAGTCGGGGTCTTTACAGTTGGTATTAGAGGATGTTTAGCAGAAACCTTGGAAACTAGATTTATAAAACATAGAATAGTGAACAAAACCACAAGACAGACCTTGAGGATAAGCATAGAAGAACATCCTAGAATTTTGGTAAGGTATAGATTTTGTGGATCTTCCTAGAAATACATCGCTATCTAGATACTATAAGTGGACATGGATCTAGAATATATATAACTAGGGGTAACAACTCTGAAAAGGTGTCTCAGGCCTGACTCGGGCTAACCTGGTACATGGCAAAGAGCCTTCTATACACTTGGTTTGACACTTCTAGGGGATAGGCTTAGGATAAGTCAAATTTTCTTTACAAACAATTATGAAGGATTTAAAAGTAAATATGTCCCCAAATAAATCATTATTATGATTATGAGATTCACTATGCATAAAATTTCAATTTGTGTTAAATATTTTTCTAGTTTGAGATTAGACACAACCTAATATAGTGTATATAATTATTTAGAAACAGTTCCTAGTGGAAGGAATGTAAACCATATCAACGCACATATCCCGTGTAGGGATTACCCTCCTATGCAAGATAATGGTGTTTGTATTGGAGCTATGACTAGTGATGACCAACTTATAACTATACTGGGATAACTAGCTCAGGTTATGAACAATAACCTTACCCGTTTGGTGCATCCTAAAACACAACATGGAGGAAAAATGTTAGAACACTTTATGCGACAACAACCTCTATCATTCAATAGGACTACAAAACCATTTGTATCTAAGAAATGTATAAGTTCCTTACAGAAGATATTTCTCTCTTTGTGAAGTAACAAAATGGATAAGGTTGTCATAAAAATTTATCATCTATCAGGAAATGAAGATCAATGGTGGTTACTAATTCAAAACAAAATGGAGGAAGAAGATATTACAAATATGGAATATAGGGATTTTAAGGAAATTTTCCTAGAAAAATATTTTCCTCATGAAAAACAATAGTATATAGAAACACAATTATTGAATCTAAGGAAAAATGAGTATGAGAATGTTTCCAAGTATGAATCCAACTTTACAAGGTTATAAAGGCATGCCTAAGACTAAATACGTATTCCCAGGAGAAATATTGATCAATTCTTTGATGGTTAAAACCATTCCACCGAAGGCACTGCTCTCCCAATATTTTTCATCATATGAAGATATAGACTCATGTTCTATTAAGATAGAAAATTAATTCTCTAAGTCTTATGAATTTAAAGAAAATCTAGAGAAGAAGAGGGTTGATGAAACTCTGGAAAAGGAAATAAGGAAATGGGGAAGAGGGGAAGAGGTGACTTTCCACCGTGTAGTTATTGAGTAGTAAGGGGTTTATTCACCCTAGTATTTATCTATAGGGAGATCCTATTCTTTTTATTAATAAGAAATATGGATCTATGAGGTTGTGCATTGATTATAGAGAGTTCAATTCTATCACAATAAAGAACAAGTTTCCCTTACCTCACATTGATGATTTATTTGATCAAATTATTGGAGCTCAATACTTTTAAAATATTGACATTCGATCTGGATATCATCAATTGCATGTGAAGAAGGAATATATTCCAAATACATCATTTTAAACCAGGTATGAGCATTAAGAGTTTGCAGTAATGCTTTTTGGACTGACTATTGCACCCTCTATTTTAATGGATCTAATGAATAGAGTCTTCAAGTAATATCCTGATAACATTGTTGTGTTATTTATTTATAACATATTGATATACCCCAAAAGCTACAAAGATCATGAGAATCACTTACGCATTGTTCCAAATACTCTTAGAAGAAACAAGTTATATGGGAAGTTTAGCAAGTGTGAATTATAGTTTTAAACAATTTCTTTTCTTAGCCATATTGTCTCTTAGGATGGAATCTTAGTTGATCCTATGAAGAAAAATGTAGTTTAAGAATGTCCTACACCACTGAACATAACTGAGGTACATAGTTCTATTGGTTTAGTAGGTCATTATAGGCGTTTTTTTCCAGAATTTTTCTCAGTTATCTAACTCGTTAACCAAGATTACATGTAAAGGGGTGAATTTTATATGGACAAAAGAGTGTGAAGAATGTTTTGAATAAATGAAGAGAAGATTAGTGAAATCTCCAATCCTGACTCTACCATCAGAAAATGTTGGATTTGTAATTTATAATGATGTATCAAATAAAGGACATGGTTGTGTCCTTATGCAGAATTATAGAGTTATTACCTACGCATCAAGGCAATTAAAAACTCCTGAAAAAAACTATCCAACTCATGAACTTGAGTTAGAAGATGTAATATTCACTATGAATATATGGAGAAACTATCTCTATGGTGAAAGATGTGTGATATATATAGATCAAAATAGTTTGAAATATATATTCTCACATAAAAAACTCAACATGAGGAAAAGGTGATGGCTTGAGCTACTAAAGGATTATGATTGTTCAATACACTACCACCCAAGGAAGTAAAATAAGGTAGCAGATGATTTGAGTAGGAAGAATCATGGAGTTCTGAACAAAATTATGATTGAAAAAGATATTATGTACATGGATCTATAAAATATGGATATGGTAATTATCAAAGAAGGTGAAACATCATTCTTTTTTCAAATGGTTTCCCAACCATATTTATAGGAAATAATTAAAATCTCTTAGTGTGATGATGAGAATCCTCAAAATAAAATTAAAGCTGTGAATGATTGTAAGTTTTCATACTTCTTGTGTGAGAATGTAGTTCTAAAATTTTGGAGGAGTCTATATGTTCCCTATATACCCAATTTAAAAAGGGAGTTATTTGATGATAAAAATAACTTGAATTTATCTATACACCACAGTATAACTAAGATGTATAAATATCTAAAGAAACATTTCTGGTGGGATAATATGAAGTGGGAAATTGTTAATTATGTATTAAGATGTTTAGTCTGTCAACAAGTGAAGGCTAAAAGATAAATTCCTAGAGGTTTCACGCAACCCCTTATTATTCCTATATGGGAATGAGATAAAATAACTATGTATTTTTTCACTAGATTACCAAAAACCCCAAGAAATAGTGAAATTATATGGATGATTATTGATCAACTTACCAAATCTGCACATTTTCTCACTCTAAGGGAGGATTTACCACTGGAGAGCCTCACACGATTCTATATTAATGAAGTTGTAAGACTTCATGGAGCACCTCTATCAATTTTTTCTGATCATGATCCATGATTTACATCTAAATTCTATAAAATTATTTAGAAATATTTGGATATTGAGTTTCATTTGAGTGTTGCTTATCACCATCAAATTGATGGGCAGTCATAAAGGATGATCCAAACTTTAAAAGAAATATTGGTATCATTATCACTTGATTTAAAGGTATGTGGGATCATTATTTACCTTTGGTAGAGTTTTACTACCACAATAGTCTCTATTCTAGTATTCAAATGGCACTATATGAAGCATTTTATAGAAAGATATATTGTACACCAACTTGTTGGGATGAGGTTGGGGAAAGGAAGCTTCTAGACCCAGATCTTGTGGAGGAAAAAACAGAAAAGGTATATACTATTCAAACCCATAACAAAGTAGATCAAAGTAGGAAAAAGAGCTATGCTAATAATCGAAGGAAGAATTTGGAATTTCAAGTGGGAGATCCCTTTTTCTGGGGAGTATCTCCATGGAAGGGTGTTATAATATTTGTGAAGAAAGGGATACTGAGCCCCAGGTATATTGGTCCTTTTGAAATTGTAGAGATAATTGGAGATATGGACTATCTTTTGGTGATTCCACCTAACCTTTCTAAAGTAAACAATGTGTTCCTAATCTAATTGTTAAGAAATTACATGAAAGACCCAATGCATGTCCTCACTTTTGAAGGAACAGATCTGGAACATGACTTATCTTACTATAAAGAGCCTATCCGGATTCAAGACACTAAAAAATGGGTGTTGAGGAATTAGAAAACTCATCTGGCAAAGTTAATTTATGAAAATCATCAAATTGAAGAGATGATGTGGGAGCCTGAGGAGCTTATGATGAAGAACTATCCAAATCTTTTTGTGGGGTAACAATCTGAAAATTTTGAGGATGATTTTTTTTTGTAAGTGGGGAGAATGTAATGAACCAAAACTCTATCAAGTAAATTTCTCTTCTTATGTTTATTTCATATAGTATATATCAGATAAAATTACTTATATAACATAATACAAACTTTATAAATGAATAATGAATGAAGTAATATGTATTTCTAGAAGTTAAGAAACCTATACCAAGAAAATAGTAACTTGACCTTAGGAATAGTAATATGAACCTTATGAATAGTAAATCGGTTAAATGAATAGTAACCTCACCCATGTTTTTATAAATAAAATTTAGGCATATTATAAATGAAATTATGATATATTTATACCATAGTATAAGTAAGTGAATATTTTAAAAATTAATAATTAAGTGTTGGTATTTTTGTAAGTCAAAAATATTTAATTACAATTTTATAATTAATAAAATGATTTAAAAGAAAATTAATTTTTTTAAATGTATTCCTAAATAAATATTTTTTTTCTTATGATTTTAGGATAATTTTCTGAGCCCTTAGTTAATTTTTAAAAGTGTTATAAAATCAGCTATAAATTTAAAATCTATAGTACTTGAGTAAATGATTGATTTAATTAAAATTTAAATTTCTCATATTTAGAAAATTATTTTCTTAAAATAGAGTTTCTTTTTTAATTCTGCACATAAAAAAATGGTTAGGGTGAATTTTGGGTATTTTTATAAAATACTTGAATTTTTGGTGAATAGTAAAATATGGTATTTTACGGTATAAATACATTATAAGTTAAACACACTATTCCGTGAGTCATCGATGATGTAAGAACCATAATATAAAACTTACATTAATTATTTTAATATATTTTATGATAATTTTCAAACTATTCATAGACTTGATCCCAAATAATAAACAAATGAATAAAATATTCAAAAATCACCCATCTCCATCACTATAAATACCACCATTCACCATCCCTTACCCTTAAAACTTACAAGCATTGAGTCTTGTCAAATTTATACCAAATAATATTCTAAATCCTCTCCCTTATTTATAGGATCTTTTGGTCTTAACAAAATACCAAAAACAATCCCCTTAAAGAGGTTCTCAAGGAGGTGTATTCAAGAGGCAAAGTCCTCTTCCTTTTCCTTTTAATTTATTTTCAAGTTATTTTCTTTTATTATTCTCTCATCACCTATTATATAAACATAAAAATGATTAATAAAGTATCATATACATAATATAATGATATCATGTTAATGTAATATCCTTCCTCAAACTCCTTTCTCTCTCTCTCTCTCTCTCTCTCTCTCTTTTATTTTAAAAACGAAATCATTGTTCGTGAAGTGCTGATTTACAACCTTCATGGACAACGAATTTTTTATATTCAATTTATCCTTCAAGGATTGTAATTTAACCATTTTATGGTTAAAATAGACTATAATATATATATATATATATATATTAAAACCTATTTAATATTATAGAATAAGTATATATATGTAATATTAATTAATGTGACAAAACTATTATGTAATGATCAAAAACCACCAAAATAATCTAAATGATTATCACTAATGTTTTATCAAATTAATCATCATCATACCATATGAAAAAATTAATTATATAACCATTTAATATTATTGATTTTAATTACTATCATATAAATTCAATTATGGATAATTATACCTATTCCACATGAAATTCCATACTCATATACAAGTATACCGACCAGGAAAACCATGGAAATGAACGCGCCTGAGCAATAAAATTGTATCTTATAACTCACCAAAAGTAAATAAATGAACTTAATAAATTCATAATAAATAAAATTAATATAAATAAGGTTCTTAATTAATTAATTAATAGATTTAATTTGATTATCCAAAACTTTAAGGTCAAGTGCAGAACACATTCAGACATAAGGTAAGGGTTTTCTTCCTAAACCTCTATTCTCATTTGGTTTATGATTTCTTCCTCTATACACAAATTAAATTATTTATTATTTTTATATAATTCTTATAAATTATATATATATATTCCAAAATAATATATCTAGAACTTTTCATCATTATTTGATTGGATACTAATTTTTTTACAAGGTTCCCTTCTCATTTGTTCATGATATATAAGCCCGATTAAAGGAAACATCTCGATTACTTACCCATTATAAATTACCATCTATAATATATTTTAAGAAAAAATTATTTTTCTAAAATAAATAATTTTTTCATGAAAAACTATCTCAGTTCATTTGTGGTTTTATACAAGGATTTTTTCAAAAGAACTCTTCTTTTCAAAGTAAAAAAAATATTTCTCTAAAAAAATACTCAATGGTTTTATAATAGTAATTTCATTTCAACACCCTTGTTGATTATTAAGTTTAATTGGGATTAATATTTTATGATATCATATACCATATTTTATTTAAAGTTTTATGATAAGTTTGACTGTGTATGTTCTATCTTGATACCATTCACCATATTACTCCGAATAGTTAGTGATTATGTTTATTGTTTGGGGAAAGTTATTTACATTTCATACATTAGTTTAAATATGAATGTATATGTTAATTATGTTTAACCCATTTTATATGAGGAATCCATTGGGCTTAGTAAGTTATGGTTGGGGTCTGCTATATCCCCTCAATGCATCAGTAAGTCAAATGAGACAAACTAGTTTGGGTATGGGCTAACATCTTTCCTGATTATATATGGTATCTTGGATGAAGCCTTGAAAATATGTTTATGATGTTATATATTATGAATTCCCTCATTATGAGATTAGTATTTGATATTCCATGTGATTATTTGACTAGTATAATATCCGCGGTTAAGTTTCATTCTCCTATAATAACTTATATTGATTTATTTAATCATCTTTTATTCTTACCACATTATGATCATGTTTTTGTTTTAATAGAAAGTTTTTTTAGTTATTAACCATGCCATATGGTTTATTTTCAAATGCTACTAAATTATTACCCTTACTAAGTATCAGAGCTGACTCCTTTTTTATGTTTATATTCCCTAGGATTCCAAAATGAATTTTATGAATGGCATGAAAAGATAATCTAGAAAAATAAGAGTGTTTCCAAATAAGTCTCTATGATTTATTTCATTTCATGTTGTAATGTTGAACTTATATATGTATCTTGTTTTCCAAATCTATTATACTATTCGGCCATTCAGGTTGCGTATTCCTTGTTTATATACCAATGTAATGAAGTAAGAAACCAACTCTGGGCTTTTGGGGTCTGGGTATTTACACATATGATACCCAAAATATGCCCAACTAGATGAGAATAATGAATAAAAAATTGAATGATATCAATTTTGGGCATAGTTAATTTGATTTCTAGTATAATCAATCAATTGATAAAGTGAAAAGCAAGCCTATAATTCAGGGGAGAAAATAAAATATGAATCAACATCCACGAAAAAATGTGAAAATTATATCTATCTCAAATATATTTAGAAATCTTAGTAATGTACATAAAATTTTGAGTGGTTGTGGTCATAGTGTTAGTGCATGACTAATTAAGAATGTATGAAAAACAAATAAAGAAATAATACTAAATAATCTAAAAAAAGGAAGAAGTGATTGTCTTGGAAAGTAAGATAAAGGTAGTTACAAACTATAATACTCCCAAGTATATTCAAAAGAAAATGAGTTATCCATGGAAAATAATAAAAATAAATATTAGGTTTAAAGAAGGATTAATTAGTCTAAGAGTAGTTCAATTTCAATAATAAAGATCTACTTTTGTTTTAAAATAAAAGGATAAACCCTAAAATCATTAAAAAATAAATATAAATATGTTTTAATGGAAGAAAGAAAATCATAATGGGAAATAAATCCAAGAAATTCACAAAGGGATTGGTTTATTGAAAAAGAATCTCAAGAGGACATGTTGGAACTCCAATAATATTTTCAATATACCCAAATAATGTATAATTATTTGGAAAATAGATTTGAAAAAATTAAGGAATATGGAAGATGCATAAATTAAATCTTGTGCTAAAGTGAAGAAATAAATTCCACATACAGAAAAAAAATTAATGAGTGGTCGTTAATAAATAACAACCTAAGTGTTTCAAAAGAGAAGTGTGTGGAAGATGCAAGAAGACTGGACATACTCAAAAATATTACGTAACAATGTTTTCATTATAAGAATAATCCATTAATAAGATAAATATTATATGAGGTGATGCATTTTTCTTGATGGATAAAGATAAGAGAAGTATCCCACACAAAGAAATTAAATCAGAGAAGAATTCAATGTTACCCAAAGAAAATATAGAATTAATAAATATATTTGAAATAATGAAGGAGAATTTCAAGGTTAAAATTGGAAAGAAATGAGTAACTTAGTTGTGAAAAAATTATCAACATTTTTATTCACATTAATGAACAAATATTTCCGCCTTATTCTCTATCATTTGTGTTATATTTTACTGATTACAATATAAGGAATTAAAGTTGAAGCTTGTTATTAGTGGGAGAACTTGATAGGTAGTAAAAGTTTTCAACAATTGATATTAAAATAAATAATTATCAATCTTATAAGTATCTATACATTTATATTCTAAAGAAAATGTGTTAAATAAGATCATACTTTGTGAAGTTGTGTAAGTTTTCAAATCTAGGGAGTAGCTTAAAGTCATCCATTTTGGTACATTATTGAAATATATCTATAAATGATAAACACCTTAATAAATATTATTTAGTGCATATTCCTAAGGGTAGAAAATTTAATAAGATCTTTTAGAAGCTTCTTGTATTATTAATTCATACAAACCTATATTTTAAAATTTTCTTGAAAAATGTGTCATTAAAAAGGTATAAATTAATATTTTTTACCCTTGATCATAAAAAATTAGTCATTAACATTAAGGGGGATACATTCAATTTAATCAATGACATGAAATAAAGTTAAAGAATATATAGGGTTATTTTTTTAAGTTTAATACTGATTATTTAATCTTAAATGTTTTTAATGTGTGGGTGGAAGTGAATTTAAGAAATTTAGGTTGAAAATTTCACCAGAATATCTATTACAACTGGTATTAATCAATTATATTATCCTAAAAACTATTGGAAAACTTCCGAGATAGATGACGAGTAGTATTATTTTAGTTTGTATCATATTATTTTATAATGTACGTTTTTTTTTCTAAATAAATCCCTTTTGTTTATATATTGATAATGGATCATGTATACTTAGAGTGAAATTATTTATAACACATTGGTTGAGTATGTAATGATATCATCCTATCTCATGGAATTTTTATTTATTATAAATAAGTGGGATTAGAGAAAATAAAAAATGAATTGTGAATAAGAATTTGGGAGAGAAGTAAAGATTCTTATGAAATAAATAACACATATTGACATATCATTTTAGTGGGTATTGAAAAAATAAAAATGGGAGTTTATTAATCTTATTTTGTGTGTTTTATATTTGTTTTCAATGAGCTTTAATAATTAATGGAGCTTCATTTCATTATGTTTATGAATAATAATTGGAATGAGTAAAAATTACTTGGAAGTTGGAAGGGGAAACCAAGGTGTTTGTTGTGAAGTATTGTTCCCAAGTAGTGTGTCACTTTATATTCAGTAAATAGATATTAAATAAAAAATTTGGAAGATGAATTTTGAAGTTTATTTTGATATCTAATATGAAAAAAATAATATCATCCATTTAATGTTTTTGAGATTTATTTAAAGAATTTTAGTTCCATGTATAATTTATAATAGTTAATTCTATCTCTCTATAAAGAAGGTATTTGGGAAGTTCAATCTTGGTGGTTTTTGAAAAAAATAAAAGAAACTTGAATAAACTTAGAAGAAAAAAATAAGAGTGATTGGATGGTTGGTAGTTTGGTTATTGAGTATTTTGGTCTTGAGGATATAACTATATATAAATTTCAAAAAAGGAAGTGCAGAGGAGTTATCTAAAAATATAGCCAACTCAAGGTTAGACAAACACCTAAGCATCTAATCCATCACATGGAGAAAAATGAAAAATCTCAAATATGATCCATCCAAGAGTGACATCAAGGAGGAATATATTCTTGAATAGATCTAAACTGATAAAGAAAGTGTGTGGTGACACTAAGAGTGTCCACACGACTATGATAGGTGGCATGTTGTACCCCTGGAACAGGCTAATACCAAGGTATTTTCATGGTGAATAGTTAGTATGTTTTGGTTGATAAACTAGTATCCACTTCTAGTGTATTTCAGATGTATGGTCAATAAAATACACAACACTTTTCAATGATTAAAAATTCACATTATATTGAGTTATGTGATCCATTTCACCATTATTCTATACCTTGTGTGACTGGTTATACACCACACCATTCTATCTCATATCGAGTCTTTCCTTTGGAGTTATAATAGAATCTTGATATTATTATGCATGTGGGAGTTTGTAAGTATTAGAAGGAGATTGTACATTCAGTAATTATGTTGATCAATTTTCATGAATTCTATAGTAAAAAAATTAGATGAAGGTAATAATACAACATTATCGAAATATTGAGCATGCATGAGTAGAGAAAAGGTAGATCTGAAGCCCAATAATAAGGAACATGGAGTTCATAAGACTTAAATAAAAACTATCTATGAAATGATGTTGTAGAAAAACGAAAAAGTGTACTTAAAAAGAGTAAATTGTGTGTTCAGAATAGTAATCATGTAGACTTTGGTAGATACATTCAAAAAACTTTTAAGCAGTGAATGTGAATATTTCATAAGAGAATATCAAAGTTAAAATGAGTAAGTTTTTAACGTAATAAGAGTAGAACTTACTTTTAGAGAGTGAGAAATCTTGAATATGATGATTCTAAAAAGATGCACTTTAAATTAAAATGTCATGATATTGTTTATAGTGATTTGTGTTGTGATAAAAGTAGAATATCCATGATCACTTTTCACCATGAAGGAAGGTACAATGATGAATTATTTACTTCATGAAATTCATTAATACACAGAATTATTTGAATAATATTTTTTTAAGTTTGAATAATATGATGATTGAGTATTTATGGAAACATAAAATTTAAATAAGATAGTTTGGGTGTTCAAGAAATTTTAAATGTGAAGATCCAGGAATTAAAATACAAAGAATATAGGTGATTTAGTTACAATGAATTATGGAAAGTGATATTTACATGCTTTTCTAAATATTGTAAAATATAAGATGCACCATTACAAAAAAATATATTTGGGATGTTAGAGAATAAGGGAGTGTGTGAAAAGCTTATAATTCACTCATTTTGAGATAACTTAAGTGTTAAATAAGATAAAAACCCCAAATCCAACACTTTTTTGATGTTCTAGTGATTTTAAGATAAGGATATATATATTTCCATCCTTTTTCACTGAAAAATAAGAAGAAGATGATAATGAAAGAATCTTGAGTGCTGTGAAATCTAGTTTACACTAGAAGAAGAAGGTAACTTTCTACTATGTAGGTAAAAGAGAAGAAGAAGTAAATAATCCCTCAATCTTACTACTATCAAGAAGAATAAGAAGTTTTATACAATTTTGTACATATAAAAATATTAAGGGACATGCATCTATATAAGGTAATAAGAAGAATATATATTCATCACATGAACACCTCGACAAGCAGTCTAAATTGATGAATGAATCTTCAGTTGTTTATACCCATTTCATATCATTATAAAGTTTTGTATGTATTTAATTGTGGAAATCACCATAAATTTATGTGAGACATATAACATGTGTCTAGGATACTCATATCCTAGTGCAGAGAAAAAATTTACTACTAGTGGGTCATGTGATCATGGTATTTTTCTAATCTCATGAAGTATTAATATTTATTTTTTAAAGGTGAACCTTGTAAATATGTTGTCCCCTTTTATGTGTGAGTATGTGGATGTTCTAAGAATAATTAAGGTAAGGTGAGAGAAATTGATACCCATTCACTTAATAGTATAGAGGTAAGATGAAAAGGATAAAAAGATAAATTTAAGAAAATAACTCCAACACTGTTTCACCCCCATCAGTGTTGATCATAACCCAAAGTCATCCTATAATTGGTATTAGACTATCCAACACCTCATATTGTTTTCTCTAATTTGAAATTGTTTTAAATATTTTAATCTCTCTTTCTATATTTATAATGAAGTGAAGACTTTGATAAAAAGTTTTAACTACTGATCATAATTCTATATCTACAATGAATTTGATGAACAACAATAATAATGAGATAAAAAGACTAAAGAAAGTATCCTATTATGAAAATAATAGGAAGAATCAGTTTCCAAATACCCTTAATCTGATAATTAATAATCAATAATGAAATAGGATATGATAGATACATCAAATACTAAGGAGAAGGGAAATATTTACACCTTAGGAGGTTCAAAACATATTTGAGGTGTTAATGAGGTAATTGATATTTCTTAAAAAACTATCCTATAGAATATCCATGAAAAAATGGGAAAGATCACATATTTTATGATTTATAAGATGATTCAATCTATGATTTAAAATAAATTCTATATAATCTTATAAAGGATATAGCCACTTCTATTTCTGGATATTTTAGAAGGGGATCACCTACCTTAAAGAAGAATCTATGAAGAAAGAAAAATCATGGGCATAAAAAGTAATGATGGGTGTGGATATTATAAATAAATGTAATAATAATATTGAAACAATTATGTATCATGAATAAAATTCCTCCAAGGTTGTAAAGGATTATTTTTAAGAAAACCTAAAGAAGGATGGAGATATTGAAATACTTGAAGATAAGATCCATGCATTATAGGAATATTTTATAAACAAAATTGATGTTAATAATGAATAATTGGAGGTTAAATCCAAGAAGATAAAGGAGCATGACACACTATTAATAGATAGGGATAAAATGAATGATTAAGAAGTTTATAGAATAAATAAGGATTATGAAGAAAAATTGAAGTCTATGGAGGATGAAAAAAATATTATCAATATGAGGTGTCTTTATCTTGAGATAAAAATTGAAAATATATAAATATATCAAGATATGTCTTAATAATAAGTTATTAAAAGAAGTTATGTTGCAACAAAAAATTATAGGAAAATTTGATAAACAACATTTATGTTAAGAATGCATAATTGGAGGTTAAATAAAAGAATACCAAGGAGATTGACACACTATTACAAGAAAGGAATAAAATGAATGATGAGGAAGTTGAAAGAATAGAGAAGTATTATGAAGAAAAATTTATGTTTTTTGGAGGATAAAGAAAACATTCTCTATATGAAGTGTCTTAAGCTTGAGATAAAAATGGAAAATCTCGAAATTTTTCAAGATATGTATTTATAAGAAGTTAGTGAAAGAAGCGATTTTGTCTTACACAATTATAAATAAGATTATTATACTAAAATACTTTATTATATTGAAAATAAATATTGATATCATCCAATGATTATTCTCCAGTATCTATAAATTAATATATACCATCCATCTTAAACTCAATTATTTGCACTAATCTTTTTTCATGAATAATAAAGGTTCAAATATAAAATATAGATAGAAATGGATTAAGAAAAATGATTAGAATCCTATCACCATATCAAATATGTATAATAAAATTTATAGAATATATGGTTTCCCACAAGAAGCCTAACCAGTTGAGAAGAATGAAAAAAATCAAAATTATATCAATTTCTGAAAATATAGATAACATGAAGTTCATAAAAGTATATCAATATTTATTGGTAATTTATAGTGTTGTAACAGTTTTGAGAAGAGTTTATTTGATTGTTGGAATAATATATTAAATTTTCAAGTTCAAAGTAAGCCTAAAGTGAGGAGGATAGAATATAAGATAACAAATATCCACAAACTAAAGGAAAAAATCTATCTAACTCAAATAGATTTGAAAATATTAGTAATATTTACGATGTTTAAATTGATTTTGGTCACCAAAATGATGCATGATCAATTGGGAAATCAATACAAGAAAATCACGAAGGGACTAGATTAGTTAATATCACTATCAAGTGAACATGTGGGAATTTCAAAAGTATTTCCAATATATCCAAAAATTATATGTTTATTTGTCCAAAATTTTTGGAGAAAACAAGGAATATAGGAGAATCAAAAGTGAAATACTACGATAAAGGGGAGAAAGAGATTCCATATAAAGGACTTGAATTTCAGGAGAGGTTTTAAAAAAATGACAACTCAAGAGTTTAAAAAGAGTTTTGTGGAAGATGTAAGAGGGATATAAATACTTATAAATATTTCACAAAAATGATTCCAACATAAGAAGTATCCATGAAGAGGATGAATATTGTACTGGGTGATGCATTTGGATTGATGCATAAAGAGAAGATAGGTATCCCAGATAAATAAATTGTATCAATGAATAATTCCATTTCACACAAA
Organism: Viscum album; assembly: GCA_963277665.1. Taxonomy (NCBI): domain Eukaryota; kingdom Viridiplantae; phylum Streptophyta; class Magnoliopsida; order Santalales; family Viscaceae; genus Viscum; species Viscum album. The sequence continues at coordinate 959,108,752 of OY728138.1, read as the reverse complement.
TTCAAAACATTTTTGAAAAATTGATGTGAAATATTGAAGGATAATTTCGAGATTTAAGTTGGAAATAAAGAAGAAACCTAGTTGAGAAAACATTATCAACCTTTTTTCACATGGATAAACAAAAAATTTCACCTTATTACCTATAATTTGTATTTTATTGAAGGTGAATCATGTTCTTAGGGGGAGAACTTGATAATTTTTTAAATCTATCAACATTTGACAAAAACATAAATAAGGATTTATCTTGGAAGGTTCTATTAAATGATTTTATAAAGAACATTTGTTGAATAAGATCATATTGTAAAGAACTATGTAAGTTGTAAAATATGGATAACTTCTTGAAGTGATCCATTTTGGTATATTCTCAACATGTAAGATCTTTAATTATGCTTATAAACGAGAAACACTTCAATAAAGAGTATTTGGAGTGTATTCCTATGGGAGATAAAAGTGAATAAGATATTATAGAAACAACAAGAAGAATTAACTCGTAGAAATTTACATTCTAGGATGTGAGGTAAAAATGTTTCATTGAAAAGGTATGAATTGATATTATCACATCCTTGGTTACAAAAATCAGATTATAACATTAAGGGGGATAAATTGATTTTATTATATGACATGAAATAATATTTAAGAAGATTCATGGATATTTTCTAAAGTTTTAAACCTTATATTTGAACTTGAATTTTTTAATGTGTGTATTGAAGTGAATTCCAGAAATTCTGGTTGAAAATTTAATGAAAATATCTATTACAATTTGTATTAATCAATTTTATCAGCCTGAAAATAGTTGTATAACTTCTGATAAAGTTGAATAAAATATCATTTTAGTTATTATTGCATTATTTCATAATGGTCAGAATTATTTTCTAAATCAAACCCCCTTGTTTTATACACCAATAATGACTCACACAGACTGAGTATGGAATGATTGATGACACATTGAACGTGTATGAAATGATACCATACACTCTCATGGACTATGCACTTATTATCAAAAAGGGGTTGAGAAAAAAAGAAAAATGAACATTTAATGTTAATTAGGAGGAGAAGGAAATATGATTGAGAAATAAAAAACATATATTGAAATTTTATTTTAGTGGGTATTTACAAAAAATATAAAAGGGGGATTTTATTGAGACCACTTTATGTGCATTTTATTTTTTTCAATGAGATTGAAGTATCAATGGATCTTTAATTCAATATATTAATGAAGAATAATTGGAATGAGGAATAATTTCTCGGATGTCTAAAGGGAACCCAAGATTGTTGTTGTGAAGAAAAATTCCCAAGTAATGTGTCACTTTATATTAAGTAAATAATTATTGAAGACATATTTTGGATGTTGAATTTTAAATTTTATTGTTATCTCTTATATTAAAGAAAAAAATATTTTCATTGGAAGTTTTGAAGACTCATTTGAAGAATTTTATTTCCATAGATAATTTAAAATGGTTAGTTCAAAATCTCTATGAAGTAGGTATTTTAGAATCCCCATCCTGATGGCTCATGAGAATAATAAAAGAAACTTAATTAAGTTAGAATAAAATAATATGATTAATTAAAAATTAAAGAGGTTGGATCATGAGTATCTAAGTCTTGAGGATATAACTATATATATTTTTTGACAAAGGAAGTGAATAAGAGTTATCCAAAAATATACCCAACTCAAGGCCAACTCATAACCTGAGCTACTCAACCATCTCATGGATACAACCATCCAATCTTAAAGATGATCCAACCAAGAGTGTCATAGAGTCAATATATAATCCTACATAGATCAAAATAGATAAAGAAAATATGGAGCGATACTAATAGGGTTAAAACCACCTTACAAGGTGTCATGGTGGACCCTTTGAACATGGAAAACCCAAGGGATTTACATGGTTGATGGTTAACATGTTTTAGTTAATAAACTTGTAGAAAATCCTAGAAAATTTATGATAAGGGATTATGAAAACATGAAACATTGTTCAATGATTAAAAATATGCGTGATATTGTGTTAAATGATGTTGTTCACTATTTTCCTACCTCACATGACTAGTTAAATTTTGCACCAGTATTTTTCAGGCTGATTCTTTCCATTATATTTTAAAGTGAAACAAGATACTCTTCTACATCTGGGAGTTTTTAAAGACCCGGTGGAGTTTGTGTGTGTAGTAGTTATAACCATCAATGTTCTTGAATTCCATAATCAATACAAAATGATATAAAAGTAATACTATTATTTTATCAAAATATTGAGAATGCATGAGTAGAGAAAAGGAAAAGATTAAGGACACTAAGAAAGAATAATAAATTTATAAGAGTTAAATGTAGAAGCTATATAAAATTCTATTGCAGAAAAATGACAACATGTACTTTGGAAGAGTAAATTTTCAGTTCAGAAGAGGCATCATACATACATGAGAAGATCCTTTAAATATAACTCATAAGAGTGAATGTAAATACTTTAGAATAATTTCTTTATAAGAGTAACTCAAATTTTGAAAGATTAAGTCTAGAAGATTAGTTTCAAAACTTTTCAAGAGTAACACTTACTTTGGAAGTGTAGAAAATCTTGAATCATATGATTCTAAGAAATTGAGGCTTCAAATTCAAATATCATTTATTATTTATCTTAATTATATAAATGAGTAAAAGAGAATATACCTAATCAATTTATTCCATAAATTAAGAAGAACCAATGATTGGTTAGTTTCATCATTTTCATGTACAAATGTAATTCTTTAAAAATATGTATTTCATGGAGTTTTAAAAATATACAGGATGAGTTTTTATGGAAGTAAGAAATTAAAAAAAGACAGTATGCTGATTTAGAATATTTTAAATGGGAATATACATGAATTAAAATCCAAAGAATCCATGAGTTTTAATTACAGTTAATTAAGGAAATAAATCATTACATGGTTTTTAAAATATCATGAAAAAGTATAAGATTCACTGTGAAGATATATATTTGGGAATTTGAAAAATAATACCATGTGAAAAGATGATATTCAAACCTTTTTGAGAAACCTTGAGTATCAATGAAGAGAGAAGCTAAGATTCCAACACTTTCAACATATTCTCACAATTCGAATAGAATAAGGGAATCAGTGACATCCTTTCACACTAAAGATGAAGAAGATGAAGAAGATGGAAGATAATATAATTTTTTACAATTCAGTTTGGATTAGACTAAGAATGTGACTTGTTACTGTGAAATTAGAAGAGAAGAAGAATTAAAGTAGACATCAAATTCATCACTATGAAGAAAAAAAGTATTTTAATGTAGTGATGTGCATATAAAAAGAATAAAGGACTTGAATATATGAAAGGTAAGAAAAATAATAGAGATTCAACACATGAACAACTTGAAAAGAAGGCTAAATCAGTGAAGGATGCTTTTAATGTTTATCACCATTTCATATCATTATAAAGTGTGGAATGCACTAAAGTGAGGTATGAACCATAAAATTTTGGAAGGCATGTAACATGAGTTCAAGATACTCCTTGCTCATTTTAGATCCCAAGTTTAATACTAGTGTGTCTTGTGATCATGAGTTTTTCTCAATCACACCAAGGATTAACCTTTATTTTTTTAAATGTGAACCTTTTATATCTGTTTTCCCCTTGTGTGTGTGTGTGTGTATGGATATAATGACAATAATTAAGGTAGGGATATAGAAATATGGATCCATTCACTTAATTGGGTATAGGTAACAAGAAAGGGATAAAAAGATAAATTCAAAAAAAAAACCAACGCCAATTCACCTCTCTTAGTGTTGAGCTTATCACAAAGTAATCCTATAAGGGAAATCTCTTCCATTTGCTGATTTGAAACTAAATAATGAACCTCACACATAATCTTTGATGAATATTATATATTAATAGAATTACTATTATGTATTATAATGGGATCTATTCCTTTTTTCAAATTCTACTACCCTACTTCAAAGTTACTCTTACACATAGTTCAGATGAATCTTACATTCTCAAGAAGCATCATGTATTTTTCAAATTTCATCTTAGCTATCTTGGATGACTCTTATGAATTTTAAGGTGTTTATGAACTAAGCCAAAAATTTTCTACAAGTCTAGAATCCCATTATTCTTCAATAGTGCTCATATCCTCATCAATTATTCTCAGATCATTCTCAATCAGTTCAAACTCAATTCAAATGAATTTAGAAAATTATCAGAACATTTTAAAATATCTTTTATATCATTCTAAAAACTTTTATAGAATATAATAATTCTTCTTGAAATTTTCAATATATATATTCATGATATTATTATAAAAAGTTTCAAAAATATAATTATTTATAATTCATCAAGTAGATATTATCCATGTATTTCATTATCCAAAATGAAAGATATTTAATGGATGGTTTCTCACAATTCTATTCAACCTTTACTCTTTAATCAAACCGTATTTAATCTTTCTAATATAGTCAAATTTATTAACATTATAAAACTATTGTAGATAGTTCTTACACCTTTCATTAGTACTCCTCATTGAATCATTACATGATCAGCTGAATAATCATCACTTGTTTAAATGTTTCTTCCTTGAATTTTTCCATCCAGGTATTCCAAGACAAAAAATTGTCTTCCATTATCAAGGGAAACACCTTCTTCATCTTATTTTTAGATTTTACACCATTATCCATATTTTTAATATATATACTTTATTAAATATATCCAATGAAACTCATTGTCATAATCCAACTATGATCTTTATAATGCATAATTTTAAACATCAAAACTATGTCCTCAAGGTTTTTTAAAAATAAATCATACATAAATGGGAATAAATACACCAAATACCAAATAAAATTTGTCTAATGAGATCTATTGATGCATCAAGGTAAAATATATCTTAAGGATCCACCCATTACATAATAAGTCAAATAAATTCATCATATAAAAATAATTGTAATCAATACATATCATAATTGTAATGACCCGGACCCAAACAGCCACCCGAACAGTGCTAGACGGGTCGGGTGTTACTAACTTAGGTGCACCTCCCCGAACTCCAAAGGCTTCCAACTAGCAGCGAGGGTCTAATAGGTATAGTGGGGAGGATATACCCTCTTAGAGGATAATAGTTGTCACGAACCATCCCAGTGGGGCCTGAGTCGCAACTCCCCAAGCCCGCCTCCAATAGGCCAGGGGCTGGTGACTAGCACCGAGTAGGCATGCTACTAACATGGGAGGCATTGCCTATAAACCTGTACACATGCACATACATCTCCAAGCCCACAAAGATAAAAAGTAAAAACTACTAAAATGGAAAATATGCATGCATACACTAAAACCCAACCACAGAGTACGACAGAAAAGTAAAGTGAAAGAAAGTAAACCCTGGGCCAAAAGTATAAGACCACTAGAAAGAAAGTCTGTAACAAAGTCCAACCTATAAAGAAAGGTGTTGGGACTGCAGTCTGTAGTCATAGGAACACACCTCGGCCTGTCTGATCTCACTGTGTACCGTCCGGTCCTGGTCCTCCTAGAATCCTGTCAAAGGCTCGCTCGTCTGCACAAGACACGACACGTGCAGGCAAAGCCCGTGAAGGGGTGAGTATAACAATACCCATTAGGACACCCCGAAAACACAAAGGAATACAACAGAGGAAAATGCCACAATAGAAAGGTATAGTCATCTCTACACAGTATATGTCTACTGAACATATAACAAGAATATCCAGATATACTCCTACAGAAATGACCATCGCGATACCTCCATTAGGATCCAGCTCGAAGATTCCACTTAGCATACCATCGGGAGAACACACTCCTAGGTCTGAAGAGAGAGATATGAAGTACTCATTCCGGGAGAACACACTCCACAAGTACCTTGGGAACATGATGCTCATATGAGGATCACAACCAAGTCATGGGGTGATTCCGACAACTCAGTCTGAGCTAATCCGCTAAGCAGAGGATCTGCGCCCGGGTAAAGTTGGTCACGTCGATACCAAGAACTCTACCTAGGGTTCTAGGAATGAATAGAGGATCCAGCTCTAAGTCTCACAGAGGGGATTCCAACAACTGTATTCAGGGAGTTCTGCTGAAGGGATCATACTCTTGTGTAAAGGAAATGATACCAGAACCTTCAGGGAAAAGACCAAGGGTACGAACCCTAAGAGAACTAGTCCAAGTCACAGAAGAAAAGTGGCTCAAGTCATAAAGAAAAGGTTACATGGAGTGTAGTTTGGTTACACGCTATGTTCCTTGACCCTGGGTATGGCCCGTGTAAACGGCCCATGTCATTCGTTCAAACCGAGTAAAACCAAACTACACGGAGTACAGAAAAGGTACACGCCGTGTTCCTCGACCCCGGGTGCTACCCGTGTAAACGGCTCATGTCATTTGGATTGTTTAGTAGAAAGAAACTACATGGCGTGTAGAACAGGTACACACCGTTTCCAAGCACCCGGGCTCGCTTCGTGTACGCTGGCCATGTGCCCGTACACGGTCTCTGCCCGTGTTCGTGTCGCCTGCCCATGTTCCAGTACACGCGGTATCCTGTGTACCTGGCTGGGTCTAGACGGGGAGGGTTACACACGATGTGTCCATGGCCGTGTACCCTGCCCGTGTTTGTGTACTCCCGGAGTACACGTTATGTAATCCCACCGACAAACACACGCCGTGTAGCCCATACTACACGGCGTGTAGTCGAGATTTCTCCAGAAACATCGTCTTCCTCCGCGCGCCTCGGCTGATCCTCCAAATCTTGATCCAACCATTCTATTGTTACAAAAATCCAGATTTGGGGTCGTCCCGCCCCTAAGAAACGGATTCTGTCAGTTTTGGGCTTCCGATCGACCTTGAAAACAAATCCCGATCCGTCTGCACAAAAACGCTCGAAGAACGGGAACTTCCGAACCACGTCGATTTGTCCGCCGCCGTCTCACCTCTGTTAGGTCGTCTCGATGTTGGATCTTTGATTTCAGATTGTTGTTCCAACAAACGAATGCACAAAGATCGATTTTCCCCAAGAACAAGAAGGACGCGCACGAAGAACACGTCGGAATCGGGAGAGAAAAACACAACAATCGAGAGGGATGAAACTTGATCGATGTTCGTGTCGATCTTGGTTCATCACCGTTAGAAGGGTTGAACGAAAACCAAAACAACTCAAGAATCAAAATCTCACGATTCCCGAAAATATCCCATCTCACAAGAACAATCAATCCGCGGGCTAATCTGTTAGTGGATTAGTCCGCGTTCATCGTGGAAATCAAAAACAGTGAAGAAAAATCACAAACAACATCCTACCTGGATCTGCGGCATTTGTTGGCGATGATCTGGTCGTCGCGTCGTTGTTGCTGGTGAAAATCGTCAAGAAACGTCATCGTCATATCGGGGGGTCTTCTCCAGAGATCTCCAAAGAAAATAAGGGTTATGGGAATTGTAACCCTGACCCTCCTTGCAAAATATCAATTTAAAAGAATAAAATATTTCGTTGCAACAAGGGTTCAAACAAAATATTTTAATTAAATATTTTATTATGGTTACATCCAAAAGCCAGATTTCACCACCGACCTGCGCCGACCGACGTTAGGCCTCGCCTAAGGTAAGATCGTTGTTCTGAATGCAACGGTGCCCTCAGATTTCTGATCCGAGCACCCGTTCAGGAGTTATTCCATTTTTTCAGGAAAACCGCACGTGCGTATTATTTAAATATTTAAATTAAATTCAAACATTTGTTCCGGGCTTACCGGGCCTCGGAACTGCGTGCCGTCTCAGAGCCTGGTCTCGAATTAATTCCCATATAATATCAAAATAATACATGGAAAAATCCAGGACATTACATCACACCGACCTTAGGGATTTTACGTCTTCGAAAAGCCAAAACAAAGGCTACTCAAAAAGATGTGGGTACTGCACGCAAATCTGAGCCTCCCGCTCCCACGTGCTCTCCTGGAGATTCTCGTGCTGCCATCGGACACGCACCAAGGGAATAGCTCTTCCACGAAGGATCTTCTCCTGCCAATCCTCGATCTCCACTGGGTATTCTGCAAAGGTCGCCCCATCATCGATGTCTAGCTCTCCCCAGTTGATAACGTGCGATGGATCGTGCACATACCTCCACAGCTGTGACACATGGAAGAAGATGTGTACCCGATCCATATGAGGAGGTAGAGCTAAGCGATATTCCACCTCTCCAACTCTACTCAGAATCTGAAGAGGGATAAAGAACCTCGGAGATAGCTTGCCGCCATGGCCAAATCTCTGCAATCCCCGTCGAGGTGAGACCCGAAGGAACACATGGTCTCCCTCCTCAAACTCCAAGGGCCTCCGCCTCCTGTTGGCATATGACTTCTTCCGACTCTGTGTAGTCTTGACCTTCTCCTGGATGACCTTCACCTTCTCTATAGTAGCTCTCACCATCTCTGGGCCCATGAGTGCTGACTCTCCCGGGTCAGTCCAGCAAAGTGGCGACCTGCAAGGTCACTCGTACAGAGCCTCGAATGGTGTCATACCAATAGTGGAATGATAACTGTTGTTATAAGAAAATTCCACCAGTGGTAGGTGATCCTCCCAGCTACGAACGAAGTCAAGAATGCAATCTCAAAGCATATCCTCCAGGACCTGGATGGTCCGCTCTGTCTGGTCATCAGTCTGGGGATGAAACGCTGTGCTCAAGCATAACTGAGTCCCAAAAGATTCCTGCAATCCCTTCCACAATCGGGATGTGAAATGAGAATCATGATCTGATATGATCATGGATAGAACTCCATGAAGTTGAACTGTCTCCTTCATGTAGATCCCTCCCAAGCTCTCTACTGAACTCTGCTCCCGTATGGCTAGGAAGTGGGCCGACTTGGTGAGTTGATCGACGATCACCCAGATGACATCGTGTCCCCTGGATGTACGTGGTAAACCCGTCACGAAGTCCATGGATATCCCTCCCCACTTCCAATCTGGCACCTCAAGGGGCTAAGTCAAACCTGCTGGCACCTGGTGCTCAACCTTTACTTGTTGACAAGTAAGGCACCGAGAGACAAACTATGCCACACCCTTCTTCATTCCTGGATACCAGAACTGACGTCAGAGGTCCTGATACATCTTTGCTATGCCTGGATGTACCGCCAAAGGGGATGTATGGAACTCCCTCAGAACCTCCTCTGGTAATGTCACTGGTAATATCGTGCGCCCTCTGAAAAGAACAACGTGCTCCACACCTTCTGAATATCCATTAGCAGCATCACTCGTGGATATCTGATCTCGTAAAGTCTCATAGCTAGCATCCTCGTGTTGTGCTTCCCTGAATTGCTATAAGAGTGGAGGGGTAATAACCATTTACTGAAGGTAAGCTCCCTCATCTCTATCCATGAAGGATAGCTACAAAGAGGCCAACTGCCTCGTCGTCTCATCCAGCAACTGCGAACTGGATTTCCTACTGAGAGCATCTGCCACCACGTTCCCCTTCCCAAGAGTATAAACAATCTCAAAGTCATAATTCTGGAGGAACTCAAGCCATCACATCTGTCTCAGATTCAGATCCTTCTGAGAAAAGATATACTTGAGACTCTTGTGATCAGAGTAGACAGTAAACAGCTCGCCCATCAGGTAGTACCACCACATCTTCAATGCGAAGACTACCACTGCCAACTCAAGATCATGGGTCGCGTAGTTCTGATAATGTGGCCTCAACTGACGTGATCCATAGGCAATCACCACTTGCCTCTACATCAGGACACAACCAAGCTCGGTTCCTGATTCATCAGAGAACACTACGTACTCGACACCCTCCTCTGGCAATCTCAGGATTGGGGCGCTCGTCAAACTCTGTCTCAACTACTGGAAAGCCTGTTGGAATCTCTCGAGCGACATGAAAGGATACCCCTTTTTGGGTCAAAGCTGTCATGGGTGTTGTAATCCTGGAGAAATCAAGGATGAATCTCCGATAGTATCCTACCAATCCAAGGAAACTCCGTACCTCAGTCAGGCTCCGGGGTGGTTCCCATGCTAGCATTGCCTCCACCTTGGCTGGGTCCACTGCTACACCATCTGCCGAGATAATGTGTCCCAAAAAGTGGACCTCCTGTAACTAGAACTGACACTTCGAGAGTTTCCCATACAACTGGTGCTCTCGTAGTATGTCCAGAACCATCCTTAGGTGTCCCGCGTGCTCCTCCTCGGACACAGAGTACACAAGGATATCATCGATGAAGACCACTACAAAATGGTCTAGATAGGACTGAAAGATCCGGTTCATGAGTCCCATGAACACTGCCGGGGCATTCGTTACGCCGAAGGGCATCACTAAGTACTCATAGTGACCGTAAAGACATATGAAAGCCATCTTCAGTATATCATCATCTTGCACTCGCAACTGGTGATAGAATGATCATAGATCAACCTTCGAGAACCATCGTGCCCCTCTCAACTGGTCGAAGAGGTCATCGATCCATGGTAGTGGATACCGGTTCTTCACGGTCACCTGATTCAAGCGCCAGTAATCCAAACATAGCCTTAAGTTCCCTTCCGCATTCTTGGAAAAAAACACTGGGGCCGCCCAGGGGGAAATGTTGGGTCTCACAAATCCCTTCTTCTACAAGTCGTCTAGATGCACCCTTAGCTCATGAAGCTCTGCAGGAGCCATCCGATACGCTGATGCTGCTATCGGTGTCATCCCGGGTTTCAACTCAATGCAAAAATCTATCTCCCGACGGGGAGGTAGCCTGGGGACATCCTCCGGAAATACGTCCTCGTACTCGGCCACTACTGCTGGAAACTGGCGACTCGTAACATCCGCTGCACCAAGGGCTAGGCTAGCCAACTGATGTGTAATCGGTTGTGACCTTCTATGCACGAGTCCATCCTGCACTGCCTGGGTCTCTCTTTCACCGACAAAAGAGAACCTTGTTCCATCACTGCAGACACACCGCACCCTTCGCCTAAAACAGTCGATCTGAGCATGAACTGTGGATAGCCAATCCATACCAAGAATGACATCGTAAGGCCTTGATGATACCACCAAGAGGTTCCAACCGAAACTCTCGCCTCCAAGGGTCATGTCACATTGTCTACAGAGGTGTGTGATCTCTGAATATTCTACATTTGGTGTTTCTAAGCATAAGGGTCAAGTCAACGGCTCAACTGGAATCTCAAGGTCTCGAACAAGATAAGCATCTAGAAAGGAATAACTAGAACCTGTGTCTATCAATATGGAAGCCAAGGTAGAAAAGACACATATAGTACCTCTAATCATTCCGGGAGTACCTGGGTCATAAGCCTCTACCGCCTGCAACTGTCCCTGCCTCTATCCACCAGCTCCCTGAGCCTGGGGTGGACCTCTTGGGGGTGGTGGTGGTAAAAGATCAAAACGCCGACCACCTCTGGATACTCTCCCATCTCCCCTACCACGTCCGCTGCCCCGTGGATTTTCCTGCTCCACACGTTGCCTCTTCCTCGGTGGTCCATCCACTGCTCTCATGTCAGTAGCATGGCAGGTTGGACAATCTCGAGCGAGATGTCCCCTGCCATCACATGAGTAGCATCGCCTCTCTCGAGGCTGACTGGATGCACCCTGCGAACCTTGTACGGTAGATCCCCTATCCTGTGATCTCCTCTGAAAATGTCTCCCACGCCTGGGTCCCTGACGTCGGCTCCCTACTGCCGAGGTCTCTACTCCAGCCCACCCACTACTAACATCTGTCGGCTGTCTCTACTCTACCAAGAAGCTCTCGACCACCAAAGCCCGCTCAAGCACCCCATCATAAGTAGGAATGCCCATAGGGATGATGCAAGATCGGATATCCCTGCATAATCCTTACTCAAAAGTCAGAGCTCTGAAGTACTAATCTCTTACCATATCCATCGAGTACCGCGAGAGGTCGGTAAACCTCGACGAATAATCAGCCACCGTCATGGTTCCCTGCTGAAGCTGAATAAGCTCCTATATGCGTACTTCTCTCAAGGTAACCGGTGAAAACTCCACTATGAAGAGATGCTCAAACTCCGACCAAGAGAGTTTCAACTCATCATGAGTCTGGATAACCAAACTCCACCATCGTCCTGCCGAGCCCTGTAGAAGGCTCGCTGCTAGGATCACCATATGGTCTGCTGGTGTCCTGACCAAATAGAAGACTCTGGCCACTGCCTCAAGCCAGTCCTCTACTGCCTAAGGGTCAGGCTCGCCTCCAAACCTGAGGGGTATCTGTCTCTGAAACTCGTGGAGTGAGCTCAGCCTGCGCTCCTCCTCCACTGGTACAATAGGCACAAAACACTGATCCACAGGTGGTGGGATGACTGTCACACCACCTGATGGTAAAACTGGGGGATCCAGTACCTATATCGAGGCTTCATCACTGAGGGGGTCATCCTCATGATCGAGCTTCTAGATCCTAGAGGGTGTGCGTCACGGAGGAATCCTCTAAAGAAACAAGATGTATCTTAGTCAGTGAGTATATCTGGAGAGCTGACTCAAGAAGGACATGGAAACCACAACCCATTCCTATATGATGCATGTACCATTATTTTTCCCCTTCAACCAGTGTTCTCATGTTCCAAGTAGAAAAGCAAGTTATCAGAGTCCTGGTGTATGGATACGTCAGCCGCCCGTACCAACACTGGGGTCCCTGGCCTGAAAGCCGAACTCGAAACACTTAACACTGTTGCCCCAAACCAACTCACAGATTCTCGGTCCTAAGGTAGAACCGACCACCTCTGATACCACTCTGTCACGACCCGTCCTAGTGGGGCCCGAGTCTCAACTCCCCAAGCCCGCCTCCAATAGGCCATGGGCTGGTGACTAGCTCCGAGTAGGCATGCTACTAACATGGGAGTCATTGACTATAAACCTATACACACGCACACACATCTCCAAGCCCATAAAGCTGAAAAGTAAACAATACTAAAATGGAAAAGATGCATGCATACACTAAAACCCAACCACATAGTACGACAAGAAAGTAAAGTTCAATAAAGTAAACCCTGGGCCAAAAGTACAAGCCCACCAGAAAGAAAGTCTATAATAAAGTCCAACCTGTAAAGAAAGGTGCTCGGACTACAGTCTGTAGCCGTAAGAACACACCTCGGCCTGTCTGATCTCACTGTGTACCGTCCGATCCTGGTCTGCCTAGAATCCTGTCAAAGGCTCTCTCATCTTCACAAGACACGACACGTTCGGGAAAAGCCCGTGTAGGGGTGAGTATAACAATACCCAATAGGACACCCCGAAAACACAAAGGAATACAACAAAGGAAAATGCCACAATAGAAAGGTACAGTCAGCTCTACACAGTATATGTCTACCGAACATATAACAAGAATATCCAGATATATTCCTACACAAACGACCATCACGATACCGCCACTAGGATCCAACTCGAAGATTCCACTTAGCATACCATTGGGAGAACACACTTCTATGTCTGAAGAGAGAGATACGAAGTACTCATTCCAGGAGAACACACTCCACAAGTACCTTGGGAATATTATGCTCAGATGAGGATCATAGCCAAGTCATGGGGTGATTCTGACAAATCAGTCTGAGCTAATCCGCTAACCAGAGGATCAGCACCTGGGTAAAGTTGGTCACGTCGATACCAAGAACTATAGCTAGGGTTCTAGGAATGAATAGAGGATCCATCTCTAAGTCTCACAGAGGGGATTCCAACAACTCTATTCAGGGAGTTCTGCTGAAGGGATCATACTCCTGTGTAAAGGAAATGATACCAGAAACATCAGGGAAAAGACCAAGGGTACGAACCCTAAGAGAAATAGTCCAAGTCACAGAAGACAAGTGGATCAAGTCATGAAGAAAAGGTTACACGAAATGTAGTTTGGTTACACACCGTGTTCCTTGACCCCGGGTACTGCCCGTATAAACAGACCGTGTCATACGTTCAAACCGAGTAAAACCAAACTACACGGCGTGTAGAAAAGGTACACGCCATGTTCCTCGACCTCGGGTGCTGCCCATGTAAACATACTGTGTCATTTGGCTTGTTGGGTAGAAAGAAACTACATGACGTGTAGAAGAGGTACACGCTATGTATGAGCACCTGGGCTCGCTTAGTGTACGCTGGCCATGTGCCCGTACACGGTCTCTGCCCGTGTCCGTGTCGCCTTCTCGTGTTCCAGTACACGGGGTATCCCATGTACCTGGCTGGGTCTAGCCGGGGAGGGGTATACACGGTGTGTCCATGGCCGTGTACCCTGCCCATGTCCGTGTACTCCCGGAGTACACGTTATGTAATCTCACCGACGAACACACGTCGTGTTTCCCATACTACACGACGTGTAGTCGGGATTTCTCCAGAAACACCATCTTCCTCCGCGCGCCTCGGATGATCCTCCGGATCTTGATCCAACCATTCGATCATTACGAAACTCCGGATTTTGGGTCGTCTTTCCCCTATGAAACCGATTCCATCGGTTTCGGGCTTCCGATCGACCTTGAAAACACATCCTGATCCGTCCGCACAAAAATGCTCGAAGAAAGAGAACTTCCAAACCACGTCGATTTGTCTGCCTTCGTCGTCGTCGCACCTCTGTTAGGTCGTCTCGATGTTGGATATTTGATTTCAGATCGTTGCGCCAACAAACAAACACGCAATGATCAATTTTCCCCAAGAACGCGAAGAACGCGCATGAAGAACTCATCGGAATCGGGAGAGAAAAACACAACAATCGAGAGGGAAGAATCTGGATCGATGTTCGTGTCGATCTTGGTTCGTCACCGTTAGAAGGGTTGAATGAAATCCAAAACAACTCAAGAATCAAAATCCCACGATTCCCGCAAATATCCCATCCTGCAAGAACGATCGATCCACGGGCTAATCTGTTCGTGGATTAGTCCGAGTTCATCGTGGAAATAAAAAACTTGGAAGAAAAATCACAAACAACATCCTACCTGGATCCGTGGCGTTCATTGGTGATGATCTGGTCGTCGCGTCATCATCGCCAGCGAAAATCGTCAAGAACCGTCATCGCCGATTCAGGGGGTCTTCTACAGATCTCTCCAGAGAAAATCAGGGTTATGGGAATTGTAACCCTGACCCTCCCTATGAAATCTCTATTTAAAAGAATAAAATATTTCATTGCAATAAGGGTTTAAACAAAATATTTTAATCAAATATTTTATTACGGTTACGTCCAAAATCCAGATTTCACCACCGACCTGCGTCAGCCGAAGTTAGGCCTCGCCTAAGGTAATATTGATTTTCTGAATGCAACAGTGCCCTCATATTTCTGATCCAAGCACCCGTTCAGGAGTTATTCCATTTTTTTCAGGAAAACCGCACGCACGCGTTATTTAAATATTTAAATTAAATTCAAACATTTATTTCGGGCTTACCGGGCCTCGGAACTGCGCGCCATCTCAGAGCCTAGTCTCGAATTAATTCCCATATAATATTAAAATAATACATGAAAAAATCTAGGACATTACAATAGTAATGGTATTGGTCCGAGTATAACAGTAAAGATGAAGCGGAATAAAAGACTCAGTAGACTCGAACCAGACCCGCAGAGCGGAAGAATAATCAATATAGATAAACAACGGAAGCAATAAATATAACAAAAGAAGTGGAAATAAGTACAATAGTATACTAAACACATGTAACTACCACTGAACAATAAAACATGCATCCAAAGAAGGTCAGACATATCTGAATATAAAAAAAGGCGCCAATGGCTAACCAACAGTAGCTACAACAAGTAAGCATGCAAATACAGGAAAGGAAAAAAAACAAGATAAACACCATCTAGGTAAGACCTCAAGGTCCATACCATCTCCATGCAACAACTAATGAAGCCCAGCTTCTGAAGCTGGCCTCTATCCTGCACCTAAATCCATAAAGTATGCACACGTCCCGAAGGGCCCGTGCAGGGTGTGAGACAAATCTCAGTAGGATACCACCCAACGGTGCATACCTAATATAAGTGTTTAAACAGTCATGCATTTATAAGAAAATAAGTAACAGAACAATGAAAAAATAAACACAAACTCCACTGGTGCTCAGCAGCCACCACAGAGTGTCACTGGCTTCGGCCAACACTGGAATCTCTGTCGTGTAACCCAGAACCATGTGCCACCTGACACCACGTGTCTCAAGTACTGACGTATCGAAGGCACGACCAAGAATAGTAACCCAACACCTTGTGCCTCCTAACACCTCATGCCTCAAATACCGACGTCTCGAAGGCACGCCCAATAATGGTAATCTGGAGGAACAATGATGTATGTCCTCAAATAAATAACCAGAGGGACAACGATACCTTCCCTCAAATAACGTAACCGGAGGGAAAATGATATCCGCCCTCAAATAAGTAACTGGAGGGACAATGATACCTACCCTCAAATAAATAACCATAGGGAAAATGATACCTACCCTCAATTAATGGAGAACCTCAGCCCCAATCCGACAGCCTCAAGCTATCCCCTGGAGGCTCCTCACCTCCCACGTGGCCTCCTACGACAAGCACCCCCAACCAAAATACCTAAACCGCATCTACGGGGGCCTCTAACCACACGAGTGGTCAAAAACAACTCATCAAGGAGTATCTATGTGTGCACACTACTCAAAGTTTCGGGTGAGCGGTGATCACCAAAATAGTACCTAAGCCACCACACCTCTGACACCTCGTGTCCCTGCGACCATGCCGCTCAAGTCTGATGGCCTTGCCATCCAAGTAACCCAGGTCATGCCCAACCTGACAGTCATCCTGCCTCAAGCCGACGTCCATGATGCCCAATCCCATGGTTAAAACCACCCAAAGTAACCTCGGGCCAAACCCAACCTGACATCCATACTGCCCTAAGCCGACGTCCATGACGCCCAATCCCGTGGTCAAAACCACCAAAAGTAACCTAGGACAAGCCCAACCCGTGATCAGCATCACTCAACAATATCTGGGCCATTCCCAACACCATCCAAGGGGTCCAACAGATGTAATTCATCAATTACATATAAAACACATTTAAACAGAACGCATAACAGACAAAACCATCTAAACAGATGAATTACACTAAGAAAGTGTTGTCCCATACCAGCACTGAAATTTATAATGTCTCCAACAATTCATATCAAGGTTTAAATAACTAAGCCTAACAGTTTAAACCAATACAATTCAAGTGTTATCATTTTGGCAACCCCGGCCAAAATTCCCCATGTGAGAAACGACCTCTCGCCCGACCCTGCTCAATCAAGACAGGACAAAGGGAATACCCATGGTATCCCATAGGTCTAATAAGCAATTTAAAATGCAATAGAAGATAATTTAGGGTCTCTCTCAAAATACCCAAATATGCGCCATAGGCGGCCCTACCCAAATGACCACGAAAACACCAATGAAGATATGCACCACCTACCTCATAATAGTATGATGATACCCCTTCGATATCATCCTCCAATTAGGTTTAAAACGAGGTAGATCTACAAAAGAAACAAAAAATCTCAAACCAAAACAACTTGTTCTAGGAAAAAAATCAAGAAGAACGGCTCAAGAGTAATCAAGGCCTTACCAAGGGCGTTCCAACGGATCAAAAAGTGCGCGAAACGGAGTTCGGACGAAGATCCGAGAGGGATTTGAAGGTCCGACCGGCTCTTCCCGTGTAAGCCCCGAGTGGAAGGAAGAAAAAAAAAAGAGGAGAATGAGAAATCCCGGGTGGCCCAGAACTTAAAAACCCTAATTTTAAGTGGCCGCACGGTTTAGAAAACCATGCACTAGCCTTGCGGTTTCCACTACCTCACCTAGGAACTTCGCACGGCCAACCCACATGGTTTGGCAAACCGTGCGCCACCTGTGCAGAGCCCACTGTCTCATCCAAAGACTTCGCACGGTTTGTCCGCATGGTTTTTTCAAACCTTTCTCCAACCGTGCACACCTGCACGACCTCCAAAACTTCAAAAGTTTAACCCAAAATTGTCCTATTTCTCTAGTTTTCTCAGAAGAGAGTCAAAATTCAAACAGGGTTGGCATTTTGACCCGTTCAAAAAACCTGGGTTCTTACAATCTCCCCACCTTAACATAGCTCATCCCCGAACTATCAAAAAAAACCCAGAGATGGAACCAGACATACCACCCCGATCAAAGAAACCTAGACTTCCCCGATCACAAGGTTCTGGCTAAATTCCTCAAGGGGCTCCCCACCTTAGGAATCACCTAAATCGGTCTCAACCCGACAAAACTCAGAACAAGCAAAGGTTCACAGACCTGTGTTATGGACTCAATGTCCTCTCGTGATGCATCGTCACCCCTGCCCCTCATTGGAGCTCCCGTGTCATTTCCGACACCCAAACGTATCTCGCACCGTATCGATGTCCACCTCCATGAGGTCCTGCATCCCATGGATGCTAAAAAGAAACCTGGTGCCTAGCACCTCAAGTAACCCGCATCCTCGATGCCTCGATGCCCATGGAACCTCAAGTAACCCACATCCTTGATGCCCTGATGCTCATGGAACCTAAAGTAACCCACATCCTTGATGACCCTGATGCTACGCATCTCATAAATATATATATAAATATATCATTCACCTGATATGGTGCCAATCCCACTAACTAACATTAGTTAGTCCACATAGATCATGTGCATCACGTGTATTAAAAAAAACATGCCTCTACAAGTCATGCCAAAAGAGAACAAGGGAATCACGGCCACACCCGTGGTGTACCTCTAACTATTGTCATCTCACCAGCCTACTCAGCCTCTGGTAGCTCCATGACATGAACCTAGCCTGAAGTACGACTGCCTGATGCCTGACTTCCCTGCGGTACTGCTCCAGCCACCGACCAATGACCCCTCAGCTAGATCCCGCTTTCTCTGTCACGTCTACCACGTGAAGTTGAACCTCAGCTACCCTCTCCTGGTACCAAACCTGAACCAACTCCGGATGCCACCGTCTTTCCTAGTCCCTGTCTTCCAGCTGTCTAGAAAGGCTGCCTGCAAAACCTCTCCAGATGCACGACCTGTCCACATGCCCGACACTCCTTTGGGGGCCTATCACACTGAGTCCAAACATTCCCTGGATGTCCACACTGGAATCAAACCACTACAAAACTGCTATGGGGTGGTCTAGATGAGTCCTTGTCCTGACTGCCTTACTGGAACTCATCCCGTCCTCGCTTCCTGCTATCCGAACCATCACCGGAAGCTGTCGCTTGGCTAACCTGGGGCCTATCCCTCTGGTTTCCCTCCGCTATGATCGCCTGATTCACTAACTCCAAAAAGGAACCCAGCCTGAAAATATTCACCTGGACCCGAATGGTGTGTCATAAGCCATCCTCAAAGTGTCTCACCCTAGCTACGTCATCGCTTACCATACCAGGTGCAAAGTGAGATAGCTCAGTGAAAGTAGCTGCATAGTCCATGACGGGCATGCCTCCGTACTAAAGACTCAAGAACTCCCAAGCTCTCTCAGCTCACAGTGTCTTTGGGTAAAAGTGCTCAAAGCACCTGTCCTCTAAGTCCTTCCATTCCAATCCCTCATTCCTATGATCCTGAAACTGCACATCCCACCAACGCTTCGCCGATCCTCTCAGCATGTACGTCTCCAGCATGACCCTCCGCCCTGGAGGAATCTCGAGTTGCTCGAAGATCATCTGCATGCTCTCGATCTAGTTATCAGCCTCTTGTGGACCACCCTCACCCTGAAAAAAATGGAGGGTGCTATGACTGGAACTCCTACATCAGATATGCCATAGATGGCTCTATACCCTGAGCACCTCTGTTGATACCCTGCAAGACACGTACCCGTCTAGCTTGGAGTTGCTCATCGAGCCATGGTCCAAACGCTGTCAAACCCGGTTGCTGCCATGACTGCACTGGATCCTGAACCTGATAATGTCCCTGAGCCTGTACCTGCAGCTCGTGCTCTGCCTATACCGAATCCTGAACCTGATCTTGCACCTGCGACACTGTATCCTCACTTTCCTGACGCTCCATCGAGACGTGTAGGAGGAACCCGCTGAATACCATAAATGGTCAGATAACCCATATATATATATATATCAATATATATTCAATGTAGATAAGAAACCAGTAGGAGGAAGTGCATAACTACTACCCTTACTCTCCCCCATTACAACCCATGCCCCACGACATCCCAACCTCATGGCCTCCTTACCTGTCCCTATCAGGGCCAAGTATCAAAAGTACCTCGGGCCATTACCATCCTGACAACTAACATTGCCTCAAACCGACGACCAAGTCTCCCAATCCTGATGATCAAAATCACCTCAACTGATAGTACCTGCCTGCTCTCATAAGTTCCAGACCCAAATATCCTGCCACATGAAATTCTACAAATATACAAAGCATGGAAATTGATTCTTATTCACAAGGAATTATCACTTCACAAAGCATACATGCAATTATGAAATTGAAATACCCTAAAATGTGCCTATCAAAAGCCAAGAAAACAAGCCTTTCCATACCGGGCCAAGGTCTAATTCTCCCTTACCGCACCGAGTCAAGGGTTACATATCACAATCAATAACATCACACACCAAGTGATACACCGAGGTGGAAATCATATAAACTGTAATCTCAGAAAAAGCAAACAGCAATTCCCACCCATGGAAACTTGGTTCATCCCTCGTACCTGGGGCTGCAGGCACCGAAGCACAAGCTAGAAACCCAGTTCCAGTAACAAACTATCTCCAATCTACCATAAACAAAATAGTAAAACCAGCATAAATAAAAAAAGAAGTATCAAACTCCTAGTAGTCAGCCAGGCACTGCTACTAAATCCCTATCAAGAACTCCTCTGATACAACTTTGTAATGACCCGAACCCGAATAGCCACCCGAACAGTGTTAAATGGGTCGGGTGTTACTACCTTAGGCGCACCTCCCCAAATGCAAAAGGTTTCCTACTATCAGTGAGGGTCTAATAGGTATAGTGGGGAGGCTATACCCTCTCGGAGGATAATAGTAATGGTACTGGTCTGAGTATAACAGTAAATATGCAGTGGAATAAAAGACACAGCAGACTCAAACCAGACCCATAGAGTAGAAGCATAATCAATATAGATAAATAGAAGAAGAAATAAATATAACAAAAATAGTGGAAATAAGTAAAAAAACATACTGAACACATGTAACTACCACTGAACAATAAAACATGCATCCAAAGCAGGTCTGACATATCTGAATATAAAAAAGGGTTCCAATGTCTAACCAACAGTAGCTAGAACAAGTAAGAATGATACTATAGGAAAGGAAAAAAACAAGATATAATCCCTTTAGGTAAGACCTCAAGGTCCATACCATCTCCATGCAACAACTAATGCAACCCAACTTCTGAAGCTAGCCTCTTTCTTGCACGTAAATCCATAAAGTATACACGCATCCTGAAGGGCCCGTGCAGGGTGTGAGACAAATCACAGTAGGATACCACCCAACAGTGCGTACCTAATATAAGTGTTTAAGAATGCATGAATTTATAAGAAAAGAAGTAACAAAACAATGCACAAATAAACAAAACCTCCACTGGTGCTCAGCAGCCACCACAGAGTGTCACCTACTTCGGCCAACACCGAAATCTCTATCGTGTAACCCGGCACCATGTGCCACCTGACACCATGTGTCTCAAGTACTGATGTCCCGAAGGCATGTCCAAGAATAGTAACCCAGCACCTTGTGCCTCCTAACACATCATGCCTCAATTACTAACGTCCCGAAGGCACACCCAAGAATAGTAATCTGGAGGAACAACAATGTATGTCCTCAAATAAATAACTGGAGGGACAATGATACCTGCCCTCAAATCAAGTAATCGGAGGGATGACGATATCCGCCCTCAAATAAGTAACAGGAGGGACAATGATGCCTGCCCTCAAATAAATAACCAGAGGGACAACAATACCTGCCCTCAATTAACGGCGAGCCTCAACCCCCAACCCGACAGCCTCAAACTATCCCCTGGAGGCTCCTCACCTCCCACGTGGCTTCCTATAGAAAGAAACTCCAACCAAAATACCTAAACTGCATCTACAGGGGCCTCTACCCACACGATTGGTCAATACCACCTCATCATGGAGTATCTATGTGTGCACACTACTCAAAGTTCCAAGTGAGCGGAAATCCCCAAAATATTACCTAAGCCACCACACCTCTGACACCTCATGTCCTTGCGAGCATGCCGCTCAAGTCTGATGGCCCTTCCATCCAAGTAACCCAGGCCATGCCCAACCTAATAGTCATCCTACCTCAAGCCGACGTCCATGACGCCCAATCCCATGGTTAAAACCACCCAAAGTAACATCAGGCCAAGCTCAACCTGACAGCCGTACTGCCTCAAGCCGACGTCCATGACGCCCAATCCCGTGGTCAAAACCACCCAAAGTAACCTAGGCTAAGACCAACCTGTGATCAACATCACTCAACAATATCTAGTCCATGCCCAACACCACCCAAGGGGTCCAATAGATTCAATTAAGAAATTACATATAAACACATTTAAATAGAACACATAATAGAAAAAACTATCTAAACAGATGAATTTCACTAAAAAAGTGTTGTCTCATACCAGCACTAAAATTTCTAAGGTCTCCAACAATTCATATCAAGGTTTAAATAACTAAAACTAACAGTTTAAACCAATACAATTCAAGTGTTATCATTTTGGCAACCTCGGCCAAAATTCCCCATGTTAGCAACGACCTATCGCCTGAACCTTCTCAATCAAGACTGGAAAAAGGGCATACCCAAGGTATCCCATAAGTCTAATAAGAAATTTAAAATGCAATAACAGATAATTTAGGGTCCCTCTAAAAATACCCAAATACGCGCCATAGGCCGTGATACCCAAATGACCACGAAAACACCAAAGAAGACACACAACACCTACCTCGTACTCGTATGATGATACCCCTTCGATATCATCCTCTAATTAGGTCTAAAACGCGGTAGATCTACAAAAGAAAAAAAACTGCTCAAACCAAAACAACTCGTTCTAGGAAAGAAATCAAGAAGAATGGCTCAAGAGGAATCAAGGCCTTACCGAGGGGTTCCAACGGATCAAATAGTGCTCAAAATATAGTTCGGACGAAGATTAGGGAGGGATTTGAAGGTCCGGACGGCTCTCCCCATGTAATCCCCGAGTGGAAGGAAGAAAAAAAAGGAGAATGGGAAATCCCGAGTGGACCAGAACTTAAAAACTCTAATTTTAAGTGGCTGCACGGTTAACCGGCACGGTTTAGAAAACCGTACGCCAACTGTGTGGTTTCCACTGCCTCACCCAGAAACATTGCACGACCAACCCACACGGTTTGGCAAACCGTGTGCCGCCCATGCGGAGCCCACTGTCTCACCCAGAGACTTCGCACAGTTTGTCCGCACGGTTTTTTTAGACCGTGAACCAACTATGCGAACCTACACGACCTCCCCAACTTCAAAATTTTAACCTAGAATTGTCCAATTTCTCTAGTTTTCTCAGAAGCGAGTCAAAATTCAAACAGGGTCTGGATTTTGACCCATTCCAAAAACTCGGGTTCTTACAATAATGTTCTCTAAGGAATCTAAAACATCAACACATATCTGTAATCAATAATTATCCATATATAAACAATGAATATATATATTATTAATATCTCTCTAGTCAATGAAATAATATGGATATCTTGGTGAATATCCACCAATAAAATTATTTTATATTTGAAATACATTTTAAAGAGTCCTTAAAAATGGATGATAATAGTGTAATATGGTATTTTACTTTCACTATATATAAATATCAATGAGGATTAATCAATTATTATAATAGTTTACAATGGTAGGTGACCACATCAATGATAAAAAAATTCCATTTAATCCACTTGAGGATTATGTTTCATTCATTTTCAATATATGTTCCTGATGTGTTTGGAGGTATTTGAGGGGTTGAATTATTTTTGGAGTTGATTTAAGTGTTTTAAAAAATTATCTAAGATCTTGTGAAGTATTAATAAGTTCTTGAGTTGTAAATGAAAAATTTCTAACTCACTAATTTTATATAAGGATATTTTTACTTTATGATGGGAAAACTATAAAATTGGTAAAGGGAATTGACTTTGGATTTTTATAATGATGATTTGAATTTCCATAAGTATTTTTTTTAGGAAGAAAATTAAAAAAGAAATGGATTATACCAATGATCTATAAGTGTCATTATTTTATTATTTAAGGATGTTATTTAATACCATAAGATTCATTTAGGCATAATTAGATTCAATCAAAAATTTTCCAAGGATGATCCAATTTCTATAATAGTCATTCTAAATCCCACTTTGATAAATTTGGAAAATAAATTTTCATATTTATCATTTACAAATACTGTAAGAATCATTAATTCATTCTATAAGAGTCATTTTCTCTTATAAAAATTAGGTGAGATGAAAAATAGAAAAATTAATTCCCATAAGGTTCATTTGGGTATTCCGTAAGATTCCTCTAGTAACTTCATAAGAGTCATATTTCTTATTTGTACAGATCAATATATTTTCCAAAATCATGAGATTTCTAGAATTATATATTTTTAAGAATGAGAATTTAAATTAAAATAATGTTTTTAGGTTAATAAATGATCTAAATATCATAATTATTTATATAATTATGAATCAACCCATCAAATAATTAAATTTAGCGAAGATAACCTGGATACATGATGTGAAGATAACAATCATGTCATGAAGCTATATAAGGATAAAATCAAGTCAAATATATACTCGATATATTATGATGCATTCACAATATAAAGAGATTTATATTCTATAGTTTGTGATGAATAAGAGAGGTTTTGAGAGAAATTGTATTTTCATAACGAGGGACTATGACTACAAAATTTTTTCTTTATGTCTTCATTCAGTTTTGAAGGAATTATTTCATGTAGTTTTTTGTGTGTAAGTTTAAATAAAAGAATGTACATGATATTTTTGATATACCATGAGATTTAAATGAATAATTCTTCTAGATGATATGTTAGGGGGTTTAAAAATCCAAGAAATGTGGAAATTATATTCATGTGGTTAGTGAATATATGATTCAAGATATAAAAGAGGAAGAGGGTTAGAAATTGTAACATATATTTTTAAGATAATTTCTGTTAAAAAAGATAGTGAGGATATATTTTTAGATAAGAAGAAGAAGAAGATACAAACCTATAAAATCAATTTCTAACATATGATTCCATTATATATTTGTATTCATAAGATCTCAACTATTTATATATCATCAATAAGGTGCTTATATTTCACTGGTTTGTGCCAATATCTTATAATAGGTATAACCACATACCCTTTCCCGTGGGTATGTCTTGATAATAAAACAATATATATGTGTGAGTTGGATAATATATAAATACAATATAAACATAAAAAAAATAATACAATAATAATATAATTTAGATAATATATCTCATAACTGTCTCACAAACTGAGGATCAAAAGGTTTAGTATCTTGAGAATTAGCTACATAAACATATTATTTAACAACACTTACAAACATTTCTCTAGAATCACATTATTCTTGATCCATTTTCATACATATAACATAATATAATCATATTTATAACCTTGATAATAGAAACATACTAAAGGGGTGAGCTTATATGCTCAATAAAAAACTGATCATAAACATATAGGAGAACATAAGGAAGACATAAATATCTTAAAAAAGAACAAATAACTTATTTGATAATCATAAAAAATGTTATAGAAACATAATATCATAAAAATTTTATTAAGTAATCATAAAATATATGACAAGGATCAAAATAAATCTCAATGATCATATAACATGTGACCATGATATAAAGTATGAAATAATTTAAAAGATAAGGATTAATAGTTAAAACATGGAATATCATGGAAATTAAATGGATTTTGAAATTTTTGAATAACATGATAAACAACTTGGAAATTTGGAACAACCATAATCATAGTAAAACCTTTATGATAAAACATATTATTCCCATTCCTATTTAAACAAACTCATAATGTCTACATCTAAAAATGTGAGCAAAGTCATCATGCCAATACTTGTGTAAAAAAAATTATTATGTACAAAACTAAAAATATCATGATATATAAACTTAAAAAAATTAATTTTAGGGTGATATAGGACCCAACCCATCATCATCCATACATGTGTGTGAAATTTAAAATCAATCATCTTAATAAACTCATGGAAAATGTACATGTTTCTTAAACATTCCAAAAAATATCACATAAAATAAAAATAAAGTCCCTAAGATATCAAAAATATAATTTTTCAAATAGAATAAAATTATAATAAAATAATGATGATGATAAAAACATCTCTTTATGATAGATAAACCTTAAAGGAAAAATAGAAGTGAAAATACAAAAGTTTTCACAAAACCTTTCAATCGTCGTTATAAAAGATGAAATGAAAATTTTGTCCAAATTTTTTTAGGAGAGAAATATAAATTTTTTTAAAAACCTATTATAAGGAGTTAAAAATAAATAATCATTTAAATTAAAAAAAATGATCTAATAAATCTGGAGTGGTAAATAATATAAATAATTACCTTTATTAAGCATTTTAGGTAGTTTTAAAGAAAAACTTTATTATTAAAATGATAACAAAACATTAGTTTTAAAATGAATAAATATGGAAAATATTATTATAGTTGAAAACAATTTTTTTTCACTAAGGAAATGATAACATTTATGGGAAGTAAGAACATGGATATAGAGAAAAATCCATTAAAAGAAATGGTAATTATTCTTAAGAAAAATGTGTTTTCCTGGAAAAAAGAGTCAATAAGGAAGAAGAATTTGGTGAAAAAAATTATTTACCCAAAAATAAGGTTTAAGTATATCCTAAAATATTCATAATTTAAAATAGATCTACCTTGAATGATAATAGAAAAATATGAGTGATTATGACATAAAAAAATTGATTAATGGGAACCTTTTTGCCTTTATGTATGAAAGCACTCTATGCTTTCACATAACTTCATGAATAATTAAATCATGTTCATTAGATATAAAAAGAATAAAATTATTAATTTATATTTAATTTTTGAATGTCTATTTATTATCTTTATTTATTTATTTTTAATATAGTTTCCTCTTATATCAGTTACTCGGGGTTGTTCGGTTAATTTATTTAGAAAAATTTTGGTTTTTTGACCATAGTCAAAGGTGTTATAAAAAAATTTCATGATATCTATAATTTTTATGTTTATTTACTTTATTATTTCATTATAATAATACTTATATACTCTCAAAGGTTATCCAAAAAAACCAAAATTTAAAAAAGTACCATGATAAGTTCATTTAAAGTGGTTGAAGTTACTACAACCATTTTTTTTGTCCCACATATATAATGATTAATTTTATTTTTACATATTATTTATTATCCCACAAATATAATATTAGTTAATTAAATAACCTTTTGTGACATTCAATTTAAGGTGTTAATGGAAAATTGAACCCGTCGTTCATAGAGGCAGTAGTCCACACATACACATGATGAAATCTTTATTTTTCTCAATGATTTTGGAGGAAGGTATAAAATGGATATCCCATTATTATATTAACAATTAATCATGGTAAAAATACTGGTGTTATTATACCATTATGTATAGATAGGACTTGAGAGGTGAAGAATTGGAAGAGAACTATAAAGGTTGGATTGAGAGTATTACCTCTCCCTTGGATGCTCTCCCTTGGGTAGCTCATTAAGCCTTCTTAGCTTAGTCTTTTGGTGAGAAAAAGGATTCAAAGGAATTTTTAGGGGTTTTAAGAGAGACTTGGGTATAGTTTTGGTTGATATAAATCTTTATAATGGGTAGATAAAGTGGGAGGAGGTGGTCTCCTTTATAATGGAAGGAAAGGGTACTTTTTCCAATACTCATTATATTTCAATAATATCACTCCATTATTTATGGAAAAAGGCTAAAAAATGTACAATAATGTTGTTTGTAAGTTGATAAGGTAAATAATCAACTCCAATATTAATTAATGTAACTTTTTTTCACATGCTATAGAAACTTTCACATGGTTTAAACCATTTCCCCTAATTTATATGTACCGTGGTAACTCCACTTTCACCCTTAGTACATAATTTTAATGGAAAAAAATTAAAAATGAAATTATTTAATAATTTCATTAATTTTATTTTAAATATAGAAATCATTTTATAAAATAAAATTTCTAAGATTTATATAAATTAATTTTAGTATTGCGCACTTAACGTGTAAAAACTGTTTCTTAGAAAAAGTTCATTTTGAGTACAAAATTTATTCATGGGATAATATTTTAAATATTTATGATTTTAAATCCATATATTGGTTTATGATTAAATAAATAAATGTTATATGGCTTTAAAATCAATCTAAAAACAAAATTTTCCAAAATATCATTTGATTAAATGAAAAACAAACAAAATTTTTTATTAGAATTAAAATATTGGATTTGTTTTAAAAGGTTAAACATAGGTTTTATAAATTTTAAAAAAATATCTTTAAACTAAATGAAATTATAAATGAAATTATTTAATTTTTTTTATAAAATTATAAGCCTCTCTTATATATTTATATGGTAATAAAATTTTCTATTTTGGAAAGAATTTCATTTTTCACTATTCTTCTAAAAATCAATTTTTTTAAAAAACTCCAAAAAATTAATATTTTATTTATATCAAAATATATTTTATTTAAAAAATGATTTTATTAGTTTTTTATTTGTATTAGTTGGTTCATTGTTTAAAGTGATCCTCATTTTGATTTGTCCTTATATATATATATATCATAATTCTGTTATCACTGTTTATACGTACCAATTATATAGAAACCTTAAAATGGTCTATATTTATTTGGGTTCAATGTTGTGTGTGGAAAAAGATATCAAACATTGTATTTATTTAAGGAGGAAAAACTTGGGTCATTACATTCCACCCCCCTTAAAAAGATTTTTTCCTCAAAATTTTATTACATGGAATAAAAAAGGGGTGATTTTTTCTCATTACATTCTCAGTTTCCCATGTAGCCTCCTAAAAATTATAATTTTTCTATATAAATTTGAAAATGTGAGTGGTATTTTTTAGTAGAACCTTACCTCTTCGACCTAGAATTTCCACTGGTTATTCTTCATATGAGAGATCATGTTCCAGTTGCATGAATTCTGAGTTCAGTATGTGTGAAGGGTCTCGTATATAATTATTCAAAAGTGATTCATGGAATACATAATGTACTTGTGAGTTTTTAGGTGGTAGTTCTATATGATAAGATACAACCCCTACATGATCAAGGATCTCAAAGGGACTGATATACCTAGGGCACAACTTCCCATTCTTCACGAATTTTATAACTTGATTCCATATAGATATTCAAAGGAAAAATTTATAACCAAATTCAAATTATAGATCCTGTTAATGATTATCTGAATAACTATTTAGTTAACATTATGCCACTGAATAATAACAACCTTATCCATAATTTTTTTGGAAAAGGTCAGGACCTATCAGATTCCTCTCTCCAACTTCATACCAATATATTGGAGTCCTACATCTCTTCCCATATAGGGCCTCAAATGGCACCATATAAATACTAGAATATAAAATATTGTTATATGAGAACTATACCAAGAGGACATGTTGATCCCAACATCCTTTTAAATCCATGAAACAACATCACAACATATTCTTTATAGTTTTAATTTTCCTCTCAGACAGACCATATGTCTATGGATGATATAAAATATTAAAGATTGTCTCTATCTCCAATGATTTCTCAATACTTCTCTAAAACCTCAAGGTATTCCTCATATCCCGATCAGATACAATATATAATGGTACTCCATGATGCCTTTCCACTTCACTCATATATATCTTAGCAAGTTGTTCAACAAATAAATCTTCTTTGATGGTAATAAAATGCCCTAACTTCACATGGTAATAAAAAACAACCCAAATAGCATTATGAACTTTAAATGTTTTGGGAATACCTATGATGAAGTCCATGGTGGTTTTTTCCATTTTCATACAAGTATGTGTAATGGTTATAATATAACCTTAAACTTTTTTTTGTTTATCTTTAATATGTAGGCATACAAAGCATCAAGACATGTACTCCATGATTTCTCTCTTCATGTTATCCAACTATAAGTTTTTCTTTAGATATTTATACATATTTGTGCTTTTAGAATGGGTAGAGAAGGATGAGATATGTGCATCATGTAACACCCCAAGCTTCCTTGATACACTTCTCATTCAATAATGCAATAGCTTGCATTGTACGCAACTTCGAGTTCTAACACACCGAAACTAATCAAAGTAGCCGTTATGAATAGTAATAACCACTTTTTAAATTTATAGAAATTTTATATTTCAAAATGGACTTCATTTTTGTATTCGTAATATCTAAATTATCCTATGTTGAATTTTTTGTAATTTTCTGAGAACTTCCAATTTTTTTATGAATAGTGAAAAATACTTAAAACAACTTTTTTAATCAAAATAATTTATTGTGATAAATTATACTATTAAGTGGTTTTAAAGTATAATTAGAATAAATTTTTACCATTTTATCCAATGGTGGTCATTAGAATTAATTTAACATTGAAATTGGGCATGAACAATTGTCAATCTTTTGATATAAATTGTTTCTTAAAAACACGCTATTTGTTGTGACAACGGGAATTAATTATAAAATTAATTAATGCAACTTATATGTTTTTAATTTTGTAAAATAGACATCATTTTTGAAATCGGAATATCAAATATATCTTAGGGTTAATTTTTGGTATTTTTCTGAAAAACTTCAATTTTTGATGAATAGTTAAACCACTAAGTGGTACTTATAAAAACTGATTTTTCGTTTAAATGAAATTTTACCACTTTTGTGTTTTGAATTTCAAAAATCCGACATACATGGTTTTAATTAATAAGTAAAATGTGGTTCAATGAGATTAAAATAATTTTTGGTGAATAGTAACTTTTAAGTTCTTAATCGTGATTAGAGGTAATTAGTGTAGTTTAAGGTAAAAATAATGTTTTAATAATATGAGATGAGCTTGAAACATGTCCTACCCTCATTGGATGTCCCATGACCGACCAAGAAAATCCATGGGTCAACTTGGGGACCCCATGGAGCCACTTTAGTTGGAAAATGACATAAATACCTTTTATTTAATGTTAAAGTAAAAAATGACACAAACATGAAATGTTTTACTAAATCAATTTTTACATGGGGTTATACAAGTCATATTTTTGACTATAAATAGTCATTGGAAAGATAAAAATATTTACTACATCATAGTATTTTTTTATATAATTTTTAGACATTAGATAAATAAAATTATTTATGACATCATGATGATGCAGCGATGACCTCATTATTTAACGATTTAAATAAAATGGAAAGATAATGTAATATCTAAGACCTAAACATGTCCAAAACCTATTGTATGGGTGTATTTCGAACCCTTATCACCTTATACTCGAATTATATCAATGTGGGACCTCTATAATCTGAATACCATCTTAAAATAAAGTGACTTTTCTTTACTTTCCAAGAGTGCCCCTCCTCTCCACTTATAAAAGGCCCCCATCTCTACCACCTTACTCACACTTTCAAAGCCTTTTGGCTCAGCCAAAATCTGCCAAAATACTCTCCCAACTTCCCTATATTACTCCTAGAAGCCTCACTTTGGGCATAATTCTTCCCATGTAATCCTTTGGCTCAAATCAAAAAAGAGTTACCCAATTTTAAGGTAATGTCTTCTATTATGTTATTTTGTTTTATTTTGCTTCTCCAACCCCCTAAAATCTTTTTATTAATTTCTTTTGTAACAAAAACAGTATCCTAAATATACTAGGATGTTGTTATAAGAAGTATTTGAGCTACACTTACACACACGTACATCTAATTTTTAAAGAACATATTGTTTCTGTGGATGGCGAATTTCTGCCTCACGAAACGATGATTGTTCAACACTCATATAACACCTCTCATGGTGGCCATTATGATGAAAATATTTTTATATATGATATATATTATGTTTTTTTCCTTATGATTTTTTATTTTTCATTTATGGCATACTTTATGATTTCCATTATGGTTAAACGCGATAATTTCATTTTAGGAAGTGCGGACTACCGCACCCTCAAAGTGATTTGAATCGTTAATGCCATATGTGGGATGTATAAAGGATGGATTAAATGGTATTATAAATTATATTATACTGGAATTATATTATACCTTTATAAAATTATAACTTCATTCCATTAAATATGAAATATAAATGAAAGTAGTGTTCATGCGTACGTACGGCTTACCGTCTCCATGAACGGTGCATTTCATTTCTTACCTCTAAATGTTACGTAATATTATGAATGAATGTATATAATGGATATATATGATATATATGACATCTAAATCATGAATATAATTCTGGAGATAATGGATATTCTACCACATAAACAACTTGTAATTATAAGAGGTTTATTATTGACTCAAGTACCAAAAATCGACAAAACGACCGTTATTAACTTAAATAATTACATAATGTTCATAACATGGTAATAAGTGATATAAAAGGAATAATGAACATGAAAAAGGTTCTTAAGTAAATATAAATTAAATCTAGTTTATTATTCAGGAGGTTAAATAACGATCGAGTCAAGTCGGACACGAGGTAAGGGAACTTCTTAACCCAATTTCCATTCTTTGGGTTAATCTCTTACTTTCAAATTATGTCATGATATTATTATGTACTATCTTTTATTTGTACTTTATTTATGTGTACTTATAGTGAATACACATGATATATGTACTTTATTTAAAAAAAATTATCTTTTTAAGGACTTCGCCTCAATCTCCTTTCATTGAGGCATATTTTGTTTTATACAAAACCTTCTTTTATACGGTGTATAAACCCCTTTGACTTTTACGTTTATCCAAAAGGAATATTTTTTATACGAAGCATTTTACTAAATGACAAAATGGAATGTTTTTGTTATATGTATGCGGCGATAATGACTTCTCCGCCGTCATGACCATTATTTGAGTTTCGGCTTCCTTTACAAGCCATAACTTTTTAAAATGAAAAATAAATACAAAGTTTTAATTTTCTTTAATTTTGGTATTGGAAATGGTTTTGAAAGTGTTTTTATTACATCAATGTGTTGTATTGATATCTTGTGATTGAAGTGTGGGAATATTATGTTTCCTTTATGCATGTTTTATGTGATACAATTATGTTATGGTTTAATATATGTTTAAACCTGTTCATATGAGGAATGCATTGGACTTAATAAGTGACGGGTGGAGCCCGCTATAGCTCCTCGATGCATCGGTAGGTCTCATGAGGCAAACTAGTGTCTTGGCATGAGGCCTTGACAAAATCTTATTTGTGGTCTTGGCACGAGGCCTTGGCTACGTGGTTATGATAGTCTAGCATTATGCATTCCATCATTATGAAAGTTGTTATTGATATTGCATGTGATTATTCGACCAGCAGAATATCCATGTGAATAAGTAAATGGCATTATCTCATTTTACTTTTTCCATATTATGTTGAAGATCAAGTTTAAAAGGCTTTTTTTAGTTATACTTTTCCTTAAATGTTTATGTTTATTTATGAAAGCTTCCGCTTTATTGTTATCCTTACTGAGCATCTGAGCTCACCCCTTCCAATGTTTTAATTTTTCCAGGATGTGAAGAAGTATATTATGAATGACCTGCAGGGATAATATAAGGGGATATGAAGAGAAGATGTTGTAGTTTTGTTTTACTTTATGATGTAATGTAAGACTTATGAATGTATCTAGTGTTTCCAAGGCTACTAAACTAATCGGTCTTTCGAGACTTGATCTTTTGTGATCATGAAAATGTTACAAAGTAATGCACCGACTCTGGGTAGCTGGGGTCGGGGCGTTACAGTTGGTATCAGAGGAAGTTTAGTATTAACCTTGGAAGCTAGATTTAGATAAACTCTGATTAGAGAACATAGCCCGAAGATAGACTTTGAGGATTAGTATAGAAGAACTTCCTAGAATTTTGGTATTATAGAGATTTTGTGAGTTTTCCGAGCAATACATCCCTGTCTGGATACGAGCAGGTAGAGGCGGCTCTGGCACAGATGTACCTAGGGGTAAAACCCGAAAACACCGCTTTGAGCTAGACTCGAACGGGAAATGGTGCACGACAACGGGCCTTGCTGCACTCTTGGTTACGACACTCTCGGGGGATATGCTTAGGATAATTCTTGTTTTCTTTACAAATCACTATGAAGGGTTATGAGTATATACTTCCTCAAAGAAAACATTTTTATAATTATGGATTATATCCATAAATAGTTCAATTTATGTTAAGTGTTTTATAAGTATAGAATTATGTATTTTGATTAATAAACTAATCTAGTTTATGCCATTGTTTAGAAATGGTGCCTAGTGGAAGGAATGGAAACCGTATCAATGCACGCACTTCGTGTAGGGATTGCCCTCCTGCTCAAGATAATTATTGTGGATCTGGAGATACAACTGGTGCTGATAAACTTATTACCATACTGGGACAACTCACTCAAGTTATGAATAATAACCTTACTCGTATGGATCACCCTGATCCATAACGTGGAGGATCAATATTAGACCGCTTCATGAGGCAACAACCGCCAACATTTAATGGGGGTACAAATCCATTAGTAGCTGAGCAATGGATAAACTCCTTAGAGAAAATATTCCACGCCTTGGGGAGTAGTGAAAGGGAAAAGGTTATCATGGCAGTTTACCGCCTCACTGGAGATGTTGATCAATGGTGGTCGCTGATTCAAAACACAAAGGAAGATGAAGAAGTATCAAGTATGGAATGGAGGGAGTTTAAGGAAATTTTCTTAGAAAAATACTTTCCACATGACCATCGAGTTGATATGGAAAGGAAATTTCTGAGTCTGAGACAAAAGGAGGATGAGAATGTCGCAAAGTATGAGGCCAACTTTACAAGGTTAGCGAGACATGCTGCAGATTATATACATAACCCAAGAAGTAAGATTGATCGTTTCTTTGATGGGTTAAAACCATTTCTCCGTCGAGCTTTAGTATCACAATATTTCTCAACATAGGAAGATATAGTCTCGTGTGCTATCAAGATAGAAAAATAATTCCCTAAGTCTTATGACAATAAAGTAAAGCAAGAGAAGAAGAGAACGGTGGAACAAGAGACGGATAAAGGGAAAAAGGGAAAGACAGATTTTCCATTATGTGATAATTGTGGGAGGAATCACCCCGATACTTGCCTAAAAGGAATGTGAGTTTTTTATAAATGTGGAGAAAAAGGTCACTAGGCGCGTGATTATAAGGGAAAGAAAGAGGCTATCAGTGTTGACCGCTACAATTGTAGGGAAATGGGGAATTATGAAAATGAATGTCCTAAGCGTCAGGGAAACTTACCTCAGAAAAGGCCAAGGGATCAAGGCCAATCTTATGCTGTGACTACAGTTGAAGCGGAATAATTAATGTATTGGTGCTTTTTGAATCAAAGACTATATTCTGGTTATTAGAATAATGTGATATATATATATATATATAAGGATTGTACTGCAGTACTTGTTGATTTCATTAAGGTTTTAATATGATGAAGGTAATCATATTTTTGTATGTGACAATAAGAGAAACTTTACCTTATTTGAGGAATCTGATGATACAATTGATTTTGGAATTTAGAGACCTTTTAGAGAAAGTCTGGATAGAGGTATTTTGGATAACTATAAAGGTTGGAATGGATTAAGTTGAACTTTGGATAATATTGTTTAAGGTTAAAACATTTATGAAGATTATTTTTGGAATATTATAATACTATAGTTTTAGGAAAAGGACAACCTGCAGGGTGGGGCAAAGCTGCAGGAATCGAACCCACAACCATAGTGCGACAGGCCTTTATTACCTACCACTAGCCTACAGGAAGTCCCTGGTTATTACAAAATATTTTTCCTAATCTAAATGGTATGTGGTAATATTTAGAACCTTATACAATTAGGATAAATAGAACATTTTTGAGTTCTGTTACCATTTGGAGTAAAAGATGGGTTTGTGGTAAAAATTTATTAAAGAATGAAAGTATACATAACAAGTATATATATTCCCTTACGTTCTTAGTAAATCTCCTAAATAAATTCCTCAACTTTATAAAAGGTAACTTAAAACAAAAACGTTGCCGGTTAACTTTTCCAACTGGGGATTCAATTACCGTTTAAACAATCATAAGTTTGTGATTTTCTTATGGTTAACTTTCTCCTAATCCAGTTTTCTACAACTCTCCATCAGACCTTGATGGTTTGTTTTTCTTCCATATCCATATTTTCATAGAATCCTAGTATGGGCTATCTCGGGTGACCTTTGTACTTCTCTTTCTTTCTTTTAATGTTATATTCTTATTAACCCTATTTCCGATGTGGGTTTTCCACAAAGGTATTTTATATTTTCAACCTTTTATTTTAGAAGAACATTATCAAATTATGAGGACGCAATTTATTGAAGGATGGGAGAATGTAACACCCCGAGCTTCCTTGATACACTTCTCATTCAATAATGCAATAGCTTGCATTGTACGCAACTTTGAGTTCTAACACACCGCAACTAATCAAAGTAGCCATTATGAATAGTAATAACCACTTTTTAAATTTATATAAATTTTATATTTCAAAATGGACTTCATTTTTATATTCGTAATATCGAAATTAGCCTATGTTGAATTTTTTGTAATTTTCTGAGAACTTCCAATTTTTTTATGAATAGTGAAAAATACTTAAAACAACTTTTTTAATCAGAATAATTTATTGTGATAAATTATACTATTTAGTGGTTTTAAAGTATAATTAGAATATATTTTTACCATTTTATCCAATGGTGGTCATTAGAATTAATTTAACATTGAAATTGGGCATGAACAATTGTCAATCTTTTGATATAAATTGTTTCTTAAAAACACGCTATTTGTTGTGACAGCGGGAATTAATTATAAAATTAATTAATGCAACTTATATGTTTTGAATTTTGTAAAATAGAAATCATTTTTGAAATTGGAATATCAAATATAGCTTAGGGTGAATTTTTGGGATTTTTCTGAAAAACTTCAAATTTTGATGAATAGTGAAACCACTAAGTGGTACTTATAAAAACTGATTTTTCGTTTAAATGAAATTTTACCACTTCTGTGTTTTGAATTTCAAAAATCCGACATACATGGTTTTCATTAAGAAGTAAAATGTGGTTCAATGAGATTAAAATAATTTTTGGTGAATAGTA
The DNA here is from genome assembly GCA_963277665.1 of Viscum album. NCBI lineage: Eukaryota > Viridiplantae > Streptophyta > Magnoliopsida > Santalales > Viscaceae > Viscum > Viscum album. The sequence goes on along the minus strand of OY728138.1, from coordinate 959,071,547 downwards.
ACTTTTAAGTTCTTAATCGCGATTAGAGGTAATTAGTGTAGTTTAAGGTAAAAATAATGTTTTAATAATATGAGATGAGATTTACACATGTCCTACCCTCATTGGATGTTCCATATCCGACCAAGACAATCCATGGGTCAACTTGGGGACCCCATGGAGCCACTTTAGTTGGAAAATGACATAAATACCTTTTATTTAATGTTAAAGTAAAAAATGACACAAACATGAAATTTTTTACTAAAACAATTTTTACATGGGGTTATACAAGTCATATTTTTTACTATAAATAGTAATTTGAAAGCTAAAAATATTTCCTACATCATAGTATTTTTTTTTATAATTTTTAGACATTAAATAAATTAAAATTTTTATGACATCATGATGATGCAGTGATGACCTCATTATTTAATGATTTAAATAAAATGGAAAGATAATGTAATATCTAAGACCTACACATGTTCAAAACCTATTGGATGGGTGGATTTCTAACCCTTATCACCTTATCCTCTAATTATATCAGCGTGGGACCTCTTAAATCCGAATACCATCTTAAAATAAAGTGACTTTTCTTTACTTTCCAAGAGTGCCCCTCCTCTCCACCTATAAAAGGCCCCCATCTCTACCACCTTACTCACAATTTCAAAGCCTTTTGTCTCAGCCAAACTCTGCCCAAATACTCTCCCAACTTCCCTCTATTACTCCTATAAGCCTCACTTTGGGCATAATTCTTCCCACGTAAGCCTTTGGCTCAAATCAAAAAAGAGTTACCCGATTTTAGGGTAATGTCTTCTATTATGTTATTTTGTTTTATTTTGCTTCTCCAACCCCCTAAACTATTTTTGTTAATTTCTTTTTTAACAAAACCAGTATCATCAATATACTAGGATGTTGTTATAAGAAGGATTCGAGCTACACTTACACACACGTACATCTAATGGTTAAAGAACATATTGTTTCTATGGATAGAGAATTTCTGCCTCACGAAACGATGATTGTTCAACACTCATATAACACCTCTCATGGTGGCCATTATGATGAAACTATTTTTATATATGATATATATTATGTTTTTGTTTTCCTTATGATTTTGTATTTTTTATTTATGGCATACTTTATGATTTCCATTATGGTTAAACACGATAATTTCATTTTAGGAAGTGCGGACTACCGCCCCCTCAAAGTGATTTGAATCGTTAATGCCATATGTGGGATGTATAAAGGATATAGTAAATGGTATTATACATTATATTATACTGTAATTATATTATACCTTTATATAATTATAACTTCATTCCATTAAATATGAAATAGAAATGAAAGTAGCGTTCATGCGTACGTACGGCTTACCGTCTCCATGAACGGTGCATTTCATTTCTTACCTCTAAATGTTACGTAATATTATGAATGAATGTATATACTGGATATATATGATATATATGACATATAAATCATGAATATAATTCTGTATATAATGGATATTCTACCACATAAACAACTTGTAATTATAAGAAGTTTATTGTTAACTCAAGTACAAAAAATCGACAAAACGACCGTTATTAACTTAAATAATTACATAATGTTCATAACATGGTAATAAGTGATATAAAAGGAATAATGAACATGAAAAAGGTTCTTAAGTAAATAGAAATTAACTCTAGTTTATTATTCAGGAGGTTAAATAATGATCGAGTCAAGTCGGACACGAGGTAAGGGAACTTCTTAACCGAATTTCCATTCTTTGGGTTAATCTCCTACTTTCAAATTATGTCATGATATTATTATGTCCTATATTTTATTTGTACTTTATTTATGTGTACTTATAGTGAATACACATGATATATGTACTTTATTTAAAAAAATGATATTTTTAAGGACTTCGTCTCAATCTCCTTTCATTGAGGCATATTTTGTTTTATACAAAACCTTCTTTTATACAGTGTATAAACCCCTTTGACTTTTACGTTTATCCAAAATGAATCTTTTTTATACGAAGCGTTTTACTAAATGACAAAAGGGAATGTTTTTTTCGTACGTATGCGGCGACAACGACTTCTCCACCTTCGTGACCATTATTTGAGTTTCGGCTTCCTTTACAAGCCATAACTTTTTAAAATGAAAAATAAATACAAAGTTTTAATTTTCTTTAATTTTGGTATTGGAAATGGTTTTTAAAGTGTTTTTATTACATCAATGTGTTGTATTGATATCTTGTGATTGAAGTGTGGGAATATTATGTTTCCTTTATGCATGTTTTATGTGATACAATTATGTTATGGTTTATGATATGTTTAAAACTGATCATATGAGGAATGCATTGGACTTAATAAGTGACGGGTGGAGCCCGCTATAGCTCCTCGATGCATCAGTAGGTCTCATGAGGCAAACTAGTGTCTTGGAACGAGGCCTTGAAAAAATCTTATTTGTGGTCTTGGCACGAGGCCTTGGCTACGTGGTTATGATACTCTGGCATTATGCATTCCATCATTATGAAAGTGGTTATTGATATTGCATGTGATTATTCACCAGAAGAATATCCATGTGAATAAGTAAATTTAATTATCTCATTTTACTTTTGCCATATTATGTTGAAGATCAAGTTTAAAAGGCTTTTTTTTAGTTATACATTGCCTTAAATGTTTATGTTTATTTATGAAAGCTTCCGCTTTATTGTTATCCTTACTGAGCATCTGAGCTCACCCCTTCCAATGTTTTAATTTTTCCAGGATGTGAAGAAGTATATTATGAATGACCTTCAGGGATAATATAAGGGGATATAAAGAGAAGATGTTGTAGTTTTGTTTTACTTTATGATGTAATGTAAGACTTATGAATGTATCTAGTGTTTCTAAGGCTACTAAACTAATCGGTCTTTCGAGACTTGATCTTTTGTGATCATGCCAATGTTACAAAGTAATGCACCGACTCTGGGTAGCTGGGGTCGGGGCGTTACACATCATCTAAAAGTTCCTTCTTCAATTTCATCTTTGATGGGACACATATCCAGGTTGTAAACATTATAACTCCATATTTATCAATTTTTATCTTTATAATATTCATTATATTTTTCTATAGGTCTATATTAGCTTTTGGGATTCATTGATCTTTACATGAATGAAAGGTTGGGCTGTCAGTTAGGTAATATATTATTTATTTACTCCAATTATTACTTCAAGACTAAACCTCTACAAATCCCTAAGTATTGTGTCTTTTTTAATCCTCATAATGGATAGAGTAGCATGATATTTCATTCTCAAAGTATCAACCATCTTATTTTACTTCCCTAGGTGGTAATATATTAAGAAATAATAATATTTTATCAATTACAAGAATCTAATTTGGTTAATATTTAATTCATTATATGTTAATATATATTTCATGATCTTTTTATCAGTATATATATAACACTTTTCTCTAAAGAGATAATGTCACCAAATTTTTAATGAAAAGATAAATACTTCTAACTCTAAATCACATGTCATGTAATTTATCTCATGTGATTTTAATTGAAGTGAAGAATAAGTGATTCCTTATCATTTTTCAATATGAAACAACTCAAACCCCTTTTTGAAGTATCATCATATATTACAAACCCTTCACCACTATGGGGAAATGCATGTTCTTTAGTTCCTTGAAACTTTCATTGCATCTATAGATTCAAAGGAACTTTACTCCCTTATATGTTAAACTAGTTAGTGGATTTGATAGTCATGATATATTTCTCAAAAAGTTCCATTAATATCATACTAAACTAAGAAAAATATGGATATGCATTAAAGTGTTCTGTAATGTCTCGGAATTTATGTATATTTTTTTTAATTACAGAAATTATTTCCAGACCGCGAAATCTGACGGCGCGTGATTCCGAGGCCCGGAGTGCCCAGAATGATCAGTCGAAGTTTTGTTAAGATTTAATTAGTGCGCATAAGAAGTTTTCCTGAAAATGTGGAATAACTATTAAATGGTTTCCTAAATCAGAAATATTAGGGCACCGATGCATTCAAGAAGGCGGGTTTACCCTAGGCGCGACTTAAGTTTAGTCGGCGCAGGCCTCCTGTGAGAAAACCCAAAAATGGCATAATCGTAAAAAACTAAATAAATAAAATTATTTTATTTTTAAAATGATTATAACTCATGAATGGTGACTCGGAATAAAAATATGAGACCACCATTGAGATCATGAGGGTATTCTTCCTTTAGGAAGATACTAAAATTGGCCGACACGGGCAAACAGTGGAAGTTAGTTTTTGGACATAAATAAGATAATTAAGTAACAATTATTTTATTGTTAAAATACATAACTTCTAAACAGTAACTCGGATTGAAAATCTAAGAGTACCGTTGAGTTTGTTGGGATGTGTTCTCCTTAGGTGGAGCCTAACCTCGATCGACACGGGTGAAGGGTGAACGTTAATAATTTATTAAAGTTTTTTAAGTTACGTTCAGTAAATGCACGGGTGATGTTTTTTAACTTTTGAACCGGTGCTTAGATTAAAAATATGAGGGCACTGTTGAATCTGAAGTTACAAAATTCTCTTAAGGGAGGCTTAACTTTGACCGTAGTAGGTCTGGAGAAAAATTTAAGTTTTGGGACTTTTAGAAGAATAATAAAAATAACTTAGTTAATTTTTATTTTCTTTCTTCTCCTCGAATGAACAAACGGAGTGTGGGACCAGCGACATGTCAAGGCAATAAATGGATTGATCTTTCAATTCTAAGTAACTACACCATTGGGTAATTAAGAAGGTTCCTAATTAATGAACCTCCATTAATTCCCCAAAAATTGAACACCCTCCCCCTCTCCAATTTATATAGAGCTTGGGGAGGGGTATCAACACAGCTTAACCAAGCAACAAAGTGCTGGTAAAGTACTAAGATGCCAAACCCTTAGAGGATGAAGCTAGTCCCAGTAGGAGGTGATGGGAGACACCGAACCATGAAAGGAAGGATGATGTATGAGCGACATCGTTGGAATCTAGTTGCGGAGGATGGCGAACACCGACCCCCTTCCTTAAGCGCAGAGCCTCTCGAACAACCTCAGGTAGGGGTTTGATTCTTGTTTAATTCAAGTGTTTTTCTTAAACCCTTAAATCCTCCCTAATGAATTCAAGCTAACGTTGAGGGTAGAGGCCTAACAAACCCGACCTGAACCCTCCACAAATTTTCTACCCTGGCGCCTTCGTGGAAGACTGCAGGTGTGGCGACACAGACCAGCTACAAAGGAGGTGGCGCGCCGACGCGCGTCGCAAGAGCAGACCGCAACACTAAGACACGAAGGAAATTGGAGCAGGTGGCACCAGCCGATCATGGAGGAGGTGCAGTGTGTTGTCACGCATCGCCAGTGAGCAAGGGGCCGCGACTCGTCAGCTGCGACAGTCGGAGGAGGTGGCCGACACATCGACCGGTAGCGGAAGAAGAGGGCGGTGTGACCAATGCACCATAGGTGGGAAAGAGGTCGCGACCAAAGCCACAAAATAAGAGGAACCCACCACGTGAGTTCTTCTGCGACCGAGTAGTGCCCATTTGGAACCGCCGTTTCACAGAACTGAATGACCTTTGGGCCGTTCGGGAGATCAGGGGACTCACCCCCCCTCGGTGTCAGCTAGGGCTGGTCGTGCCTCACGTGGCCCTGCCACCTGCCAGTGGGCCACCATCCTGGTGGGCCACCAGCCCAGTGGGCCACCGCTCACCCCGCGGGTCGTCGCCCTGTGGGCCGCCCTCCATCCCAGTGGGACGCCGCCCAGCGAGCCCCCTGCCCAGTAGGCCGCCGCCCCACGGCTTGCCCCTTTTCGGGCTGATCCACCTTTACGGGCCGCCCTTGCGAGCCACCCCTTGTGGGCTGGGCTGGACCTCGGCCCATCGGGCTAAGCCCACCATGGCCCTGCCCAGACAGGGTTAGGTCGGGTCAGTCCGACCGTGTCAGACCGGACCCAGAAACACTCAAAGGGACATATCATGAGAACCGGACGTCCGTTTTGATGAATTGTCTATGGAGTTGGGATCCTTGGATTGAGATAATACTTTTGTTATACTAAAAATGAGTTTTAGATATAGTTGGAGTATGGTAGGGTTGGATCGAACTCGAATCCAATGGGGCCCTCAGAACTAAAACACTTATAACTCACAGACTGGGCATCCGATTGATGCACCGTCTGTCACGTTAAAACCCTTACGACAAGGATGTCATTTGGTTTACTAATTTTTGGAGCTTAGTGGTGGTCGAGGTATGACCGATATCTCAAGGGGAATATTCTACAGAACTTGAGCGTAATGGGTGCGAGGAATCTTGTGGTTGGCTCTAACGTGAAGAAATAACAACAATCCTGTGTGGGTCAGCATCTATCGATCCTGTGTGGGTCAGTATCTATTGATCCTGCGTGGGTTACCTTCTATCATTCCTATGTGGGTCACCATCTATCAGATCCTGTGTGGGTCAGTGCTCAGCGATCCTGTGTGGGTCAGTGCATATTGATCCTGTTTGGGTCAGATCTTGTGTGGGTCAACGGGGGTTAGTACCTATCGATCCTGTGTGGGTCAGATCCTACATGGGCAGTGGGGGTTAATACCTATTGATCCTGTGTCGAACAATAGCAGTTAATCTTAACATAATAATATGATCTATCTTATGACTAATAATCTGTACTTCTATACATAAGTTATACTTGATTTTGAGTTGAGACTTTTACCTTTATGGTGTTACATGTATGGTACTTCTATCTTTGTGGTGTTACCTATGTTGAAATTCCAACTTTGTGGTGTTATATTCATGGTGTTACCTATGTGTTACTTCTATCTTCGTGGTGTTACATGTGTGGTACTTCTACCTTCGGGTGTTATCTTTGTGGTGTTACATGTGTGGTACTTCTATCTTTGTGGTGTTACATGTGTGGTACTTCTACCTTCGTGGTGTTATCTTAGTGGTGTTACCTATATAGAACTTCTATTTTTGTGGTGTTACTTGTGTGGTACTTCTATCTTCATGGTTTTATCTTCGTGGTGTTACTTGTGTGGTGCTTCTATCTTCGTGGTGTTACCTGTGTCATACGTCTACCTTCATGGTGTTATCTTCCTGGTGTTACCTGTGTGGTACTTTTATATTTGTGGTGTTACCTGTATGGTGTATCTAACTTCGTGGTGTTATCTTTGTGGTGTTACCTATGTGGTACTTCTACCTTCGTGGTGTTGTCTTAGTGGTGTTACCTGTGTGGTACTTCTACCTTCGTGGTGTTTCCTTAATGGTGTTACCTGTGTGGTGCTTCTATCTTCATGGTGTTACTTGTGTGGTACTTCCACCTTCGTGGTGTTACCATTGTGGTATTATTCCCTCATGTATGAGAAGATTATATCTTGATAAATTACTTATATGTATGGGCATATACCTAAGTAGAGTTTATGTCTATCGCTTCGTGCTTGAGATGGAGGTCTTGATTTGTGGTTTTTACTTTGTGGAACTCTGGAAGACCTATGGGGGTCTCGGGGTCCCTACAGAGTATCGTTATACTCACCCATGCATGTGATTCACCTGCACCTTGTTGTGTCTTGGGCAGATGACAGAAAACATTGATCGAAGCTGAGAGAGCCAAGACTGGACGGTGCTCGGAGGTAGACCATTTGGCGTGACATGACGTAGGGACTACTGATCATGAGCGGTAACTACCCTTAGGTAGGATCCTCAGTGGACGATCTAGGAGTTGTTTTGTACTTTTAGTTGTATTTGTAATTTTCATTTGTACTTGTACTTTTCAGTTGGGCTTGTATTCTGGCCCCTTTAATTTCAGCATAATTTAACTACAATAGTTTACTTAGTGGTTTCTTCTTGTTTTGTTCTTGGACTGTGTGTCTGAACAGGATAAAAACAGGTAATTCCTTACCATTTTAGGGATACGCCTTTCCGGTGCTAGTCACCAGCCCGTGGCCTATGGAAGGCGAGCTTGGGGTAGTCACAGCACGTGCCCTGAGGGACGGGTCATGACAAAGTGGTATCAGAGGAGTCAGTTCTACCAAAGAACTATGAATCTGATATTTTCAATGTGGCAATAGTGTTAACTATTATGAGTGTGGTTTTCAGTTCGAGGAGTCCAGTTTTGGTGTGGCGGATGATGCATCCATACACCAGGACCCAGAATTCTGATTTCTGGCTCGGTGCATGAAAACACTAATTACGTGTTTTTGGAAATGTTTTTACTTGGTTTCTTTAGAGTTAGATCACCATGTATAATTTTATGACCGTGTAACACCTGTTCCATATCAGGATGTCACCACGTAGAAATCCAACTAGGATTCCCGAGAGAGTACACGATGACGGCTCACCGAGCAACGGGGCTCCAGTGTAGGGCCCTCTTGCTGTGTTGGCACCTTCAGGTGGTGTACCAGCAACACCAACACCCTTTGGGCAACAGTTACCACCAGTCGCACTAGCGGATTGTTCATGCCGACTTAGCATATTGTGTGAGTTCTATCATTAGAGGCCTTTGAGGTTTCAAGACGAGACAGATCCCTAGGCAGCTGAGGACTAGATGGAGGCTATGTATAGAGTTTTTTTACCTAGTTGGGACACCAACATATTAGATGGTGATCCTAGATGCTAGTCTTTATTAGTGGATGATGATGAGGATGGCCCTCATGGTGATGAGGCTTCGATACATGGACCATTTCCCAAGATGGTACCTTCGGATAGTGTGCCAGCTATATCACTACTTGTTGGCCAGTAGTTACAACCAGTGGTACCGGTAGAGGACACATGTAGGCTTAGTTCCTTGCATGTGTTTCAGTATCAGATACCCCTCAGGTTTTGAGGTGAGCCCAACTCACAAGCGGCTAAGGACTGTCTTGAGGAGGTGGTCGAGTTTCCATCTAGCTAGGGAACCATTCGATCAGATGGAGGTCTTAGTAGAGAGCCTTGTACGTGGCTTAACAAGATGATGACAGGGTTTAGGTTACCCAGATCTTTCAAAGAGGTTATTTTTCTATGGACAAGCTTGTAAACCTTCATCAAAGAAGGGGGTATCTTACTATATAAAGCTAAGGGATGGGAGTTCCCTGGAGCTTCTACAGCTTCAGCAGGACGACATGATGGTAGCTGATTATTCATCAAGGTATACCAACCATCCCAGGTACTCGATGAATACAGTACAGTCAGTGCTTCAAGGATCAGACCTCCGAACGAGGTGTGTTTAGTGACATCCAAGCTAGAACTATTCCTCTATGCATTCCTACTTATGTTAGGGTGCTAGATAGAACCTTTGTGGTTGAATGTTCTTTGGATAAGTGAATACATCCAGTGAATATTAGCAGTGTGAAAACAGAAAACTGACGCCAGTCTCAGAGACTTGGGCATGTATAATTTTTTAGAAAGAGAAAGTGATAGGGACAAATGAATCTACTGGGAAAAAGATGTGGAAGTGGAGCTAGGAGAGTATCATGAGGTGGTATAAATTTCAACATGTTACAACCATCACCCTAATATGGTCCCCACCAGGCTCAGGGAGCTGGAGGACAGGGGAAGGGTGTAGCTGCATGTGGTCAAGGAGTGTGACCCAAGGGCTCCAGGAATGATTCGAAGTATGGTCTGTGTCTACTACAAGCTTCCATAATAATAGACATAGGTACCAATCATTCCTTATTTCTACAAATATTGTTCAAGACCTAGAGTTTCCAGTTAAACTATTGACATTACCCTTATGTCTGGAGATACCATTGGGAGGAGACTGGATAATCACACTTATGCTGATAGTGTGATCTGACACTTGAGGAGAGAGTTTTGGTTGGAACCTCTTAGTGGAAGCATCAAGGCCTTATGACGTTATTTTGTGTATGGAATAGACATCCACAGTTCATACTCAGATTGACTGTATTAGGAAAAAGGGTTGTGGTTTATCTACAACATTGGAACGAGGTTTTCCTTGTTCGGTGAAAAAGTAAACCCAATAAGTAGAGGATAAACTCATGCATAGGAGGGTGCAGTTGATCACTCTTGAGTCGGCCAGCCTTACCCTTGTGGTAGCAGGAGTTTTGATTTTTCAGTTCCCAACATGAATGGTAGAGTGTGGGGACATTGACTGTGAGGCTTGACGTGCTCAGATATCCTCATAACAGGCACCTGATGGATTTTATAAAGGTGGGGAGCATGCCATTTTCTTTATAGGACACACCATGGTTCCAGTGATGCTTTAGGAGGAGGTGTTGAGGGAGATTCATATATCTCCTTTAACGATACATCCTGGAGTGGTGGAGATGTACCAAGACCTCCATCGTCAGTACTGGTGTTCAGGGATAAAGGAAGAAGTGAAAGAGTTTGTATCACAATGCCTCACTTGTCAGTAAGTGAAGACTGTATAGAGCTGGTAGAAGTATTATGCCAATAGAAGATGAAGATTCTTGGAGTTTGAGGAGGGAGACCATGTTTTCCTATGGGTCTCACCCCGACAAGGATTTTAGAGGTTTGGCTGGGGAAGCAAGCTATCTCTGAGGTTCATCAGACCTTTCTAGATTCTCAGTAGCGTGGACGAGGTGGCGTACCGTCTATTTATTCCTCTACAGATGCATTGGGTGCATAATGTTTTCATTGTATCACAGCTGAAGAGATTTATGCATGATCCATCCCACGTTATCGACTAGGGAGAGTTGGATTTTGATGATGGGGTGACTTTTATAGAGTTCCCGGTGGAGATAGAGGATCAATATGAGTGAGTCCTTTGTGGATGGTTGATCCCTTTAGTGTGGGTTCGATGGTGGCACGAGGACCTCCAGGAGAGAACATGGGAGCGGGAGGCTCAGATTCATGCTCAATACCCTCATTTTTTTTATTTTCCTTTGTTTTTTATTTTAGGGATGTAAAGATATAAGGTGGGGAGAATTTAATGTCTAGGAATTTCTGTATATTTTTCAATTATATGGAATTATTTCGAGACCACAAAATCTGATGGTGCGTGATTTCGAGTCCCAGTGTGCTCAGAATGATCCGTCAAAGTTTTGTTATGCTTTAATTAGCGTGCATAAGAAGTTTTTCTAAAAAAGTGGAATAACTCTTAAATGATTACCCAGGATCAGAAATCTGAGGGCAACGATTTGATCAGGATGGAGAGTTTACCCTAGACGCGACTTAAGTTTAGTCGGTGCATGCCTCCTGTGAGAAGACCCGAAAATGACATAACCGTAAATAAAATAATTAAATAAAGTTATTTTATTTTTCAAATTCTTATAACTCACAAATGGTGACTCAGATTAAAAATATGAGACCACCATTGAGCTAGCGAGGGTATGATTTGTTTAGGAAGATACTAACATTGGCTGGTGCGGGCCAACAATGGAAGTTAGTTTTTGGCCATAAATAAGATAATTAAGTAACAATTATTTTATTGTAAAAATCCATAACTTCTAAACGGTAAATCAGATTGAAAATATGAGAGTACTCTTGAGTTCTTTGGGGAATGTTCTCCTTAGGCGGAGGCTAACCTCAACCGACGTAGGTAGAGGGTGAACGTTAATAATTTATTGAACTATTTTTAAGGTACATTCAGTAAACACACGAGTGATGTTTTATAACTTTTGAACCGGTGCTCGGATTAAAAATATGAGGGCATCGCTGAATCCGCAGTTCCAAGATTCACTTAAGGGAGGATTCACTTTGACCATAGTAGGTCAGGAGAAAAAGTTAAGTTTTGGGAATTTTAGAAGAATAATAAAAATAACTTAGTTAATGTTTATTTTCTTTCTTCTCTTTAACGGACAATCAGAGTGTGGGACCAGCGACGTGTCAAGCCAATAAATGCCTTGAACTTTCAATTCTAATTAACTACACCATTGGGGAATTAGAAAGGTTCCTAACTAATGGGACTCTATTAATTCCACAAAGGTTGAACACCCTCCCCCTCTCCAATTTTTATAGAGCTTGGGGAAGGTTATCGACAGAGCTTCACCAAGCAACAGAGTGCCAGTAATGTATCGAGATGCCAAAACCTTAGAGGATGGAGCTGATCCTAGCGGGAGGTGATGGGAGACACCAAAACATGAACTGAAGGATGACATACAAGCGATGTTGTTGGAATCTAGATGCAGAGGATGGCAAACACTGACCCGCTTCCTCAAGCGTGGAGGCTCTCCAACAACCTCAGGTAGGGGTTTGATTTTTGTTTAATACAAGTATTTTTATTGAACCCTAAAATACTCCCTTATGATTTCAAGATAACGCGGAGGCTGTGGGCCTTACGAACCTGTCCTGAACCCTCCTCTACTTTTCTACCGTTGCGCCTCCATGGAATACCGCTAGCGCAACGGCGCAGACCAGCTACGAAGGAGGCGCTGCACCAACACGCACCGCAAGAGGAGGCCGCACCATCGCACGCCGCCGGTGATCAAGGGGACATGAATCATTAGCCATGACGAACGATACATCAGCTGACTACAGAAGAAGAGGGCGGTGCGATCAGTGTGCTATCGGTGGGAAAGAGGTCGCGGCCGAAGCCGTGACGAAGGAGGAACCCACCGCGCGGGTTCCACGACAACCAGGAAGTGCCTCCATTTCACAAAACCAAATAACCTCCGAGACGTTAAAGATATTAGGGGACTCAACCCCCTAGTGTTGGCTAGGGCGGGCTGCACCTCACGTGGCTGGGCCACCTGCCCAGTAGGCCACCACTCAGGGCCGCCTGCCCAGTGGGCGACCCCTTTGTGGGCCGGGCCGCCTTTTTGGGCCACCCCTTTGCGGGCCGGGCCACCCCCTTGAAGGTCAGTCCTGACATCAGGCCATAAATACACGCCCACTGTGGCCCATCCTAGACCGGGTTGGGTCGGGTCGGTTCGATCGGGTCTGACTGGACCCGAGCCCTACCGAACCTAGAAACACTTAAAGGGCCATATCTTGAGAAACAGACATCCGTTTGATGAACCGTCTACAGTGTTGGGATCATTATATCAATATGATACTTTGTCTATACTCCAATTTTTTTTGGAGATAGTTGGAATACATTCGAGTTGGATCGAACCCGAATCCAATCAGACCCTCAAAACTAAAATGCTTATAACTCACTGACCGTGCGTCTGATTGACGCACCATCTATTGAGTTGGAACCCTTACAACATATAGGTACTTTGGGTTACTACTTTGTGGAGTTTAGTGGTGGTTGGGGTTTGACCGATATCTTGAGGGGCAGATTCTACGGAACTCGAGCGCACCGGGTGCGAGGAATCCAGTGGCTGGCTGTAACGTGAAGAAAGAACAAGGATCATGTGTGGGTCAACATCTATCGATCCTATGTGGGTAAGCATCTATCGATCATGTTTAGATCAAAATCTATCAGATCCTCTGTGGGTCAGTGCTCAGTGATCCTATGTGGGTCAGTGCATACCGATCCTGTGTGAGTCAGCGGGGGTTAGTACCTATCGATCCTGTGTGGGTCAAATCCTGTGTGGGTCAGTAGGGGTTAGTACCAATTGACCCTATGTGGGTCAGAAGCAGTGCCTCTTAACAAAATAATATGATCTATCTTACAACTAATCACCTGTACTTCTGTTCTTAAGTTATACCTGATTGCGAGCTGAGTCTTTTACCTTTGTGGGGTTACCAGTATGGTACTTATATCTTTGTGGTGTTACCTGTGTGATACTTATACCTTCGTGGTGTTATCTTCATGGTGTTACCTATGTGGTACTTCTATCTTTGTGGTGTTACCTATGTGGTACTTCTACCTTCATGGTGTTATCTTCTTGGTGTTACCTGTGTGGTACTTCTATCTTTGTGGTGTTACCTGTTTGTACGTCTACCTTCGTGGTGTTATCTTCATGGTGTTACCTATGTGGTAATTCTATCTTTGTAGTGTTACCTGTGTGGTACTTCTACCTTCGTGGTGTTATCTTCGTGGTGTTACCTATTTGTTACTTCTACCTTCGTGGTGTGTCTTCGTGGTGTTACCTATGTGGCACTTCTACCTTCATGGTGTTACATGTGTGGTACTTCTATCTTTGTGGTGTTACCTGTGTGGTACTTCCACCTTCATGGTGTTACCTTTGTGGTATTCTTCCCTCATTTATGATATGAGTAAATATTGATAACTTAGGTATATGTATGGGCATATACCTAAGTAGAGTTTATGTTTATCACTTCGTTCTTGAGATGGAGGTCTTGCTTTGTGGTTTTTCCTTTATGGAACTCTGGGAGACCTATGGGGGTCTCAGGGTCCCTACTGAGTATCATTATACTCACCCCTGTATAGGATTCGACCACACCTTATTATGTATTGTGCAGACAATAGATACCATTGATCGAGGCTAATGGATCCAGGACTGGACGATGCTAGGAGGTGGACCATTTGGCGTGACATGACATAGGGACTACGGACCGTGAGATGTACCTACCCTTTTGGTAGGATCCTCGGTGGATGATCCATGAGATGTTTTGAACTTTTAGTTGTATTTGTTCTTGTACTTTTCAGTTGGGCTTGTATTCTATCCCCTTTACTTTCAGCACACTTTTACTACAACAATTTACTTAGTGGTTTCTTCTAGTTGTGTTCTTTGACTGTGTGTCTGAACAAGAAAAAAAAGGAAATGCCTTCCTGTTTTAGGGATATGCCTTTCCGGTACTAGTCGCCAGCCCCTGGACTATGGAAGGTGGGCTTGGGGTAGTCACGGCACAGGCCTCGGGGGACAGGTCATGACATGTTCAGTCTATACCATTGATCGATAACTTCCACCTTTGATGGACTTACCGGAATGTCTTTACTTGTGATTAAATAGCCTAATATTGATACTTTCTATCGCCAGAATTCACATTTTATAAATTTGGAAAATAGTTTTTTCTTTCTCAAGGTCTTTAACATAATATTCAAGTGATCATCAATCACTTATTTTATCTTTGAATATATAAAAATATCATATATAAAGACAATGAAAAATCAATCAAGGTAGTCTCTAAAGACTCTTTTCATAAAATACATGAAGATAGTAGGAGAATTCATAACTCCAAAGAGAATCACTATTAATTAATAGTTCCCATACATTGTATATAAAGGTGTCTTAAAAATATCCCCCTTTTAACCCTTAACTGATGATATCCAGATCAAAGATCAATATTTGAGAATTATTGAGCTCCAATGAGTTGATTGAATAGATCATCAATATGAGGTACACAATAATTTTTCTTGATAATGATTTTGTTATGCTCATAATAATCAATGAAAATACAAATTGACCCATATTTCTTTTTGACAAAGAGGACTAGTTCACCCTACGATGAAGTGCTAGGGAATATAAAACCCTTGTTAAAATTATCTTAATGCTTCTTCTTTAACTCCTCTAATTCAATGAGATCCATTATATATGGACACTTTGAGATACACATAGATCTAGGAATGAGTTCGATTGAAAATTAAACCCCATTATTTGGGGGGAAGACCATATAGTTCATCCATAAATACATTAGTATATTCTTATAAAATATCCATGTTATTTATATTGACTTCATCCCTAATCATTTGAGTCAATAACCGCTCATTGTTGTGTATAATAACCCACATTATAAAATTTTCTTCCAATAGGAGTTTATAATCATCCGTTCATTGATACATGATAATAAGATGATCTCAGATATGAAATGATACCCCCTTATCCCAATAGTTTATATGTTATTTATGAAATTAAATCCAAAGCATACCCAAAATTATTTAAAATTCAACAAAGAAAAGAAGAATTAGATCCGTAAAAAGTATTTTCCCACAAATATAAATAGGAGAAGATTTATAAATATTAGATGAAATTATTGTTTTACCATGGGTTTTCACTGATATTTCAATATCAATTAATTAGGGTTGTGATTACACATTCTTATAAAATTTTTGTGATATAAAATAATTTTGATGAACTGGAATAAAATAAGGGACTTATCATTAGTACTTCTATGATAATCCACTTTTATTTTTTTCCACAGAATACTGAGAGGTTCCAATTTCCATCTCTACCTTAATACCAGATTAATAATTGTCTTCATAGCTACAAAAGTATCTTATGAATAATTCCCATATAATACTATGATTTAAGATAAAAAATAAGATATTTTTATAATTATTAAAAATAAAATTGGAGGCATACCTCACAAATGTTTTGAAAATTTCTTTATATGTTTCAAAAAATTCATCCTATTTTTTCCATAAATTTTATGAATTCCTACTCCAATTTATATGAATATTCGAATGAAAATAATTAGTAAAAAATATTTTATTGAAATATTCCCATTCTAAAGATTCCAAATACTCATTTTCTGTGGTATTTTTATGGATAATCTACCACTGGTTAACATCACACCTTCTAGATGGTAGACTTTCAAAATGACCTTCTCATGGTATGAACACCGGTGAATGAAAAATATATTTTCCATTGAGTCAATCCACTGATCAACAACTAGTGGATTAGAATAACCCCTAATAGAGGGTGGATGTTTCCTCATAAATGTATCTATAGCTAGTTACTCCCTCCTTGGTGAGTTTGGGATCTCAATACAATTTGGGATATTGTACACAACTTGAGACAATTGGGTGATAATTTACAAATTATTTTTCATTCTAGCCCTAATATCATTAGGTTTATCATTGGTCCAATCTTTGCATTATCCATTACACCCATTTTAACTTGGTTCTTCTAGGTTACCTCAATTACCTTGACTAAAATAATTGGTAATGGGTGTACTTAAATTAATGAATGTTCATAAAAGGAAACTATAAACTTAGAATGTGGATTTCATAAATGATGTGCATAAGTTAGATTTTGAATCTATATATTTTAATATAGGTTTTCTATGGTTATATTTCTAACTAAAATAAATATATATATTAAAATACTTTATAATGTTTTGTAAATATAATGTGATTAACTAACGAATATCCTATATGAGTGTAAAAATATGTGCGCAATTAGGAATCTTTGTTGTTCTCCAGGCAACAGTTGAGTTAATACCAAATATTCCTTCCTTGAGGTCATTACACCAAGGTACAAATTATATAGTTCTTTAATCCACTTATAGTATCCAAAAATGTATGTAATTCTTAATAGAACAAAAAAAATCTACACTTTACAAAAATTTCAGGATTTCACCCACTACATAAACTTATCACTTAACTTTTTCCCAGGATTATCACAAAATTTATATAAGCTAATATCTATAATAAATATAACCTCATATGATACCAAATATAGTGAAACAAGATAAAAATAACATAAATAGTACAATAATATCATGATTTAGATAATACATCTCATAACAGTCACACAACCCGATGACTAAAAGTTTCATTTTCTTGTAGATTAGCTACATAAACATCTTTTTTCACAACACTTGTAAAAATTTCTACATAATCACATTACTTTATACCCCTTTTTATAAATTTAACATAATATAATCATCTTCATAACTTAGTCAATGGAATCATATGAATGGGGTGAGCTTAGATGCTCAGTAAGAGATAAACATATCATAATGTATCAAATCATAAATATGGAGGAGAACATGAGGAAGACATAAATATATTAATAAAAAATAAAATACCTTATATGATACTAATAAAACATTTTATAGAAATATAAGATCATAAAAATTTCATCAGGGAAGAATGAAATATATGAGATGGCCCAAAATACATCTAAATGATCATAAAACATGTGAGCATGACATAAAAGTATGAAAACTTTAAAAAATAAGGCATAATGATGAAAACAAGGAATGTAAAGGAAAAAAAATGAATCTTGAAATTTTGGAAAAACTTGATAAATAATATGATAATGTGAAATAACCATATGAATAGGAAAACCTTTATGAGAAAACCAATTATGCCCACGCCTATGTGAACAATATCATTATGTCTATGCAGGGAAATGTAAGCTATAATGACCTGAACATTTATGAATAAAATTCCCTTTATTTTATTATTTTATGGATATAGAAAACACATACAATTTTTATTATTATTATTTTTGGGTTTAGATTACCAGTAAGTATCTTTACCGTTGATAATATAGCCGTTGAATAGTGATCAGACAACTGATATAATATAAGGTTTAAAAAATACTTTCAATACAGAAAAAGTAGAGGATGGCCTCATCTAGTAGACTCAGGCCATACGAAGCTCAATTTTCAGAGATTGGGAAGAAGTTAGTTTCACTGGGCTTTGATCTTGACCAAGCCCAATCTGAGATTCAACATTTTAATCTTGAACGGAATCACCTATGGGAGAAGTTCAAGTTAATAGAGATTACCAACCGGGCAATGTTATCCGAGCCGCCCCAAGAGTCTATCACCATCGCACACCTTAATCTTAGGTCTTATGCAGGTTTTATAAGGGGTTATATAATAAGTTATTAGTTACTTATTGTATAATCCCTTTTTATAAATAAAATTCTCATTCCATCAATTACTTTATGAGAATAGTCTTTCTCAAAAAAGTGATAAATTTGATAAATTGAGTTTTCAGGTAAAAATAGAAATTTTGAGAAATATATACATTGTCATATTAAACTATGGCTTTTATAAATAATATTATAAAAACAATTATTATAAATGATATTTATATCAGTTCTTTATCTGTAAATGATTAGGTAATCAGTTTGATAAGAGTTATATTTTTTATACGATAAAATAGAAAGTTTATTTTTAAATAATTTATTTTAAGGAATTAATAATTTTCTAAAATAATTAATATTATAATAAAATATTATTATCAAATTAATTTTATTAATAATAAATGAGTATATAATTTTTATGAAGTTGAATGTAATTTTTTTTATGGTTTGAAAATTGTTTTTTTCCAAAACCTGTGAATTTTAAATAAATGTTGGTTTTCATTTTAAAAGTTAAAATTAAAATATTTAGAAAATTATTTAGATAAAATGAATATTATTTTTTGAATTATGAGGTCAAAATTATCCAATGGTGAGGTTTTCATAATTTTCTGAGATAGTCGAATTTTTATGTAAAAATTAAATACAGTATAAATAAAATATGTGTTTTATGACATCATAATTACCCAAAAATGATGTAATAAATACTATAATGGGTATTATAGGACCAATATATGTTTTAAAATTAAAATAATGTTATTTTAGATTTTTTTACTTATTTTATAAAGCCTTAGTGAATCCTTCAAAATGTTTAATATATTTTATGATTTTAAATTCATTTCTTTAATAAATTGACTCACCTCCACATATGAAAGGATAATATTTTAATATGTTAGGACATTGGAATTATAAAATAATTTTTTCCAATCCTATTTGTAAAAAAACTTGTGCAAAAAACATGGTAATGTTTGTGGTTTTGAGTATTTAATTATATAGATTCCAAAACCTAAGTTTGTGAAATATTAAAGAATTCCCCTCTCATTTCATATATAAACCAACCAAATATCCAAATTATCTTCAGTAAAAATCCTTTTATCACTTCAATACTCTATCATATACTATCTAGAGTCCTCTAAAGGTTCCCCAAGCTCCCAAGAAGCCTCTCTCAAGCCTTTGGGATCACACATCCAAGTTAGGGATTCCCTCCTTTCTCATTTTTGTCCAAGCTCCTTTATGTTGTTATACCATTTTATTTTTCATTAAATATGTTGGGGTATGATTTATAACCCCAATAATGCCATAATTATGTTTTAATTATGATATAAACCTTTCTCTATCATTAATTCCTTCTGTGTACACCTGTTACCATGCTGAAATTCTGTAAGGGATTTCTCCCTTCTTATTTCCATTCAAGATTTTCTTCAATATTATGCATCTAAATTCCATTTAAAATGTTGGTATATTATGTTACATGATTCCCTTAATGTTTATTTCATGTATAAATTATTATATACCCTTCTATCTCCCATAAATACAATTTATGAATCTCTATATTACACTATTATGCTACCAGAATTTCATTGCGATTTTCCAAGCCAAAATCATCATGTAGTAAACACCATACCCATTTCTCTATCAAGGTTATTCACCATTATGCCATATAATTATTTTATATTACTTATATGTATGTATTCCACATTATTTTATTGTGTAAAAATTATTATGTTGAATTAATCCATGTTATATGGTCTATGTGGCACACTTAAGCATGTGATTGAAATGAATATAAAGGGTGTGCCCTGATAGCACTCCAATGAATTGGGTAATGTTTAGTATCATGATATGTCATTTTGGGATAGGGGTTTACCTAATTAACTTTAGGATATTTTCCACCCTTTTGGGATAGGGATTTTCCTGATTCTTTTATAATAATGATGCAATGTTTTAAGTTGTTGTGACATTTCCATGTTATGATAATCATTCTATATCATGCCTTTATGTTCATGTTTCTCTTGTGCTCCATTGATATGACCATTGTCTAAAATGTATTGTATTATTCATTTTATTCCTTGTTTACTCGCTTACTATACTTTATATCTCACCCTTTTATTATGTATTTCCTCAGGTTATCCCATGAAATGCTAAGTATGAAGGAATGTTGTGGCCATGTAAAAGAAGTTTTCAATAAAGATGTTGTATTTTATGTCTTAAGTTTTCATGTAATGTTTCTAATCCACAAATAAACTATACATCTCAATATTATGGGTTGTATTAAGTGAAAGTTTATGTAATAAAACATGTTTAAATGTGTAATAAAGACCAGGGTTGTTATAGTTGGTATTAGAGGATAGGTTTAGTTATTTTTGTGAATATGACTAGAAAACCTTAGTGAAAGAATTAGGGATAATACTAAGTATAATAAAATAATCCCTAAATTTTGGTGAGTATAGATAAATAAAATACATCCATGTCTGGATACGAAGAAGTAGAGGTGGCTCTAACATAGATTTATCTCGGGGTAAAACCCAATAACACCACTTTGAGCTAGACTTGAATGAGAATTGGTGCACGAAAATAGACCTTGCTATACTATTAGTTCTACACTCCCCAAGGATATGATTTGGTAAATTAATAATCTTAGTATGAACCATTATTAATGGAATAAAAAAATTCCCTAAGAATATATTCTTGGAAATAGATCATGGATAACTTAGATTGAAGCCTAGAAATTCATAAGTTAAGGAGATAAATGTAATTTATAAGTTATCCCTTTTTTGTCATTAGATTATCCTTTATGTTTTTAATAGTTTAAAATACTTACCCCTAATTTTACTTTTATTCTAGACAATAGATGGTAATACGAGGACTCAGGATAACAACTAATAAAAAGATTAATGTAGTGACTGTTCTAGTGAGATACCCAATCTGATGAGAGTAGGAATTGAAAACTTTGTCATGATAATCTCTTAGTTAACTCATGTTTTGAATAGAATCATGGGTCAAGAGGAATTTACAATGTCCCCAAATAAATAACAAGTCACAATCAAGAGCTTCATGAGACAAATACCTCCTACTTTCAATGGATCATCTGATCCCTCAATCACCGATCAATAGATCAACTCTATTCAGAAGATCTTCTCTATCCTTCAATGTTTCAAACAAGAAAAGGTTATTCTATATGATCATCATATGGAGGATAAAGCTGATCAATGGTGGGAAATGATTAAAAATATAAAGCCTAAGGAAGAGATTTAGGCATTTGAATGAAAGGATTTTTGGAAAAAAAAATCAAGACATAAGATGGAAAGTGACTTCCTTACCCTCAAGAAAAAATATGAGGAATCCATCAGAGAATATGTGCAAAAATTTACAAGGCTTGAATGATATGGCTCCATATTTTTTGTTATCCCCAAATTCAAGGTTTAATGCTTCTTTGGTGGGCTAAAACATAGCCTATGGAAATCCCTGGTGATCTGCGACTTTGAAAGCTATGAGGAGATTATCCAATGTGGACTTAAAGTCAAGATGGATATCGGCGATTCCAATTATTTATTAACCTATTAAATATTTATTAGGTTAATTAAATTTCTATAAAAATGGATAAAACATGATAATTTTATGATTTCACATAAATAAATAGAAGAAGTAATGAATCCCCTACCTTAAAAGTGTCAACGTTCTTTTCATGATAAAAGACCGAAATTTTAGATCTCTGATCACCTCTCATGAGAGGAATAATGATCTCCCAAAGAAATTTTTCCACAAATACACTAGAAAAAAACAAATAAATATCATTATAGAAGTGTATATCTAGCTCCATATTATGGAAAGAATAAAATAATGGAGAACAAAAAAAACAGAGAGAAATTTCTAAAGAGAAGAGGTAAAACTCACCTTGGATTGATCTCTAGAATTCATAATAAATCTCTATTTAAATGGGATTCAATGGGATTTAAAAAAATCTATCGGTTTCTCAGGGTTTAAGGGATAGAAGTGGAAAAGAATTGAGTTTGAATGGGCTGAAATTATTTATAGGCATCCTAGAATTTAGAAGACCACATCACATCCTTATAGACCACACCACAATAGTGTATGACATGGGGAGTTATACGGCATAACACAAGGGACCACGTCATAACCTACCCAATCAAAGGCACACCCATGTATCTAGGGGAAAATCCTATAATGTTGATATGAGGGCTACAACAAATCCATAATCACCATTCCATAGGACCCCCTTCACCAAGAAAGGGACCATGCCACAACCTACTTCCCATGATGCAACTACCCCAGAAAAATTAATAAACTTATTTCTCCTCCCGATCTCCTCTACACCACAAATGAGGTACATTATGCCACAACAACCAGATACATGGCACATTTCCTACCCCTTACAATATCCATTCCATTTTTGGCAGTGGCTCCCCCCAAAATCCTCAAACACCCTCCAAACCACCTGGAACCTCCTCTAGGTTCCTCAAAACCCAAAAATCACAAAGGAATGGTCTTCCAAAAAAATGGGAATTTAAAAACTACTCCTATAAATCTTACTAATCAATTACAATAAATGGAATTGTACATCCTTAGGTATTTTTAATACAAAAAAAACTATATCCTGACAACCCTTCAGTCTTCTAACTATTATGGATATGATTATACTGGATGACTAAATTTCTTCATGGGTTCCTCTAGAACTATATTTTGAACATGATATTTATATTTCTTTAGATCTTAAAACATAAATGGAATAAGATATTTTTCCTCAATAAATAGGTCTTTAACTTCCAAGATAAGGGAAGGAGTACTACATGCATGCCAACCTAATTATTTAACTCTTTTTCTTATTAAATGAGGATGTTATAGAGTAGGTATTTGTCCTTTCTTCTCACTTACCTATCTTTAAATTCTACAATACTGGGTGTCATAGGATAAGACTCCAAACATGTTTCTTCTTATTCTTATTATTATTCATTGAAACATATACCATTTTATATTATTGGATACTATTGGATACTCTCTTTAATACAAATAGGGTCTTCCCAAGAATAGCAGTATTGGACATCAATACATTTTTATATTTTTATCTTCATATAAATTTATATACCTATGTGAATATTTTCTCCATAATACCTATCACTTAAATTATATTTTATTTTTTCTATTCAATAACTATTAAAACTTAATCAATATAATAACTTTTTTAATTATTCCAAATAATCAGACTTCATTATCATTTAAACAAATCTATAAAACTCGGTTCTTAAACTCTACATGATGTATTGAATAATCGAGACCCTGTATTCTCTATAAAAATTATGTTTATTAAATATATCCATGTATTTATGTAATATGAAATGGATTGGTTGCGATTTGTATCTCTCCAAAGTCACTTATCATTTTCACGCACCATGGCATGGTCTTCTCTTCATGGTGTGCTTGTATCTAAAATCAAGAAACCATTTTTAACTCTAATTTATTCCTCAAATAGATTCCTTCCATATTTTTATTATTCAAATTGAAATTAATAATTCATATTTCCCTCACCTTGAATCACAATAACTATTTGGTTTATTTTTATGCTTAATACATTGAATAAAAATTCTGAAATCGACTAATTTACCTTTAGAAGTATCTTCATGAATTTCTATATGTCTTCATATTTTTTAAGTTTTAGACTCAAGGTAACCCTTATGAAACATTCTTTACACCTTTACATATTATAGTGAGTGTCCATTAATTTATTTAATTTTTATACAACAACTCATATGAAAGAGTTAGTGACTCTTAGGTAACTCAATGTATCTAAAAATGACTCTTATGTACTCACATATGTTTTTTGTATTTTTTTATATTTCTATTTTCTTATAAATAATGAACCTTATACATAAAATTTTATATTTTATCTTTACTAAATTTCAACACATTGATGAACCTTACACATCCACTATGATGAATCTTATGTCTTGAGTTAATTGATCTTATACATCATAGTGGGCACCAAACCTTTTTAAAATTCTACTACCTCACTTACAAGCTACTCTTATTTATAGTTCAGATAACTCTTAAGTTATAATGAGGATTTATTCCTTTGATAAATTTTAGTTTTGCTATTATGGATGACTCTTACAAATTATAAGGTGGTTTTGGACTTAGCCAAAATTTTGATCGAAGTTCAGAATTATAGAAATCTTCAAAAGAGCATATATCATCTTAAATTATTCTCAAGGAATTTTCAATCACTTCAAAATCATCTCAAATTACTTTGAGACTTTATCAAAACATTTGAAAATATATTTAATCTCATTTCCAAAAACTTTTTCCAACATAATTTTTCTTGAATTATTCAATGTATATTCACTGTATTATTATAACTAACTTCAAAACAAAACTTATTTTGAATTTATCTGATAGATATTATCAATATATTTCATCATATAAAATAATAGATAATCTATTATGGTTTCTTAAAATTCTATCCACCCTTTACACTTCAATAAAAATTTATTAAATCTTCCCTACACAACCAAATTTCTTAAATTCATAAAATAGTTTTAGACAATGATTTTACCATCCATCAACACTTATAA
Organism: Viscum album; assembly: GCA_963277665.1. Lineage (NCBI taxonomy): Eukaryota > Viridiplantae > Streptophyta > Magnoliopsida > Santalales > Viscaceae > Viscum > Viscum album. The sequence continues at coordinate 959,046,642 of OY728138.1, read as the reverse complement.
TTTATTAATTATATGATTATCTTGAATAATTATCAAATTTATAAATTCTACTTTCAATAATCTATCCATTAAAATATCCCAAGAAAATAAAATTTCCTTACCATTATCAAGGGAAATACCTTATTTATATTATTTTAAGATATTACACCACCACCCATCTTTAGAATATATTGACTTTATTATTATTTTATATATTAAAAAAATAAAACTAATGAAAATATTTATGATAATCCAATTCTAATCTTCAATCACACCCTATGGATTTATTATCAATACCCATTTTAATATATAATGTCAGTATTACCCCTTATTAAAAATAAATTCAAAAGTTTAGAGGTAAGGAAACATTCATGTAATATCTAACTTCATGCTTCTATATAACTTGATATATCATATTTTAACCTTCACTAAAAATTATAGCCCAATTCTCTTGATAGAACGCTGGTATCACTTTTTACGTATAAATGAGTCATAAATTAACCCAATCTATGTCTATAGGATCACTGATCAATGTAGAAAACAAAAGTGTTCAACTTAGACATCAATACTATCTATAAATTGTCCAACACATGACATCAATATCAGTTTTCTCTTTTAAGGGACTGAATAAATGGATTTTTTTTCAAGAAATTTATTGTCTACATTAAACTTCAACAAACACATCAAAACATTCATGTTAAAGGAAGTTTATTCCCACTTCAAGTTTAACATGCACTCCTCCATAACAATCTGATTTGATATAATCTAAAACAAATATGGGAAAGTGATCATCATATCTCAAACTTCATCTTTATATGAAAACTGTTTAGAATTTCAAATTCACATGAATTAATTTCAACAATAAACTTAATGATCATGTATTATACTCCTTAAGGGATACACTATATAATGATTGATATTATTAAATAATGAAATCCAAGCACCCTCTTAGATATTTTTCAAAGAGACATAATTCAAAACATTCCATAATGGTTGGTTCACCATGATGTATAATAATTAAAACATTTAGTTCTTTAATTTTATTCATCACCTTTAATTACTTAAATAATAGAGAATAAAAAAAATACTTGTATGGGAATATAGTGTAACTTCCATGAATCCTTAATGAGATTAATAACACCGAGATTTTCTTCTCAACACAGGAAATCCTTTATTTTCTGATCCAAATTTAAGATAATTATTCATGATTACACATCCTTTAGATTTATATTTTTGATATTCCTTGAGAATCATAAAATTAATGTATTATTTATATTTCTTCTTATATATAAGTGGATTATTTATCTTAGTTAATAAAACATATGAAATGTATTGTATTTGTTTTTACTTTTTATCTAATTCCAACCATGCTAGACAAATATACAAGCAATCCTTTGGCACATGATCATCTTTTTTATTGAGTGTGAACTCTTTTTTCATAGTATCATTCTTAGTTAAAGGGTTAAATTTTGTTTTCCTTTATTTAAAATTAACTCTTTATATCAAGATAGAACCATCATACATTTTCTAAGAGTGCTTCTAGATTGTTTCCACCTTCCACAAAGCTTCTCAAGAATCCTTAGATCACTATTTTTTGAAATAATCTATTTAAATTCATATTATTGTTTATAAATGTCTTCCACTAAACCTACCATATTGTTCCTTATATTGATTCTATTATAATTCCCAACTCTCTCCCTTTTTCATTAAATTTCATGGTTTACTTATATTTATTCATGATGTGTCCTTTACTACCATAGTAGAAAATTATATTCTTTCCTGACATGAAATCCTTTTTAGAAATATTATTAGGTGAAATTTGTTATAAAATCTCCATTTTCTTACAACCTAAGGATGAATCAACATCTCTTCTCACCCATTTTTTCATCCATTGTGGTATTATTCAATTGATACCTTGTGGTATATGCATGGTTATCCATTCTAGAAATTTTCACTACTGTGACCACCTTTTTGAAAATTTCCAAGAAGTTTTAAAAGATTTTAAATCCATTTAAATTGAATAGATTTATACCTTTATATGTTTTTTCTCATATATAGTGGGATTATTCCTAATTACAAATATAATACCCCTTTATGTAGGCATTCTATAATTTCCATGAGTTGAAATATTACTAAAATAATTAATTTCCTATTTCATAACCTTTTATAAAACCAAAAATGAATAATGAACCTTGATCTATAACATTGAACCATAGTCTGGATAGCTTTTACACCTTTCTATTTTTGAAAAAAAAACAACCCTTATTTTGAGATTATTTCGGGAAGCAAGAATACCTACTAGTTCTCATATTAACCTTTAATGATTTAGTGGGGATTTTCATCATGTTTTTTCACCCATATTTTTCTAGATTCTGATTTGTAACCTGTGCTAATAGATGAAAAAACATTAGTACAAATAGAAATATTTAGAGAATGGGTTACTTTTTTTAATCATATTTTAGTAGATATTTTATTGAATGATCTAAAAATATTCATGTGAATAATATGAGTCATTTAAGAATAAATAATATTTTTAGAATTATTTTTAGAAACACTTGTTCTTCTAATAGTTTGGGAAGATTCGGGAAAATATTCTTCTAGATTTCTCATTTAACTCAAGTTTAGGACACTTTTTGTTGAAAATATTTTTCTCATTCTCAGATGATCTCATTTTTTCCCATTCTACTTTCATCTTCTCAAATTGATCCTCACGTTTCTTGCTACTTTAATATAGAGAATTTACAAGACCCCCAATCATTTTGATTTTGATATCTAATTGGGAATTCTTGAATCCCATAGTAGCTTTGTGGGTTTCTTCTAGAGTATGGATCTTCTCTTTACTGATTTTTCTAAACTTGAAATTCTCATTAATTTATTTTTGAAATTATTCTTTAGTTATGGGATATTTTTCTTAGAATTATAACATAATTTATTTCCTATATTTAAATATGTTAGTTGAGTGTGTTTCACTCTTAAAAATTTATATCCAATGAATTTTTTCATAACTATTTCATCTATTATTAGTTTTATATTCTCATCATATAGTTTTGGGATAAAATAAAATATATGAGTGAAAACTCTATTAGGAACCTTCTTCAAGTAATCATTATCCTAAAAGTATAGGTTTTCAACTTATTCAGTAGATTTATCCTCTTCTCTATCTGAATGTGATTATTTTAGAGGAATATTTATAACATATTTATCATATAAACTTCCACTTTAAAAATCTTTAATTATTGGTTTACCTTTATTCTCATTTGAATCCATATTCAACTTCTTTGCCTCTCTTTTCTTACCATTTTAAGGTTTTTAGAAGAGATCTATATGTTATTATTGAAAGGAATATTTTTCATATTCTCAAACCAAATTAATTCATAATCTTATTCAAATATTAACTTTATATTTGAAATATAAAAAATAGGAAAAAAAATAGATCCTATCATAGGGAATATGAATTTTTTCTAATACCAATTGTAGTTTATAGTTGATCATGTAAGAACACTGTGGGTTGGGGGGGTGAATTAGTGTTAACATATTTTTACAAAATTTATATTTCTATATTAATTATCCCTCTTAATATTTGATAATTTTTATTACTTAAGATGTATAGACCTATTAATGTGATCTAAACACACAACACCCGATACAGTTCAACAAGTAAATAATAGATGATAACACAGAAGGTTTTTACAAGGTTTGACCCAAATATGGGAATATATTCCTTACCATGATTGATTTGAGTTTAGATACAAAGATATTAAATATATTATGCAAGTGAATTGTAAGATCCTGGTCTTTTTAATGATGTATAAATACTTTTTTTCAAGTAAAAATTTGTTTAAGTTCTTATTTGGCTTAGAAACTTAAGTTGGGATTATGGGTGGGTTGGATTGTTTTGGGAGGAATAAAAAGGGGGATGAAGGCTGGATGAAGGAAAAGTAAATGATGTTTATTTGTAATACATGGTGTGTATTCAACACATGATGTGTAATGGTTTGGGAAGTCTAGTTCACAATGTGTAATGATCTTTCCTCAAAAGGGGAATCCGGGGATTCACATGATGTGTAATTAATTTACAAGATGTGTAAATGCATCAAGTTAGTTTTTAAAATAGGAGGGAAGTCCTCTATATTTCAACATAAGCTCATCCCTCCCTTCCCTTTTGTGTAGGAGCTTTCCTTGAAGCCTAACACTAGTTTTTGGTTCTATTACAGCATACAAACTCCATTTCGAGAGCTATTTGTCTCATTGGATCGATGCTAGTGAGTTCCCTATTCCAATTTCTCCTTTATTCATTTCTCTTCCTCTTGGAGGAGTTATTTTGGTGAAAAATAATATGACCTATTTCTATGGTATTCATCCATTTCTTATTTTTCTTACAATCCACACCGAGTTAGGTGCTAATACTGGACGATTGTTCTACCACAGGTATACGATAGGTGGTATATACCATTACCTTAAATTTTGGTGTTTTATATACATTTTTTCCATTATTCCACACACCAAACCTTTCAGAGGTTCCCCTAAAATTAAATTAATTCCTTTATTAAATTTATTAAAACTTTTTTAGGTTTTCCACTTCACATCGTTATATGGTTTTAGGTCATTAAACTTAGTTCGTGCCACCCATGGGGTGTGTTCTTGCACTTTTTATGTGATTAGGCCACCTGTGGGGTGTGCTGAGCCCAAACTTATATTTGTTATAATTGAATGAGTTATAGGATAAGGTTTATTCCTACTTTATATGTGGATACTTATTATTAAATAGTTAAATTATTAAATGGGAAAATGTGGAATGGGTTGTATGAACTCATAGTATGTGAATGATAATAAAATGGGTTATGAAGTGAGATGATGAAATCATAATGGTAGTGGATTCCTTGTACATTTATACTCATAAGATCCTGATTTCATTAGATTCTAGGGACATTTCTTCTCTTTAGATCTTAATTATGATAGTGGATTCATTGGACATTTATACTTCTAGGATCCTGATTCTAAAGGATTCCATGGACATTTCTACTCAATTTATCTAGTTTACTTTGGATTTTAAGGACATTTCAACTCCTTGCATCAAGCTTTCTTGGAATCACCTTGGACATGCTTTGTTGACGTGCTCCTTGGTATCCACCTAAGTCTTTACTGAGTTTCCATCGATATTTTGTATAGATTTGACATGGATTCCTTAGTCATTTATTCCTCGGATCCAACCCTTTTCGGCTTGAAACTTGATTACACAACATAGGCCATGAGGGATACTTTATTATGGTTTACAGTAAGCCCTTGATTATGGGATCTTTATTATTGTTCATAAGGAGCTATGGTTGGATGGAAAATATCACTTCTACTTTTAAAACTTTACTTTTATTAATGTTGTACCTGTGATATACTTCACACTTATTCATTATTTATATATAGACTCTACTTATTATAGACACTATTAGTGGTGTCTTACTGAGTGTTATCTCACACCCTATTGAGGATGTATTTTTTCCCTGGATAGACTTCATGGATGCATGTAGGGACCAAGGAAATCACCCACTTCATGATGCTTGTTTTGATCATTTCTTAGGAGCAGGGGAACATAACAAAAGCTAGGATCATTATTTTAGCTGGAGATAGTTTATTTTTGGTCTTTTTGTTCATTTGATACATATAATATATGGATTAATATTTCCATGTATTGCCTTACATTTTTAATATATACATGACATGTTCATTATATTGTATATGATACTACTTCTGGATTTATTTATCTTTTTCTTCTCAGTTATATATATGCTTCTGCTAGTGATTGATATTATTATACTACTGTGCTATAATATGATCATGAGGGTATAGTATCCCCAATGTACCACCTTAGACCCTCACTACTAGTCAATGGCCTCTAGAATACTTGGACGTACACTTGAGGCCATGTGAAGGACCAGCTTGGGGCACCGTTTAGTGGCTTCCGAGTCGGGACATTATAAAGTGGTATAAAGGATTTTTCTTTTCTTTTTCTGCTTTAATATTTAGTATGTTAGAGAAGATAAATAAGGTTGTTTTTTAATTTTTTAATTATATATTCTTGGGAGAAGCTAACCTATGCACCGAAAAAATCCAAATTTCATGGTATGGGAATTATTATTCTATATTTTTCTATTAAATTTGATTTGATTCCATCGTTGGGTGATGCACATTATATGTGATGTTATTGTTACTTTGATTGAGTAATTTAATTTTATCCTTGGCCTGATATTACAAGGAATTATGGATCATGAATCATTTTAGGCACCGTACAACATTCATATTCCATGCATATTTCATTCCATATAAGATGCATTGCTTGACTGTATGACATTATTATGTGTTCCTTGCATGTTATATCAATTATTTGAATTATTGTTTATATGGGAATGAGAAAAAAATTGTTACTTAGAGTGTCTGCCATAATCTAAACACTATTTTACTATATAGGCTATAATGGATACCCTAAGTAGCCAATTATGGCATGTTGATTCATGGACCATTGGTCGCATGGGAAAGAATGTATTATGGTCGAGATTAAATAGTCACCATATTTCATTTTATCAGGTGTATGAGCCCTTATAAGTTGAAAGTGATGATCCATTTGGTTTAACCATTTAAATATAATTATAATATAAATATGAATATAAATGAAATTGAAATTATGAAATGGATTTTTTTGCTGATAAAAAGAGTTTAAATTACACTTGGAAGTTCATATACTAGGACTTGTGCTATGAAATAGAGATATTAAACTAGAATCGACTCCATATTGGGTAGTAGGAAGTGTCTTTGGTTCTTTTAATGGTAGTTATAATTACCCAGTTTTGGATTTGGGAGTAGGAAGTAGGGTGTGTCTTATTTATAAGAATTATCCAACTTCTCCTATGTTTTTATATCTATGACTTGGTTAATATTTGATTATTTTTTGAGGATTGTGTTTGGAATTATAGAGACATTATACCAAGATGGCCTCTAGTTGTGCACCAGGAGAGTGGTGAAGACCATGATCTAGAGGTGGTGGGTTGTGATCTACCAGTAAAACCTCCAATAGTGCCACTTGTGGCACCAGCCAATGTTCATGATATGGGTTCTGATTCCTAGTTTCGTGAGGGCTTCATATGTTTTGTGTATACCATTTAGGGATCCTTGCAACCTTCCAAGATTATGGAAGAGATAACACGTGTCTTCTAGTAGTAGTAGTAGTTGCCCATGTTTTTGAAGGATGGAGGTCAATGGGATAATGAGCTATAAATTAAGACAAATTTAGTGATTTTTGAGCATCTAGGGACACCACTTAAGAGTAGTGTGAAGCTTGAGACATATATGCTTCAGGGAGTAGCTAAGTGCTGGTGTTATGTTTTGAAATAAGCTGATGGTTTTCAAGATATGGTTTAGAGGGATTTCTAATCAAGGTTTTATGAATAATTATTTCTTGAGACTCTGAGAGCTAATAATGCTAGTGAGTTTATATATCTAGAGTACGGTGGAATGATCATTAAATATTATTCATCATTCTTTACAAATATTTAATTCTTTGCACCGATTTATCTTACTAATGACACATCTAGGGAACGATGCTTAGAGGAGGGTCTCAAGAATTCCATTTGATCATAAGTCAATGTGTTTTGGTTGACTACTATAATAGAGATAGTGAATCAGGTGCTTATTATTGAACGTAATATGAGAGAAGATGGGGGAATATAGTAGGGCATTGTGGTCTCTTGACTCATCAGTTCAGTGATTAGTTGCAGAAAATGACATTTTGAGGTTTCTCATGAGGGGGATACTGGCCCAAGATTGAGTGATGGTAGTTCAATCTTTTATAACCAGTCTGGGATATGGGAACATACGAGGAGCTAGTGTGATGGATACCTAGTCAAGTTCTAAGTATATGATAGGATGGTCAATCTATAGTTATTCTATAGGAACTTCCCTCTAGTAGTATGTGGAAGATGGTATACTCTGATTCCAAGTTCAGGAGCAGGATTCATAGTTCCATGTCAGGATGGGAGCTAGAGCAGTGTTGGCCGATTAGGTTGAGGGGGTGGTCATGGATGGGGGAGCTAGACACTATTTGTACCTAGACAGTAGAGTGGTTCTACTATGGGTTGTGGGTTTGTTTCACAGGGCCTTGGTTCAAGCCATATATATTCTGTACCACATATACTTGAGTAGCAGAGCATTAGAACATCTATAGTGAGAGGTATGATCTTAGTAGCCTCTATTATAGTATATTCTCTTTTTGATATAGGTTAATATTATTCTTTCATATTTTTACCTATTTTGGAGAGTCTTGGGATTGATGATCAGTTTTTTGATGGATTTATGACACTCAATACTCCATTGGGAATCAGATCACATAGTGTGTGATAATGCAAGGAATTCCCCTTTGAGATAGGTGTATGTCTCTTTGTATGAGATATTTTTTCCCCTTGAGATTATAGGGTTTGAAATCATACTTGGAATGGACTAGATAGTTTCTTATCATAACCATATTGATTTCTATCATTGGAGGTTGACTTTCACATCACCATAGGGTGGATTTTTTATTCACAAGTGTGAATAGGATGTCCATGCGAGATGAGTTGGACCCAAACATTATGGGATGAGTGGGATGACATCACATATTTCTAGTTTATATATAGACGATTAGGGAATGTATTAAGAGGAATTCCCTCCAATAGTTGATTCTTTTAGGGACATATTACTGGAAGACTTATTTGGTTTACCTCATGAGAGAGAGGTGTAGTTCTCTATAGAGTTGGTTCAAGGAGCTTCACTGGTATCAATTCCTTCTTATATGATGGCTACTATTTAGTTGAAAGAGATCAATAGAAATCCATAAGACTTAGAGGAAAAGGGTTTTAAATGACTCAGTACTTATCCATGGGGTTCTTTAGTTCTTTTAGAAAAAAAGGTGGATGGAATCCTCAGTCTATGTGTGGATTATCAAAAATTGAACTAGGGGATGGTTAAGAACTGATATATTTTTCCTTGGATAAATGATCTCTTTGAATATCCTTGAGGATATTGGGTTTTCTCGATGATTTATTTGAGTTCAGGTTACCATTATGTGTGTGTTCGACATATAAACATACCTCATAAAACTTTTCATAGAAGGTGTAGTCTATATAAGTATTTGTCCATGTTGTTTGGTCTCACGAATGCACCAGAATTTTTCATGGCACTGATTTACCAAGTTTTCCATCCTTATCTAGCCTATTTTATGGTGTTTTTCATGGATAAAATCTTGGTATATTATCAAAATCGATGCGACCATTACAAACACATTGATATTGTATTTAATACACTAAGAGAGCATCAATTATATGGTAGTATCACAAAGATCCACTTTTGGATGGATAAGATTCACTTCATGGGCCATATTATCTCAGAGATAAAGAGTTTCTTAGGGATGAAAAGTTATTATTGACATTTAATACAAGACTTCTCATGATTAGAATAACCTATTATGTGATTGAATAAGGAAGGTGTGAGGTTTTTATGGTCAGATACCTATGAGAAAACCTTTTAGGAGTTGAAAGGGAGACTAAATTCAGCATCCGACCTGATTTCTCCAAAGTTGGGTAGGAGATATATGGTATATTTTTATGCATCAGGTATCAGAATTGGAGTAATTGTGATGTAGGAGGAGCGATTTATGGCATACTAGTTCTTCAGTCAAGGTCATATGAGAGGAACTACCCGATACATGATCTTGATTTGTCTACTATGGTACATGCCTTGTGATGTTAGAGGCATTATTTACTGAGAGAGAATTTTGTGGTGTATATAGACCACAAAATCCTCAAGTAAATATTTACACAGTGTGAATTAAATTTAAGACAATAAATGTGGGTTAAATACCTATAGTATTTTGATTTTTATCATCCCTGTACACTTAGAAAGGTAAATGAAGTTTCTAATGCATTAAGGAGGATGACTCAACGACAGGTATTACCAGAGGCCAATAGAAAGTGGCAGCTTATGGCCTTGTTTTTTGAGATGCACTTGGAGGCTCAAGATAGTCATGGGAAGATGTTTCTATAATATATTCTAGTGACTTACACTCTTTTATATAAGGTGAGGATGAGAAAATTATCAGATTTATAGGGCCTAGTCATACGGGAGAGCATAGCATGTGAGGTCCCACCTCCTGGTTGGACCATTGGTGAGGATGAGATTCTGTACATACATGGACACATTTGGGTTTTGGAAAAAATACACGAGGAGATGATATGATATTTTAATACATCAGATTATAAAGTACATACTAGTGTTCCCAATATGCATTGAGACTTGTGTCATTAGTATTGGTTTCTTAGGATGAAATGAGAAGTAATTGGTTTTATCATGAGGTGTTCCATCAGTTAGTAGGTGAAGGTAGAACTACAATAACCATATAGGTTTTTACAATATTTACCCATTCTTAAGTGGAAATAAAATGATGTTGTGATGGATTTAATGACTGAATTTCTAAGGTCACCATGAGAAAGTGAGGATGTATTGGTTGTTGTGTACATGATCATAAAGGTCTCCCATTTTCTACTGATCAGGGAAAGATTGTTGATGGATGATCTAATGAGACTTTATATCTGGGATATTGTGCACATTCTTGGGGTTACTCATATGATTGTATCAGAAAGGGATGCACAGTTTAGTTCTAAATTTTGGAAAGGCTTACTGAGTAAATTATGTACAATGGTGATTCTGAGCATGACATACCACCCTCATATCGATGGCCATTTAGAGTGCACAGTATAGGTTCCTGAGGATATTGTTAGATCATGTGTTCTTGATTTTGGTTTTTCTTGGTAGATTCATATACCAATGTTTTAGTTTTCCTATAAAAACAACTATTATGAGTCTAAAAATATGACACATTAAGAGGCTTTATATGATAGGCCATTCTGCTCACCCCTATACTAGTTAGAGGCAGGAGAGGCAGTGCTTCTTAGAATTCATCTCATGAAGGAGAGTTCAGAGTAGGTCTAGTTGATCAAAAATAAGATTTCCACTGCACATTCTAGATAAAAAAGCCTATGCCAACCACTATCGATGAACTCTAGAGTTCAAGGTCGGGTATTAGGTATTTTTATGTAGCTCTCTGAGACTAGGGAACAAATTTATTAAAAGATAGGGTAATCTTTCACTGTAGTATATTGAACCTTTCAAGATTTTAGAGAGAGTTGGGCTGGTAGATTATCGGTTGTAGTTACCTTAGAGGTACCGAGCCATGCGTGATGTCTTCCATTTAAATCTTCAAAATCATTATCCTTTAAACCCATCTCATACTCTTTGGCTGGGTGAGGTCGAGTTTCAGGTATATGAGTCCTTCAAGGATCATCCTATACATATCATTGATAGGATCATGAAGGCTCTTTGAGGCTGGTTAGTTCCTCTAGAATGTGTGCTATAGCAATATGACTGTGTACATGATGAGACCTTGGAGTGGGAAGACAATGCACATGATAAGTGGTTGTATTTATTATCAAACAATTATTGACTATAATTGGAAGGGAAATCTAGGTATGAATTGATTTAAGGGGGGAAGATTTCAAGATCTTAGGTTTTTTGTTGAGGTAAATATCCTTTTTTTGTTAAACTCTTGTTTATGCTCTCATTTGTTTTAGTCCCTAAAGCATTGGGGTTGTTTTGGGAGGAATTAAGCAGTGGGATGAAGGATTAATTTAGTCCAAGTACATTATGTGTATTTAGAATACATGGTATGTATTAAATACATGATGTGTTATGGAATGGGCACTCCAATTCCCAACATGTAATGAGCTTTCCCCCAAAGATAAATATTGAGATTTACATGATGTTTAATTCATTTACACACCATGGACATTCCCCAAGTTAGTTTTTTAAAATAATAGGTAGGGCCTTCTTATTTCGATATAATCTCACCTTCTCCCATTCCGTTCACACATGATCTTCCTTTGAGTCCTAACTCTAGGACTTGGTTCCATTTCACCATACGACCTCCGTTTTGAGAGTCACTTGTCTCATTAGATCCATTACGGTGAGTTACCTCATCCTCTTTCTCCTTTGACCATTCTTATTCCTCTTAGAGGAGTTATTTTGGTGCAAGCTAATATGCCCTATTTCTAGGGTATTCATACATTTCTCATTTTTCTTACAATACTGGATGAGTTAGGAGCTGATACTAGATGAGGCTTCTACCATGGGTATATGGTAGGTGGTCTATACCTTTCCCTTAAATTTTGGTGTTTTATATACATTTTTTCTATTATGTTTCATTCCACACCTTTCATATTTTCCCCTAAAATTAATAAAATGCCTTGATTAAATTGATTGGAACCCATTTATATTTCCCACTTTTCACCGTTATATGGTTTGAGGTCGTTTACCTCAGCCCGAGCCACCCATGGGTTGTGTTATTATCCTTTTTATGTGATTAGGCCACCTACGGGGTGTGATGAAACTACCCTTATATTTATGATAATTTAATAAGTTATAAGAGAAGGTTCATGCCTCTTTTTCATGTTAATACTTATGATCAAATAGTTAAATTGTTAATGGGAAATGTGTAATGGTTTGGATGAACACATGATATGTGAATGATCATAAAATGGGTTATGAAGTGAGATGATGATCTGATTATGGTAGTAGATTCCAAGGGTATTTCTACTCTTTGGATCTTGATTCCATTGTCTTTTACAAACATTTCTACTCCATGGATCCTGATTATGGAAGTGTATTACTTGTACATTTAAACTTCTAGGATCCTAGTTCCATAGGATTCCATGGACATTTCTACTCCATTGATCATGTTTACTTTGGATGCCAAGGATATTGCTACTCCTTAGATCCAGCTTGCTCGGACTTGCCTTTAACATGCTCTATGGACATACTCCTTGGGTTCTGCCCAAGTCTTTATCGAGTTTCCATCGAGATGTTCTATGGACTCGATGAGAATTCCTTAGTCATTTATTCCTTAGATCTATCCCTTTCAGGACTTACACTTGATTAAATGGAATAGTCATTGGGGATGCTTTATCATTATTTAGAGTAAGCTCATGATTACAGGTTCTTGATTATTGTTTACATGGATCCATGGTTGGTTAGACAAGACCACTTATACAGTTTACACATTACTTTTATTATTTTTTTACCTGTGATATACTACACACTTCTTCATTGTTTATACATAGACTTTACTTGTTATAGACACCGTTGTTGGTGGCCTACTGAGTGTTGTCTCAAACCCTGTTCAGGCCGTCATTGGGTACCCATAAATACTTCATAAATGTAGGTATGGATTAGGGAAAGAAACTAATTTATGATGCTTGATTTGATCATTTATTAGCAGTAGTGAAGCCCAGGACTGAGCTATGCTTGTGATGATAGCTGGAGATTGTTCCTTTTTAGTCTTTTTGTTCATTTGTTACATGTATTGTTTGGATTCCTATTTCCATGTATTTCCTACCATTTTGTATAGAGACATGACATATTCATAATATTTTATATGATATTTCTTCTAGATTTATTTATCTTCTAATACTCAATTATTCATATCATTCCACTATTGATTGATATTATTACACCACTGTGATACACTCTAATGATGAGGGTATAGTTTCCACACTATACCAACATAGATTTTAGTACCCACAGTTTAAGGCATGCAGCCTTTTTTTATGAATATTTATGTGTTTAAAGTGCATGGGATGAGTTGGGAAGAGGTTGGGAGAGTTTGTAATGGTTTTGAATGAGTTTGGATGCTTTTAAGGGGGTGCACGGTTTGAGCACGGTTAGTGGAAACTGTGGGGATTCTCTAGAAAATCATGCAAGGGAGATAGTAGGCTTCGCATGGACTGTGCATGATTTTCCAAACCATGCGAGGAAATCGTGTGGACTCTAGCTCTCGAGGCAGTATCGTGCACACGGTGAGCGCACGGTTTTCCAAACCGTGCGGGATAACCGTGCGACTACATAAAAATAGGGTTACAAGTTCTGGTATCCCTCAGTCTTAACCTGTTTCACTCCAAAATTCCTCCCACTCATGGCTCACTCAGGTTATTTGGTTATCAGGGGGTGTATGAGCTTTCCCACTCATTTTGGAATCATTTTGAAGAGGGTTCTTGGTGTTTTGAAGGTGATTTCTCTCAAGTGAGTCTTCTCTCATGGTTTATTTTTGTTTTCCTCTAGATCTTCTCTTCCCTCTTTCTTGTTTTTCTAGATCTACACTTGTTTTGTGTAGATCTAGGTTTGAGTTTGACTTGGAAGATAATTTAAAGGCTTGTGAATGTTAGGGAAGGGGATCTAGAGAGGTTTCGGTGGTGCATTCGCTAGATTTGAGGCGTGGTTGTTCGTGGGTCGATTTCTCAGGAACCCTAAAGGTAGGTGGCTTCTCTCTCGACTCCATTTGGTTAGATCTAATGGTTTTGGTTAAAATTATTATTTTTTCTTGAAATTAATTATGTTTAATGTGCGAAATTGGTTAGAAATCCCTTGGGTGATGTTTTGGGGATTTTTGAAAAAAATGGGATTTTGTGGTGAAATGATATTATTGTGGAATTTAAAATAGAGATTTTAAAATGGGATGCTATGGTTGATTTGTGAAAATTATTGATGGAATGGTTTTCAATAAAAGGGTTGTTTTATTGAAATTTTTTTTGGCATGGAAAATTATTTTCAATAAATGGGTGATTTATTGAAGTAGATTGATGTGCAATGGAATTGGTAGATTGCATGATGTTGTGACCTTGTTGGGTTATAAGCTTGGTTGCAATTGATTGGAATGTTGTGTGGATGTGGTGAGAAGTACCACTATAAAAAGGGGATGGATAGTGTACGAAAGGTCCACCATCAATGGTAAGTGGACGGGAAGTTCCACTAAAGTGTTAATGGGTGAAAGGGTTGGATGAAAGCTCCACTATTTGGTTGTTTGGTTTCTTTGTTGTGCATTGATTTTCAAGTTGGAAATTTTTGTGTAAATGATGAAATGACTTGTGGCATGTTTGGTTGGATTTCCTTGGTTTTCTTGGTTTGGGTGTGATGGCTTGGTAAGGGAATGTTGGGATTATGGAAATGGTTTCACTTGAGATTTATTTTATATAAACTATTTTATATAATGTGATAATGGTTTTATCCTAGTGGCATGTGTAGGGAAGTAATTTGGGGAAAACCTACTGAGTTTTAGTACTCACCCCCTGCTTTGGCGCGTTGGTGTCTTTGCAGATGTTGTGTATCATGATGTGGGAAAAGGTAAGGCATCACCCTCCTGTAGTGGAGCATTGTGATCCCTTGATGGAGCTTGGAGCATGGATCTTGGTGTGGAGTTGTGGTGGTGTCATGGATTGTGTGGTGTTTGGTTGTTTAGTTTCTGCAGTGTACTCTGATGTTGTGTGGACATGTCTGGTTGTATTGGTTTTGAGTTGTGTTGTGGAACAACTTGGTTGCCTTTTGGGAATACATGTTTGGATTTGAAAGTGCATGCATCATTTGTTGTTTGTTTGGTTGGTTTTGTCCTAAGGGAAAATCATTCCCCAACTTGATCTTGAAGACCTCGACATTTATTTCCAACCTTTGGCATCTTGGGAACGTTTCTTAAGGCCAAGTATCCCTCACCGCCTCCTCTATCCAATGAGGTAGGGGCGGGGTGTTACAAGTGGTATCAGTTTGTTCGGTCCTTTGGAGTTGATTCTCAGATTTGGTGTTGACATTCATTGTCATGCATTCCTTGAGTCAGGATGGTAGCAAGGTGTAGGAATGTCAGAACTTGAAATGTATAGCATAAAAAGAAGTAGCTAACCATTTTATGCTAAAATTCAAGTTACCAGGGAGTTGGGTACATGAGTGTTTTGGAGACACTTATAGGCATTGGATATCTCATTGTCGTGGGTGTAGCCAATGAGATGAGCTTGACATGCATGGTAGAAATGACTTCCCACTAGGATGCATATTTCATTGGGAATAATAATTTATAGGATGAATTGAGTAATGGATTTGTGAATGTGTGATATTGTAATGTGAATAAATATGGTATTTTGAAAATGTTTTGGTTTTCAAAAATAGTGAAACATGGCCAATGTGGAAAATGTGAACTTGTGGAAAGACTTGTGCGATAGTGTTGTGTAATGTGATTTGAAATGGGATTTCGTGATGTCTACGGAAGTGAGACTCATGGTTTTTTGTTTTCTGTTTATAGAAATGGCACCAGGTAGGCGTCATAGAGACCAACCGGAGGAGGCTGCTAAGAATGTGGTAGCACCTGAGCCATAGGTGAACCGATCGCTATTGAAAAGCATAGTGTAAGCTTTCCAAGATGTGGAAAGTGGGAACAATGTGGATGAACCAAGGCATGTAGATCATGTGGTTCAGTTTCAAAAGCATAATCCACCCATATTTAGGGGTGATTCAGAGCCGGAGAGGGCAGAAGCGTGGTTGAATAGAATGAACAAGATCTTTAAGTTCTTGGGAATGCCGCTAGAGTTGAAAGTGAAGTTGGCCACGTATATGTTGGAAGATCTTTCCCTTTAGTGGTTGGAGTTGGTAGTCCAAGCGGGGACGGACCAGGGTATGATGTGGGAAGGATTTGAGGAATGGTTTAATAAACAATTCTACCCACATACATTCAGAATTAAGCGTACGACTGATTTCTTTAGTTTGAAGAAAGAGATTATGTCTGTGATGGAATATGCAGCTACATTTATAAACTTAGTGCGGTTTGCACCCGAGGTGGCGGGTAGCATGTTGTTGAAGGCAAGGATATTTGAAGCGGGATTAAGGCAATAAATCCATTCAAAGATAGCGGTACTATGTATAGATTATTACACAAAGATGGTGAATAGATCCTCAGTGGCTGAGCAGGATTTGTTGGGCACTCCGGGCAGAGGAAGCATGGTGGTACCCATGGGGAATAGTGGGAACTCTAACGTTGGGTTCAAGCGAAGGAGGGACACTGATTCCCAAATCAAGAATATGACATATAATCCGATAGAAGGATCGGTAAATCTTCTTCCAAAGCCCCAGATCAAGACAGGATGTTTTCAGTGTGGTTCTATGAGCCACATCAAGTGGGATTGTATGACACTACCTCGAGCATGTCATAATTGTAAGCAGATGGGGAATCTGTAGCGTTATTGTCAAAATGATCCAAGGTCGGGTCCACGTGACACTCCTCAGGGATCGCAGATTTCGTATGCTTCGACTAGATGGGGACAACAACACACCCCTCATCAGTAGAGTAAAGTGGGTCATGGTGATTTTCAGAATACCACGACGCCTCAATAGGGCAATAAAGAGCAGAGTGTGGCAAGAAAACATGTGTTTGGAGCTGAGCAGGTTATGGAGGATGATTATTCGGGACCATCCATAGTACGAGGTACTATTCTTGTAAATTATACCTTGATGTATGTTTTGTTTGATATGGGTGCTTCACACTCTTTTATTGCTGCACGTTTGGTTGAATTGCTGAGTTTAAGGGTAGAAATGATGCCCTCAGTTTTGAAAATTCAAACTCCTCTAGGTCGAAGAGAGTGTCGATCCTTCTTGTTTAGAGAATATTGTATCATTATCAGTGAGGTTGAGCTAATGTGGAATTTCTCAATGCTTGAGATGGATGGGTATGATGTAATCCTGGGAATGGATCAAATGGTGTCTTTTAAGGTCCATATTGACTTCGATGCCCAGACAATGGCTTTTATGACACACGATGGTGTTAGACATATCTTTAGAGGAGAGTGGTATGAAAGGTAGGGTGCACTGGGTTTTTTTGGCACCAACAATGGGCACGTTATCGTATCAGTTGGAAGTGTTGTCGTTATCATCGGTAATGGGTGTTGAGAAGAGTGTTCTTCTGGAATTGGTAGATCAGTTCATGGAAGTTTTTCCTGAAGAATTCTCTCGGTTACCTCCCATAAGAGAATTGGAGTTTACGATTGATCTCCTTCCGGGGACCAGCCCTATCTCACTTCCGTCTTATCGGATGGCACTAGCTGAATTGTGGGAATTGAAATTCTAGTTGGAAGAGTTAGAAAACAAAGTGTTTATCCGGCCTAGTACGTCTTCATGGGAAGCGCCAGTGTTGTTTGTGAAAAAGGAGGATGGAACTTTGAGGTTATGTGTTGATTATCGTAGACTTAACAAAGTTACGATAAAGAATAGATATCCACTTCCACGAATTGATGATTTGTTCGACCAGTTGAGGGGATCCCATTGGTTCTCCAAGATCAACCTGAGGTCGGGATATCATCAATTACGGGTGAGGAAGAATGATATTCCTAAAATAGCTTTCAGAAGTAGATATGGACATTATGAATATGTGGTTATTCCCTTTGGTCTAACGAATGCGCCAGCGGTTTTTATGGAATTGATGAATAGGATATTTCATAGATATCTGGATACATTTGTGGTAGTGTTTGTAGATGATATTCTGGTGTATTCAAAGACAAGGGTGGATCATGAGCAGCACTTGGTGACAGTGTTAGGGATCTTGAGGGATCATCAGTTGTATGCAAAATTGTCAAAGTGTGACTTTTGGATACAGGAAGTTCGTTTTCTTGGCCATGTGATTTCTGAAAGGGGTGTTTCAGTGGATCCAGAAAAGATATAGGCTATTATCTCGTGGAAACCTCCAAATAATGTGTTGGAGATACAGAGTTTTCTTGGTCTAGCTGGGTATTATCGGCGTTTTGTTTGTGATTTTTCACATTATGATTCACCAATGACAGCTTTGACAATAAAGAATGTTCCATTCCAGTGGAATGAACAATGTCAGCAGTGTTTCGAAGAGCTAATGGATCACCTTAAATTAGCACCAATCTTGGTTTTTCTAGAACCAGGAAAAGGGTACGTGGTGTGTTGCGATGCATCGGGATCAGGGTTGGGGTGCGTTCTCATGCAAGGAAATCATGTGGTTTCATATGGGTCACAGTAGTTAAGGGTGCATGAGAAGAACTACCCAACTCATGATTTAGAGTTGGTAGTAGTGGTCCATGATTTGAAAGTATGGTGTCATTATCTATTCGGTTAGAAATTCATGGTATATACAGATCATAAGAGATTGAAGCATATTTTCTCACAATGGTATTTGAACTTGAGGAAAAAGGAGATGGATGGAATATATACAGATGTTTGATTTTTACTTAATGTACACACCAGGTAAGGGAAATTTGGTTGTAGATGCATTAAGCAGAAAATCATATGCTTAGATGGTGAAACATGCATTAGACCAGTGGAAGTTGATGTCGGTTATAGCCTATATGCGGTTGGAATGTGAGTACCAGGGCGATAGAGCGGTCTCCTTTCTGGTTTTGTTGATTCCTAACTTGGTTGGTCTAGTTAGAGAGGCACATATATCTAATTCTGAGTGTGTGACCATGGGGTCGAGACTCAATGGTGGGGAGACCATTGAGGGTTGGAAACTGAAGGGAGATTCAGTTTTGTGTTTTCGGAATCGGATGGTTGTACCAGTTTCTTTCCAGGAGGATCTTCTCAGGGAGTATCATCATTCCAAGTGGCCTATTCATCCTGGAATTCAGAAAATGTATAATGTGCTGAAGGCGTAGTTCTGGTGGGACCGTATGAAAAGAAGTGTGGCTGAGTTTGTTTCGAGATTCTTGACTTATCAGCAGGTCAAGGTAGAGCATTAGAGGCTAGCAGGAATGTTGCATTCTTTACCAATCCATGTTTGGAAATGGGAGCATATAGCGATGGATTTTGTCACAGTTATCCCAAGAATGGTCAGAAAGCATGATGCCATTTGGGTGATAGTGGATTGACTAACAAAGTCAGCCCATTTCATCCCAATTCGTGAATCTCATACGGTGGAGGATCTGTCCAAAATCTATATCCGGAAGGTGGTAAAGAGGCATGGTGTTCCAGTTTCGATTGTATCAGATAGATATCCGAGGTTTACATCTCGTTTATAGAAATCCATACAGCAAGCCCTTGGAACTAATTTGACCACGAGTACGGCGTATCAACCTCAGACGGATGGTCAATCCAAGAGGACGATACAAACTCTGGAGGATATGTTGTGGGATTGTGTCATGGATTTTGGTGGCTCTTGGGAAGAGCATTTGTCATTGGTTGGGTTTTCATACAATAACAATCATCAGACATCCATATAGATGGCTCTGTTTGAAGCATTGTATGGGCGGTCATGTCGTTCTTCACTATGTTATGTGGAAATGTGTGATTCCTCGATGGTTGGACTGAGCCTTGTCCAGGAGACTACGAAGAAGATCGTGTTGATTATGAAGAGAATGGAGACGGCTTAGAGTCTTTAAAAATTTTATGCGGATCATCGTCGATGGATGTTGTCATTTGAGGTGAGTGATCATGTTTTCTTGAGGATATCTCCTAGGTTTGGACATCGTCGGTTTGGGAAGTAAGTAAAGTTATCTCCCAGGTATATTAGACCTTTTGAGATTCTTGAGCGGGTTGGTGAGGTGGATTATTATTTGGATTTTCCACCTTGGTTCAGTGTGGTGCACAATGTGTTTCATGTGTCGCAGTTGAAAAATTATTAGCTGGATCGTGACCATGTGATTCGATGGGATCATGTTGAACTAGAACCATATGCTTTGTTGGTGCACGTGCCAGTGCGGGTTGTGGATAGGCAAGAGAAATTCTTACATGTTAAAAGAATCAGTTTAGTTCATGTTTTATGGAAACATGGTCATATTCAAGAGGAGACTTGGGAGCGGGAGAAAGAGATGATCAAGCAGTGGCCTGAGCTCTTTCGGCAAAGGGCGGGTTCACTACTTTCCGAGGACAGAAATTCCAATGGTGGGGAGAATTTAGTACCCCCGGTTTGAGGTATGTGGCCTTTTTTTATGCATATTTATGTGTTTAAAGTGCATGGGATGAGTTGGGAAGAGGTTGGGAGAGTTTAGAATGGTTTTGGATGAGTTTGGAGGCTTTTAAGGGGGTGCATGGTTTGAGCACAGTTAGTGGAAACCGTGCGGATTCTCCAGAAAACCCTGCAAGGGAGACTATAGGCTTCACATGACCTATGCACGGTTTTCCAAACCGGGCAAGGAAACCGTGCAGACCCTAGCTCTCGACGAAGTAGCGTGCGCACGTTTAGCGCACGGTTTTCCAAACCATGCGGGCTAACTGTGCAGCCACTTAAAAATAGGGTTGTAAGTTTCGGGCTCCCTCGGGCTTAACCTATTTCACTCCAAACTTCCTCCCACTCATGTATCACTCGGGTTCTTCAGTTCTCAGGGTGTGGAGGATCTTTCCCACTCATTTTGGAAGCATTTTGAAGAGGGTTCTTGGTGTTTTGAAGGTGATTGATCCCGGGTAAGTCTTCTCTCGTGGTTTCTTTGTGTTTTCCTCTAGATTTTCTCTTCCCTATTTCTTGGTTTTCAAGATCTACATTTTTTGTGGGTAGATCTAGGATTTTGGTTGCCTTGTATGATGATTTAAATGCTTTTGAATGTTAGGGAAGGGGATCTAGAGAGGTTTCGGTGGTGCGTTCACCAGATTTGAGGTGTGGTTGTTCGTGGGTCGATTTCTTGGGTACCCTAAAGGTAGGTGGATTATCTCTCAACTCCACTTGGTTAGAGATAATGGTTTTGGTTAAAATTAATTTTTTTTCTTGAAATTAATTACTTTTAATGTGTGAAATTGGTTAGAAATTTCTTGGGTGATGTTTTGGGGATTTTTGGGAAAAAGGGGGTTTTATGGTGAAATGCTATTGTTGTGGATTTTAAAATGGAGATTTTAAAATGGGATTCTGTGGTTGATTTTTGAAAATGATTGATGGAATGGTTTTCAATAAAAGTTTTGTTTTATTGAAATTTTTTTTGGCATGGAAAATGATTTTCAATAAATGGGTGATTTATTGAAGTATATTGATGTGCAATGGAATTGGTTGATTGCATGATGTTGTGACCTTGTTGGGTTATAAGTTTGGTTGTGATTGATTGGAATGTTGTGTGGAAGTGGTGAGAAGTAACACTATAAAAAGGGGATGGATAGTGGACAAAAGGGCCACCATCAATGGTAAATGAATTGCAAGTTCCACTAAAGTGTGAATGGGTGAACAGGTTAGACGGAAGCTCCACCATTTGGTTGTTTGGTTGCTTTGTTGTGCATTACTTTTCAAGTTGAAAATTGTTGTGTAAATGATGAAATTACTAGTGGCATGTTTGGTTGGATTTCCCTAGTTTACTTGGTTTGGGTGTGATGTCTTGGTAAGGGAATGTTGGGATTATGGAAATGGTTTCACTTGTGATTTATTTTATTTAAATTTTTTTATATAATGTGCTAACGGTTTTATCCTAGTGACATGTGTAGGGAATTCATTTGGAGAAAACCTAATGATTTTTAGTACTCACCCCCTACTTTGGCATGTTGGTGTCTGAATATGTTGTGTATCGTGATGTGGGAAAAGGTAAGGCATCACCCTCCTATAATGGATCATTGTGATCCCTTGATGGAGCTTGGAGTGTGGAGCTTAGTGTAGAGCTGTGGTGGTGTCATGGATTGTGTGGTGTTTGGTTGTTTAGTTTCCGCAGTGTACTTTGATGTTGTGTATACATGTCTGGTTGTATTGTTTTTGAGTTGTGTTGTGGAATAACTTGGTTTCCTTTTAGGAATACATGTTTGGGTTTGAAATTTCATGCATCATTTGTTTTTTGTTTGGTTGGTTTTTTCCTAAGGGAAAATTGTTCCCCAACTTGATCTTGAAGCCCTCAACATTTATTTCTAGCCTTTGGAATCTTGGGAACGTCGCTTAATGCCAAGTATCCCTCACCTCCCCCTCAAGCCAATGAGGTAGGGGCAAGGTGTTACATAGACCCTATCTCCTGGTTAAAAAACTCTAGCATATGGGCAGGCACGCTTGAGGCCATGTGACCCACCATCTCGGGGAACCATTTAGTGTCTCTTGGGTCATGATGTTACTCAAATACAATAGGATGAGGATTTTGTTCATCCTTGACTCTTAAAAAGATATATTGGAAATTAAAAGATAAGGTCATTGTATATCCTTGAGTCTTTGTAATTAAATAGTTACCATATCCTGATAAATCTTCAGTCTCCCAACCATTATGAATATTATTATAATTGATCACTCCATCTAATTTAGGGTTCCTCTAAAATTCTCTTTATAATAAAATCATCATTTTTTATTTAGATCTCACAAAATCACTTGAATAAGATCTTCTTCCACAATTAATAGGTATTTGACTAATAAGATAATAATAGGAGCACTACATGCATGTCAAACTAATTCTTCAACTCTTATCTTTATGATATGAAAATATCATAGGGAAAAAATTGTTAAAACATCTCACTAATTTATATTTTACTTTTTTGATACATAGAATCATAGGAAATGCCTTAAAACTCATTTATTATTCTTTTTATATTTCTTATTCAATTTAATTTCTATTTTATATTCTTATATGCAACTATATTCACTCTTTAATGCATATAGGTTGTAATTACCCAACCCTATAATCCTGAAGCTGATGCATTATTTTATTACATTAGCATGATTATAAGGAATCAAATCTAAAATGATTGGTTAGTTTATTAGTCTTGAAGAACTAGATACATAAATGGTTCCCTTATTATATTGGTAAAACATAAAACATAAAAAAGGAAAATAATTTTCATCCTTGAACTCATTCAAAAAATTCATCTTCATAACCTAGAAAAAATAGCAAAAATAAAAGGGTGAGCTCAAATGATTAGTAAGGATAAGTAAAGCAGAAGTAATAATGAATTAATGAGAATAAATCAACATGGAAAGGTAAATAATTGAGAATTCATTCTATTTAAATAAATGTATAATACATAACCAATTTGGCACAATATATAACTGAAACACATTCCATTTAATCAATAAACTAAGAATGAAATGCATTCATAGATATATCAAAGAAAAAATCTCATGGATAATAATAAATAAATTTAAGGAAATGATTTATTATTGGATTTCATGTATCTAGAACATGAACTACTACCATCAATACCTTTCACAAGATAGTTTAATTCTGTGGATAGGAACCCATTTATCCTTCTTGAAAACAAACTCAAAGGGTTTATCGCCAACTGATTTTGTCTCATGATACTTATGATACATCTAGGGGATTGTATTAACTGGTACCCAACCCATAGAGATTTCATTAACCAGTCCCCAAACCATGTCATACTAGTCCAAATAATTTATCATATATCAAATAATTGATTTAATAAAAATATATTTAAATCAAAGTGTCCCATAACACTTTGAAATATTTGAGTCATAAGGCCCATAAAAGTAAATAATTATAAAAGGTAACATTAAATATAGTGAAGATAAACAGATTCATGATATAATATATCAGAAGGGGCAGTAGATACACCACAAAAAATAATTAAGTGGTGAATATGACATTTATCCCATAGATGTAAAAGGTGAGATGAAAATCCATTGGCACTTTGTAATAATTTATTTAAAAGACAGAACATTTATGAAAGAAAATATTTTCTTTGAAAATAACCTTGTAAACTTGTAAAGTAAGATTCAAGAAATTATGGAATAATGATAGTTGGAAATTCATTTCATATCATATAAGTTAAAAAAAACATTCCTTTTACTTTTGTAATAAAAGTCATAAAGTTCCTTGTTTTGGAAAAAGGTAGGAAGATTCCTTTTAAATAATTTTTTAGAAAGAAAAAAAGGGATAAAAATGAATTTAAAAAATAATTATATAATAGTAAAAATATTTTTGAAAACATTTTTATAAAAAACTAACATGGAAGAGAAACATTCCCCAGTGGAGACTTAAACACAAACAATCCCAGATAACGATGAGATTGTGAAATAAATACTTATCACTTTATAATCTATAGAATCATTTGAACATGAATGAAAGAAAATTATGTGGATATAAAAATACCATAATATTCATAATAATACTTATATAAAACATTCATGGGTGATATATACACCACACAAAAGAAACAAGTAGTATATAAGGCACGTGTCCCATAAAAATAAAAGTAAGAAAAAGATCCCTTACCTTACACTTCCCTTTTAGTTTTACATAATTTAAATTCTTTTATAACAGTTTAAATCATGTTATTAATTTATATAATAACATTATTCATATTTATTATATCATATATGATCTTTTTATATTATTTTATCACCCATTTGTTAATAATATTTCATCATTTTCACTATTTCGGGTGTTAATTTTCTAGTATCTCAAGTATGTTTTGACTTATTATTTGTTGCTCCTATTACTTAGATCATGATCTCATAATCAATATAATGTAAAAAATGATTTAAATATCATATATGTATTCAGTATATACATATATATTTATTTATTTACAATAATCCATAAAATTTGTAGATGGGAAATGAAATGCATCGTTCATGGAGATGGTTGGTCATACGAATGCATGAACGCTACTTTCATTTCATTTCCGAAGTAATATAATGAAAAGTAAATGATATATATATATTAAAATTAAATTATCATAAATATTTTATATATATATCACATATATTTTTTAAAACCATCATTTATATGTTCCATGTATAGTGTGAATGAATCACATCGCTTTGAGGAGGCGGTAATCCACACTTCCACAAACAACGTTATCATATTTACACAAAATGGAAAGAATGAAGGTATGTGTTATATAAAAATTTAAAAAGTATAAATAAAAAATAAATATCATATATATCATATGAAAATAGTGTTTTCATCATAATTACCAACCATGAGAGGTGGTAAAGGAAAAATGAACGACATCGTTTTGTGAAGCGGTAGTTCACCATACAAGAATGGTAAATTAATTAAATATTTTATAGAAGTGTGTGCAGGTGTAGGTAGAACACATAACATAAAAAAATATCAACATATTTATGATAATAGTTTTATTATATAAAAATTTAATAATAATAAATTAATTTTTGGATAAATAAATAAAACTAAGGTTATCGTTGAAGAACATTACCTCTTATTTGGGTAACTCCTTTTGGTTTATAGAAAAATCCTTCCTTGGTTTTATTTCTTCCCAAAGTGATGATTATATGATTAGAGGAGGGATGTTGTAAGCTTATTTGAATAGGGGTTAGATGAACTATAAGACTCAAAGTAGTGTGAGGAAGTGAGGGAGGAGGTTCCCTTTTATAATTGAGGTAAGAGACACTTTTAGAAACTCTCAAAATATTAAGTTAATATAAATTAATTTTCAATTATAAATTGATCCAAAGAGATTTATTTAGAATATAATATGATTATGTGTATAAATTATATCATCAAATAATTTTTATACATGTTTAGGTCAAATTATTACCCTTATCTTTTGGATTTAACCCTTAGTTAAACCCTTTAACTCTTACCATGACAACTTGGTTTTTTACTCTGTAGGGGTTAATATAGTTACTATAAAATCAAAAAAGAACCATAATGAGTCATGGATAAAATTTTAAACTTTATAACAATCAGTTTTCTTAATTTAATATTTTTATGAATTTTATATCGTTTAATAAAATATTATTTATTTTAAAATATCATTAATGTCAATTTTGACACTTTTCATTTATTGACTTTATAAAAAATACCAATACACAAGAAAAATTAAAAAAAACCTTAAATACATCCCTAATATGTATATATAATCTATAAAATTATTTTATGACATTAATTATATTAAATTACATTTATTTTAATATTTTTAGTAACATTAATTTGATATTTCCATTAGTTTAACAATTACTAAATCATTATTGTGCAAGACATTAATTTAATTATTTATTTCCTAAAAATTTAAATTAAATTATCTTGATAAATATAAACATTTTATATTTATAATTAATTTTTATAGTAATAAATTTATTCTTAATAACCATATATAAAAAATGTAATAAATTTTAAAAATATTAGTCTGACATATTGGACTTCCCTTAGAATAAAATACTAAAAATTGATTAATGTAATCCAAGTGGATCCAAGAGGCCATAAAACTAGCCCAAGGAAGATTTTTTTCGACACTAATAAATCCAATTAAATTAGGAAAAGTTTTAGGGTAGTTTTATAATACTTATAATATTATTTTTACCTTTAATTAACCGATTTACTCTTAACTGTGGTAATTAAAACAATAATAAAGATACTACTCATATTTCCTAAAAATAAAAGTAACCTATTTACATAATTTGTACCCATTGATTCAAATATGGAATCCATTTTTTAAAATTTGAAGAAATGAAGTTGCATTAATTAATTTAAAATTAGATCCGTTGAAAGAATGATAAAACAAGTTTTTAAAGAGAAAACGTTCAAAATATTGAAATGTTTTTATATCCTTATTCAATGTGAAATTGATTCCAATGAACTAAATTATTTAAAATGATAAAAATTGAACTAATTATACTTTAAAACCCATTAAAATTATAATTTAACATTATAAATTATTTATACGAAAAATATGGTTTTAATTAAAATGCAATATTTTATCACTATTCATCAGAAAATGAAACTTATCAGAAAAATACCAAAAATTCAAC
Organism: Viscum album; assembly: GCA_963277665.1. NCBI lineage: Eukaryota > Viridiplantae > Streptophyta > Magnoliopsida > Santalales > Viscaceae > Viscum > Viscum album. Next base: position 959,019,149 of record OY728138.1, on the reverse strand, counting down.
AAAAATAAATTTTTATATTCCTATTTAAAATAATAATTTTATTTTCTCAAATAAAATATATAAAAGTTTCAAAAATTTTATTTAAAATAGGCTCTCCATTAAAAGGCGATAAAATTGTTATTAGAAAAATATAGGTTTTTATGTGTAAAATTGGGTTTGTTATTATATTATACCTATTAAATCTATTGGATGAATGTGAAAAATATTGTATTAAATATATATTACATTAATATAATTCAACAATTGTAATTAATTTAGTTTATTTGGATAAAACAACTTTGTGAGCATAAAAATAGTTCTTTATTAAAATATTTCCCATATATTCAGTTGGTTTCTATATTCATTTATAATTAATTTGTAAACAATGGATTAAACCATATATTTTCATAAGTCAGTTAATACTATTCATAATCACTAACTTAATGGCTAAGTTATATCATATAATATTAAATAATAATATTTTTATAATATATCGTTTTTTGGTAAAACTCGGCCTTGTGTGTAATTCAATCCAACTCATTATTGTGTGTAGCATAAGATTAACAGGGTGTTGCGTATAAAGAAAGATAGAAAAAAAATTATTCAAAAATAAAAATGTTGGAAAGTATTGGGGTGTTACATTCTCCCCATATTAATTAAATTGTTTCCTCACAATTTAAACTTTATCTTGATAGTTTGGGGTTTGATATTTGAAGATAAACAATTGTTGAAAAATCCCACTTCATAAATGGGGTTAATAAAAAATCTTATTAATAATATGGAAACGGAAATGAAAATTTCACCACAAAACCAGGATTTTGAATAGGAGAATATTTGTGAAAACATGGATATGGAAGAGAAATATGACTATAATGTTCTTATGAAGAATGATAGAGAGAATGGTCATTAGAAAGTAAACTATCATAGGACTATAAATCTATGATGGGTTAAAGAGGCCATTGATTTCTCAGTAAGAAAATTAGATGAACAAAGTTTTTATTATAAAATAATTTTCCTAGAGTTAAGGAATTCATTTACTTCTTAGACTATGAACATTAGGAAACATACTTACTTTATAAGTAGAGTTTCATCCTTTAATCAACTTCCATCACAAACATAACCTTTTCTCCAAATGATGAGTATTTAAGATGATTTTTTTTCATGATTGAAGAGTTCGAATCAATTCCTATGGATCAAAAAATCCACAAAAGTGTTTTAACATCCCAGAAATTTGCAAACTTATTTTACCTTTTTATAAATATTTTATTAAATTGATTAATTTATAAATAAAATGGATTTGGATTTTTTTGTTAAATTGAATCTTTATAAATTATATAATATTACTTTAAATTATCTATTATTTTATAAAAATTTATACGTTTCATATCTTATGTTATAATATTTTTAATAAATTATTAATTTAAATAAATAAGATTTTATATTAAATTAATATTTTAAATTCTGAATACTATCTTTATAAATGTGGTATTAATTTTTTTTAAATGATATTTTATTATAAATATAATTACTTTATCATTTGTGTATAACAAATTAATTTTGTTATTATTATTTTGAATTACATGTTATACTTATAACATTTAAGAAAATTATGAAAGGAATAATCAAGTGAAATATAATGTAAATATATTATGAAAATATTAATAAATAAAATTGGTGTATTTATAATTATTTAAATTAATAAATTTTATTATAAAATTCAAATTATGAATATTAAATAAATTATCTAAATGATAATAATAATTAAATGTAATTTATTTGTAATAAATATTGTTTTAAACATTAAAAGAAATTAATTTTCATTTGTAAAGGTTTAAGAATATACTAAAAATATTAAATTATATGAATAATAGTATTTTGAATTATAAAATATATTATTTTTAAAAGTATTAAAATCTGAATATGTATTAGTTAATAATAATAATAAATAAGAATAATTGAAAATAAGAAATTATTAGTGGATTTTGGGATTCTCAGGAGTCTGTATATGGCAAGGAGATAGCTCGAGCACTGAAGGGTCGATTACAGGTTTGAGAAAGGTCATGAGTCGAGGGCTTGGGTGTAGTCGAGCCGAATGAAGAAGGATCGAGAGCTCGAGTCGAGGCTAATAAGTAAGGATCTTAGTCTTAGTGTGGTGATGAGGTTTGAGCCCAAATCAACTACGAAGGACATTTCCAACCATATCTGAACCTCGAGTAGGGTTCTAAACTCAGTTAGGGGGTTCGGGCATGGAGATATAGTCGTATCTACCACAGATATGTAAGAAGATGTGTTTTTAATTGATTTAGTTGTTTGAAATATTATCTATTAAATCATACTTAGTGTATTAATTCCTCTTTTGTCATCTCCTTTAATTTATATTCCTTGTATAATGTTTTCATACTATCATGTTGATTTTTTTCTTCAAACGTCTCTATTTGACACAATTTTATAATTATTACATATTTAAATTAAAAATTATTGGTTTATTTTTGTCAACGATTTCAAATCACCATATATTACTCTTGAATTTCTAAGTTTCCTTCCTTTTATTGGTATAACATCACATTTATATCATTGGTACATTAAATTTTATAAGTCAATTTTCATATTAATTTGAAAACTAGATCCAGAATCGAAACAAATGGAATTTTTTATCTGTTTTCTTTCCCTAATTGTAGTCTTCGATATTAAATCATATAGTTGAACAACATCTCAATTTTCAATCATCATATATCTAAATTAATTAGATTTCATGGAAAAAATTGTATCTGAATCAAGAATTTAGAAAATAGTCGAGATCTTCCCTTTAAATGATCTGGATTATTATTTGAATAAAAATATATTTTTAAAACTATAAAAATATGGATATAAAAGAGAATTTTTCTTTGTAAATAGTTATTGAGTCCAAGGAGGATGATAAAATAGGTTAAGTGAGAGGTCTAAAGGTAAAGAAAGTTTATAAGTTATACTTCTATAGAAAATGAAAGTAAGGGATTGTTTGTTTAATTGTTATCTTAAGGTTTTGAAAAGGAAATTGTTTTCTATGTTTAAAAATGTTTATTTGTTTGATTATTTAAAATTAGTTCATTAACATTTAAAATGTTTTATTTTCAAAATTTTGTGAGGGAGTTTAATTATTATTTTTATTTTATGTCATTTGAATTATAATTTCCAAATATTCATTTATCTTATTATCATAAGTGAATTTATTTGTTTTAAAGATATTTTATTCCGAATATTTTAAAATGGGATTTTAAATTTATGTATATATGCTTAATTTTAAAGAAATCCAATTTTATTTTTGAAATATTTAAGTTATTATTATTTTCAAAGTTATGAGATATTTATTTTTGAAAGAAAAATAAACATCCTATTTAAGTAACTTTATTATTAATGTTTACTTCAAAATAAAAGTTCTTATAATATGATATCATTTTTTTCTTATTTATATTTTTAAACAATAAAAAATATCATTTTATGTTTGTAAATAATTTATACATTTATGAATGTCATTTTAAATATAATATATGGCCATTATCTGTAAATTGTGACATTTCATGCATGTTCTAGTTTAATTTTTATTTATCATTTATGTTCATAAGTGAAAAATTAATTAATATATAGGAAATATTTTTCAAAGTGGATGTTAAATTATATTCTGATTAATATTCCATGTATTTAATCAATGTATAATGAATATGAGATTCAATTGCTTCAAATTTTATTATTAAAGTATATATATATATATACTTTTAATTAAATTTAATTGTGATGTAAAGTTTTTAGAGTAAAAATTCTAGTGAAAGTATATATATAAGCAAGATTAAAATGATTTTATAAAATATGGCACTTGAACATTGTAAATATGATAAGGAAGTGGGGAGTGAACCTATCCCTTAAGTGGGTAGGCCCAATATATCCTTCAATGTTTCAAGTGGACTTTGAGTTTTGTTTCCAAAAGCATGCATATTTTCTTCATAAAAATAACTATAATATGTTTAAATCATTTTTTGAATGTAAGTATTTTCAAAGTGTTATAGTATTTTTAAGGTGTAAGTAATTTTAATAATATTTTCAAAAGGTATTTCTAAATTTATTTTCAAAAGTATTTTCAAAGGAATGTTCAAAATTATTTATCAAAAGTTATTTTCAAAGGAATATTTTTTAAAAGGTATTTCAAATATTTTAAAACCACTTAGTGGGAAATTAAATGCTCATCCCATATTTTAAAATGATTTACACAGGTATCTTAGAAGTTCTAATTCAGACATCTTTGAATTTGGAGTCAGTGCACACCAAAGATAAGTAGGAATATTGTGTGTTTTTTTTAAATTTTCAACTTTGATAAATTATAATATGTAGTTTAATTTTTTATAACCTCTACCATAGAAGGTCCTCTATTTTATTAAGTGTTGTGTATTGTTTCAGTTATCTTTTATAAAAAAATACTCAACATGTTTTTAGCACTGAATCCAGAAGCATGGATTCAGGGAGTTATAAGTATAACTATATATTCTTGCTTACTTTATATATTAATAAAAACCAAAATGGTTAGGATATGATAAGATAATTCCCCAAAATGAATAAACCTTTATATGATTAAAAACAACTTTAATCTTCAAAATTTAAAAGTAATACCCAAATTTCAACATAGATCATTCAGAAAATAACTATCCTTCCTAAAATATATTCTAGACTAACATTGAAACAAAAAAATAAGAAGTATTTGATCATATATTCTTCTAAATAACTTTGATCACTCTTAATGTCTTATACCAAAAATTTAATTGCCTAAATCACATAATCTCCAAGATATGGTAACCATTTTCATAAATTACCTGAATCACCATAAGTCCAAAACAAAATTATATATTATTCCAAAATATAATTCAAATTTTACTTCTCAAATAAAATCTCATAGTATTCTATTTACCTTGATCATATATATGGTTTCAAAAATAGTAAATTTCTTTTGAAATAACATTAATCACTTAATCACCAAATCATTTTCCAATCCCAAAGAAATATATTTGATAAAATAAATATCCCTAAAATCAAAATAACCTCAATCAATTAGATATTTTAACTAAAAAAATTCATGGTTACTGGGAATTCATGTAGGCTAGTGGTAGGCACTTCACCCTTGTCGGCCTTCAGTTGTGGGTTAAAAGCTTATGGCCTTTCCTGATGTGATTGGTTGTCACCCAGTGTGCATGTTTTCCTTTTTCTAAAACCATATTAATATTATCCAAAAATGTGATAAGAATCCTAAAAAAATAACCTAAATATATTCAACATTAAATAATTTTTTTACCATAAATGTTATCTCATATATTTCATTTTGTATTCCCAATAATATAAATACCCATAATTTAATTAAATTCAAAAATTATATAAACCCTAATGGATATCCTTACCTTTAAAAATATTTACATAAAATGAAAAGGCATTATTCCTTAAATAAAATTTTCACACCTATTAAACTAATGGGTTTTGGTCTTTAATGTATGTTTTCCTAAATCTAGTACCCAAGGTTTATACTGAACCTCCTTTGATACCTACTGTAATGACCCAACCCCATAATCTAAGAATTGGTGCATTATTTTATTACATCGACATGATTAAAAGGAATAAAATCCCAAATTACTAATTAGTTTAGTAGTATTTAAGAACTACATACATAAATGGTTCCATTATTATATTGTTAAAATATATAACATAACAAAGGAAAATAATTTTCATCCTTGAACTCATTCAAAAATTTCAACTTCATAACCTAGGGAAAATAGAAAAAATAAAAGGGTGATCTGAAATGCTCAGTAATGGTAAGTATTGTATAATAAAAAAATGAATTAATGAGGATAAATCAACATGTAAAGGTAAATAACTTAGAACACATTCCATTTAAATAACTAGATAAGTCATAACCAATATGGCATGATAGATAACTGAAACACATGACATTTAATCAATAAAATGAGAATAAAATGCATCCATAGATATGGAAATGAAAAAATACCATGGATAATAATAACTAAAATGAAGGAAATGATTAATTATTAGACGTTATGTATCTATCACATGAACCGCTACCATCAAGATCTTTAACAATATGGTTTAATCATGTGGGTAAAACACAAGTCTATTCTTATTGGAAACAAACTTGAAGGGTTTGTCGCCAACTAATTTTGTCTCATGAGACTTTCGATGCATCAAGGGGATTATATTAACTGGTCCCCAAACCATATGGATTTAATTAAATGGTACCAAAATCATGTCATACCAGTCCAAATCATTCTTCATATATCTAATAATCAATTTTAAAAGATATCTTTAAATCAAAGTGTCCCACACCACTTTGGAATATTTGAGTCATAAGACCCATAAAAGTAAATAATTCTCAAATGAAACATTTAATACCCTGAATATAAAAATAATCATGACATGATATATCAAAATAGGGAGTAAATACACCACACAAAATAATTTAGTAGTGAATATGAAATTTATCTCACAGATGTAAAATGTGATATGAAAATACCTTGCCACTTTGTAATAATTTATTTAAAAGACCGTGCATTTATGAAAAAAAATATTTTATTTGAAAATAACCTTATAAAATTTTAAAGGATGATTCAAAATATTAGGGAGTCATGATGGTATGAAATTACATTCTTTCCATATAAGTTAAAGAAAACATTTCTTTTACTTTTGTAAGAAAAGTCATAAAGTGCTTTATTTTGGAAAACGACAGGAATATTCCTTTAAAATGATTTTATAGAAAGTAAAAAATGGGTAAAAATCACATTAAACAATCATTAGATAATCGTAAAGAAATTGATTTTTTAGAATACACTATCATGGAAGAGAAATGTTCCCTAGTGGAGACTTAAACACAAAAATCTTGGATAACGATGAGATTGTGAAATAAATACTTATCACTTTATAATCAGTAGAATTTTATAGCCATGAAAGAAATAAAATTATATGGATATTAAAATACCATAATATTAAGAATAATACTCATAAAATACATTCATGGGTGGAATATACACCACAAAAAATAAATAAATAGTGTATAAGGCATGTGTTCCACATAAATAAAAGTGAGACAAAGATCCCTAACCTCACACTTCCTTTTTAGTTGTACATGATTTAAACTCATTTATAATAGTTTAAATCATGTTATTAATTTATATCAGAACCTTATTCATATTTATGATATTATATATTATCTTATTATATTATTTTATCACCCGTTTGTTAATAATCTTTTATCATTTTCACTATTTTGGGTGTTAATTTCCCAATTTCTTGAGTATGTTTTAACTTGTTATTTGTTGCTTATATTACATAGATCATGATTTAATAATATATAGAATATATAAATGATGAAAATATAATATATATTCAGTATTTATAAATTTATAATAATCAGTAAATTTTGTAGGTAAGAAATGAAATTCACCGTTCATGGAGACGGTTGACCGTACATACGTATGAACGCCACTTTCATTTATTTTATATATTAAAATAATTAAAAATAAATTATATATATATATATATTAAAATTCCAGTATCATATCTACGTAATATATATAAAAAATATTTATTAAAATTATCCTTTATATGTTTCATATATAGTGTGACCAAATCATATTGCTTTGAGGAGGCAGTAGTCTAGACTTCCACAAACGATATTATCGTATTTAAAAAAAATGGAAAACATGAAGTTATGTGTTATATAAAAACTAAATAAGTATTTAAGGAAACATAAATATGATATATATCATATAAAAATAGTGTTTCTATCATAATGATCAACCATGAGAGGTGGTAATTGAAAAACAAATGATGTCGTTTCATGAGGCAGAAGTTCGCCATACACAAATGGTAACTTGTTACCCATTTGATGGAAGTGTGTGAAGGTGTAGGTAAAAAAATTTACATAAAAATGTATTAGTTTATTAATGATACTGGTGTTATTATATAATCATGTAATAATAAGAAAACCATCGGCTTCGGGCGGCGATCGATTGGAACCCTAGTTGCAGCGCTCGGCCTTCGGGTGGTGGCGATGGCTGCCCCGGCCTTCTCCCCCTTCACCTCCCCAGCTTCCCTTCCCAATTTCCCCCATATCCACCTCTCCCCTAAAGTTCTTACTCTCTTCCAAGATGCTCCTTTGCTCCCGATTTCTTTCCAAGAATTCTCAGAGGCTTTTTTGCTCCTTGATTTTTCCCTCGTTGCCTGCTTTGGACGTCGAAGGCCGTCACTCGATAGCTTTGATAGGTTTGTCAACAACGCTTGGCCCCTGAAGTCTCGCATCGTGGTTGGGCTATTGGACCCGTGTCATTTTCTTATCCGCTTCGATAATGCTGATGATCTGTCCTCTGCTTGGTCCAAAGGGCTGCGCGCCTGTGACGGTTCCCGCTGCTTCCTCTTCATATGGGGTTATGAGTTCCACTGGAATCGCGACCCACCCTCTACGACGATCTGGGTTAGTTTTCCGAATCACCCCTCCCTTTCCAGAATCCTGCTATTTTGAAGATGTTGGGTAATCTCGTCAGGAGGTTTCTGGATTTTGATGAGCATTCACGGTCCTTTGGACACCTGATTGCTCCTCGGATCTGCGTAGAAGTTGATGTCTCAAAGGCTCCTGTGGACTCTTTCTGGATTGAGGTTGGAGTTGATTTCAGATATAAACAATCAATGATTTTTGAAAGCTGGATAGACTTTTGTAGTTCTTGCTCTCATCTAGGTCACCTTCAGAATGCCTGTCGTTCATCCTGTTTGGCTCATGTGGTGGTACGTTCTACGGGTTTTCACCCCTCCAGTAGTGGTAATCCGCTTCATTTGGAGGCACCACCGTATATCCCTGTCTCAAAGGCGAATGGTCCAGAGGCGAGTGAGGGGGAATTCCGCACTTCCTCTGTTGTTGCAGCTACATTTTCAGAGAATGTTGGGGTGCCTCCAGTGAATGGCCACATCTTGGAACCCCCCACTTCCAAGACAAAGTCTGTTCACTTTGATCTAAGGGTTGATGACATTTTTGTTAGGTTAAAATGTGGTTTGGATCCCCCCCAAACTTGTTCAGCTACAGGGTGAATGCAGTCCTTCGGTGGCTCCCTCCTTTGTTGAAATAGTTAAGGAGGGAGACTTGCAGAAAGGGAAGGTGCCAGTGAGTAGTTATCATGGTCCCGGTGGCCCGCAAGGTCATGGACGGGAGGACAATATCAAGCGGTTACAGTTTATGGGTCGTGGATATGACCAGCTTGATGGTGTTGACATGGTTTAGGAGAAGTCATCCAAGGAGGTTGCTCTTCACTATGGCTTGGAGAACAAGGATGGTATGAGGATGTCCTCTAGTGCCCACAACCCCCTAAATGAAGGCTCGGAGTTAATTTTGGGGAACCATTTTTCTGGTTTGGAGGTTGATGAATCGCCATTGTCTCATGAAGAGTTTTCTTCAAGTGACGACAGGCTTTGCCACTCTTCAATGGACAGCTTGGATCGTTTTGAAGGGAAAGGACCTTATAAAGTTAGGAGGAAGAAAGGGAAACAAGGAACTCGGGACCTAGGGGATTGTATTATGGTGCGGGGAAAAAATATAAGGCTTGCAAAGACTACTCCCATCTACCAAAACCTATGGAGACCAGTTCGGCCAAGAAGGGTAGGGAAAAGGAAAGCACAATCCCTCAAAAAGGGGGAGTAAAGTAGTGGTAAGGACTTAGGGAGACAGGGATGGAGATGATGGGGAGAGCATGAGGCTCATCTTGCACAACAAGAAATAAATGCTTGAACAAGAGGTACGACCCAAAGTCTCAGAAGAGGATCTTAGAAAAATGGATGAACGGAAGATACAAGTGGAGATCAATGAGGAGCAAATAGCGTGGATAGATAAACAAGACCGCATTGTGACCCGAGGATTCAATCAGAATAAAGTCAACTTAGAGGAATTCATTCATACAATGGAATGGTTGATCTCTCACTTTGAAGATCTCATTAGCAAGGATACGGACATATAGGTTAGTGCACTTCACTGGGAACTATATAGAATAGCTGAGTCATGTAATCTTAGTTTGGTGTTCAATGATTTTGTGAGCTCTTTTAGCACGTAGTGGCTTTTGGTTGTGAACCTTGGTTTCCATTTTCCCTTAAAATGGATTTATTTTATAAAAATTTAAATTTGGTGGTGGTGTAATAATAATAAATGAATGCTTTGGGAAAGAAATAAAACTAAAGTGATCGTTGAAGAACGCTACCTCTTATTTGGGTAACTCATTTTAGTTTAAATAAAAAGCCTTTATTGGTTAGATTTATACCCAAAATGAGTCTTATAGGATTGTGGGATTGATTTTGAGAGATTATTTTAGAAGGGTTTGGATGAACAAGAAGAATCAATGTAGTGAGATGAAGTGAGGGATGAGGTTCCCTTTTATAATTGAGTTGAGAGGCACTTTTGGAAACTTTCAAAATATTAAATTAATATAAATTAATTTTCAATTCCAAATGGATTCAAAGAGATTTATTTATAATGTAATATTATTTTGAGTTGAAATAATATCATACAATAATTTTTATACATGTTTAGGTCACATTATTACCCTTACCTTTTGGCTTTAACCCTTAGTTAAACCCTTTAACTCTCACCACGACAACATGGCTTTTTAATATTTAAGGTTTAATATAGTTACTATAAAATGACAAACAAACCATAAACAAGTCATTGACGACATTTTTAGCTTTATTCCAATATTTTGGACAAATTTTATATTTTTGTAAATTTTATATCATTTAATAATAAATTACTTATTTTAAAATGTCATTAATGTCAATTCTGACACTATTCATTTCTTAACTTTTAGAAACATAATAATAAACAATAAAACTTAAAAAAACATTTAATACATATATAACATGTCTAGGAAATATATTAAATTATTCTATGAAATTATGTATATAAAATTATATTTATTTTAATATTTTTAATAACATTTATTTGATATGTCCATTAGTTAAACAATTACTACATAATCATTGTGCAAGCCTTTAATTTAATTATTTATTTCCTAAAAATTAAAAATAAATTATCATGATAAATATAAACATTTTATATTTAAAATTAATATTTATATTCTAATATATCTTCTTAATAACTATGTAAAAAATGTAATCATTTTTATAAACTTGAGTGTGACATATTGGAATTCCCTTCGAATAAAATACTTAAAAATGATTAAAGTCCTCCAAGTGGATCCCAGAAGCCATAAAACAAGAACAAGGATGATTCTTATAGAAAATAACTCATAAAATAAAATTAGGACAAGTTTTAGGGTAGTTTTATAATACTTATAATTTTATTTTGACCTTTAATTACCCGATTTACCCTTAACAATGGTAATTTTTAAAAATTCTAAAGTTAATATTCATATTGACCAAAAATAAAATGACCCTATTTATATAATTTAGACCAAATGATTAAAAATATTTTATCCATTTTTTAAAATTAAAAACATAGAAGTTACAGTAATTAATTTAAAATTAATCATGTTGACGGAATGAGAAAACATGTTTTTAAAGTGAAAATGTTCAAAAGATTAAAATGTTTTTATACCCTTATTCAATGTAAAATTGATTCTAATGACCGGAATTTTATTAAATGATAAAAATTTATATAATTAAAATTTGAAAATAATTAAAAATATATCTTAAAACTATAAATTATTTACATGAAAAAGTTATTTTCAATTAAAATGTAGTATTTTATCACTATTCATCAAAAAATTGAAACTTATCAGAAAAATACCAAACAATCAACCAAATAAATATTTATATTCCTATTTAAAATAGTAATTTTATTTTTACAAATAAAATATATTAAAGTGTCCAAAATTGGATTTAAAATAGATTCTCCATTAAAAGGCGTTAAAATTGCCTTTAGAAAAATATAGGGTTTTATGAGTAAAATAGTGTTTGTTGTTATATTATGCAAATTAAATCTATTGTTTGAAGGTCAAAAATATTTTATTGAATATATATTAAATAAAAATCATTCAATAATTGCAATTAATTAAATTTATTGGAATCAAATGAATTTGTGAGCATAAAAATAGTTCATTATAAAAACATTACCTATATATTCAGTAGGTTTCTATATTAATTTATAATTAATTTTTAACCAATGAATTCAAACATATATTTTCATAAGTTAGTTAATAATATTCATAACCGACAAATTAATGGCTAGACTATATCATATTATATTAAATAATAATATTTTAATAATATATCATTGTTCGATAAAACTCTTCCTTGGGTGTAACGTAAAAAAACTCATTATTGTGTGTAGCATAAGCTTGACATGGTGTTTTATATAAATAAAGATAGAAAAAAAAAATTTATTCAAAAAATGAAAATATTGTAAATCTTTGGGGTGTTACATAGGTCCTTCTAAAGAATATAAGTTTCTAATATCAGTAACTTATTCATGTTTTCTCTTTATATAAATTCATAACCGTGTGAATATTATCTCGATAATATTCAACACTTAAATTATACTATACTTCAAATCTTCATGAATCATTAAAATTAAATCTAGATACTATCACTTTTAATTTTCATGAAGACTCATATTTCAATCTCATTTAAAGAAATCCGTGAAACTCGGTTCTTAAACTCTACATGATGCCTTGAATAGTCATGACCTTATCTTCTCTAAAAACACTATAAGTATTAAATCACTCCATGTATGCATGATAAAATGAAATCACTTGGTCAGAGTGCGAAGCTCTCCTTGGACACTTTTATTCATCACACTCCATGATGTGGTATTCTCTTTGCGATATGATAATATATTAAATCATATAACTATATTTAACTCAAATATCTTCATCAAATTACTTCACAACAAGTTTTTATTCATCATGGAGAAAAGAAAAGTTCATATTCTTCTCTACTTGAATCATAATAACTCTTTGGTTTATTATGATTCTTAATAAATTGAATAATTACTTTAGAATAAACTAATTTATCGTTAGAAGTATCTACTACAATTTATCCAACTCCTTATATTTTTATAATCATTGGACTCAAGGATCACCTTAAAACAATTCCTATTAACTTCAGGTATTATAGTGGCATTCCATAACTTTATCTAATTTTCAAAAATCAACTCATATTAAATATTTAGTGAATTCTATACAACTCAGTTTATCTCAAAATGTCTCTTACATAATCACATAGGATATTGGAATTTACTACATTTCACTTTGCACAGAAGCAAAAACTATTATGTATATAAGGTTGTTGATCCCACTTCAGGTGGTTTTTATTTTTTTCAATGATGTTGAAGTGTCAATATATATTTATGGAAATATGTTAACAAAGAATAATTTAAACAATGAAGATTTTTTTGGAATTTGGATGAAGAACCCAAGATTTTTTTTGTGAAGAATCATTCCCATGTAGCATGTCACTTTATATATAGAAATAAGGATTGAAGAAATATTTTTGAAGTTAAATTTTGAAGTATCTTTCCATCACTGATATAAAACAAAGAAGATCTTTACATTTGAAGTTTTGGAGATTCATTTAAATAATTTTAGTTCAATAGAGAATTTATAATAGTGAATTCTATCTCTCTATGAAGAAGGCATTTTAGAAGTTCCATCCTAGTGGTTTATATGAAGAATAAAATAAACTTAGATAATTTTAAAAGAAAATAAGAGGAGTTATTGGAAGGCTGAGAATTTGGTTCTTGAGTATTTAGGACTTAACGGTGTAACTATATATTTATTTTGAAAAAGGAAGTGAAGTGGATTTATCCAAAAAATATGGCCAACTCAAGGCCATACAATCACCTGAGTATCTAGGACATCTCATGGAGACAACTAACCAAAATCAAAGGTGATCCATCCAAGAGCAACATGGAGGTGGCATAAAAGCCTAAAAATATCCCTACAGGTAGAGAAAGCATGAATTAATGAAAAGAGGGTGAGAATCACTATGAAGGGTGGCATGAAAGACCCCTATAATGTTCTAGACCCAAGGGATTTACATGTGGATGTTTAGTATAGTTTTGTTAATATACTAGTGGTTACTCTTGACACATTTTTGTTTTGGGATCACCAAAACATGATGTACTATTCACCAATTTAAAATGACAATTCTATTAAGTTATGAAAAAACATTCACCATCATCCTTTACCTTTCATGATTGGTTACAAACCACACTAGTATTTCTCATTCCGAGTCTTATCATTAGATTTGGAAGATAAACATGATACTATTCTATATGCGAGTGTTTTCAATGTCCAAAAGGAGTTCATGAATAAAATATTTATGGCCATAAAATTTCATAAATGTAATATTCACTATAAAATGAGATGAAATTTTTACTATAGTATTATTGAAATATCGAGCATGCATGAGAAGATCAATTGTAGAGATGAAGAACATTAAGAAGGAAAACAATGTTTGTAAGAGATAAATATAAAAGATCTATGAAATTATATTGTAAAAAAATGATGAAGTGTACTTTGTATGAGTAAAATTTCAGCTTAAAAGAGTTATTATATTGAATCTAGAAGATTCTTTCAAAATAATTTTTAAGAGTAAGTGTGAAGACTTTATAAGAGTTAGTTTATAAGAGTAACTCAAAATTCAAACGATTAAGTTTGGAAGAGTAGTTTCAGAACATTGGAAGAGTTATAGTTACTATATAAGTATAGTAAATTATGAATCATATTATTTCAAGTAAGATACACTTTAAATTCATATATCATGATATTATTTATCATGATTCTAGTAGTGATGAAAGGAGAAGATCCCTGAACACTTTATACTATAAAAATGGAGATTTTTTTTGGTTTGTTTCATGATTTTCATGAATACATGGAATTCATTGAATAATTTTAATTCATGGAGTTTGAATAATATACAACCAAGTTTTTTTAGAATTATAAAATGGAATGGATAATGTCTAGGTCTTTAGGAAACATTAAAAGGGAAGATCCATAAATTAAAGCTAAATAATCATTGCATTTAAATTATAGAGAATTATAGAAAGATATATTTACATAGTTTTTTAAATATTGTGAAAAACAAAAAGATTCAATGTGAAAATTCATATTTGGGAATCTTTAGAAGAAGTGGGTGTGTGAAAATTTGATACTTTACCCATTTTAAGAAACTTTTACTATCAAAGAAGAGAGAATCCATGAATCCAATAATTACTTCATATTCTTGCGAGTTAAAGATAATAAGTGATAAAATTATATAATTTTTCAGTAATTAAGAAAAGGAAGAGGGAATAATGGAGAATATTGTGTAATATAGTTTACATATGCAGAATAAGGTGTTCTTCATTTGTATAAGTACGGTAAAAGAAAAAATAAAGTGTCTCTCAAGTTTTCTTCTATAATAAAGAAGAATAATTTATATGTTTTTCTATGCATATAAAAATAATAAGGGACATTAATTTGTTTAAGGGGAGAATAATAAGATATATTCAACACATGAACAACTCAATAAGAAGTCTAAATTAGTGAAGGAATTTTCATTTTTACACCTATTTCATATCATTGTAAAGTGTGGCATGAACTAAAGTTTGGGTTTTCACCATAAAATATCATGATACATGTAACATGAGTTCAGGATACTCCCAAATCATTATAGCTCAATTTTTTACTACTACTGTGTTGTGTCATCATGGTTTTTCTTAATCACACCATGGATTAACCTTTTTTTTAAAGGTGAACCTTTAAAATTTGTTGTCCCCTTTTATGTGTGTGTATTTGGAAGTGTTGAGAAGAATTAATATAAGGTGATAGAAAGAGAGATATATTCACTTAATAATTTAGAGGTAAAAGAAAAGGGATAAATATATAAATTTAATTGAAAGGTCCCAACATTGATTTGCCCCCACTCTCATTGCTGAGTAATCCCAAAAAGATCCTATAATTGGTATCAGAGAAGGTTGCACCTATGGTTGAATTATATATTTTTAAGTTTTTTTAAAGATTTAAATCTATCTTCCTATATTTATAATGAAGTGAAAAATTGTATAAGGTGTTTTAATAGTCTATTATAATTATATGTCCACCAAGAATTTGATAAATATGAAGAAGAAAGTGATGAAAAGACTAAACAAAGTATCCATATTATAAAAATAAGAAGAAGAATTAGTTTCCCCATAAATTAACTCTGATAAAGAAATATCAAGCATAAAATAGGATCTCATAACTATATTAAATACCAAGAATATGGATAAATTTTATACCTCAATGTTCCTCCTCCGAGGTGGCGCGTTTCACGGGTGGTGCGGAAATGGTTCGACGAGAATCATCGCCCATACCTTTTTCTATAGGGACGTGTTCTTGTCAAATTTACAATTCCTTTGTTTCGACCCATTCAATGTCATTACCCTTTAAAGAAGGTTGAATTAACCCTGCAAGAACTGTTGGTCCCAGCGGGTGATTGTGTGGGGTTCAAGCACTCATGCAGTCAGTCCTTCTCAGATATAGTTTCATCGGATGGTCTCCAAAGGGTTTATTCGTGGACTCAAGAATGCCCAATGGCCCTGGTATCCATGATTCATGGAACTACTTTGCAATGGAAAGTGTTCATTGGCTGACAATCTGTCCAACAATACTTAAGGACTCTATTGGTCGAGAGGATGGGAGGTTAAGATCACCGCACCCTTTCAAAAGAGGATTGTTTCTTGTTTTAGGACTCTCTTATAGACTTAGGTCGTGTTCAAATGTTCGTGAATTCTTGGTTCATTCCTAAAGAGTGTGTCCAAGGGATACCCTTGGTTTGCATGATCATCATAAGAATGCATATATATTTGATGCTACAGAGGTGATGATGACTTGAGCCATTTTATAAGGCACTCTAGAGTTTATCGTCATTCAGGGTGGACATAAGGTGACTTGATGTTGGGATCGAGCCCACAAGGAGGGATTCCTACGTATCCTAATAAGAGGAATTAGAACCCGCGTAGTTCGGATTTTGTGGGGATTACACAAGGGAGATGCTCATTTGGGGAAAAAATGATTCGGTGAACCATTTATGGATGGGAAACCTTTTGAGATCAGGCCTTTGGGTAGGCGTCCTACGTATCCTGGTTTGATTAGGAATCATAGTTCTCGTAGTTTAGAACACGTGGGGATTACGCATGGAAGCTTCCCATTTGAGAGACATGAATGGGTGAACCCTTTATGGATGGGCAACCTTTTTAGCTTGGGACTTCTAGTAGGCTTCCTATGTATCCTAGTTTGATCAGGAATCAGAGTTCTCGTGGTTCAGAATGTGTGGGGATTATGCATGGAAGCTTCCTATTTGAGAGACATGACTGGGTGGACCCTGTATGGATGGGCATCCTTTTGAGCTCGGGCCTTCTTGTAGTCATCCTAAGTATCTTAGTTTGATCAGGAATCAGATTTATCGTAGTTTATAACGTGTGGGGATTATGCCTGGAATCTTCCCATTTGAGAGACATGACTGGGTGAACCCTTTATGAATGGACACCCTTTTGAGCTCAGGCCTTTTGGTAGGTGTCCTATGTATCCAAGTTTGATCAGGAATCATAGTTTTCATAGTTCAGAATGTGTGGATGTTATAATCATCACAAACCTCTAAGCCCATGTGAATCATACTCGGTGTGATAAACAAGAGTATTTGAAATATTCAACAAATCACATGCTTCCTACCCTGTTGGTGGGGGAGGGAGAGACTGCGGAGGAATAGGTCTGGGTGACCACAAGCAAGGGCGCAGAGCAATGAACCTTTCAATGTGAAATGACATTGAAGGTCACGTGGCCCTACATTGGAATATTGGGGACTTACCACAGTGGGAGGGCCTTAGAGCACATTCTGTGAAGGGGAGGAGTTTCATCCTCATCAAAGTGGGAAGTGAACATAACCCCTTAGACTAATCACTACCCCTCATTGAATGTCAAATACATTGATCACCCTTAATCCCTAGAATGGGGAAGTTTACATAGATGTCCCATGGTTGGACTTTGGGTTATCGTGGGAATGTAGCCTCACAGTCATTCCCAAATCCCACACCTTCGTAGGGAGGGCCTTCGTGACTCTGCTTACCGTGGGTATGTAGACTCAATGGGGTGCACTGATGCACCCAATGGTCTGATTACATGGGTCTGGTTGATTTGGGAGAGGCTTTGGCTTAATGTCGGGGGACTGGTTTGTGGAGGAACCATGGAGGACTAGATGGTAATGGAAGGGTGAGGTTGGAGTCGGAGGAAATTATACCCAAAAAAATCACATTCCACGTACTGATTTCTTATGTGGGATGCGAGTGGATCTGCATACTGTAGTGGAATGTGGGAACAGGGGTTGTCCACATAATAATGATGTATATGGCCATGGGTATTGGACACCACGTACCATAGTAGTACATGGCTACTCACTCCGCTTTAAGTTCCATATGCGTACTGATATTATACACGGTGATAGGTTCAGTCCACGTAGAAGTGTGATACGCGAAGAACCATATTGAAAGAGGATCCGAGGGATTTTCATTCATAGAAAGTTCATCTGCACGGAGTACATGGTTCATGATTTAACCATTTAGGTTCACAGTTCTCCTTTTATTATTATATTCCTCTATTTTATGGTTTATGGCTAGTTGTACCTATGGGTAGAATGGTTCATGGTCCTGGATTTGCCGAAGTATCAAGACGGAAGACGGAGTGCAACCTATAAGTCTCCTTTAAGCTTTATTCATTCATCCTCTCTCCGTCTGTCTCCCTCTCTGTGTCTCTTCTATACTTCTACTGTGCTCCTTTTATAGATCATCAAAGAAATCGTATCTATTGGGAACACGACACAATTTTCAGAGGCCCATTGAAGAAATATCTAGACCTGTGGAAGACTCAGTCAACTGGGGTTTGCAGAGACTTTGGTTTGCGGTTACGGTTCGTGGAAACCCTGTCAGTTTTCTTTGTCTGTGAACTGATGGGTTCACATAACAGTATGCGGATCTCTTCCATGTGTGTGATTTCTTTGGTTAATGTGGTTTGTGGTTGCTAAGTTCCCTGGACATCACTCTGTGAGACAATGGTTTTCAGAACGTACCGCATACCTGATGGTTCACGATCAAGGTGGTCTACGTACCCTTCCCGGTGATGGTATGCAGTTCACTCGAAATCCTTTTCAACGTTGAATTTTCAAGTTTCATATGAAACTTGTAACTCAATCTGAGTCCATTCACCTTGCTATACCTATAGGATTATTTTATCCCTTTTGAAAAGTGATTTTGGGGGTATTTTCTTCCTTTGGATGAATTTTTAGGACCCTACAAATTCCCCCATTGGAATGGGGTCCGTTCAGAATGAAAAGGGTACTATTCTGATGTAGAAGTGGTCCTGAACTGAAATGGTTCATTGTATAACATATGGACTCGAGAGGAGGGGACCACACCTCTATATAGGGGCCCATGTCATTTGTCTTTTACCATTTCTCATGGAGAAAAGTACTCTCAATTTCCCCGGCTTCTTCTGCTCTTGCGTACCGTGTTCCTTGCAAAAATCCCATTCGTAAACTATTTTGTACATTCCACAAATCTATTTCCTCACCATTTTTCCATCCGCATACCATATTTTGGATTTTTTTCAAAAGAAACTGTGGAATTTCAAAGTTAAATCCTGGATTCCGCATGGGAGAATTCTATGCGGCTGGCTTGTCTGCATACCGAACTTGAATCAGCGAACTGAACTTTAAAAACTATTAATATTGACTTAAATTTTAATCCACAACTTCTGAACGCGAACTTAACCGAGGATGAGGTTTGTGGTTTCTTCCTTATATGAACTGTTATGTTCACCGACCATGGGTTCGAGGGCCTACGCCTTGTGGTTTTTTCGCATACCATGGTTGTACGTAGTGAAATGCATTTTCATACCATAGCTGTAGGCGAAGAATCTTCCATGTGTCTTGTTGTACACATAATGCTCCTTCAGCATACTGTTTCTAGGAAGAGTATGCAGAGCCTTTTTAGGTCACATTTTAAGTCCTTTATCCATTTTCCCATAGCTTTTAACCAACAATTTTTTAATGGACTAACTTCTCATCAGCTTATGGATCATCCTATATAGGATACAGTGGATGATTCACAGGCTACTGAAAAATTGACGAAGAAAAGGGAAACCATGGTGAGGAATAGAAATGATCATCTTCAAACCGGCATCATTCCCTTTGACAGCTTCATAATGGCCTTCTTGACGCCAGATCTCTTAGCCTATCTATTATCCGTATAGTTTCCACATTATGGATTTGGTCTTCCTGCCAACGTGCCTCTACTATTGCCTGACCCTGAAATCCCTTTCATCCTCTTAGAGGCACTACAAGGTCATGATGATTCTAACATTTTCCCAATTGGAGAATTCATCGCTACTCCGATTCTAGAAAACACCTTCATACTGCGAGGCTCAACATGGACTCAGGGAAACCATGAGTGTCACGATGGTGTCTTGAGACTAGATGCCTAAGAATACACATCCACAATCATCATTTCCTGAGAAAATCCTAGAGGCGGGTGGAGAATAATGTGGGATTTTCAGGCCTAAGGATGTTTCTACGATGAGTGGGCCTGGGAATTTTGGGTGCATCATACCTTTCTAGAGTCCCCTGACCAGCTGGAGGTGGTGGGCTTGCACCAGGTAGCCTGGGTTTCTCAGTTTGAAATCTTATATCTGGGTGAAATCCTTCCAGAATTGTGGATCCACTGGTGTTTTAGAACCAACACCTTCCACCTACTACATGGGGTGGTGGAAATCAGTTTATAGGATATCTACTAACTTTGAGGTCTCCCCATCCTTGGAGAAATTTATGAAGAGTTTCTCACAGTATCCACCAAATGGAATGACACCGATCACGTGTATCCTTTGACGAGGATCTTACTGGTCATGGTAGCGAGATCATTGGATCACCCCCTTGAGGCTCATTCCCTCATCCCATTCGAAGTGTGGATAAGGTTATTCCTGCAAAAAAACGGACCCAAGACGAGGGCTCTCCACAGTCGAACTCATCCCACTCGCCAGTCCCATCAAACTCTAGGGTTGTATTGTGCTACCCTTGAAGTAGGGTGATATACCACATGAGGATATGATATTTGGTCATACATTTCACCTACGCTTAGACTGGCAGGTTTCATTGCCATGTTTTTAAGTAGATGGCTCTTCCCATCCCGTGACGTATACACCAGGGTCTGGTCTTGTACATTGATGTTGGCGACCACGCTGGTAAAGAGTTGACCCCTTAATTTGGCCCTTCCCACCCTTGCCCGAATTTATGAATTGTTGGGAAAGATACAGGAAGGTAGGCCCCTGCATCATTCAGAAGACTGTTCCAATTTTTGTACGGGTGGATGGAAGAACACTTCCCCTATTATGAATACCAACATACCGCAAGGGTTCCCCATTCTGACTTTTATCCTGCTCTTCCCAACATTTCTTCTATTCATCTCAGGACACTGAGTGTTACTGATGCGGTTGGGCTATTGAACGATGCTTCTCATTTCTCATTTGCATCGTATCCTACCTCTCATGGATCATTGAGAGGTGATAAGGGCGGTTCCTTGGAGGAATTTTCATACCTCACCAATCTTCAGGACATGATACTCACTTCACGTGTAGACCGAGTAGTTATTTGTGAGCCATAACTCCCTTACCTATTTTCTAGGAAATTTGGATGCCTTCAATATATTGCACTACTTCAAGCTATTAAATTAAGGGGAGAATCTCATCCTGTGGTTCTTTTCCAATTGTGTTTTATGATGATGCATGAAGGTTCTACTAGGGAGATTATCATTCCTAACACAACAGGCCCCACCTTTCTATCTCTGAAGTATGCCCGACTATGGGCAGATTGTTACCCCGACGCGATGATTAAAGAACCAGTTTGGCGGGTGCAGAAACACTTGACCATTTTTAGTCCTATCCTTGCCCCAACGACAAAACTACACCTTCCTTTTTCTATAAAAAGTTCAATAGCTACGCCTTACACTTCCGTCCCTACAACAACCAAGATGGATACACCTCATGCTCTTGCTGTTGTGGTAAGAAGGTGTTCAGTCCATCATCAAAAGCGTTTGGGATGGGTTCATTAGTACAAACCATTTTAGTGGGAAGTGATTCATACAACTCCCCTCCTATGGATATTTCCCAAAATCCTAATGAGATTGGAACCAGATGAGTATCACCAATAAACATGGAGGACATAGTTTGTCTTCCACATTAGGATCTAGTGGCTGGGCCATCTAAGGGCAGAAAGAGTCTCCCATCTTGGGTAACCTGCCTTAGGTCCCTCCCCACCCCTATAGTGATGCTTCCTACTTACAGACACGTGGCAGCAGGGGAGGATCAAAGTGCTGGTGTTGTGGCAGGGCACCAGGCAATGCGAAAAAAGGCATGGTGCCAGTTATGTGCTCTTTCCATGGAGACACCCATGTCCAATTTTGATGATGAGGGTGAAAACTTTCAGCGGTTATTTAATGAACTGGGTTCTGGAAGTATTGATTATCAGCACCTTTACCTCCTTATTTATCAGATCTTCATTGGCTGAGAAGACCT
Source organism: Viscum album (assembly GCA_963277665.1). Classification (NCBI taxonomy): domain Eukaryota; kingdom Viridiplantae; phylum Streptophyta; class Magnoliopsida; order Santalales; family Viscaceae; genus Viscum; species Viscum album. The sequence goes on along the minus strand of OY728138.1, from coordinate 958,996,575 downwards.
TGACTCCTTCGAGGAAAATCTTTCCAAGTTCAATTCGTCCCATCACCAGGTGGCGACATTCTGAGATATTTCAGAAGAATTTGATCATCTGATGGCTGAGGAGTTGAAGGCCCGTGATTTTGTGGTGAACCAAGAGGAAGATCTATGGGAGTGCGAACCCCGCACAACAAGGTTAAGGGAACAATTGGCCTCTTCACATTCTAACTATGAAGTTGTTCAGAAGAAAGGGAGGGACCTTGAAGTTTTCCTGGAGATGGGGTGTTCGACGGTCAAGGCCAAAACAGAGGAAAAAGGTTCTTTAGAGAAGACTATCGATGGACCACGACAATCACTCACCATACTTTTAGAAAGGGAGAACCGAGACCCATTTTAGTTATGTCCCAAATCACAATATGTACATTTTAATTTACTCTAGAGAGACAATGAATTAAGGATGTTCCTCCTCTTTTTCTAAACTTAATGGAACTGATTTTTCTTTCAAACATCTTCTCTCTTGTCATATTCCTATAGTGTTAACATCATTTCAATTAGGAATTAATTTTGAACCATGAATTGAAATCAGTAAACTAAAATAATTGAATTGGGATCTAATTTTTTTCTGAGCCGCGGGACTCATCAAGCGTAGTTCAGCTATTGCTGGGGTTTCATGGAAAACCCCATGAACTTTTGTGTCCCTTCTATTATAACCCTAATATTTTCCTAAGACGGATTGGCATGGGATTAGTGGGTATAGCTTGGGTTTTTCTTAGTCCACCCTTTGCGGGGTTTTTGACCGAAAAATCTTTACACCTTTTTTGATGGCTCAATGTTTTTCTTTATTAACTAACCAGTACTTGATTTTTTTCTTCAGAGGTTCCATTTGAGGATTTTTCCTCTAGAAAGTATGGCGTCTTTTTTGTTATCAGTTCACAGTTCTGCTAATCAAATTTACTACTGATGTTTTAGGTTAAAAATCCTTGACTAAAATTTAATGGGGCAGGTCCCTTACTCGAGAATAGTTATCCATAAATGTTCTAATATTGTTTAGACATTAATTATGGGATTTTTATTGACACTAGACTTGTGATTGTAGATGTGCATAAGGCTCCGGAGCCATTTTAGGTGCACGAAGGTAGTAAAGGATGCTCCTAGGGACAAACTTTCCCTTGGCTGACAACCATTTTTGTGGGCAACATATGCAGATCCACCGAGGCATAAAGTGCATAACTAAGAAAATTTGTCTACAGGACACTGGCATTCCATTTCTGATAGTCTGGATAGAATTTGCAACATCTTAAATTTGTATTGATTTTTAGGGACACAGTGGGTGGCTTACTTGAGTAATGGTGTCTGAAACATTAGGGACATTCATATCCGCTTTGAGTAGGAAACTGTTCCCACACGGTTCTTACATGCATGATGGAGAGCTATTGAATGGTCATTTCAGTAAGAAGTTTTCTTTATGTCAGGGGCATTTGGAAATAGGAAATTATATAATTCTTTATTCGTATGTTCTCAAAATTTGGGGGTATGACAATACATGGTTGTCATTTGAGCATTTGGATGCTAGAAATGAATCTCCTTGGGATGAACTTTCCATTGGATGATGACCATTTTTGTGGGAAACATATGCAGATCCACCAGGGCATAATTTTCATAGCCAATCAAAGGTTTTTTCAGGACATTGGACTTCAATTTCCGATGGACATTGAGGATTATAAAGATTTGGAACTTTCTGAATACGGTATGTGACTTTCGACCAGGGGTTCTCTTGAACACAAAAGGAGGATTTTTAACTGAACTTCTTCGAGGAAACCCAGAAACGAGTGGGGGTACTCTTCTTTTGTATGTGGATCAACTTTAGGCATACTGATGTGATATCTTTAGAAACCTCAAAAGATACTAGAGTTGAACTAGGTCCATATGTTCTGATACATCCAGGATGTGTGTAAGGAGGAAAATGTAAACCATCACTTTGAGGGCCCTTGAATCAGGGGGGATGGAACGAGGCTTGGAAGCTAATGGTTGTACTGAGATAGGAGATTAATCTCCTAGGGACGAAGTTGCCTTTGATTGAAGATCATTTTTGTGGGCAACATATGCAAAGACACCGAGGAATAATATGCATAGTTAATCAAAGGTTTTAGATCTTGGACCATGGAATTTATGTTACGTGAAGTATTTATTCAAGAACTTTTCAATTGTAAAAGCCATGATGAGCTATCCGTCCATTAATATCAGGGCTTATGATCCATTGGAATAGACCCTATGTATGTCATATGGTCCTTCCCACTTTGGTTCAAGCTTTGGGGGATTCTTCCCTAGTATCATCTGGGTTTTGAGGACTAACACCATTTCTCCTTCAAGGAAAGATCGAAGGCAAACCTTTTTATTGAAGGCTCATGCAATCCGATTTTGGTAGATTTCTAAATGGTGCAAAGTGTGAAACCTTTTCTCATCTAGCTGCTCCAATTCATCAAACTATATTTGGGATTTCTTATTCATGTACAGTTGTTCTCAAATGGAAACATGAAGTGATGACAATTGGATTTTGATAGGTAACACTGCCTCTGCCCCGTATACTAGTGAGTATAGGGTTGCCTGAGTGGCAGTGCGGGTTGTGGTCCTGTAAGCCCACAAAGCATGAAATAGATTTTCTAGCCACAATTTATTATCCTTATCGACCATATTTTTAATTATGTTATACATATTCTTGTTGAAAGCCTCTATCTTCTCATTGTCCTCCGCGTGGTAGCGGGATGACTGGTTGGATTTGATTCCATACTCCTGGTATAGCTTGTTCAGCTCAGCAGAGTAGAATTTGGTGTTGTTGCCCATCAATATTGTATTAGGGACACGAAATATGGTGATGATTTTGGCCTTCACAAAGATGAAAATGTTTTTCAACCTGAATTCTTTAAGGGGTATGGCTTCGACCCATTTAGAAATGAAGTCGTTCACTATGAGTATGAACTTGAATTTTCTAGCTGTAGTGGGAGGATATGGTCCCACAACATCCTTCCCCCAGGTGACAAATGGCCAGGAGTACTTAGCTATGTAAAGCAACTCCAGGGGGTGGAGTATGAAATTAGCATGAACTTGGAAGGAATGACACTTCTTGGTAAATATGGAACAATCCCATATCATGATGGGCCGGTAATACCCAAGCCTTGAAATTTGGTGAGAGTGCTTGGTCACCGACTGGTGTGCTCCACAAGATCCGATGTGCAATTATTTCATGAATACATCAGTCTCTTCTCCATTGATGCACCTAAGAAGGAATCTGTTAAGGCCTCATTTATAGAGAACCTTTTCTTGGTTTACCCCATTGTATAGGGAAAAGTTGACTGCCCATCTTCAGACTAGATGCCTTTCAGCCCTATCTGGTGGGAGTTCCCTGTTCCGAAGGTAATTTGTAATGGGTTTCATCCAACCAGTGGTATGTCCATAAAGCTCAGGAACAAGACTAATTTCATTGATTTCCTCTTTATTACTCTGGATGAATGGAAAGACCATCTGATGATGAGCATTGTTAATGATCATTTCATCCCGGTCGGGATCGACCAAGGTTGAGGCCGTATTTTCCAAAGTGTTGGCTTGAGCATTTTATGAATGTGGGACATGATTCAACATTGGTTGTTATAGAAATTATTCCATCAGTGCTTGAACATTGTTCATTAAGGGAACCAATACTTCTTTCTTGATAGCATAGTCACCATTGACCTATTTGATGACTAGCTCCAAATCACCCTTTATTTTTAGGTGTTTGGATTGCACCTGGATTTCTAATTATAGTCCTGTAATGAGGGCCTGATAATTCTCTTCATTATTTATACACCCTTTTGAAAGAAGGACAGAGTAAGGCAATATGTCTTTTTCAGGAGATATGAGTATGACTCCCAGCCCCACTTTGTTGATTTTGGGATCCTCCATCATTTTCTCCGTCAGGCTTTGGTAAGCACCATCGAAGTACATTTCTCACGTCTGGGGGTCCTCCCAAATAAAAAACACTTCTTCATCTGGAAGTTCGGCATCCAATGGTGTTGTTTCCTCTGAGGGGTGCTTGCCCAGAAATTTTTCTAATGCCTAGCCTTTGATGGCTTTCTAGAGAATGTACCATATGTCAAACTGTTGTAGGATGAACACCCATCGTGATAGGCACCCATTTAGCATGGGGCGGTTGAGGATATATTTGAGCGGGTTATAGTGGGAGACCAGGTGGACCTCATGGTGTTGTAGGTAATTCCTGAGATTTTGAACTGCGAAGATTAGGGATAGGTAGTTCTTTTCAATATTTGAATACTAAGTTTCAACATAGATCATTGTTCGGCTGAGGTAGTAGAGGATTTTCTCACTTCCAGCATCATTCTTCTATGTGATAAAGGCACCTAATGAATGTTCAAGGGCGATTACATACAATATGAGTGGTCTACCCTCGACTAGTGGCATGAGCACCAGTGGGCTTAGGAGATATCTTTTAATATTTTTGAATGCTTCTTGGAAATCATTATCCCACTCATACGTAAATCCTTTCTTCATGACCCTGGTGAAAGGTAAACATTTACCTACTAGGTTGGCTATGAAGCACTGAATGTAGGCAAGGTTCCCCTGGAGACCTCTCAACTCAGTGAGGTTGTGATATGGGTACATGCTAAGTATATATTTTTTCTTCTTAGGTTTGACTTCAATGCCATGATGGCATACAAAAAAACCGATGAATTTTCCCATGGTAACGCCAAAGGCGCATTTAAGGGGATTCATCTTTAAACTATGCTATCACAATTTTTTGAAGACAATTTCAAGATCATCCAGGTGGTTCGAAAGCTATCCTGATTTAACCACCAGGTCATCGACATAACACTCAAAAAAATTTCCCAAGAAGGGCTTGAAGATGCAATTCATGGCACGCTAATATGTGGCGCTGGCATTCTTTAGACCAAAGGGAATCACTTTATTAAAAAACACTCATGGAGAGACCCTAAAAGTAGTAGCTTCTTCATCTACTTGGGCCATCTAGATTTGATTTTATCCAGAATAACCATACATAAAGGAGAGGGATTTGTATCTGACTGTTGCATCGATCAACAATTATGTGATTGGGACCAGGAATTCGTATTTTGTGAAATGCCAATTAAGGTCCCTAAAGTCATTGAAAATTCTAATATTACCATTATTCTTTTTGACAGAGCCAAAGTTTTCCAGCAAGACCGAATATTGGACTTTCCATATAAAGTTGTGTTTTATCAGTTTATCAACTTCAGTCTCTATTTTGGCAGCATGCATCGGATGGGTCCTCATGGATGCCTTCTTATAGCCCCGGTGAGCTTCTGGTAAGCCCAAATGATGAGTGGAGAACTTATGATCGAAGCCTGGAATTTCCGTGTAATTATAGGAAAACACATCTCAATTATTGTTTAGGAAGGAGGAATATGCCTTATACTCCTCGACAGGCATGGCCACACAGATTATAGTGGGTCGAGGGTCATTTTCTATGCCCATATTTATCTCCTTATGTTCATCAGTTTTGGTGGAGACACTTTCTTCGAATGCAGGAGGGGAATCTTTTAGGTCTTCTTCCTCTTGTTCCTATTCATCATCATCTTCCTCATCTTCCTATTCTGATGGATAAAGAATTTTCAAGAAAAACTTTTCAATGTTGGGAAATAAATCGTCTTTTTTAATTAGTGTGTGAGGAAAAGGTAGTTTGATGTCCCAAATATGATATGGGAGCATCTTTGATAGGGATTTCCTTGACAACATGGGAGTCAGCCCACTTTTCTGTGTCCTTGAACTTGGTGGTTGTAATAGAGAACATGCAGACAACTGAGTCTGCATCTGGAATTATACTTACGCATTCAACTTGGTTAATGGGTAGTACATATTCTTCCCCAAGCTACTAGAGGGTGTCAATAGGAGCCATCTCCAATCCATTCAGGGCATTGATCCAATCAACGTCGTCGGCCGGAAGATGTTTTTCTTCTGACTCATAGAACCTGACATCGATATAGTTCAACTCACAGAATTAAAATGGGGATTTACTGGTGTGAAACGTCTCGTTTTTTCCATTAGTGCAATATTTGATGCATTGATGGTATGAAGATGGAACTGCAACATGATAATGTAGCCAAGGACTCCCTAACAGGGCATTGAAGTTCGTACTTTTCTACACTACCAGGAACTCAGAATTTGATATGAGATCTCTGAGCCAAGTTTTAATCTTGATTCTTCCCAAAATTTTCTTCCCACTTTTTTCATATCCTAGTAGATTTGAAGTGTAGGGTGTCAAGCTGTATTCATCATACCCCAGTCGATGAAGCATTCTCAGCTGGAGGAGGTTGAATCCAAAGCCATTATTGATGGATATCTTCTAAACATCAATTCCATTTATCATACCGGACACATATAAGGGTTTAATAAACCCTTTAATGATGTCGTCTTCATACCTACCTGTGAAGGAGATAAATACATGAAATTTTTCAGAACCATTCTCCATTTAGTAGACTTTGGTTGCTGCTACTTCAGCCTCAAAATCTTGGGGACTTAGTAAGGCTTTGATGAGTGCCTCCCTAAGACAGACTAAATTCATCCTGGATTGATTGCTTTTCTGGTAATGAAGCCAACTAATTTAGAATATCATAATTATTCTCTAAAGTTTGGTATTTCTCGTCTTGGGGTTTATCTTTTACAGACACTTTAGGGGTTTGAGATTTGGATGTAGATGGTCTGACCTCTGTAACTAGGGTCGGCGGTGTTTCAGTCCCTTCCACATTTGGATAAACTGTTCCACCTATATACCTTGGGTGGTTTGGTATTTATTCTTCCCCAAACGGATAATTCAAGATAATTGGGATTTTATTTCATCTGACGGGGGAGAAGAAGCATTTCGGTTCTTGTTGTGTCTATCGTAGGGTCCTTCTGTGAGTTTCTGTGATGTTAACGGTCTAACTTGTGGTGTGGCCAAGAATTTTACTCCTTCCATAGTCACGACTTACAAGAAACCTCTGGCATCTATGGAATCCTCCTCCGGTTCTCAAATTGGGCATGGTGAGTTTGGGTTCATGGACATAGTCTTCACCAGAAAAGGGTTCCATTAAGTGAATGATATTAATGAATCCGAAGATTAGTTATTGATCCGGCACTGTTTCTATATGAATGTCTCCTTTTGATGGTGTCGTTTGGTGGGGCGGTTCCCATTGAACCAAGACTGTTGGCATAAAGTCCAAAAGTGTTAACACTGACTTTGGATTTGGTGTCAGCTCATCTTCTTTCTCTTTCTTTCTACCCTTCTGGCCTTTGGAGGACCGCGAGGCTGAGGAGGATGGTTGTGCTATATTAGGAGCTTTTGGGGGCACAATTGGTTGTTTCAACTACACCTAGAGGATGCCATGGACTTGGTTAATAGTCTTCTAGGTCATCCAATTGTTGAACTTTTTCTCTTTATTACTAGTGATTGTTTTCCACTTTTCTTCTCCTCTTGAGTCTAAGGTGGAAACACCTGCCAATTGTGCTGGTGGCGAGTCTAACTTGACTTTCCCAGAATCCAGCATCTTTTGCAGGATATCCTTGAAAACAAAAAATTCCGAATAGGATTTTCCTAGTATTCAGTGATACGAGAAATAATTTGGATGGTCATCGAGACCCACTACATCAGCACTCTTTGGCTCTGGTAGCTAGATCATATTACAATTCATAGCGGCTATGAAATAACCCCAGACCTGGTTGTCTCGGAACAAATAAAATTTATTTCTTCATTATTCAAACTTATTTCTTTCATCACCCCACCACTCATCTTGCGGAGGTGGGGGTGGATGTTGGCATCCAGGGGATCCTACATGGTTCGGTGGGGCCCTCACAATTGAAGCTAGTGCTGGGGGTAACTTTAGCGTGACAGAAGTAGCATCAGCTTTTCTTGTTCTTTTCGTAGGGGCTGATGGGGACACTCGGGACTTGAGATTGGTCCTTTGTAAGGAGTATTCTATCCTTTGTGAAATGATAGATAAGTATCTAAACCCACTAGTTTACTTTATTGGGATGAGTAGTGTTCAAAATTCATCCCAAAGATTATCGATGCACATGGAGAGAATCTCATCCGAGGGGAGTGGCTGGTTTAGGGAATATGTCAGGCCCTTCCATCTGGAAATGAATTATGAGACTCTCTCTTTCACTCACTTCTTTTAGTTCATGAGTTCACTAACTATCGTCTTAGGTAGCATTGAACTAAACTGGAAGAGAAACTATCACCAGAGGTCCTCCCAACCTGTAATTGAATTGGACGAAAGGCTAGTATACCATATGAAAGCTGAGCCCCATAGGGTTCGTAAGAAGCACCTGAGTTTTACTGTTTCTTTCTGCACTGGGGTTTCCATAAAGGGGTCACAATAAGATTCATAGTGCATCAAATGCTATTATCAATCCACCAAGTCATTTAATACTAGGGATACATGGTTCCCAAAGTTTGGCGGTGGTAGAACATTGCTCACCCACTCGGGGTAGGGTTTTCACTCTAGTTGTATCAGAGCACGCCACCCCTACATGGCTTCTAGTCAAGCCATTAGCTGCACGACGATGTTTAAGATCCCTTGATGCATATCCAATCGAGTTTGATCTTGAGCTGGTGAAATAGAGGCCAAGACTGGGCATACCGGCGCTACTGGAGTTTGGGGTGGATACCCAGCTGGGGGTATCATTTATGGGTTTACCTGGATATATTCCAACTATCTTCCCAGTATGGGAAAGTCTTGATGTACTTCTAGGGACGGGTCGAACGATTCTCCGGTCTTGGATTCATTCACTGAGATGAGTTCATGTTGCATGGGCACCTCTTATAGGAGCACTTGCTGAAATTCTGCGGGGGGAACACATCTGGCGAGATAGCTCCCTCAACGTAGATCAACATCAATTCACCTAAGCCCTTTCATTTCTTCCTCCAACATGGTGAAAATTTCCTCGATGGTAAGGGATGCACTCCCAGGGGTAGGACAAGGAAGGTAATATATGACCTTGGATTTATTCTTCTTCTTGTTGGGGTTCCGTACGGGAGGTATTGTCAGATTGACTGAGGGGGAACCCAGATTTAGGACCTCCCTCTAGTTACGAGTATGAACACCATCAGGCTCAGTGTGGGATGCCTATGAGAGGGAACCATCTTCCTTCACATCCTCTCCCCATGCGTCGTTCCCTGTGGGATCCATGGAGTTGATGTTTACCATGTTCCCTAAGGCATACCACATTGGGGGTAGTGTACTCAGTGCCGAATGGTAGTAAAGATTCATGCACCCTTTATTAGAATTTATCCTTCCATTATGCAGTACTCTTCGGGTTTCTTGGCAAAGATTGACCCAAAGGGAGCCATGGTCTGACCTCGTAACATGCCTTTGTCTCGGAGAGTGTGAACCATGAGAAAGGGTGGAATGGGTAACTACTCTTTCCATCTTTTTTTCTATATAGTGGAAGATATATGTCCATAGTGTGGGGATTTTAGGTAAACATACCCCTATCCCTGTGAGCTGGGGTTGTTCCCTTTCTCCTATTGATGTTCTATGACCTGGATTTGTTGGTCTTACAGGGGTATTTTTATTTAAAAAATCCCCCAACCCTGTGCGCTGGGGTTGTTCTCATATTGTGGTGGTAGTCGCTGCTATTTCCACCCTTTCAATTTCACGTAATCCTGCGTAGGTGTAATCCATGTATGGTATTGGGCCTGCACGGAGTCTATACTCTTTTGAGGACATGGGCACTTCTTGCTGGTTGGATTCCCTTAGGCGGGAAGCATGCTAGATGTTTCTGGTTTCCTAACTCAGAAGATTTTTTATGGCTTGATCACTTCAACCCTAACGCTTTTGGGACTTACTTTGGGCTAGTTTTTTTGAGTATACCATCTTTCCTGAGTAGGGGTTTCACCTGATTGTTGCCTCTGGGTGATGACATTGAAGGATGTCATTTCCAATAGGGCCTGCTGAATGGGATGTGGTGTGAAGTTCAAAGCTCCCAGTTCTCCTCACCCCCCGAATGTGAACTCCAGCTGGGGAATTACCAATGAGGCGATGAAATTTATGCAGTGCATGGAGGCAAGACAATTAATGGTTTTTTCACCTTTCTGATTGTGGATACCTTGCGTATGGGAGGGCATCCAGGTTTATTAGATGGTGAAGCTCCCCTATCGTGGTGACATGGTCTGTGTACCCTTCGTAGGGTAGGACTTTTTCTTTTATCTTTCGAAGAGTCATCCATATATTGAGGCAAATGTCATGCATGCTTTCCCCAAACAACTCTCCTAGTACATCGAAGAAATAAGTGTCTGTAGGATAATACATCACTGGTATATTATCCCTAGAAAGTTGTCTTCTCACAAGAAACATATCATTCTTTTATTCTTCCAGAGGCTCCTCTACTTGATATGCCCATCTCGACTACTTCTTAATAATTTCTTTCCAATAAATTGGGATGGTGGGAGCCTTATTGATTTGCGGACGCCGCGGGGGTGTCTCAGAAGATGAGCATGGCCCCGATCCATCCTTTGGTTGGGAAAGAATATCACTCATTATAGACGGAGTTACTAAAATTTATGAATCCTATCCAAGTTCCTCAATATAGGAGGGATTTCTCATGTTTGTTTTTACAAGGGGAGGGTCTTCCTGCTAGTATGATTTTTTATTGTGGGGAGGACCTCTTCACTTTGTGCTGCAATGGTGAGGGCTACTATTACAAATTTATGCCTGACCACGGGAAATGTCTTTGCTGCATATACCCTGGGGATGACCTTCAGGGAGGTCTATAGAAAGGGGAGGACCTTCTTAATGCTTGATGTTACTGAGGCTAGGTCCTTCACAACAACTTTCATTGTAGAGAGGGCCTTCGCAATGACTATCATCATGGAGATAACTACCATCATGACTTGATACATGGCTGCAGGGATAATTTCTGCAGTGAAAATCTTGGGGAGGGTCTTCAGGATGTACTACAATGAGGGGAGGACCTTCTCGTTGCTTGGTGTTAGTATGGGGAGGACCTTTAGAGTAACTGCCATTATGGAGAGGGCCTTTGCAATTACTGTCATCATGGAAAGGACTATCATCATGACTTGACACCCAACTATAGGGAGAATAATATCTGTAGCGTATACCCTTGGGAGGACCATCAGGGTGGATGATAGCAAGGGGAGGACCATCTTACTATATGATCTTTAGGTCGAGGAGATGGATACCCTAACACACATCAATAGATAGGATCTTGTGATCAATCATTCTTGGCCCACAGAGTGAGCCCCCATGGGTGCTATGTGGAAGCCCTTCAGAGCTGCTGGTAGCGATATTACAAGGAGGACCTTCACAACTGCTACTTACACTTCCATAATTTGGTAATGTAATGATAGGGTCTTAATACCTTGTTGATATATGTTTGAGGGTGTCAAGAAACCTAGCTTCCAGGAGAATAAAATCATGTATGTGCTCTTCATTTTCCAATTGACCTTGACACCTTCATTTTTGGGCACTCTCTTGTGAGTATATGGTGCCATCTACTGTTGGTAATGGATTTCATATATGGTTCCTTGTATTTTTGGGTCCTGTGATGTCATCGGGATACATCGATGAGCATCTTGAGTTTTGACAGGGATATATGTCTGCCCTGAATCATCTACCACATTAGACCGACGTCCCCCAGTTGGAACAGATATTTGTTCCCAATCTGGTTGTCTATATGTCACAAGATATTTCCATCGACCCTCTTGGACTATATCTATGATGAATTACTACTGTGGAGTGACTAGATCATTTTGCGACTGAGTCATTCCGTTCGAGGGAATCGGTGTGTGGGCCCGTTTTCTCACCTTTGCCACTGATGCAATGATATCTTGGTATATTTTGAGGATGTGGTCTGAAATCAACGTCAGGTATTCCATCATTTCCCAGATGTTCTGAGATACATATTTGGTTGGAATGGGTATAAAATCCCATTCCGATGTTAGAGTAGGATTTTGTGCCTGTTCCGGTCCTCCATGAGTTTCCAGTAGATACTAGCAGTTCTCCTATGCTGGGATAGAGGAACAAGTCTGTTGCTGGTTATCTTCTCCATTTGCCACCATATTTTAATGGTGGTTTTCATATTCACAAGTGATTATTTTTATCCTATCATTTTACACTATATTTGTCTCATGGGATTTGTATGCATCTGTAGGAATTTGACTCTACTCTTATTTGGTTGTCACCCAGTTTAGATGGCAGGCTTGAAATGGGTCAGAAGGTGTTTGTACCAACATGAATTTGATTTCCAACCTATTTGGATGGCATACTTGTTTTGAATCAGAAGACATCTTCATCTTCCTGTAGTTTTCCACTCTATTTGTGCGGTGGGACCATCGAACATTAGCAAGAACATGTATGTGCTTGTATTGTGCCACCCTATTTCTGTGTTGGGCTTGAGTGAAGTGGGCAGAGTCGTATGTCTGCCCGTTGAATTCCACCATGTTAGTATGGTGGAGCTACTCCTTAGGAACCAGGGTGATAACATGTTACTAGTTAAATATTTTCCGCCCTTAGTGGGTAGCCCAAGGGGCCTGGGTCTCCTAGACTTTGGAAGGTACCCTCTACATATGGTACCCCTCGACAGGGGGAGTCCTTGTGGTCCGGTGTCGGTGAAAATGATCTCTAGAGAGGGTATTTGGGTAGGACCCCAATGCAGTTGAGATAAAGTATTCAGCATTGACTTTATCTTCCTCTCTGAGGTAAGGGAGGTACTCATTATCACATTTTGAGGATAGGCTCTTGAAACGATTTGAGACAACCACTAGGGCCGCCTTGCGCTGGGGTACCGGAAGCAGCTGAAGGGGTAGCTGGAAGACCTTTACAGACTGGAGGGCTTGTCTTGTGGCCTCTAGTATGGGGAGAGAACCATTTAGGTGGTACTATTTGATCAGCATATTGGATACCCAACATTGAAGAATCTGGGTAGGTTAGGGGGTCCTGCTCTTCGTTGGGGCCCCGATCGCCTGCGGGATCGCTGATGTGCGTGTCTGCATGAGTCTTTGGGATGTTATTTGGATCTAAGGTCACTCTATGTGAACCTTCAATATACATATATGACATACAGACCACAAAACATCATCAAAGTTTCATTCTTTTGAACATATGCGTATTTGGTGATTCAGCTTGCCCCTTCCCCTTTTCTATTACTATGGGGAGAAGGGGCCTGAGTGGGGTAGGACCACCCCCTTGGTTAAAGATTCACGTCAGTCTCTCCATTTTTTTCCTCCTCTGAGGTGTTTCATTTTTCGCGTTCTGGGGAAAACAAAATGATCTGACGTGCAGTATCCTTTTATCTTTTTTCATTAGGGTAGAACTACCACCTTGGTTAAGGATTCACATCGGTTCAATATTTTTGTTCCGCCTACAAGGTGACACATTCTGCGAATACCGAGGCAAACAAAATGGTCTGAAGTGTAGTATCCTTTTGTCTTTTATCATTTGGGTAGAACCACCAACTTTCTTAAGGATTCACATTGGGTTCAAAATTTTTGTTCTACCTCTGAGGTGGCATATTTTACACGTACCAGGGTGAAAAAAATGGTCCAACATGCGGTATCATTTTGTCTTTTATTATTTGGGTAGAACCACCACCTTGGTTAAGGATTCATGTAGGGTTCACCATTTTTTTCTGCCTCCGAGGTGGTGAATTTTGCGCATACTAAGACAAACAAAATGGTCCAACATGTATTATCCTTTTTTCTTTTATCATTTGGGTTGAACCACCAACTTGGTTAAAGATTTATGTCGGGTTCACTATTTTTGTTCTACCTCTGAGGTGGAACTTTTTACAGGTGGTGCAGAAATGGTTCGACAAGAATCATCACCCATCCCTTTTTATATAGGGACAAGTTTTTTTCGAATTTACAATTCCTTTGTTTTGACCTGTTCGGCATCATTATCCTTTAAAGAAGGTTTAATTAACCCTACTGGAACTGTTGGTCCCAGTGAGCCATTGCGTGGGGGTCAAGCACTCATGCAGTTAGTTCTTCTCAGATATAACTTCCTCGTATGGTCTAAAATGGGTTTATTCGTGGAGCCAAGAATGCCCAATGACCCTGGTATCCATGATTCATGGACCTTATTTCCAAAGGAAGGCGCTCATTGGCTGACGATTTGGCCAGCGATACTTAAGGACTCTATTGATCAAGAGGCTGGAAGGTCAGGCTCACCACACCCTTCCACGAGAGGATTATTGCCTGTTCCAAGACTCTCTTATAGATTTAAGTCATTTTCATATGTTCGTGAATCCTTGGTTTATTCTTGAAGTTTGTGACCATATGCTACCATTGGTTTTCAATATTGTCTTAAGCATGCATATATATTTGATTCTATGAAGGTGATGTTTACTTGAGCCAGTTTATAAGTAACTCTGGTGTTTATCGTCATCTAGGGGGGGTAGAAGGTGACTTGATGTTGGGATTAGGCCCACAAGGAGGGATTCCTACATATCCTCAGGAGAGGAATCATAACCCACGTAGTTGGGATTTTGTGGGGATTACGCATGGGAGCTTCCCGTCTGAGGAAACATTATTTGGAGAACCCTTTATAGATGAGAGACCTTTTGAGCTCAGGCCTTCTGGTAGGCATCCTACATATCTTGGTTTGATCAGGAATCAGAGTTCTCATAGTTCAGAATATATGGGGATTACATATAGAAGCTACCCATTTGAGAGACATGACTGGGTGAACCCTTTATAGATGGGAAACCTTTTGAGCTCGGGCCTTATGATAGACATCCTATGTATCTTGGTTGGATTGGGAATCATAGTTCTCATAGTTCAAAATGAGTGGGGCTTACGTATGGAAGATTACCATTTTAGAGACATGACTGGGTGGACCCTTTATGGATGGGCACCCTTTTGATATTAGGCCTTCTAGTAGGCATCCTATGTATCCTGTTTTGATCAGGAATCAGAGTTCTCATATTTTAGAACATGTGGGTATTACACATGTAATCTTCTTATTTGAGAGAAATGACTAGGTGAACCCTTTATGGATGGAAACCCTTTTGAGATCGGGCCTTCTGGTAGGTGTCCAACATATCCTGGTTTGATTAGGAATTAGTGTTCTCATAGTTTAGAACATGTGGATGTTGTAATCATCACAAAACTCTAAGAACAAATGAGTCATTCTTGGTTTGAGAAACAAGAGGATTTTAAAGATTCAAAAAATCACATGATTCCTCCCCTGTTTGTGGGGGAGGGAGAGCTCATGGTGGAAGAGGCTAGGGTGACTATGGGTGAGGGAACAAAGCAATGAACCTTTCAATGTGAAATGAAATTGAAGGTCACACGGCCCTACCTTAGAATATTGGAGACTTACCTCAGTGTGAGGGCCCCGAATCACATTTTGGGAAGGGGAGGAGTTTCTTCCTCATCAAAGGGGGGAGCAAACATAACCCCTTTGACTGATCACTATCCCTCATTGAATGGAAAAGAATGTGATCACACTTAATCTCTTGAGTGGGGAGGTACACATCAGTGTCCCATGGTTGGACTCCAAGTTATAGTGGGAATGTGGCCTCACAGTCATTCCCGAAGCCCACACCTTCATGGGGAGGGCCTTCATGACTCTGCTTACCGTGGGCATATAGATTGAATGGGGTATGCTAATGCACCCAATGGTATGATTTCATGGGTCCAATGGCTTTGGAGGAGGCTTTGTCCTAGTGTCAGGGGACTGGTTAGCAGAGGGATCATGGAGGACTGGATGGTAATGGTAGGGTGAGGTTGGAGCCAGAGGAAATGATACCTAAAAACACCCCATTCAGCATACTAATTTCTTATGTGGGATGGGAGATGCTTGACATACTGTAGTGGTATGCGGGAAGATGTGTCATCCGAGTACCAATGCGATACGTGGACATGGGTATTGGCCACCATGTACCATAGTGGTATGCATCTTCTCACGCCGCTTGGGGTTCCATCTGCGTACTGATGCAGTACGCGGTACTGGGTTCAGTCCACACAATAGTGCGCTACGTGGAGAGATATATTGAGGAATGGATCGGGGGATTTTCATTCTTGGGAAGTTCATCCACACGGAGTACATGGTTTAAGATTTCACCATTTAGGTTTGTGGTTCTCCTTTTATTTTTAGGTTCTAATATTTTATGGTTCATGGCCGGCTGTACCTATGGGGAGAATGTTTCGTGGTCCTGGCTTCGCCAAATAATCAATACGAAAGCCGGAGTGCAACCTCTAAGTATCCCTCAAGATTTCATCATCCGTCCTTCTCTCCATACATCTCCTTCTATGTGTCTATTATGTACTTTTACTATTCTCCTTTTATAGAGCATCAGAGAAATCATATATATTGGGCACACGAGACCATTTTTGGAGGCCCATTGAAGTAATATCTTGACCCATGGAATAATCGATCAACTAGGGTTTGTGGAGAGTTTGGTTCGTGGTTACAGTTCATGGAAACCCTGCTGGTTTGATTCATCTACGAACCGATGGGTTTTTGGAATGGTACACATATCTCTTCTGCACACGTGATTCCTTTGGTTGACATAGTTGGTAGTCACCATGTTTGCCGGCCATCGCTCTGTGGGACAACGTTTCGCAGAACGTATTGTATACCTGATGGTTCGCGATTAAGGTAGTCTGCATACCCTTCACAGTTATGGTATGCGGTTCACTCAAAATATTTTGAAAACTTGAATGTATTCAAGTTTCCTTTGAAATTTGCAACTCAATCTGAGTCCATTCACCCTATTAGACTTGGAGGAGTATTTTCTCCCTTCAGAAAAGCGATTGTGGGGGTATTTTCTTCCTTTAGTAGAATTTTCAGAACCCTAAACTCACTATGTTAAAAACCATATTTATGTTGATAATGAGGTAATTTATATTTCTTATCAAAACTTTCCTACAAAATATTCAAGCACAAGTGGAAAAAATTACATATTTAATGATTCACAAGATGAGTAAATCTCTAATTTAATAGTCATTTTTCATAATTGTTAAAAGGATATAGTCACTTCTATTTTTGGATATTTTAGAATCATATTTATGGAGATCAATGACATTGAATAAGAATATAATAAGATAGAAAATTCAATTAAAAAAAGTTAATGAAGAGTGTGGTATTATAAAGAAATGTAATTCCAGGAGTAAAAAAATTATAGATCTTAGAGAAAGGTGATCCATTGTTTTAAGGGATCAGTTAAGAGTATCCTAAAGAAAAATGGCATGATTAAGAGACTTGAATAAAATATCCATTCATTGGAGTAAAATTCAAGAAATAACATTGATGTCAAGAATATAAAATTGGCAGTTAAATCCAAGAAGATCAAGAATCTGACACATTTTTATAAGAAAGGAATACAATTCATGATAAGGAATTCAAAGAAATCATGAATGAGTTTGAATATAAATTTAATTAATTATAATTTGAGAATAATTTATCAATATGAAGTGTTATAAGCGTGAGATAAAAATGGAAAATTTGGAAATCTCTCAAGACGTATTTCTATAAGAGGTTGTAGAAAGAAGTGATGCTTCCACAAATATTTATATGGGAGATTATTATGCTAAAATGATACCAAATAGTGGAAAAAACATCTTGAGTTTATCCAATAATAATTATCAACCAAATATAAAAGAATATGTACCATCCATCTTAAATTAAAGTATTTTTACTAAATCTATTTCCATGAATAATATAGTTTTAAATACAAAATCTATAAAAAAATAGATGAGTAAAAATTATTATAACCTACCACCATATTAAATGTGGATAATGAAATTTATAGAATCAAAATGTAATGAACCAGAACTCTATTAATGAAATTTACCTTATTATGTTTATCTCATATAGTATAGATCACATAAAATTACATATAGAACACAAAAAAAGTTTAAAAATGAAGAATAAATGAAATAATAGGAATTTCTAGAAGTTAAGGAACCTATACCGAGGAAACAGTAACATGACCTTAGGAATAGTAATATGACCCTTATGAATAGTAAATCAGTCAAATGAATAGTAACCTCACTCATTTTTTTTATAAATAAAATTTAGAAATCTTATAAATGAAAGTATGATATATTTATACCATAATAAAAGTAAGTGAATATTTTAAAAATAATAATTAAGTGTTGGTATTTTTGTAAGTCATAAATATTTAATTAAAAAAAATTAATTAATAAGATTATTTGAAATAATTTTTTTATAAAATTTATTCATAAATAAATATTTTGTTTTCTTATAATTTTTGGATAATTTTATGAGACGTCAGTTAATTTTTTACGGTGTTATAAAATCAATTATAAATTTAAAATCTGTATTTTTTGAGTAAGTGATGGTTTTAATTAAAAATTAAATTTATCAAATTCAGAAAATTATTTTCATAAAATGAAGTTCATTTTTTAATTCTACATGTCAAAAAATGGTCACGGTGAATTTTTGAGATTTTTCTAAAGTACTTGAATTTTTTGTGAATAGTAAAATACAGTAATTTACGGTATAAACACATTACAAGTTAAACAAACTATTACTTAAGTCATAGATGATGTAATGAAAATAATCTCAAACTTAACTTATTATTTTATTATATGTTAAGATAATTCTCAAAATATTCATAGTCTTGATCCAAAATAATAGACAAATGAATAAAATATTCAAAAATCACACTTGTCATTCACTATAAATACCACCCTTCACCACCCCTTCTCCTCACACATTCCAATATTTGATCCTTGTAAAATTTCTTCCCAATACTCTTCCCAATATTATTCCCCATGTCAAAGATTTCTTGGTCTTAAAAAAATACCAAAACCAATCCCATTAAGGAGGTTCTCAAGAAAGCGTATTTAAGAGGAAAAATCTTCTTCCTTTTCCTTTTAATTTCATTTCAAGTTCTTTTCTTTTATTATTATCTTCTCACATACTATGTTAAAATGAACATGATAACTCCAGTATAATATAAATACTATAATTATATCATTTTAATGGAATATTCTTCTTGAAAATACTTTCTCCCTCTCTCTTTTATTTTAAAAACGAAACCATCATCCGTGAAGTGCCAATTTAAAACCGTCATGGACAAGGAATTTTTATTCTTCAATTTATTATTAAAGGATGTTAATGAATCCATTTTTATGGTTAAAAAAGACTATAATATACCTATTAAAACCCATTTAATTATCTATAAATAGTATATATAATTAATATTAATTCATACGACAAAACTATTTCATAATGATCGAAACCGCCAAAACAATCTAAATGATTATCACTAATGTTTTATCTAAAGAATCATACTCATAACATATAATAAAATGAATCATATGACCATTTAATATTAAATATGTTCATTAATATCATATAAATTCAATTCTGGTTAATTATAACCATTCCACATGAGCTTCCATACTCATATACAAGTATATAGACCGTGAAAACCAAGGAAACAAATGATCCTGAGAAATAAAATTATATCTTATAACACAAAAAAGGCCATAAATGAACATAATAAAATTATAAAAAATAAAATACATATATATAAGGTTCTTAATTAATTAAATAATGGATTTAATTTGAATTCTAGGACTTAAAGTTCAAGTACACAACATATTCAGACATAAGGTAAGAGTTTTCTTCCCAAACCTCCATTCTCATTTGAGTTATGCTTTCTTCTTCTATACACAAATGTAATTATTTATTATTTTCATATAATTCTTACAAATTATATATATATGTTACAAAATCATATATCTAGACCATTTCATCATTATTTTATTGGATAATAAATGTTTTACAAGGTTCCCTTCTCATTTCTTCCTGACACATAAGCCCGATTAAGGGGAACGTCTCGATTTATTACCCATTTTCAAGTACCATATATAATATGTTTTAATAAAACACTATTTTTATAAAATCACTAATTTTTTAATGAAAAAATATCTTCGTTAATATATGGTTTTATACAAATATTTTTACAAAATAAATATTCTTTGAAAAGTAAAAAATATATTTCCCACAAGAATTCATTGATGGTTTTATAAGAGTATTTTCATTTCAAAACTCCAGTTGATTATTATGTTTAATTGAGATTAATATTTTATGATATCATATACCATATATTATTTAATTTTTTATGATTATTTTGATTGTGTATGTGCTATCTTGATACCATTCGCCATATTACTCAGAATGGTTAGTGATTATGTTTACCGATTGGGGAATGTTTTTTACATTTCATATATTAGTTTCAATATGATCATATATGTTGATTATTTTTCAACCCTTTAATTTTATGAATTCATTGGACTTAGTAAGTGTTTGGTGGGGCCCACTATATCCCCTCGGTGCATTGGTAGGTCTCATGAGACAAACTAGTTTGGGTATGGGTTAACGTCTTACCCAATTATGTATGGTGTCTTGGAAGAAGCCTTACCAATATGTTTATGATGTACCACATTATTAATTACCTCATCATGGGATTATTATTTGATATTCCATGTGATTATTTGACTATTACAATATCCATGGTTAAGTTTCATTCTCCTATGATCACTTATATGGATTTATTTAATCAGTTTTATTCCTACCATATTATACTCAAGTTTTTGTTTTAATAGGAAGTGTTTTTAGTTATTCACCATGAATTATGGTTTATTATTAGATTAAGATGAATTATTACCCTTAATGATCATCAAAGATCACCCATTTATTATGTTTATATTCCCCAAGATGCCAAGATGAATTTTATGATTGACATGAAAAGATAATCTAGAAGAATAAGAGTGTTTCCAAAAGAGTCTCTATGATGTATTTCATTTCAAGTTGTAATGTTGAACTTATGTATGTATCTTGTTTTTCAAATTTACTAAACTATTCGGCCCTTTGGGATGTGTATTCCTTGTTTATATTCCAAAGTAATAAAGTAAGGAATCTACTCTAGGATACTGGGGTTTGGGTATTTACAGTTGGTATTAGAGGATGTTTAGTAGAAACCTTGGAAACTAGATTTGGAAAACATAGAATAGTTAACATAACCATAAGACAGACCTTGAGGATAATCATTGAATAACATCCTATAATTTTTTTTAAGGTATATATTTTTTGGATATTCCTAGAAATACGTCACTATCTTGATACCACAAGTGGAAGTGGTTCAAGAACAAATGTACCTAGGGGTAACAACTCCCACAAGGTGTCCCAGGAGTAACTCGGGGAAACCTGGTACATGAAAATGATCCTTACTATACACTCAGTTTGACACTTCTAGAGGATATTCTTAGGATAAGTCACATTTTCTTCACAAACAAATATGAAGGATTTAAAAGTAAATATGTCCCCAAAGAAACCATGATTATGATTATGAGATTAATTATGCATAAAATTTCAATTTATGTTAAATATTTTGCTAGTTTGAGATTATACACAACCTAATATAGTATGTGGAATTATTTAGAAAGGGTGACCAGTTGGAGGAATGTAAACCATATCAACACACATATCCCGTGTATGGATTACCCTCCTATGAAATATAATGATGTTAGTATTGGAGCTGTGACTAGTGATGAGAAACTTATAACTATACTGGGACAACTAACTTAGGTTATGGAAAACAACCTTACCCGTATAGAGCATCCTGAACCACAACGTGGAAGAGAAATGTTAGACCACTTTATACAAAAAATCCTCCATCATTAAATGGTACTATAAACCCATTTGTATCTGAGAAGAGGATAAGTTCCTTAGAGAAGATATTTCTAACTTTATGAAGTAACAAAAGGGAGAAGGTTGTAATGAGAATTTATCATCTATCAGGAGATGAAGACCAATGGTGGTTAATAATTCAAAACACAATGGAGGAAGAAGAAATTAAAAATATGGAATGGAGGGATTTTAAAGAAATTTTCCTAGAAAAATATTTTCCTCACGAAAAACAAGAAGATATAGAAACATAATTTTTGAATCTGAGGCCAAAGGAGGTTGAGAATGTTTCCAAGTATGAAGAAAACTTTACAAGGTTAGAAAAGAATGCCTCAGACTAAATACGTAATCCAAGGATAAATATTGATCGATTATTTGATAGTTTAAAACCATTCCACCAAAGGCACTGGTCTCCCAATCTTTCTCATCATACGAAGATATAGCCTCATGTGATATTAAGATAGAAAATGAATTCTCTAAGTCTTATGAATTTAAAAGAAATCAAGAGAAGAAGGGGGTTGCTGAACACTTTGGAAGAGGAAATAAGGAAATAGGGAAGAGGGGAGGATTTTACTTTCCACCACGCAATAAATGAGTAGAAAGGGGTTTATTCACCATAGTTTTTATCTATGGGGAGCTCCTATTATTTTCATTAAGAAGAAATATGGATCTATGAGGCTATAGATTTATTATAGAAAGTTCAATGCTATCATAATAAAGAACAAGTATACCCTACCTCACATTGATAAGTTTTTTGATCAACTTCATGTAGCTCATTACTTTTAGACGATTAAACTTTTATATGGATATCATAAATTGCATATGAAGAAGGAAGATATTATAAAGACAATATTTCAAACTAGGTATGAGCATTACGAGTTTGCAGTAATGACTTTTGGACTGACTAATGCACCCTCTGTTTTCATGGATCTAATGAATAGAGTTTTCAAGGAATATATTGATAAAATTATTGTGTTATTTATTTATAACATATTGATATATCCAAAAAGATACAAAGATCATGATAATCACTTGCGCATTGTTTTGAATACTCTTAGAAGAAATGAGTTATATGGGAAGTTTAGAAAGTGTGAATTGTAGTTTTAAAAAATTTCTTTTCTTGGCCATATTGTCTCTTAGGATGGAATCTTAGTAGATCCTATGAAGAAAAAGGTATTCCAGGAATGACCTACACTAATGAACATAACTGAGGTACAAAGTTATATTGGTTTAGCAGGTCATTATAGGTGTTTCGTTCAGATTTTTTCTCGATTATCTAACTCGTTAACCAAGATTACATGTAAAGTGGTTAATTTCACAGGTAAAAAATAGTGTGAAGAATGTTTTGAATAATTGAAGAGGATATTAGTGAATTCTTGAATCCTGACTCTACCATTAGGAAATGGTGGGTTTTTAATTTATAATGATGTATCAAAGAAAGGACTTGGTTGTGTCTTTATACAGAATTATAGAGTTATTACCTACTCATAAAGGCAGTTAAAAAATCAAGAACAAAACTATCCAACTCATGATCTTGATTTAGCAGATGTAATCTTCAATATGAAGATATGTAGAAACTATCTCGATGGTGAAATATGTGTGATATATACAGATCACAATATTTTGAAATATATGTTCTCATATAAAGAATTCAACATGAGTAAAAGTAGATGGCTCTAGCTACTCAAGGACTATGATTGTTCAATACACTACCATGCAGGGATTTAAAATAAGGTAGCAGATGCTTTGAGTAGGAAGGATCTTGGAGTTATTAACAAAATGATGATTGAAAAAGATACTATGTACATGGATCTAGAAAATATGGATATGGGAATTATCAGGGAAGGATAAACATAATTCTTTTTTCAAATTGTTTCCCAACCATATTTATAGGAAAGAATTAAAAGTTCTCAGTGTGATGATGAGAATCCTAAAAATAAAATAAAATTTGTGAATGATTGGAAGTTTCTAGTCTTCTTGTGTGAGAATGGAATTCTAAAATTTTAGAGGAGTATATATGTTACATATATACCCAATCTAAAAATGGAGTTATTGGATGATGAAAATAACTCGAATTTCTCTATACACCCTAATAGCACTAATATTTATGGAGATCTAAAAGAACATTTCTAGTGGGATAATATAAAGTGGGGAATTGTTGATTATGTATCAAGTTATTTAGTCTTTCAACATGTAAATAATGAAAGAAAAAATCCTAGAGGTTTCATGTATCCCCTTCCAATTCCTATATGGAAATGAGATAATATCACTATGGATTTTGTCACTAGATTACCAAAAACCCTAATAAATAATGACATGATATGGATGATTATTGATTAACTTACCAACTCTGCACATTTTCTCATTCTAAGGGAGGATTTACCATTGGAGAGCCTCACATGAATCTATATTAATGAAGATGTATGACTTCATAGAGCACCTATATCAATTGTGTATGATCATGATCTAGGATTTACAACTAAATTTTGGAAAATTATTTAGAAATCTTTGGATATTGAGCTTTATTTGAGTACTTCTTATCGCCCTCAAATTGATGGGCAGTCATAAATGATAATCCAAACTTTAAAATACATGTTGGGATCATGATCACTTGATTTTAAAGGTATGTGGGATCAGTATTTAACTTTGTTAGAGTTTTCCTACCGCAATAGTCTCTATTCTAGTATTTAAATGGAACCATATGAAGCATTGTATGGAAATAGATATTGTACACTAACTCGTTGGGATGAGGTTGGTGAAAGGAAGTTTCTAGGCCCAGATCTTGTGAAAGAAACAACAGAAAAGGTAAATACTATTCAAACCCACATCAAAGTGGATAAAAGAAGTAAAAAGAGCTATGAAGATAATCTAAGGAAGGATTTGGAATTTCAAGTGGGAGATCAATTTTTCTTGGAAGTATCTCCATGGAAGGGTGCTATAAGATTTGGGATGAAAGGGAAAATGAGCCCTAGGTATATTGGTCCTTTTGAAATTTTAGAGAGAGTTGGATCTATAGATAATAATTTGGTGATGCCACCTAGGATTTTGAAAGTACACAATGTGTTCCTAATCTAATTATTAAGAAAGTACATGCAAGATCCAATGAATGTCCTCAATTTTATTGGAATAGATATGGAACCTGACTTATCTTACTATAAAGATCCTATCTGGATTCAAGACACTAAAGAATAGGTGTTGAGGAATCAGATTGTAACACCCGAGACTTTTATGTTATATAAATCATCAAAGGAATCTTTTTCTACACAACACTTGCTTGGATTGCTTTACACGCAATCGCGACCTTCCTCGATAGCTTGCGTCGTACGCAATACCGAGTTTCACTAAACAACAATATGCTATTAAAACTAGCCGTTATGAATAGTAATAACCACTTTTTGAAATTTTATAAATTTTATTTTTCAAAATGGACTTCATTTTTGGACTCAGAATATCGAAATTAGCCTAGGGTGAAATTTTGGTATTTTTCTGAAAACATTCAATTTTTGATGAATAGTGAAACCACTAAGTGGTAGGTTAAAAACTGAATTTTGCATAAAACTTAATTTTACCGCTTCTGTGAATGGAATTTCAAAAATCCGAGAGACACGGTTAATATCAAGGACTAAAATGTGGTTCAATGAGATGAAAATAATTTTTTGGTGAATAGTAACTTTTTACTATTTTTACCGCGGTTAATAGTAAATAGGGTAACTAAGGGTAAATATGATATTAATATTACCCTAACACATGTCCTAATTCTATTGGACAAGTGTAATTCGACCAAAAACAAACTTAGGAATAAAATATGACCATTTAGGCCCACTTGGATTAGATTAGGACATTTATTATTAATTTATTTAAAGAAGGGTTAAAATAGTTAAAATCAATGTTTAATAAGTAAATCATTTTTAATATGGGGTTATACATAAGATAAATTCTATTGTAAATATTCATTAGAAAGATAAAAAGATTTCCTACATGATGGTATTTTATTTGTAATTTTTAGACATCAAATAATATAATTTATTTATGACACAAAGATGATGCAGTAATTATCTTATTAATGAAATATTGACATAATTGATGTTATAAACACAAAAATAAATGTAATTTGAGACTTTTTATGAATTCCACTAATTTTCTAGGTTACTATGATATATTAGTGTTGATTTAATCAACTTGGTTCGAACATATAATTCTGTTATGACTTTCAAACAAATCATATATCAAATAGTGTCAAAATTGACACAAAATAGTTTTTAAATCAAATATTATATTATTAATTGTTATTTTATTCCTAAAAATCTAAGGTTCGGCCAAATGACTTAGATAAGGATATATATATTAATAATAAACAATTTGGGGTTCGTTTGGCATGTTATAGTAAGTGTATTAACCATATAGTGAAAGAAAACAAAAAGACATGGTAAAAGTTAAATTAATTAACTTAGAGTTAAATCTAATTGATAAGGTTAAAATAATACCCTAAACTTGTCTAAATCCTATTGGTTGATAGGATTTCGACCCATCCCCACTTTATCTTCGAAATAAGACCCTTTGGAACCATTATAAACCGATTTTTACTTTAATATAAAATAATATTTTGAGATATTCCTAAGGTGCCCCTCTCCTCCCTTATAAAAGGGCACCTCCTCCCCCTCCTCCTCACACCAATTTGAGCACTCAAGCTCGGCCAACCCCTGCCATTTTCCCTTCTCCACTTCCCTAGAATAATCCTAGAGGTCCTGGTCTTCTCCAAATACCAATCTTAGTTCCTTAAGTGGAGTATTCAAAAAGGCGTTCCAAAGAAGAGGTAATATCCATTACCGATCTTTTCAATTTCTTTCTTCTTCAACTTCTTCTTCTTTAGTTGTTTCATGATAAAGTAATAACATCAGTATTACTTACATACTGATATGTTATTATAAATATGAAACAACCCTAATTCACCTTCTATCCATCCTACGGAAAAATGAAATCACCGCGCGTGCGTACGTACGGAATACCGTCTCCACGCCGTGGTGTAATCTATTTTCCACCATCACCTTACAAGGATGGGTATAATGGTGTAATCAGTAACTATATATGATTATTATTAAGTAATATTGATACTGAAATAATATATATATATACTCCAATACAACTCCACGATCATAGGAACGATATCATCACTCGTGCGTACGTACGGAATACCGTCTCCACGATGTGATGCGACTCGTTCTACATGATCTTCATTTCATAATGATTATATAAATTAATTGAATGAATGAATATGGTATATACTACACTAATACCATTCTGGAAATGAATTATCTATAACCTAAAGATAAGAATAAGAATTTATTCGACAAAACACGCATAAGAACAAAAAGTTATAAAGACCCGAGTAACAAGTAACAATGAAATATTACTAACAAGAAGCTAATAATATGACCATATATGATCTCATATCAATATGTATGATTCTGGAATAAGTCAATAACATTATTTAAACCATTATACAGGAGCTTCGGACACGAACAAAGCAAATCGGACCTAAGGTAAGGGAAAATATCACAATCTCATTTTTATTCGAGATTGTTTATTCGTAAGTATTTACTGGGGTGCATTTTATCATCCACATCCATGTTCCCTCAATATGTAATATTATTTCCATCCACCTACAATTGTTTAAATCCAATTTTACCCTTCTATGAGTTTTTAGTAAAGGATATGAAAGGAATCTTTTTTCGTTTTTCGTACGAGGTACTTTTTGACTTTTCCGACAAAAGTACGAAGAATGTTTTTTTAACTTATACGGCACGAACGGATTTATACTATTTTATAAAGCCTTATTTTCATGAAGCTTACTCTAAAAGATTTCATGACTATTTTAAATAAAATCTCTTTCTTTTAAAATGGCATGATGTTTTGTGAAAAGAAATTGATTTTGAAGAAGAAAGGATATTTTCCTCAAGAATTCAATTCAAGTGTTTTATCAAAATTATTTTCCATATAAGATAATAAAGGGTTCTGTTTCTATCCATATTTTTACATTTATTTGACTATGTTGTGATGAAATTATGTTTATGAATTCCTTTATCTTATATGAATGGTTTTATGATGTCATGTTGTTTAAGAATCCCATTTTTATTACATGGGTTATGCAATGATGTATGATTTATGATTTTGTGGCACACATAAGAAAGGATTCATTAAGAGATGGGTGGGACCTATATCTCCCTCCAATGCATTGGGTAATGATTTTATATCTCATGAGATAGACATGGCTGGAACGGAAGGTTATTTCGGTTCAGTGATACAGGACTGAAACGAGGAGTGAACTCGGTTCAGAAAGGGACTTTGTCCACTAAGATAGTCTTGGCAATGAGTCATGACTAACAAGAAATGATTTTCCATGATTATGTGTGCATGCCACAAATATTCAAGTTTTATGTTATGATTATGGGGATCTCATTTTCACTTCTATGATTTATTCCATGTTAAGATATTATGATCTCTTTTGCAGGTTTTGATTTTCATAAAGATATGATATGATTTTTATTTCCTTTATTTGCCCTTGCTGAGAATTTGAGCTCACCCTTTTATGTTTTCTTTTCCCCAGGTCAGGAAGATGGATATTAAGTACAATATGCTAAAAGGGACCCTAGATATGATGAAATAAATGGGAGACACTGTAGAAGATTTATGAACCAGTTGTTTATGTTTCCCAGTTTCTAAAGACACTATACCTATACGGTCCTTTGTGGTTTTGTCATATGTTGTAATAAGTGTGCTTCAATATTGAAGTATTAAAAATGTATGTAAAGTATGGGTCGTTATAGTTGGTATCAGAGGAAAGGTATAGTCAACCTTTGGAAACTAGGATGTGAAAGCCTTAGTAAGAACCCTAAGGATAAGTCTAAGCATAGAACACAATCTTAGTGTTTTAGAAATGGCCTTGAATAACCTAGGATAAGACCATAAGCATGAAAATTTTATTCTTGAATTATGTGGTTTCCTATTATAATTAGTGTTGCTCACACTATTCTTCTTGGTTTTAGTCAATGGCTGGAACCCGAAGGAACCGTGTTAATGCGGAATGCGATGGGCAATGCAATGATTGTCCCCCTGAGCAACCAAACGATATGGGAGCTGGAATGCAAAATCTTGTAGCCATGCTCACACAACTTTCTCAAGCTATGAATCATGCAGGATTTCCAAACGAGCAAAGGAGGGAGCAACATTCTGTTGAATCCTTCATGAGGCAGCGTCCACCTTCTTTCAGCGGGTCTACTGATCCATTAGTTGCTGAACAATGGATTAGTACTACTGAAAAGATATTTTCAGTTCTTCAATGTTCTGAACATGATAAAGTCATCCTAGCAGTGTATTGTTTGGAAGGAGATGCTGATCAATGGTGGAATCTTGTTAAGAACACAAGGCAAAGGGATGAAATTGAGTCTATGGAATGGGACGAGTTCAAGAACTTATTTTTCAATAAGTACTTCCCTCGTATTCTCCGAACAAAGATGGAGAAAGAGTTCCTTGAACTGAAGCAAAGGGATGATGAATCTGTTAGTACCTATGATGCAAATTTTACAAGACTTGCAAGGTACGCTTCTGGTATTATTATCAAACCTGAGAGTAAGATCGATCGATTCTTTAGTGGCTTAAAACCAAGTCTTCGAAGGGCGTTAGCCATAAGGGACTTCAATAGCTACGAGGAAATCGTTCGATGTGCTCTCAAAGTCGAGATGGAGATTGGAGTAACCCATCAGTCACATGGTTTTGATAAGAAGAGGAAGATGAAATTCAAAGAAAAATCTAAAGAGCACACGGAAAAGATGATTAACTTTCCCTTATGCTCAAAGTGTGGAAAGAAACATGGAGGGAGTTGTCTTAAAGGGACAAGTAAATGTTTTAAATGTGGAAAGGAAGGTCATCGGGCATTTGAATGCCGTGATAATGGGAAGAAGATGTCTAATGATGCAAACAAAGGAAGGGATACACAGAATGAACCTGCTACACTTCAATGTTTCAAGTGCAAGGAGATGGGGCATTATGCCAATCAATGCCCAAATCCAAGGGTTGATGATGATGGTCGACGTCAACAAACTCTTAAAGCTAAATACAAAGGAAAGTCACATGCAATTTCTATCAGCGATGTGGAGTACGATAACGATGTGGTGAAAGGTACACTTACCATCCACTCTAAAGTAGCAAATGTTTTATTTGATTCTGGATCCACCCACTCTTTTATTTCTAAAGACTTTTCTAAGGGTATCACCGTATTACCTCAACAATTAGATGTTGAGTTAGCCGTGACAACACCTAATGGCACATCAATCGCATCAAAAGTTTATAATTCTTCTCCGATCGAAGTTTGTGGGAAAGTGCTTCCTGCAAATCTTGTGATCCTTCCTTTAGTGGAATTTGATGTGATTCTTGGCATGGATTGGCTTTCTCTACATGGAGCTCATATCAATTGCCAAAGAAGGGAAGTCACATTTCATATTCCAGATCAATCTACGATCGTCTATCAATGCAAGGATGAACATAACCTTCCAGTGGAAATTTCTTCCATCTTATGGGTATTGATTCCACTAAATGAAGGTTATTTATCTCAAATAGTTGGTGAGAAACTCACGATTAAGAATATGCCCATTGTACGGGAGTTTGATGATGTCTTTCCGGAGGAATTACCGGGTCTTCCACCAAATCGTGAAGTTGAGTTTTCAATAGAACTCGTACCGGGTGCTTTGCCTATTTCAAAGACACCTTATAGAATGGCCCCAATTGAGTTGCAGGAATTGAAGAAGCAACTCCAAGAGAATCTTGATAAGGGATTCATACGCCCTAGTGCGTCACCTTGGGGAGCACCTGTTCTATTTGTTAAGAAGAAAGATGGATCAATGAGACTCTGCATTGATTATCGAGAACTTAACAAGATCACTATCAAGAACAAATATCCTCTCCCACGCATTGATGACTTATTTGACCAACTATGCAGAGCTCAATACTTTTCCAAGATTGATCTTCGTTCAGGGTATCATCAATTAAGGGTCAAAAGGGAGGATATACCAAAGACGGCTTTCCGTACAAGGTATGGACACTATGAATTTATAGTGATGCCATTTGGTCTTACTAATGCCCCTGCTATCTTCATGGATCTAATGAATAGAGTCTTTAGAGACTATCTTGATCAATTTGTGGTAGTCTTTATAGACGATATCCTTGTCTATTCAAAGAGCAAGGAAGAGCATGAAGATTACTTGAGAATTATATTGAAGACCCTGAGAAAAGAGAAGCTTTATGCCAAATTTACCAAGTGTGAATTTTGGCTTCAAAAAGTTGCATTTTTGGGTCATATAATCTCAAAAGAGGGGATATCTGTGGATCCAGCAAAAACAGAGGTTATCGAAAGATGGTCAAGACCAACAACAGTAACTGAGATCCGAAGTTTTCTTGGTTTGGCTGGATATTATCGACGTTTTGTAAAAGATTTTTCACGATTATCTAATCCAATCACCAAGTTGACTCGGAAAGGAGTTAAGTTTGTCTGGACAGAGGAATGTGAAGAGAATTTCAAGGAGTTGAAAAGAAGGTTATCCAGTGCACCTGTGCTCACACTGCCTTGTAGTGGAGAAAGGTTTGTGATCCACAGTGATGCATCCAAGAAGGGATTGGGGTGTGTTCTTATGCAAAATGATATGGTGATAGCTTATGCCTCACGACAGTTGAAAATCCATGAGCAAAATTACCCAACACATGATTTGGAGTTGGCTGCGGTAATCTTTGCATTAAAGATTTGGAGGCATTACCTTTATGGTGAAAGGTGTGATATTTATACTGATCATAAAAGTTTAAAGTATATTTTCACACAAAAGGAGTTGAATATGCGTCAAAGAAGATGGTTGGAGCTGATTAAGGATTATGACTGCTCAATCCATTACCACCCTGGGAAAGCAAACAAGGTGGCAGATGCATTAAGTCGACAAGACCATGCTAGTTTATCCATGATGAGGATCACAAAAGATCCAATATTTATGGATTTACAAAGGATGGATCTTGGAATTATAATGGAAGGGGAAAAATCTTATCTTTCTCAAATGAATGTTCAACCATCTATACATGTGAAGATTAAAGAGGCACAGAAAGAAGATGTCGAGTTACAAAAGAAGGTGAGAAATGTTCCTGAATTCAACCTTGATTGTGATGGGATAATAAAGTTCAGGAATCGGGTTTGTGTTCCTCCCATCCCCGAATTAAAGAAAGAGCTGCTGGATGAGGCTCATAGTTCTTCATTCTCTATTCATCCTGGAAGCACGAAGATGTATAGGGACCTGAAAGAGTACTTCTGGTGGGATGGCATGAAAAGAGATGTTGCTGAATATGTCTCTCGATGCTTGGTTTGTCAACAAGTTAAAGCTGAGAGACAGAAGTCTAAGGGGATGTTACAACCATTACCCATACCCGAATGGAAATGGGAAAACATCACTATGGACTTTGTCACAGGACTTCCTAAAACATCCAAAGGCAATAATGCTATCTGGGTCATAGTTGATCGTCTTACAAAGTCTGCACACTTCATTCCTATTAGAGAGGATTTCTCTCTAGATCAGCTTGCCAGGATATATGTAAAGGAAGTGGTAAGATTGCATGGAGTACCACTTTCTATTATATCTGATCGAGATCCGAGATTTACCTCGAAGTTCTGGCGAAGTCTTCAGCATACTCTGGATACAGAGTTGAGTTTCAGCACTGCTTATCATCCCCAGACAGACGGTCAGTCTGAGAGAACAATTCAAACCCTAGAAGATATGTTGAGAGCTTGCTCTATGGATTTCAAAGGAGGTTGGGATCAACACCTACCTTTGGTGGAATTTTCTTATAATAATAGCTTTCACTCCAGTATTCAGATGGCTCCTTATGAAGCTCTCTATGGAAAGAAATGCAGGACTCCAACTTGCTGGGATGAAGTTGGGGAAAGAAAGCTATTAGGACCTGATCTCGTTGATGAAATGGCATAAAAGGTCAGATCTATTCAACAACACATAAGAGCAGCTCAGAGTCGGCAGAAAAGTTATGCCGACAACCGAAGAAAAGACCTAGAGTTTGAAGTGGGTGATAAAGTGTTCTTACGAATATCTCCCTGGAAGAGGGTTATGAGATTTGGAAAGAAGGGGAAGTTGAGCCCTAGATATATCGGTCCTTTTGAAATACTGGATCGTGTTGGGAAGGTAGCTTACCGATTGGCGCTTCCACCGAATCTCTCTCAAGTTCACGATGTGTTCCATGTATCTCTCCTGAGAAAGTACATACCAGATCCTTCACATGTACTCAGCTCAGAAGTTGTACCGCTGGAGCAAGATCTTTCTTATGAAGAACAGCCGATAGAGATTCTGGATCGTAGCGAAAAAGTCCTACGAAACAAGACCACTCGCTTGGTGAAAGTTTTATGGAGAAACCACCAACTTGAAGAAGCTACATGGGAGCTTGAGGATATGATGAGGGAGAAGTATCCTCATTTGTTTGTTGCAAAGTGACGAATTTCGAGGGCGAAATTCTTTTTAAGGGGGGTAGAATGTAACACCCGAGACTTTTATGTTATATAAATCATCAAAGGAATCTTTTTCTACACAACACTTGCTTGGCTTGCTTTACACGCAATCGCGACCTTCCTCGATAGCTTGCGTCGTACGCAATACCGAGTTTCACTAAACAACAATATGCTATTAAAACTAGCCGTTATGAATAGTAATAACCACTTTTTGAAATTTTATAAATTTTATTTTTCAAAATGGACTTCATTTTTGGACTCAGAATATCGAAATTAGCCTAGGGTGAAATTTTGGTATTTTTCTGAAAACTTTCAATTTTTGATGAATAGTGAAACCACTAAGTGGTAGGTTAAAAACTGAATTTTGCATAAAACTTAATTTTACCGCTTCTGTGAATGGAATTTCAAAAATCCGAGAGACACGGTTAATATCAAGGACTAAAATGTGGTTCAATGAGATGAAAATAATTTTTTGGTGAATAGTAACTTTTTACTATTTTTACCGCGGTTAATAGTAAATAGGGTAACTAAGGGTAAATATGATATTAATATTACCCTAACACATGTCCTACTTCTATTGGACAAGTGTAATTCGACCAAAAACAAACTTAGGAATAAAATATGACCATTTAGGCCCACTTGGATTAGATTATGACATTTATTATTAATTTATTTAAAGAAGGGTTAAAATAGTTAAAATCAATGTTTAATAAGTAAATCATTTTTAATATGGGGTTATTCATAAGATAAATTCGATTGTAAATATTCATTAGAAAGCTAAAAAGATTTCCTACATGATGGTATTTTATTTGTAATTTTTCGACATCAAATAATATAATTTATTTATGACACAAAGATGATGCAGTAATTATCTTATTAATGAAATATTGACATAATTGATGTTATAAACACCAAAATAAATGTAATTTGAGACTTTTTATGAATTCCACTAATTTTCTAGGTTACTATGATATATTAGTGTTGATTTAATCAACTTGGTTCGAACATATAATTCTGTTATGACTTTCAAACAAATCATATATCAAATAGTGTCAAAATTGACACAAAATAGTTTTTAAATCAAATATTATATTATTAATTGTTATTTTATTCCTAAAAATCTAAGGTTCGGCCAAATGACTTAGATAAGGATATATATATTAATAATAAACAATTTGGGGTTCGTTTGGCATGTTATAGTAAGTGTATTAACCATATAGTGAAAGAAAACAAAAAGACATGGTAAAAGTTAAATTAATTAACTTAGAGTTAAATCTAATTGATAAGGTTAAAATAATACCCTAAACTTGTCTAAATCCTATTGGTTGATAGGATTTCGACCCATCCCCACTTTAGCTTCGAAATAAGACCCTTTGGAACCATTATAAACCGATTTTTACTTTATTATAAAATAATATTTTGAGATATTCCTAAGGTGCCCCTCTCCTCCCTTATAAAAGGGCACCTCCTCCCCCTCCTCCTCACACCAATTTGAGCACTCAAGCTCGGCCAACCCCTGCCATATTCCCTTCTCCACTTCCCTAGAATAATCCTAGAGGTCCTGGTCTTCTCCAAAGACCAATCTTAGTTCCTTAAGTGGAGGATTCAAAAAGGCGTTCCAAAGAAGAGGTAATATCCATTACCGATCTTTTCAATTTCTTTCTTCTTCAACTTCTTCTTCTTTAGTTGTTTCATGATAAAGTAATAACATCAGTATTACTTACATACTGATATGTTATTATAAATATGAAACAACCCTAATTCACCTTCTATCCATCCTACGGAAAAATGAAATCACCACGCGTGCGTACGTACGGAATACCGTCTCCACGCCGTGGTGTAATCTATTTTCCACCATCACCTTACAAGGATGGGTATAATGGTGTAATCAGTAACTATATATGATTATTATTAAGTAATATTGATACTGAAATAATATATATATATACTCCAATACAACTCCACGATCATAGGAACGATATCATCACTCGTGCGTACGTACGGAATACCGTCTCCACGATGTGATGCGACTCGTTCTACATGATCTTCATTTCATAATGATTATATAAATGAATTGAATGAATTAATATGGTATATACTACACTAATACCATTCTGGAAATGAATTATCTATAACCTAAAGATAAGAATAAGAATTTATTCGACAAAACACGCATAAGAACAAAAAGTTATAAAGACCCGAGTAACAAGTAACAATGAAATATTACTAACAAGAAGCTAATAATATGACCATATATGATCTCATATCAATATGTATGATTCTGGAATAAGTCAATAACATTATTTAAACCATTATACAGGAGCTTCGGACACGAACAAAGCAAATCGGACCTAAGGTAAGGGAAAATATCACAATCTCATTTTTATTCGAGATTGTTTATTCGTAAGTATTTACTGGGGTGTATTTTATCATCCACATCCATGTTCCCTCAATATGTAATATTATTTCCATCCACCTACAATTGTTTAAATCCAATTTTACCCTTCTATGAGTTTTTAGTAAAGGATATGAAAGGAATATTTTTTCGTTTTTCGTACGAGGTACTTTTTGACTTTTCCGACAAAAGTACGAAGAATGTTTTTTTAACTTATACGGCACGAACGGATTTATACTGTTTTATAAAGCCTTATTTTCATGAAGCTTTCTCTAAAAGATTTCATGACTATTTTCAATAAAATCTCTTTCTTTTAAAATTTAATGATGTTTTGTGAAAAGAAATTGATTTTGAAGAAGAAAGGATATTTTCCTCAAGAATTCAATTCAAGTGTTTTATCAAAATTATTTTCCATATAAGATAATAAAGGGTTCTGTTTCTATCCATATTTTTACATTGATTTGACTATGTTGTGATGAAATTATGTTTATGAATTCCTTTATCTTATATGAATGGTTTTATGATGTCATGTTGTTTAAGAATCCCATTTTTATTACATGGGTTATGCAATGATGTATGATTTATGATTTTGTGGCACACATAAGAAAGGATTAATTAAGAGATGGGTGGGACCTATATCTCCCTCCAATGCATTGGGTAATGATTTTATATCTCATGAGATAGACATGGCTGGAACGGAAGGTTATTTCGGTTCAGTGATACAGGACTGAAACGAGGAGTGAACTCGGTTCAGAAAGGGACTTTGTCCACTAAGATAGTCTTGGCAATGAGTCATGACTAACAAGAAATGATTTTCCATGATTATGTGTGCATGCCACAAATATTCAAGTTTTATGTTATGATTATGGGGATCTCATTTTCACTTCTATGATTTATTCCATGTTAAGATATTATGATCTCTTTTGCAGGTTTTGATTTTCATAAAGATATGATATGATTTTTATTTCCTTTATTTGCCCTTGCTGAGCATTTGAGCTCACCCTTTTATGTTTTCTTTTCCCCAGGTCAGGAAGATGGATATTAAGTAGAATATGCTAAAAGGGACCCTAGATATGATGAAATAAATGGGAGACACTGTAGAAGATTTATGAACCAGTTGTTTATGTTTCCCAGTTTCTAAAGACACTATACCTATACGGTCCTTTGTGGTTTTGTCATATGTTGTAATAAGTGTGCTTCAATTTTGAAGTATTAAAAATGTATGTAAAGTATGGGTCGTTATAGTTGGTATCAGAGGAAAGGTATAGTCAACCTTTGGAAACTAGGATGTGAAAGCCTTAGTAAGAACCCTAAGGATAAGTCTAAGCATAGAACACAATCTTAGTGTTTTAGAAATGGCCTTGAATAACCTAGGATAAGACCATAAGCATGAAAATTTTATTCTTGAATTATGTGGTTTCCTATTATAATTAGTGTTGCTCACACTATTCTTCTTGGTTTTAGTCAATGGCTGGAACCCGAAGGAACCGTGTTAATGCGGAATGCGATGGGCAATGCAATGATTGTCCCCCTGAGCAACCAAACGATATGGGAGCTGGAATGCAAAATCTTGTAGCCATGCTCACACAACTTTCTCAAGCTATGAATCATGCAGGATTTCCAAACGAGCAAAGGAGGGAGCAACATTCTGTTGAATCCTTCATGAGGCAGCGTCCACCTTCTTTCAGCGGGTCTACTGATCCATTAGTTGCTGAACAATGGATTAGTACTACTGAAAAGATATTTTCAGTTCTTCAATGTTCTGAACATGATAAAGTCATCCTAGCAGTGTATCGTTTGGAAGGAGATGCTGATCAATGGTGGAATCTTGTTAAGAATACAAGGCAAAGGGATGAAATTGAGTCTATGGAATGGGACGAGTTCAAGAACTTATTTTTCAATAAGTACTTCCCTCGTATTCTCCGAACAAAGATGGAGAAAGAGTTCCTTGAACTGAAGCAAAGGGATGATGAATCTGTTAGTACCTATGAAGCAAATTTTACAAGACTTTCAAGGTACGCTTCTGGTATTATTATCCAACCTGAGAGTAAGATCGATCGATTCTTTAGTGGCTTAAAACCAAGTCTTCGAAGGGCGTTAGCCATAAGGGACTTCAATAGCTACGAGGAAATCGTTCGATGTGCTCTCAAAGTCGAGATGGAGATTGGAGTAACCCATCAGTCACATGGTTTTGATAAGAAGAGGAAGATGAAATTCAAAGAAAAATCTAAAGAGCACACGGAAAAGATGATTAACTTTCCCTTATGCTCAAAGTGTGGAAAGAAACATGGAGGGAGTTGTCTTAAAGGGACAAGTAAATGTTTTAAATGTGGAAAGGAAGGTCATCGGGCATTTGAATGCCGTGATAATGGGAAGAAGATGTCTAATGATGCAAACAAAGGAAGGGATACACAGAATGAACCTGCTACACTTCAATGTTTCAAGTGCAAGGAGATGGGGCATTATGCCAATCAATGCCCAAATCCAAGGGTTGATGATGATGGTCGACGTCAACAAACTCTTAAAGCTAAATACAAAGGAAAGTCACATGCAATTTCTATCAGCGATGTGGAGTACGATAACGATGTGGTGAAAGGTACACTTACCATCCACTCTAAAGTAGCAAATGTTTTATTTGATTCTGGATCCACCCACTCTTTTATTTCTGAAGACTTTTCTAAGGGTATCACCGTATTACCTCAACAATTAGATGTTGAGTTAGCCGTGACAACACCTAATGGCACATCAATCGCATCAAAAGTTTATAATTCTTCTCCGATCGAAGTTTGTGGGAAAGTGCTTCCTGCAAATCTTGTGATCCTTCCTTTAGTGGAATTTGATGTGATTCTTGGCATGGATTGGCTTTCTCTACATGGAGCTCATATCAATTGCCAAAGAAGGGAAGTCACATTTCATATTCCAGATCAATCTACGATCGTCTATCAATGCAAGGATGAACATAACCTTCCAGTGGAAATTTCTTCCATCTTATGGGTATTGATTCCACTAAATGAAGGTTATTTATCTCAAATAGTTGGTGAGAAACTCACGATTAAGAATATTCCCATTGTACGGGAGTTTGATGATGTCTTTCCGGAGGAATTACCGGGTCTTCCACCAAATCGTGAAGTTGAGTTTTCAATAGAACTCGTACCGGGTGCTTTGCCTATTTCAAAGACACCTTATAGAATGGCCCCAATTGAGTTGCAGGAATTGAAGAAGCAACTCCAAGAGAATCTTGATAAGGGATTCATACGCCCTAGTGCGTCACCTTGGGGAGCACCTGTTCTATTTGTTAAGAAGAAAGATGGATCAATGAGACTCTGCATTGATTATCGAGAACTTAACAAGATCACTATCAAGAACAAATATCCTCTCCCATGCATTGATGACTTATTTGACCAACTATGCGGAGCTCAATACTTTTCCAAGATTGATCTTCGTTCAGGGTATCATCAATTAAGGGTCAAAAGGGAGGATATACCAAAGACGGCTTTCCGTACAAGGTATGGACACTATGAATTTATAGTGATGCCATTTGGTCTTACTAATGCCCCTGCTATCTTCATGGATCTAATGAATAGAGTCTTTAGAGACTATCTTGATCAATTTGTGGTAGTCTTTATAGACGATATTCTTGTCTATTCAAAGAGCAAGGAAGAGCATGAAGATCACTTGAGAATTATATTGAAGACCCTGAGAAAAGAGAAGCTTTATGACAAATTTACCAAGTGTGAATTTTGGCTTCAAAAAGTTGCATTTTTGGGTCATATAATCTCAAAAGAGGGGATATCTGTGGATCCAGCAAAAACAGAGGTTATCGAAAGATGGTCAAGACCAACAACAGTAACTGAGATCCGAAGTTTTCTTGGTTTGGCTGGATATTATCGACGTTTTGTAAAAGATTTTTCACGATTATCTAATCCAATCACCAAGTTGACTCGGAAAGGAGTTAAGTTTGTCTGGACAGAGGAATGTGAAGAGAATTTCAAGGAGTTGAAAAGAAGGTTATCCAGTGCACCTGTGCTCACACTGCCTTGTAGTGGAGAAAGGTTTGTGATCTACAGTGATGCATCCAAGAAGGGATTGGGGTGTGTTCTTATGCAAAATGATATGGTGATAGCTTATGCCTCACGACAGTTGAAAATCCATGAGCAAAATTACCCAACACATGATTTGGAGTTGGCTGCGGTAATCTTTGCATTAAATATTTGGAGGCATTACCTTTATGGTGAAAGGTGTGATATTTATACTGATCATAAAAGTTTAAAGTATATTTTCACACA
Source organism: Viscum album (assembly GCA_963277665.1). NCBI lineage: Eukaryota > Viridiplantae > Streptophyta > Magnoliopsida > Santalales > Viscaceae > Viscum > Viscum album. The sequence continues at coordinate 958,956,684 of OY728138.1, read as the reverse complement.
AAAGGAGTTGAATATGCGTCAAAGAAGATGGTTGGAGCTGATTAAGGATTATGACTGCTCAATCCATTACCACCCTGGGAAAGCAAACAAGGTGGCAGATGCATTAAGTCGACAAGACCATGCTAGTTTATCCATGATGAGGATCACAAAAGATCCAATATTTATGGATTTACAAAGGATGGATCTTGGAATTATAATGGAAGGGGAAAAATCTTATCTTTCTCAAATGAATGTTCAACCATCTATACATGTGAAGATTAAAGAGGCATAGAAAGAAGATGTCGAGTTACAAAAGAAGGTGAGAAATGTTCCTGAATTCAACCTTGATTGTGATGGGATAATAAAGTTCAGGAATCGGGTTTGTGTTCCTCCCATCCCCGAATTAAAGAAAGAGCTGCTGGATGAGGCTCATAGTTCTTCATTCTCTATTCATCCTGGAAGCACGAAGATGTATAGGGACCTGAAAGAGTACTTCTGGTGGGATGGCATGAAAAGAGATGTTGCTGAATATGTCTCTCGATGCTTGGTTTGTCAACAAGTTAAAGCTGAGAGACAGAAGTCTAAGGGGATGTTACAACCATTACCCATACCCGAATGGAAATGGGAAAACATCACTATGGACTTTGTCACAGGACTTCCTAAAACATCCAAAGGCAATAATGCTATCTGGGTCATAGTTGATCGTCTTACAAAGTCTGCACACTTCATTCCTATTAGAGAGGATTTCTCTCTAGATCAGCTTGCCAGGATATATGTAAAGGAAGTGGTAAGATTTCATGGAGTACCACTTTCTATTATATCTGATCGAGATCCGAGATTTACCTCGAAGTTCTGGCGAAGTCTTCAGCATACTCTGGATACAGAGTTGAGTTTCAGCACTGCTTATCATCCCCAGACAGACGGTCAGTCTGAGAGAACAATTCAAACCCTAGAAGATATGTTGAGAGCTTGCTCTATGGATTTCAAAGGAGGTTGGGATCAACACCTACCTTTGGTGTAATTTTCTTATAATAATAGCTTTCACTCCAGTATTCAGATGGCTCCTTATGAAGATCTCTATGGAAAGAAATGCAGGACTCCAACTTGCTGGGATGAAGTTGGGGAAAGAAAGCTATTAGGACCTGATCTCGTTGATGAAATGGCAGAAAAGGTCAGATCTATTCAACAACACATAAGAGCAGCTCAGAGTCGGCAGAAAAGTTATGCCGACAACCGAAGAAAAGACCTAGAGTTTGAAGTGGGTGATAAAGTGTTCTTACGAATATCTCCCTGGAAGAGGGTTATGAGATTTGGAAAGAAGGGGAAGTTGAGCCCTAGATATATCGGTCCTTTTGAAATACTGGATCGTGTTGGGAAGGTAGCTTACCGATTGGCGCTTCCACCGAATCTCTCTCAAGTTCACGATGTGTTCCATGTATCTCTCCTGAGAAAGTACATACCAGATCCTTCACATGTACTCAGCTCAGAAGTTGTACCGCTGGAGCAAGATCTTTCTTATGAAGAACAGCCGATAGAGATTCTGGATCGTAGCGAAAAAGTCCTACGAAACAAGACCACTCGCTTGGTGAAAGTTTTATGGAGAAACCACCAACTTGAAGAAGCTACATGGGAGCTTGAGGATATGATGAGGGAGAAGTATCCTCATTTGTTTGTTGCAAAGTGACGAATTTCGAGGGCGAAATTCTTTTTAAGGGGGGTAGAATGTAACACCCGAGACTTTTATGTTATATAAATCATCAAAGGAATCTTTTTCTACACAACACTTGCTTGGCTTTCTTTACACGCAATCGCGACCTTCCTCGATAGCTTGCGTCGTACGCAATACCGAGTTTCACTAAACAACAATATGCTATTAAAACTAGCCGTTATGAATAGTAATAACCACTTTTTGAAATTTTATAAATTTTATTTTTCAAAATGGACTTCATTTTTGGACTCAGAATATCGAAATTAGCCTAGGGTGAAATTTTGGTATTTTTCTGAAAACTTTCAATTTTTGATGAATAGTGAAACCACTAAGTGGTAGGTTAAAAACTGAATTTTGCATAAAACTTAATTTTACCGCTTCTGTGAATGGAATTTCAAAAATCCGAGAGACACGGTTAATATCAAGGACTAAAATGTGGTTCAATGAGATGAAAATAATTTTTTGGTGAATAGTAACTTTTTACTATTTTTACCGCGGTTAATAGTAAATAGGGTAACTAAGGGTAAATATGATATTAATATTACCCTAACACATGTCCTAATTCTATTGGACAAGTGTAATTCGACCAAAAACAAACTTAGGAATAAAATATGACCATTTAGGCCCACTTGGATTAGATTATGACATTTATTATTAATTTATTTAAAGAAGGGTTAAAATAGTTAAAATCAATGTTTAATAAGTAAATCATTTTTAATATGGGGTTATACATAAGATAAATTCGATTGTAAATATTCATTAGAAAGCTAAAAAGATTTCCTACATGATGGTATTTTATTTGTAATTTTTCGACATCAAATAATATAATTTATTTATGACACAAAGATGATGCAGTAATTATCTTATTAATGAAATATTGACATAATTGATGTTATAAACACCAAAATAAATGTAATTTGAGACTTTTTATGAATTCCACTAATTTTCTAGGTTACTATGATATATTAGTGTTGATTTAATCAACTTGTTTCGAACATATAATTCTGTTATGACTTTCAAACAAATCATATATCAAATAGTGTCAAAATTGACACAAAATAGTTTTTAAATCAAATATTATATTATTAATTGTTATTTTATTCCTAAAAATCTAAGGTTCGGCCAAATGACTTAGATAAGGATATATATATTAATAATAAACAATTTGGGGTTCGTTTGGCATGTTATAGTAAGTGTATTAACCATATAGTGAAAGAAAACAAAAAGACATGGTAAAAGTTAAATTAATTAACTTAGAGTTAAATCTAATTGATAAGGTTAAAATAATACCCTAAACTTGTCTAAATCCTATTGGTTGATAGGATTTCGACCCATCCCCACTTTAGCTTCGAAATAAGACCCTTTGGAACCATTATAAACCGATTTTTACTTTAATATAAAATAATATTTTGAGATATTCCTAAGGTGCCCCTCTCCTCCCTTATAAAAGGGCACCTCCTCCCCCTCCTCCTCACACCAATTTGAGCACTCAAGCTCGGCCAACCCCTGCCATTTTCCCTTCTCCACTTCCCTAGAATAATCCTAGAGGTCCTGGTCTTCTCCAAAGACCAATCTTAGTTCCTTAAGTGGAGGATTCAAAAAGGCGTTCCAAAGAAGTGGTAATATCCATTACCGATCTTTTCAATTTCTTTCTTCTTCAACTTCTTCTTCTTTAGTTGTTTCATGATAAAGTAATAACATCAGTATTACTTACATACTGATATGTTATTATAAATATGAAACAACCCTAATTCACCTTCTATCCATCCTACGGAAAAATGAAATCACCGCGCGTGCGTACGTACGGAATACCGTCTCCACGCCGTGGTGTAATCTATTTTCCACCATCACCTTACAAGGATGGGTATAATGGTGTAATCAGTAACTATATATGATTATTATTAAGTAATATTGATACTGAAATAATATATATATATACTCCAATACAACTCCACGATCATAGGAACGATATCATCACTCGTGCGTACGTACGGAATACCGTCTCCACGATGTGATGCGACTCGTTCTACATGATCTTCATTTCATAATGATTATATAAATGAATTGAATGAATGAATATGGTATATACTACACTAATACCATTCTGTAAATGAATTATCTATAACATAAAGATAAGAATAAGAATTTATTCGACAAAACACGCATAAGAACAAAAAGTTATAAAGACCCGAGTAACAAGTAACAATGAAATATTACTAACAAGAAGCTAATAATATGACCATATATGATCTCATATCAATATGTATGATTCTGGAATAAGTCAATAACATTATTTAAACCATTATACAGGAGCTTCGGACACGAACAAAGCAAATCGGACCTAAGGTAAGGGAAAATATCACAATCTCATTTTTATTCGAGATTGTTTATTCGTAAGTATTTACTGGGGTGTATTTTATCATCCACATCCATGTTACCTCAATATGTAATATTATTTCCATCCACCTACAATTGTTTAAATCCAATTTTACCCTTCTATGAGTTTTTAGTAAAGGATATGAAAGGAATCTTTTTTCGTTTTTCGTACGAGGTACTTTTTGACTTTTCCGACAAAAGTACGAAGAATGTTTTTTTAACTTATACGGCACGAACGGATTTATACTGTTTTATAAAGCCTTATTTTCATGAAGCTTTCTCTAAAAGATTTCATGACTATTTTCAATAAAATCTCTTTCTTTTAAAATTGCATGATGTTTTGTGAAAAGAAATTGATTTTGAAGAAGAAAGGATATTTTCCTCAAGAATTCAATTCAAGTGTTTTATCAAAATTATTTTCCATATAAGATAATAAAGGGTTCTGTTTCTATCCATATTTTTACATTGATTTGACTATGTTGTGATGAAATTATGTTTATGAATTCCTTTATCTTATATGAATGGTTTTATGATGTCATGTTGTTTAAGAATCCCATTTTTATTACATGGGTTATGCAATGATGTATGATTTATGATTTTGTGGCACACATAAGAAAGGATTCATTAAGAGATGGGTGGGACCTATATCTCCCTCCAATGCATTGGGTAATGATTTTATATCTCATGAGATAGACATGGCTGGAACGGAAGGTTATTTCGGTTCAGTGATACAGGACTGAAACGAGGAGTGAACTCGGTTCAGAAAGGGACTTTGTCCACTAAGATAGTCTTGGCAATGAGTCATGACTAACAAGAAATGATTTTCCATGATTATGTGTGCATGCCACAAATATTCAAGTTTTATGTTATGATTATGGGGATCTCATTTTCACTTCTATGATTTATTCCATGTTAAGATATTATGATCTCTTTTGCAGGTTTTGATTTTCATAAAGATATGATATGATTTTTATTTCCTTTATTTGCCCTTGCTGAGCATTTGAGCTCACCCTTTTATGTTTTCTTTTCCCCAGGTCAGGAAGATGGATATTAAGTAGAATATGCTAAAAGGGACCCTAGATATGATGAAATAAATGGGAGACACTGTAGAAGATTTATGAACCAGTTGTTTATGTTTCCCAGTTTCTAAAGACACTATACCTATACGGTCCTTTGTGGTTTTGTCATATGTTGTAATAAGTGTGCTTCAATTTTGAAGTATTAAAAATGTATGTAAAGTATGGGTCGTTATACAGATGACTTAGATGGTAAAGGTACTTTGGAAAAATCATAAAATTTAAGAGATGATATGGGAGCCTGAGAAGATTATGATGAATAACTACCCAAATCTTTTTGTGGGGTGACAATTTGAAAATTCTGAGGATGATTTTTTTTGTATGTGGGGAGAATTTAATGACCCATAACTCTATCAATGAAATTTCCCTTCTTAAATTTTTTTCATATAGTATAGATCACATAAAATCACTTATATAACATAACAAAAACTTTATAAATGAATAATAAATGAAGTAATAGGTATTTATAGAAGTTAAGGAACCTATACTGAGGAAATAGTAACTTAACCTTAGGAATAGTAATATGACCCTTATGAATAGTAAATATGTCAAATGAATAGTAACCCCACCCATGTTTTTATAAATAAAATTTAGGTATCTTATAAATGAAATTATGATATATTTACACCATAGTATAAGTAAGTGAATATTTTAAAAATTAATAATTAAGTGTTGGTATTTTTTAAGTTATAAATATTTAACTACAATTTTATAACTAATAAAATGATTTAAAAGAAAATTCCTTTTTTTAAACGTATTCCTAAGTAAATATTTTTTGTATTATGATTTTAGGATAATTTTATGAGGCCTTAGTTAATTTTTGAAAGTGTTATAAAACCAGTTATAAATTTAGAATCTGTAGTTTTTGAGTAAATGATGGTTTTAATTAAAAATTAAATTTCTCATATTTAGAAAATTATTTTCATAAAATGGAGTTTATTTTTTAATTATACACATCAAGAAATGGTTAGGGTGAATTTTGGATATTTTTATAAAATACTTTATTTTTTGGTGAATAGTAAAATATGGTAATTTACGGTATAAATACATTATAAGTTAAACACACGATTACTTGAGTCATAAATGATTTAAGAACCATAATCACAAACTTCTATTAATTATTTTAATATATTTTTTGATAATGATAAAACTATTCATAGTCTTGAGCCAAAATAATAATCAAATGAATAAAATATTCAAAAATCACCCATCTTCTTTACTATAAATACCACCCTTCACCATCCCTCCCCCTTACAAAATACAAGATTTGAGTCTTGTAAAATTTCCAACTAATCCTCTTCTCAATCCACTCCCCTACTTCAAGGATCTTTTGGTCTTAAAAAAATACCAAAACCAATCCCCTTAAAGAAGTTCTCAAAGAGGTGTATTCAAGAGGTAAAATCCTCTTCCCTTTCCTTTTAATTTCTTTTATTATTCTCTCCTCACCTACTCTATGAAAATGAACATGATTGCTAAAGTATAATCTAAATAATATAATTATATAATTTTAATGGAATATTCTTCCTCAAACTTATCTCTCTCTCTCTTTTATTTTAAAAATGAAATCATCGTCCTTGAAGTGCCGATTTACAACCTTCATGGACGACTAATTTTTGTTCTTCAATTCATCCTTCTAGGATTGTAATGAAACCATTTTATGGTTAAAACAAACTATAATATATTTATTACAGCCTATTTAATATTCTATAACTAGTATATATATGTAATATTAATTCATATGACAAAACTATTCTATAATGATCGAAAACCGCCAAAATAATCTAAATTATTATCACTAATGTTTTATCTAATAAATCATCCTCATACCATATAACCAAATTAATTATATAACCGTTTAATATTATTTATGTTAATTAATATAATATAAATTTAATTATTGATAATTATACCCATTCCACATGAAATTCCATACACATATACAAGCATACCGATCATGAAAACCAAGGAAACAAACCCTCCTGAGCAATAAAATTGTATTTTATAACTCATCAAAAGGCCATAAATGAACTTAATAAATTTATAATAAATAAAATACATATAAATAAGGTTATTAATTAATTAATTAATGGATTTAATTTTATTATCTAGGACTTTAAGGTTAAGTGCATAACACATTCAGACATAAAGTAAGGGTTTTCTTCCTGAACCTCCATTCTCATTCAATTTATGATTTATTATTATATACACAAATTAAATTATTTAAATTTTTTTATAATTATTATAAATTATATATATATGTCCCAAAATAATATAGCCAGACCTTTTCATCATTCTTCTATTGGATAATAAATTTTTAACAAGGTTCTCTTCTCATTTCTTCCTAATACGTAAGACCGATTGAAGGGAACATCTCGATTCCTTACCCATTTTAAAGTACCATATGTAATATATTTTAAGAAAAAAATATTTTTATAAAATCAATATTTTTTTCATGAAAAACTGTCATACTTAATTTGTGGTTTTATACAAATATTTTTCCAAAATAACACTTCTTTTCAAAGTAAAAAAGAGTATTTCTCTAAATAATTACTCGATGGTTTTATAAGAGTAATTTCATTTCAACACTCTTGTTGATTGTTATGTTTAATTAGGATTAATATTTTTTGATATCATCTACCATATTTTATTTAATGTTTTATGATTATTTTGACTGTGGATAATCTATCTTGATACCATTCACCATATTACTCCGAATGCTCAGTGATTATGTTTACTATTTGGGGAAAGTTATTTATATTTCATATGTTAGTTTCAATATGAATGTATATGTTAATTATGTTTAACCCCTTTCATATGAGGAATCCATTGGACTTAGTAAGTGTCGGGTGGGGTCTGCTATAGCCCCTCGGTGCATCAGTAAGTCAAATAAGACAAACTAGTTTGGGTATAGGGTAACGTCTTACCCGATTATGTATGGTGTCTTGGATGACGCCTTGAAAGTTTTTTTATGATGCCCCGTATTATGAATTACCTCATTTTGAGATTAGTATTTGATATTCCATGTGATTATTCGACTAGTATAATATCCACGGTTAAGTTTCATTCTTCTATGATCACTAATATTGATTTATTTAATCAACTTTTAAATCTACCATATTATGATCATGTTTTTGTTTTAATAGCATGTGTTTTTAGTTATTTGCCATGCCTTATGTTTTATTTTCAGATTCTGCTAAATTATTACCCTTACTAAGTATCTGATATCACCCATTTCTTATGTTTATATTCCCCAAGATGCTAATATGAATTTTATGAATGACATGCAAAGATAATCTAGAATAATAAGAGTGTTTCCAAAGAAGTCTCTATGATGTATTTCATTTCTTGTTGTAATTCTGAACTTATATATGTATCTTGTTTTCCAAATTTATTATATTATTCTGTCATTTAGGTTGAATCTTTCTTTTTTATATTCTAATGTAATAAAGTAAGGCACCAAAACTGGGCTATTGGGGTCGGGGTCTTTACACATAGGTTACCTAAAATATGCCCAACTAGATGAGAAGAATGAATAAAAAATTGAATGATATCAATTTTGGGCATAGTGAATTTGATTTTTGGTATAATAAATCAATTGATAAATTGAAAATTAATCCTATAGTTCAAGGGAGAAAATATAATATGAAGTAACATCCATGAAAAAAATGTAAAAATTCTATCTATCTCAAATATATTTGGAAATATTAGTAATTTATATAACATTTTGAGTGGTTGTGGTGATAGTGTTAGTGCATGATCAATTAATAATGTATGAAAAAAATGAATAAATAATACCAAATAATCTAAAAAAGTAAGAAGTGGTAGCCTTGGTAAGTAAGATTAAGGTTGTTACAAACTATAATACTCCCAATTAGATTTAAAATAAAATCAGATATCCATGGAAAAATAATAAAAATAAGTTTTAGTTTTAAAGAAGGATTAAGAAGTCTAAGAGTAGTTCCATTTTAATAATAAAGGGATACTTTTGTTGTAAAATAAGAGGATAAACCTTGGAATCATGAAAAAATCCATAGAAATATGTTTTAATGGAAGAAAGAAAATCATAATGAGAAATAAATTCAAGAAATTCACAAAGGGATTGGTTTATTAAAAAGACTCTCAAGAGGCCATGTTGGAACTCCAAGAATAATTCCAATATACCCAAAGAGTGTATAATTATTTGGCCAATAGATTTGAATAAAGTAAGGAAGATGGATGATGCATAAATTAAATCCTGTGCTAAAGTGAAGAAATAAATTCCACATAATGAAACAAAATTTCATGATAGGCTGTTAATAAATACAAGCCAATTGTTTCAAAAGACAAGTGTATGGAAAATTCAAGAAGACTATCATTACTAAAAAATGTTACTAAATTTTTTTTTCATCATAATAATAATCCATTAATAAGATAAATATTTTATGAGGTGATGCATTTGTCTTCATGGATAAAGATAAGAGAAGTATCCCACACAAAGAAATTAAATCAGAGAAGAATTCAATGTTACCCAAATAAAATATAGAATTAGGAAATAGATTTGAAATAATGAAGGATAATTTCAAGGTTAAAATTGGAAATAAATGGGTTACTTGGTTGAGAAAAAATTCTCAACCTTTTTATTCACATTAATGAACAAAGAGTTCCACCTTATTCTCTATCATTTGCGTTATATTTTCCTGATTACAATATAAGGAATTGAAGGTGAAGCCTGCTCTCAATAGGAGAACTTGATAGGTAGTAAAAAATTTCAACAATTTATAGTAAAATAAACAAGTATCAATCTAGAAGGATCTATACATTGATATTATAAATAAAGTGTGTTAAATAAGATCATCCTTTATGAAGTCATGAAATTTTTTAAATCTAGACAGCTGCTTAGTGATCCATTTTGGTACATTATTGAAATCTATATATAAATGAAAAACACCTTAATGAAGATTATTTAGTGCATATACCTAAATAGATAAAAGTGAATAATATCTTATAGAATATTCTTGGATTATTAATTCATACAAACCTATATTCTAAAATATGATTGAAAAATGTGTCATTAAAAAGGTATAAATTAATATCCTCTTATCCTTGATGATTAAAAATTAGTCATTAACATTAAGGGGGATAAATTCAATTTAATAAATGAGATGAAATAAATTTAAAGAATATATAGTGTTATTTTTTAAAGTTTAATACTGATTATTTGTTCTTAAATGTTTTTAATGTGTGGGTGGAAGTGAATTTAGGAAATTTAGGTTGGAAATTTCATCATAATATCTATTAAAACTGGTATTAATCAATTATATTATCCTAAAAACTATTGGAAAACTTTTGAGACAAATGACAAGTAGTCTTATTTTAGTTGGTATTATATTATTTTATAATGTAAAAATTTTATTTTTAAATCAATCCCTTTTGTTTCTATATTGATAATCGATCATGTATACTTAGAGTGAAATGATTTATTACATATTTGTTGAGTATGTAATGATATCATCCAATCTCAGTGAATTTTTATTTATTATCAATAAGGGGGAGTGGAGAAAATAAAAAATTAATGGTGAATAAGAATTTAGGAGAAAGTAAATATTCTTGAGAAATAAATAACACATATTGACATATCGTTTTAGTGGTTATTGAAAAAATAAAAAGGGGAGTTTATTAAGATTATTTTGTGTCTGTTATTTTTGCTTTCAATGAGATTTAATAATTAATGGATCTTCATGTAATTATGTTTATGAATAATAATTGAAATGAGTAAAAATTACTTGGAAGTTGTAAGGGAAAACTAAGGTGGTTATTGTGAAGTATTGTTCCCAAGTAGTGTGTCACTTTATATTAAGAAAATAGAGATTAAAGAAAAAAATCGGAATATGGATTTTGAAGTTTATTTTCATCTCTAATATGAAAAAAATAATATATTACATTTAATGTTATTGAGATTTATTTAAATAATTATAGTTCCATGGATAATTTATAATAGTGAATTCTATCTCTCTATAAAGAGGGTATTAAGAAAGTTCTATCTTGGTGGTTTATGAAAAAAATAAATGAAACTTGAATAAAGTTATAATAAAAAAATAAGAGTGATTGGATGGCTGGGAGTTTGGTTCTTGAGTATTGGGGTCTTGAGGATATAACTATATATCAATTTCAAAAAAGAAAGTGCAGAAGAGTTAGCTAAAAATATGGCCAACTCATGATTAGATGAACACCCAAGCATTCGAGCCATCACATGGAGAAACCTGAACAATCTCAAATGTGATCCATCCATGAGTGGCATAAAGGAGGCATATATTCTTGAATAGATCAGAATCAATAAAGAAAGTGTGTGGTGAAACTAAGAGTGTCCAAACCACTCTTCTAGGTGGCATGGTGTGCCCCTGGAGAGGGCCGAAACCAATGGATTTTCATGGTGAATAGTTAGTATGTTTTTGTTGATAAACTAGTATCCACTCCTAGTGTATTTCAGATGTAGGGGAAATAAAACACACAAAACTTTTCAATGATTAAAAATGAACATTATATTGAGTTATGTGATCTTATTCACCATTATCCTCTACCTTGTGTTACTGGTTACACACCACGCCATTATATCTCATACCGAGTCTTTCCATTGGAGTTGTAATGGAAGCTTGATATTATTATACATGTGGGATTTCGTAAATATTAGAAGGAGATTGTGAATTTAGTAATTATCTCGATCAATTTTCATGAATTCTATAGTAAAAAATGAGAAAAAGGTAATACTACAACATTATAGAAATATTGAGCATGCATGAGTAGAGAAAAGGTAGAGCTGAATCACAATAAGAAGGAATACAGAGTTCATAAGAGTTAAATAAAAAAATATCTATGAAATGATGTTGTAGAAAAATGAAAAATTGAACTTCAAAAGAGTAAATTGTGTGTTTAGAATAGTCAACATGTATACTTTGGTAGATACATTCAAAAAATTTATAATATTGAATGTGAATGCTTAATAAGAGAATAAAAATGTTAAAATGAGTAATTTTTTGACTTAATAAGAGTCGAACTTACTTTGAAAGAGTGGGAAATATTGAATCTGATGATTCTAAAAAGATTCAATTTAAATTAAAGTGTCATGATATTGTTTATAGTGATTCTTGTTGCGATGAAAGGAGAAGATACATGAGCACTTTTCACCATGAATGAAGGTATACTGATGAATTATTTACTTAATGATTTTCATCAATACAAATAATTTTATGAATAATATTTTTTTTGAATTTTGAAGAATTTGATGATTGAGTATTTATGGAAATGGAAAATTTAAATAAGATAGTTTGGGTGTTTAAGAAATTTTAAATATGAAGATCTAGGAATTAAAATACAAAGAATATAAGTGATTTAGTTACAGTGAATTATGTAAAGATATATTTACATGGTTTTCTAAATATTGTGAAAAATAATATGCAGCATTACAAAAAAATATTTTTGGGATTTTAGAGAATAAGGAAGTGAATGAAAAGATGATAATTCACTTATTTTCAGAAAACTTAACTGTCAAAGAAGATAAAAACCCCAACTCCAACACTTGTTTGATATTGTAGTTATTTTAATGTAAGGATAGATCTATTTTTATTCTTGTTTATTAAAAAATAAGAAGAAGATGATGATGAAAGAATGTTGAGTGATGTGAAATCTAGTTTACACTAGAAGAAGAAGGTAACTTGACACTATGTAAGTAAAAGAGAATAATAAGTAAATAATCCCTCAATCTCACTAATATCAAGAAGAATAAGATGTTTTATACAGTATTGTACATATAAAAATATTATGGGATATGCATCTATGTAAAGGAATAAGAGGAAGAGATATTCATCACATGAAAACCTTGACAAGGGGTCTAAATTGATCAAGGGGTCTTCAATTGTTTATACCCATTTCATATCATTATAAATTTTTGGATGTATTTAATTTATGAAATCACCATACATTTATGGGAGACATATAACATGTGTCTATGATACTTCTAGCATAGTGTAGATAAAAAATTTACTACTAGTGGATCATGTGATCATGGGGTTTTTATAATCTCATAAAGTATTAACATTTATTTTTTAAAGGTGAACCTTTTAAATATGTTGTCCCCTTTTATGTGTGCGTATGTGTATGTTCTAATAATAATTAAGGTAAGGTGAGAGAAATAGAGATGCATTCACTTAATATTATAGAGGTAAAATGAAAACAATAAAAAGTTAAATTTAAGAAAATAACTCCAACACCAATTCACCCCTATCGGTGTTGATAATATCCCAAAGTCATACTATAATTGGTTTTAGAGTATCCAACCCCTTAGATTGTTTTCTCTAATTTGAAATTGTTTTAATGATTTTGGACATCGGAATGATGCATGATCAATTTAGAAATCAATCCAAGAAAATAATGAAGGGACTAGTTTAGCGAATATTACTATCAAGAGGACATGTGGGAATTCCAAAAGTATTTGTAAAGACCCATAAAATTCAAGGGAATTTTTTTCTTAATTTTCTTTGTAATTTTACAAGAACGCAATTTCTGACAGCACCTGATTCCGAGGCCCGGTGTGCCCGGAATCAATTTTCGAAGTTTAGCTCAGGTAAGTTCAGTGAACAAACGAGCGGGTTTTTCTATCTTTTGAACCGGTGCTCGGAATCAAATTCTGAGGGCACCGATGGGATCGCAGCGCCGATACTTGCTTAGAAACTCCTCTTCCGGAGTTGCGTTTGCTCGGGTGTGGTTTTTAATTTTTGGGGGTTAAGTGAAGAAAATAAAATAAAGTGGTGCGACAACTTTATTTTATTTCACTTAAAGACGCTTAAAGCCACTTAAAGCTGCTTAAGCTGAGTTGAAGTAGATAGGGTGGAACCCAAAATATCCTACCCTCTTGGTAGGATATTTGTGAGGTGGGGCCCCCATGAGCCCCACCATTTCTATTCCTCTAAGTAACGCACCCGTGAAAACCCCTATTAAATGAAAGTCAACTGACGCGTTTTCTAAATTCTTAACTCCCCTATTAATTGGGCGGTTAGTTCGTTGCAATTAATTCTATGAATTAATTGTTCGTTACTTATCTTTGTTTTTCAAATTCTTTAGTTGATAATAAAATAATATGAGGACTTATTTTATTATCTGGTTGTTGTGTTAAAACTTTGGAGAATCTCTAAAGATCTTCATCCTCCTTTGCGAAGAACATGAAGAACACGAAGAACGCGAAGAACGCGAAGAACGCCGGCCTCCGACGAAGGGCAACGAAGAACGCCAGACCCCCGAAGATCGACGCGACGCCGTGTTCTGCGACACCGACGATTCTTCTCCCACGACATTCTTCTGCGACGTTTCTCCTCCTGCGACAAATCTTCGATCAACTGCTTGAGGTAGGAGATTTCGGAACTTTTAAATTTCCTTTGTGGATTTTATCCTTAACAAAGATTTAATTCATGAAATAAAAATCTGTGTGTTTTTCTTTAAACCTCGGAGATCGTCGACGTGACGTCGTATACCGCGACGACGCGACGCCCTTCCGCGACGCGACGATCCTTTTCTTCCGCGACGGTCAATTCCGCGACGAACTAGCGTCCGACGACGACGAAGGTAGGGGTCGTTTTGAAAATTTTATTACCCATGTTTGTTTTTCCTCCAAGGCAAGAACGCGGACCAACCAATTTACAAGTTGATCCGCAGATTATTATTACGGGTCGTGGTTCATCAATTGCTGGGATTTTATGGTGTTGTTTCAATCCGCTAACGCGGTGGGTGCGGACCAACGAACAAGTCCGAACCCACCGTCCTTTGTTCTTGGTGTGCGGAACGACGGACGATGACAAAACGGGTCGCAGAGACAATTTTTTGATTCCGCAGTGAAGAACGGGAGCCGGGAGGAGCTACGACGCAGACGGAAATGGAATCGGACCACTGGAGCAACTCCGGTGGCCCGCGAACTCAACCGGCAGCGCGCCGGTAGCCAGAGGCGGCGGCGCCCCGGCGCGCCGCCGGATGGAGCCACCGCGGCGGCAGTAGCCAACTAGACCCGCGACTGCGCGGGTCCGGCGAGACATGGGATGCGGATCTGCCACGTCCGCTGACCAAGCGCGGCCCCACGCGGGGCCGCGACTCCTCTTTCCACGGGGGCAGCACGCCCCGCAGTTTCCTCGCTCGGCCGCTCAGCCGAGCCGAGCCGAGCCGACCCGCCGGTTCGGGCCGGGTCGCGCCCAGGCCAGGCCGGGCCGGGTCGGACCGGACTCGGTTCAGGTCAACCCGGTTCGGGCCGACCCAGGGGGGTTGGGCCGGGTCGGTCCGGGCCCAGACCCCCCGTTCCGGGACCTTTTCGGCCTTTTGCTTGTAACTTGAGCTACGAGCCTCCGAACGATGTGCCGTCAGCGGAGATGCAATCCTTGGATCGAGACGGTCGTTTCGGTATAGTACACCCAAGGTTTCGGAATAATTTGGGTTTGGCCGGGTTGGTTCGTACACGAAACCAACCGGGCCCTCGGAGCGGAAACATTTATATCTTGAGCTCCAGAGGTCCGATTGACGTGCCATCGACTTTGATGGATTCCTCTAAGTGAGACGGATCTTTTGGATTACTCCGCTCAAGGTTTGGATGTCGTCGGAGTGCAGTCGGGTTGGTTCGCTCACGAAACCAACCGGGCCCCTGGAACGAAAAAAAGCCAACAACTCACAGACCGGGCGTCCGATAGACGCGCCGTCTGTCTCGTTGAATTCCTCATGATGAGACAGAACTTTTGGTATTCTTCGCCCGAGTTTCGGTTGCTGTTGGATAGTGGCCGGGTTGGATTATACCTGAAATCCAATCGGGCCCCTGGAAAGGAAAAGTTGATATCTTTCAGACTGGACGTCCGTTTGACGAACTGTCAGCGGCGTTGGTGATCACGATGAGAAACGGTCCCTATGAGTATACCCTATGAGAGTTCGGGGTACAGTTGAGATACGGCCGGGTTGGTTCTCTCACGAAACCAACCGGGCCCCTGGTAAGAAAAGGTTAAAAACTCACAGACCGGGCGTCTGATTGACGCGCCGTCTGTTGCGTTGAGACCCCTATGAAGAGGCGTTCCTTTGAGATAATTCTTCGTGGGACTTTGAGATACTTAGAGTATCGACCTGTAGCTCGTGGAGCTGACCCTCCCGGAGACGAGCGTACGGAGTACGGAGACTGTGTAGCTGACTGAGACCTGACGACTGCTTGACCGAATCGACTTGGAGTGAGTCGACTAGCCCAGTGGACGGAGTACTACTTTGTGAGGTGCAGACCCATGGCGGACGGAGCACTACCTCTGTGACAGTGCAGACCTGCGGTACACGTCTGGAGAGTACCTCAGCAGGCTACTAGGGGGTGTGCACTACTGTGTTTGGGTAGCATACCCCGGCAGGAAGCACTACTGTGTTTGGGTGGCTAACCCGCGGTACTCGACAGGAGGAGTACCTCAGCAGTCATAGGTTAGTGATCAGTACCTCAGAGTCGTGACATGACCACTGTACACTCCAGAGATGGGCCTCTTCAGCAGTTACGGTTTCGATAATGAAAATCCTGGTTTGAGCTGAGAATTTTGACCTTTGTGTTTACCTCATGATTGAGATGGGTCACTTGATAAATTAGGTATATGTATGGGCATATACCTGGGTAGTGGTTATCCGTTGATTTCATGATCTTGGTGTTTTCTTCATGATTGAGATGGGTTACTTGATAACTTAGGTATATTCATGGGCATATACCTAAGTAGAGGTTATCTGTTGAGATCTTATTTGTGGTTATCCATGTTGGTTTTAGTGAGACCTTGAGGGTCTCGGGGTCCCTACTAAGTATCGTTATACTCACCCCTGCACGGGCTATGCCCGCACCTCGTTGTGTTGGTTGCAGACGACGGGCAGTGATGACGGAGGCCGAGTGTTCGAGGACTGGACGGTACCCAGAGGTGGACTACATGACGAGTCAGTACCCGGAGGTGGACTACACGACGAGTCAGTATCTGGAGGTGGAATTCACGGCGATACAACACTCGGAGGAGGTTGACGGACGAGAGCATTATGGAGGCTATCTGTACCTACCCTTCAGGTAGGATCCGTGGTGGACGATCCAGGAGCTGCGCCATCTGTACCTACCCTTCAGGTAGGATATGAGGAGGACGACCCAGGAGCCGCTTCCATTCTTCCAGCTGTTGTCTTTTTCTGTTGTACTTTGTTCATTTGTAGTTGTACTTTCATTTGGGTTTGTATTCTGGACCATTTACCTTTCATCACTTCTCTTTGTACTTAGTGTTTTACTTCCGCTTGTACTCTATGGTTTTTTGTTTACATTTATAAAGGAAATGCCTTCCCAGTTATCGGGATTTTCGCCTTTGGTGCTAGTCGCCAGCCCCTGGCCTATGGAAGACGGGCTTGGGGTAGTCACAGCACGAGCCCCGAGGACGGGTCGTGAAAAATTGGTATCAGAGGAGTCGGTTCTACTGTAGAACTTATAACTCTGATATTTTCTTTCTGTGAAGCAATAGTGTTAAGGGTAACGAGTGTGGTTTTCAGTTCAGGGAGTCCAGTGTTGGTGCGGGCGGCTGACGTATCCATACACCAGGACCCTGACAACTGATTTCCAACTTTGTGCACAAAAACACTGATTGCGTGTGTGTTTTCAAAGGTTTTCCCTTAAAACAGCTCAAACCAGGTCAGCTCACCAGGTATAATCGTTTGACCATGTCACGTTGTTTCTTTCAGGATGCCTTTTCTCGGACGACCAGCTACATCACAGAGGGATGTGCGTACTGACAGCCTGTCGAGCGACGAGGCTTCGGTACAGGGCCCTCTTGCAGTTGAGGCACCAGCGGAGGCACCAGCGGTACTACCATACGTTGGGCCACCGATGCCACCAGCCCCAGCAGTAGGCGATTCACGCCACTTGAGCGCACTGCATGAGTTCCAGCACCAGAGGCCACCCAGGTTCCGGGGAGAGACGGACCCACAGGCGGATGAGGTTTGGCTGGAAGTTGTGGTGAGAGTCTTCAGGTTAGTAGGGACGCCTGCAGACTTCATGGTGATCTTTGCTGCCAGCCTTCTTCAGGCAGCAGCAGGCAGGTGGTGGAGCCACTTGTTCCAGTTTTACGACGGGATGACCTTCGCATGGGAAGACTTAAAGACCTTCTTCAGGGTGGAGTTTGTGCTAGTAGTTCTACACCCCGAGCGTGTTTAGGAGCTGCTGCCTTTTCCGCGTGTTTTTCGATCAGTAGCCGAGTCATCTGTGGGCAGTAGACAGATGATGTAGAGGTCCAGGAGGACCAGACCAGTAGTTGGACAATCTTGGGTTTTAGGACCGGTGGTGCGGGGCACCCGGGGTGGGGTCAGATCCAGGAGTGCCAGAAACGGACAGTGTTACTCCTACAGCGGGATGGGTCACCTGGCACGTGACTGTCCGACTCCTCATACAGTTGATCCTCAGGCTTTGGAGGAGCCACCGAGGCAAAAGCAGCGGCAGGTGCTTGAGCAACAGCCGAGTAGTGGACAAGGCAGTAGAGCTCCGGGAGCAGTTGGACAGGAGCGGAACTAGTGGATACGTCCCTTGTACTTCTAGTTCCATGTTGTTGTTGTTTTCGTGTCTTTGTACTATGAGCTGCAATAATAAAAAGACACTTATCTTTGTGATGTTTGCCTTCTTGTCCTATTGTTTGGTTGATACAGAGTGGTCTCGGTTAAAACTGTTGACTTGAACCTCACATTCGAGATTTCTACTATAGGAGACCCAGTGACCTCACACTGATGCCGACAGTGTGACTCGACCCTTGGAGGTGATAGTGATAGTTGGATCTCTTAGTAGTTATGTCGAGGCCTTACGACGTCATCCATGGCATGAATACATCATTCATTTCGGGATTGACTGTATTAGGCAATGGGCGTGGTTCATCCAGGGGATGAGATGAAGTTTCTCTTTTCAGCAAAGGAGAAATTTTAGCAGCTCTTCAGATCGTAGGCAAAGAAGGTGCAGATCATCCAAGAGCGGATGAAGACTACACGGTGTAGTAAGAAATAGGAAACCGGGGCCAGTCTTAGAGACTTGAGCATGTTAAATGTTTAAAGAGAGGAAGCTTTAAGGAGAGATGAGTCTGCGGAGCAGCAGACATGGAGGCAGAGCTAGGAGAGCAGTAAGAGGTGGTGTACATCTTAACATGATACAACCACCCGCCTTAGTTATCCCTGCCAGGCTCAGGAAGCTGGAGGGAGGAGGAAGAGAGTAGCTGCATGCGGTCAAGGAGTGTGACCCAATGACTCTAAAAATGATTCAAAGGACAGTATGTATCCACTACTAGCTGCTGTAGTAACAGACGTCGATATGAATCATTCCTTGCTTTCACAAATCTTGTTCCAGACCTAGAGTTTCCAGTAAGCAGTGGACTTGACCCTCACGTCTAGAGATACCTTGGGAGGAGACTCGATAATCACACTTACGCCGACGGTGTGGTCAGACCCTCGAGGCGAGAGTTTCGGTTGGAATCTCTTGGTGGCAGCGTCGAGGCCTTACGACGTTGGTTTGAGTATGGACTGGGCAATCACAGTTCATACACGAATTGACGGTATTAGGAAAAAAGGTTGTGGTTTAACTACGACGTCGGAATGGGTTTTCCTTGGTCGGAGAAAAAGGAAACCCCAGGCGTCACAGGGTAACTCATGCACAGGAGGGTGCGACCGATCACTCTTGAGTCGGTCAACGTTACCCTCATGGAAGCAGTCGTTTTGAGTTCCAGTTCTAAACAGGAGTTGGAGACCTCTGGAGTTCGAGGATGACGATCACGTCCTTATACGGGTCTCACCTCGACAAGGTTTACGGAGATGTGACCAAGGCAGCAAGTTATCTCCGTGGTTCAGCGGACCTTCTTAGGTCCTCAGTTGGGTAGGCGGGGTGGCTTACCGCTTGACCCATCCACCTCAGTTGCACCAGGTGCACGACGACTTCCACGTATCTCAGCAGAGGAGATACGTGCTCGACCCTTCGCATATCATCGACCATGGGGAGCTGGACGATGGCGATGGGGTGACTTTCACGGAGGTTCTAGTGGGGATCGAGGATCTACAGGGGTGGATCCTACGAGAACGGTCTATTCCTCGGGTGCGCTTTCACTGGCAGTACGGGAACCTCCAGGTGAGAACATGAGAGCGGGAGGCTCAGATGTGTGCTCAGTACCACTTTTGTGACCTTAGTTTGTGTTAAAGCTTTACGAGGACGTAAAGCCCTGAGGTGGGAGTAATGTAAAGACCCTTAAAATTCAAGGGAATTTTTTTCTTAATTTTCTTTGTAATTTTACAAGAACGCAGTTTCTGACGGCACCTGATTCCGAGGCCCGGTGTTCCCGGAATCAATTTCTGAAGTTTAGCTCAGGTACGTTCAGTGAACGAACGAGCGGGTTTTTCTATCTTTTGAACTGGTGCTTGGAATCAAATTCCGAGGGCACCGATGGGATCGTAGCGCCGGTACTTGCTTAGAAACGCCTCTTCCGGAGTTGCGTTTTCTCGGGTGTGGTTTATAATTTTTGGGGGTTAAGTGAAGAAAATAAAATAAAGTGGTGCGACAACTTTATTTTATTTCACTTAAAGTCGCTTAAAGCCACTTAAAGTTGCTTAAGCTGAGTTGAAGCGGATAGGGTGGAACCAAAAATATCCTACCCTCTTGGTAGGATATTTGTGAGGTGGGGCCCGCACGAGCCCCACCGTTTCTTTTCCGCTAAGTAACGCACCCGCGAAAACCCCTATTAAATGAAAGTCAACTAACACGTTTTCTAAATTCTTAACGCCCCTATTAATTGGGCGGTTAGTTCGTTGAAATTAATTCTATGAATTAATTGTTCGTTACTTATCTTTGTTTTTCAAATTCTTTAGTTGATAATAAAATAAGATGAGGTCTTATTTTATTATCTGGTTGTTGTGCTAAACCTTTGGATAATCTCTAAAGATCTTCATCCTCCTTCGCGAAGAACACGAAGAACAGGAAGAACGCCGGCCTCTGACGAAGGGCGATGAAGAACGCCAGACCCCCAAAGATCGACGCGACACCGTGTTCCGCGACGCCGACGATTCTTCTCCCATGACGTTCTTCTGCAACGTTTCTCCTCCCGTGACAAATCTTCAATCAACTGCTTGAGGTAGGAGATTTCGTAACTTTTAAATTTCCTTTGTGGATTTTATCCTTAACACAGATTTAATTCATTAAATAAAAATCTGTGTGTTTTTCTTTAAACCTCAGAGATCGTCGACGCGACGCCGTATACCGCGACGACGCGACGCCCTTCCGCGACGCGACGATCCTTTTCTTCTGCGATGGTCAATTCCGCGACGAACTCGCGTCCAGCGACGATGAAGGTAGGGGTCGTTTTGAAAATGTTATTACCCATGTTTGTTTTTCCTCAAAGGCAAGAACGCGGACCAACCAATTTACAAGTTGATCAGCGGATTATTATTGCGGGTCGTGGTTCATCAATTTCTGGGATTTTATGGTGTTGTTTCAATCCGCTAACGCGGTGGGTGCGGACCAACGAACAAGTCCGAACCCACCGTCCTTTGTTCTTGGTGTGTGGAACGGCGGACAACGACAAAACGGGTCACAGAGACGATTTGTTGATTCCGCAGTGAAGAATGGGACCCGGGAGGAGCTACGGCGCAGACAGAAATGGAATCGGGCCACCGGAGCAACTCCGGTGGCCCGCAGACTCCACCGTCAGTGCCCCGGCGCGCCGCCGAATAAAGCCACTGCGGCTGAAGCCGCGGCGGCGGTGGCCGACTAGACCCGCAACCGCGCGGGTCCGGCGAGACACAGGACGCGGCTCAGCCACGTCCGCTAACCAAGCGCGGCCCCACACGGGGCCGCGACTCCTCTTTCCGTGGGGGCAGCACGCCCCGCGGTTTCCTCGCTCGGCCGCTCAGCCTAGCCGAGCCGAGCCGACCCGCCGGTTCGGGCCGGGTCGCACCCAGGTTGGGCCGGGCCACTCTGGCCGGTCTGGTCCGGGCCGGGCCGGGTCTAACCGGACCCGGGTCAGGTCGACCCAGGGGGGGTTGGGTCGGGTCGGTCCGGGCCCAGACCCCCCGTTCCGGGACCTTTTCGGTCTTTTGCTCGTAACTTGAGCTACGAGCCTCGGAACAACTCTCCGTCAGCAGAGATTTGATCCTTGGATCGAGACAGTCGCTTCGGTATACTACACCCAAGGTTTCGGAGTACTTTGGGTTCGGCCGGGTTGGTTCGTACACGAAACCAACCGGGCCCTCGGAGCGGAAACACTTATATCTTGAGCTCCAGACGTCCAATTGACGTTTCTTCGACTTTGATGGATTCCTCTAAGTGAGACGGATCTTTTGGCTTACTCTGCTCGAGGTTTGGATGTCGTCGGAGTGCGGTCGGGTTGGTTCGCTCACGAAACCAACCGGGCCCCTGGAACGAAAAAAATCCAATAACTCACAGACCGGGCATCCGATAGACGCGCCGTCTGTCTCGTTGAATTTCTCATGATGAGACGGAACTTTTGGTATTCTTCGGCCGAGTTTCGGTTGCTGTTGGATAGTGGCCGGGTTGGATTGTACCCGAAATCCAACCGGGGCCCGGGAACGGAAAAGCTGATATCTTTCAGACTGGACGTCCGTTTGACGAACCGTCAACAGTGTTGGTGATCACGATGAGAAACGGTCCCTATGAGTATACCCTATGAGAGTTCGGGGTATATTTGAGATACGGCCGGGTTGGTTCGCTCACGAAACCAACCGGGCCCCTAGGACGAAAAGGCTAATAACTCACAGATCGGGCGTCCGATTGACGTGGCGTCTGTTGCGTTGAGACCCCTATGACGAGGCGGTCCTTTGAGATACTTCTTCGTGGGACTTTGGGATACTTGGAGTATCGACCTGTAGCTCGTGGAGCGGACCCTCCCGGAGACGAGCCTGCAGAGTACGGAGACCGTGTAGCCGACTGAGACCTGGCGACTGCTTGACCGACTCGACTTGGAGTGAGTCGACTAGCCCAGTGGACGGAGCACTACTTTGTGAGGTGCAGAACCATGGCGGATGGAGCACTACCTGTGTGATAGTGCAGACCCATGGTACTCGTCCGGAGAGTACGTTAGCAGGCTACTAGGGGGTGTGCACTACTGTGTTTGGGTGGCATACCCCGGCGGGAAGCACTACCGTGTTTGGGTGGCTGACCCGCGGTACTCGACAGGAGGAGTACCTCAGCATTCATAGGTTAGTGATCAGTACCTCGGAGTCGTGACAGGACCACTGTACACTCCAGAGATGGGCCTCTTCAGTAGTTACGCTTTCGATAATGAAAATCCTGGTTTGAGCTGAGACTTTTGACCTTTGTGTTTACCTCATGATTGAGATGGGTCACTTGATAACTTAGGTATATGTATGGGCATATACCTGGCTAGTGGTTATCCATTTATTTCATGATCTTGGTGCTTTCCTCATGATTGAGATGAGTTACTTGATAACTTAGGTATATGCATGGGCATATACCTAAGTAGAGGTTATCTTTTGAGATCTTCTTTGTGGTTATCCATGTTGGTTTTAGTGAGACCTTGAGGGTCTCGGAGTCCCTACTGAGTATCGTTATACTCACCCCTGCATGGGCTATGCCCGCACCTCCTTGTGTTTGTTGTAGATGATGGGCAGTGCTGACGGAGGCCGAGTGTTCGAGGACTGGATGGTACCCGGAGGTAGACTACATGACGAGTCAGTACCCGGAGGTGGACTACACGACGATTCAGTATCCGGAGGTGGACTTCACGGCAAGACGACACTCGGAGGAGGTTGACGGGTGAGAGCATTATGGAGGCTATCTGTACCTACCCTTCAGGTAGGATCCGTGGTGGACGATCCAGGAGCTGCGCCAGCTGTACCTACCCTTCAGGTAGGATCTGAGGAGGACGACCCAGGAGACGCTTCCATTCTTCCAGCTGTTTTCTTTTTCTGTTGTACTTTGTTCAGTTGTAGTTGTACTTTCATTTGGGTTTGTATTCTGGCCCATTTACCCTTCAGCACTTCTCTTTGTACTTAGTGTTTTACTTCCGCTTGTACTCTATGGTGTTTTGTTTACATTTATAAAGGAAATGCCTTCTCAGTTATCGGGATTTTCGCCTTTGGTTCTAGTCGCCATCCCCTGACCTATGGAAGGCGGGCTTGGGGTAGTCACGGCACGGGCCCCGAGGACGGGTCGTGACAGTATTTCCAATATATCCAAAGAGTATATGTTTATTTGTCTCAGAATTTTGGATAAAACAAGGAATATATTAGAATCAAAAGTGAAATAATGTGCTAAAGGAAAGAAAGAGATTCCATATGAAGGGCTTAAATTTCAGGAGAGGTTTTAAAAAATGACATCTAAAGAGCTTTAAAAGAGTTTTGTGGAAGATGTAATAGGGATAAAAAAAACTTATAAATATTTCATAAAAATGATTCCAACATAATAAGTAGTCATGAAGAGGATGAATATTGTACAATTTGATGCATTTGGATTGATGGATAAAGAGAAGACAAGTATCTAAGACAAATAAATTGTATCAATTAAGAATTTTATTCCACTCAAATTCAAAATATATTTGAAAAATAGAAGTGAAATCTTGGAGAATTTCAAGATTTAAGCTGGAAAGAAAGAAGCGACCTAGTTGAGAAAAAATTCTCAACCTTATTTTCACATGGATAAACAAAATATTTCACCTTATTACCTATCATTTGTGTTTTATTGAAGGTGAATCATGTTCTTAGGGGGAGAACATGATTTTTTTGAAATCTATCAACATTTGACAAAAAATGAAGAAGGATTTATCTGGGAATAAAATGATTTTGTAAAGAAAATTTGTTGAATAAGATCATATTGGATGAAGCTATGTAAGTTGTAAAATATGGATATCTTCTTGAAGTGATCTATTTTGGTATATTCTTAACGTGTAATATCTTTAATTATGTTTATAAAATAGAAAAAATTCAATAAAGATTATTTGGAGTGTATTCTTGTGGGAGTTAAAAGTGAATAAGATATTATAGAAACAATAAGAAAGATTAACTCATAGAAATTTACTTTCTAGGATGTGATAGAAAAATGTTTCATTGAAAAGGTATGAATTTATATTATTAAATCCTTGGTTACAAAAATAAGATCCTAACATTAAGAGGGATAAATTGAATTTATTAAATGACATGAAATAATATTTAAGAAGATTCATGAATATTTTCTAAAGTTTAAAACCATATATTTGAACTCAAATTTTTATAATGTGTGTATTGAAGTGAATGCCAGAAATTATGGTTGAAAATATAATGAAAATATCTATTAAAATTTGAATTAATCAATTTTATCATCCTAAAAATAGTTTTATAGATTTTGAGAAAGTTTAAG
The DNA here is from genome assembly GCA_963277665.1 of Viscum album. Lineage (NCBI taxonomy): Eukaryota > Viridiplantae > Streptophyta > Magnoliopsida > Santalales > Viscaceae > Viscum > Viscum album. The sequence continues at coordinate 958,931,174 of OY728138.1, read as the reverse complement.
AGAAATATCATTTTAGTTAGTATTTCATTATTTCATAATGGTCAGAATTGTTTTCTAAATCAAACCCACTTGTTTTATACACCAATCATGACTCACACAGACTAAGTGTGGAATGATTGATGATACATTGACTGTGTATGAAAAGATACCATACACTCTCATGGACTACATACTTCTTATCAAAAAATGGATGAGAAAAAAATGAAAAATAAACATTGAATGATAATTAAGAGGATAAGGAAATATGATTGAGAAATAAACAACACATATTGAAATATCATTTTAGTGGTTATTTAAAAAATATATAAAAGGGGGATTTTATTGAGACCAATTTATGTGTATTTTATTTTTTTCAATGATATTGAAGTATAAATGGATCTTTAAGTTAATATATTAATGAAGAATAATTGGAACGAGGAAACATTTCTTGGATGTTTAAAGGGAACCCAATATTGTTTTTGTGAGGAAAAATTCCAAAGTAATGTGTCACTTTATATTATGTGAATAACGATTGAAGACACATTTTGGATGTTGAATTTTAAAGTTTATTATTATCTCTTATGTGAAACAATAAAATATTTACATTGTAAGTTTTAGAGACTCATTTGAATAATTTTATTTCCATAGAGAATTTAAAATGGTGAATTCAAAATATCTATGAAGTAGGTATTTTAGAATCCCTATCCTGATGGTTCATGAGAATAATAAAAGAAACTTAATGAAGTTAGAATAAAAGAAGATGATTAATTAAAAATTAAGGAGATTGGATATGAAGTATTTGAGTCTTGAGGATAGAAATATATATATTTTGATAAATTAAGTGAAGAGGATTTATCCAAAAATATACCCAACTCAAGGCCAAATCAGAACCCGAGCTACTCAACCATCACATAGAGACAACCATCCAATCTTAAAGATGATCCAACCAAGAGTGACATGGAGGCAGCATAGAATCCTATATAAATCAACATAGGTAAATAAAGTATGGAGTGATACTAATAGGGTTAGAACCACCATACAGAGTGGCATGGTGGACCCTTCGAGTAGGACAAACCTAAGGGATTTACATGGTTGATGGTTAACATGATTTAGTTAATAAACTTGTAGACAATCCTAGAAATTTTTTGATACGAGATTATGAAAACATGAAACACTGTTCACTGATTAAAAATGTGCATGATATTGTGTTATATGATGTTGTTCACTACCGTCCTACCTCACATGACTGGTCAAATTTTTCACGAGTATTTTTCAGGCTGATTCTTGCCAATAGATTTTAAAGTGAAACAAGATACTCTTCTACATTTGGGAGTTTGTAAAGGTCAGATGGATTTTGTGCATGTAGTAGTTATAACCATCAATGTTCATAAATTACATAATCACTAAAAAATTATATAAAATTAATACTATTATATTATCTAAATATTTAGAATTCATGAGTAGAGAAAAGGAAAAGATGAAGGACACTAAGAAAGAATATGAACTTTATATGTGTTAAATGTAGAAGCTCTATGAAATTATATTTCATAAAAAATGACAAAGTGTACTTTGGAAGAGTAAATTTTCAGTTCAGAAGAGGCATCATGCATACTTGAGAAGAGCCTTTAAATAGACCTCATAAGAGTGAATTTAAATACTTCAGAATAATTTCTTTATAAGAGTAACTGAAATTTTGAAAGATTAAGTTTAGAATATTAGTTTAAAAACTTTTCCAGAGTAACACTTACTTTGGAAGTGTAAAAAATCATAAATCAGATGATTCCAAGAAATTGAGGCTTCAAATTCAAATATCATTTATTATTTATCATAATTATCAAAATGAGTAAAAGAGAATATACTTAATCTATTTATTTCATGAAGAAATGAGAAATAATGATTTTTTAGTTGCATGGTTTTCATTCACAAATGTAATTCTTTAAAAATATGTATTTCATGGAGTTTTAAAAATATATAGGTTGAGTTTTTATGGAATCATGAAATAGAAAAAAGATAGTATGCAATTTTAGTAGATTTTAAATGGTAATATCCATGAATTAAAATTCAAAGAATCCATGAGTTTTAATTGTAGTTCATTAATGAAATAAATAATTATATGGTTTTTAAAATATCATGAAAATCTATAAGATTCATTGTGAATATATATATATTAGAGAAGTTGAAAAATAATACCATGTGAAACGATTATATTCAAACCTTGTTGAGAAACCTTGAGTATCAAGGAAGAGAGGATCTAATATTCCAACACTTTCAAAATATTCTCACAATTATAAGGGAATAGGGGATTAAGTGACATCCTTTTCCACTAAAGATTAAGAAGATTAAGAAGAGGAAAGATAATATAACTTTTTACAATCCAGTTTGGATAGGACTAAGAATGTGACTTGATATTGTGAAATTAGAAGAGAAAAAGAATTAAAGTAGACATAAAATTCATCACTATGAAGAAAAATAAGTAGTTTAATGTAGTGATGTGCATTTAAAAAGAATAAAGGACTTGAATCTATGAAAGTGAAGAAAAAGAATAGAGATTCAACACATGAACAACTTGAAAAGAAGGCTAAATAAGTGAAGGATGCTTCTAATGTTTATCAACATTTCATATCATTATAAAGCGTGGGATGGACTAAAGTGAGGTATAAACCATAAAATGTTGGATGTCTTGTAATATGAGTTCAATATACTCCTTTCTCATTATAGCTCCAAAGTTTAATACTAGTGTGTCATGTGATCCTGAGTTTTTCTCAATAACACCAAGGATTAATCTTTCTTTTTTAAAGGTGTAACTTTTATATTTGTTTTCCCCTTGTGTGTGTGTGTATATACATACTGAAAATAATGAAGGTATGGATAGATAGAGTTATCCATTTACTTAATTGGTTAGAGGTAATAATAAAGGGATAAAAAGATAAATTCAAAAAACCCTAATACCAATTCACCCTTCTTAGTGTTGAGCTTATCACAAAGAAATCCTATAAGGGTAATCTCTTACATTTACTTATTTGAAACTAACTAAAAACCATTAAAAATAATCTTTGATGAATCTTATATATTAATAGAATTACTATTATGTATTATAATGATATCGATGCCTTTTTTCAAATTATATTACCTTACTTCAAAGTTACTCTTACACATAGTTCAGATGAATCTTTCATTCTCAAGAAGCATCATGTATTTTTTGAATTTCATATTATCTATCTTGGATGAATATTATGAATTTTAAGGTGTTTTTGAACTTAGAAATTTTTTTTATCCAAGTCTATAATCCCATTATTCTTCAATAGTGCTCAGATCCTCATCAATTATTCTCAGATCATTCTCAATCAGTTCAAACTCAATTCAAATGTCTTTGGGAAATTATCAGAACATTTATAATTCTCTTAAATATCATTATAAAAACTTTAATAGAATATAATAATTCTTCTTGAATTTTTTAATATATATATTCATGACCTTATTATAAAAAGCTTCAAAAATATTCTTCTTTAGAATTCATCAAGTAGATATTATCCATGTATTTCATTATCCAAAATGAAAGATATTTAATGGATAGTTTCTCAAAATTCAATTAAACCTTTACTCTTCAATAACATCTTATTTAATCTTTCTAATACAGTCATCTTTATTAACATTATAAAACTATTCTAGATAGTGCTTCCACCTTCTATCAGTACTTTTCATTGAATCATTACATGATCAGTTCAATAATGATCACTTATGTAAATGTTTGTTCCTTGAATCTATCCATCCAGGTATTCCAAGACAAAAACAGTCATTAACCATTATAAAGGGAAACAACTTCTTCATATTATTATTAAATTTTACATTATCATCCATATTTTGAATATATATAGTTTATTGAATATATCCAATGAAACTCATTTCTAAAATCCAATTGGGCTCTTAATAATGCATAATTCTAGACATAAAAATCATATCCTCAAGTTTTTCTGAAAATAAATCATAAATAAATGGGTATACATACACCAAATACCCAAGAAAATTTGTCTCATGAGATCTATTGATGGATTGAGGGGAAATATATCTTAAGACTCCACCCATGACATAATAATTCAAATACATTCATCATATGGAAATAATGGTAATCAATAAATATCATAATGTTCTCTAAGGAATCTAAAACATCAACATAGATATATAATCAATAATTATCCATATATAAACAATGGGTGTATATATTATTAATATTTCCCCGGTCAATGAAATAATATGAATATCTAGGTGAATATCCCCCAATCAAATTATTTTATATTTGAAATACATTAGAAAGAGTCCTTAAAAAATGGATTATAATAGTGTAATATGGTATTTTACTTTCACTATATATAAATATAAATGAGGATTAATCAATGAATACAATAGTTTAGAATGGAAGATGACCAAATCAATGATAAAAAACATTCCATTTAATCCACTTGAGGATTATGTTTTATTCATTGACAATATATGTTCCTGATGTGTTTGGAGGTATTCAAGGGGTTAAATTTTTTTTGGATTTGATTTAAGTGTTTTAGAATATTCTCTAAGATCATGTAAAGTATTCATAAGTTCTTGAGTTGTAAATGAAAAATTTCTAAGTCACTAATTTCATATAAGGATCATTTAACTTTATGATGAGAAAACTATAAAATTGGTAAAGGGAATTGGCTCATGATTTTTTAAGGATAATTTGAATTTCCTTAAGTGTTTTTTTTGAGGAATAAAATTAAAAAAAATGGATTATACCCATGATTTGTAAGTGTCATTATTTTATTCTGTAAGAATGTTCTTGAATACCATACGATTCAGATGGACATAATTAGATTCATTTAGAAATTTTCTAAGGATGATTCAATTTCTATACGAGTCATTCTAAATACCACTTTGATAAATTTGGAAAATAAATTTTCATAATGATCATTTACAATTACAGAAATAATCATTAATGCATTCTATAAGAGTCATTTTCTCTTATAAAAATCAGTTGAGATGAAAAATAGAAAAAGGAATTCCCATAAGGATCGTTTGGATATTCTGAAAGATTCATCTAGTAACTTCATAAGAGTCACGTTTCTTCTTTTTAAGGATCAATCTATTTTCCAAAATCATGTAATTTCTAGAATTATATATTTTTAAGAATGAAAATTTAAATTCAAATAATGTTGTGAGGTTCATAAATGATCTAAATATCATAATTATTTATATAATTATGAATCAACCCATTCCATAATGAAATTTAGGGAAGATAATATAGATATATGATGTGAAGATAAAAATCATGTCATGAAGCTATATAAGTATAAAATATAGTCAAATACAACTTTGATGTATTATGATGCCTTTACTCTTTGAGTAGAGTCACATTACATAGTGTGTGATGAATAATAGAGGTTTTGTGAGAAATTTTCTTTTCAAAATGAGGGAATATGACTACAAAAATTTATCTTTATTTCTTCATGCAGTTATAAAGGAATTATTCCATGTAGTTTTTGTGTGTAAGTTTAAATAAAAAAAGGTACAATATATTTTTTATATAATATGAGATTTAAATGACCAAGTCTTTAGGATGATATTTTAGGGGGTTTAAAAATCCAAGAAATTCTTAAATTATATTCATGTGGTTAGTGAATATATGAGTCATGATATAGAAGAGAAAGAGGGTTGGAAATTGTAACATCTATTTTCAAGATAATTTGTGTTAAAAAGATACCGGGGATAGATTTTTAGAGAAGAAGAAGAATATCCAAACCTATAAAATCCATTTATAACATATGATTCCATTATAGATTGGTCTTCATAAGATTTAAACTATTTAAATTTCATCAAGAAGGTGCTTATATTTCACTGGTTGGTGTCGATATCTTATAATAGGTATAACCACATACCCTTTCCCTTGGGTATCTCTTGATAATAAAAGAATATATATGTGTGAGTTGGATAATATATAAACCCAAGATAAATATAACATAAATAATACTATAATATTATAATTTAGATAATATATCTCATAACTATCTCAAAAACTAAGGAGCAAAAGGTTTGGTATCTTGAAAATTTTCTACATAAACATATTATTTAACAACACTTACAAAAATTTCTCCATAATCACATTCTTATTGATATAGTTTTATACATATAACTTAATATTATAATATTTATAACCCTATGAATGGAAACACATTAAAGGGGTGAGCTTATATACTCAATAAAAAAATAGATCATAAACATATAGAAGAACATGAGCAAGACATAAATATCTTAAAAAAGAACAAATAACTTATATGATAATCAGAAAACATGTCATAGAAACATAATATCATAAAATTTTTATTATGTAATCATAAAATATATGACATGGATCAAAATACATTTTAATGATCGTATAACTTGTGATGATGATATAAAAGTATGAAATAATTTAAAAAATAAGGATTAATGGTTAAAACATCGGATATCATGGAAATTAAATGCATCTTGAAATTTTTGAATAACATGATAAACAAATTGGGAATTTGTAACAACCATAATCATAGAAAAACCTTTAGATAAAACACATTATGCCCATTCTTATGTGAAAAAACTCATAATTTCTACATCTGAAAATGTGAGCAAACTCATCATGCCAATACTTGTGTGAAAAAAAATTATTATGTACAAAACTAAAAATATCATGATATATAAAATTAAACCAATTAATTTGATGGTGATATAGGACCTAACCCATAATCATCTATACATGTGTGGGAAACTTAAAATAAATCATATTAATAAACCCATGGAAAATGAACATGTTTTTTAAACATTCCAAAAAACATCACATAAAATAAACTTAAAAGGCCCTAAGATATCAAAAATATAATTTTTCAAAAGGAATAATATTATAATAAAATAATTATGATGATAAAAACATCAATTTATGTTAGATAAACCTTAGAGGAAAAATAGAATTGAAAATACAAAAGTTTTCACAAAACCTTTCAATCATTGTTATAAAAGATGAAATGAAAATTCAGTTCAAAAAAAAATTTAGGAGCGAAATAAAAGAATTTTTAAAAATATATTATAAATATTTACAAATAAATAATCCTTGAAATTAAAAAAAATTGATCTAATAAATCTAGAGTGGTAAATAATATAAATAATTACCTTTATTAATCATTTTATGTAGTTTTAATGAAAAAATGCATCATTAAAACGATAAAAAAACATTAGTGTTAAAATGAATAAATATGGAAAATATTTTTAGATATAAAAACAATTTGGATTTTCAATAGGTAAAGGATAAAATTTATGGGAAGTAAAATCATGGATATAGAGAAAAATCCAATAAAAGAAACAATAATTATTCTTAAAAAATGCATTTTCATGGAAAAAATAGTCAACAAGGAAGAATAATTTGGTGAAAAAAATTATTTACACAAAAATAAGCTAGAAGTATATCCTAAAATATTAATAATTTAAAATATAACTACCCTGAATTAGAATAGACAAAGATGAGTGATTATGACATAAAGAAAAAATTGATTCATGGGAACCTTTTTTCCTTCATTTATGAAAGCACTGTATACTTTCACATAAATTTATGAATAATTAAATTATGTGGATTAGATATATAAAGAATAAAACTATTAATCAATATTTAATTTTTTAATGTATATTTATTATCAATTTTTATTTATTTTTAATATAGTTTTCTCTTATATCAGTAACTCGGGGTTGTTCGGTTAATTTATTTAAAAAACTTTTTGGTTTTTTGACCATGGTCTAAGGTGTTATAAAAAAATTTCATGATATCTATAATTTTTATGTTTATTTACTTTATTATTTAATAATAATAATACTTATATATTCTCAATGTTTATCCAAAAAAACCCAAATTAAGAAATGTACCATGATAAGTCCATTTAAAGTGGTTGGAGTTACTACATACATTAATTTTTAATCACACATATATAATGATTAATTTTATTTTTCCATATTATTTATTATAACAAAAATATCATATTATTTAATTAAATAACCTTTTGTGACATTCCATTTAAGGTTTTAATGTAAAATTGAACCTGTCGTTCATAAAGGCGGTAGTCAGCACTTACGCATGATGACATCTTTATTTTTATCAATGATTTTGGAGGAAGGTATAAAATTTATATCCCATTATTATATTAACAATTAATCATGGTAAAAATACTTGTGTTATTATACCATTATGGATAGAGAGGAATTGAGAGGTGAAGAAGTGGAAGAGAACTAGAAAGATTGGATCGAGAGTATTACCTCTCCCTTGGAGGCTCTCCCTTGGGTAGCTCATTAATCCTTTTTAGCTCAGTCTTTTGGTGAGGAAAAGGATTAAAAGGCATGTTTAGGGTGTTGAAGAGATACTAGGGTATATTTTTAGTTGATATAAATTATTAGAATGAGTAGATAAAGTGGGAGGAGGTGGTCTCCTTTTATAAATGAAGGAAATGGTCCTTTTTTCCAATACTTATTATATTTCAATAATATCACTCCATTATTTATGGAAAAAGGATAAAAAATGTACAATAATGTTGTGGGTAAAGTGATAAGGTCAATAATCACCTCCACAATTCAATATCTTACATTTTATTTTAACATGTTATAGAAACTTGCACATGGTTTAAACCATTTCCCCTAGTTTACCCGTATCGTGGTAACTCCACTTTCACCCTTTGTTCCTAATTTTAAGGGACGAAATTAAAAATGAAATTATATAATAATTTCAAAAATTTTATTTTAAATATAGAAATAATTTTCTAAAACATAATTTCTAAGAGTTATAGAAACTAATTTTAGTATTGCGCACATAACGTGTAAAAACTGTTTCTTAGAAAAAGTTTATTTTGAATACAAAATTTATTCATGGGATATGATTTTTAATATTTATTATTTTAAAGCCATATATTGGTTTAATTTTAAATAAATAAATGTTATATGTCTTTAAAATCAATCTAAAAACGAATTTTTCCAAAATATAATTTGATTAAATTAAAAAAAACAACATTTTTATTAGAATTAAAATATTTCTTTTGTTTTAAAAGGTTAAACATAGGTTTTATAAATTTTAAAAAATATTTTTAAACTAAATAAAATTATGAATAAAATTATTTAATTTTTTTTATAAAATCCTAAGTCTCTCTTATATATTGATAAGGTAATAAAATTTTCTATTTTGGAAAGAATTTGGTTTTCACTATTCATCTAAAAATCATTTATTTTTTAAAAATACAAAAAATTAATCTTAAGACAATATTTATATGATAAAAACAAATATGAAGTTATTTTTATCAAAATTAAAATTTTAAAAATTATAAATATTATTTTTATTTAAAAAAATACAATTTTGAAAACAACCTGTTTTATAGTAAAACGACTTTCGGTATATTAATTATTCTTTTTTACTATAAATTAATAATTAATATAGTGTTAATATTTTATTTATACCAAAATATATTTTATTTAAAAAATGATGTCATTAGCTTCTTATATGTAGTAGCTGATTCATTGTTTAAAGTGATATTCATTTTGTTTTGTCCTTATATATATATATCAAAATTCTGTTATCACTATTTATACGTACCAATTTTATAGAAAAATTAAAATGGTCTATATTTATTTGGTTTTAGTGCTGTGTTTGGAAAAATATATCAAACATTGTATTTATTTAAGGAGTAAAAACTTAGGTCCTTACATTACTCCCCCTTAAAAAGAATTTTTTCTACAAAATTTTATTACATGAAAAAAGGGTTATTTTTTCTCATTACATCCTTAGGTTCCCATATAACCTCATCAAACTTATAATTTATCTATATAAATTTGACAAGATGAGTGGTATTGTTTAGTAGAACCTTACCTCTTCGACCTAGAATTTCCACTGGTTATTCTTCATATGAGAGATCATGTTCCTGTTTTATGAATTCTGAGTTTAGTACATGTGAAGGGTCTCATATATAATTCTTTAAAAGTGATTCACGGAATACATAATATTATTGGGAGTGGTTAGGTGGTAGTTCTAAGTGATAATATACAACCCCTTTATGATCCAGGATCTCAAAGGGACCAATATACCTAGGGATCAACTTCCCATTCTTCACAAATTTCATAACTTTCTTCCATGGAAATATTCAAAGGAACAATTTATAACCAACTTCAAATTATATATCTCATCAATGATTATATGAATAACTCTTTAGTTGAAATTATGCCACTGAATAATATCAAACTTATCCATAATTTTCTAGATATGGTCAGGACCTATTATATTCCTCTCTCCAACTTCATACCAACATATTGGAGCCCTACATCTCTTCCCATACAGGGCATAATATGGCACCATATAAATTATAGAATATAAAATATTTTTATATGAGACCTATTCTGAGGGGACATTTTGATCCCAACATCCTTGGAAATCCATCAAAAAATATCACAACATATTATCTATAGTTTGAATTTTTCTCTCTGACTGACCATATGTCTATGGATGATATAAAATATTAAAGATTATCTCTATATCTAATGATTTCTGAATAATTCTCTAAAACCTCAAGGTATTCCACATATCATGATCAGATAAAATAGATAATGGTATTCTATGAGGCCTCTCCCCTTAACTCATATATATCTTTGCAAGTTTTTCAACAGTTAAATATTATTTGATGGTAATAAAATGCGCTAACTTCATAAGGTAATAAAAAACAACCCAAATAGCATTATGAACTTTAAATGTTTTGGGAATACCTATGATGAAGTCCATGGTAGTTTTTCTGATTTCCATACGAGTATAGGTAATGGTTACCATATACCCTTAAATTTTTTTTGTTTAGCCTTAACTTGTAGGCATACAAAGAAATGATATATGTACTCCATGGTTCCCCTCTTCCTGTTATACAACTAGATTTTTTTCTTTAGATGTCTATACATATTTTTGCTTTCAGAATGGGTAGAGAAGGATGATCTATTTGCAGAATCTAAAAATTCTTTCTTCAATTTCAGCTATTATGGGACACATATCCAGGTTTCAAACATTATAACTCCATATTTATCAATTTTTATCTTTAGAATATTCATTACCTTTGTCTATAGGTCTATATTATCTTTTGGGATTCATTGATATTTACATGAATGAAAGGTTGAGCTATCAGTTAGGTAAGATAGTATTTATCTCCTCCAATTATTACTTCAAGACTAAACCTCTATAAATCATTGAGTATTGTATCTTTTTCAATCCTCATCATGGATATAGTAGCATGGTATTTCATTCTCAATGTATCAACCACCTTATTTTCCTTCCCTGGGTGGTAATATATTGAGAAATCATAATATTTTATCAATTCCAGGCATATATTTTGTTTCATATTCAATTCATTCTATGTTAATATTTATTTCATGCTATTTTGATCAGTATATATATCACACTTTTCTATATAAAGATAATTTCACCATATATTTAATGAAAAGATAACTACTTCCAACTCTAAATTATGTGTCATGTAATTTTTATCATGTGATTTTAATTGATGTGAATAATAAGTGATTTCCTTGTCATTTTTTACGAGGAAACAACCCAAACCAACTTTTAAAGTTTCATCATATATTAAAAACCCTTCACCACTATAGGTTAATGCATGTTATTCAGTTTCTTGAAGCTTTCATTGCATCCATCAATACAAAGGTTGTTTTCTCCCTTATATGTTAACTAAGTTATTGGATTTTATATTCATGATATATTTCTAAAAAAGTTCCATTAAAATCATACTAACCTAAGAAAAATATGGATATCAATTAAAGTGGTTAGTCTAGGACATTGATCGATAACTTCCACCTTTGATGGACCAACTAAAATCACCTTACATATGATTACATTTCCCAAGAATGATACTTTCAATAGCAGGAATTCACATTTTATAAATTTGGAAAATAGTTTGTCCTTTCTCAAGGTCTTTAGCATAATCTTCAAGTGATACTTAACCTCTTCCTTTATCTTTGAATATATAAAAATATCATCTATAAAGAAAATGAAAAATCAATCAAGGTTGTCTCTAGAGACTGTTTTCATAAAATCCATGAAGATAGTATGAGAATTCATATGTCCAAAGAGAATCACTATAAATTAATAATGCCCATACCTTGTATAGAAAGCTGTCTTAAAAATACCCCCTTTTAACCCTTAACTGATGATATCCAGATCAAAGATCAATATTTGAGAATTATTGAGATCCTATGAGTTGATTGAATAGATCATCAATATGAGGTACACAATACGTTTTCTTGATCATGATTTTGTTATCATCATAATAATCAATGAAAAGACACATTGAACCATCTTTATTTTTGACAAAGAGGACTAGTTAACCACACAATGAAGTGCTAGGGAATATAAAACCCTTGTTAAAATTATCTTAATTCTTTTTCTTTAACTCCTCTAATTCAATGAGAGCCATTCTATGTGGACACTTTGAGATACACATAGATCTAGGAATGAGTTTGATTGAAAATTAAACCCCATTATTTGGGGGAAGACTATACAATTCATCCACAAATACATTCGTATATTCTTATACAATATCCATGTCACTGATATTGGCTTCATCACTAATCATTTGAGTCAAGAGTCACTCATTGTTGTGTATAATAACCCACATTATAGAATTTTCTTCCACTAGGAGTTTATAATCATCATTTCATTGATACATCATAATAAGATGATCTGGGATATGAAATGAGACCCCCAAATCCTAATAGTTTATATATTATTTATGCAAGTAAATCTATTCCATACCCAAAAATTATTTCAAATTCAACCAAGAAAGGAAGAATTAGACCAGTAAAAAGTATTTTCCCACAAATCTCAATAGGAGAATATTTATAAATCTTAGATGTAGTCATTGTTTCTCTAGGGGTTTTAATGATATTTTAATATCAATTACATGGGGTTGTGATTACACATTCTCAGAAAATTTGTGTGATATAAAATAATGTGGTGAACTAGAATAAAATAAGGGACCATTAAATCTAGAAAAGAGATCAACTATACCTTTTATCACTTCATTATCATGATAAACTTCAGTGGTTGTGATCTAATATTCCCATCCTTGTTCCCTTGGATTGGGAGATTATTTGGGACCAAATTATTCATTGGACCAATGGTTGGGACATTTATTCACATAATGTATGAATTACTTACACTTGAAACACTATATAATTGGTGGATTATTAGTAAGGACCTTTTACCTTCTATTTTATTAATCAAACTCTTAGACTTGGTTCAATAGTTGTGGGATTGGTTTACCACTTTACCACACTTTAAAATATTATTTGATCCTTTGATTCAATTACCTATATACTTTCTCCCACATTTTTTTATTTATATAATTGATATATATTCCCATCATGGGACTTATCATTAGTGCTTTTATGATACTCCACTTTTACTTTTTTCCACAGAATACTGAGAGGTTTCAATTTCCATCTCTACCTTAAGACCACATTGATCATTCTCTACATAACTACATAAGTATCTTATGAATAATTCCCATTTAATACAATGATTTAAGCCAAAAAATAAGAAATATATATTTTTTATAATTATTGAAAATCCAATTAGAGGAATACCTCAAAAATATTCTGAAAATTTATTTATATGTTCTAACAGATTATTCCTCTTTTTTCCCATAAATTTTATGAATTCTTAATCCATTTTTATATGAATATTATAAGGAAAATAGTTAGTAAAAAATATTTTATTAAAATATTCCCATTCAAAAGAGTACAAATCCTCATTTTCTATGGTACTTTTATGGAGAATCTATAACCAGTTAACATCACACCCTCTAGACGGTAGACTTCCAAAGTGACCTTCTCATGGTATGAACACTAGTGAATGGAAAATATATTTTCCATTTCATAAATCCACTAATCAACATCTAGTGTATTAGAATAACCCCTAATAGATGGTGGATGTTTCCTCATAAATGCCTCTATAGCTAGTTACTCCCTCCTTGGTGAGTTTGGGATCTCAACACAATTTGGGTTATTTTGCAGAACTTGAGATAGTTGGGTGAGAATTTATATTTTTTTTAATTCTAGAACCAATATCATTAGGTTTATCATTGGTCCAATCTCCACATTATCCATTACACCCTTTTTAACTTGGTTCTTTCAGGTTACCTCAATTACCGTGACTAAACAAATTGGGATTGGGTGTAATTAAATTAATGAATGTTCATAAAAGGAAACTATAAACTTATAATGGGGATTTCATAAATGAATTACATAAGTTAGATTTTGAATCTATAGGTTTTAATCTAGGTTATCTATAGTTGTATTTCTAACTGAACTAGTTATATATATTAATATACTTTAGAATGGTTTGTAAATATAATGTGATTAACCAAAAAATATCCACTATGAGTGTAAAACTATGTGTGCAGTTAGGACTATTTGTTGTTCCCTAGGTTATAGTTGAGTTAATACCCAACATGCCCTACTTGAGGTTATTACCCCTAGGTACAAATTTTATAGTTATTTAATCCACTTATATTATAAAAAATGGATGTAATTCCTATGATAACCACAAAATATATACTTTACCAAAATTTCAGGATTTCGCCCACTACATAAACTTATCACTTAACTTTTTCCCAGGATTATCCCTAAATTTATATAAACTAATATCTATAATAAATATAAGCTCCTCTGATACCAACTATAGTAGAAAAAGATAAAAATAACATAAATATCACAATAATATCATGATTTAGATAATACATCTCATAACAGTCACACAACCCAAGGATTGTAAGGTTTAGTTTCTTGTAGATTAGCTACATAAACATCTTGTTTCCCAACACTTGTAAACATTTCTATATAATCACCTTACTTTAGACCCTTTTTTATAAATTCAACATAATATAATCATCTTTATAACATAGTCAATGGAATCATATGAATGGGGTGAGATTAGATGCTTAGTAGGAGATAAACATATCATAATGTAACAAATCATAAATATGGAGGAGAACATGAAGAAGACATAAATATATTAATAAAAGATAGAATACCTTATATGATACTAATAAAAATTTTATAGAAATATAAAATCATAAAAATTTCATCAAGGAAGAATAAAATATATGAGACGGCTCAAAATAAATCTAAATGATCATAAAACATGTGAGAATGACAAAAAATTATAAAAAATTTAAAAAATAAGGCATAATGATGAAAAAAAGGAATATCAATGAAAAAAAATGAATCTTAAAATTTTGGAAAAACTTGATAAATAACATAGTAATCTGAAATAATCATATGAATAGGAAAACCTTTGTGAGAAAACCAATTATTCCCATGCCTATGTGAACAATCTAATTATATCTATGCAGGGAAATATAAGCTGAAATGAGCTGACCATTTATAAATAAAAATCCCTTTATTTTATTATTTTATGGATATAGAAAACACATTCACTTTTTATTATTATTATTTTTGGGTTTAAATTACCAGTAATTATCTTTACCGTTGATAATATAACTGTTGAATAGTGATCAAAAAACTGATATAAATATAAGGTTTAAAAAATACTTTCAACATAGAAAAAGGAGAGGATGGCCTCATCTAGTAGACTCGGTCCATATGAAGCTCGTTTTTCAGAGCTTGGGAAAGAGGTAGTGTCACTGGTCTTCAATCTTGACCAAGCCCAAGCTAAGCTTTAACATGTTAATCTTGATTGCAATCGCTTATGGGAGAAGTTTAAGTTAATAGAGATTACCACACAGGCGATGTTATCCAAGTCGTTCCAAGAGTCTGTCACCATCGCACACCTTAACCTTAGGTCTTATGTGGGTGTTATAAGGGTTCATATAATAAGTTATTAGTTACTTATTGTATAATACCTTTTTATAAATAAAATCCTCATTCCATCAATTTCTTTATGAGAATAGTATTTCTTTAAAAAGTGTTAAATTTGATAAATTGAGTTTTTTGGTAAAAATGAAAATTTTGAGAAATATATACATTAATATATTAAACTATGGGTTTTATTAATAATATTATAAAAAATTATTATAAATTATATTTAAATCAGTTATTTATCTGTAAATGATTAGGTAATCAATTTGACAAGAGTTATATTTTTTATACGATAAAAAAGTGTATTTTTAAAGAATTTATTTTAAGAAATTAATTTTTTTTTAAAATAATTAATATTTTAATAAAATATTATTATAAAATTTGTTTTATTAATAATAAATGATTATATAATTTTTATGTAGTTGAATGTAATTTTTATTAAGGTTTGAATTTTTTTTGTCGAAACCCGTGAATTTTCAATAAATGTGGATTTTCATTTTAAAAGTAAAAATTAAAATATTTAGAAAATTATTTAGATAAAAGAAATATTTGTTTTGGAATCAGGATGTTAAAATTATCTGACGGTGAGGTTTTCATAAATTTCTGAGACAGTCGAATTTTTAGGTAAAAATTAAATACCATATAAATATTTATGACATCATAATGACCCCAAAATGATGTAATAAATACTATAATTCATATTATCGGCCCAATATATGTTTTCCCATTACAATAATGTTATTTTAGATATGTTTTACTTATTTTATAAAGCCATAGTGAATCCTCCAAAATGTGTAATATATTTTATGATTTTAAATTCATTTATTTAATAACGTGACTCAACGCCACATATGCAAGGATAATATTTTAATATGTTCAGAAATTTGAATTATAAAATAATGTTTTACACTCCTATTTGGAAAATAAATTTTTCAAAAACCATGGGAATGTTTTTGGTTTTGAGTATTTAAATATATAGATTCCAAAACCTAAGTTTGTGAAATATTAAAGAATTCCCCTCTCATTTCATATATAAACCCACCCAATCTCCCACTTATCTTCACTAAAAATCCTTGTATCATGTCTAAACTATGTCCTATACTATCTAGAGTCCTCCCAAGGTTCCCCAATCTCCCAATAAGCCTCTCTCAAACCACTCCCAATCCTTTGGGATCACACATCCAAGTTAGGGATTCCCTCCTTTCTCATTTTTGTCCAAGCTCCTTTATGTTGTTATACCATTTTATTTTCAATTACATATATTGGGGTATGATTTATAACCCCCATACTACCCTAGTTATGTTTTAATGACTGGATAACCCTTTCTCTCTCATTAATTCCTTCTGTGTACACCCGTTACCATGCTAAAATTCCGTAAGGGATTTCTCTCTACTTATTTTCATTCAAGAATTTCTTCTATATTATGCATATAAATTCCATTTAAAATAATGGGATATTATGTTCCATTATTACCTTAATGTTTATTTCATGTATAAATTATTATATACCCCTCTATCTTCCATCAACCCAATTTATGAATCTCCATATTACGCTGTTATGCTGCTGAAATTGCAGTACGATTTTCCAAGCCAAAATCATCGTGTAGTAAACACCATACCCATTTCTCTATCAAGGGTATTCACCTTTATTCCATATAATTATTTAGTAGTACTTACATATATGTATTCCAAATTCTTTTATTGTGAAAAAATGATGATATTGAATGAATCCATGTTATATGGTCTATGTGGCACACTTAAGCATGAGATTTAAATGAATATAAATAGTGCACCCTGATAGCACTCCAATGTATTGGGTAATGTTTAGTATCATGATACATCATGTTGGGATAGGGGTTTACCTAATTACCTTTATTATATTTATCTACCATATTGGGATAGGTATTTATCTGATTCCTTTATGTTAATGATGTAATGTTTTAAGTTGTTGCCACATTTCCATGTTATGATAAACATGCTATATCATGAATTTATGTTCATTTTTCTCTTTTGCTCCATTGATATTCCTATTACCTAACATGTATTTTATTATTCATGTTATGACTTTTTTACACCCTTATTGGGCTTTATATCTCACCTTTTTCTTATGTATGTCCTCAGGTTATCCCATGAAATGCTAAGTATGAAGGAATGTTGTGGTCATGTAAAAGATGTTTTCAATAAAGATGTTGTATTTTATGTCTTAAGTTTTCATGTAATGTTTCAAAGCCCCAAATACACTAGACCTATCGATATTCGGGGTTGTATTAAGTGAAATTTTATGTAATAAAGCATATTTAAATGTGTAATAAAGACCAGGGTTGTTGTAGTTGGTATTAGAGGATATGTTTAGTTATTTTTGTGATTAGGATTAGAAAACCCTAGTGAAAGACTTAGGGATAAGATTGAGTATAATAAAATAATCCCTAAATTTTAGTGAGTATATATTAAGTGTTTTATCAAGTAAATATATCCCTTTCTAGATACAAACAAGTAATGGTGGCTCTAGCATATATTTATCTAGGGGTAAAACATGAAAACACCACTTTGAGTTAGACTTGAACGGAAATTGGTGCATGAAAACAGACCTTTCTATACTATATGTTCGACACTCCCTGAGGATATAATTCAGTAAATTCATAAGATTAGTATGAACCATTTTTAAGGGAATAAAAAAATTCCCTAAGAATATATTCTAGGAAATAAATCATGGATAACTTATATTGAAGCCTAGAAATTCATAAGTTAAGAAGATAAATGTAATTTATAAGTTAACCTTTTTGTCATTGGATTATCCTTTATGTGTTTAATAGTTTAAACTACTTACCCCTAATTTTACTTTTATTCGAGCCAATGGATGGTTATATGAGGACTCAGGCTAACAACCGATATGAAGATTAATGTGGGGACTATTCTAGTGAGATGCCCAATCCGATGGGAGCAGGAATTGAAAAATTTATCATGATACTCTATTAGTTAACTCATATTTTTAATAGAACCATTGGTCAAGAGGAATTTACACCCTCCCCCCAAAAGAATAAGTCACAATCTAGAGCATCATGAGACAAAGGCCTCACACTTCCAATGGATCATATGATCCCTCAATCATCGAACAATGGATCAACTGCATTGAGAAGATCTTCTCCATCCATCAATGTTCCGAACAAGAGAAGTTTATTCTGGATGCTTATCATATGGAGGGTGAATCTGATCAATGGTGGAAATTGATCAAAAATATAAATCCTGAGGAAGAGATCTAGGCGTTGGAATGGAAGGATTTCTGGAAAATGTTTTTCAAGACATAAGATGGAAAGTGACTTCCTTAACCTCAAGAAAAAAGATGATGAATCCATCAGAGCATACAAGTAAAACTTTACAAGGCTTGCATGATATGCCTCCAGATTTTTCGTTACCCCCAAATTTAAGGTTCAATGCTTTTTTGGTGGGCTAAAACCTAGAATATGGAAAGCCCTGACAATCTGTGACTTTGAATGCTATGAGGAGATTATCCGATGTGGCCTCAATGTAGAGATAGATATTGACAAATCCAATCATTTATTAACCTATTAAATATTTATTAGTTTAATTAAATTTCTATAAAAATAGATAAACCATGATAATTTTATGATTTCACATAAATAAATATGAGAAGCAATGAATCCCCTACCTAAAAAGCATCAATGTTCTTTGCATGATAAAAGACCAAAATTTTAGATCTCTGATCACCTCTCATGCGAGGAAGAATGATCTATCAAAGAAATATTTCCACAAATACAATAGAAAAAAAAGAAATATCATTATAGAAGTGGATATCTTGCACCATAGCATGGAAAGAATAAAATAATGGAGACAAAAAAACAGAGAGAAATTTCTAGAGAGAAGAGTTATAACTCACCTTGGATCGATCTATAGAATCCATAATCAATCTATTTTTAAAGGGGGTTAAAAGGTATTTAAAAACATCTATGAGTTTCTCTATGTTCAAGGGAGAGAAGTGGAAAATAATTTCATTCAGATGGGATGAAATTATTTATAGGCATCCAAAAATTTAGAAGACCACATCACGTCCTTATAGACCACACCACGATAGTGTATGACTTGGGGAGTTATACAACATAGCATAAGGGACCAATTCACAACCTACCCCAGTCAAAGGCACACCCATGTATCTTGGGGAAAATCCTATAAAGTTTATATGGGGTTTATGACATATCTATAAGCACTATGCGATAAGACCCCCTTCACCAAGAAAGGAACCATGCCATAACCTACTTCCCATGATGCAGCTACCCCTGAAAATTAATAACCTTATTTCTCCTCCTGAGCTCCCCTACACCAAAAATGAGGTCCACTATGCTACAACGACTAGATACATGGAACATTCCCTACCCCATTAAAATAGACATACCATTTTTGGTAGTGGCTCCACCCAAAATCCTCAAACACCCTCCAAACCACTTGGAACCTCCTCTAGGTTCCTCCAAAACCCAAAAATCATAAAGGAATGATCATTTGGGATATGGGACATTACAAAATACACTTATAAATCATCCTATTAAATTATAATAAATGTAATTTTATATCCTTGAGTATTTGTAATACAAAAAAAACTATATCCTGACAACCCTTTAGTCTTCCAACTACTATGGATATGATTATATTGGATGAATAAAGTTCTTCATGGGTTCCTCTAGAATTATATTTATAACATGATCTTTATATTTCTTTGGATCTTACCACATAAATGGAATAGGATATTCCTCCTCAATAAATATGTCTTTAACTTCCAAGATAAGGATAAGATTACTACATGCTTGTCAACCTAATTCTTTAACTCTTTTTTTGTATGAAATGAGGATGTTATAGAGTAGTTATTTGTTCTTGTTTCTCACTTATCTATATTTAAATTCTATAATACTAAGTGTCATAGGATAAGCCTTAAAACATGTTTCGTATTATTCTTATTCTTATTCATTGAAACATATACTCTTTTATATTCATGGATACTATTGGCTTCTCTTTTCAATAAAAACAGGGTCTTCCTAAGAATAGCATTATTGGATATCTATATATTTTTCTCTTTTTATCTTTATATAAATTTATATAACTATGTGAATATTTTATCCATAATATCTATCACTTCAATTCTATTTTATTTTTTCTATTCAAGAACTATTAAAACTTAATCAACATAAAAACTTTTTTAATTCTCCCAAAGAATCAGACTTCATTATCATTTAAAAAAATATATAAAACTCGGTTCTTAAACTCTATATGATGTATAGAATAATCATAACCATGTATTCTCCATAAAAAATTATGGGTATTCAATATCTACATGTATGTATGTAACATGCAATGGCTTGGTTGTGAGGTGTATCTCTCCAGTGTCACTTATCCTTTTCACACACCATGGCATGGTCTTCTCTTAATGGTTTGGTTGTATCTAAAATCAGGAAATCGTTTTCAACTCTAATTTCAACTTCAAACAGATTCCCTACATGTTCTTATTTTTCAAAGTGAAAGTAATAATTAAACTTTTTCTCATCTTAAATCACAATAACTATTTGGTTTATTTTTATGTTTAATAAATTGATTAAAAATTATGAAATTGACTAATTTACCTTCAGAAGTATCTTCATGAATTTCTCCATATCTTCATATTTTTTAAGTTTTAGACTCAAGGTAACCCTTATGAAACATTATTTATACATTTACATATTATAGTGAGTGTCCATTCCTTAATTTCATTTTTATACAACAACTCATATTAAAGAGTTAGTGACTCTTAGGTAACTCAATATATCTCAAAATGACTCTTATGTACAAACATATTTTTTTTGGATTTTTTTATATTTCTCTTTTCTTAGAAACAATGAACCTTATACATAAAATTTTATCTTTTATCTTTACTAAATTTCAAATCATTGATAAATCTTACACATCCACTATGACGACTCTTATGTTTTGAGTGAATTGATCTTATACATCATAGTGGCACCATACCCTTTTCAAATTCTAATACCTCAATTCCAAGCTACTCTTATTTATAGTTCAGATAACTATTAAGTTATAATGAAGATTTATTCCTTTGATAAATTTTAGTTTGGATATTATATATGACTCTTACAAATTATAAGGTGGTTTTGGACTTAGCCAAAATTTTGATCGATGTTCAGAATTCTAGAAATCCTCGAAAGAGCTTACAAAATCTTAAATTATTCTCAAGGAATTTTCAATCACTTCAAAATCATCTCAAATTACTTTGAGAATTTATCAAAACATTTGAAAATATATTTAATCTCATTTCCAAACACTTTTTCCAACATAATTATTATTGAATTATTTGATGTATATTCACTATATTATTATAACTAGCTTTAAAACCAGACTTAATTTGAATTTATTCGATAGATATTATCAATATTTTTCATCATCTAAACTACTAGATAATATATATATGGTGTCTCGAAATTCTAGACACCCTTTATACTTCAATCAAAACTTATTAAATATTCCCAACACAACCAAATTTTTTAAATTCATAAAATAGTTTTAGACAATGATTTTACCATCCATCAACACTTATAATTTATTCATTACATGATCATATTGAATAATTATGAAATTTATAAATGCTACTTTCTATAATCTATCCATTCATATATCATAATAAAATAAAAGTACCTTACCACTATCATGGGAAACACATTCCTTATGTAATTTTGGGATCTTACACCACCACCCATATTTAGAATATGTTGAATTTATTATTCTTTGATATATTAAAAAAATAAAACTAATGAAAATATTTATCATAATCTAATTATGATCTTCAATCACACCCTCTGTATTTGTTATCAATACCCATTTTAATATATAATGTCAGTATTCCGCATTATTGAAAATAAATTCAAAAGTTTAGAGGTAAGGAAAAGTTAAAGTAATCTCTAACTTCAAGATTCTATATAACTTGATATATCATCTTTTACCCTTCACTGAAATTTATAGCCTAATTCTCTTGATAGAATGCTGAAATAACTTTTTACTTATAAATGAGTCATAAATTAACCCACTATATGTCTACAGGATCATTGATCAATGTAGAAAACAAAAGTGATCAACTTAGACATCAATACTGTCTATAAATTGTCCAATGCACGACATCAATATCAGTTTTCTCTTTCAAGGGACTTCTTAAATAGTTTTTTTTAAGAAATTTACTTTCTTCATTAAACATCAACAAACACATCAAAACATTCATGTTAAAGTAATTTTATTCCCCCTTCAAATTTAACATGCACTACTCCATAATAATCTAATTTTATATAATCTAGAACAAATATGGGAAAGTGATAATCATACACCTAACTTCATCTTTATATGAAAACTGTTTAGAATTTCAAATTCACATGAATTAATTTCAACTGGAAACTTAATCATCTTGTCTTATCCTCCTTAAGGGATACACTCCATCATGATTGATCTTATTCAATAATGAACTCCAAGAAACCTCTTAGATATTTGGAAAAGAGAAATCATTTAAAACATTCCATAATGGTTGGTTCACCATGCTGTATAATAATTAAAACATTTAGTTCTTTAATTTTATTCATCACCTTTAATTACTTAAATAATTGAGCATAAAAAATACTTGTATGGGAACAAAGTGTAACTTCCATGAATCCTTAATGAAATGAATAACACTGAGATTTTATTCTCAACATAGGAACTCCTTTATTTTAGGATCCAAATTTAAGACAATTATTCATGATTACACATCCTTTAGATTTATATTTTTGATATTCCATAAGAATCATAAAATTCATGTATTATTTATATTTATTATTATATATTAGTGGATTATTTATCTTAATTAATAAATCATATGAATTTTATTGTACTTGTTCTATATTTTTAGCCAATTCCAACCATTCTAGACAAATATTCAAGAAATCCTTTGGTACATGATCATATTTCTTATTGAGTGTGAACTCCTTTTTCATAGTATCATTCTTAGTACAAGGATTAAATGTTGTTTTCCTTTATTTACCATCAAATATTTCTATCAAGATAGAACCATTTTATATTTTCTAAGAGTGCTTCTAGATTGTTTCCACCTTCCACAAAGCTTCTCAAGAATCCTTGGATCTCTATTTTTTGGAATCATCTATTGAAATTAATATTATAATTTTTAAATTTCCTCCACTAAACCTACAATATTATTCCCTATATTGATTCTCTTACAAGTCCCAGCTCTCTCCCTTTGTCATTAAATTTCATGGTTTACATATATTTATCCATGATGTGTCCTTTACTACCACAATAGAAAAGTTTATTCTTTTCTGACATGAAATCCTTTTTAGAAATATTATTAGGTGAAATTTATTATAAAATATCCTTTTTCTTATATCCTAAGGATGAATAACCATCTATTATCACTCATTTCTTCATCCATTATGGTATTATTATATTGATACCTTGTGGTATATACATGTTTATATATTCTAGAAATTTTCACTATTGTGACCACCTTTTTGAAATTTTCCTAAAAATTTTCAAAGATTTTAAATCTGTTTAAATTGAATAGATTTATACCTTTCTATGTTTTTTTCTCATATGAAGTGGGATTATTCCTAATTACAATTATAACCCCATTTTATATAGGAATTTTATAATTTCCATGAGTTGAAATATTACTAAAATAATTAATTTCCTAATTCATAACCTTCTACAACACCAACAATGACCAATGAACCTTGATCTATAACATTTAACCATAGTATGGTAAACTTTTACACCTTGATATTTATTTTGGAAAAAATAACCCTTATTTTCAAATTATTTTAGGAAAAAAGAATTCCTACTAGTTCTCATATCCACCTTTATTGAATTATTGGGGTTTTTCATCATGTTTTTTCACCCATATTTTTCAAGATTATGATTTGTAACCTGTACTAATAAATGAAAAAACATTAGTGAAAATAGAAATATTTAGAGAATGGGTCACTTTTTTTAAACATATTATAGTAGACATTTCATTATATGATCTCAAAATATTAATGGTATTAATATGAGTCCTTTTAGAATAAATAATATTTTCAGAATTATTTTTAGAAAAACTTATTCTTCTAATAGTTTGGGAAGATTATGAAAAATATTCTTCTAGATTTCTCATTTAACATCAAGTTCAAGACACTTCATGTTGAAAATATTTTTCTCATTCTCGACTGATCTCAATTTTCTTCCCATTATACTTTCATCTTCTCAACTTGATCCACACATTTCTTGTTACTTTAATATAGATATTTTTCAAGACCCCCAATCATTTTGATTTTAATATCTAATTGGGAATTCTTGAATCCCATAGTAGCTTTGTGGGTTTCTTCTATAGTACAGATATTCTCTTCACTGATTTTTTTAAACTCGACATTATCATTAATTTCTTTTTGAAATTATTCTTTAATTATGTGATATTTTTCTTGGAATTATAACATAATTTACTTCCTAGATTTAAATATGTTAGTTGAGTGTGTTTCACTCTTAAAAATTTGTATCCAATGCAATTTTTCATAACTATTTCATATACTATTTTTTTGTATATTCTCATCATCTAGTTCTGAGATAAAATCAAATATATGAGTGAAAATTTTATTAGGAACCTTCTTCAAGTAATCCTTATCTTAAAAGTATAGGTTTTCAACTTATTCAGTAGATTCATCCTCTTCCCTATCTAAATGCGATTCTTCAAGAGGAATATTTATAACATATTTATCATATAAACAACCAATTTAACAACCTTTAATTAGTGGTTTACCTTTATTCTCATTTGAATCCATATTCAAATTCTTTTTCCCTCTTTTTTTACCATTTTAAGGGGTTTAGACAAGATCTATATGTTGTTATTGAAAGGAATATTTTTCATATTCTCAATCCAAATTAATTCATAATCTTATTCAAAGATTAAATTTATATTTGAAATATAAAAAATAGGAAATAAAATAGATCCTATCATAGGGAATATGAATTTTCTCTTATACCAATTATAGTTCACAGTTGATAATATAGGAACACTACAGGTTGGGGGTGGTGAATCAGTGTTAACCTATTTTTACATAATTTATATTTCTATATTAATTATCCCCTCTTGATATTTTATCCTTTTTATTAATTAAGATGTATGGACCTATTAATGTGATCTAAACACACAACAACAGATACAATTCAACAAGTAAATAATAGATGATAACACGCAAGGTTTTTACAAGGTTTGACCCAAATATGGGAATATATTCCTTAACATGATTGATTTGAGTTTAGAGACATATATATTCACTATATTATGCAAGTGAATTATAAGATCCTAGGATTTTTAATGAGGTATAGATACTTTTTTTCAAGTAAAAATTTGTTTATTTTATTTTTTGGTTTAGAACCTTAAGTTGGGATTATGGGAGGGTTGGGTTGTTTTGGGAGGAATAAAAAAGGGGGATGAAGGATGGATGAAGGACAAGTACATGATGTTTATTGGGAATACATGGTGTGTATTCAACACACAATGTGTAATGGTCTGGGAAGTCGAGTTTACAATGTGTAATGAGCCTTCCTCTAAAGGGGAATCCTAAGATTCACATGATGTGTAATTAATTTATAAGATGTGTAAATGCATTGAGTTAGTTTTTAAAATAAGAGGGAAGTACTCTATATTTCGACATAATCTCACCCCTCCCTTCCCTTTTGTGTAGGATATTTACTTGAAGCCTAACACTGGTTGTTTGGGTTCTATTTCACCATACAAACTCCATTTCAAGATCCATTTGTCTCGTTGGATCAATGCTTGTGAGTTCCCTATTCCAATTTCTCCTTTATTCATTAATCTTCTTCCTGGAGGAGTTATTATGGTGCAAGATAATATGACCTATTTCTAGGGTCTTCATACACTTCTTTTTTTTTCTTACA
Organism: Viscum album; assembly: GCA_963277665.1. Taxonomy (NCBI): domain Eukaryota; kingdom Viridiplantae; phylum Streptophyta; class Magnoliopsida; order Santalales; family Viscaceae; genus Viscum; species Viscum album. The sequence goes on along the minus strand of OY728138.1, from coordinate 958,904,349 downwards.
ATCCATGCCGAGTTAGGTTCTAATACTAGACGATTGTTCTACCAAAGGTATATGATATGTGGTATATAACTTTACCTTAAATTTTGGTGTTTTATATACATTTTTCCATTATTCTACACACCATACCTTCCAGAGGTTCCCCAAAAATTAATTTAATTCCTTGATTAAATTGATTGTAACCTATTTAGGTTTTCCACTGCACATCGTTATATGGTTATAGGTCATTCACCTTAGCTCGTGCCACCTATGGGGTGCGTTATTACACTTTTTATGTGATTAGGCCACCTACGGGGGGTGATGATCCCAAACTTATATTTATTGTAATTGAATTAGTTATAGGACAATTTTTATTTCTAATTTATATGTGAATACTTATGATTAAATAATTAAATTATTAAATGGGAAAATGTATAATTGGTTGGATGAAGTCATGGTATGTGAATGATAATAAAATGGGTTGTGAAGTGAGATGATGAAATCATAATGGTAGTGGATTCCTTGTACATTTATACACCTAATATCATGATTCCATTAGATTCTGTGGACATTTATTCTCTATAGATCCTAATTATGGTAGTGGATTACTTGGACATTTATACTTCTAGGATGTAGATTCTAAATTATTCCATAGACATTTCTACTCAATTTATCTAGTTTACTTTGGATTATAAGGAAATTTCAACAGCTTGTATCAAGATTACTTGGAATCACCTTGGACATGCTTTGTAGACATGCTCCTTGGCTCCACCTAATTCTATACTGAGTTTCCATCGAGATTTGTATAGATTTGACAAGGATTCCTTAGTAATTTATTCCTTGGATCCAGCCCTTTTAGTCTTGAAACTTGATTACACAACATAGGCCATGTGGGATACTTTATTATGGTTTACAGTAAGCCTGTGATTATGGGATCTTGATTATTGTTCACAGGGAGCTACAGTTGGATGGAAAAGATCACTTTTTCTTTTAAAACTTTACTTTTATTATAGTTGTACCTATGATATACTTCACACTTCTTCATTGTTTATATATAGACTCTACTTATTGTAGACATTTTTAGTGGTGTCTTACTGAGTTTTATCCCACACCCTGTTCAGGATATCTTTGGGTCCCTAGATAGACTTCGTGGATACATGTAGGGACCAAGGAAAGAACCCACTTCATGATTCTTGTTTTGATCATTTCTTAGGAGAAGGGGAACATAAAAACAAGCTAGGATCATGATTTTAGCTAGAGATAGTTTATTTTTGGTGTTTTTGTTCATTTGATACATATAAGATATAAATTCCTATTTCTATATATTGCCTTACATTTTGAATATATACATGACATGTTCATCATATTACATATGATACTACTTATATATTTATTTATCTTTTGCTTCTGAGTTATAAATATGCTTTTTCTATTGATTGATATTATTATACTACTGTGCTACAATCTGATCATGAGGGTATAGTCTCCCAACTGTTCCACCTTAGACCCTCGCTACTAGTCAATAGCCTTTGAAATACTGGGAGGTGCACTTGAGTCCATGTGAACCACCAGCTTGGGGCACAGTTTAGTGGTTCCTGGGCCGAGACATTACAAAGTTGTATCAGAGCCTTTTTATTTTCTTTTTTTGCTTTACTATTTTCTATGGTAAAGAAGAGAAATAAGGATGTTTTGGAAATTTTTAATGATATATTCTTGGGATAATCTAACCTATGCACTGAAAAAAATCCAAATTTATTTGTATGGGAATTATTATTCTATATTTTTTCTATTAGATTTTAGTTGATTCCACCATTGGGTAATGCACATTATATGTGATGTTATTGTTACTATGATTGAGGAATTTCATTTTATCCTTGGCCCGATATAACAAAGAAGTATGGATCATGCATCATTTTAGTCACCCTACAAAATTCATATGACATGCATATGCCATTCCATATAAGATGCATTGCTTGATTTTATGACATTATAATGTGTGCCTTGCATGTTATATCAATTATTTGATTTATTTTTTATATAGGGGAATGAGAAACATAATTTTTACTTAGAGTGTCTGCCATAATCTAAACACTATTTTACTATATAGGCTGTAATGGATACCCAAAGTAGCCAATTATAGCATGTTGAGTCATGAACCATTGGTCGCATGAGATAGAATGTATTATGGTCAAGATTAAATGGAAAATATATTTTAGGTTATATGGTGTATGAGCCCTTATAAGTTGAAATTGATGATCCATTTGGTTCAACCATTTAAATATAATTATAATATAAATATGAATGTAAATGAAATTGAAATTATGAAATGGAAAGGTTGATGATAAATAGAGTTGAAATTACACTTCTAAGTTCATATACTAGGACATGTGCTATGAAATAGAGAGCTTAACCTAGACCCGACTCCATATTGGGTAGTAGGAAGTGTCTTGGGTGGTTTTAATGGTAGTTCTAATTACCCAGTTTTTGATTTAAGAGTAGGAAGAGGGGTGTGTCTTGTTTATAGGAAGGTTTTAACTTATCCTATGTTTTTATATCTATGACTTGGTTTATATTTGATACTTTTTTTGAGGAGTGTGTTTGGAATTGTAGAGACATTCTACCAAGATGGGCTCTAGTTGTGCACCAGGAGGGTGGTGAAGATCATGCTCTAGAGGTGGTGGGATATGATCCACCAGTAAAACCTCTAATAGTGAAACTTGTAGCACCACCCAATGTTCCCGATATGGGTTCTGATTCCCAGTTCTGTGAGGGTTTCATATGTTTTTTTAAGACCATTTAGGGAGCCCTGCAGCTTGCCAAGATGATGGAAGAGATAACGTGTGTCTTCTAGTAGTAGTAGTTGCCCATGTTTTTGAAGGATGGAGGTCAATGGGATAATGAGATATGAATTGGGACTAATTTATTTATTTTTGAGCATCTAGAGACACCTCATAAGATGAGAGTGAATATTGAGACATATATGCTTCAGGGAGAAGCTAAGTGCTGATGTTATGTTTTGAAATAGGCTGATGGTTTTCATGATATGGTTTAGAGGGATTTCTAATCAAGTTTTTATGAATAATTATTTCTTGATACTCTGAGAGATTAGTAGGCTAGTGATTTTATATATCTAGATTAGGGTGGAATGATCATTAAAGATTATTCATCATGCTCGACAAATTTTTAATTCTTTGCACTGATTTATCTTATTGATGACACATCTAGGGAGAGATTCTTCGAGGAGGGTCTCAAGTATTCCGTTTCATCATAGGTCAATGTGTTTTGGTTGACTAATATAATAGAGATAGTGAATCAGGTGCTTATTATTGAAAGTAACATGAGGGAATATGGGGTAATATAGTAGGGTATTGTGGTCTTTTGACACATCAGTTCAGTGTTTAGTAGCGGAAAATGATGTTTTGAGGTTTCTCATGAGGGGAATACCAGCCCGAGCTTGAGTGCTGGTAGTTCTGTAATGACCCAAAGTTTTATGAATGGAATTCACTTCTTTTAATTATGAATTATAATATAATTCCATTATGAAGCACGATGAAATATCATGATACTAAATACCATGTGACCATTAAACATAATTTTTCCACTTCTATGGTTTGAATTTTGAAAATATAACATGCATGGTTGTGATAAGTAAGATGTTTGGAGTCTGATAAGAAAACATAATTTTTGGTGAATAGTAACCCACCCTTATGAATAGTGATATACCCTAATGAATAGTAACCTTATCTATGATTGTATAAAAATAATATTCAAGTGAAAGTATAATGTAACTATTTTTTAGAATATGTAAATGAATGTTTTAAAACTGGATTTTTAATAATAAATTATAATTTTAATCAAAAATTAAATTAATCATATTTAGATAATTATTTTTGAAAAATGGACTTCATTTTTGGATTCTAAACTTTAGAAAAGGGTAGGGGTGGATTTTTGGGATTTTTCTAAAATATTTGAAATTTTGATGAATAGTCAAATACCATAATTAACAAAATAAGCTAAATAAGCTAATTAAAGAGTCATGCATGATGTTCTTCTGATGTAAGCTCAATTGGTTCGGGTTCACATGATGAAATTACTATTATTGTCAATGGAAGACTCAATATTCCTTATCTTGTGGGGAAATAATAAATTAATGAATTTTACATTGAGAAATCCCCTCTCCCAACCACTATAAATACCACCCTTCACACCCTCATTTCCTCACACCTCTCAAGCTTCAATCCCTGTCTAAAATATTCCCAAACATCTTCCCTATCCCCTCTCTCATGTCCATGAACTTCTGGTTTCATCAAAATACCAAGCCTAGGACCCTTAAAAAGGATCTCAAGAGGAGGATTCAAGAGGTAATTCCCCTCTCTCTTTCCTTTAAATTCCTTTCAATTTCAAGTTCTTTTATTATTCTCTCACCAAATATCTTCATAAAAATGTAAAGGTAACTCTAGTATCATACATATACTTGAATTTTATGATTCTAATGGTATATTATACCATCCAACCCCTTTCTCCTCTTCCTTTTATTTTATAAAAGAAAACATTGTTCGCGAGGTGTTAATCTATCACCTTCAAGAACGACATGTTTTCAAATTTCCTTTAAAGCTTTCATATACGGTCGTGAAACCATTTTTATGGTTGAAATAGATTATATTATATGTATTATATCCTATTTCATTTTCTGAAACTAACTTAGGTACATATTACTAAATGATTAAACAAAACAAGTTCGTTGTGGTAAAAAATCCCAAATTAACTCAAACAATCATCATTTAATTGTTATATAATCATTAAACCACATGGTATATAATATAATTCATTATAAAATCATTTTAAATTATTTAATATCATTAATAACATGAAATATTAGTTCAGGATGTTTATCCATGTTCTACACGAACTTCCATTTATGAATACATGTGAACCGCTCAAGAAAACCATAAAAATGAACATTCCTGAACAGTGTTTTTAAACTCTATAACTCATCCAAAAGAACATAAAATTACTAAATGAAACTAAAATGAATAATATTCAGGTACAAAAGGTTTTTGGAAATGTTAATTAATGAAAATAATGTGTTTATACAGGACATTAAAGCAAAGAAAGCGTTCAGATACAAGGTAAGGGGAAATTCTTGAAACTAACTTTCATCCTTTGAGTTCTCCCTATTTCACTTCTTTTTTGATATGGTTACTCCATAAAAATTATTTTTTCATCATTTTCTTTCCTTTTTTGGGATATACATGTTTTTCACTGGTGTTTATGTCAAACAAAATGTCTTCCAAAAGAACTCTTCTTTTAAGAATACACCTTTTACTTCTCATTCAAGGTTGATGGTTCTTGTAACATGTATGTTATTCCCTCTTTCTTTTCACTACTACAACCTGCGCCTTTATCAGCGCTAAAAACCATCATTAACAGCGCTAGAAAAGCGCTGTTAATTCCAGTGTAGATAAAGGTCAACTATATCAGTGCTTCTCGTAGCGCTGATACAGGTTCCTTTATCAGCGCTCATTTAGCGCTGTTAAAGGTTTCCTTTATCAGCGCTAAAAAAGTGATGATAAAGGGCCCAACGCCTGCACCTAAAAAACAGTACCTGCACACCTGCACACCAGAATACCTGCACAAATTAGCACATGCACATCTGCACACCATAGCACCCACACCCAATATTTTGACTGACAACGGTATATACATTTACTTATCATCATGAATACAAAAAAAAACGCATTGCTATATACATTTCAAAAATTGTTTTACATGTTTACATTTACAATTATTCAACAACAGTTATAAACATTCATGTTTCATCCTTTGATATTCGTGATCCACTCTCGATGGTATTTGTTGCCGAACAAAGCATCCGAACTCAAGGAAAAAAATCACCTATATAAGAAAACAAATATTATGTTAGTAATGCAATAATGAAAGAAATTAAAACAGAATATGAAAGAATACATTAATATGGAAATGTGAAACTAAAATATTAAATTTTAAACTCAAAAGTTTTCATTTTCATAACAATTAAAGGGAATAATGTAAAATCAATATGTTTTTGATTGATTTATCTCATTTAATAAATACTGATTCTTTATCTAATGAAAAGCTTTACCGGTCACACCGTGCGTCGTATTGAGGTGCGGTCGATTTGTACGCGTCACAAATGACTCGTGGATCGTTGTCCTAAAGTATCAAAACAATCCGAAGGTGTTTTCTCGGTTTGGCGTATGTCATTGGTGTTGTTTTCCAAAGTTTATCTCATTTTCAAACTGATATCAGACACTTTTAGCCATACCGGTCACACCGTGCGTCGGATTAAGGTGCGGTCAATTCTTACACGTCACAAATGACTCGTGGATCGTTGTCCTAAAGTATCAAAACAATCCAAAGGCGTTTGCTCTGTTTGGCGTATGTCATTGGTGTTGTTTTCCAAAGTTCATGTCATTTTCAAACTGATATCAGACAATTTTAGCCATACCGGTCACACCGTGTGTCGGATTGAGGTGCAGTCGATTCTTATGTGTCACAAATGACTCTTGGATCGTTGTCCTAAAGTATCAAAACAATCCGAATGCATTTGCTCGGTTTGGCTTATGTCATTGGTGTTGTTTTCCAAAGTTCATGTCATTTTCAAACTGATATCAGACAATTTTAGCCATACCGGTCACACCGTGCGTCGGATTGAGGTGCGGTCGATTCGTACACGTCACAAATGACTCGTGGATCGTTTTCCTAAAGTATCAAAACAATCCGAAGGCGTTTATTCGGTTTGTCGTATGTCATTGGTGTTGTTTTCCAAAGTTCATGTCATTTTCAAACTGATATCAGACAATTTTATCCATACCGGTCACACCGTGCATCGGATTGAGGTGCTATCGATTCGTACGCATCACAAATGACTCGTGCATCGTTTTCCTAAAGTATCAGAATAATCCGAACGCGTTTGCTCAGTTTGGCGTATGTCATTGGTGTTGTTTTCCAAAGTTCATGTCATTTTCAAACTGATATCAGACAATTTTAGCCATATCGGTCACACCGTGCGTCAGATTGAGGTGTGGTCGATTCGTACGCATCAACAATGACTCGTGGATCATTTTCCTAAAGTATCAAAACAATCAGAAGGCGTTTGCTCAGTTTTTAGTATGTCATTGGTGTTGTTTTCCAAAGTTTATCTCAATTTGAAACTGATATCAGACACTTTTAGCCATACCGGTCACACCGTGCGTCGGATTGAGGTGCGGTCGATTCGTACGCGTCAAAAATGACTTGTGGATCGTTTTACTAAAGTATCAAAACAATCCGAACGCATTTGCTTGGTTTGGCGTATGTCATTGGTGTTGTTTTCCAATGTTTATGTCATTTTCAAACTGATATCAGACAATTTTAGCCATACCAGTCACACCGTGCGTCGGATTGAGGTGCGGTCGATTTGTACACGTCAAAAATTACTCGTGGATCGTTGTCCTAAAGTATCAAAACAATCCGAAGGCGTTTTCTCGGTTTGGCGTATGTCATTGGTGTTGTTTTCCAAAGTTCATGTCATTTTCAAACTGATATCAGACAATTTTAGCCATACCGGTCACACCATGCATCGGATTGAGGTGCGGTCGATTCGTACACGTCACAAATGACTCGTGGATCGTTGTCCTAAAGTATCAAAACAATCTGAATGCGTTTTCTTGGTTTGGCGTATGTCATTGGTGTTGTTTTCCAAAGTTTATCTCATTTTCGAACTGATATCAGACACTTTTAGCCATACCGGTCACACCGTGCGTCGGATTGAGGTGCGGTCGATTCGTACACGTCACAAATGACTCGTGGATCGTTTTCCTAAAGTATAAAAACAATCCGAACGCATTTTCTTGGTTTGGCATATGTCATTGGTGTTGTTTTCTAAAGTTCATGTCATTTTCAAACTGATATCAGACAATTTTATCCATACCGGTCACTCCGTGCGTCGGATTGAGGTGCGGTCGATTTTTACACATCACAAATGACTCGTGGATTGTTTTCATAAAGTATCAAAACAATCCAAAGGCGTTTGCTCAGTTTGGCGTATGTCATTGGTGTTGTTTTCCAAAGTTTATCTCATTTTCAAACTGATATCAGACACTTTTAGCCATACCGGTCACACCGTGCGTCGGATTGAGGTGCGGTCGATTCGTACACGTCACAAATGACTCGTGGATCGTTTTACTAAACTATCAAAACAATCCGAAGGCGTTTTCTCAGTTTGGCGTATGTCATTGGTGTTGTTTTCCAAAGTTCATGTCATTTTCAAACTGATATCAGACAATTTTAGCCATACCGGTCACACCGTGCGTCGGATTGAGGTGTAGTCAATTTGTACGCTTCACAAATAACTTGTGGATCGTTGTCCTAAAGTATCAAAACAATCCGATGGTGTTTTCTCGGTTTAGTGTATGTCATTGGTGTTGTTTTCCAAAGTTTATCTCATTTTCAAACTGATATCAGACACTTTTAGCCATACCGGTCACACCGTGCGTCGGATTGAGGTGTGGTCGATTCGTACCCGTCACAAATGACGTGTGGATCGTTGTCCTAAAGTATCAAAACAATCCGAAGGCATTTTCTCAGTTTGGCGTATGTCATTGGTGTTGTTTTCCAAAGTTTATCTCAATTTGAAACAGATATCAGACACTTTTAACCATACCGGTCACACCGTATGTCGGATTGAGGTGTGGTTGATTTGTACGCGTCACAAATGACTCGTGGATCGTTTTCCTAAAGTATCAAAACAATCCGAATGCGTTTTCTCGGTTTGGCGTATGTCATTGGTGTTGTTTTCCAAAGTTCATGCAATTTTTAAACTGATATCAGACAATTTTAGCCATACCGGTCACACCGTGCGTCGGATTGAGGTGCGGTCGATTCGTACACGTCACAAATGACTCGTGGATCGTTGTCCTAAATTATCAAAACAATCCGAAGGCGTTTGCTTGGTTTGGCGTATGTCATTGGTGTTGTTTTCCAAAGTTCATGTCATTTTCAAACTGATATTAGACAATTTTAGCCATACCGGTCACACCGTGCGTCGGATTGAGGTGCGGTCAATTTGTACGCATCAAAAATGACTCGTGGATCGTTTTCCTAAAGTATAAAAACAATCCGAACACGTTTGCTCTGTTTGGCGTATGTCATTGGTGTTGTTTTCCAAAGTTTATCTCATTTTCAAACTGATATCAGACACTTTTAGCCATACCGGTCACACCGTGCATCAGATTGAGGTACAGTCAATTTATACACGTCACAAATGACTCGTGGATCATTTTCCTAAGGTATCAAAACAATCCGAACACGTTTTCTCGGTTTGGCGTATGTCATTGGTGTTGTTTTCCAAAGTTCATGTCATTTTCAAACTGATATCAGACAATTTTAGCCATACCGGTCACACTGTGCGTCAGATTGAGGTGCGGTCAATTCGTACGCGTCAAAAATGACTCGTGGATCGTTGTCCTAAATTATCAAAACAATCCGAAGGCGTTTTCTTGGTTTGGCGTATGTCATTGGTGTTGATTTCCAAAGTTTATCTCAATTTGAAACTGATATTAGACACTTTTAGCCATACCGGTCACACCGTGCGTCGGATTGAGGTGCAGTCAATTCGTACGCGTCACAAATGACTCGTGGATCGTTTTCCTAAAGTATCAAAACAATCCGAAGGCGTTTGGTCGGTTTGGTGTATGTCATTGGTGTTGTTTTCCAAAGTTTATCTCATTTTCAAACTGATATCAGACACTTTTAGCCATACCGGTCACACCGTGCATCGGATTGAGATTCGTTCGATTCGTACGCGTCACAAATGACTCGTGGATCATTTTCCTAAAGTATAAAAACAATCCAAATGTGTTTGCTCGGTTTGGCGTATGTCATTGGTGTTGTTTTACAAATTTTATGTCATTTTCAAACTCATATCAGACAATTTTAGCCATACCGGTCACATTGTGCATCGGATTGAGGTTCGTTCGATTCGTACACGTCAAAAATGACTCGTGGATCGTTTTCCTAAAGTATCAAAACAATCCGAAGGCGTTTTCTCGGTTTGGCGTATGTCATTGGTGTTGTTTTCCAAAGTTTATCTCAATTTGAAACTGATATCAGACACTTTTAGCCATACCGGTCACACCGTGCGTCAGATTGAGGTGAGGTCGATTCTTACGCGTCACAAATGACTCGTGGATCGTTGTACTAAAGTATCAAAACAATCCGAACGCGTTTGCTTGGTTTGGCGTATGTCATTGGTGTTGTTTTCCAAAGTTCATGTCATTTTCAAACTGATATCAGACACTTTTAGCCATACCGGTCACACCGTGCGTCGGATTGAGGTGCGGTCAATTCATACGCGTCACAAATGACTCGTGGATCGTTTTTCTAAAGTATCAAAACAATACAAAAGAGTTTGCTCGGTTTGGCGTATGTCATTGGTGTTGTTTTCCAAAGTTTATCTCATTTTCAAACTGATATCAGACACTTTTAGCCATACCGGTCACACCGTGCATCGGATTGAGGTGCGGTCGATTCTTATGCGTCACAAATGACTCGTGGATCGTTTTCCTAAAGTATCAAAACAATCCGTACCCGTTTGCTCGGTTTGGCGTATTTCATTGGTGTTGTTTTCCAAAGTTCATGTCATTTTCAAACTGATATCAGACAATTTTAGCCATACCGGTCACACCGTGCGTCGGATTGAGGTGAGGTCAATTCGTAAACGTCACAAATGACTCGTGGATCGTTGTCCTAAAGTATCAAAACAATCCGAATGCATTTTCTTGGTTTGGCGTATGTCATTGGTGTTGTTTTCCAAAGTTTATCTCATTTTCAAACTAAGTAGTAGGAATTCACTAATCTAAGGATATGAAACATAAGAAAGGGAGATCATAGATGCTCAATAAGTGTAAAGGGAGATATCAATGACCATATAAAGATAACATAAGTATTAGGAATTCACCTTCATTGTCCTATTTGTTTACATTCTTCGATCAGGTACGCTGCCCATTCGTTTCTAAAGACATTTATATCATCTTCTGAATAAGAGTTTTTGCGACAGTCATAGTAGTACTGAAAAAATATAAATACACAAGGGATTACTAATTATTTTAAATAAAGTAGTAATTATTTTCAGAAATACCTCTTCAGGGATGCTAGTTTGTCCATGAAATACGATCTCTTTCATAAATTTACAAACATAATAATCGCGGTCCTTGTCATTTGTTTGTTTCAGACACTGCATAAACATCGAGAAAAATAAGTAATTTGTTTTGATATGTATTTGGATAGTGAAATATAATTATATATACCCAGATACTTCTCCATTTGTAGATCTTGTGGGCATTGTCGTCCTTACGCCTTGGTTTCATTCCAGCCTTTAGACGATATTCATACACCGCCCTATCATAACAAAATCCTCATTAAAAGATAATATAAATTATATAACTAGATATTTAGTTCTAAAATGTTGGATCTAGTGTATTACAAATTGACAATCGCCATCATGTGTGGCCGGTTAGTTGGATATCCATGCAGTGAATCCAGAAAATAAATCTTTGGAGTATCCAAATTGACTGAAATGAGCATCCAATGTTCCCTAAAAACACAAAAAGAAATAAGTACTGATAGAAATGAAAATATAATTGATATGATTAAAATGTAGAGTTTTACCCTTTCATCTTTGGTATTAAAAAGAGCCTGTCAGTCGTAATTCTTCTTTGAAACGTTCTGAGCAGATTTGACATCAATTCAGCCTGAAAATTAAAATCTATTTCTGTTCGTTGTGTAGAAATGGTGTGAGGACTAACGAGTCCAAATTTGTATTCATGGGAAAATCCCTTCAACTGTTTTTCATATATATGCCTGTGAAAAATATGAGATGTATTTATCCATAATTATCAAATTATATCAGCTTCTGTAAAATCAAATCATGAAAACATACCTCATGTATACATTTATAACTGAGCCGCCTAGCCAGTCGTATGTGATGATCTCAGAAACAGCGTCAGCGCTAACGAAATCCATTGTTTCCTCTCCGTACATATCTTTTTCACAAACAATTGTATGATTCTTTCCGTCTTTAATTTTCGTATCCACATGAGCTTGCAATGATATTAAATGTGGATATAGAACGGGCGGGGTGAACGTGCTCTCAATAGATCGTTTTGATCGGTTGGTTGATCCAATCTTGGAGCCTCTCTTTCGTTTTAGATTCTCCATTTTATCCTTCTGTAATAACATTCATCGGTTCAGCCATTTTCTAATTTAATGTTAAAGGTTCTTCTTGAAAAATGAACTGGAAATGAATACCTATTGCTCGACATGTTTTTTTACAAGATTCGACGGCCATGCAACGAATGTTCCAATAGCTTTTTCCACCGTATGAATGTCGTTATCGTCATTTGGCATGGGTAGCTCGGCGCTCGGATCATTAGCTACGTTAATCAACACTTTGACATGACCGGTTGGAAGTGGTCTGGAGTGTAGCGTGTCATTCTGCATATTGAACACCGTAGCCCTCACTACAAGGCAATGGGTGGGAGTTGACAGATATAAATCACAGTCATTTTCACCCTGCAAAATATCATTAAATGAAAGGTATCGGTGTCTATGTGATTCACATCTCACAAAAACGAATATTATAACATTGATTACCTCGGTTAAGTTAGGTCTTTGAGGGGAATGGCTCACCTCAAAGCTGGTGAGGGGTGGATCTTCTCGCGGGGGTTGTTCTTGAGTTGTTTGTTCTCTTCGCCTCTCCTCCATCAAACTCTTTAGCATCTCTCCCTATGTTTGGATTAGTTCTTCAAGGGTAGCTACTCTATCTCTCGTTACATGCAATTCTTTAGTTTGTTCATCCTCTTGTTTTTTTTCCTTAAAATATGTCTTGGGTGACACCCCAAAACCCACACCTCTGACGCGGCCATACTGTTCTGGCTGTTTCAAGGATGTTGAAATTATGTCTGCATCTGGTGCGGGTGTTGATGTTTCTTGTGACTATGTCAAATAGAAAATATAAAAAAATAAGTAAGCATCATTATGTAATAGTGATTTAAATCAAAACAAGTTTATATTATGTCATACTTACACATGTTTCCCACACTTTTTGTGTGTTTTCATCTATCTGTTTCCCCTCTTTATTAACACGAGCCTCCTTCCATAGCACATGGCGTGGAATGGAAGTGACTTGAGATTTTGATTCATCAATCTGCTTATAAACATAGAAACATGGTTACAGTGTTGTTTTATGTCACATAAAATTATTACAGTACTTTTAAAATACATACCAATTGTTTTTCAATTGAAGCGTACCCCAACCTTTCTTTACGGTAGGGGTACGCTGGTTTTGCTGCCCGTTCTTTATTTCCATCACTCAGTTGTTGTTTCATAAATAAAAACCTATCAATCAATGTGATGAATACAAGCAACGTTACACAACGTGTAACCAAACACAATGTACCTGAAAATTATTTTCCGCACGATGGTTGCAAAACGCATCCCACGTTCCTTGGGATATCAAGTGTGCATAAAGAGGAGGCGGGTGCGGCTTGATTTTACCTTCGGCATCTTTCAGATGATTTTTCGTTAAAATGGTGTGAAAGCCTCTATGAATCCTTCCTGCCAGTCTGAAAATATATTCTTTGTGCGAAACATCTACTATAAATGCACTCTGCAAGAGATGATGAAGGGTTAGTCAATATTTCAATATTTTATTTTATTTTAATAAATTAAATAGATGATATCGTAATGTTACCGTAATCTCTTCCCACATTAATATTTTCAACCCGCTGACAACATGGCGCCACGACTCTACATCAATCGGCACGCGTTGTCGAGTGACGATTCCAATGTAGCTACTAAACATGGATTTGTTGGGGTTTACATGCTGGCCTAGCTTATTCCATCCCACCTCAAATTTGATGCCTTTTGCTTTTGCCTTAAGGATTTTTGCTAAAACTGTCAAACTACGGCACACCTGTTTTTTTTTGTGTTGCTGGGGTTTCATCGCCTACCATTTCCTCAGTTTCTGCATCATCATTATGTTTCTCCGAAACACTAGCTTCGGCACTGACACCAGCTGCAACAGGTTGAGAGACCTGTTGTACGTCAGCAGTGGGACCAGCTGCAACAGGTTGAGAGACCTGTTGTCTCTCAGCAGTGGGACCAGCTGCAACAGGTTGAGAGACCTGTTGTACGTCAGCAGTGGGACCAGCTGCAACAGGTTGAGAGACTTGTTGTCTCTCAGCAATGGGACCAGCTGCAACAGGCTGAGAGACGTGTTGTGTCTCGGGATTGGGTGCATCAGCAGGTGAAGAAGTCATTATCTGCAGAACTGGTTTAAAATTTAAGTTAGATCACATAAAAGCAGCAGCGAACAGATAATAACATAATGTAACACAATCTATATTACAATAAAAATCAATAACCTGATTATTGAACTCCCTTTTTTTTAAAAGGCTGAAGGGATTTGACCCCTCTATCAACTATCCATATCCCTTCATTGTGGTCTCCTCTGACATACAAAATGTCATCTACATTGAGACCACTGCGAAATGATTGCGAAATCCAAATTAAAGGATCATCTTCCGTTGAATTTTCATCTGACCCTTCAGCTGTTTTGGTCGATAACAGAACAATTGACCAGTTTCGGTTTGCGGGATCGGGAACATAAAATACTTGCACTGCCTGTGATGCCATTATAAATGGTTCGTCTTTCTCCCCTTCCTTACTGAAATCAACTTTCACAAATCCCAAATCATCTATTTTAACAGCACTCCTGTTATCAACCCACTTGCATTGAAATATCGGAACTTGAAATTCTGTATAATCCAACTCCCATATTTGTTTGATGATGCCAAAGTATGACATATTCGCATAAATTTGGATTTCTGTCCTTAGCACCGGAAACATGCATCGCTTCAGCCACAAGTGTAACCCCACTATTCTGCATGGTACTGTCTTCATCATGTTCATTAGTATAAAATGTATAACCATTAACTACCGTGCGCCAGTTGAATCACCCGTAAAACCTAATCTAGATAAATCAAATATCAATAGAAACTAAATATAAAGAATAAAATGGTAAGGAAGATGGTGAAATCACTTGAGGCACCTCTCAAACCGCGGTGGAGGAGGAGGCAGCAGGGTAGGCAGAGGAGGAGGAGGAGGAGGCGCCGGTGGAGGAGGAGGATGAGGCAGCGGACTAGGAGGAGGAGGAGGAGGAGGAGCAGAGGAGGAGGAGGAGGCGGAGGCAGCGGAGGAGGAGGAGGATGAGGCCGGTGGAGGGGAGGAGGAGCAGGAGCAGAGGAGGAGGCGGCGGCCGCGGCGGAGGAGGAGGCAGCGGAGGAAGCAAAGGAGGAGGAGGAGGCCGCGGTGGAGGAGGAGGAGGCCGCGGTGGAGGAGGAGGCACCGGCGTGACCGCGGCGTGACCGCGGCGTGACCGCGGCGTGACCGCGGCGTGACCGCGGCGTGACCGCAGCGTGACCGCAGCGCGCGGAGGAGGAGGAGACGTGGAGGCACTGGCGGGACCAGCGGAGGAGGAGGAGGCAGCGGCGGAGGAGGAGAAGGCCGCGGTGGAGGAGGAGGCACCGGAGGCACCAGCGGCAACGCGGAGGCAGGGCGGAGGCAGGGCGGAGGCAGTGAAGGCAGCGGAGGAGGAAGAGGATGAGGCCGGTGGAGGGGAGGAGGAGTAGGAGCAGAGGAGGAGGAGGCGGCCGCAGAGGCACCGGCGTGACCGCGGCGTGACCGCAGAGGAGGAGGCAGCCGCGGAGGCACCAGCGGCACCGGCGGAGGAGGAGGAGGCATCGGCGGAGGAGGAGGAGGCCGCGGTGGAGGAGGAGGCACCGACGGCAGCGCAGAGGCAGGGCGGAGGCAGGGCGGAGGCAGCGGAGGCAGCAGAGGAGGAGGAGGATGAGGCCGGTGGAGGAGGAGGAGGAGGAGCAGGAGCAGAGGAGGAGGCGGCGGCCGCGGCGTAGTAGGAGGAGGTAGCGTCCGCGGAGGCACCGGCGTGACCGCGGCGTGACCGCAGGGTGACCGCGGCGTGACCGCGGCGTGACCGCGGCGTGACCGCAGCGTGACCGCAGCGCGCGGATGAGGAGGAGACGTGGAGGCACTGGCAGCACCGGCAGAGGAGGAGGAGGCATCGGCGGAGGAGGAGGAGGCCGCAGTGGAGGAGGAGGCACCGGAGGCACCGGCGGCAGCGTGGAGGCAGGGCGGAGGAAGGGAGGAGGCAGCGAAAGCAGCGGAGGAGGAGGAGGATGAGGCCGGTGGAGGGGAGGAGGAGCAGGAGCAGAGGAGGAGGAGGCGGCCGCAGAGGCACCGACGTGACCGCGGCGTGACTGCGGCGTGACCGCGGCATGACCGCGGCGTGACCGCGGCGTGACCGAGGCGTGACCGCGGCGTGACCGCGGCGGGACCGCGGCATGACCGCAGAGGAGGAGGCGGCCGCGGAGGCACCGGCGGCACCGGCAGAGGAGGAGGAGGCATCAGCGGAGGAGGAGGAGGCCGCGGTGGAGGAGGAGGCATCGGCGGCAGCGCAGAGGCAGGGCAGAGGCAGCGGAGGCAGCGGAGGAGGAGCAGGAGCAGAGGAGGAGGCGGCGGCCACGGCGTAATAGGAGGAGGAGGCGGCCGCGGAGGCACCGGTGTGACCGCAGCGTGACCGCGGCGTGACTGCGGCGGGACCACGGCGTGACCGTGTCGTGACCGCGGCGTGACCGCAGCGCGCGGAGGAGGAGGAGACGTGGAGGCACTGGCGGTACCGGCGGAGGAGGAGGAGGCATCGGCGGAGGAGGAGGAGGCCGCGGTGGAGGAGGAGGCACCGGAGGCACCGGCGGCAGCGCAGAGGCAGGGCGGAGGCAGGGCGGAGGCAGCGAAGGCAGCAGAGGAGGAGGAGGATGAGGCTGGTGGAGGGGAGGAGGAGCAGGAGTAGAGGAGGAGGCGGCGGCCGCGGCGGAGGAGGAGGAGGCAGCGGAGGCAGCGGAGGAGGAGGAGGAGGCCGCGGTGGAGGAGGAGGAGGCCGCGGTGGAGGAGGAGGCACCGGCGGCAACGCAGAGGCAGGGCGGAGGCAGCGGAGGTAGTGGAGGCAGCGGAGGAGGAGGAGGATGAGGTCGGTGGAGAAGGAGGAGGAGGAGCAGGAGCAGAGGAGGAGGAGGCGGCCGCGGCGTAGGAGGAGGAGGCGGCGGCCGCGGAGGCACCGGCGTGACTGCGGCGTGACCGCGGCGTGACCGGGGCGTGACCGCGGCGTGACCGGGGCGTGACCGCGGCGTGACCGCGGCGTGACCGCGGCGTGACCGCGGTGTGACTGCGGCTTGACCGAGGCATGACGGCGGAGGAGGAGGAGGCCGCGGAGGCACCGGCGGAGGAGGGGGAGGCCGCGGAGGCACCGGCGGCACCGGCGGAGGAGGAGGAGGAGGAGGAGCAGGAGCAGAGGAGGAGGCGGCAGAGTTTTACTACTCGCTTATTATATTTTTAAGAATGCATGCATAATGTGTTATTTTATAGGTAATGGTACTGGATATGATAGTGTTGGATGGGAAAAGAGAAAACGGGCGAATGCTATGTTTTATGGACAGTGAAATAAAATGGAATTGAAAAAGATCGCACCTTTTAGGATGAGGAAGATACGGTATTTGGACCCCCCATTATACGCCCCACCTACATGTTCACCCACTAAACATCTCCCCCACCTGAACACCCCCCACCCACTACACCCGCAGCACATTCACCCCCCACTTCAAATAAAATTGATTCACACAAATCATGATAGTTGAAATATAGAACAAAAACAAAAAACAAAGCAAATTACAGGCATAGCATACCGCACAATGGAGGAGGAGGAGGCCGCGGAGGAGGAGGAGGCCGCGGAGGCACCGGCGGAGGAGGAGAAGGCCGCGGTGGAGGAGGAGGCCGCGGTGGAGGAGGAGGCACCGGCGGAGGAGGAGGAGGCACCGACGGAGGAGGAGGAGGCCGCGGTGGAGGAGGAGGCACCGGTGGCAGCGGCGCGGAGGCAGGGCTGAGGCAGGGCGGAGGCGGCGGAGGCACCAGAGGAGGAGGAGGAGGAGCAGAAGCAGAGGAGGAGGTGGCGGCCGTGGCGGAGGAGAAGGAGGCAGCGGCAGCGGCGGCAGTGGCGCAGACGAGGGCTTCCGCGAGAGCTTGATTGTGTGTGGGGAGGAGGAAGAGGACCCGCGGGTTTTTAATAAATCCACGGGACCCTTTATCAGCGCTAGTAAAAAGCTCTGATAAAGGGTGTATTTATCAGCGCTAAAATGAAAAGCGCTGATAAATACAACCTTTATTAGTGCTTTTCTAGCGCTGATACAGTGTAAGGCCTTTATCAGCGCTAAAAAAGCCCTGATAAAGGTCCGGCCCTTTATCAGCGCTTTTCCGTTAGCGCTGATAAAGGCAGGCGCATGCCTTGCCCAGTTTTGTGGTAGTGTTTGGGAACCCAAATTTTATGAATGTGTTATTATCAGTTTAAACCCATTAATTTCTTTGTTTATTATTGATATATGTTATATGTGGAAATCATGATAATGAAAATGTTATGATGTGATGAGTGCACCCATAATTATATAGCACAATATGAATATTTGAATGTGACGGGTGCACCCGGAATTATAAAGTGCTCCAATGAATTGGGTAAAGTGATGAACCTAATGAGTTAAAGTGAAATTATGGGTGAACATGATGCTATATTTTTTCACAACTATGTGTGGTAGTTAACCACTAAGTCACGATGCTTTCATTTTTTATGCATTGCCACATCTCAAGTATTTTATTAAAGTTTCCTCCCATGATTTTGATGACGATGTTATGATTATGCTCACCATATTTTATATTGTTATTATCTAACATATTAATGGGATTTTAGATCAACCCTTTTTATGTATATCCTCAGGTGACTACATGTACTAAGGATAGGTCAATTACCAATAAGAAGCTAGAGAAGAAGGAATTATATAAATTTTTATGCTTTATGTTGTAATTTTTATGTATGGTCTTAGTTTTCCCAAGAAACAAAACCTTTGGATCCTATATGTGTAATACTATTATGTTTTTATCTTAAAAATGGTGTAATAGAAATGTAAGAAAAGGCTGGGTTGCTATAAGTTCAATCTTCTATCACCAGTCTGGGATATGGGAACATATGAGAAACTAGTGTGATGGAGACCTAGTCAAGTTCCAAGTATATGATAGAATGGTCCATATATAGTTATTCTATAAGAACTTCCCTCCAATAGTCTGTGGAAGGGGTCTACTCCGATTCCAGGTTCAGGAGTGGGATTCATTGTTCCGCGTCACGATGGGAGATGGAGTAGTGTTGGTTAATCAGGTTGAGGGGGTGGTCATGGATGGGGAAGCTAGACGCTAGTTGTACCTAAACAACAGAGTGGTTCTACTCTAGGTCATGGGTTTGTTTTACATGGCTATGGTTTAGGCAATATATATTATGTACCACATATACTTGAGTAGTAGAGCATCAGTCCATCAATGGTGAGAGGTACGATCTTAGTAGCCTCTATTCTAGTATATTCTCTTTTTGATATAGGTTAATATCATTATTTCATATTTGTACCTATCTTGGAGAGTCTTGGGATCAATTATCCATTTTTTGATGGATTTATGACACTTGATACTCTATTGGGAATCAGATCAGAGAGTGTGTGACAATGCAAGGAATTCCCCTTTGATATAGGTGTATGTCTCTTTTTATGTGATATTTTTTTCCTTGAGATAATAGGGTTTGAAATCATACTTTGCATGGACTAGCTAGTTTATTATCATACCCATATTGATTTCTATCATTGGAGGTTGAATTTCACATCACTATAGGGTGGAGGTTTTATTCACAAGGGTGAATGGGATGTCCAGGCGAGTTGAGTCGGACCCAAAAATTAGGTGGGATGACATCATAGATTTCTAGTTTATATATAGATGATCAGGGAATATATCATGAGGAATTACCTCTAGCGGTTGATTGTTTTAGGGACATATTACTGGATGAATTTTTTGTTTTACCTCATGAGAGAGATTTGGAGTTCTCTATAGAGCTGGTTCTCGGAGCATTACTGGTATCCATTCCTTCTTACATGATGGCTACTATTTAGTTGCAAGAGATCAATAGATATCCATAAGACTTGGTGGAAAAGGGGTTTAAATGACCCAGTACTTATCCATGGGGTTCTCTAGTTATTTTTGAAAAAAATGAGGATGGAACCTTCAATCTATGTGTGAATTACCAAAAATTGAACTGTGGGATGGTTAAGAATAAATATCCTTTTCCTTGGATAAATGATCTCTTTGACTAGCTCTGAGGATATTGGGTTTTCTCAAAGATTTATTTGAGGTCAGGTTTCCATTAGGTGTGTGTTCGACTAATAAACATACCTCATAAAAATTTTCATAGTAGGTGTGGTCTATATAAGTATTTTGTCATGTTGTTCGGTCTCACGATTGCACCGGAATTTTTCATGGAACTGATGTACCAAGTTTTCCATTTTTATCTGGCCTCTTTTGTGGTGATTTTCATGGATGAAATCTCAGTATATTATCACACTCAATGAAACCATTCCAAAAACCTTGATATTGTATTGGATACACTAAGAGAGAATAAATTATATGGTAGTCTCACAAAGCTCCACTTATGGATGGATAAGATTCACTTCATGGGTTATATTATCTCAGAGATAAAGAGTTTTTTGGGGCTAGCTAGTTATTATAAACATTTCATATAAGATTTATCATGATTATAATCACCTATAATGAGATTTAATAAGGAAGGTGTGAGGTTTTTATGGTCATATAACTATGAGAAAACCTTTTAAGAGTTGAAAGGGAGACTGAATTCAGCACCGATCCTGATTTTTCCAAAGTTGGGTAGGAGTTTTATGGTATAGTTTGATGCATCAGGTATCAAGATTGTAATAGTTGTGATGTAGGAGGAGAGATTTATGGCATATGGGTTCTTCATTGAAAGATATATGAGAGGAACTACCCTATATATGATCTTCAGTTGTCCACTATGGTACATGCCTTGTGATGTTGGAGGCATCATTTACTGAGAGAGAATTGTGTGGTGTACATAGACCAAAAAATCCTCAAGTAAATATTTAAATAGTGCGACTTGAATTTATGAAAATAAAGGTGGGTTAAATACCTATAGTATTTTGAGTTTTATCATACTTATACACTTAGAAAGGTAAATGAAGTTTCCAATGCATTAAGGAGGAGGACTCGGCTACATGCATTACATGAGGCCAATAGCAAGTGGCAGCTTATGGCCTTGTTTTTTGAGATGCACTTGGAGGATCAAGATAGTCATGGTAAGATGTTTCTATAATATGTGATAGTGACTTACACTATTCTAGATAGGGTGAGGATGAGACAATTATCAGATTCATAGGGCCTAGTCATATGTGGGAGCGTAGCATGTGAGGACCCACCTCCTGGTTTGACCATTGATGAGGATGAGATTCTATGCATACATGGCCACATTTGGGTTCTGGAAAAAATAAATGAGGAGATGATATTATATTTTAATACATCAGATTATAAAGTACATACTAGTGTTACCAAGATGTACTGAGACTTGTGTCATCAGTATTGGTGTCTGAGGGTGAAATGAGAGGTAATTGGATTTATCATGAGGTGTTCCATCAGTTAGTTGGTGAAGGTAGAACACCAATAACCAGATAGGTTTTTACAATAGTTAACCATTCCTAAGTGGAAATATAATGATGTTATGATGGATTTAATGATCGGATTTCTAAGGTCACCATGAGGAAGTGATTCTGTATGGGTTGGTGTGTACATGATCATGAAGGTCTCTCATTTCCTACTGACCAGGGAAAACTTCTCGATGGATGATCTAATGAGAATTTATATCTGAGATATTATGCACATTCATGGGGTTCCTCATATGATTGTATCAGATAGGGATTCACAGTTCAGTTCTCGATTTTGGAAAGGCTTATAGAGAGAATTATGTACACTGGTGATTTTGAGCATGACATACCACCCTCATATCGATGGCCATTTGGAGTGCACAATATAGGTTCCTGAGGATATTGTTAGAGAATGTGTTCCTTATTTTGGGATTTCTTGGTATATTCATTTAACAGTGTTTGAATTTTCCTATAAAAATATCTATTAGGAGACTAAAAACATGACACATTACGAGGATTTATATGATCAGCCATGCCGCTCACCCCTATACTAGTTAGAGGTAGGAGAGGTAGTGCTGCTTAGAATGCATATCATGAAGGAGAGTTCAGAGTAGGTATATCTGATCGAAAAGAATATTTCCACTGCACATTCTAGAAAAAAATTCCTATGACGACCACCATCAATGAACAACAGAGTTCAAGGTCGGGGACTAGGTCTTTTTATATAGCTCTTTAAGACTGGGGAACAAATGGATTAGGAGATAGGGTAATCTTTCCTACTGGAGCAGTGTTGGTCGATCAGGTTGAGGGGGTGGTCATGGATGGGGGAGCTAGACACTAGTTTTACCTAGACAGCAGAGTGTTCCTGCTATGGGATATGGGTTTGCTTCATAGGGTTGTGGTTCAGGCCATATATATTTTGTACCACCTATACATGAGGAGCATAGCATCATGCCATCTATGGTGAGAGGTAGATCTTAGTAGCCTCTATTCTATTATCTTCTCTTTTTGATATAGGTTAATATCATTCTTTCATATTTGTACCTATTTTGAAGAGTCTTGGGATCAATGATCAGTTTTTTGATGGATTTTTGACACTTGATTCTCCATTGGGAATTTAACCAGAGAGTGTGTGACAATGCAAGGAATCCCCCTTTGAGATAGGTGCGTATCTCTTTGTATGAGATATTTTTTTCCTTGAGATGATAGGGTTTGACAACATACATGGCATGGACTAGCTAGTATCCTATCATACCCAAATTGATTTCTATCATTGGAGGTTGACTTTAACATCACCAGAGTGTGGAGTTTTTATTCACAAGGGTGAATGGGATGTCCAGACAAGCTGAGTTGAACCTAAACAGCATGGGATGGGTGGGATGACATCACCGATTTCTAGTTTATATATAGATGATCAGGTAATGTATCAGGAGGAATTCCCTCCAGTGGATGATTGTTTTAGGGACATCTTACTGGATGATTTTTTTGGTTTACCTCATAAGAGAGAGGTGGATTTCTCTATAGAGCTGGTTCTAGGAGCTTCACTGGTATCCATTCCTTCTTACATGATGGATACTACTGAGTTGAAAGAGATCAATAGATAGCCATAAGACTTGGGGGAAAATGGGTTTAAATGACCCAGTACTTATCAATGGGCTTCTCTAGTTCTTTTTTCAAAAAAGGTGGATGGAACCCTCAGTCTATGTGTGGATTATTGAAAATTGAACCAAGGGACGGTTAAGAACTGATATCCTTTTCCTTGGATAAATGATATCTTTGACTATCTATGAGGAGATTGGGTTTCCTCAAATATTTATTTGAGGTCAGGTTACCAATAGGTGTGTGTTCAACCTATAAACATACCTCATACAACTTTTCATAGCATGTATAATCTATATAAGTATTTGGTCATGTTGTTCGGTCTCATGAATGCACCAGAATTTTTCATGGCACTGATGTACCAAGTTTTCCATCCTTATCTGGCCTCTTTTATGGTGATCTTCATGGTTGTAATCTTGGTGTATTATCACACTCGATGCCACCATTCCAAACACCTTGATATTGTATTGGATACTCTAAGAGAGCATCAATTATATGGTATTCTCACAAAGCTCTACTTATGGATGGATAAGATTCAATTCATGGGTCATATTATCTCAGATATAAAGAGTTTCTTGGGTATTTCTAGTTATTATAAACATTTCAAACAAGACTTCTCATGATTAGAATCGGTTATTATGAGCTTTAATAAGGAAGGTGTGAGGTTTGTATGGTTCGATACCTATGAGAAAACCTTTTAGGAGCTGAAAGGGAGATTGAATTCAGCACCGGTCCTGATTTCACCAAAGTCGGGTAGGAGCTATATGGTATATTGTGATGCATGAAGTATCAGTATTGGAGTATTTATGATGTAGGAGGAGCGATTTATGGCGTACGAGTTCTTTAGTCAAGTCCATATGAGAGGAACTACCTGATACATGATCTCGAGTTGGACACTATGGTACATGATTTGTGATGTTGGAGGCATTATTTACTGAGAGAGCATTTTGTGGTGTACATAGACCACAAATGCCTCAATTAAATATTTACATAATGTGAATTTAATTTAAGACAATAAAGGTGGGTTAAATACCTATAGTAGTTTCAGTTTCATCATGAATATACACTTAGAAAGGTAAATGTAGTTTCCAATGGATTGAGGGGGAGGACTCAACTACATGAATTACAGGAGGCCAATAGAAAGTGGGAACTTATGGCCTTGTTTTTTGAGATGCATTTGGAGGCTCAAGATAGTCATGGGAAGATGTTTCTATCATCTGTGCTAGTGAATTACACTCTTCTGGATAGGGTGGGGATGAGACAGTTATCAGATTCATAGGGCCTAGTCATACAAGAGAGCGTATCATGTGAGGACCCATCTTATGGTTGGACCATTGGTGAGGATGAGATTCTGCACATACATGGCTGCATTTTGGTTCTAGAAAAAATACATGAGAAGATGATATGATATTTTCATACATCAGATTAGGAAGTACATACTAGTGTTACCAATATGTACCAAGACTTGTGTCATAAATATTAGTGTCTGAGGAGGAAATGAGAGGTAGTTGGTTTTATCATGAGGTGTTGCATTAGTCAGCAGGTGAAGGTAGAACAACAATAACCAGCTAGGTTTTTACAACAGTTACCCATTCCTATGTGGAAATAGAATGATGTTGTGATGGATTTAATGACTAGATTTATAAGGTCACCATGAGGAAGTGATTCTCTATGGGTTGTTGTGTACATGATCATGAAGGTCTCCCATTTACTACTAATCAGGGAAAGCTTATCGATGGATAATGTAATGAGAATTTATATCTAAGATATTTTTCACATTCATGGAGTTACTCAAACTATTGTATCAGATAGGGATGCACAGTTTAGTTATCAGTTTTTGAAAGGATTACAGAGGGAATTATATACACTGGTGATTCTGAGCATGACATACCACCCTCAGATTGATGGCCATTTGGAGTGCACAATATTGGTTCATGAGGATATTGTTAGAGCACGTGTTCTTGATTTTGGTATTTCTTGGTAGAGTCATATGCCAATGTTTGAATTTTCTTATAAAAATAGCAATTAGGAGACTAAAAATATGACACATTCAGAGGATTTGTATGACAGGCCATTCCGATCACCCCTAAACTAGTTATAGGCAGGAGAGGTAGTGCTTCTTAGAATGAATCTCATGAAGGAGAGTTCAGAGTAGGTATAACTGATCGAAAAGAAGATGTCCATTGTACAGTCTAGATAAAAAAGCCTATGATGACCACCATCAATGAACTACAGAGTTCATGGTCGGGGACTGGGTCTTTTTATGTAGCTCTCTGAGACTAGGGAACAAATGGATTAGGAGATAGGGTAATATTTCCCTGTGGTATATTGAACCTTTCAAGATTCTTGAGAGAGTTGTTCAGGTAGATTATCTGTTGCAGTTACCTTAGAGGTACTGATCCATGCACGATGTAATCCATTTATCTCATCTACATCATTATCCTTTAGACCCATCTCATACTCTTTAACTGGATTAGGTTGAGTTACAGGTATATGATTCCTTCAAGGATCATCCTATACATATCATTGATAGGATCGTGAATGCTCTCTGAGGCTAGTTAGTTCCTCTAGAATTTGTGCTATAGAAACATGACTGTGTACATGATGAGACCTAGGAGTGGGAAGATAATGTACATGATAAGTGGTTGTATTTATTATCAAACAATTTCTGACTATCATTGGAAGGGTAATCCATGGATGAATTGATTTAAGTGGGGAATATTGTAAGATCCTAGGCTTTTTGTTGAGGTACAGATCATTTTTTTTGTTAAACTCTTGTTTACGTTATCTTTTGGCTTACACCCTTAAGTTGGGCCTATGGTCCAGTGGGGTTGTTTTGGGAGGAATTAAGGAGTGGGATGGAGGATTGATTTAGTCCAAGTATATGATTTGTATTTAGAATACATGGTATGTATTAAATACATGATGTGTTATAGAATGGGAACTCCAATTCATGACATGTAATTATCTTTCCCCCAAAGATAAATATTGATATTTACATGATGCATAATTCATTTACACTCCATGGAAATTCCACAAGTTAGTTTTTAAAATAATAGGTAGGGCCTCCTTATTTATACATAAGCTCACCTTCTCTCTTTCCATTCACACATGAGATTCCCTTGTGTCCCAACTCTAGGACTTCGTTCCATTTCACTATACGACCTCTGTTTTGAGAGCCACTTGTATCATTATATCCATTATGGTGAGTAACATCTTCCTCTGTCTCCTTTCACCATTATTATTCCCCTCAGAGGAGTTATTTTTGTGCAAGATAATATGACCTATTTCTAGGGTATTCATCCATTTCTCATTTTTCTTACATTACTGGCTAAGTTAAGAGACGAAAATGGATGAGGGTTCTACCATGGGTATATGATAGGCAGTCTATTCCTTTCCCTTAAATTTTTGTGTTTTATATACCTTGTTTCAATTATGTTGCATGCCACACCTTTTGGATTTTCCCCTAAAATTAATAAAATTCCTTGATTAAATTGATTGGAACCCATTTAGATTTCCCACATTACACCATTATATGGCTGGGGGTCATTTACCTTGGCCCGAGCCACCCATGGGTTGTGTTCTTATCCTTTTTATGTGATTAGGCCACCTGTGAGGTGTGATGAGACAACCCTTATATTTATGAGAATTTAATTAGTTATAGGAGAAGGTTCATGCCCCTTTTTCATGTGTATACTTATGATTAAATTGTTAAATTGTTAAATGGGAAAATGTGGAATGGGTTGGATGAACACATGATATGAAAATGATCATAAAATGGGTTATGAAGTGAGATGATGAACTGATTATGGTAGCAGATTCCTTGGGTATTTATAATCTTTGGATCTAGATTCCATTTTCTTTTATAGACATTTATACTACATGGATCCTGAGTATGGAAGTGTATTCATTGGACATTTATACTCCTAGGATCCTAGTTTCATAAGATTCCATAGACAAATATACTCCATTGATCAAGTTTACTTTGGATGCCAAGGACATTGATACTCCTTGGATCCGACTTGCTTGGACTTGCCTTTATCATTCTCTGTGAACATGCTCCTTGGGTTCTACCCAAGTATTTATCGAGTTTCTATCGAGATGTTCCATAGACTCGATGAGAATGCCTTAGTCATTTATGCCT
This sequence comes from Viscum album, assembly GCA_963277665.1. NCBI lineage: Eukaryota > Viridiplantae > Streptophyta > Magnoliopsida > Santalales > Viscaceae > Viscum > Viscum album. The sequence goes on along the minus strand of OY728138.1, from coordinate 958,876,950 downwards.
TAGATCTATCCCTTTCAGGACTTACACTTGATTAAATGGAATAGTCCCTGGTGGATGATTTATCATTATTTAGAGTAAGCTCCTGATTATAGGTGCTTGACTATTGTTCACCTGGATCCATTGTTGGTTAGAAAACCCACTTCTACATTTTACACTTTACTTTTATTTTTTTTACCTGTGATATTCAACACAATGCTTCTTTGTTTATACATAGAATATACTTGTTATAGACACCGTTGTTGGTGGCCTACTGAGTGTTATCTCAAACCCTATTCGGGCCGTCGTTGGGTACCCATAAAGACTTCATAGATGTAGGTAGGGATTAGGGAGAGAAACTACTTTATGATGCTTGATTTGATCATTTCTTAGCAGCAAGGGAGCCCATGACTGAGCTATGATTGTGATGATAGCTGGAGATTGTTCCATTTTGGTCTTTGTTCATTTGTTACATGTATTGTTTGGATACCTGTTTCCATGTATGACCTTCCATTTTTTATAGAGACATGACATATTCATCATATTTTATATGATATTTCTTCTATATTTATTTATCTTCTAATACTCAGTTATTCATATGATTCCACTATGGATTGATATTATTATAACATTGTGCTACACTCTAATGATGAGGGTATAGTCACCACACTATAACACCGTAGACCCTCTCTACTGGTTGAAAAACTGTAGCATATGGGGAGTCACGCATGAGGCCATGTGACCCACCATCTTGGGGCACAATTTAGTGTCTCTCAGGTCAGGATGTTACTCAAATATAATAGGATGAGGATATTGTTCATCCTTTACTATTAGAAAGATATATTAGAAATTACATGATAAAGTCATTGTATATCCTTGAGTCCTTGTAATTTAATAGTAACCATATGCTGAAAACTCTTCAGTCTCCCAATCAGTATGAATATTATAATAATTGATCACTCCATCTAATTTAGGGTTCCTATAAAATTCTCTTTATAATCAAATCATCCTTTTTTATTTGGATCTCACAAAATCACTTTAATAAGATATTCTTCCACAATGAATAGGTATTTGACTAATAAGATAATATCAGGGGCACTACATGCATGTCGAACTATCATAGGGAAAATTGAACTCATCATTCATGGAGGCGGTAGTCCACACACACATGATGAGGTTTTCCCTTTTGATAATTATTTTAGAGTAAAGTATAAAATGGAAATTACATTAGTATAAAAACACATTATAATGGTAAAAAATCCAATGTTATCATACCATCAGGAATAAATGGGTATTGAGGGTTGAATAAGTAGAAAAGAACTAGAAATGTTGGCTTGAGAGTATTACCACTCCCTTGGAGGTTCTCCCTTGGGTATCTTCTTAAGGATTCTTAGATTGTTGTTTTTGTGAGACCAAAGATTAGAAGGAATGGAGAGGGTGTTTTGGAGATAATAAGGTGTATTTTGGGTTGAGACAAATTATTATAATGCGTATAGAAAAAGAGAGGTGGTGGTCTCCTTTTCTAAGTGAAGAAAGTGACATTGTAAATACTCATAATTTTTCAATAATATCACTCATGTTTTCAAGGATAAAAGATTAAAAAAATCCAATAATAGTGTTGGAAAATATATACGGTTGATCCTCACATCCAAAATTCAATATCATACATTTTCTTCACTTGTTCTAGAAACTTTCACAAGGTTTAAACCATTTACCCCTAATTTACCCTTACTATGAAAACTCCACTTTCACCCTTGTTAACTAATTTCATAGAAAACGTATAATTAAAATTATTTAATAATGTAAAAATTATTATTTTTAATAAAGAAATAAGTTTATAAAATAAAATTTCTATGATTTCCTTGTACTGGCGTACATAACGTATAAAAACCATTTTTTAGAAAAAATTTATTTTGAGCATAAAAATTATGTGTGCGATAATATTATTAATGTTAATGATTTTCAAGACATATGTTATTTTATTATGACAAAATAAATGTTATGTAAATTTTAAATCAATAAACAACTGAATTTAACTAAAAACAATGTTTGATCAAATGAAAATTTGAAAACCCATTTTTTTATTAAAATTAAAATATTTCTTTTGTTCAATAAGTTTAAAAAAAGGTTTTAATTTTTTTTTAAAAATATCCTTAAAATTAATAAAATTATTCCTTAAATTAATTAAAAGTATTTATAAAATTCAATGTTTCACTTATATAATGATATGTTAATGGAAGTCACTATTTTGGAAAAATTGTATTTTTCACCTTTCATCTAAAAATCAATTTTTTTAGAAAAATCCCAAAATTTATTCTTAAGATAATATTTCAATGAAAAATACAAAAATGAATTTAATTTTTTCAAAAATCACATTCTAAAAATTCTAAATATTATTTTTAATTAAAAACATAAAATATAAAGAAAAATAGTTTTCATAAGAAAATGAAAATGGGTATATTAATTATTATTTTTATTACAAATTACTAATTAATCTAGTGTTATTCCTTTATTCACATAAAAATATATTATACTTAATAATAATGATTACATTAGTTTCTTATTTGGATTATTTGAGTCGATATTTAAAGTGATCTTCATTTTGTTTTTTTATTATATATATATTTCATAATTCTGTTATCACTGTTTATACCTAAAAATTATACAGTTACCATAAAATGGTATATATTTATTTGGTTTTAGTGTTTCATGTGTAACAATCTATCGAATAAAGTATATATTTAATGATGAAAAACTTTGTTCGTTATAGAAAAAAATCACCATACATTGGGGATATAGTCATCCTTTAAAGAGGTGAACCTTATTAACAAATATGTAGTGTTACTTATTTTATTTAGAACAAATTTGAGTGAAGAGATATATACTGAATAAGAATAAGGAAATTTAGGAATTTTAATAAATATATAAACATAAATTCACCCCCTCTCTTAGTATTTATCATATCATGTCTGATTCTTTCAATTTGTGTTAGATCCAAACATGCCATTGAATATATCTTGTTTGGATTTCAATAGAATCTAAAAAATTGGTCAATTAGAAAGGGGTATCATTATTTGATAGAAAATGATTTCATTTGTAAGACATATTAGTGCCTTATCTTATATATCTAAGGTTTAATGTTCTTAACTCAATACCTCTAGGCTTCATAGTACCAAAGGAGACATATGCACGGTATAAATATATTTTTAAGTACTATTGAAAATGAGGTAATGGTCATGAATTCAATAGTCAGTTATTTATGCAAGAAATAATTAAATAAAGTCATGAGATATAAGAATGATAATGAGATTTAGATGAGACTTCATAGAAATTATAAAGAAAATAAGAAGGTGAAGGGAGAAAAACTATGAATTGATAAATAATATTTTGCGGATATAATAATTATAGAATATGAATCAACAGATAATCTTTTCACGAGAGTTAATGTCATTGAAATTATTATTAGAGGCTATGAATACAAGGTTTAAGATCCTACCATGGTCAAGAAGCATATGAGAATAATTACTAACAAATTTGATGCTAAGATCTTAACACTAGAAGGTATATATCTTGATGATTTTACCACTGATGAAATTCAAAATATTCTCATTAATTATGAGATGAGAAGTGGTGATTCTATTAATAAATAAGTAAAAAAGGAGAAGGATATTTCATTCAAATAACTCAAGGAATCAAAAATTGAAGATGAGGATATCTATTTAGAAAAAGAGGAGAATATAGAGTACTATATTGAGACTCTTTCTCTCATGTGAATAAACATCATTTGAGGGAGTAACACCCTAAGATTTTATTATATATTTTCTAAATATTTTTTTATTTCTTTTATAGCTTTTATTACACAAAACACCAAGGTTAAATGAATCATGACATAATTTTTGAATATTATTACTTAATATGACAGTTATCGCCCAATTGTAAATTGGAAGGTATGAATAGGAATAACCATATTGTGAACAATATATATAAATAACTTACTCAATAAAAATTTATTGATCTATTATTCAGAGATAAACATTAAATTTTTATTAAAGTTACACTTTTCTTATAAAAACACATTTCCTTCAAAAATGATTTCTATTTCTTTTTGTGAGAAAATATTATATTTAATTTTTTCCACACATAGAAAATGTATTTGATAAAATTAACATCATTTTTTTATGAAATATTATAAAAATTATATTAGGATGAAATTTTTTATTTTTAATGAAAAGATTTATTTTCCAGTAAATAGTGAAAAATATTTATTTTTATTGAAAAATGTATTTTTGATTAAAGAATATATAAATTTATTTCTTATTTTAAAATTTTTTAAAAGTAAAATTAGTTTTTATATATTATCAATAATGTAGTTATGTTCATTGTAATCAATTTAATGGTTTAATTTTGTATAAAAACATATTTATACTTAAGAGACATTTTTTTTGAAAAATTGTTTATCGTTTCATTTTTTTGTTTTAAATTAATTGCTACCACTTATTGAGATTTAATATTGAATGGATTATATATTTGGAATTAGAAGATTCAAATTTGGTAAATAATTCCCTTTTATTAATTTATTTCAATATAAATAGTAACCATATTAAATTATTATAACCCAGATAAGGGTAAAATAGGAAAAATAGTGTTATAACAATGGGACATGACATTAAAATTTATGTAAAACTTGAAACTATGTTATTTTATAAGTTTATTTTTTATATTTTCATTAAATTATCTAATATATAGTCACTTTGAGCCATATTTATTTTATTATAACTATTATATTAATTTAAGAAAAGAATAAATACAAAATGTCACTCTCTTGACTTTAATATCTCTAAAATTTTTACACAATGCTAAAAGAGGATAAGTTTAGTTTTAAATTTATATTTGAGATATTAATAAATTTTTTATTATAGTTATTTATTTATATTATTTAATAATTTAATAACTTACTTAAATTCCCACACAACACCGACATAATATTTATTCAATTAATACAAAAAAATTAATGATTTTAAAAATATTAAAATTAATACAATCAAAGCGAATTATCAAATTCCATGATTTTTTAGATAAATATGACATATTTGGGATATTTGGAAATATTAGACTCTAATTATATATATTTTTTTGTATCTTTAAAGTCAAATTAAATAAATTGTTCCAAAAATGAAATTAATGATATTTTATAATAAATAATAATATATTAATGATTTAAAATTCATAAAAATATTATAATTATCCAAGTGAATGTAATATAGTTTAACATATAAAAAATGAACCATTTATTAATCACTTTTCCTTCTATGGTAACATTCTTAACCCTTTATTTTTGAAATGGTTGTTACCACAATTAAGGTAAAAATTGGTTTATGAAGGTGTTAATAAAAAAAGATAAGGTTATAATTGCACAATAACTCGTATAAATTTTATTTTATGATATTATTTTAACCCTATCATATTTTTATTTTAATTAATTGTCATTTTGAAGTATTTATATTGATAATTACTTTATTATATTTCAATATTTTAAGAAATTCCAAGTGTCGCCTCCCCACCCCTTATAAAAGGACACCCATCCTTTCTATTTTTTACCCTAATTTGTGCCTTAAATATCCACCAAAATTCTCCAAAACACATTCTATGATTACTTATTAAAATTCTATAGGTTATGGTCTTCCTAAAATACTAACCCTATGATTCTTAAGAGGAGATATAAAAGAGTTCTTTCAAATAAGAGGTAATCGTCTTAACCAATCACTTTCTTTTTTAACTTATTATTTTACCTCCTCTAAATCTTTAGTATTTATCATAAAATAATAAATTTAGTATAATAAATATACTAAAATTTTATTATGATTATTGAACCACCAATATCCAGCCTCTTTCTTATCAAATGGTAATTGAAAGTATTGATAGTGTGTACGTACAACTTACCATCTCCATGTAGCGATACGATTCATTTTCCACCACTATAATTTATGGACAAGTATTATGATGAGTTTAATGTTTATATATGAAATTTATATCTTAATTATTCTTATTTAATGATAATATAATATGTACCTTTTTACCTTCCAACCTACTGGAAAATAATAACCTCACTCGTGTGTATGTGTGGACTCACTAGTAGAAATATTGGATTTAACGTCATAGTTATAAAGTCTGTTTTCTATACTAAGACATTAGAAGTCTGTTTTCTATACTAAGACATTAGAAGTTCTGTGGGAAATTGTTAAGGTATGTTTTCAAATAAACTGATGTTAAAAGTTCATTTGTATGACCTTTAACATTTATTTTTTAAAAATATTATTCTAAATGTTCTACAAATGGAACTTTTAATGTCAGTTTTCCTAAAAAATGATGTTAAAGGTTCTACACCGGAACTCTTAAAGCATCAGCACTGTCGCTAAAAACTGAAAACCATCGAAAAATACCATTTTCATCGTCGTCAACAACATTTTCACCTCCATCCAAACACCACATGTCGGAGATTGACTGAGGTTGTCGTAGCACATAAAACACATAAACACGAACAAAACCAAACCAGAAATGGAACCATCATGAATAAGCATAAAAAACTATCACCGATGTCAGAGATCCAAAAAACCAAACCAGAACCAAAGAGACGCTGAAATCCTTGACGTGAATGCCAAAGAAGAAACCCGGAAAAAATAGATCTGGGGATAAAACCCTAAAAGAAAAGGAAAGGAGACACCGAGAAGTCCACAACCGCTGAACCGTTTATCCCAAAACCATTGAGTATCTGTTGCTACAGATCCGACTTGGAGAGGAGAGCTGGAACATGAGGTCGGAGTGAGGTATTATGATTCTTAATAATCACAATAGTTAATTAATGGTTATTTTGTGTTTATCCTTCATTACTGATTTTGTGGGTATTATGATTGATCTATATTACCATTGGTGTTTTTTTACAAGAATAAATTCATCTTTTATGTATTCCTTACAAAGGATTGCACATTTTATATATTTTTGTTATACATGTGTAGTTTTAATGTGATGTTTTAAAATTTATTTTTGTATCAATGATTCATTTATTTAATATTTTACATAACCGTCTTATTTTTAAATATATAACTGTCATCCTTTAGATTAAATTATTTTAAATGTTGAAGATATATTACAGGTTTTTAATAGAAGTAAAAATATTACATTTATAGTTGTATTTAAAAATAAAATGAAATCGATTTAATTTTAAGGGTTATTCAAAATTTGATGAGTGGATACTTACCGAGAATTGTTTCTCATACCTATCATATTACAAGTTTATTATAGGTTTCTCTTCAAATTGGGGCATATTACTATATGGTAATATTTTTCCTAAAGATTTATATGAAACAAATAAGTTAGATAAATTCATGGGTTTAATATGTTATAATAGTAATTTTTTTATAAATTATTTAATATTATATTATGGTAATAATGAATGTTTACTTTATTTTCCTCCCATATTATCATATTATGTTTGGGGCATTCAATCAATGAGTTCTTTCTATTTTCTTCTTATTTTAGTCAATGCTTCATTTGAACAATATTTTTTACCCTATTAAATTTAACCTTTTCATTAGTAATAAAATTTTGAATATATGTTTAACATTATTTATTATTGGTTATCTTAATAAGAATAGAGATGACTAAATTGAATGATCTAGGTAGAACAGAATCAGTGTTATGTGATAGTCATTTGAAAATAAGGAATATAAACTTGAAAAAAATATCCATATTTCATTACTAAGAGCATCAAATATAGTTTATAATTAATTATTTAAATGAAATAAATTCCAAGAGTAATTTATTTTTAATTTGATTCTTAATAATCATATATATTTTCCACCTGATCACCAATCATTTGGATTGTCTATTTTATGATTAAATATCTATCTGTTTATATATATTTTTAGATGCTTATATGTTATAATATATTCATTTTTTATATTGTGATCTTAGATATTTAATGGATCGTAATTGGATATATTTATAAAGAACCACTGATGAATATAAAAAAGGAGTTGATGATTTCTTGGAAATTTTAAAATAAAATCTTCAAAACATAGATTAGATTTTTTTCCATTCATCAAGTGTTTAAATATGAGAAAGTTAAATTCCAGAGAAATCAAAGATCATATAATTTTATATGGTTTTACCCATAACTATACACATTGGATCTGGAATGGTTAAATAATGGAAGATACAATATCTAAGGTCGATGAAAATATTCAAAATGATACTTAGGATCACATTGAAGAATAAATTTGTGATGAAGGCATTGAAACCATAAAAAATAGAAATCATTGATTGATTTTATAGAGATTATGTGAAACCATTAGTCTTAGGTTACACTAAATATACACTGTTATTACCAATTCTGAGATTAGTTAACTTGAAATCAAGAAATCGGTGGAGTGATTAATGTTTTTTTGATTTGATTGAACTTTTAAAAGAGATACTTTTATAATAAAATAAGGTTCCATATTCTAATTATGTGGAAAATGAAATATTATTCCCAATGGCATTGGGTTATAAAAAGATACATTTTTTCCCCAATGATTGTGCATTGTATAGGAACAAATATGAATATTTAGAAAAATCTTCTAAATTTGGGATATCACGTTATAAGATGAATGAAAAATTTAACTCTAGTTAATTCTCAGGTACTGACATTTAACCTCCCGCTAAATAAATTTGGTACCTTCCAATTATTCCTTCGACTAATTCCAATAACTCAACTCTAATTCATTCTTAGTTATCATAATAAGACCTCCTACTAAAATAATTTGGTACCTTCCAATAATTACTCATTTGAATCATCTTTTTGAGAAATCAATTGATGAAAAAAGGTTAAGATGGTATATATATGAGTGCATATCTAATAGTAACTTACATCACCCTGTCGATTCAGTATGATGTAAGAGATTTGATTTTTTTCCCTAATTTTGGAATTGAAGTTATAAATCACAAAATGATATTATTCTTAGAAGGAATAATCCATATCAGAACATAAGTGGATAAAAAAGTTCATAGCCTATTTTTTGGTAGTTTACAACTTTTCCCCATATATATGTATGAAGAAAAAATATGTTATGATGAGTTTTATGATTTCTAGACCAAAATATCCAGGAAACGATATTTATGTTTATCTTTCACAATTGATTGATGATTTGAAACTACTATGGGAAATAGGTGTTACTTTTTTTGATGCGTAAAAGAAAGAATATTTTCTTTTCCATGATATGATAATTTTTACTATAGACTAATTTCCAACATATGTAAACTTATCCAGATACAATGTTAAGAGGTATAAGTCATGTATAATTTTTAAAGAAGGTACATCATATTATTAATTTCATAAAGGAAGAAAGATAGTGTATATGTGATATCAAATATTTTTTTGAATTTATCATACTTATTGTAGGTTGAAAAAAGAATTTAATAGTTTATAATAACATAATATTCCTCCAGAACCATTGAAATTTTTATAATATTATGAAAGGGAGAAACAATTGATTTAACATTTGGAATGAAATGAATTACTATTCATAAAAAAATATCTGGAAGAAATAGTCTATCTTTTTTTGAGCCACCTTATTAGAGTTTTTTTAGAGATAAAATATAAAATTGATGTCATGAATGTTGAGAAACACACATGTGACAATTTGATTGGAAATTTGTTAGACATAAAAGAAAAGAAAATTGATAGATTATACTTGATATCAATGGGAATGAATTTGGAGTTAAATCACACTATGAAAAGAAACTGAACCTATTAACCTTCGGATTGTTACACATTAATCAAGAGTGAGAAGATAAATTTTTTCATTTTCTATATGGTATTAAAGTACTGAGTGGATATTATTTAATTGTAAAAAATTTAGTGTAATTGAAGGATTGAAAATTAATATGTATTAAATATCACGAATTTCATGTATTGACGAAACAATTGACACTAGTATCATGGTATGGTATATTAATGACACGAGTAAAAAATACTATCAACTGGTTATATATTTTTTTTCAAATCTAATTGTTGTAAAGTTGTTGATCCAAATTTGTTAGATGTTTTTGAGAATAAATATTCTCTTATAGTTTTTCAACTAGAAATTTATTTTCCACCTATATTTTTTAACATAATGGCTCATCTGGTGATTCATATAGTGCACGAGATAAGAATACTTGGGCCTGTTTATTTATGTTGGATGTATCCTTTTGAAAGATATATGAAATTTTTTCGGGATATGTTAAAATTCCTTATCGACCAGAGGCCTTTGTTGTTCAAAAATATGTAACAGAATATATTATTGAGTTCTATATTGATTATTTATATGAAATGGAGCATATTCATCTCCCTATATCTTAATATATTACATTTGATAGCAAAGGTATTGGGATTTGAGGCTTAATGGTAAAGTTCATTCCATATGATGAAGTGATGCAGACACATTTATACATTTTGAAAATCACATATGAGGTTCAAATATAAATATTCTCACAAATTACTGAATTAAAGATACATTATCTTAAAATAAATGGAAAGTGGTTGATTATTGATCATAAAAAGAAATTTCTTTTCATGGATTAAAGAGAAATTAATCATATACATATCTACATTAGAAACACTGAAATGATTATAAGGGGAGTCATATCTTTATGTGATCACATGGTCTGGATTTCATATTAATGGGTATAAATTTTACATAAAAAATCAGGATGAAGAGAGTACCATTCAAAATAGTTGGGTAATGGTCATTTCTAAGGAAATTCATTTTTTGAGTGAAAAATATAGAATCCAAATTTTGGAATGAAGATAATATTTTAGAGTTATTGAGGATATATGAGAAATCGATTATATTAAACTTTGAGTCATGTTTTCTAAGTGTAACTAGGTTTATAATAATAGTGGTGCGAAACATGATTATTATAGGTTTTCACTAGTTGATTTGTAAATATTTAGTTCCAAATAGGAACCATTTATCATGGAGACATATGAAAATAAAATATTTTCTATCATTGATCCATCGAATGATTAGTGGTTTGTTGTTTTTCAAAGGAAAAGAATTCATATGCGTGATGATGATGATGATGATGATGTTATGAATTTATATGTGGCTTATTCATCTATCATGGGATTTCCAGATGATAAGATTGACTATAATTTAAACATATTCCATACTATAAAAAATAATTATTCTAAAGGGATATGGGAAAAAATATATATTACTCTTCAAATTATCTAGGAAAATATTTATATTTTATTTCTTTTTTAAAATTTACATGTTTAAAAAAATATATTTTTTATTAATTATTGAATGTTTAATTATATAAATATTTTTTATTTTTTTTGTTATCTTTTATATTAAATACTTTTTGTTAAACATTTTTGACTGAAAAACTCAAAATACATCATTATGTTTTCATTAAATTTACAGATATGAGAAAACATTTTTGTAGGTGTGATATTTAATTTTATAAATGTTTCTATCATTTTATAATTTTTTTTAAATTTAATAGTTTAAATTTCATATTTTATGCTTAAGAATAATGAAATAATTTTTTTAAAACTTACACGTGTGTGACTCTATTATTGTACATACATATTTTTGTAATCATTGTTTTTAAATATTCACTTTTCTAATAATATGTAGGTACACAAAATATCATTACATTTTTCTACTTCAATGGAAGACATAGATAAAGAAGAATATTTACCTAGGTACATGTCTTTTTTTCCTTTTATTAAATATTTAGTAATATAATTATTTAATGAAAAAACATTTTATCTAACAAAAAATTGCAGGACTAGTGATGCCCCTCCCACAGAGGCATTTTCTCTTTCTTTTAAGGAGAAATCAATTTCTAGAGTTGGTAAATGTGGGATTAAGAGTTTACCAAAATTTTCACTTACTTGTGGACACCAGATATTGTATATTAATTTTGATGATAATAATAACCCAACTGGACCAAATGCAACACAATTTACCAGTTATATCACCGTGTTGATACATTTCATTATTAACATTTTATATCCTCATTGGAAGTCTGTCGATATGTTGGTGAAAGAGAAATTGTGGGAGTCTATAATGGAAAAATTTATCAATTTATTAATCTTTATGTCATTTTTCAAAAATTATATATTTTAAATGAAAAATATTCAGTTTATTCAATTTTGATGACATTCAATTTTGAAGAAACAAAAGAAATTAACAACATATTTATATCTTTAAATTTGGTTCAATAGAGAGATTTTAAAACAAATTTCAAAAAAATTATGTTTTTGGGAAGTTATAGAATGAAAACCTATTCCTAAGTTATGGGTTTTTAAATGCAGATACATGAAATAAATTTGTCAAAAACTGACTTGATTAATCATTTATGGTATGATAAATATTGTATATTTAAAAAATTCACATATATTACCTCATTACTTATTAGTTTATTTTTATGTAATAGAACTCTTGGATATCTCACAAGGATATTTAGTTTTAGAATATATACCCTCATATTTTATCATGTGGAGGATATCATTTATTAGAGGATAAAAAGATTGTATAAAAGTTTTATATATTAAGAGATCATTCTACTAGTGGTTTAGATAACGTCTAGTTCAGTACTCTATATCCCCCAATCACCATGAAAATGGAATATAGTGAGAACAAAAAAAAAGCAATCTTACTGAAAAATATATGGAAGTATCTGAAAAAAATTGTAAGAAATTAATTATTATTTTCCATGAATGTTTTTATTTTTTAAATTAACACCAACATGCTATTTTAATTTTTTATTTCAAGATAAACTTCAGGAGAAAGTGAAGCAAGGGAATTTTATCCTTGATGGTAGGATGAATATCATAACTATTTATTAAGGAAATTAAGAACAACCCAACCACATAAGAGGATATGAGGTGGGTATTAGTGTTAGAAAAATTTTTGGTCATAAAATTAAGAAATCAAGTGACCATGAAATAGATTCCTTAAAAAATGAGATGAAAGACCCAAATAGTATATGGATGATAAAATTCAATAATATGTGAAGTCTATGTTTCAAAAATTAACAAGATAGTCATAGTATTAATAGCTTTCATAGCCTGCGCAACATGTGAATCCTATACAGCTGGCCCAGCCTACCTAGCCTGCTTACTCAGATCCTACACCCCCTCATTCAGACCCAACCATATTCTTTGAGTTGTATATGAATATCCCCATATACATAATATAACAAAAATAATTGTATATATTTTTGTGGATTCTATACATCACCAGCCTATAAAGTTGGGTCATGTAAAAATATCAATACATGATATTACCGATCCAACTAGTCTACATCCATTTCCTATCAAGGAGGTTAACAGAGTTGGGGAATGTTTGGGTAGTTTTTTCCTTTGACCTACTATCCTTATTCATTATCTGACATATGAGGTATGGGTTGTTTTTTAAATATTATTTGTATTTGACTAAAATTTACTTATTAGGTTTTATGACATTTTATTTATATAGAAGTATCTAATATAAATAGAATTAGTACAAAAGAAAAAAAGGTTTAGGAACCAACAACTTCATATACTTCTGATATTTATGACAAGATAAAAATTGTCCCAAGTTTCTTATTCCTTGGATAATATTTATCAGTTTTGAATGAAATTTGATATATATGGAAGATACCATCCATTAAGAATATTCAATAAAGATATAAATGATCTGGTTATTTTTTATGAGCTTAGTGTGCTTGTGTTACAGTTGTTTTCCATGTAAGTAAATTTATGTTTCATTTTTCATTATTTAAATAAAGATGATTTTAAGTAACTTACTATATTAATTATTTAATTAGGTTTCTACACATGAATATTATTCTTAATGATCCCACTAGTTTTTATGGTCTTATAGGTATAAAATTAATTTCAATGTATGTGAAATATCTGAAAAATCCTATTAGAGTCACATATAAATCTGATATATTATCAAATACAGAGATTGGGTGATAGTTTTTTCCATTCCTTAATGTGTAAGAACACTAATTTAATTATGAAGAAATATTCAATATAATTTTATTAATTGTTAAATTTTGATATTTTAGATGTCATTGGATTTTAGGTGCATTTTTCCTAAAGGAATGAAACTTATATTAGGTTTTCTCTTTATTATGTGGTGTTTGTAAAAAATTTAGTATCTTGTTAGACAATTAAGTTTTATTCATTTTTATAAATTTATTTTTAATTATTATTATTTATACATATTTTTTAGTTGATATATATGAAAATGAAGGTCAGGGAAAAAGTTTAACAAATACCACTTGTTGATAAAGTATAAAAATAAAATCCAACACATGGAAGTAATGGTAAATATTTTTATATTTGATAATATTTTGTTTTTGATATATATATATATATATTGGTTTTTATTTTTAATTTAATGTTTTATAAGCACAATGTCATTGTAAAAAAGTAATTGTAGAATTTGGTTATTATTTTTTAAGATTCATGTATTAGATAAGCACACTTGGGTCAATGATTCAATTTGATACAATTAGTTATATTAATTATTTTATATTTTATATCAAAATATTTTGTTTTTTAATCTTATAACATTCATTGTTATTGTATTTTTTCAATGATATCGAGTCATATATGAAAGATGAACTTACCCATATTCAAATTTTGTTTCCACAATATTTCTTAAGTATGATTTCAATTTAAATTATTAGGTATATCTCCTTTAATAAAAGTAAAAAAATGAGTATTTAGATAATCATTTTTAGATTTAAGTTGATATATTAAGTTTATTTTTATAGGGTTATTATCTACTTTATAAAGGGATATATATTTATTAAAAAAATCTCTACACAAAATAATCCTTTAAATTTTTTGGTATATATCTTTTAGTTAAAGTTTAAAAAATTTATAATTATGAAATATTTTTATGCTTAAAGATTTTATATTAAGTTTATTTTTTATAGGTTTCATGTGTTTTAGGTATGTATTTTTTTAATTAATGTTAAATAACTGAGTATATATAATATTTTTTGGTTTTATTTGGTATATTGTGTTTGATTTTACAATGTTGTTCTTTTCTTTATCTTAGTAATTTAAGAAGAGTATGTAAATCTTTTAGCAGATCATTAAAGAAGTACATATTATTATTTTTTTATAAATTATTTAATCTTAATTATTATTTTTTATACATTATTTGATAATTGATATATTAAAATAAAGGACAGGAAAATGTTTAACAATGAACAAATATTGATACATAATCCAAATAAATTCAACTACATGAAATTATTGGTAAATATATTTTATATTAGACAATATATATTTTGTATTATATATATGCATTGGTTTATATTTTCAAGTTAATGTTTCATAACTGTATTTTTATCATATAACTAAAATCAAAGTGAATCTCACCACTTTCAACTTTCATAATCCATGTAAATTTTTGGGTCTTCCTTCATGAATTCTATTATATGTTTTAGTTATGGTTCTCTTATATTAATAAAACCCTAATTTTCTCATCCTCATTTAATTTATCTTGTATGTTCTATAGTTCTTCCTATTTTGTAAACCTAATATTGTGTCTATGGTTTTATTATACTTCTAAGTTAGTTCTTCCCTCTGTATGTTGTAGGGTATTTATTTCAAGGATTTTATGATGATTAATTACCAAAAATTTATAATTATTAATCCTTTTATTTCTTTTTAAAGTGTAAGAAAATACCTTTTACATTTTTATTTTTATTGGAATATTCTTTGAAAAATGCATTATTAACATTTCTTTTTTCATTTATTGTAATCAATAATTGGATGGTAACAAATAATATCGACTTCATATATATTTCCTTCACTTTGTGTGCAGAAAGTGTTCATCAAGTGAAAAGTTTGTATTCAGGTGGTTTTATGATTTGTTTGCTTCTCTGTTTGATCTATATTTTCTAAAAACATGATAGGTAATTTCAGTATATATATATATATATTGTGATCAATATATATACCAAAACTAACATTTTATTTCTATCATAAAAAATGCAATTTATTATTAGTTCTGAATTAATATTACTTATTGAATGTAGGTTTTTTAGTTCAAAACTAATATGTACTATGAAAAAATGATTTGTATTATTGTTAACTATATGCATTGATCAAAATATTTTTTGAGAACTAATATTAGTTTGGAGCATATCGCTATTTTAATCAATTCATATTAGAATGAAGGTCAATTATTTATTTTGTTTAAAATATATACATGTTCAAAACTAATACTGTGATCTAATAAATATTATTTCATTAAATGTTTCCATAAAAAAATACATATATATGTATTATTTCTAAAATAAAATTGTAAATTTAAATTTAGCTATTTTTTTTTATTTTAATATATTCCTTAACTATGTGATTTTAACTTTTTGTATTGCTTCTGACAAGTGATATATGGTTTATATTAACAATTTTTGGGTATTGTATACAAATTATTATTGTATAGAATTCATATATGAAAAGTTTTGTCTCATTTTGGATTTGAATTAAATTACACAAAGGATTTATATTTTATCTAACAATAAATTCTTTAACATAGAAAAATTTTCTATAGGATTTTCTTGAAAAATATGTCACCCACATAGGCCAGTATGAGTGATCCAATTTGAATGGTACATGTTAATTACATTGATTCATAGTAGTGACCGGTAGTGTATTGAAATTATCAATTTATATATTTCTATTTCATGAAGTAAAAAATCTTTTAAATGACATGATGCATGAAGATGTGTGAAATTGGTATGACACTATACCAATTTTTTTTTTAAATTTTTTTTTATAGTAATGTAATATGTTGTATATGTTGTTTTTATTTTATTTATATTTGATTATATGTTTTTAGATTTTGGGGGATGTAATAATTTATTTTTATTAATTTTTTTAAACTTTCCATGTCATTTTTTTAAAACTGACATATAAATTTTACCTTTAGACTTTTGATGTAGTTTATTACATAAAACCCACATTTATAGTTTCATGGTGGATGTTTGACATTGGTCTTACAAAAAACAGACATTGAAAAACACTTTTGATGTCAGTTATTAAATAAAACCGATGTCAAAATTAAAAATCAAAAAGAAAAATATGACTTTAGACATCAGTTTTATATAATAACTAATGTGAAAATTACTTTTAATATAGGTTATTAAATAAAATCAATTTCAAAAGTTATATTCAATCTTTCAAATTGGATTTTCAATGTCGGTTTTATGTAATAACTGACATCAAAAGTGTTTTTCAAAGTCGTTTTTATGTAAAAATAGCATTGAAAATATTTTAATAGTTTTTCCATGTTAAATAACAAATATTTCAAGTTGGTTTTACTAGGAAATGACATTAAAATATCTATTATATCCCTTCAAAGTAGGGTTTACATTAGAACCAATGTGGAAGAGTATTTTAAACATCAGTTTATTAAAAAAACAATGATGAAAAACCCCTTAAATTTAAAATTTAGTTAATGGTTTCAACATTAGTTTTATTAAAGAAAACATAAATACCATTATTTATAACATCTCCTATATAAAAATTAGTTAAAAAATAATTTTAAAAAGTAAAAAAAAAACGATGCTGAAATATATATATCTACTAGTGACTACCACCTCCAAGAAGCAATGAGATTATTTTTCCCTTTCTAATTTACATGGATAATAATAAAGAAATATTATATTTATATATATTATGTATATGATATAATAATAAATTTATAAATTTGAATTATTATTTACCTTCAATTTATTCCATCCATAAAAAAGTGAAAATAGTGTTTATATATATGTACAACCTAACATATCTTTGAATGGTGTAATTATTTTTTCTATCTATAATTTTATGGATGAATATATATATATTGAATATATATTACATTTATATCATGATTTAAAATTTGTATATAATGAAACCATTGTCAATTTAGAAGGACCAAAACTACCTAAGTAAAACATAAATGAAAAACGAACCAATTATCACCTGAAACAATGATTTTAAGAAAGAATTGTTAATAAATTAGAGATAAAAGGTTATTAGTAAATAATATATAGTATTATATATATGATTATAGTTATGGAATATATGTATAATATATGTATATTAATTATAAAGTATTTTTCAACACATACATAGGAAATCATAACTGAGGTAAGGGATTTACGTTACAATCTCTTTATTTGTTGAAATTGTTTATGATTAAGTTTATCATGATAAACTCTTATGATATATCTATAAATAAACTCATGAATTGTCTTATCATCTAGTGATTTATTAATAGTACATGTTTTATGTTCATTTTATTCAATTTATGTACTTAAGATATTGGAATAATTTTTTCTATGAAAATTGACTTTATTTATATATTTGGTCGAAATTCCTTTTTCATCAATGTACAAATTTCATAAAAATGTTTTTTTAATATTATCATATTTTTTATTAAATTAATTTTTACACATGATTTATTTTCTACCAAATGTTTTAAAAATTTATCTTCTTGTCATTTTTTAAATGAGGTACTTTTTGAATTTTTTACAAACTAGTGAAATGATTTTTAACTTATATGGCATGAAAAGAATTTCCAACCATCATTAAAATAAATAATTTGAAGAATTATTTACAAGAAAAGAGGTTATTTTGAAATTAAACGTTTTTATCATATTTTCAAAGTTTTAAAATTTTAAAGTGATTTCAAAGTGAAAAGGGTATTTTCCTCATGAAATATTCTATGTGATATTTAAAGGGAATTTTTATATAAGATTACATCATTTTATGTTACTTATTATTTAATAAAGACATGATCAAATAATACTATAATTATTATTTCTCTGTATGGTTTATTATTGTTGGTCGGAGTGGACACTCAAGAGGGAGGTGAATTGAGTTCCAATAAAAATTTCTGTTAAAAACTTTATGATTAAAATTCCACAAATTAAATAAAAATTAAACTGTAGTGAATTTATAAAGATTGTAAGTTTTCAATTAGTTTCTCAAGAGATTAATTATTTCTCAGTTAACTCAATCTGAAGATTAGTTAACTTTTGAAACTAACTTACTAACTGGAAAAAGTTATAAACAATTTCTAGTTTAACTATCAGAGTTACTTTAAAAAGATTTATATTTCAAAGTACTTAGAAGTGGAATATTCAATATAGTTTAAAAAAAATAAACAAGAATAGCAGATATAACCAAGAGGTTCATTCTCAAGCCGAGACTTAGTCCTCTCAAATAGTTTATATAAACTTTGATCCACACCCTGGATCGGGGTTAAAAATAGTACCAAGACTCTCTAGGTCCTCTGACCTCTACCAAAGTTCCACATGGGAAACAAAAAAATAGCACACAGGCAATCCATGTCACACTTGACCTCTACCACTATCCACAGTGGGATACAAGACTATATGGAAAATATTGTGTGAGGATTTATAAATACTTTAGTTTATCATAGAAGACAATGTGTGTATGGAATATACAGAGTATACACACTGATCAAAAATTAAGTAAAAGAATCACTAAGAGAGAGTAGATATGTGTTTTAGAATTATCTAGTGATTTAAAGTGTAGCTATGGACTCCTTTTGATTAATCAGAAATGCTTCTGAGTCCTTCTCTGGTTTTTGTCTAAAAACAGAGTGTCGTTTTCTTCCATGACTTTCACATTTAGTTTGATTAGCTTGAGTGCATGAAGAGATCGTTGTAGTTCTACAATCCTTGACTAAAGTTCAGCATGTGTTCTCTTTTTGTATGAATGGACTCATGTATGTGCAGTGTTCTTCAAGTAAAAAATTAAGGATGTATCCTCTCTATTATATATATTCCTATCATTTCTGGTTGCTTTCGAGGTTACCTTTTATATCTTTTGCTCCAGAAATGAGGATGATTACCTTTTTACAGGTACGAGGTATGGTTCCTAAAATTCCAACCACTATCGTTAATTAATAGTAGGTGCATTAAAATCATCAAATATGACCGTTGATAAAAAAAAATATAAATAGAGTTTAGAGAAATGGTGACTAGTTTCCATCGGTAGATATTAGTATCAGTAGCTCTTTTATATTGGTAGACTATGTATCAGTAGACTTGTATCGGTAGACTTTTTATTTCTGTATCAGTGGACTTCGTATCGGTAGCTGTCTGTCTGTCTATTTGTATCGGTATCCTGTATCGGTAAATATGTACCAGTGACCATGTGTCACAGGATGCTTGGTCTATACCGGTAGGTCTGTATCAGTCGACTTGTGCATACCAGTGGACTTATTCTTTCCATAGCTCTTCTTCTATCAGCAGCTGTTATGCATATCAGTGACCTTATCCATATCAGTAGACTTCTGTATCGATGTACTTAGCTTTATCAGTAACTGTGTAACTATTTTTCTATATCAGTAGCTATGTGTATACCAGTGGACTTACACATACTAGTGGACTTAACACTTATCTTTTCTATGAAAAACATATCCAGATTGAGTTAGAATTATTTCAAAGTATGTATAAACATAGATAAACATTGATTAACATATTCCAATGATTATTTTGATATTTTTATCAACTTAATAGTAGGATGTCATAGATTGAAAGAATTAATATATAGATAAACATTATTTGGGATTATCAAAGCATATTGAAACATAATTGAGATTATCAAAACAGGTGAGGTCAACAATCTTTCCCTTTTTTGATAATCACAACTTATAAAATAATCATTAATGTATCAGTATAAAAGACAATGGGTCTTATTTCTCAGTGTGAGTAATGAAATTTTCAAATGAGAGATTTTAAAAGTGTCAGAGGATATAGTATTAAATGCAATTGTATCAAAGGTAACAAATGTATTAGAATTATAAGACAAATGTATCAGAGAAAAAGGTATAAAACAAATGTACCAGAGGGAAGTGTATTATGCTCATAAAATATAATGATTCTTCATATTAGTTCTCCCCCTTTGTAATATTTCTCCCCTGTTATATTATTTCTCTCTTATTTATCCCTTATTTATCCTTTATTTCACCTCCTTATATATTATGTCTCCCCCTTTGTGATTAGAAAAAAGAGGGACAGAAAATAAATACAGGAAAAGATAAGTAACAGAAGGTAAAAGAGAGAATGAAAGCATTTATATATTACTTGAGGAAAAAATACATATAGAAATACAGAAGTGAACCAAAAGAATACAAGTGATTCCCATCAAAGGTCCTAGCCACTAATCAATCCACCTCTTGAATGTCAACTTTGGATTTGGCTTTGGGTTCGGAGGTAGACTCAGGCTGGATAGATTCAGTAGAAGGCTTGGGAATTCCAGAAAGCACGACCTGGTAGTTGAGCAACAGAGGCTATCCCTGGCCTGTAGTGGGTAGCTCTTTGTCTGATCAGAGGAGTGAGGCTCCAGATTGCTTGGACTAGAGTCATATGAGGAATGGAGGAAGACTGAGTAGAGGCAGGTAGGACTGGAGGTGCAATGGTAGGAGTACTGTCTACATGAAAAAATGGAAGCAACGGATTGCTAAAGTCCATAATGATTCCTCCTCCTATTTCCATAGAAGAAATAAAGTCATCCTTATTCTCGATAAACTTGTCTAGATAAGGAGTCGACTCTCTGAGCTTTATTACATGTTATTTGAAATCTTGAGTGACTGGGGGTAGATTCATTTTTTCTAACATAATATTGAAATGGTTGTTGAGATGATGCATGGCATAAAACTTTTGGAAGTAGTAATCCACTTTTTCCTTTACTTGTTTCTGAAAAGAAGTGTCCTCTCTCATAAAATCCTGAACAATTTTCATTATATCCCCAGTGGTAGTCACCACTTGGGTCAAGGCAGTAGAGTCTACAGAGCCACTGGTCGAAGACTGTCCAAGCTCTTCTCTCATCACTGCTCAAAACTGATCAACATCTACAGAAGCACTGGATGAAGCAATAGGTTTGACAGTGAATGAAATAGTCTCCTTGAATGATTTGGTTAAGTTGCTTATCAACTTTTGGACAACCAAATCATGAGTGCTCACATTCTCTTTACCGAATTCTTAAAATCTTCAAAGAAATCCACAAATTGCCTTACTAAACCTTTAATGTAATTGATATCAGCATTCATTTGACCTTGAGAACTACTCAAGTTAGTCAGAGAAGCAACAGACTACTTCAAGGAAACCACAACTCTTGTCCAGCTCTCAATCTGAGTATGACATACTTTTATCTCATTAATCATCTCTATCACAGTGGTTGACACAATACATCCAAGATAGAGTTCAAAATATCTTTCCATTTTTGTTATCTCTTAATCAAAATATCTCTTTAAATCTGCAATAGATACAGTCTAAGTCTCCTTCAACTCAGCCTTTAAAGACTCAAGATCAGCCTTAGTAACCATATTTTCAGGCACAACTACATGTGCTCTTTCTGTCACAATACTGGCCACATAGTCGTTCATAAAAGATTGAATGGATGACATTAAAGAGGCTTCCATTCTTCTAATATCTTCCACAAATGAGGTCTTAATGTCAGACATCAACTGGTCTAGATCAGATTTCCTTACCATATCCTCAGGTAAAAACTCAGAAAAGATATCATAGTTAACTTGTGGTCTATTCATGGGTATCTCATCTTCAGAATCAGGATAGTCCAACCCACAAACAACAAAACATGGGTCTTCTGCCCAATCGTTAATTCCATCAACTACTAAAACATTTCCAATTCTAGCGGGATACTCCCCCTCAATTTGTGCATTCTCCTGTATATATATGGAAACAACACCCTTAGTAGGCCAGTCTTCCTCAGAAGAGTCTTCCACAACCATCTCCATATCTCCAATAGCAGGAGGCTCCTCAAGAATAGGTGCATGTCTATCTAAGTCATCAAGAATAGCCTCTAACACAGTAGTACTTTCAATCAATGGACTCAAACTCAAGGTGGCAGAAGAAGATGCTTCAGTTTTAGATTCTTCTTCTTCATCATTATCTGGAGCATGCTGGTCTTCCACATCAACATATTCTTCTTCATTTCTCTCTTCCAAGACTGTTTCCTTTCCATATGATACAATTAAAGCAACATGACTTGGAGGCAAGTCCAGATCCCTTCCATCAGCAACAATGGTATCCTCTTCATTAGTATCATTACAATACTGAGGTTCCTATTCATCAGGTCCTAGACCTGGATCCCTCAAATCCTTAGGCCTAGAAGGATGATCCACATGATTAAACTTATCATATAGCTTCTCATCATCACTGACCCATTCTCCTCTCCATGGATTCCAATTTGTCTTCATGTACTTACAAACTGTGCTTGTGATGCAAAAATTGTTCCTTACCACTACTGTCTCGTCCTAAGACTCAGCTACACCCTTCACTTTGATCATAACTGAAATTAAATTTGCAAAGAATAAAGCATTGGAATTTGATTTGGGCCTGGACACATCCTCAATATGAGTAATTAACAGTCTACACAGATTCACCTTAACACCATGTCTTAACATATGTAACAAATAAATATCTTGATATTTAAGATTTGCAAAGTCCCCTCTTCTTGGACTTAGCACATGTTGGATGAACTTGAAAAGTAACCAGTTATCTCCATCCATTTCTGTAGCAACCACTTTTCATGGTGTACCATCTCTTGTTAATTCTTCTAAGGCAGCTTCATATTCAAAGATGTCACTGGTAGGAGGTATTGATTTTGAGAAATATCCAAAAACTCCTTCATGTGGTACTTTCAATCATTCAAACCATTCAGTAGAGGAAAAAGCTATTTCCTTTCCATTCACAACTGAGACCATTCTATTATTAGCTTCTGATTTTTCCAAACGAAGAAACTCATAGAACTCTTTTACCAGCTTTGGATAATAAGGACCATTGTTATTTGAGAATCATTCTACACATTTTTGATCTTCCAGTACTTCCAGAACTAAATATTTACTGAACATTAGCAATTCCACACATAGCTCTTTCTCAACTACTATTTCCCTTTGAATGAGATGCATATTTTTTGGTTTCTTAACTTCACTTCCACCACTAGACTCTCCTTTGAGTCTCTTGGCATTCAGCTCATCAGCCTTCTTGCTGACTGATTGTCTCTTTACTCTTTCCATTTTGCAAATTGCGAGGCTTAGGGTTCGAAGATTTTGGAGCTAAGACTTGAAGGTAAAGGGTTTGTGGTCGATTGAGAGAGGTTGGATCATATGTTTTATCATTTAGGAATCACAAAATAAATAAATAAAACATAAAAAGTAAAATATAATCGATACAAATTCCGGTGGCTAAAGATACAAAAGTTTAAAAACAGAACAATCCTAATGGTAGGGTATACCGGTGAGGATTCCTAACGATGAGGTCCACTAATAGTGAGGTATAACGGTGAGGTTCATACTAGTGAGGTATAACAGTGAGGTTTCTAATGATGAGGTTTCTAACGATGATGTTTCTAACGGTGAGGTTTCTAAAGGTGAGGTTTCTAATGGCGAGGTTTCTAACGGTGAGGTTTCTAACAGTGAGGTTTCTAACAGTGAGGTTTCTAACGGTGAGGTTTTTAAAGGTGAGGTTTCTAACAGTGAGGTTTCTAACCGTGAGGTTTCATATAGTGAGGTTTGGCTAAACAGAGTCTATCATTCCTAACTCATGTCTAATGTAACTTAACTTATCCAAACTTAAAGGTTTGGTGAAAATTTCATCTAATTGATGTTCAGTACCTATAAATTCAAGTGTAATATCACCCTTTTGGTAATGATCTCTCAAAAAATGGTGCCTTACATCAATGTGTTTGGTCCTAGAGTGAGACACGGGATTCTTAGAGATATTAATAGAACTAGTGTTGTCATAGTTTATAGATACATGTATGAACTGATATCCATAGTCCAACAAGGTATGTTTCATCCACATAATTTGTGCACAACAACTACCAGTAGAAATGTACTCTGCTTCAGCAGTAGACAATGCAATAGAGTTTTGCTTTTTACTACACCATGATACTAGGGATTTACCAAGAATATTACATGTTCTAGAAGTTCTTTTTCTATCTAACTTGAAACCAGAAAAGTCAGCATCTGAATAACTTATTAAATCGAATGATTGTCCTTTTGGATAAAATAATCCTAAGTTGGTAGTATGTTTAAGATATTTGAAAATCCTTTTAACAACAAGTAAATGAGATTGTTTAGGATTAGCTTTAAATATTGCACACATACACACACTAAACATAATATCTGGTCAACTATTAGTAAGATAAAGAAGACTCTCAATCATACCTCTGTAGTTAGTTTGATCCACTAGTTTTCTAGTTTCATCAGCATCCAACTTATAAATAGTGCTCATAGGTGTATCACTTTCCTTAATACTATCTAAAACAAAACTTTTTAAAAGATCCTTTGTATATTTACTTTGATTTAAAATAATACCATTTTAATTTTGAAAAACTTGAAATCCAAGGAAGTATTAGAGTTCCCCCATTAAACTCATTTCAAATTAATTTTGCATACTCTTTGAAAAATAAATACACAAAGAATTTTTAGAAGATCCAAAAATAATATCATCAACATATATTTGTACTATTAAAACATATTTGGAAATTATTTTAATAAAAAGAGTTTTATCAGAAATCCCTTTAGAAAAGCCTTTTGAAATAAGAAAACTACTAAGTCTATCATACCAGGATCGTGGGGCTTGTTTCAAACCATATAAATCTTTAGAAAGTTTAAAAACTCAATTTGGAAAATGAGGATTAATAAATCTAGGTGGTTGTTCAACAAAAAAATATTCAATTATAAAACCATTTAGAAAAGAAATTTTAACATTCATTTGATATAACATGAAATTCAGATGAGCATCATAGGAAAGTAGAATCCTAATCTAGCTATAGGTGCAATGGTTTCCTCATAGTCTATTCTTTCCTCTTGACTATATCCTTGTGCAACTAGCCCTGATTTGTTTCTAACTATGTTTCCTGACTCATCAAACATATTTCTAAAAACCCATTTAGTACCTATGGTCTAGGTGTCCTTAGGTCTGTCAACTAATTCCCAGACTTTGTTTCTTTCAAATTGATTTAAGTCTTCTTGCATAGCCATTACCCAAAATTCATCATTGATTGAATCATTAATATTTTTAGGTTCTAACTATGAAAGAAAGGCTTGATGTTCAATCCTGATTTCTAAGAGAAGCTCTAGTATGTGTCCCTCTATCAAGATTACCTACAACATCATCTAAAGGATGATTCTTTAGAATCCTAGTTGATCTAGTAAAGGAAGGACTAGAAGTAGATTCAGAAATATGTCTAGAACTGGTTGTCTTTACAACAGGTTCATTGATTTTATCATTAAGGTCCAGAACAGACAGGTCTTCTTTAAGATTTTCAAGAGAAGACTTAGGTTCATGTGGATCAGTTTCATCAAATTTGATGTGAACATATTCTTCCACACATTTGGTTATTTTATTAAAGACTCTACATTATTTACTGGTTATAGAGTAACCTAGAAATATTCCCTTATCAATTTTAGAAGAAAACTTGTCAAGATTATCCTTAGTATTAAGAATAAAGACTTTGCATCTAAAAACTCTGAAGTAACTAACTTTAGGATTCCTATTATTCCATAGTTCATAAGGGGTATTTTTAAGAACTGGTCCAATCAAGACTCTATTTATAATATTACAAGTTGTATTCACAGCTTCATCCCAGAAATAAATAGGTAAATAATACTCATTAAGCATAGTTCTTGAAATTTCTTGAAGGGTTCTATTCCTTCTTTCTACTACACCATTCTGTAGAGGTGTCCAAGGGGCAAAAAAGTTGTGACTATATCCATTGTGTGAGCAGTAAGATTCAAACTCATGATTTTCAAACTCACAGCCATGATCACTTCTCAAGGTATTAATCTTATGTCCACTAAGGTTCTCTACAGACTTGGAGTATTTCATAAAATAAGAGTAGGCTTCACTTTTGTGAGCAAGAAAGTATACCCATGTATATCTAGAAAAGTCATTTACTAGGAAATAGACATAGTGCTTCCCATTTAAACTAGAAACTATAGAAGGTCCAAACAATTCCATGTGAACCATCTCGAGAGGTTGAGAAGTTGAAACTTATTTCTTTAATTTGAATGAAACTTTATGTTTCTTTCCCTTTTGATAGGGAGTAAAAACTTTTTCTGATGGGAGTTTTTGTTGAGGTAGGTCTCTAACTAAATTCTTCTTAGTCAATTTTCTAAGTGAATGAATGTTGAAATGTCCTAATCTTCTATGACACAGACAAGATTCTTTATGAAAAGAATTTAAACAAGTAACATTTTGTTTGGATAAATAATTCAAATCAACTGCATAAACATTTTCATTCGTAAGGCAGAAAATACAAAAATATTTTTAGAATTAAAAAAATTACAAGAATCATTTTCAAATTTAACATTGAAACCATCATCACACAGCAGATAAATACTTAAAAAATTATATTTATGTCCATCAAAAAATAATACTTTATAAATTAAAACTGAATCAGTGTTACCAATCTGGCCTAGGCCGATGATCTTTCCTTTCGAGTTATCACCAAAGGTGAAATAGCCTCCATAAACTTTGATTAAGCTTTTAAAACATGAAAAGTCTCCTGTCATGTTCCTTGAACACCCACTGTCCAAATACCATGTCTTCCTACAAGAACTTTTTAAGCAGTTTTCCTACAAAACAGGTTTAAATAGAAAATGATTTTGGTACCCAGATTTTCTTGGGTCCTGACAGGTTAGCATGCAAAGCTTTAGGTAACCAGATTTGTCTTATGGGTCTCATATAATTTACAGAATCAATATATTTTGAAAGATAAACTTTATTTTATCTATAACTATGTGAGAAACTAGTTGAAGCATATGAATTTCCAGAACAAGCATCATTCTGTCCAGATTTAGGAATAAATCTTGTTTTAGTAATCTGTTTCTGTCGAGGCTGATAGCCTATTCCAATGGTATATTTTGGTGCCACTTTTTTTTACAAGAATTTGAGTAAGAGTTTTCTTTCCATTCATGAACTTTTATAAGTCTTTCTAAGTTTCTCATTGGACAATTTCAGCTCAGTATTTTTCTTGAGTAATTGAGCATTCTTTTCATTTTCTATATCAAGCGCAAATTTAACAGAGCTGGTCAAAGCATGCTGTTTCTTCAAGGTCTTATACTTGTCCTTTAATTCATTATAGGTTTATTATAGCATATTAAAATATAGAAATAATTCTTCTCTAGACGTATTTTCAGATTCAGAATCATCTCCAGAATAATAAGAATTTTAAGCAGGAGTATCCAATGTTTCCTCAGATGTGTTTGTCATGAAACACATATTAGATTTTTGAGATTTTTCATCCTGAGTAGAATCAGAATCACTTGAACTGTCTTCTGAAGCACTCCAAGTTGCTTTCATTGCTTTCTTGTACTTATTTTCCTTGTAGTCATATTTCTTCTTGAACTTTAACTTTGGACAGTCAGCCTTAATGTGTCATTTCCTTTTGCATTTATAGGACACTATCTCATCATCCTTATCATCTTTTTTCCAATTTTTCTTTCAATTACCTCATTGATCATACTTTCCTTTATAGTTTGATTTTCTGAAGAATTTCTTATTCTTGTAGAATTTTTTAAATCTCCTAGCTATTTGAGCCATCTTTTCATCACTATCAGAATCAGAACTTTCACTTGTTGAGCTTTCAGTGGGTATGTGAGCTTTCTCTTTGTCCTTGATCTTTAAGGCAGTAGACTTAAATTCCATTGACTTCCTCTTTGGCTCATCATCTTCCTCATTGTTTACCTTTAGTTCTTCTTCATACATCATCAAATTACCAATCAGCTCTTTAACATGTAGTGAACTTATGTCACACGATTCTCTTATTGAGACTGATGTGCCTCTCCATCTTTCTGGAAGACATCTTAGTATCCTCATGATGTTCTATTTTGTAGGAACAACATTTCCCAGTGATCTCATTGTATTTAAAATTTCGTTGAACCTGAGATACATGTCAGAAATAGGTTCATCAAGCTTCATTTTAAAATTATCATATTTTATAGTGCAGGTGTTCAATATCATTTCTTTAACATTGGTTGTTCCCTCATGAGAAACACCCAACATATCCCAAATTTCATAAGCAGTTTTACAAGAAGATATTCGATTAAATTCTTCATATCCTAAAGCACAATACCGGGTATTCATTGATTTAAAAATATTATTGTAAGCTATTTTCATAGGTTCATCCCAAGTAGTTCTTTCAGTTTTTGGAATCTTATACTGAGTCTCTATAGTAGTGCAGATGTCAAATCCCATACTTTCTAAATGAATTTTTATTTTCAGTTTCCATTTATCATAATTAACACCATTAAAGAAAGGTGTCCTGTTAGTAGAAACACCTTCTAGTCTATTATCCATAATTTGATTTTATAAAGTATATTTAAAGAGATAAAATTTAGAACTAACATAAATTTAAGATCTTTAAGATACAACTAAAATCACAGTTGAAAAAACAAAGTATTTGGAAATCCTTTATTAAGAAACAAACAATCCTCTGATACCAAATATTGGTCGGAGTGGACACTCAAGAGGGGGGTGAATTGAGTTCTAATTAAAATTTCTGTTAAAAACATTATGATTAAAATCCCCCAAATTAAATAAAAATTAAACTATAGTTAATTTATAAAGATTTCAAGTTTTCAATTAGTTTCTCAAGAGATTGATTATTTCTCATTTAACTCAATATAAAGATTAGTTAACTTTTGATACCAACTTACTAACTGTCAAAAGTTATAAACACTTTCTAGTTTAACTATCAGAATTACTTTAAAAAGATTTATATTTCAAAGTACTTAGTAGTGGAATATTCAATACAGTTTAAAACAAAATAAACAAGCACAACAGATATAACCAAGAGGTTCAGTCTCAAGCCAAGACTTAGTCCTCTCAAATATTTTATATAAACATTGATCTACATCCTGGATTGGGATTAACAACAGTAAAAAGACTGTCCAGGTACTCTGACCTCTACCACAGTTCTACTTGGGAAACAAAACAATAGCACACAAGCTATCTAGGTCACACTTGACATCTACCACTATCCACAGTGGGATACAAGAGTATAGGGAAAAGATTGTGTGATGATTTAGAAATCCTTCAGTTTAGCATAAGAGAAAGTGTGTGTGTGGAATATACAGAGTATACATATTGCTTAAAAAGTAAGTAAAAGAATCACTAAGAGAGAGTAGATATGAGTTTTAGAATGCTCTAGTGATTTGAAGTGCATCTATGGACTCCTTTTGATTAATCAGAAATGCTTCTGAGTCCTTCTTTGGTTTTGTCTAAAAATAGAGTGTCGTTTCCTTCCTTGACTTTCAGGTTTAGTTTGACCAGCTTGATTGCATGAAGCGATCGTTGTAGTTCTTCAATCCTTGACTAAAGTTCAGATTTTGTTCTCTTTTTGTATGAATGGACTCATGTATATCCAGTGTTCTTCAAGTAAAAAATTAAGGATTTAGCCTCTCTATTGTATATATGTGTATCATTTTAGGTTGCATTCGAGGTTCCCTTTTATATCTTTTTCTCCGAAAATGGGGATGATTACCTTTTTAAAGGTATGAGGTATAGTTCCTGGAATTCCAACCACTATCTTTAATTAATAGCAGGTGCATTAAAATAATCACCTATGACCATTGCTAAATAAAAAAATAGAAATAGATTTTAGAGAAATGGTGACTGGTTTCCATCGGTAGCTCTTAGTATCAATATCTCTTTTATATCAGTGGACTATGTATCGACAGAGTTGTATCGGTAGACTTTGTCTTTCTGTATCGGTGGACTTCGTATCAGAATCTATCTGTCTGTCTGTTTGTATCGGTAGCCTGTATCAGTAACTATGTACCAGTGACCTTGTGTCACAGGAATCTTGGTCTATCAATGACCTTTACTTATCAGTAGACTATGTACCGGTAGGTCTGTATCAGTCGACTTGTGCATACTAGTAGACTTATTCTTTTGGCATCTCTTCTTCTTTCGGTAGCTGTTATGCATATTGGTGACCTTATCCATATCAGTAGACTTATGTACTAGTTTACTTAGCTTTATCAGTAGCTATGTAACTATTTGTTTATATCAGTAGCTATGTGCATATCGGTGGACTTACGCATACCAGTGGACTTAACACTTATCTGTTCTATGCAAAACATATCTAGATTGCATTAGAATTATTTAAAAGTATGTATAAACATAGATAAACATTGATTAATATATTCTAGTGATTATTTTGATATTTCTATCAACTTAATAGTAGGATTTCATAGATTGAAAGAATTAATATATAGATAAACATTATTTGGGATTATCAAATCATATTGAAACACAATTGAGATTATCAAAACAGGCGAGGTCAACAATTATGATGATGAAAAGATGTTTATGAAACCCATTCCTTTTCCATGGATTATGCTATGATGAATTGATGAAATGTTTATGAAACCTAATTATTTTCCATGGGCTATGACATGATGAAATTTTTATTAAACCAATTCATTTTTCATGGGTTATAATATGATGAATGTTTTATGTTCTTGTGGAAGACATCCATATGATTTTAATTAAGTGACAGGTGGGTCCAAAATTATATCAACCTCTAATGAATTGGGTAAATATGGAAATATCAAGAGATAAACAGAACTGGAATGAAGAGTGTACCTAGTTTTGTAAGATTATTTTTCCACTATGATAGTCTTGGGAGTGAACCTTGACTGCTACAATGGTTTTAGGAGTGAACCCAATCAAGTATAATAGTCTTGGAAGTGATCCTTGAATACTAAGGAAAATCTTTTTTATTCTTATCCATATGAAAAAAACTTATGTATTTTTCCAATGTATTTCTCTCATGGATCATATTCTTTGACTCATTTATGATTCATATATTATGAACTACCATGATTTATATGATGATTCATGATTAAGATATATGATATATAAGTAATGGTTTTTAAATTCTATTCTCATGTTTTCATACCCTTATTCTCATGTTATGTGTATGTGATTATTGATATCTCCCTTATTTACCCTTACTTATAATCTAAGTTGAACCTTTGTTATATTTCATTTCCATGGGATATGAAGAAAGGTATTAAGTATTATATGTATAAGAATGGTTATAGTTATGAGGAACTTAGTGGAATATGATGTAGTTCACTTATTAACTAGTTGTTTATGTATCCATGTTTCCAAATATACTAGACCTATATGATTCTGGCATGAGTTATTATATTATATAATGAATATTTATATAATAAGATGTAATATATATGTATGAAAAGTATGGTTCACTATAGTTTGTATTAGAGAAAGGATTAGTTACCTTTGGAATCTGGGATAAGAAATTTTTTTTGACACCCCTTAGGATAATCCTATGAATAGGAGAACATCCTATGTTATGGTAAATAAAGGAGCGAGGTCTTCCTAAAAAAATCCTTATCTTGAAACTATATATGGACATGGTTTTTAAATAGATGAATCTCTAGGTAGTAACCCCAAAAATAGTTTTTTAGTATATAATATACATCATTATATTTCATGGTGAGTGTGACTTAATTGCACACCTAGTTTGAAACTCATGGGGGATATTATTGGGTCAATTCACATTTTATTTATGAACCATCATAAAGGATTTTAATAGGTAAAGATCACAGATGACCTACGTTAAACCTAATATGTCATAAATCAAAAAGAAGGTGTCATGATTTACACATGCTAAGAATAATTTTTCATGATTCTATGATTGATCACTCTAATTTATTATATTTGGTGGTCAAGAAAACATTTTTGGGTTTATTAAGGGATTGAGGATAAAATGATGAAGTTGAGGTGGTAACAGGTATACTCAAATATTGAAGAACCCTATTTGAGTTTAGTTATATGAATTAATATATATTAGGAAATGATTAAGGAATGTTATTTCATATCCTCAATGATTATATGTTTAATTAATAATGGAAACCCCTAATGGTATTATTATTTCATCTCAAGTCTATGACTCTTCTACGGTTGAATTTTATGGGATTGTGCTTCCTTAAAATCTTGTTATTCTACCTCTAGTTGAATTTGATGTTATTTTGGGATTGAGTGGTTCTTCTTAACATAAATAACATATCAATTTCTAAGAAAGGGATGTTATATTCAATATTATGAACCAAACTATGATTATCCATCTCTGTGATGATAAAATTGAACTTAAAATGGGAATTAAATCCATTATATCATTTTGGATTCATATTGAAAAGGATTTTTTTCTTATCCCTCCACAGGTGAGTAGGGTGGTTGGGGTGGGAGTGTTTTATGGAATCCATCATGGGGTTGAGTCCCCAAGTGTATGTTTTATGTTCATTCATGCATTGTAAAGACTTTTTTTAAACTAGGTGTTTTTATAAGGTGGTTGGAGTGAAATTAAACATCAAGGATATACCTACTGTACAAGAGTCTATTGATGTATTTTTGAAAGAGTTTTCTAGTATCCCAATGAATTATTAAGGTCATTTATCAATATAACTCATACCTAATGCTACACATATTTCAAATAATCCATATATAATGGACCTGATTGAGTTGCAGGAATTGAAGAAGCAACCACATGAGAATTTTGGCAAGAGATTTATTCCTCCAAGTTCATCACTTTGGGGTGAGCTTGTTTTTTTGTTAAGAAGAAAGATGGATCAATTAATCTTTTTATTAATTATTGGTAACTAAATAAGATCAAAATCAATAATAAGTATCATCTTCCTCCTATAGTTAACTTTTTTGACCAACTATGTGGAGCTCAATAAATTTACAAGATTGTTTTTCTTCTGGATATCATCAATTAAGGGTCAAGAATGAAGATATACCCAAGAAAACATTCCATAAAAGGTATAAAAACTATGAATATATAATGATTCCATTTGTTCTTACTAATTCCCCCACTATATTTATTGATTTAATAAATAGAGTCTTTTTATATTACCTTGATCAGTTTGTTAGAGTATTTATAGATGATATTCTTATATATTCAAAGAGCATGGATGCATATAAATATCACTTGAGTACTATACTTAATACCCCAAGGAAGGATAATATCTTTTATAAATTTACAAAGTGATAATTTTGGCTATAAAATGTTTCATTTTTGGCTCATATAATCTCAAGAGAGGGTATATTTGTGGATCCACTAAAGACCAAAGTTATTAAAAATTTTCCCAGATCAACCACTATGAAAGAGATATATAGTTTTATTGTTTTGGCTAGATATTTTTGATGTTTTTTATAGAATTACACATGAATTTCTAATCCACTCTCCAAGTTAACATGGAAGGGTGAGATTTTTTTTGGGTAGATGAATGTAAAGTAAATTTCAATGAAGTAAAGAGAAGGTTAGTCATCACACCAGTGCTCATATTACCCTTCAAAGGAGAAGGATTTATAATATATAGTGATTAATTGAAGAAGAGATTGTGATTAATTCTCATGCATACTAATATGGTTCAATATTATTTTTCACAATAATTGAAGGTTCATGAGAAAAATTTCCCAACTCATGATTTGGAGTTATTTGTGTTATTTTTTTCATTAAATATGTGAATGAATTTTCTTTACAAATAAAGGTGTGATATATATATTGATCATGAAAGTTCTCATTATATATTCAATCAAATAGTGTTGAATATACACCAAATAAGATGATTGTAGATGATTAAATATTATGAATTCTCAATACATTTCCACCCAGGGAAAGTGAAAAAGGTGGAAAATGCTTTAAGTTAAATGGATCATGATAGATTATTTATGTTGTGGATAAAAAATGATCCAATTTTTATGGATTCTAAAAGTATGGATATAGAAATCATAAAGTATGGGGAGAAGTATTATCATTCTTACATAAGTGTTCAAATATCTATCCATGTGAGGATTAAAGAGGCACAAAAATAAGATGTGGAATGATAAAATAAGGCCAGAATTTTTTCTGAGTTAAACCTTCATTGTGATGGAATGGTAATATTTAGGAATAAATGTATATGTTCCATACATACTAGATTTTAACAAAGATATGTTTGATGAGGCTCATAGTTCATCACTATCTATTCATCCTGGAAGCATGAAGATGTATAGAGATATGAAATTGTATTTTTGGTGGGGAAACATGAAGAGAGATATTGAAAAGTATGTATCTTGGTGCTTGGTATGCCATAAAGTTAAGGCTACGAGACAAAATTATAATGGGATTATACAACCATTACCTATATTATACTGGAAATGAGAAAACATCATCATGGATTTTGTCATCAAACACCCAAAAATTTCTAAAGGCCATAATTCTATTTGGGTTGTATTCAATCACCTTACCAACTCAACACACATCATTACCATCAAAGAAAATTTTTATCTTGATTATATTTGAAGAATTTATATTAAAGAAGAGGTAATTTTATATAGAGTACCACATTCTATTATATCTGATTGGGATATGAGTTTTACCTAAAAGTTCTGGAAACTTCTTCAGTTGGACCTGGATACAGAGTTAAGTTTTAATACAACTTATCATCCTCCGAAATATGGTAAGTCTAAGAGAAACATTAAAAAACTAAAGAATATTATGATATATTTTTCCATGTATTCCAATTGTGTTTGGGATCAAAACCTTCCTCTAGTCGAGTTTTCTTAAAACAAATTCTTTCACTAATGCATTTGTATACCTATTTATGAAGATACCTATGGAAAGAAGTGTAGAACTAAAACATGTTGTGATAAATTTCGATAAAGATAGTTATCTATAACACACCTAGAAGAGGTAATTCTATATAAAGTTAGATCCATTCAACACCACATAGAGGTAGTTGAGAGTTGACATAAAAGTTGTGATGATAATTATTGGTGAGATCTAGAGTTCAAAGTTGGTGAGAAGGTGTTTCTAGTAATCTCAACATAGAATAAAGTTATGAGTTTTATAAAGAAAAGAAATTTGATCCCTAGGTATATAAACCTAGTTGGGATTATTGATTGAGTAGGTATGGTATATTATCACTTGGTTCTTATACTGAACCTCTCTTAAGTTCATGATTTGTTTTATGTATATCTTATGACGAAGTACATACTCAAAAGTTTTACTGCCAGAGAATTATATTTCATATGAAGAAGAACTAGTAGATATACTATACCATAGAGATAAATTTATATGGAATGAGACTACTCACCTGGTTAAATTTCTCTAGCTAAATCATAAATTTGAAGAAGCTACTTGGGAACCTGAGGATGTAATGAAACAGATATATCCTCATTTTTTTGTATTAGAGTGATAGGATTTCAAGGGATAAATTAATTTTATGCATGATATAATGTAACACCATAAGATTTTATGATATTTTTCTCTAAATATTTTTTTAATTTCATTGATATCTTGTGTTACACGTAATAATGAGTTTAAATGAACCACGATATATTATTAAAATATTATTTTTAATGCGATAGTTATTGGCTAGCCATTAAAATGGCTGGTATGAGTAGTAATAACCATACTATGATATATATATATATATATATTCCCTTATAAATAAAAATTTATTGATTAATTATTAGGAAATAATAATTCACTTTTTAGTAAAGTTATATTATGCTTAAAATAATATATTTCATTCAAAAACGATTTTTACTTATTTTTATGAGAAAATATTGTATTTAATTTTTTAAAATTTTAGAAAAATAATTCGATAAAATGAACTTAGTTTTTGTAATCATAATATCACCAGTAGATTAGGGTAAAAGTTTTGGATTTTTCTAAAAAGATTGAATTTCCAGTGAATAGTGGAAAATATTGATTTTCATTGAAAAATGTATTTTTCATTCAAGAATGTAAAAAGTTACTTTTTTTAAATGTTTTGAATATAAAATTAGTTTTATTATATTATGAATAATCCAATTAATTTCATCGTAATCAATTTTATGCTTTTATTTGGTATAAAAACATTTTTATACTTGAATTTTTCTGAAAAACTGTTTATCATTCTATTTTCTATTTTTATCTTAAATTAATTCCTTCATATTATAG
The DNA here is from genome assembly GCA_963277665.1 of Viscum album. NCBI lineage: Eukaryota > Viridiplantae > Streptophyta > Magnoliopsida > Santalales > Viscaceae > Viscum > Viscum album. The sequence continues at coordinate 958,839,914 of OY728138.1, read as the reverse complement.
AGAATTAATATTGAAATAATTTATTCAATATTTTGAATGAGGTGGTTCAAATTTTTTAAATATTCCCCTTTTATTTTTGATCAATATGAATTGTAACCATAGTAAAATTTTGACACCCTCATAAAGGTAAAACAGGTAAAATAAGGTTAAAATAGTTGGATAAGGATTTAAAATTTATCCAAAACATTCTTTCATCCTATTTTATGAGTGGAAATTTTACTTTTTAATAATATAATATAATATATAGTCACTTTGTGCCATATTTATTTGATTATGATCTTTATATTAATTTTTGAAAAGAATAAATACAAAATGCCACTCTCTTGACTTTTGTATATGTAATTTTTTTACATAAGGATGAGGATATGTTTGGTTATAAATTTTTATTTCAAAATAAAAATTAATTTTATTTATCATATTAATTTATTTTTAATTTTTATTATATTAATAATTACCTTAAATGCCTACCCAACACTGAGATAATATCTTTTCAACTAATAGAAAATAAAATAAATGATTTAAAAAATATCAAAAGTAATAAAATATAAGTGATTTATTGTGTTCCATAAATTTTATATACAAATATGACATATTAGTGACGTGTTATAATATTATATTTGAATTAATTCTTTTTGTTGACATCTTTAATGTCAAATTAAATGAATAGTTCCAAAATTGAGATTATTGATATTTTATAATAAATAATATTTTTTTAAATGATTTAAAATTCATAAAAATTGTACCATAGACCAAATTAATGTAATATGGTTTAAAATTTCAAACATGATCCATTTATGAGTTAATTTTCCTCTTATGGTAACATTCTTAACACTTTGAAGATGAAATAGTTGTTACCACAATTAAAGTTAATAGTGGTTAATGAAGGGGTTAATAAAAAAATAAGTTGTATAATGAATAAAACCTATCTAAATCTCATTTTAAGATGTTTTTTAAAACTTATAATATTTTTTTCAATGAATTAATTTTAATTTGGAAGCTTTTTTCTTGATAATTACTTTAATATATTTTAATATTTTATGAAATTCTAAGCGTGTCCTCTCACTCCTTTATAAAAGGACACACCTCCTTTATCTTCTCTAAACCACATTGAGCCATGTAGATTGAACAAAACCTTAAAGATTCACTTATAAACTACCCTATAAACATTATAGATGTTTTTTTACAGAATAAAATCCATAGGATCCTTAAGATTAGATCTAAAGGAGTCATTTCAAGAAGAGGTAATCATTTTAACTAATCACTTTCTTTTTTTACTTTTTATTTAAACTCTTCTAAATCTATGGTATTTTCTATAAAATAATAAATTTAGTATCCTAAATATACTTAAATATTATTATGATTATTAATACACGACTATCCACCATCTTTCCTATAAAATGAGAAATGAAATTATCACTTGTGCGTATGTACGGCTTACGATCACCACACAATGATACAATTCATTTTTCATTACCATATTTTTTAGATGGGTATTATAATGAGTTTAATGTTTATATAATATATTTATTAGATATTTATTATTATTTAATGATAATATCATATATAACTTATTACCTTTCAATCCATTGGAAAATAATAACCTCACTCTTGTGTACATGTGGACAACCACCTCAACGAAGCAATGTAATTCATTTTTCATTTATGATTTATATGGTTGCTAATAAGGATAGATTTCATGTATATATATTACTTATATGATATAATAATAATTATTAAAAGGTTAATTATTATTTAACTTTATTTATTTCCATCTACAGAAAAGTGAAAACAACGTTCATACGTACATATGGCCTACCGTCTCCATGAATGATGTAATTCATTTTTCTATCTCTAATTTTATGTATGAATATATATATATATATATTGATTATATATTAAATTTATATCATTATTAAAAAAAATTATATGATGGAACCACGATCAAATTAGAAGGACCAAAATACCGAACCAAAACATATATGAAAAACAAAGCAGTTATCACCTAGAACAATGATTTTAATATTGAATTGTCAATAAACGAGTGATAAAAGGTTATAAGTAAATCATATATAGTATGATATATATGAGTTTTGTTATGTAATATATTTATAATAAATATTTATTTATTATATAGGATTTTTTAACACTTATGAAATAATTCAAACCCGGGGTAATGGATTTATGTTACAATCTCATTGTTTATCTGGATTGTTTATGATTAAGTATTTGATGGTTAAATTTTATGGTCTATATCTCAATAAAATCAGGAATTTCATTATAATATGGTTATTTATTGATAATAATTTTTTCCTTCTTCATTTTCGTCACATTAAGTACTCAAGATTTTGATATAATGTTTTTAAGGAAAAATAAATTTATTTCTCTCTTTGGTCGAAAATATTTTTTCTTCCATATTCATATTTTCTCAAAATATTTTCAAGAATGTTTTTAAATTTATCCTATTATTGATTAAATTAATTGATAAAACAAATTTTTATTGAATATTTTATTGATAATAAATGATAAAATTTCCTCACATTGTGTTAAATATGTTTGTTTATAAAATATTTGGGATTAGATCATTTATTTGAAAATTTGATGGAAATTCCATCTTTACCCTTTATAGTGCACTGTAGTATTTTGAAGATAAATATTTTAATATTTATTATTTGAACTTAAATATTTTTAACTATTTTTTTTAATTAATGGGATAAAACTTTTGTTCAAGACATTAGAGCTAAATCGTGCATTTGGTTGGGCTAAATGAACTATGAAGTCAAAGGTGGTCTGGACCCACTAGATTGGACACTGGTTCTATATTTGGGCCATAACTTCTTCATATGAGCATGGATTGGGTCCAAATATTGAGAGGATCTCTCCAAACCAATTTCTAAGAAATAAGTTTTCTATCAGAATAGATGGTTCACGTGTTTTTAAGTACAAATGGGCGGTACAATTTGGATTAAAATATTTGGCTGAGATTCCCCATTCACACTTGAAACCTCTTTAAAACTAGCCTCTCCTCCACTCAATAAATTAGTGTTTTTCTCATTTTTATGGGTTTGGACGTGAATTGGAAAGTTTAGGGAAGAGGATAAGTGGATCCACTCTAATTATCCATCCAATTCAATAAGGGTACCTCTTAAAGAAAGGATCCCTTCGACGAATCCTTCTTCTTCTTCTTCTTCGTGTTGTAATACTTTTGTTTGTGTTTTCATAATAAATTTCTTTGTTCTTATTTTATCTCTTATATTTTATTATAATTTGTTAAAATTTATTTTTATATTAATCTTCCTAATTGGTTTGGAATCATGAGTAGATATGTGATTGGGTTCTACCCTTTCTAAACCATTTCACATGCAAAACGTTTCTACGATGACTACACCGCCTATGAAAGAGTAGTTATTTTTAGTAATCGATCTAACTATAACATTATTCATTAATTTATTTTTAATAAATGAGCTACTGTAACTCAATTAATACGATCTATTAATTTATTTTTTAATTTAAATAAAACTAATAAAGAAATTGAACAATTGACACAAAAACATGTGAGGTTGGACATTGTGTAAATTTTGAGTGTGCGATCTTAATTGGTAATACAAGATCACACAAGAAAATTTTTTAGAGTTCAAATATAATCCCTAAACTAAATTAATCCCCATATCCAGAATGGATATGTTCACTAATTTACCACTAACCATAAGCCATCCTTAGAACATTAATCAAAGCAGGGTGCTGCGATTGCATGTTTCGAAGATAGCCTAGGGTTTAATTCAATTCATCTTGGTGGTAAAGTAAATTATCATAGGGTTCGGGGGTTAACCAGTTAGGGGATCATAATTAAGTGAATGTTAATTTAAATTATAATGATAAATAATTGAGTGACGAGGTAGAGTTAGAACGATTAATCCTTTTAAATATTTTCTAATATTTTTTTCTTGTTGTGTCATTTTAATCGAACTTCATTTCAAAAAAAGAAATACAAATATTATTCCAGAAAACTTCTTATAGATTTATAAACTATAAAAAACCTCCATCCTTTTAATTAATGTTATTATTTACTTTTATTTTACTTTCAAAATACCTTTAATATGTTGTTTAATTTACTTCCTCCTTTGATAGATGCCCTTGGCCATCCACTCTACTGCACCTATGTACCCAATAATCACATATCATTTAAAAGTGCCCATGAAAACGCCTTTCAAATTGGTGCCATTTCTAGGGAGGAAAGTAATTATTTCAACCAATTAGAGGTATTAATTTTATTTTACATTTTTATTCTCCTATTCTATTCTTTCTTCCTTCTTTACCCAACCTGAATTTTTCTTCTTCTTTTGTTTTTTTCTTCTTCTTTTTGGACCATCAACTCAAACTTCTCATTTTTATTTTATTATGGTCCACTTTTCTTCTTTTCATTTTTACTTTATTTATAACATTAACTAATCCCAAATATCTCTTAGATATTGATCTTGACATTGAACGCATCCTTCAGGCTAGAATTAGACATTCTCAGTCTACGTGAAGTTTCAACATTCAACCAGTTGGAGAATTCCTCCTCTCTCAGAACATTGAAATTGGAATAAATTGAAATTAAAACATAAAAAAGAACCAATGGATGAAAATAATGGAAAAAATTTAATAAAAACATCTGAGAATTGGTTTCAACTAATATTAATTATCAACCAAATTGCATTGCATACCCAAATCTCGAATCAGATTTTGAACTGAAATCTAGGTTAATTAATCTTCTTATAAAGTTTCATGGATTATCTAGGGAGGATCCAAATAAACATTTAAATGAATTTAATTTGGTATTCTAAACCTTAAAACCAAGAAGTGTTTTTGAAGATCAAATCAAACTAAGATCATTCCCATTATCACTTGATGGAGTTTCAAAGGATTGGATGTATTATTTACAACCTGAAGATGTAACATGTTGAAATTATTTGAAATGTCTTTTCATGCAGAGATTTTTTCCAGCAATAAGGACCAATTACATTCGTAAGGAGATCTCTGGGATCAAGAAAGAACAAGGGGAGTCAATTTTTGAGTGACCTAAACCATCATTGAAGCTGGTCAAAATTTAATATTTATATTCCTACTAACTAAAACATATGTGGAAAGAAGGGTCGAACCCACAGGAAAGGCTATTTTGACCAATAATCTCCTAAAAAACAATTGGAAGTTCCAGTGTTGTTAGCAGAAGAGTTCATTTTCTTAATATTTTTTTATCTTTTAATATTTTTTATATGTTTTTATAAACTATAAATTAAAACCACACATCTCTTGTAAATTTTTTCTAACCTATACCGAAATAGAGAACAACTGAAAATAAGATGTAACAAAGAAAATAAAATGCTGATAAAAGTTAAACAGAGAAGAATGCTCGGGGATTACTCTAGTATACTGGTTTAAATTGTTTCTCCTAATCATGTAAAAGTACTACATTGTACCACTACATATAGGAAACTTTCCTCCCTCGCTAGGAGTTAAGTCACAGAAATCGTATAACTTAGAGTTCTCCACTCCAAATAAGTAAAACTTCAGAAAGATGATTTAAAAGAACAACAGTACAAACTCTCCTACTGAAGTTTTTATTATGAGTTGATTACTTAAAAGTTGAATCCATAATCAAACTCGCCGAATGATTACAGAGTTTTGAAAAATTCAATGTTCATGGTACGAAGCAGAAATGTGCAATTATAATCGATCTCACTGATCAATTCTAATCATAGAAGAAATGTTTAATGAAAAGGTTGAAAATGATCACCAGTAGAACAAGAACTCTCCCCAAACTAGAAATTTAGCTTGACATCATTCTTTAATATGTATATCAAGATCATACAATTTCAAAGGAGAAGAATTGAAAGGAAATAGAGAAAGAAAACTCCCTCTGCCTGCATCAATTACTGCTGCTCCGGGCCCTCAGAACTACGAAGAGTGGCTCTCCTATAAGTGCTCCAGGTTCTCTGCTCTACTTCAATGTGTTCGTCGAATGACTGAGCGACTCGGCTCTCCTCTCTAGTGGTGTGTTTTTTCGATTGAATGAGAATCATCCAATCGCCCCTAAAATCTACTACTTTCTCTGCTTTAAGTACCTTCTGTCAAATGATGCTTGTCACCACTCATTTCCACTAGATTCAAAAATCCTTCACTTATGCACCACGCACGTGCATTTTTTTCGTGATAGGCACGTTGCACTATTTTTCCCATGTAACTAACTCCCACTGAGTTAGTTAAGTGAATCTCGACGAGATTTCAATTCTCGTACGAACCTGTAATAAAAAAACAAGCAGTAATAAATACAAAGAAAATAAATAACAAATTATTATTATTATTGTTTTTATAATTTAAATTAAAAAGTTAATTCAAGTTAATTTAAAGATACTTAAATTGATAATTATTATTACTAGAATAACTATTAAAATTAAAGTTATTAGTTTTTTATCAAATCTTTAATTAAGTATTTAATTTATTATTATTAACTTAATTAATGTTTTTATAATTAACATTAAGTTAGTATAATTTAATATAATTCTTAAAATAGATTAATATTAATTACTTAATAAATTTAATTATTTTATTTATTCGGTTGAAATTGATTTAAAATTAAACTGTTAAAATATTTATATTAATTAACAATAATAATCTAATTTATAAATTATTAATGTTTAGGATATAATTTAATAAATTCCTATTAGCTATCTTGTATTTTAATTTATAAATTATCTATTTTTTAATATTATAATTTTTTCGTATAAAAATAATTATATATTATTATATAATTATTTTAATCTATTAGTTATTTACTTTGACTTTATTCTTTATATTTTCTTTATTTTTTTATTTACTTACCCCATCTTCTTCTCTAGTGCGCCTGGGGGGGGGGGGGGTTCTGCTTCTCATCTTGAGGAAGTCAGCTCGGCCTCCTCGTCCTCTCAAAAATCCTCCACGGCTATAGTGTGGGTGGTGTTTCTTCACCGAGGCACAACATCAGCTCCACAACAGATCTCATCTTGCAGCGCACTGGCTTCTTCAACGGATGATGGTGTGACTTCGAATTCCAGATCCGGCGGACGATAGTTTTTGTTCCACTCACTGGTGAATAGAGAGGCTCAGAATCGGTGATGACACCATCCTTGACGGCTATGACACGTTCCTCTCACAACGGGTGCAAACTCAGCTTGCCACTTCCTATACATCAACCCAGGGGCGTGCAACTCTCAACTTCAGAGCTCTAGGTGGTGGTGGCATAACAATCAATTGACGATGGTGGAGGTAAGTCACACGACTTTCCTGGTGGTGGTAAGAGGTTTTTAGATTTGGAAAGAAGGGCCAATTTTTGTGGATATAAGTTTTGATATTCCTATTTGTAAGATGTGTACAGGTTTTGGGTTCATTTTGTTGTTTTGTTATTCGATTAAAGGGTGTGATAATGAGAGAAGCCAATGGCATGAGAGAAGTGCGGTGCAAAGGTAGAGAAGGGAGACGATGCCAAGAACAAGGAAATGGGATTTACGGTGGCGGTGTCACCATAAAAGAATTACGGTGGGAGGATTAAATGGGTTGAAATATTTCTTTGCGACGCAGTGAAGGGGAAAGAAAATGGTGAGACCGTAAAAAGGAAATGGTGGAAAAGAAGATGCGGTGCATGGTGAACCGGTGATAGAAGAAAAGGAAAGGGAATGGTAGAAAAAATGATATAGTTTTTCATAGAAAACGGTGAGTCCGTAAAACGCTGGGTTACGGTGGGAGAATGAAACGGTGAGACAGTATAATAGGTTACGGTGCAAAGAGAAACGGTGCGTCCATTAAAGGGGGTTATGGTGATACCGTGAGCAACCCGTGGCAAAGACAATGAGACCCTAATGAAACCGGTGCGTGATGTCACCGTGACAGTAATTAAACTGTGAACCTGAAAAATAAACAAAGAAATTAATTAAATTAAAACTTAAATAAAATATTAATGAAATAAATAATTAAAACTAAAACTGAATTAAAACAATTGAAAACTTAAATAAAATGTAAACTTTGATAAATTTATAAAACCAATTAAACTTAGGTTAATTTTTTAATGACTACAATATGTAAATTTAAAATTTCTTACAAAATTAAAACTAAAATTAAAAAGAAACTAATTTATTAAAAGATTAAAGTAAAATTAAAAATTTATATAACAAAGTAAACTTATTTAAATTAGTTACCTTAACAAAGATAATAAATTTAAAGTAGAAAAATAATTATTATATTATTAAACTATTATGTTTATTAATGAAATAGAATTAGAGTATTATAGCGAGTTTATAAACTCAAATTTATAAAAATTGAATTATTAAATGAAAACTAAAGTTTAGATTACGTTATATTAAATTAATTAATATTTAATACATGCAATGTTAGATTAAGAATACATTAATTATGTGCAAGAGAAGAATTATTTAATTAATTAATGTTAAATTGTCAATTAAGTAGACAAGTCATTAAACTATTAACTAATCAGTAGAATATAAAATTTAAGTGAGATATAAATTAAAAAATTTAATGATTAAATCACATAATTAATTATAAAAATTTATTATTTGGTAAGTTTATTTATAAAAATACAAAAGTGTTAATATTTAGTATGAAGCACAAGAATAACCAATTAAATCATTAAAAATTAGCTAAAATGATGTGAAAAAACATGTGTTTTTAAGTCCACATCAAAATCCCCCACACTTAATCATTGTTTGTCCTCAAACAATCTCATGTTTTATTATACTTGAAAACAAAGGTATGTTTATAATTCAGATAAAAATGTAACATGTCCTGAACTTTGAACAGAGGACTTCAAAAACATGTCAATAGGCTTTTTGAAAATAAATTTCTCAAATGAACCTTGTTTAGAACAAATTCTCAAAGGTAGTCAAGAAGTAATGAATCAACAATAAATGAAAATGTCATGCCTCATATGCGAAACTGCTTAGTGACTAACTTAAATCCAAGCTTAAGTCCAGATTTCAAGGGTGACAAAAGGTTAAATTTATGTGGAATTAAGAACATAACCAGAGGAACCTTGTACTTTGACTCATCTATTAGGTTTCAAAGAATAAATAATTTTTTTTTGTGAATCACCTTAATGATACAAAACTAAATGAATTCCATATAAACCAGTTGACCCCTTCTTCATCCGGTGTTTAGCATTCCCCTCACCTAAATGAACTCATTTTTGACCCTAGAAACTTTATTTAATTTTTCCCAAGCCATGTATTAGGTGCTAAGCACTGTACAATGCACTTATTCAGAGTGTACAAAGGGATTATAGTAAACAAAAACGCACCCAGCATCTAGAGTCTTAGAGACTCACCGTGGGATCCCAGATGCCCAAATTACTCGAGTACCAAAATATTTATATAAAAAATCATTTAAATTGGATCATTAATGTGATTACTTTAATAAGTTAAAGAAAAATTATTCACCTATGATCATAATCAAATTTCCAATTCCAAGAGTTATGATCATAATTCCATTAAAAAGGGTACCCATGTCACTATCAAAATTAGACTCTAAACCAGATTTCCATTAAATCTCTAAGAGAGTCCACTCAACAATCATCTATTATCACTAACTTTAGACTCAATAAAAATCTTAACTACTATAAATGTACTTGTACTAAGGAAAAACTCTTTTAAGAACAGAGTAAAGCCTAAAATTAAGAAATAATTTTGAAAAAAATAAGCATTTTTAACAAAAGTATGAGTTGCGATGGGGATTGATGGGCTCAAAATTAAGCACAGTTAAGCACAGTCCATAATTGACCCCCTCCCCAACACTTAAAACCCAACTTTGTCCCAAAAGTTGGCTTCCAAATCGGAGAAGAACAATTAATTAATTAATGTTCAAAATAGATTTTCAATTAAGTAGATTTATGACATGTTTAATGGGTCTCATTAAAGTTCAAAGACATTGTTCGCCACAGTGAAGAAATAATCAGCAGGTTCATTAGCAAGTACATGCATTATCATTTATTCTAGTGATTTTTTTTAATTTAGCTCAAGAAATATCATGTAATTTGTGGGTGCACAATCAATTGGGTGTAAGAAATTTTAGAAAAATTTATTCAGTTAGACATTCAATAAAGCAGACAAAGTTCATACTAAACACCCCAACATTAATCAGATTTTAAAGAACAGTCGGATGTACCCCCCCACACATAGTTTCAAGCAGTGGAAAAGATTTTAATAACAATGCAATTCAGTTTCCAGTAGTGAAGTACATGAAGATTTTTTTATTTACATAGTGACATACAACAAAATTCCATTCCAATACGAGCAGAATTTTAAACATATGCAGAATTTTTATTTCAGTAGCAAGACATGTAGCAGAGTTTTATACAGTTCAAGTAGAATTTTTTTCTCTTCATGAAAAACATGTAGCAGATTTTTTAAAGTGATCTGAATTTTTTAAGCAAAAATAGGAGCAGAAATAAATGCAAAAAGTTGAAGTACTTCCCTGACTAAGATCTTGTCCAAAAATGATCATGGTAATTCCAATCCTTTATTGATACAAGCAACAACATCCTAAAAATAACACAGATCATGTAACCCAGGAACCAAGAACAGACAGTAACAAGTATTTCACAAAAATAGAGAATAGAAGCTGCACTTTATTCAAGGTTAAAAAGAAACAACATAAAGAAAAATAAATAACCATGGGTTTCCTCCCATACAGTGCTAGATTTAAAGTCCCCATCCAGTCTTTATTCAAGAACAGTTTTCTAGAATAGTGAAGGCAGCCAAGCCCTTTGGTCGTCTCTCAAAATAAAGTTTCAGTCTCTACCCATTAACTAACATGGGTTTATTTTCTTCGCCTACAATTTCAACAGCTCCATTCTTCAGAACTCTCACTACAGTAAAATATCCAGACCACTTGGACTTCAACTTTCCAGGGAAGAGTTTAAGTCTAGATTTAAAGAGGAGGACCTTCTGTCCAGGTTTGAACTCTTTGTTTTGAATGATAGAACCATGAAATATTTTAGGCCTCTCTTTATAAATCCTTGAATTATCATAACTCTCTCTCCTAATCTCATCAAGTTCACTCAGTTCAAGTAACCTCCTCTCACCAACACTTTTAAATTCAAAGTTTAGAGCCTTAACTACCCAATAAGACTTATCTTTCAACTCCAAAGGTTAATGACAAAATTTCCCAAAAGAAATACTGTAAGGAGACATACCTATTGGGGTTTTGAAAGCTGTTCTATAAGCCCATAAAGCTTTATCCAATTTAAGATACCAGTCTTTCCAAGAGTTTGCCACAGTTTTCTCAAGAATTTGTTTCAGTTCTTTGTTTGAAATTTCTACCTGTATACTGGACTGTGGATGATAAGGAGTACCGGTTTTATGAACACAACCATATTTCTCCATCAAATCTTTAAACTTACAGTTCTTAAAGTGTGTTCCATTATCAATGATAAAATCTCTTGGGACTCCAAATCTTGTAAAGATATTTTTCTTCACAAATTTTATTACACAGTTTGCTTGATTATTGGGCAGTGCCACTGCCTCAACCCATTTTGAAACATAGTCAACAACAACTAAAATGTACTCATTAACATGAGATGTTGTAAATGGACCCACGAAATCTAAACCCCAAACATCAACAATCTCTACCTCCAAAATACCCTTTTGTTGTAACTCATACTTTCTACCCACATTACCTAGACTCTGACATCTATCACAACCAACCACAAAGCTCCTAACATCCTTAAAAAGAGTAGGCCAATAAAAACTAGATTGTAGGACTTTATGACCAGTTCTTTCACCACCATGGTGACCTCCCCAGGGTGAAGAATGAAAACTTTCTAAGACAGTCATCATCTCTTCCACATGTATACATCTCTTAAGAACACCTTAAGCACACCTCCTAAACAACAGGGGATCATCCCAAAGGTAATATTTAAGCTCAGAAATAAGTTTATTTCTTTTATTACTGGACATATTTTGGGGAAAACACCTGTTGTGAGGTAGTTGAAAAAATCTGAAAACCAAGAAGATTGCCTAATTGACACAGTGAGAAGCTTTTCATCATGAAAGGAAGAGTTTATCTCCCTAGAATTTTTTAGAATGGGTAAGAGGAAGCCTAGAAAGGTGGTATGCAACTAAATTTTCAACTCCTTATTTATCCCAAATTTCTAAATCAAACTCTTGTAATAGCAGAATCCATCTAATCAGTCTGGTATTTGTTTCCTTTTTGGTAATCAAGTATTTTAAGGCAGAATGATCAGTGAAAATGATGACTTTTGAGCCTAATAGATACTGCCTAAACTTCTCTAGAGAAAGCACAATAGCTAATAATACTTTTTCAGTGGTGGTATAATTGTTTTGGGCATTATCTAGCAGTCTACTAGCATAACAAACCACATGCAATTTTATATCTTTTCTCTGTCTAATGAAAGAACCTACAACCATGTCACTAGCATCACACATAAGCTCAAATGGTAGTTTCCAGTCAAGTGCAATAATGATAGGTGATTTAGTGAGTTTCTTTTTAAGTAGATTAAATGATTTCAAACAGTTTTCATTGAAATTGAAAGGCGCATCCTTGACCAGCAAATAACACACATGGTTTTTTATTTTGGAAAAATATTTTATGAATCTTGGGTAGAAACCATCATTCCCTAGAAAACATATAACACCATTAACATTAACAGGAGAAGGAAATTTTTTAATAACATCAATCTTAGAAGTATCAACTTCTAAACCACTCTTTGACACATTATGACCAAGAAAAATACCTTCTGTAACCATGAATTGACATTTCTCCCAATTAATAACAAGGTTGGTTTCAATGCATCTCTCTAAAACTAACTCAAGATTTCTTAAACAAGTATCAAAAGTACTACCCACAATAGAAAATTCATCCATGAAAACCTCAATAATTATCTCAATCATGTCCAAAAAGATAGCCACCATACACCTTTGAAAGGTGGATGGAGCTCCACACAACCCAAATGGCATCTGCCTGTAGGAAAATGTTCCAAAGGGGAATGTGAAAGTGGTCTTTTTCTGATCCTTTGGATCAACAGGAATCTGGTTGTAACCAGAATACCCATCCAAAAAATAGAAAAATTCATTTCCAGCAAGCCTTTTAAGCATTTGACCCAAGAAGGGCATTGGAAAATGGTTGTTCCTAGTGGCTGCATTAAGCTTCCTATAATCAATACAGACTCTCCATTTTGTGTATTTCCTAATATAGAGTTCTTCATTCTTTTCATTTTTAACTATAATAAAACCTCCCTTCTTGGGTATAACCAGGACAGGGCTGACCCAAGCACTATCAGAAATGGGATATATCATTCCAGTGTCTAGCAGTTTAATAACTTCCTCTCTCATGACTTATTTCAAGTTTGGATTTAATCTTCTTTGACACTCTACCCTTGGATTATGATCAGGTTCCATAGGTATCTTGTGTATACAGAATGAGGGACTAATACCATTAATATCAACTATTGTCTAGCCTATGGAAGATTTAAATATCTTCAACACATTCAACATTATTTCCTCTTGGTTTTCATTCAGTTCAATAGAAATTATTACAGGAAAACTGGAGTTCTCACTCAGAAATGAATATTTAAGATGAGCAGGGATGGTTTTCAGTTCAAGATCAGGTGGTTCTACACTCGAAGGAAGACTCTTAGGCCTGGGAAGTCCAAGATCTTCAACATATTTCTTTCAAGGAGTATTAAAAGATAAAAGATTTTCAATTTCATGATTAGATTCAGAGATAATAGTCCTACTGTCCAAGGTGGACAACTCACTATCTAAACTTTCCATATCAGAATTCAACATCTCAATGAAAGAAGAATCATCAATTTGTCTCAAAAGTTATTCCTCAATAATATCAAAGTTCTCAGAAGTGTTGGTTCTAACAGAAACACCCTCAATTCATTCAGAAAGCTCATATGTTCAGAAACAGAGTACTCTCCTACATCAAAAACTGGACAGTTGTCCATATTTGGAAGATTTTCCAGATTGGTTGTTACAGCAGAATTTTCAGTTTCCAGATTAACTTATTCAACAAAGAATTGGTTTTCAGATTCTTCAATGTGTTCAACTTGATTTTTATAAGAAAATTCATCATAAAGGAACTCTATTTTTGAGCAATTTTCAGAATAAGTTGGTTCCTTAATATTTTTAAAAACATTGAACTCTTCTTCTTGTTCACCAACTTTGAATATCGGCTGACCCTTTGACACATCAATAACATCACCACCTGTGGCCAAAAAGGGCCTACCCAAGATGATGGGAACCTCTTGATCACACTCCATATCCAATACTAGAAAGTCAGCAGGTAGAAACAGTTTCTCAACCCCAACTAGTAAGTCATCTACCCTACCCACAGGATGAGTGAAAGATCTATCAGCCAACTAGAGAATGACTATGGTGGGTTGAAGATCACCCAACCTCAACTATCAAAAAAGTGAGTATGGGAGTAGATTAATTCTAGCACCTATATCACACAAACAGTTGAGTTGATCAGAGTTTCCTAGTGTGCAAGTTATGACAAAACTACCAGGGTCTTTCAGTTTAGGTGGGATTTCCTTTTGAAGCACAACACAACACTCTTCCGTGAGGCTGTAAGTAGCAAATTATTCTAGAGTTTTTTTTCTTTGAAACAATTTTCTTTAAGTATTTTAGATAAGATGTGATTTTAATTAAGGCTTGAATGAAAGGAATGTTTACCTAAAGATTGGATAGAAGACCAAGGAACTGAAGAAGTTCATCCCTGGTGTTACTTTGAGGTTTCAGCTTCTCAGGGAAAGGGATGGGTGGGGAATTTTTTTTTAAAGATAGTAGGAAAATACTTCACCACTTCCACAAATTTTTCTTTTCCTTTATTTTTTTGATTTTTAGATGAAGCTTCATCTTGAGTTTCAGGTGAAAAGTTCAAATTTTTATCATTTTCATTACTTTTCTGTGAATTTCTAGCATGTGTGCAAAGCAGATTTTTATTTCCAGATTGAAGCAGATTTTCACTTTGGGCATTTTCATGGTATTTTTCAGCAAAAGTAAGAGTATTAAGTCCACTTCTAGTGATAAAATCCCTGTCATTCTCTCTAGGGTTATGTTTAGTGGTTCTTGGAATTCTACCTTTTTCCCTTGATGAAAAATCTCTAGCAAGTTGGCCTAAATGTGTTTCCATGTTTTGCATTCTAACATAAGTTTGAATTTTATCAAACTCATATTGATTTTGATGATTGGTTAGTTGATTCAATATTAGATCAATCTTAGAAGACATGTGGATATCATTGTTTCCTTGTGTATTTGAAGACTCACCCCTCTGTTGATTTTGAAAGTTTGGGATTGATTGATTAGAGTAATTAGGGGTAATGGATTTTTTAATTAATCCTTGATATTTCTAGGACATATTTGGATGGTTCCTATAACCTTGGTTGTAATTGTTTGAAAAAGGATCTTCTTTAGAAGGCATTCTAGGACCATAGTTAACAATGTTTGAATTTTCTTGTTGTTGGGCTGGCATATCAAATTTAGGAAAA
This sequence comes from Viscum album, assembly GCA_963277665.1. Taxonomy (NCBI): domain Eukaryota; kingdom Viridiplantae; phylum Streptophyta; class Magnoliopsida; order Santalales; family Viscaceae; genus Viscum; species Viscum album. Next base: position 958,824,376 of record OY728138.1, on the reverse strand, counting down.
AAAATTAAATATTTCCAAACATACCACAATGGAAACACTGTTCCCTTAAATATTGGTTAGTATATTGACATACAAGTTGATTAACAGTTTGTTTAGAATTCTGGTTCATTAAAGATTGAAGTTGGTTAGTGATTTCAGCCAGTTGAGCTTGAGTTTCATTCATTGAACCAGTGTTTGAATTAACATTTCTATTGACTCTTTTACTTATTGAATTTTTGTGTTGTGAATTCAGTGCAAGATTATTAAAGTTCTGTCTAAGTTATTCATCAGTTTTATCATTTTTATTACCCCCAGCCACTTAGTCAACTAGATTCTGTCCAGAGGAGGATAGTCCTTCATAGAAAGTATCCATAAGTAGGTGAGATGGAAGTTGATGATGGGGACACTGCCTAAGAAGATCACTAAATCTATCCCAAGCTTCATGAAAAGCTTCTCCATCCTATTGATAAAAGATAGTTATCATTGTTTTAAGTTCACCTTTTAGTCTTTGAGGATAAAATTTCATAATAAAAGAGTTATACACTTGATCCCAATTTTCGAAAATGTTCTCATCTAGACTCAAAAACCAATTACTAGTATTCCCGTTATGACAAAAGGGAAAGAATCTCATTCTAAGTTCATTTTATGTGAGTCCTAAAAGTGGTAATTTTTGCACAATGTTGTAGAAATATCTAATGAAGGCTAAAGAGTCCTCATTAGAGAGCCCATTGAATGAAGGAAATAGTGAAATGTGAGATTATTTCAGCTCAAAATTTCTAGCCCTAGGACTTAATCTGATGGATGATGGGTTGCTTGAAACTTTTGGGAGTTGAAACTACCTCATCCTCGGCCTTTCATGTTCATCTAAGAGTTCTGGATGGTTATTTTGAAAGTTATTATGCTCAAGAACTCTATTATCTAACTTTCCATTTCAATTTTGTTTTTATTTCTTAGAGCAGTGAGATTTTTATCAATTTCAAGGTTCAGTGGATCTAATATAACAGCAGAGTGTCTTGTACTGATAAAAACAACAGTAGACAGTATCATCAGTAACAATTCAGAAACTTGAGACTCATTTTTTTTTACAGTTTTCAATTTTTTTCAATTTTTTAAATATTTTTATATATGTGTTTTTAATGTGTTTTTTTTTGAGAAATGGCTCGTGCCTTCCCCAGAAACAGCATGAGAAACTTGACTTAAACCATTTTTGAAGCTGGTCAATGTTTAATATTTATATTCCTACTGACTACAGTATATGTGGAAAGCAGGGTCGAACCCACATGGAAGGCTATTTTGATCACTAATATCCTAAAAAAACACTTGGAAGTTCCACTGTTGTCAGTAGTGGAGTGTATTTTATTAATATTTTTTTATCTTTTAATATTTATTATCTATTTTTATAAACTGTAAAGTAAAACCACACATATCTTTTAAATTTATTCTAACCTATACCAAAATAGAGAACAACTAAAAATAAGATGTAACAAAGAAAATAAAATGTTGATAAAAGTCAAACAGAAAAGAACACTCGGGGATTACTATAGTCTACTTGTTTAAATTGTTTCTCCTAATCATGTAAAAGTAATGCATTGTACCACTACATATAGGTGACTTTCCTCCCTCACCAAAAGTTAAGTCACGGAAATCGTACAAATTAGAGTTCGCCACTCCAAATAAGTACAACTTCAGAAAGATGATTTAAAAGAACAACAGTACAAACTCACCGTAAGTACTGAAATTTTCAATATGAGTTGATTACTTAAAATATAAATACATAATCAAACTCCCCAAATGATTACAGAGTTTTGAAAAATTCAATGTTCTTGGTATTAAGCAGAAATGTGTAATTAGAATCGATCTCACTGATCAATTCTAATCACAAAATAAATTCTTAATGAAAAGGTTGAAAATGATCACAAGTAGAACAAGAACTCAAACTGAACTAGAAATTTAGCTAGACATCATTCTTTAATATGTATATCAAGATCATACAAAAGGAGAATAATTGAAAGTAAACAGAGGAAGAAAAATCCCTCTTCTTTCATCAATTACTGCTGCTCCTAGCCCTCGGAACTCCGAAGGGTGGCTCTCTAAGAAGTGCTATAGGTTCTCTGCTCTGCTTCGATGTTTTCGTCGAATGACTGAGCGACTCAACTCTCTTCTCTAGTGGTGTGTTTTTTAGAGTGAATGAGAGTCATCCAATCCTCCTAAAATCTGCTGCTTTCTCTACTTTAAGTACCCACTGTCAAAAGATGCTTGTCACTACTCATTTCCACCGACTTCAAAAATAATTCACTTATGCACCACACACATGCGTTTTTTTTGTGACAGGCACATCACACTATTTTTTCCCATGTAACTAACTCCCACTAAGTTAATTAAGTGAATCTGTATGGGATTTCAATTCTCATATGAACCTGCAATAAAAAAACAAGCAGTAATAAATACAAAGAAAATAAATAACAAATTATTATTATTATTATTTTTTTAAAATTAAATTAAAAATTTAATTCAAGTTAATTTAAAGATACTTAAATTGATAATTTTTATTACTAGAATAACTATTAAAATTAAATTTATTAATTGTTTATCAAATCTTTAATTAAGTATTTAATTTATTATTATTAACTTAATTAATGTTTGTATTATTAATATTAAGTTAGTATAATATAATAGAATTATTAAATTAGATTAATATTAATTACTTAAGAAATTTAATTATTTTATTTATTTTTTTGAAACTGATATAAAATTAAACTGTTAAAATATTTATATTAATTAACAATAATAATTTAATTTATAAATTATTAATGTTTAGGATATAATTTAATAAATTCTTATTAGCTATCTTGTATTTTAATTTATAAATTACTTATTTATTAATATTATAATTGTTTTGTATAAAAATTATTATATATTATTATATATTTATTTTAATCTATTAGTTATTTACTTTAACTTTATTCTTTATCTTTTCTTTATTTTTTTATTTACTCCCCCCATCTTTTTCTCCAGTGCGCCGAAGGGGGGGGGGGTAAGGTTCTGCTTCTCAGCTTGAGGAAGTCGGCTCGGCCTCCTCATCCTCTCGAAAATCTTCCACGGTTGTAGTGTGGGTGGTGTTTCTTCACTGAGGCACAACATCAGCTCCACAACAGATCTCAGCTTGCGGCACATTGGCTTATTCAACGGATGATGGTGTGACTTTGACTTCCAGATTCGGCAGACGACAGTTTGTGTTCCACTCAATAGTGAACAGAGAGGCTCAGAATCGTTGATGACACCCTCCTTGACGGCTTTGACACGTTCCTCTCACAACGACTGAAAACTTAGCGCGTGGCTTCCTGTACACCAACCCAATGGCGCGCGACTCTCAACTTCAGAGCTCTGGGTGGTGGTGGCATAACAATCAACTGACGATGGCGGAGGCAAGTTAAACGACTATCCTGGTGGTGGAAAGAAGTTTTTATATTTGTAAAGAAGGACCAATTTTTGTGGATATAAGTTTTGATATTCCAGTTTGTAATATGTGTACATATTTTGGGTTCATTTTTTTGTTTTGTTATTTGATTGAAGGTTGTGATAATGATAGAAACCAATGGCATGAGAGAAGTGCAGTGCAAAGGTAGAGAATGGATATGGTGCCAAGAACAGGGAAATGGGATTGACGGTGGTTGTGACACCATAAAAGAAATACGGTGAGAGGATTAAATGGTTTGAAATATTTCTTTGCGATGCCATGAAGGGGAAAGAAAATGGTGAGACCATAAAAAGGAAACGGTGTCAATGGAGATGAAGTGCATGGTGAACCGGTGATAGAAGAAAAGGAAAGGGAACGATAGAAAAAATGATACAGTTTTGCGTTGGAAATGGTGAGTCCATAAAACGTTGGGTTACTATGGTAGAATGAAATGGTGAGATAGTATAATAGGTTACGGTGCAAAGAGAAATGATGCATCCGTTAAAGGGGGTTAAGGTGAGACCGTGAGCAACCCGTGGTAGAGACACGGTGAGACCATGATGAAACCAGTGCGTGATGGAACCGTGACCGTGATGAAACCATGAACCTGCAAAATAAACAAAGAAATTTATTAAATTAAAACTTAAAGAAAATAAGAACAAAATAAATAATCAAAACTAAAATTGAATTAAAACAATTGAAAAGTTAAATAAAATGTAAACTTTGATAAATTTATAAAACCAATTAAACTTAAGTTAATTTATTAATAACTACAATAATTAAATTTAAAATGTCTTACAAAATTAAAACTAAAATTAAAAAGAAACTAATTTATTAAAAGATTAAAGTAAAATTAGACATTTATATAACAAAGTAAAATTATTTAAATTAGTTACTTTAACAAAGTTAATTAATTTAAAGTAGACAGATAATTATTATATTATTAAACCATTATGTTTATTAATGAAATAGAATTAGAGTATTGTAGTGAGTTTATAAACTCAAATTTATAAAAATTGAATTATTAAATGAAAAGTAAAGTTTAGATTACGTTATATTAAATAAATTAATATTTAATAAATGCAATGTTAGATTAATAATACATTAATAATGTGAAAGAGTATACTTAATTAATTAATTAATGTTAAATTATCAATTAAGCAGACAAGTCATTAAACTATTAAATAATCATTAGACTATAAAATTTAAGTGAGATATAAATTAAAAATTATAATGATTAAATCACATAATTAATTATAAAAAGTTCTTATTTGGTATGTTTATTTATAAAAATAAAAAAGTGTTAATATTTAGTATGAAGCACAAGAATAACCAATTAAATTATTAAAAATTAATTAAAATGATGTGGCAAAAAATGCGTTTTTAAGGCAACATCAATGAGTACTGGGAGCAATTCCAGAAGTTGTGCGCAAGATTCTCACATCACCAAATCAATGAAAAAATTCTCATCCAATACTTATATGAAGGACTCACGCCTATGGAGAGGGGAATGATGGATTCTGCAGCTGTGGGTGCATTGGTGGACATGACATCAGTAGCTTCACGTGCATTGATTGAAAAAATGGCCTAAAACTCCCAACAATTTTGTGATGAAGGTACACCGTATGTCAGTGGAGTACATCAGGTAAGTCCTTATTCTCTTTAAAGTCATTTTATTAATACTAAGTTAGAAGAATTGACCACTATAGAAAGGAAGATTTCATTGGCACAAAAGACATCCCAACCCTTTCCTTCAAGGCTATGTGGAATTTTCACTGAAACAGACCACCCAACTGACTGTTGCCCCAAATACAAGAAACAAAAGATTGTGCAATAGTGTTTCATGGGAGACCATATCAGTAACAAAAAAAATATCCCCAAAATAATTTTGATTCATTTTATCTAACATACAACCAAGGGTGGAATTATCAATCGAACATGAGGTATGGCTCTGGAAAACATCAAAGGCCTCCTTTTCAACAAAACTTCCAAAAACCTCCACCTTAACAACAGGGTTTCCAACAACCCCAAAGGATATTTGAATCTCAAGAATCAAAAATTCAACAACAAGTGAATCCCAAAACCAAGGTAGATTCTAACACTGGTGATCTTTTGAAACAAATTGTTCTTAATCAACAGAATGAGATGAAGAGTCAAGGTTCAGTGCTGAGGGAGTTGAAGAATCAAATGAGCCAGATTGCCACTTCCCTCTATGAACATGTGAGTAAGAATTATGGAAAATAAACCCACCCAACCTACTCCAAATCCAAAGCGGAATTTTAGTGTTATAACATTGAGAAGTGGGAAGGAAAAAATGATGCTTCGACACCTACCATTCCATCAGGATTCACCTTAACTCTGGAGAATCCGCATTTCATACCAACTGAGGATAAATCCAAAGAGTAAGATAAAGGTAAGAAAAATATTGATGATGTTCCTCCTAAGACCCTTCCATTTCCAAACAGAGTTGTAAAAACCAAAAATATGGCTGGATAGGCGATGAAAAAATAAGTTTTGGACACATTCAATCGTGTGGAAATAAATATCCCTCTACATGAAGCCATCAAGAAATTACCAAGGCAAGAAATTTTTTTAAAAGAAATTTTTACCAATCAAAGAGGGATCAAGGGAAATGAGAGGATAAATATTGGAAGGAATGTGTCATCACTCATTACACTAACTCTAGAAATGCCAACAAAATGCAAGGATCTAGGGACATTCACCACCCCTTACACCATAGGGGAGTTGAAATTTTATGATTCTATTTGTGGTTTGGGAGCTTCTATAAATGTGATTCCTTACTCTGTATTCTCTTCTTTACAGGTTGGTGAGTTGAAGCTTATGAGAGTAGTGGTGCAGTTTGTGAATAGAGCTACAATATATCAAGAGGGATTCCTTGAGGATGTACTTGTTCAGGTAAGATACATGATCTTCCCAGTAGATTTCTATGTGATTAACATGGAGGACGATGATGTAACTTCTCATTCTCCCATTATCTTAGGTAGATTTTTCATCAAAACTGCAAACACTATCATAAATGTCAATGAGGGTACACTTTCCATGGAATTTGGAGATGAAGTTGTGATATTTAATGTTATGGACTCCATAAAGTACCCCTCAGAGGAACATTATGCATTTGTTATCTCCCATTTTGAACCACCAAATAAAAACTACATGGAATTTGATTGTCCTGTTCTTAGGGAGATTATGAGTATTGGTTCTAGTTTAATGTCTAAGAGAACTTCTACACCCATTTTTAATGAAAAAGACTCTATAAGATTTTATTTTGAAATGGATCCATATTTTGATCCTGATCATGTGAACTCTGATTATGATATGGATGTTGATTATCCTGATGTATTTGATGAACTATTCTCTAATTTTGATGATGTCTATTATGATACTAATGTTATTTGTGCACATATTTAAATTCCTTCACTATCTCCATCCATACACCACCCCCAATATTGGAACTCAAACCATTTCCACCTAATCTCAAATACTCATACTTGTTGACTGGAAAAAGATTACCTGTTATCATTGGTAACAATATCTCCTTTGAAAATGAAGGAAATTTTTTGAATCTTTTGAGGGAGAACATCAGGGAAATAGGCTGGACCTTAGCTAACATATCAGGTATTATCCTATCTATTTTCATGCATAAGATTATTTTGGAGGATGGGGATAAAATGGTTAGGCAACCACAAAGGAGGCTCAATCCAACACTTTTAGAGGTTGTTAAAAAAGAGGTTGAAAATTTTCTTGAGGCAGATATAATCTATCCTGTTTCAGATTACCAGTGGGTGAGTCCTATTTAGGTTGTGCCTAAGAAAATTAGTGTTACTATTGTTAAAAATGATAAAGAGAAGTCAATTATGATGAGGTTGCAAAATAGTTTGCGTGTGTGTATTGATTATAGGAAACTAAATCAATCTACTCACAAGGACCATTTTCCCCTCCCATTTATTGATCATATGCTTGAGAGAATAGATGGGAAAACACACTACTATTTCTTGGATGGATTTTCTAGATATTTTCAAGTTTCTATTGCTCCGAAAGATCAAGAGAAGACAACATTCACTTGTCTATTTAGTACGTTTTCCTACCAAAGGATGCCATTTGGACATTCCAATGCCCCAAGTACCTTCTAGAGATGCATGGTGAGTATTTTTTTTTATTTTGTTCAGAAATGGATAGAGGTATTTATGGATGATTTTACAGTTTATGGATCCTATTTTGATGATTGTCTAAGTAGTTTGGGAAAGTTTTTGAATCGTTGTATTGAGATGAATATGGTCTTGAACTTTGAAAAGTGTAATTTCATGGTAGGGCATGGAATTATCTTAGGGAATGTAGTGTCAAGACATGGGATAGAGGTTGATAGATCTAAGGTAGAAATTATTTCATTCTTACCATATCCTTCATGTGTACATGATGTTAGATCATTCCAAGGTAATGCTGGATTTTATCGGCGCTTCATCACATATTTTAGTAAGATTGATCTTCTTATGTCATGATTACTTCAAAAGGATTCTGATTTAGTGTTTAATGATTCTTGCAGAAATTCCTTTGATGAGCTAAAGAAGTGTCTAACCACTCCTCCAATCATACAACCCCCATGGTGGGAGATTCCTTTTGAGATTATATGTGATGCCTCCAACTTCATAGTTGGAGCTGTCTTATCTCAGAGGGTAGAGGAACATTCATATATGATTTCCTATGCATTGAGGACATGGATTCAGGACAATCAAACTACACAACCACAAAAAATGAGTTTCTTGCAGTCATAATCACTTTAGATAAATTTCATTCATATTTATTAGTCTCTAAATTAGTTATTTTTTATGACCATACAGCTCTGAGGTACCTCTTGAAGAATCCATATGCAAATGCTAGACTTGTTCGATGGATGCTCCTTCTTCGAGCACCTGATATTGAGATAAAGGAAAATAAGGGGTTAGAAAACTTGGTTGCAGACCACATGAGTAGGCCTACACATGCACTAGAGGATGGCACCTTGGACCACGTACCACTTAGAGACACTTTCCCCAATGAGAATCTTTATGCCATCTTAGGTACACATCATTGGTATATAGATTTAGTTAACTACCTTGTTGCATCTGAAATACCTACTAATATAAAGAAACATCAAGTCCAAAAATTAAAGAGTGAGTCAAGATTTTATGTTTGGAATGATCCATATCTATGGAGCATGTGTAGTGACCAAGTTATTAGGAGGTGTGTTCCTGATCGTGAGTTTGAGTCTATTTTACATTTTTGTCATACACTTTCTTATGGTGGACACTTTAGACCCCAACGAATTACTAAGAATGTTTTGGAAAGTGGATTGTATTGGACTAGTTTATTCCATGATGCTCATGTGTTTTGTAAGTCGTTCTCTCGTTGCAAAAACACTAGGAAAATTTCTAAGAGACATGAGATGCCCCAACAACCCATAATATTCTGTGAGATTTTTGATGTATAGGGAATTGATTTTATGGGTCATTTTCCTAGTTTTTTGGTTTTTTGTATATTTTGGTTGCTATTGTTACATGAGTAAATGGGTGGAGGCTAAGGCCACTAGGACTAATGATTCTCATTTTGTAGTGGACTAAGTCAAGACACACATTGTTTGTAGGTTTGGAGTACCAAAGTTAGTCATCAATGACCAAGATACACACTTCTGAAATTGAAATCTTGATTCCGTTATTCATAAGTATGGGGTGACACACAAAACATCAACACCATACCACCCCCAAAAAAATTTTCAGGCTGAGTTTTCAAATCGTGAGTTGAAACAAATTTTAGAGAAAACCGTACAGACGAATAGGAATGATTGGAGCAAGCACATGGATGATGCTTTATGGGCTTATAGAACAGCATACAAGACACTGATCGGTATGTACCCATATCAGATTGTTTTTGAGAAAGTGTTTCATCCCCATGTTGAAGTTGATCATCAGGCTTATTGGGCTATAAAGAAATTCAACATGGATTTGGCCCAAGATAGAATTTAAAGGAAGCTGAAAATTCAAGATCTTAATGAGATTTGATTGTCTTCATATGAGAACTCAAGGCTCTACAAGGAAATATCAAATGAAACTCATGATAGAATGATCCAACAAAGGGAGTTCCATGTAGGTGAGAAAGTCCTTCTCTACAGTTCACAACTGAATCTGATGCCAGGTAAGTTGCATTCTAGGTCGTTAGGTACTTATGTTGTAACTAATGTTTTCCTTATGATGTAGTGGAGATCACACAAGAGGACCTAGAAATGAGATTTATATTTAATGGGTAATGTTTAAAGAGATACATTTAGGGACTTTCTACTGATGCAGTGGATTTCATCACACTACATGACCCCATCATCACTTAAGCATATCAGATTGTTCCTAACCCTTTCAATTTTTTATTCTTTCTCCTATTTAAAATTATACATTTCATGTTCATACATCATCTCATGGTTTCACATTGAGTACAATTCAATATTTTAAGTGTGGGGGAGGAAACCTTTTTAGTGTAGTAATTTCAATTGTTTTCATTTTTTTCAACGATTTTAAAAAAAATTGTGTGATTTTCAAAAATTGTGTGTTTATTTTTCAATTTTTTTGTGTGTTATTGAAACTTTTGTGGTGAAATTATTTTCATCACCATTTTGAAATCCATATCAATAAGTGAAACAATTTATCCCATGAAACTGAGTTTAAATGAATGCTGAAAATAACTTTGTTTCAAGTTCAAATATTTAGTAATTTCATGAAAATTACTCTGAATTTTGAATCCCATGACACATATCACTATCTTTATATTTGAAATCACATTTCTGTGAGACTTATGAACCATTATTTTCATATTATTTACATTTACATCATTTATTTAGAGAACCAAACCACTCATGATTTAACTAGAATTTGATTTATTCTTGTCAAAACTTGAGGGTTTGAGGTACTTATTTTTTAAATGATTGAGGAATTTGTTTGGTATTAAAGCCCATATTTCAAAGAATACTTTTTATAATGTCCTAACTTGATTATTTAATACTTTTATCCCTTAGAATCCATGAACAACCTATTAGGTTTACCACATTACAAGCCAATTTTTCCTATCCAACCAACTCTTAAAGTGAAATTGCATAATCTAGTTGAACTTAAGTGTGGGGGAAGCTGTCTTGTGTTGTGCTACGAAATTTTGTGATAATTTGGGTGGAAAATTAAATTTTGAAGAGATGTGTTTTCTACTGAAGAAAATAATTATATTGAATACTGTGACTTTTCTAGAGCTTTCCTGATAAGTAAAGTTGTACCTTTTGGATCTTCTAATATAGGGAGAAATTTGTGTCTATGTGGAGATCTCAAGAAAATCATGTTTGAGAAGATTGACATTTTTACTGCTGAAATGTTGAATGGTGGGAACATTCCTTTATTTTTTCATTATGATGAACATGAATCGATGATATGGGGATTGGGGAGGAGACAATATTTAAGTGAAAATTAGATTAATGCAATTTTGCTTCAAAAAGAGTCAATCCCCCCTCATTCATCCTCATAATGTTTCACATCTTAATCATACCAACTGAAAGTCACAGAGCAACCCTGAAAAGTCCTCATGATAAACATATGTCCTTGAATCATATTGGGTTGTGATGTAGGAATTTATCAAGACAATGTTTACCCTTGTAAGAGTTTGGATGAGAAATAAATTGCTAAAAAATTAACATTTGTGTGATAAGATAATATTCAAGTGAGGTAAGTGTTTTGTGCATGGGAGGATAAATGAAGTGGAAATATATTGAATGATTTAAATGGAGAACTTAAAATAATGGTTTTTGATGAGGCATTATATCTTTTTTTCTTAGTGTGGAATTATTGGATCTCAAGGATATGTGTTTTCAAATTTATTTTGATTTGATATCGATGTTAACTTGTCACAATTTTTCGGAATACATGATATGAAGTTTTTCCCAGGAGTGGAAAAGGGTAAGTGTGGGGGAGTTGATAAAACACATTTTTATTGAATATTTTATTGATAACAAATGATAAAATTTCCTCAAATTTTGTTAAATATGTTTATTTATAAAATATTTGGGATTGGATCATTCATTTAAAAATTTTATGGAAATTTCAGTTTTACCCTTTATTGTGCACTGTAGTATTTTGTGGATAAATATTTTAATATTTATTATTTGAACTTGAAATTTTGAAACTGTGTTCTTGAATTAATGAGATAAAGCTTTTTTTAGTACATTAGAGCTATATCGTGCATTTGGTTGGACTAAATGGACCATGAAGTCAAAGATGAGCTGGACCTACCAAATTAGACATTGGTTCTGTATTTGGGCCATAACTTCTTCATAAAATCTTGGATTGGGTCCAAATTTTGAGAGGATATCTCCAAACCAATTTGGAATAAAAAATTATGCTATAATAATAGATATTTCAGGCATTTTTAAGGTCAAATGGGTGGTGCAATTTGGATTAAAATATTTGGCCGAGATTTCCCATTCACACTTGAAAACTCTTTAAACCTAGCCTTACCTCCACTCTATAAATTAGTGTTTTTCTCATTTGAAGGAGCTGGGACGTGAAATGGGAAGTTGATAGAATAGGATAAGTATATCCACTCTAATTATCCATCCCTTTTAATAAGGGTATCTCTTGAAGAAAGGATCCCTTCGACGAAGCCTTCTTCTTCTTCTTCGTGTTGTAATACTTTTGTTTGTGTTTTCATAATAAACTTCTTTGTTATTCTTTTATTTATTCTATTTTTTTTGTTTTGTTCAAATTTATTCTTCTATTTATTTTCTTAATTGTTCTAGGATCAAGAGTAGAAATGTTATTGGGTTCTACCCTTTCTAAACCTTTGCACATGCAAAACATTTCTACGATGACTACACCACCCATGGAAGAGTAATTATTTTTAGTAATCAATCTACCTATAAACTTATTCATTAATTTATTTTGAATCAATGTGATAATTTAATTAAATTAATATTATCTATTAATTGAGTTTTTAATCTAAATGAAACTAAGCAAGTAATTGAATAATTGACACAAAAACAAGTGAGGTCGGAAGTTGTGTAAATTGTGGGAGTGTGATCTTAATCGGTAATACAAGACCACACAAGATAAATTTTTAGAGTTAAAATATAATCCCTAAACTCAATTAATCCTCATTTCCATAATGGATATGTGCCCAAATTTACCACTGACCATAATCTATCCTTATAACATCAATCAAAGTAGGTTGATGCGGTTGCATGTTTCAAAGATAGCCTAGGGTTTAATTCACATCATCTTTGTGGTAAAGTTAATTCTTATAGGGTTCAGGGGTTAAAAACTTATAGGATCATAATTAAGTGAATGTTAATTTAAATTATAATGATAAAATTTTGTGTGAATAGGTATAGTTAGAACGATTACACATTTTAAATATTTTCTAAAAAAACATCTTCTTGTTGTGTCATTTTAATCGAACTTCATTTCAAAAAAAAACATAAAAAAAATATTATTTCCAACAAACTTCTTCTATATTTATAAAATATAAACAACATCCATCCTTTTAATTAATTCTCTTATTTACTTTTATTTTACTTTCAAAATAACTTTAATATGTAGTTAAGTTTACTTCCTCCTTTGAGAGATGACTTTGGTCATCCACTCTGCTGCACCTAAGTACACAACAATCACATATCATTTGAAAGTGCCCATGATAGTGCCTTTCAATAATTTTCCAATTATTTAATTTTTAAAATATGATTTAAGAAAGAATATTCATGTTATTTTTAAAATGAGGAACTTTTTGACATTTTTTATGAAATTTTGATAGGAATGTTTTCTTTTAAATTATATAGAATGAACAAAATTTCCCACCATCATGACCAGTAAGTAATTTGATTCTTTTTTTATTATTTTCCAAGATTATTTTAAAATAAAATGTTTTCCCTAATATTTCCATTTTTTTTAAATTTTAAGGAAGATATTTCAGTGTGAAAATGGTATTCTACTCTAGAAATATTCCAAGTGACATTTTAAGGTAATTTTCATCAAAGATGAAATCCTTTGATGTTACTTATGATTTATTAGGGACATTATCCAATTATACTATCCTTAATATTTATATTGATGTTTTATAATTATGATTATAAGATGTTTGTACAACCTATTCCTTTTCCTTGGATTATTCTATGATGAATTGTTGAAATGTTTATGAAATATTTTTATTTTACCTGGGTTATTATATGATTAAATGTTTATAAATGTCATTTATTTTTCAAGGGTTTTTATATGATGAATTTTTTATGATCTTTTGGATTTTTGTATGATTTTTATTATTTGATGGGTTGGACTAGGATTATATAACCCTACAATGATTTGCATAAATATGGATATCTCATTAAATAAACAATATTGGAATGAGGATTTAACCCTATTTAGTAAGGGACTCTATCCAATATGATAGTCTTGATAGTGAACCTTGACTATTATGATGGTTTTGAGAGTGAACCCAATCCACTATGATAGTATTGAAAGTGGGATTTTAATACTAAGAAAATTATTCTATATGATTATGAATATTCCATAAACTTATACCTTATACCAATATTATGTTCTCATGGATCATGCTCTTTGATTAATTTTTGATTCATGTCTTATAAACTACCATGATTTATGCCATGATTCAATATTATGATCTATGATATCCAGGGTATGGTTTTCAAATGTTATTCTCATGTTTTCCAATCCTTATTATCATGTTATGTTTAAGTGGTCATTGATATCTTCCTTGTTTATCCTTAAAAAGCATCTGATCTTACCCTTTATTATGTTTCCTATCCCTTGGTTATTAAGAAAGGTATTAAGTGTGAAATGTATTATAATAGTTATAGTTATGAATAAATTAGTGGGATATGATATAGTTCACTTATGAAACCATTTTTTATGGTTCTATGTTTCCATAGGTACTAGACCTATACAATTCTAGCATAGATCATTATTTTTTGAAATGAATATTAATCTAATAAGATGTAAAATATATGTATTAAAAGTATAGGTTTATATAAAGGGAGAGATAAATAAAAAGTTAAGTTACATATTAAATTATTTAACTATGGTAAAATTGTTTATTTTATACCATTTATCCCTTAAAGATAAGAAATAAAGTTAAATCTGTTGAAACTAATAAATTTATATCCTTTATAATATGTTTAAAAAAGAAAATCCAATCTATATAAAATGGGGGGATGAATATTTTACCAAATTTTTTAGAAGAAACTTTTATATCTATTAAAGAAGGGGTTTATGATAGTAAAGAAAGCAATGATGATTAGGAGACACATAAGGAAACTTTTTAAAAAGTTTTCATGGCTTAAAAATGGAATTAAGTTTTTCATCCACTATTAATTATTAGGTTAGTAATGTGTATGATGATAAAGAAGGGGAATCATCTGAAGGATATACCTTGAATATGTAAATCAATACTAGTTTAAAATTGATTGTAAGGTTGAGAGATGAAAATTCACAACTCAGGAAAATATATGACATGCATAAAAAAATTCAAACAGAGAAAGAAAATATTATCAATGAAATGGAAATATTAAAACTAGAGAATATATAAAATAAGAATGTTATTGATAATATGACCACCACCATTATCCTTAGGGACATAAAGGTTTATATAATAAAACATAAAAGTGTTGAGACTAAGAATCAGAATGATAATAAAAAATATAACTATAAAAATGTTGTTTAAGGTAGAGGTGGATTATTTCAAGAAAAACCATACAATACCTCTAATTCTCAAGATAATGAACCTGCAATAATGAAATATAATTTCATTTTACATTAGAGGGAAATTATATCCTCTAAATAATCCAGTGGTATGAAATAATCTATTACAACTATTATTCTAGAATAAAATTCAAAACATGATCACATTTGGAAAGATAAAAACATTTATAAAATTTCAAAACTAATCCCAAACATCCAAATAAGAGACACACACGTATTTGGTAAAAAAACTCATTATTGGAATGAAACATTATCGTTAATAGAAATCCATAGATACATAGAACATGTATCAAAGAAAATGGTTTAAAGGTTATTATTGGTCTTTTGGTTTTATTGGTCATAAAGAATAAATATTCTAGTACAATATGTTGCTTCCTGTACAAAAGAGAGATAATGAATCTAGGAGGAGATAATAGTAGAAAAAGAAATATAGTTACAAGCATCAAATAATTGATAAAAATATTGAAGTGAGGAATTTTTTCAATTGATGGAAATAAAATTATAAGATTTGTGGTCAATAGGGACACATATCAAATGAATGTGTTACAATAACACCAACCAAAATTTAATCATCATCAAAATTATGAAAAAATTTAGAATCAGAATCAATAGAATAATGTGCTAAAAAATAATTTAAAAAACATAAAACTAAGAATCCATAGATAATGGACAGTGGATATTATTCCTATATGTCTAGAAAAATTAGTAATCTAAATACTTTTGAAAATTATAAATATATAATATTTAACTTTGGGAGTGACCATTCCAAAAAAATTAATGGTATTGGAATGGGTAAAATTGGGGAAAATATGATCAGTTCTAATAATGTACTATTTATTGATGGGATGAATCAAAACCTATCAAATGTATCATAATTATATAATTATAAAAATGACATAATTTTTAGAAATAATGAATAAATAGTGAATATATAAATATATATATAAGTTATCACAAAAGGGTTGAGAACCCAAGGTAATATATTTTAAATTAGAGAATCTAGGATAGATTGATCTGTTAGATTATATGTTAAAAAAAATTTATGGAATAAAAGATGTAGTCATCTTGGAAAAAATAAAATTAGAAATTTAATCTGAGAAGAAGAAGTGATAGATATTTTTATTATGAAAGAATAAATTGTTAAAACATAAAAAACATAAAAAAATTTAAAATGGTGAGAAATAGCCACAAAGGTATGACATTAAAAAACAATGGATTTGATACAAAATGATGTTTTCAAACTATTGAAAATAAGTTGATAAGTGGAGATAAAAATTTCATCACTTTAATTTATAACTTCAATGGAATGACATGTGTCATTTTCATGTCTCATAAGTCTCAAGCCTTAAATAGATTCAAATTATTTAAGAGGATTATTGAAATAAAAAATGGTTTTCCATTAAAGATGTTGATATTGGATAATGGTATTGAATATACCTCTAAAAAGATCCTAAAATATCTAGATAGGTGTGGAATTAAACTCAAGTTCAATTATCTTTACACTTCCCACACAAATAGAGTACTTGAAAGGAAAATAGAATCCTTATTGATACCACTATAACTATTCTTACCAAACATGAAACCTCATTATTGATTTAGATAAAATCTATTCATATAGTTGGAATTATAAAAATTAGGTTTTACTTGAGAACAAACATAAAAGTTACCCCCTATGAAATTTAGTTCAAGAAGAAACCCAACGTAAAATACTTTAGGGTGTTTGGGATTCCAAGATTGATCAAGAGGAAGAGAAAGAGTGGTAGAAAGTTGGATAAAAATTATTATTATGTAACATTCCATGTTTATACACTGAATAGAATTTACTATATGTGTTATAATAAAAGATTTCATAATATTATAGACTTTTATGATGTGATAGTCCTTAGAAATAAATAAGATATAAAAATATCCATCATGGTGGATATTGGGGATGATTTTGTTCATTCTAAATTTGTAGAAGAAAATAAAGAAAGCATATAGATTAAGAAGAAAGTTGTAGATTCTATTTAAATTAATGATGATGGTGAAATATAAAAGTAAATTCCAAATAATTCAAGTAATATAAAGCATGTTGATATAGAGAATATCATTGGGGACCAAAATTTAGGAGATTAAATAAGAAAAAAAATCATGTGAACTTTTCATGTAAGTCTAATTTCCAAGATTGAACATCAAAATATTGATGATAATTTTGAACAAAATGAATAAATCCAAGCTGTGAATAAAGATATAGATCAAATTAAGAAGCATGAAACATGGGAACTCGTTCAAAGGGCCAATAAAAAAGAATTATTGGAATAAAATGTGTCTTTATGATCAAATTAAAGGATAAAGGATAATTTTTAAATAATTGGTCCTGACTTGTGTAAAAGGGGTATTCTCAAATAGATGGAATTGATATTGATGAAACATTTTCCAAAATTTCCATAATTGAAACCATTATAATTTTCCATACAATTTCATCCCAAGGAAATATCAAAATCTTCTAAATAGATGTAAAATATGAATTTATTAGTTGTGAACTAAATGAATAATGATACATGGGGCATCCTGAGGGATTTTTTTCTTGATTATGATAGAAAAAGAGTTTTTAAATTAAAAAAATGAACTTTATAGACTGAAGAAACATCTAAGATCTTAGTTCCTTAAGTTGTATGGGTACTTGATAAGTGTGGAGTTAAAAAAAATATACTAATTGAAAAAAATTTATATATAAAGTAGATAAACACTACATCCATTATTGGGATTTTGTATGTTGATAATATTATATTTTCGCAGATGAGGAGAAACTATGTGAATAGTTTTCCAAAGAAATATTTTTTTTGAAATGTCTCTACTTATAGAAATAAATTTTTTTATTAGGTTTAAAAATTTTCCAAGAAACATTACATGTGTTATTTTCATAAGAAAAATACATCAAATATATTTTTATTTTTTTTGGTATAATATAATTAAGAGGAGTTCCTACCCTAATTTAAATAGTCACACCACTAAGTAAATATGATGAAGGGAAAGTAGTGAATGTGAAAGAATATATAAAGATGAATGGAATTTACTTATATATAACTAATTATAATAAATATATAGTTTATATTTTAAATTTATATTACTTATTTAATCTAATAAAAAGTAATAAAATCTTCAATAATCCAATATAATATTGATATACATCTCAAATAATTCAAACTATGGGTTTTTTACAATAGAAATGATTAGATAAACCTAAAAGGGTTTATATATGCCAATATGAAGGTGATGTTGATGAAAGGATGTCCATATAAAGTGGATAAATTTTAATTCATGAAAAATGTGTTAGATTACATTCAACTAAAAAATTTATAGTTACATTGAGCTCAATGGAGGATAAATATGTGGCCGTATCGTAATAGCTAGACAAATGATGTGGATGAATAATCAACTTGAGGAAATGAATGTTTAAACTTGATATCCATTTAGTATTTTATATGATAATCAAAGTGACAAAAATCGATCCAAAAATTGATTCCATTATTCTACATCAAAAAATATTGACATAAATTAGCATTTTAAAAAGGATAAGGTGTATTAATGCATCTTGAAGTTGGAGTTTATTCCATTCAAGGAAGAAGTTGCTGAAATTATCAAAAATACAATTCATACAATGAATTTTAAGAATACAAGGTTGTAAATTAGAGTAAAAACCTCTTCCCAAAACCAAGGTATATGAATTATTGAGTTTCCTATTATCTTTTTATTTTATTTTAAATCCTTACAAAAAAGGATAAGTAATCTGTCAGGTGAGAATTCTGATCTCCCTATGTTTGAAATGTTTAAATATTTTTATTAAGTGAGTTTAGAATAATTATTGAGAAAAACCATTTCTTAGTTCCAATCTGAATGATCGGAGTTGATAACTCACATTGAATTGTTTAAGGATATCTTTGAGGTATAATCCTATTACTCTTATTTTCCACACTAATTTATTTCAAGCATCCTTAGAGTGTATTGGTTCATGAATCATTACTTTAAACAAGTTGATAACAACTCCATTATATTATCTTTATCTTTATTATCAATATAGTGGAGAATAATATTGTTCTCATTTCAGTTTTCATAGATTAACAAGGAAAAGTATTCAAATGTGGTTTTAAAATTGAAGGTTTTCATGGATTAAAGTTAAGAGATATTCTAATGTTGTGTTGAAGCATAAATATATGGTTTTGGTATTGACAAAAAATCCAACATGGGCGATTTTCAAACCTAGTCGGGGATTATGTTGTGTTTTTTGTAAATATATGATTCTGATGTGTTTATAGTTGTTTAATGTTTGATATTTTTTTTATTTTCTTTGATATTTTTTAGAGAGTTTCTAAAATCATTTTAAGTATTCCCAAATTCTCGAGTAGTAAATGAAAAATTGAAAATTCATTTATCTTATATATGGATAATTTCTCCTTAAGATTAGAAATCTAGAAAAATGGAAAAGGTAATAGACACATAGTTTTTATAAGGATGATATGAATTTGAATAAGGATACCTTCTGAGGTAGAAAAGTAGCATATGAATGGATTCTTCCTATTCTTTGTAAGAGTTAGTTTTTCATTCTATAAGGATGATCATGAATACTGAAATAACTAGCATAACATCATAAGAGTTAATTAGAAATTCAAAAAGGATGATACACTCTCTTTAGGATTCATTCTAAATCATATGGTGAATAAATTTGGAAAATTCATTTTCATAATAATTGTCTAAAATTACAATGATATTCATTATTGTATTTCATAAGAGTTATTTAATCTTATATAAATTTGTTGAGATGAAAAATTGGTAAAGTCATTTCAATAAGGATCATTTTTCTATTCTATAATAGTCATTTGGATACTCCTTAAGAGTTATTTGGATTCTTAAAATGATGATTATTTTTTTAATTTAAGGAAATTTCCATAATTAAATATTTAAATAATGAGAATTTAAATTTAGAGGATTCTATGATGTTTATAAATGATCTAGACATTACAATTATTTCTATAATTATGATTGAAGATATTTAATTTTTAATTTTAGGGAAGATGATATAGTTGTATAGTGTAATGATTAAAAACATATCATGAAGCTATCTAAGGAGGAAATCATATTGAATATGGCTCTGATGTGTTATGATGCAGCCACGCTATGACGATACATATTTAATTACACCTTATTTAATGATTTATTTTAAAAAATACACGGAATAAAACCTCAAAAGATCACGAGGCCTAGTGTATTTGTGAAATTAGGTACATGACATAACCACTTGAAAAAAATAAAACATCATTAATTAAAAACATCAAAGCATGATTTTATTTTATTTGGATCTTCTACAACTTCATGAGATAACCTAGGTGTGTACATAAGAAAGCGGTGAGCTATAAATCCCAGAGAGGGAATAAAAAAACAATATCATGTGGTAAAGAATTACATTTTATCCAAGGGGTATATCAAGGTTACATAAGAGGGGTGATGATCATAATCTTGGACAATGAGTCTTTCTATAACATGATATCATAAAGGAAACATTGTAATGTGGAAAATACATAAAACATGACATCATAAACATAAATCAAGGTTAAATTCCAAGACAACATAACATAGTTTTCTTAGGATAACCTCTTTTTACACCAGACATGGAATCCCATGAGATAAAAAAATTACCCAATGAATTGGAGGGCTATATATTTTTGTGCCCACCTATCACATTCATATTATGTATATTCACAAGTGTGCCACATATATCATTCAAACAAGGATCATATTTCATTAAATCTAATCCCATGATTAAGGAGTGTGGGATATATACATGGAATTCCAAAATTAATTATGGATAGTTTCATCTAGGTGAATACCATTGAGTGTAAATGGGATGGGTATTCACTATACAAATGATTGGCATGGAAAAATCCTAGGATAATTTTAGAAGTATAACAAGAGTACATAAAGATTAATAAAAGGGATTAATGAGAGTTAAAGAGGTATATAATCACTTATAAATCATAAGTAATGTATGATGGAAGTGTCAGAACATATCACAACATGAAAAATTGGAAAATAAAAGGCATAGTGTAAAGAAGGTTCTTGAATAAAGCGGAGAATTAGAGGATCCATTACCTTGAGAAGACACTTATAAAATCTTGGGAGGGGATTCTTAAGAGATTGGGGGAACCTTGGAAGGGATATAGAGAGGTAAATTCAGATTAATTCCATCATACAAGGGTTTTTAGTAAATAATAAAGGGAGGTTGGGTGGATTTATATAGCTGGAGATATTAGCGTTCTTTATGAATTTCCATACTTAGGTTTTGGAATCTATATAATAATGTAATGAAAAACAAAAATATTAAAATGGTTTTCCCCATATTTTATAAAAATTAGGAGTAGTTATCATTATTTTATAAGGATAATAACAAGATTCATTAAAATAATACCCTTAGTGATGTGGAAGTGAGTCATGTTTCTAACGAATTTATTTCAAAACCTTAAAATATAATTTAGATTTTGGAGGATTCGTTAAGGGTTTATAAAATTAATAAAATAACCTAAAAAATAATGTTAAATGTTAAATATATATTTGGTATTGGATATATTTTATGTCATATATTACACCACTTTTTGGTCACTATTATTTCATAATACACACTGTATATTTATACCATATTTAATTTTGACCCAAACATTTGGCTCTCTTTGAGAATTATAAAAAAATAACTATTAGAAAATTATAATGTATGGATTTTAAAAATAATGATTATTTTATGTAAATAATTATCTAATTATGAGAATTAACACTTTGAAATCATAAATATATATTTATTGAGAAATACTAGTTTTTTTACAGTAAGAGTCTTCTGACCCTTATAAAAATTATTTTTGATTTCATACAACTGTATTATAATTTAAATTTAATAATAATTATTTAACTATAATATTTTATTAAAATATCATTTATTTTTAAAACTATTGAATTAATCAAAAATAGTGTCTTGATTGAAACTATATATTTCCCAAAAAACACAATTTTCATTTCATCCTATCAAAATGTAATTTTTATCAAACTAATTATTTAATCATTTCAAAAAGTAATATTAAATAAAATAAAATAATAATTGTTTTATAAAAATAAAATATAAAAATTCATACTATTAGGGTCTTGATACATATACCTTTATTAAATCAGTGAATTCCCTAAAGTTAAGGTGTTCGATGGTGAGATTTTCATAAGGTGGTTCGAAAAACATAGTTTGGGATGTGATCTCGATGAGCTTGAAATTATTCCATAGAAAATTTTACTCATTATTTAGTTGCTAAATATTGACTTTGAATTGTTCAAGGTCATATACTATTGATGATATCTCCCTCTAAAGCTCTGATAAATGGGATTCATAGGTTATGATCTTACTGGTCAAGGCTACTTCTTCTTCCATCTATGTCAATTAGAATTTATCATTACCCTTAATATACTAATATTAGTGGTCACTTTACAATGGATATATTATCAATGGTGATGATGATTATTTTTCTTTAAAATAAAAAATACTATATCTATTCAAAATAACCAAATTAGTGCATGTGTTTTCTAAAACTATATTATTAGATAAGGCATTTATTCAATAAAAAAGAGAATTTAATTTATAAAATTTTAGGTCATTATAGTCTTCCACATTAATAAATTTCACCATCAAAATTTTCATTTCATACACTAAAACATATAAGGGTTATTTTGTTTCATTTCCTCTTCTGGTTCCCATGTTGCCTACTCAAACTTGTGGTTCTTCTAAAACACTTTGACCAGGTGATCTATCTTATTTCGTAGAAATTTATCACCATGGTATAAGATCTTTAAAAGATTCTCATCATATGAATGGTCATTCTATGAAGGTACCACATCTGGATTCAGAAAATGTGAAGGGTATGGTATATACTTCATCAAGAGGGATGCATGGAACATATTATATACTTGAGATAGGTTATGTGGGACTTATAGTCGATAAGACACCACTCCAATTCATTCAAGGATCTAAAAGGGAAAAATTTATCTAGGATTAAGATTTACCTTCTTCAAAAACCTCTTGATTTTATTCTATGACAATATATGAAGGAAAAATTTATCTTCAATGTCAAACATTAGGTCTTGTGGATGATTATTTGCATATATTTTCAATAATCTTTGTACATATTTCACATTATAATTAATTATTTGAACCTTATTAGTCATACCTTGGATAAGATTAGGTCCCATAAGATTCAATTCTCCAACTTCATCCCAATATGTCAGAGTCCGACACATGTTCCCATACAAAGCCTCATAAGGTGTCATTTCAATTCAAGAATGTAAACTATTGTTATATAAGATCTCTAGTAAAATAAGGTGATGGTCCCAATATGCTTGGAAATCCATTAAAAATGATATTAGAATATCCTCTAGATCTTGAATAGTCCTTTCAGACTGATTAACCATCTGAGGGGGATAAATAACAATGAAGCTTAGTTCTATATCCAATGCTTGCTGAAGGATTATAGAAAACCATTAGGTATACCTCATATCTCAATTAGGTAAAATTTATAGTGGAAATAAATTTATTCTTACCACTTAAATTATGTATATATTGGTGAGTTGGTAAAGAGATAAATATTCCTTGATAGCTATGAAATGTGCTGAATTGGTATGGAGATCGATTACCACCTAGATGGCATTATTGCCTTTAGGTTTCATAGGGATTACTACAATGAAATACATGGTTATGTTTTCCAATTTTCATACTATTATGGGAAATGGTTACATCATACCCTTAAACTTCTATCATTCTACCTTGACTCATTGGCATACCATGCTTCGATACACAAACTCTTCAATCTACCTATTTATGTTATCCCACCAGAAGTTTTTCTTAAAATATTGGAACACCTTAGTAATTATTGAATTAATAGATAATTATTAGTTATTTGAATCATCCATAAGTTCCCACCTCAGTTATAGTTTTTATGGGACACTTATTTGGGTTCAAAACCATATAAATATACCATCAGAAATGTTTAACTCTAGAATATTCGCTACCTTTTCTAAAGAAACACATCATATTTTTAAGAAACCTTGATCCTCTAAATAACGGATGGTTGAGAAGTTAATTAAGTAATGTTGGATAAATATCCTTTTATGATTCCCATTTCCATCCTTTTTTATGTCCAAGAAGATTGGGTCCCTTGCAATCGTGATCATGGATAGGGTTGTGGGATCCTTTCATCTCAGTGCATCTTCCACTTTTTTTACTTTCCCATCATGGTAATAGATTAAAAAATCATAATCCTTGATCAGATATAACTCTCTTCATTGGATAATATAAAGATAATTTTTTTTGAATATATACTTAAGGTTTTATGATCTTTATATATGTAACACTTTTCTCTATAGACATATTGTCAAAAAACTATGAGCATGAAGAGAACTATAGCTAATTACATATAATTAATTGGATAAATATACTCATGTATCTTTAATTATAAGGAGGAATAGGCTATAAATTTTTCATATTACATGACTACACAACCCAATACCTTTTTGAAAACACCACTATGGATCACAGATCCTTCTTCATTAGTGGGTAATGTGAGAATTAGAGTAGTGTTTATCCTCTTATTATCCTTTTTGAAGATTTATTTTCATTCATAATTCCATAAAAACTTGTCTCCCTTATAATTTACCTTGGTTAGTGTGATTAAAAATCATGAAAAAGTTTCTCAACAAACGATGATAGTACCCAGTTAATTCAAAGAAACTATGGACTTCCATCACATATGTTGTTTTGGTCTATCCTTCAATTGCCTCTAATTTTTAATGATCCATTTATATCCCTTTATTTGCGATAAGATACCCAAAGAAAATTACTTTCTATAACCAAAAATTACATTCACTATACTTTTCATATAAATTTCCCTCATTCAAGTTATTCGGTATAGTACTTAAATACTCCTCATGTTCCTCTTTTATTTTGGAGTAGATAAGAATATCATTTATAAATACTAAAAAACATTTTTTTAGGGAATCCTTAAAGAATATATTTTTCATTTCCATGAATATTTATGGAGAATTTGTGAGTCCAAATGTAATCACTAGGAAATCATAGTTTCTGTACCTTGTATGAAAATAATCCTTGAGGATATCCTCATCCTTTAGCTTTATTTGATAATATTATAATTGTAGATACACCTTAGAGAAGTATTGGGATCCTTGTAGCTGATCAAACATGTAATCTATCCATGATAGATGCTACTTTTTCTTTATCATGATCCTATTGAGATCATGATAATCAATGTAGAGGTGTATTGACCCATCCTTGTTAATTAAAAGGAGTGGTGCATCACATTGTGAAGTACTTGGGTGTATAAACCCTTTATCTAGATTCTCCTATAATTGTTTATTTAGTTTATCAAGTTCAAAAATGACTATTATTTATGAATTCTTGGATACTGGCAAAGATACATGTATGATATCGATTGAAAAATCAACCTCATGACTAGAATTAACACTAGTTAATTATTTCAAAAACACATTAGTGAATTCCCTAACAAAGGGAATATTATCAAGTGTGATATTTTATTTAGTATCTATCATTTGATCTAGATAATATTTCTCACAAGGAAATATTAAGATGTTGTTATCAAAGAATATTCATCCTCCTCTTTGAACTTGTATATAATTAGAGGGAAATTGGTGATAAAGAGGGTTATTTACTTCTCTCATCAATTTATTTTGTCTATATAAAAGGAAATAAAATCCATGACTAGAATAACATTGAATTCTGCTAAGGGGGGTATCATAAGGTTTTCTGGTAAATTCATCTGACAAATTTGGATAAA
Organism: Viscum album; assembly: GCA_963277665.1. Taxonomy (NCBI): domain Eukaryota; kingdom Viridiplantae; phylum Streptophyta; class Magnoliopsida; order Santalales; family Viscaceae; genus Viscum; species Viscum album. The sequence continues at coordinate 958,798,286 of OY728138.1, read as the reverse complement.
GGATGAGTCATATAGTTGGTATCCAACAATTTAACCATTTTCCTTCTTCACTAATAACAGACCCTATATATTTTGAGGTGGTGTTTGATAGACTTAATAAACTTGACTGATTTGAAAGAATGTATAGAACATGAATAAAATATTAAATTATCCATCCTTGAATGAATAAGTAGCATACCTATCACCACTTAATTATTGGAATCCACCTCAAAAGTTGTGATTTCATAAGTTATCCCTTTCTATCTAGGCCTTGGAGGTTTTTTCATTTATTATTGTAAAAAAAACTAGTATTTGTGCATTGATTCACATATTGTTCTTATTTTGTGATATTAAAACATTGGATAATAGGCTGAGGTTTAATCAAAGCATTTATTTCTTCCATCACATTGGTGGGTTTATCCCATAAATAATCACTTGATAAGCGCCCTTCCTTTTCATACCTAAAGCATTTCCTCACCCCATTTAGGCAATTACTAATATATTCCCTCTTATACATTTGATATGTTGGGTATTTGAATTTCATTACACCTTTAGATTTATCCATTGATCCTCTATAATTAAACTCCACTTTTCACTTCTTATACCCATGAGAAACATGATATTCAATAATCTCTATTTTGAATTTGAGGGCATGTCAGATAATTTACTCATAGCTTTCAAATTATTGAATAGATATGTCTCTTAATAGACTCATCTTTAGCCCACCAAATAATTATTAAACTTTAAGTTCCAAGGTAATTACAAATCCATAGGTGTATTGTGAAAGTCCTATGAATTTTTCCTCATACGCCCTGATGGATTCATCATCCTTTTTCTTGAGGCAAAGAAAATCCATCTCTATTTTATATCAAAGAGTTTAAAGGAATTTTTTTTGGAAATTTTTTTATAGAATTCATTTCACTATAAAACTTCTATATTCTCATAAGGATTTATATTTTTTACCAACATACACCACTGACTGGGTTCTCCTTCCATATGATAAACATCTAGTACATCCTTCTATTTTTTAGTGCATTCAAGGCGGAATAATATATTTTCAATAGAGTCGATCTATTTGTCCATGATTAAGGGATTATAAGATCCACTAAAATTTGAGTACCTTTATCACATAAATGTATCAATTACAACTTTCCCTTTGTTAAAGGGATTTGGTATTTTATCCTTATTCAAGTTTTGGTAAAAAACATGAGTTAACTAAGAGAGTATTATGAAAATGTTCATGATTCCTGCTCCCATAGGGTTAGACATCTCATTTGGGAATTTATCGCATTTCCCCTAAAAATGATTGTTGGCTTGATTTCTCATATTTCCAGTCATTGAATAAAAAATAAATGGAAATTAGGGATGAGTATTTTTAAACTATTAAACACATAAAAGGAATAGTATGAAAATTTAATAGATAACTCATAATTAACAGATATTCTTTAACTTATGAATTCCTAGGTTTTAATCTAAGTTATCCATGATATATTTCATAATATAAAATATTATGGGATTTTACCTTGAATAATAGTTCATAATGAGATTGTGAATTTAAAAAATCATATCCCTTGGGATTTTCAAACCAAGTGTGCAACAAGACCCATTATCATGAACTAGGTGATGATTGAGTCTTGATCAATGTGCCCTTTTTAGGGTTATTACCCCTTGGTATCTCTATTTCAGAGCCACATCTACTTGTATTATCCAAATAGGGATATAGTTTCTTGGAAACCACTTAATCTATACTTGAACAAAATTTAGGGATATTTTACTGCGTTTAATATTATAAATAAGGATTTTACTATAGTTTTCGAATCCTAATCCCTAAGACAAAAAATGATTCCTCTGATACTAACTATTACAACCCATATTTTATCACACCTTATTTCATGATTTATTTCATAAATATACACTTAATACAACCCCAAAATATTGTGAGGAATAATGTCTTTGGGAAATTATGCATATGATATAAAAAATTGAAAAATAAATACATTAACATTAATTAAAAACACCAAAACATTCCCTTATTTTCCTTAGACATTTTAAAACCACTTGGGATAACCTGAAAAACTACATAAGAAAGGGGTGATATATAAATCCCAATAAAGAAATAAATGAAGCATATAATAAGTTAAACCAGTAAATTTGATCCAAGATACATATCAAGGTAACATAAGAGGGGTGATAATCATAATCTTGAATAATGATTTAAGATGTAACATTATAGGATAAAGGCAATATGAGAATGTGGTAACAACTTAAAACTTGATATAATAAACATAATTCTTGGATAAATTCCATGAAAATATAATATAGTTTTCTTAAGATAAAATAACATGCACCATACATGAAATATCATGAGATAAAAATATCACCTAATTCATTGGAGGGCTATATAATTCTGGGCCCACCCATCACATTCATATTACATACATGCATAAGTGTTCCACATAGATTATTCAACATTGGATCATATATCATCACATTTAATCACTTGATTAAGAAGTGTGGGTTATATAAATGTAAGTAATAAATAAATTAATTATAGTTACGTCAAGGTGAATATCAATGAGAGGAAATGGGATGGGTATTCACTACCCAAACTATTGGCATAAAAAATCACAGGATAATTTCTTCATCATAACAGGGAAACGTAAGATTCATACAAGGGACTAATTATACTGAAATGTGTCATAATTAACTTAGAAATAATATGAAAATAATAGGTATGTGTAAGAACATACACCAAAATGATGAAATGGAAACTAAAAGGCATAATATAAAGAAGGTTCTTGAATAAAGTGGAGAAGGAGAGGATCCCTTACCTTGAGAAAATGCTTCTAAAAGTTTGGGAGGAGTTTATTAAGAGATTGGGGTCACATTATAACTGATATAGAGAGGGAAATTTATAGTAATTTAATTTTACATGGGTTTTTAGTGAAGAGTAATGTGTGGTTGGGTGGGTTTATATATCAAAAGAGGGCATTTTTTATTATTAATTTCCAAACATAGGTTTTAGACTCTATATGATAACGTAATCAAAACCATAAACCATCGCATGTTTTTACCAAAAAATATACCGAATATGAGTGCTTTTCATTATTTTATAAATATAAGAACCGAAATCATTAATATAATACCCTTGGTGATGTAAAAGTGAGTCATGTTTATAAAGAATTGATATTAAAAACTTAAAATATAATATAGGTTTTGGAGGATTCATTAAAGGTTTATAAAATTAATAAAAGAACCTAAAAAACAAATTATTTTAAATTGTAAATATATATATATATATATATACACCTTTTATGGAATATATTACATCACTTTTGGGTTATTATGATGTTATAATACACACTGTATATTTATACTGTATTTAATTTCGACCCAAAAATTCGACTGCCTCAAAAAATTATTAAAAAATAACCATTTCCAAATTTAAATGTATTGGTTTAAAAAATAATGTTTATTTTATACAAAAAATTTTCTATGTATAAGAATTTACAATTTTAGATAAAAGATCGACATTTATTAAAATATAATGGTTTTTTGATAATAATATTTTTTTAAACCATATAAAAAATATTTTCAATTTTATAAAATTATATTATCATTTATATTTAATACATATTATTTAATAAAAATAGTTTACTAAAATTACATTTATTTAAAAAATTATTGAATTAATTTAAAAGTATATATTAATTAAAACTATATAGTTTTCAAAAATACATTTGTTATTTCATCATATAAAAATTTGATTTTTATAAAAATAATTATTTAATCATTTTAAAATATAATATTAAAAAGGGATAATTTTTCACATTGTTTGGTCAAAAATAAAATATAAAAATTAATATTATTAGGGTCTAAATACATATATCTTTATTAGACCAATGATTCTACTGGTTGAGACCATCGCTTCTTCCATCTGTGTCAATTAGACTTTATTATAACCCTTAATATACTAATCTTAATAGTCACTATACAATGAATATATTAAAAATGGTTATGATTCTTGATGTTATTTTAAAACTAAAGTACTATAACTTTTTAAAATAACCAAAGTAGTGAATGTGTTTTCTATAACTAGATTACATGATAAGGAATGTATTCATTCAAAAAGAGGATTTCATTTAAAAAAATTTGGGTTATTACATTTTCTATAAATAAGTTTCCTGAAAAAGTGTGTGATAAAGAAGAGAGTTTATGAGATAACCTTTTACCTCAACATGAGGGGCCATGACTACAATTTTTTTTTCACATGTCATTATGCAGTTATAGAGGTATTATTGCATGCAGGTTTTTGTGCGTGGAAGTTTAAATAAGTAATAAAGTCCATGATATTTTTGATATCATGTCAGAGTTCAAAATATGAGTCTTCAGGATGATATTCCAGGGAGTTTAAATATCTGATAAATTTGATAATTATATTCATGTGGTTAGTGAAAATATTCAATAATATAGAGAAGATGATAAGGGTTATAAATTACGATATCTATTCTAAAGATAATTTGTGAAAAAATTACAACATGTGTAGAGATCTATGTAGAGAATATAAATAAAAAGAAAAAAAAAATCAAGTCTATTTTTTAGTTATGATTACACTAGATATCAGTCTTTAGAAGATTTTAACTATTTATGTATTATAAAAAAGGTTATCATATTTCATTAGTTGGTTCTTGTATCTTGTAATAGGTATATGTAAAAACCCTTTACTATGGCTATATCTTGAATATAAAAGTATATCTATGTGTAAATTTGATAAAACCCCACATATTATATGTAATGATTCATTCTTTAAGTAGTTGAACTTCATTAACAAATGTGTGATGTTTCTCATTTTATTTTTCACTGAGTTGGGTGAAACATCACTACTGAATAAGAAGAGGGGGATTCAGTAATTTTGAAAAAATATATAAAAACTGATTAATATACTCTTATTGTTTTTCATATCACATGTGATTCTTTCACATCCCCTTTAAAAATTATGTTTTTATGACACATATATTTTATATGCATTATGGAAAAAAATTACTTAAATAAAAACTTCATGTTTAGCCTTCTTTGTTGATAAAAGTGTAACTATTACAAAATTAAGTTTAATCCATTATAGACCTGATAAAGGATACTCTAGGTACATCTCAATTATCCTTATATAAATTACCTTTTAATAAATAATTCATCCATAATGCAATAAATACATGACATATATAGGGATTTGAATAATGAAGTTTATAGAAATGGAAATATTTTAGCAATATAACAATTTATAGAGGTGGAATAATTAGAGGGAATGGTAATCTATCATCCATATTATAATAAATATTTTAAAAAATGAAATATAGTAACATTTGATATGAAAATTTAATGCAATTGTGAGGGATTAAAAAATAAGAATGAAGAGAAGATACTAAAACACCTTACCTTTCTTAGTGGATTTCTAAGACTTTAGAAAGAACTCCTTAAATCATTAATATTTTATTAGAAGAACTATTTCAAGGAAATTAAGATGATAACCATGCTCAAATATTTTTAAGTGAAGGATAATGTGGGGATGAGCGGGTATTTATAGCATAAATGAGATTGTTATTTAATGATTTCTTGATTTTGGCTTTGAAAATACATGTCACTAAAAATTAAATACCATTGGTTTTTATTTGATTTTAAATCATGTTATTTGATATTTAAAGACTAATATTTGACATATATAAGTTTAAGAAATGAAATCCATTTTTTATATTATTTTTTCTAGGTAAATGACTTTTATTCATAATGAACTGTTTTAAAATAATTAAAATATATTTTTGTCTTTAGAAAGTCCATTATAGGGTTGGATATTAATTTTCATACAGTAAAATTATTTCTTTTAATAAATTTATATATTTTAGGTCATGGATTCATTTATATCAATTTCTATATAATTTTACATTAAAATGAATTATTAATACATATCATATATGCATACATTATTTTACTATTCACTTGAAAAATTAGTTATTTTAAAAAATTATCAAAAATTCACCATTGACTAATTTTAACACACTGATTATAAATTTAAAAAAAAATTTATGAAAGCAATTTTTTTATATATATAATAAATTTAATTATTAAATAAACTTTTAGTGTTTCTTAAATCATACATCTATCACCAAAATTCAAAAACTTCTTAGTAGTAATGTTTTTATTATTCTATGACATATGTATGTACTTGAATTCTTATTCATTGATTAATATATATTATTTTTTTTAATTATTGATTATACTATTTGTAAAGACCTTAACCCTAGTAGCCTAGATCCAATGCCTTAATTTATTACATTGGGACTGTGAACAAGAGATCCCAACCCAAAGGACTGAATAGTTTAGTAGATTTGGAAATCGAGATACTAAAACAATTGTTACATTAAAACTTAAAATGAAATAAAACATATCAAATCCATTAGAAACATCCTTAAACTCCTAAATTATCCCAGTAAGTAATTCATAATTTACATCTTTTTATCCCAGGGAAAGATTAATATACAAAATGGGTTTTCTTAGATGCTCAGTAAGGGTATGAAATGTAGAGGAAGATGTCATAAACATAAACAATAAGGAAATATGAATGTCTAACAACACATGTTATTAAAACATAAAACTTGAACATAATATGGAAGGAATAAAAGTTGATCAAAATAATTCCATATAAATAATCACATGATAATAAAATTTAACCATAGATATTCTACTAGTAGAATAATCACATTGATTATAAATTACTAATAGCATAATAATGGAATGAATAGTGTTTGGTATTTGAACATACCATCATGGCCTTAACCAAGACATCTAAAAATAAATGGGTAAGGACTCAGCCAAATCCTAATCTAGTTTGTCTCATGAGACCTACCGATGAATCAATGGGATATAGAAAGACCTACCCATCACTTAATAAGTCCAATGAATTCCTTATATAAATGGGGTTAAATATAAACAACATATATAAAATGTAAATAAATTTCATCAGTCAAAAAACATAACCACTAACCATTCTGAGTAATATAGAGAATGATATCATGGTAGCACATCCAAATTCAAACTGATCATAAACCAAATAAAATATGGTAAATGATATCATAAAATATCAATACCAATTAAGTATAAGATTAAACATAGGGTTTTGAAATATATTAAAAAACTCTAATTAAACTATTGAATAATTATTGAGGGAATTACCATTTTTACATTACAAAGGAGAGTTATTTTAGAAAAATCATTTGTATTTTCCATAAAATCATATTATAAAAATTTATATCCCAGAAAAGAAAAGGTATGTACAATGAAATTATGTTTGAGGAATAAAATATTTCCAACTGATGTGAAAATATGTAAAAAGAGTTTTTAATAAACTTTAGAAATGAGCCACCTTTATGCGGTTTAAGAGAAAATATAAAAGAGTATTTAACAAAGACAAGGATTAATTATTTACATTAAACCAAAAAAGTGATAAGATAGTATTTCAGGAAGAAATAGTGATTTTAAAAAAAATATAGGTTTCTTAAAATATATTATTAAGTGTACTTGAAAATGGTTAAGAAATTGGGAACTTCCCTTTAATCGGTCTTGCTTAATGGGAATAAATGAAAAAGGAATATTAGAAAACATGTATTTCCCCATAAAAGAAAGATTAAATGATATGGATACATTATTTTTAAACATATACACAAAATTTAAAATTATTATATAAAAATATAGAATAATTTCATTGTGGTAAAGAGATAGAAATCATAACCCGGATGAAAAATGGAGGTTTGGGAAGAATTCTTTAAAACATTGAAAACAGTCAAACCATATGCCCTATATAATTAATGACCATAAAATGAAACATTTAAAAACATGAATATGATTATATTCATGATATTTTACATCAAAGATAATTATAAATACACCACACATAAGAAATAGTGGTGAATAAGGCATATCTCATAAAAATGAAGGTGAGATGAAAAAACACTTACATTATGTCTAAAAGTGTTCTTCACTTGAACTTAATTTCCTCGATATTGAAATTAGATTAATTAATAGTTAAATTTAAAACCTATTAAAAATGTATTTGATTTATTATAATTTTATTATGTTTATTTATGATCTTTTTTGATGATTTATAAGATTCAATTTCATCATCAAAGAGTGTTTGTTTCCATGGTTTTCATGATTGATTCAATTGTATACATGTACGAAAGATCATGTAAAATGGAAATATTTATCTAGAATTGAAATTATATGTTATTAATGTACTTACAGGAGATTTAATGGTCTTATATATCAATTTTTTAGATATGTGGATGATTTATTAGATAAAATTTTAATGGTAACCATTTAGATTATTTTTGTGTTTTTTTGATCATAATAAACTAGATTTGTATTATGAATTAATATTGTGAATATAAAATAGTTCAAGAATATTAAATAATTTTTATTAAATATATTAAAGTCTTGTTTATCCACTTGAATGCAGAATTCAAAAATTAAAACTCATCATCCATGAAGGAGGTAAATCGACACCTCGCAGACGATGCTTTCATTTCTATAATAAAAAGGGAAAGAGAAGAGAATTGATGGTTTATAAACCATTAAATTAATAAAATTATAGTATATAAAATATACTTGTGTTATCATGTCACCTTGTAAAGGGAAAGTGAGGGAAGTATAAGAAAAGAAAATAAATTGAAAGAGAGAGAGAGAAGGTTTTACCTCTTGAGCGTTGCCTCCTTGAGAATATTCCTAAGGGACTTGGAAATGGTATTTTGGTAAGATCATCAAGAAAATAATGTGGGGGAGAGGTTTGGGAGAGAAAATGGATAGAATATAATCACGATTCAAGGCTTTAGATGTGTGAGGTGAAGGGGTGGTGAAGGGTGGTATCTATTGTGGAGGCGAGGGGTGTTGTTTGATTATTTTTATCATCAGTTTATTATTTTGGATCAAGAATATAAATAGTTTTGACTCCCATGGATAAATATAGTAAAGAGAGAAGGATAGTTTGAGATCATGGTGTTTACATCATCAATGAATCAATAAACAATGAATTTAACTTATAATGTATATAGATTGTAAATTACCAGATTTCACTATTTACATAAAATTTAACTATTTTTTGAAAAATCCCAAAAAATCACATTAACCATTTATTGATGTGAAAAATTAAAAAAGGACTCCATTTTATGAAAATAATTTTGTAAATAATATAAATTTAATTTTTAATTTAAATTCTAATTTATTCAAAAAAATACAAATTTTAAAATTATAACTTATTTTATAACACTTTGAAAAATTAATTATGGTCTCATAAAATTATATTATAATCATAAGAAAACAAAATATTAATTAATGAATATATTTTAGGAAAATATGTTTTTTTAAAATCATTATATTAATTATCAAATTATAAATAAACATTTTTGTTTTATAAAAAATTAAATACTTAATTTAACCTTTTTAAAAAAATTATTTACTTATTCCATGATATAAATATATTATATTTTCATTAATAAGATAAATAAATTTTATATATACATTCATAGGTGAAGTTACTATTCTATTTGTCATATTACTATGCCTAATGGTCACATTACTATTTAAATAGTCATATTTAATAGTATATTATGGTTCTAAACTTGGTGTTGCGTGAAGCATAAACTATTGAAGATGTTAAATTTTAAAAGAGACATATCAAAAAATATTGGGGTGTTACATTTCATCTCCTTCAAAAAAATTCATCCTCAAAATTTCCAAAATGTCAACTCATAAAATGATTTGTCTTGTTCTTCATCCTAATTTCCCCCAGTTTTTAGGTCACATCTTCAATATTATGATTTTTCCAAAGTAACTTTACCACCAAAGTAATCTAAATCTTTAACACCTATTCTTTAGAATTAAAAATATGGATAGGCTCTTCACAGTAAGTTAAATTAGTTTCTGATTCTATCCCTTCACCAGCAAGGACATACATTGGGTCTGACATTCACTTCCTTAACAAAGAGATGTGGAACACATTATGTACTTTTGAAAGGCTAGGTGGAATCACCAAATGATAATACACAGCTCTAATTATATCCAGAACTTCGTAAGGTCCAACTTATCTAGGGATCAATTTACCTTTCTTTCCAAATCATATAACACCCTTCCATAGATATACCTTCAAGAAGACCTGATCTCCCACTTGAAACTCCAAATACTTCTTTTGGTTATCGGGAAAGATATTTTTACTACTTTGTGATGATTTGATACGTATTTTTATAGTCTTTATGTTTGATGTTGTTTCCTCCACAATTTCTAGACCTAAAATATTCCTTTCTCCAATATCATCCAAATAAGTTTTTGTAGGACATCTATTGCCATATAACTCTTTGTAGAGTTCCATTTGAATACTTGAATGAAACTATTATTGTAGGAAAACTATTAAAATTTAAACACATATCCCATATACCTTTAAATTCAAGTGAGTAGGATATCAACATGTCTTCTAATGTTTGAATCATATATTTTGACCGCCCATTAGTTTGAGGGTGATAAGAAATGCTCATATGAAGCTCAATATCAAGATATTTCTACATAATTTTCCCGAACTTTGATGTAAATTTTGGATCACTATCAGAAACAATGGAAATACGTAAACCGTTAAGTCTTAAAACATCATTTATATAGATTAATGCAAGGTGTTATAGTATAAAATCCTTCCTTATAGTAAGGAAATGTAAATATTTTTTAATTCGATCAACAGTTACCCATAATGTATCATTATTTCTTGGAGTACTTGGTAATCTAGTAAAAAATACAAGGTAATGTCATACCATTTTTGTGTAGGAATAGGAAGAGGTTTCATGAATTCTCTAGGATGTTGACTTTCAACCTTAACCTGTTGATAATATATGCACCTTGATACATAATCTGTAATTTCATGCTTCATATTATCTCACTAGAAATGTTCCATCAAATATTTATACATCTTTGTGTTATAATGGTGTATAAATTTGAGCATTATGAATCATCCTATAATTATCCTTTTAGATCAGGTATAGAGGTAACACAAAGCCTTTGTAACACCCTGAGATTTTGTGAATTTTTTTCAATTAATTTATCTTTTTTATATTTTTCATTTCACATGACACTAGAAATAGTTATATATATATATATATATATATATTAAAACACTTAGTCAAATATTGAATTCGCACAACATCAGATTGGATTGTGCTACATGCATTACCAACTTGGCTTATGCTACATGGAATGCTGACTTTGATTGTGTTACCCGCAACACCGACTTGACTCACAATAACAAAATAGTGATGTTTCTATAGAAAATCATTTTTTAATTATTTAAATTAAATAATTATAGCATATATATTAAACTCAGTTATATGAATAGTAATAACTAATTTTCAAATATTATTTATATTTTTTTATATAGATAAAACATATCGGTAATGAATGATATGATTTTTAGTAAAGTACTTTTATGTTTAAATATACCATTTTATAGAATGAAATGATTTTTTTGAATTTGTAATTTTGAAATTATCTTAGGGTTAATTTTTGGGATTTTTCTGAGAAACTACACTTTTTTTTATGAATAGTGAAAAATATTGCGTTTTAGTTAATAATTTCCATTTTTTTAAATAATTATTAATGTTAAATTATACTTTATATTTTATTTAAGGCCACATTAGATAAATTATAAATCTATTAATACAATTTTGGTGATTAAAATCAATTTAACTTTGAATTTTAATATAAAAATATAAAAAGAATCAACATTTTTCTACTTTGAAAACCTGTTATTTTATCCTGTCTACGAGATTAGAAATAATCTTAATTTTTTCTATTATGTGAATTTAATTTCAAAAAACAAACATAAAAAGTATAATTAGTATAATATTTATATTATAATAATATCAACATAATTGTTTTATAAAAAATATTAGTAAAAATGATTAAAATTAATCACAGTGATTAAGGTCAAATTAAGCTTAATTAGGGACTAAAACTCAATCTTAGGGGGCCAAATGACCTATCCAATTTTCCAAAACCCATTTAATGGAACTTATTCGTCCATAAACCTTCAATTTTTGATTTATTCTAGTTTTTATGACTTTTTTAAGGTAATGATATGTGTACACCTAACCTGTTTTCAAAAATTCCAAGTTAGTATTTTTCATTCCCTATAAAAGTCCACCACCTATCCTTCTTCTTCAAACCTCTCATAACTACTAGGTAAGGCCAATATCTAACCCATAAAATTCCCATAATTCCTCAATTACTCTTATAATCCTTCCATTGGGCACAAGGCAATCTAAGAAATCCTTTTTGCATAAACCAAATGGAGTTACCCGATTAAGAGGTAACATTTTCTCTCAAGTCCTTTCTTTTATTTTCCTTCTACACCCCCTCTAACTATAATTATTATATGACTATTTAAAAAAATAGTATGAAAAATATATTATAATTTTTTATGTAAATGGTTTAACCTAAATATACACACACCTGTATCTAATGGGTAACAAACATACTATTTCTGTGTACAGTGAACTACTACCTCATGAAACGATGATTGTTTATTTTTCCATTACCACATACCATGGTTTCCATTATGATAAAAAATATGTTCATATATGTAATATATTAAATTTATTATGTCTTAATATTATTTATTCATTTTTACAACACATATATTTTTACTTTTTATTTTTTTTAATGTGATAATTTCGTTTCTGGAAGTGTGGACTACCACCCCCTCAAAGTGATATGATTCATTCATACACTACATAGATGTATGAAGTATGGGTTTAATGAATATATATGATATATATATATATCAAATAATCAAGATACTATAATAATTACACACACACACATAGATATATATATATATATATATATATATGTCTTTTACTTTTTTCCCTCTGACACAACAATTAAATGGGAATAGCGTTCATGCGTACGTACGACCTGTTGTCTCCATGAACAGTGTATTCTGTTTCATACTTATATATTATATAGATTATTATAATAAACATATAATTTATATAAATGATATTTGTATCATGTTTTAAATTCGTTAAATCTTGATATAAATTATAAATACCAAAGATATAACAAATTAAGACACATGAGAATAATTAAGCGAATATTACTCGAAGTGAAACCTTAACATAGGATTGTTAAAAAGTGGGTAATATAAGGTAATAATCAAAACATATATGGTATAATATATAATAATATGGTTCTGTAAAATATTTATAATAAATTAATATTTATTATACAAGTGGTTTGAACATGTACAATGAGAGTCAAGACACAAGGTAAATTGATTTCATCTCACTTTTTATTTCAGTGAGATACATGGTATGTTTTCCACTATTTATTTTTGTGTGATGTATGTACTGAAAAATATTTTATAATAATTATCTTATACTTATATTTATGGGTATTCACATATCCATTTTATTATCTTTCTTTCATTTTGATTTAATTTCAAAAAGTTACCAAATCATTAAAATGGTTTTATCTTAATTTTTTTCTTTGAGGCTCATGTTTTGTTATGAACCTAAATTCTCACTAGAGATGTATATACTTAAATTTAACATGTTATATCATGAAAATACATCATTTCATGATATTTTAAGATTCATGTAATTTTATTTTCTTACATAGAGAGTATGATCCCAAGTTACCAAGTGATAAGAGTTTATAGAAACAATCCCATAACTTTTCGAGATTGTTTATGTTTATGCATACTTTGATGAATTCTTATGTTCTATATCTCAATAAATTAATGAATTTTATTTTTCTATGTTTATTAATGATATATTCATGTATTGGTACCATTTTATACTCTTTGGTACATAAGATAGTAAAGAAAGTTTTTTTAAGAAATCTCAACTTTACCCTCTCTTCAATCAGAAATTTGTGTTCTTTCAAAACCATGTTTTTTAAAAAGGTTTCCAAGAATATTATACTAACCTCAAATGATAATTAAAATAAATTTTTACCCTTTTTGTCTTTTACCAATGTTTTCAATGTAATCTTCTTCTCTCTTTCTGAATGAGGCAATTTTCTATCATTTTTAGGCTGAAAAGGAATGTTCTTTTTACCTCGTATGACATGTACAGATTTATCTGCCATCAATTCTTTGAATATTTATTTTCATGTTTAAAGGTTAATTTTTTAGAAAGTGTTTTTAAAATATATTTTCAAATAAAACGGTTTTAAAAAATTTTCAAAGATTATTTTATATGTTTTCAAGTAAAATGATCTTCAAAAGGTTTTCAAGATTATTTTATATTTTTTCAAGAAAAATATTTTTCAAAACCTTTTCAAACATATTTTATAATTTTTAAACAAAAATGGTTTCAAAAATGTTATAATTCTTATTTTATATGTTTTCAAGAATTTTTTTTCAATATATTTTTAAACTTCTTTTATACGTTTTCAAGGAAAATGGTTTTCAAAATTATTTCATGCTTTATATATAAATTTTCAAAGTATTTTCAAAGAAATTATTTTCAAAATATTTTCAAGATTTCTTTATATATTTTCAATTTTTTTTGAAGAAAAAGGTTTTTAAAATGTTTTGAAGCTTATTTTATAAGTTTTCAAGGAATTTTTTTTCAAATGATTTCAAGTCTTCTTTATATGTTCTAATGTAATTTTATATGAAAATGATTATAAAATGGTTTTATGTATTAAAAATCATCTTTCAAAGAAGAAAGGATATTTACTCAAGATATATTTTTTAAAAGATATTTTAAAATTACATTCCATCTAAGATGACATCCATTGATGTTACTCTTGACTTCCTAGAAAATCATATAAAGGTTCCATTAATATTATTTCTATATATGGCTTATACTTAATATTATGGTCTTTATGAGACTAATTACTCTCTCAAAGGTTATATGTTTATGAAAATATATTTCTTTTCCATTTTTATATGATTTTGGAACCTGCCTCTTTTCACGGGTTATGATTTGATGAGATGATTATAAAATCTATCTATTTTCTATAGGTTATGATGTGATAAAATTTTAATAATACCCATTTCATTTCATAGTTTATGATTTGGTATTTATAGAACCTATATTTTGTTTTCATGGGTCATGTTATGATGATTTTTTTGAACATGCATGTATGATTTAATTATGTGACAGGTGGTACCTATATCTCCCTCCAATGCATTGGGTAATGATAAATGTTCTATGATGTCAAAGGGTAAATATAAGGGAAACCCAAGTTCAAAATAATAGGGTAAACAGGAGGAAATCCCAATCCCGAAACAAGAGGGTAAATTGGAAGAAATACCATACTAGAAACAAGAGGTTAAATGGGAGGTCATCCCAAGCCCAAAATAAGATGGTACATGAGAGGGAATCAGAAGACCGAAATAAGAGAATATACAGGAGGGAATCCCAAGATTGAAACATGTATACATGTGATTAACCCAGGACTAACATGTTACAAAGGCCTTGGTAGGCTGACTTGACATAGGGATTTTATATGTGTTTTCTAAAATTCTATGTTTTATTTCTATGTTATGATTTCATGGATTATGTTCATTATTTACTTATGATTCATGTATTATGAACTTCCAATATTTATTATGATCTCTTATATGCAAGGTATGATCTTCAAATGTTATGCTCAAGTTCCATACCATTTTTTTCATGTTTTGTTTATACATTTTATTTATTTTCACTTAATGAGAATCTAAGCTCACCCCTTTCTTATGTTTCCTTTATCCAGGTTACGAAAAATGGTTTTAGGTATAATTAATAAAGGTATAGATCTTTATGGGAGATGTTTAAGACCTTTCACCATAATAGAAGATTTTGTTTCCAGGTTTCCAAAGACACTAAACTATTACAGTCATTGGGAAATAATTTTTTCAATTTACTAAATATTTATCTAAAATTATGAAATATCCATGAATGTTAATCTTGGTTCACTATATCCTTTCTCAAATTTTAGAATTCCATCCCTATACATGATGTTTTCTAAATTCCCATCATTCACAACTTTAATCTTCTTTTGGAAAGTCTCATCATTAGACTGAGAAATCTTTATATTTTCTAATTAGGATAGTTTGGAAACCATTTGGAAAAGTATTTATTTTTCACCTCCCTTGATATTTCATATATCCATATTTACTAAATCCATATACACATGATCCTTTTCAATCCTCTTTTTGTTTATAACTCCATAATCCTTCCTAATTAATGCATCTCCGAATTTATTCACCTTCCCTAGGTGGTAGTGTATTGGAAAATAATAATCTTTAAGTAGCTCAGGCCATCACCTTTGAATCATGTAGAGTTCTATAAATGAAAATATTTATTTAAATATCTTGTGATTTTTATATATCTCACATATTCCACCACAATTATATTGTCCCCATATCTTTAGAGAAAATATTATAGCTGCTAACTCAAGATCATGAGTTGAATAGTTCTGTTCATGAGTTTTTAATTGTCCTAATTCATAGTCAATAACTCTATCATTATTCATAAGGAAAAAACCAATTACTTTATTTGATGCATCACTATAAATAACAAATCCACAATTTCCCAATGGTATATTCAAGATTGATAATTCACTAATTTCTTCTTCAATTTTTCAAAATATTTTTCAAATTATTTTTTCTATACTAACTAAACCCCTTTATAAGTAATATTGATTAGTGGGTTAGTTAATCAGGAAAAATTATAAACAAAATATAGATAGTAACCTACTAAACCAATGAAAATATGTACATTGGTTATGTTCGTTAGTATAGAACATTCCTGGTCTCCCTTTTTTATCATATGATCAATTGAGATTTGATTCCTAGAAACAATATGGATCAGAAAAGAATCTATTTTAAGATAGAATTCACACTTGATAAACTTCCCATATAACTCTTTTCTTATAAGAGTATCCAGAACAATCTGTAAGTGGTTCTCATGGTCCTCTTAGATTTTGGAGTACACCAAAATATCATCAATAAATACCACAATAAAATTATCATGATATTCCTTGAACACTATGTTCATTATATCCATAAAAATAGAGGGTTCCTTAGTCAGTCCATATAGAATTAATATAAACTCATAATGTCCATACCTTATTCGAAATACTATTTTGGAATATCCTCCTTATTTAGATGCAATTTATGATATCCATAACTATGTTTAATCTTATAAATTTATTGATCTCTATGAATTTGATCAAATAAATCAGAAATGCGAGGCAGATGATACTTGTTATTTATTGTAATAGCATTGATTTCTCTATAGTCAATGCATATCCTCATGGATCTATATTTCTTCTTAACAAAGAGAAAATGGCGTCTCTAAGGTAAAACACTAGAGTGTATAAATCCCTAATCACTCAATTCCTATAATTTAACTCTATTAACTCAATCATGGACATTCTATAGGGAGTCTTTGATATAGGTCTTACATCAGGGACTAAATCAATTGGAAACTCAACTTATTGCTCTAGAGGATGTGTAGGTAAATCCTCAATAAATACATCAATTTATTCCAATATAATTTGAAAATACTCAATTTGAAGATTTCTTTCCTCATCCATAGATGATGTTTTCTATTAATACCCAATAATTTCATTTAGATGTAATACTAGAGGCGGATCTATATATGAATCAGATGATGATGCCGCCCATTTAAAGATAATAAATTCCATATCTGCATAACAAATCATAATTTCCTTCAATTTGTAATATTGTTTTGTATTATATTTCAAAATATAGTCCATACCAAGGATTATATAATATTAAGCCATAGGTATAATGATAAAAGAAACAATTAGAGGAGTTTTATATTTCATAATAGAAACTTCTAAACACATATTTATTGCAATAAGGTTTCCACTAGGTGTCTTTACTGATAACACCCATGTTAAGGTGAATTGGAAATATCTAATTTTTAATGAAAATTGGGATGATATAAAGGAATGAGATGATCTGGAATCAAATAAAGATTTTGATAAATTTGAGGGGATTATTAAAGTACATGCCACCACATAAATATGTAATTCAACCTCAGCTATTTTGCCTATATAAGCATGACCTTATTCCCTTATCCTTTTCTAGGGAAAGTTTCCTAGACTCTAAAGAAAATCATTTTCATAGTGTCCCATATCCCTATAATTGTATCATTGAACATTGGTAGATTATTTATCTCCCTTAAAATCGTAATCATGATAGGATTTGTCACCATACTTGAAGAATACTCCTTTTCCCTTTAAGTAGGAACCAGGGTGTTTCCTTCCACAAGTATCACATGTTATAAAATTACCTTTTTATTCTTCCCTTTATCCATTATTTTCTCCACTACCTTTTTTTTATCTTTTTTCCCTTAAATTCATAAGTATTAGTGAATTATTTCCCTATATTTATTGCACATGAGACTGTATCTTCTTCTGATGAGAAATTTTGAGAGACTAGTTCTCTTTAGAATAATGGTTTTAATAAATCAAAGAATTGATCAATCTAGCATATTATATTATGTACGTAATTAATAGAATTCCTTTCTAACCTTGTAAAGTTAGAATCATACTTGGAAAAGTTTCCATCATCTTTTTGTCTCAGATTCAACAATTTTCACTCCATATCTGCTCACTATTCTTGAGGAAAATATTTTTTCAAGAAAATTTACTTAAAATCCTTATATTCCATATTTTCAATTTATTCCTCCTCTTTTGTGTTTTGAATAAAATATCTCAATTGATCAACATCTCCAGAGAGACAATAAACTACCATGATAACCTTCTCTCTTTCATTACTTATCAAAGCTAGATATATCTTCTATAAGGAACATATCCATTGATTAGCTACAAATGGATTTTTTGTCCCATGCAATAATAGAGGTTGTTGTCACGTGAAGCATTATAACATTGTTACACCGAATTGTGGACCACGATGCTCCATGTGAGTAAGGTTATTACTCATAACCTAAGTCAATTATCCCCGTATAGTTATAAGTTGATCAGCTTCAGTTGTATCTCCCACTCCAACATCATTATCTTACATAGGAGGGAAATACCTACATAGAATACATGCGTTTATAAAATTTCTATTCTTTCCACTAGGTTCCATTTTTAAATAATGGAATACACTATATTAGGTTATGAAGAATAATGCATCATTTAGCACTAGAAAAACACTTACATGAATTGAAAATTTATGCATATCAAATATCATAATAAAAAACATGGTTTCTTTGGGGATACATTTACTTTTAAATACTTCATAATGGTTTTTAAATAAAATGTGTATTATCCCATGCTTATTATTTGGTATTATCAAACCAGGTGTACAGTAGGACCCATTGCCATGTACCAGGTTACACTAAGTCAAACACAACACACCTTGTCAGAGTTTTTACCCCTAGGTACATATGTTCTAGAACCACATCCACTTGAAGAATCTAGATAGGGATGTATTACTAGTATTACCCACATAATATCTACCTTACCAAAATTATAGGATTCTATTCTATGATTATCATCAAAGTATATCTTAGGGTTATGTTCCCTAGTCTATGTTTTATAAATATAGTTTCTAAGTTTTCTACTAAATATTCTATGATACCAACTATAAAAACCCCGACCCCAGTAGCCCAGAGCCGGTTCCTTACTTTATGACATTGGTACCATGAAAAATATATTATATCCCAACGGACCAAATAGTTTAGTATATTTGTAAAACCATATACAAATATCATTGTAACATTAGAACTTGAAATTAAATACAACATAGAAACTCCTTTGGAATTATCCTTAAACTCCAAGATTATCCCCACAATTCATTCATACTACACATCTTCGCATCCTGGGGAAAAATAAAACATAAGAATAAGGTGATATCAGATTATCAGTAAGGGTTAGAAATATAGAGGAATATATCATAAATATAAACAATAAGGCAATGATAATGTCTAATAACACATGTTATTAAACATAAACTTGAACATAATATGGAAGGAATAAAAGATGATCAAAATAATGACGTATAAATAATCACAAGAGAATAATACTTAACCATGGATATTACACTACTCAAATAATCACATGAATTATTAATTACTAATAAAATAATGAAGGAACACATAATTCCAGACATTTTAACATACCGTTAGGACCTCAACTAAGAAATATGAAAATAAATGGGCAAGGCCTCATCCAATTCCCAATTTGGCTAGTCCCATAAGACCTAATGATGCATCAAGGGGATATAACAGGCCACACCCATCACTTACTAAGTCCAATTAATTCCTCACATGAATGGGGAAAATCATAAACCACATATATGTAATGTAAATAACTTTCCCCAATCAGTAAACATAATCACTAACCATTTTGAGTAATATAGTGAATGGTATCATGATAGAACATCCAAAGTCAAACTAATGATAAAAAAAAATATGGTAAATGATATCATAAAATATAAATCCCAATTAATAATAATATTCAATATATATTGTTGAAATAGTTGTAAATAGTCAAATAAAATCATCAACCAATTATTGAGAGAAATAATATTTTTATTTAAAAAAGAAGAGTTATTTTAGAAAAATTATTTGTATTTGTCATAAAATCATATTATAAACATGTATATTTGAGAAAATAACAGGTAAGTACAATGAAATTATGTTTTATTCATAAAATATATCCAAATTAAGTGAAAACATGTATAAAAGGTTTTAAAGAAACTTTATAAATGGGCCACTTTAGTTGAGTTTAAGAGAAAATATAAAAGAGTCTTTAAAGCGGACAAGGATTAATTGTTTATAAACAATAAAAAAGTGATAAGATAGTTTTTCATGATAAAAATATTGAATTTATGAAAATATTGGTGTATTAAAATAGGTTATGTAGTGTACTTGAAAATGGTCAAGAAATTGGGAAGTTCATTTTAACTAGTCTTGCTTAACAGGAAGAATTAAAAATGGAACCTTATAAAACATGTTTTTACCCATCATATAATGATGATATGATATAGATACATGAGTTTGGAACATATAAACATAATTTATAATAATTATATAAAAATAAATAATAATTACATTTTGGTAAAGAGAGAGAAATCATATCCCGAATGAAAAATGGAGGTTCGGGGAGAATCACTTTCCACTTTGGAAAAAATCAAATTGTATTCACCATAAAATTAATGATCATAAAAATAAAAATTAAATAACATTAATATAAATATATTCATGATATTATTAATCAAAGGTAAGTATAAATACACCACACACAATAAATTATAGTGAATACGAAATTTCTGACATAAATGAATGTGAGATGAGAAAACCCTTACCTTATGTCCGAAAGTGCTCTGTACTTGAACTTAATGTACTAGATAATGAAATTAGATTAATTAATAAATTAATTAATAAAATATTAAATATATATTTTATTTATTATAATTTTATTATGTTCATTTATTTCCTTTTCCATGAGTTACAAGATTCAATTTCGTCGTTCGGGAGTGTTTGTTTCCTTGGATTTCATGATTGGTTCACTTGTATACATGTTTGAAAGACCATGTAAAATATAAATAATTATCTAGAATTGATATTATTTGTAATTAATGAAATTTAAGGAGATTTAATAGACATATATATCATTTTCCAAGGTATAAGGATGATTCATTAGATAAAATGTTACTGATAATTGTTTAGATTATTTTGGCATTTGTTCGATCATCACAAACTAGTTTTATCTTATGAATTAATATTATGTATATATACAAGTTTCAGAACATTAAATAATATTTATTTCATATATTAAATCCTGGTTTAACCATAAAAATGGTTTTATGACCAGCCTTGAAGTTGTAATTGAAAAACCAAAACTCATCATTCATGAAGGCGGAAAATTGGAACCTTACATACAATGTTTTCATTTTTAGAATAAAAAGAGGAAGAGAAGAAAATTGTTTGTTGATATAACATTAAAATAATAAAATTAAGGTATATAAATGATATTGGAGTTATCATGTCACTTTTTATAGGGAATGTGAGGGAATTATATGAAAATAAAATAAATTGAAAGAGAGAGAGAGAGAGAGAGGTTTTTACCTATTGAGTATCACCTCCTTGAGAACCTCCCTAAGGGGATTGGAAATGGTATTTTGGAAAGAATATAAATAATAGATAGTGGGGTAGAGGTTTTTTAGAAGAAATGGGTATAATATAAGTAATCTTCAAGGATTTGGAGGTGTTTGGAGAAGGGGTGGTGAGGGGTTATATTTATAGTGGAGGAGAGGGGTGGTTTTGATTATTTTAATCATTAGTTTATTATTTTGGATTGAGACTATAAATATTTTTGATTATAATGAATAAATACTTTAAATAGATAATTAAATTTATATATTATGGTTCTTATATTATTAATGATTCAATAAATAGTGTATTTCAATTATAATGTATATATACTGTAAATTACTGTATTACACTCTTCACTAAAAAGTCAACTATTTTAGAAAAAACAAAAAATTCTCACTAATATTTTTTCAACATATAGAATTCTAAAATGGACTCCATTTTATGAAAATAATTTTATAAATATCATAAATTTATGTTTTAATTAAAATCATAATTTATCCAAAAAATACATATTTTAAAATTATAACTGATTTTATAACACATAGAAAAATTAATTATAGTATCATAAAATCATATTATAATTACAATAAAAAAATATAAATTAACGAATCTATTTATTGAAAATAAACTTTCATTTAAATCATTATATTAATTATAAAATTATAAATAAACATTTTTGTTTCAAAAAATATGAACACTTAATTTATGTTTTTTAAAACATTTATTTACTTATTCCATGATATAAATATATTATATTTTCATTCATATTATTCTTAAATTTTATGTATACATTCATAGGTCAATTTTCAATTCTATTGGTCATATTACTATTCCTAGTGGTCACATTACAATTCCAACAGTCGTATTTAATAGTATATTATGGTATTAAACTCAGTGTTGCATGGTGCATAAACTATTGAAGATGTTAAATTTTAAAATAAACATACCAAAAAATCTCACGGTGTTACACTATTATCAGTTGATGGTATATATATTTTTTGGATACTTGTATTTTATTCAGAACATTCACATTAAAATGATCATATTACTATGCTACTATTCCAATAGTTACTTTACCATTCCAACGATTATATTTCCACTTATAAAATAAATATATTTATAAATTATAAAATAATTAATATCATTATCACAACCACTAAATCAAATTATTACCCTATTTATTATAAAAAATTATATTTTATTTTGGATTCTTTGCATAATATGATCATCCAAATTTCATGATTATATTTTTTCCATATATCATGATTTGTTCTATAGTTGTACTCATTCTTATAAATGTAAATATATAGTGTTTATTATTCTAATATTATGTAATAAATTGAAGTGAATTATTTTCTGATTATTGTAAAGAAATATTTTTTATAGTAAAATCATGGGTCTTACACCAAGTCTCCTTGATAAATAGAAAGTTTGAAACCCTTCTCATTTTAAATATGATGGCCCACACCCTGTCTTTACCTTATTGTGACCTTGAAAACCTCATTATAAAGTTAATAATGTCCTCATATTATATTTATATTAGAATAGGAAGTGACTTCAATAAACATGTTGTTTTTTTGGTGCTCACCCTTCACTTATAACATAAGATGCACCATGAAACAATGCCTTGATTCTTATTATTCATGAATAACCACAATAAAATGGAACTATATTCTATGAAAAATATTTATCATTAAAGGGTTGAAAACCAATTAGATGTGTGGGAATATAATACGGACTCCACTAATATATTGGGAAATCTAATTTACTATAAATTTATAGTAGTTTTTAATGATATTTATTCCACAATGTTTATTAATTAGATGAGTTTTCTATTGTTTTATAATTTTTCAAATAAATTTGTGTTATTGAAATTAATATATAAATTAGATTACATATGGTAATAAATTTAGTTATTTATTTTTCATGATTTTATGGACATACCACACCTTATTTTTCTTTCTTTTGATGATTTTTATTAGATTTGGAATATAATATTGTATAAGGGTTAATATATAACATAATGATAAGAATATTTTTAGGTGTATATCATAATGGAAAATGAGAGATATTTCCATTAATAATAATCCATGATATTTTTTTTGGAAGATACGAAGGATGCCATGACTAGCTACAAGATAATATCGTTAGCCATGATAAATCTACTTGAATCAAGTATTAGATGCTATAAGTAGTGGTAAAGTCATTTTGCTACCCAAAACACTAACAAAAAAGGGGAAATTTATATATCACCACCCATTACACTAATACATATAGTGATAAGAAGATATTGTTTTCACATAACAGAATCATGATTTATAATACCACTTTTTCAATAGACCACCACACTAAGTATCAAAGGGAAAATAGTTCTTACCATTGATGATAACCATTTCCATATAATACTAAATAAATTTTCAATTATTAAAGTTCTCATAATTTAATAATAAATATGTTTAATGATTTTAATATGTATAGAATAAATTCAAGAGGTGATGCTATGGTGATTCTAGTATACAAGGAAAGGTAACAAGTGCATCCCAGGATTTGGAACAACCTACTGTACATGCTCAAGGAGAATCCATTAATTTTGATGATTATTATTGAGATGATATTAAATGAATCAAAGAAAAGTGTTATTATTTAATTCAACAATTTCAAAAATATTATTCAAATTATTTTGATATAATGGCTTGTGAGGAGATTGAATAATTGGTTTTTATCAAGTCTAAGAAAATCAAATGATTAGATTATTCATCCATAGAGAACCAAGAATATAAACCAATGAATTAAGTGAGGAACACCCTTTGAAAGATGTTTAAATATGGTTTGAGGTGTTGATAAGGCCTTGGGATTGGCCTAGGAAGTTATGGTTTGAATGGAGTGTAATATAAAATTTAGGAAAATGGAAATGTCTCTATATAAGGTTAAATATGAGGTTACATAATTGTACTCCCAAAAATACTGTAGTTATGTAAAGGTAACATTTACGTATAGATGATGCACCCAATTTGTGTATACATTTTCCATATATAATTGAAGATAAAAACATGTTTTCATCAAATATCTATTGTTTTATGAACATATTCTTTGATTTTGGTGATTCTGTTTACTTTCAAGAGCTTTCTGGCTAAATACACAAATCAAGGGATGCATGTGAAAATTTTGAAACTACACGGTGTGTACTTTTATACACGCCGTGTACATCCAGGCAGGGACACACACCGAACGATGGAGTACACGCCCATGTCACCAGGCAGAAGATACACGCCGTGTGTGGCGGCGCTACACGCCGTGTCTGCTGTTCTAGAAGGGGATGGCGGCCAAACTTTTGATACTACACGCCGTGTATGGTGGCGCTACATGCCGTATACACTCAACTTGCAGGCGGAACCATGTGCAAAAGTAAAAAACATCGTGTTCGGCCACTTGCCAGCGGAGAAAATGGCGCCAAAACGCGTTGACGAAAAGTAAACGACGTGTACTTTCTATACACGTTGTGTAATTTATTTTTCTATAAAATGAGGCCTTGGCCTACGGATTTATGGAGTTGAGAATCATTATAGGAGAGATAATCTCTGCTACCACCATTCCCAAAGCCGCTGAGGTGCCGTCATTCCTCCATTCCACCATTCCACCTTCCGATACTCTTCCTCAACGCCTACACGATGAATCCATCAGGTATCACGTGTGTCGTTTCTCTCCTAAATTCTATGTGTAACTAAACCCCTCATGTTGGGGCTGTGGATGATGGGGTCATAATTTTTATATTGTTTTATATATTTGTGTTTGAATCGTTGTAATTCATCTTACTCTTCTTAAACCACTGTCTAATATAACTGAGAATTCATAGCCAGACCAAGGGAAGGATTATCAGCGATACAAAAGAAAAGTAACGGTGAAAAAAATCCATGACCATTGGAAGGTTTTCACTGATTCAAATAATGGACTGGACATAATAAATAATTAAGGACTTTGACTACTGGACCAAGGAGTCAGCTGCTCTAATTCCAAACAAGAGGAACCAGACCAAGGAAATCTTGTAACAAAATGAAATCCTGAATGATTGAATTATTATGAACAACACAACCATTTAAACAATCTACATAAGAACTACTTATTAACCACAGCCCGACACGTCTTTTCTTTCCATTTATAAGAGCTCTTTAAATTAACCCGTTGTTTTCTTTCAAACTGTATCCATTCTTCAAAGTAAATCAATTTAGTATCAATAAAAACCCAAAATCAACCCAATCATTTCTAAATTTTACATACTTCACCTAATTAAGTATTAACTCAATTAAATTCATGCACACCACGGTTCCCTGTGGATTGACCCCGAACTTATGCTATACTAAAGTTCTAAGAACAGGTAATTAATTTGGGATGCATATAAATTCAATCAACGATAAGCGGAGACCAAATTTTGGAGCCGTTGCCGGGGACCCCATTTGGTTTTAGTGCTAAGATTTAAATTGTGTTAATAATTGATTTAAGTGAAAATAAAACTCAAATTTTTTTAACAATATCTTTTCTAAACCCATTTATTTTTTTTTATTTTTCCCTTTTACGCCTGGTTTTCTTTTTTTTTTGTGCAGAGCTTAAAGTGTATGTTTAGACGTTTTACACGATCCATAAGTTCCGAGTCTTTGGAATTAGTTCCGCTTGACCCAAAAATCGAACGGACCTTGCTTCATCATTGGCGTACACAGACAGAAACTCACAAACATCAACCACAACCTATGGAGAACAAGGAAGAGGGAGCACCATCCGTAGATGCTGCGGCTGAGCATCAGTACCACGATCAGCAGCCTCCCACTGCTGGTCTATCGGAGCAACCTCCTGGAGCCTTCATGGAATTCTTCCCAAGGGATTACCAATGGCCGCCGCAACAACTCTTCCCACGACCATACTTTGCCCCTCAGGAGAAGTTTATGCAAGATCCACCCCATCAACAACAACCTCCAAGACTTACCCTTATAGAGTACAGACTTCCATCGATTCACGGAGATGATACGTGCATTGTTCGTCCTCCAGTCCAGGCCCAGCACTTCGAGATCAAGCCTGCTATCATGCAGCTGATCCAGAACACCGTCCAATTTGGAGGCCTGGCCAGTGAGGACCCGAACGCCCATCTCTCCAATTTTCTGGAGATCTGCGACACCTTTTGGTACCATGACGTGTCTGAGGACGCCATACGTCTTCGACTATTTCTCTTTTCTCTACGAGATAAGGAAAAGGACTGGATCAAGGGGTTGCCACAATGATCTATCCTCACCTGGGAGGAGCTAGCCCAGGCGTTCCTGTCTAAGTACTTCCCACCATCCAAGACGGTGACACTCCTGAATGAGATTCATAACTTCCAGAAGCACGACTCCGAGTCATTGTACGAGTCCTGGGAATGCTTCAAGGAGATGTTATGAAAATTCACCCATCACGGACTCCCACTCTGGATGCAAGTTCATACCTTTTATGGAGGACTTACCATGAATACCAAGTCCGTGGTGGATGCTGTTGCTGGAGGTACGGTGATGCGAAAGTCCCATGAAGAACTATTCAAACTACTGGAAGACATGTCTGCCAATAGATTCCAGTGGAACTCCGAGCGGGGGACTCAAAAGCGAGGTATGCACAACATTGACGCTACCACTATGTTAGCTGCTCAGTTGGACTCTGTGTCCAAGAAAATCGACGCATTGAACCTCAATGGAGCATCTCAAGTTCATGCAGCGAACCATCCAGCATGTGGTGACTGTGGTGATAACAACATCATGGGAGAATGCCTGGGATCGACTGGAGGCCCCTCGACGAGCGAGGTGAGTTATGTTGCCCAAAATCGAGGGCCCAACCAGTACCAACAGTACCAGAACCCGGCATGGCGAGATCAACAGAACATAGGCTGGGGCCAACAACAGCAGAATCCTCCGCCCCAGCGACCGCCTAACTACAACCAGCCTCCATATCAAAACCAATTCCAAAGGCCGCAACAACCCCAGTAGGGTCCTTATCAGCAACAAGGGTATCAAAACCCTCATCCACAACAGCCATGATAGCCAACTCCTCCACCGGCTCAACAACTACCTCAGCAGGAGAACACCTCAAGGTTAGAGGATCTGATGACTAAATTCATATCTACTACTGAGACTCAGTTCCAGAATCCGGAAGCTTCGATTCGAGGCTTGGAGAATCAGATTGGCCAGCTGGAAAATCAACTCTCAGGGAGGCAGCCCGGTACACTACCGAGGAACACCGAAAAGAATCCAAGGGAGGAGGCCAATGCTATCATGCTACGGAGTGGGAAAACGCTCCACCAGAACCAATCAGCACAGCAAGGTGAATCCACACCCACTATTCAAGAAAAAGGTACCAATACCGACCCCTTCTCATTCAAAAGCCCGCAGAATGAGGCTTTACAAAATAAAGAAAAAGACGTAATCCAACCATTCAAGCCTGCCTTACCCTTTCCGGAAAGATTGAAGCAGAGGAAGCTGGACCAACAATTCAGAAAATTCATGGATATTTTCAAGAAGCTACATATCAACATACCATTTGCGGAGGCCCAGACACAAATTCCAACATACGCCAAATTCATGAAGGAAATACTCTCAAATAAGAGGAAGATGGAGGTTTTGGGTGTTATTTCACTAACGAAGGAGTGCTCCCCGGTGGTTCAACATTCCATTCCTCCCAAACTACAGGATCCAGGTAGTTTCACCATTCCTTGTACTATTGGATCCTGCGATTTTGGGAAGGCCCTCTGTGACTTAGGGGCCAACGTGAACCTTATGCCCCTTAGAGTTTTCAAGAAGCTGGGACTCCATGAGCTCAAGCCTACCCGCGTTGCCCTTCAACTTGCTGATCGATCCATCAAGCACCCGAAGGGACTACTCGAGGATGTACTAGTCAAGGTGCGTAGGCTGATCCTTCCCACTGATTTCATCATTCTCGACATGGGGGATGACCTGGAAGCACCTCTTATACTTGGAAGACCTTTATTGGCAACTAGAAAGGCTCTCATTGATGTGCACCAAGGGGAGTTTATTTTTTGGGTAGGTGATGAAAGAGTTTCCTATAACGTCCTCAAAGCCGTCAAACATGATTCCTTGTCAGAGCATGAGGACTGTTATGCAGTGTCCACCATGGTTAATCATTTTAGCGACAAAGGGGATGAACTGGTATGTTCTTTTATTTCGAATAATTTAACTGATCCAGATATTATATTAGAAGAAGCGCCAGAAGACTTGCAATTCATAGAAGGCCAGGGCAACCACTATTAGCAGCGTGCAGTTGTTCCAGATAGTTTGGAACGGGACAAGGTGCAGCCACTTGTGCCTTTGATTTTAAAGGCACCTAATCTCAAACTGAAGCCTCTTCCATCTTCTCTCAAGTATGGGTATTTAGGACCCAATAAAACTTTTCCTGTTATACTTAATGAAGAACTATCACAGGAGTAGGAAGATGCACTTCTACAGGTTCTCAAACAACGGAAGCATGCTATTGGGTGGACAGTCACTGATCTGAAGGGAATCAGCCCTACCATTTACACTCACAAGGTGCTACTTGAAGAGGCTTCCAAGAAATCTCAGCAACCGCATCGACGCTTGAATCCTCCCATGAAGGAAGTTGTAAAGAAGGAGGTGATAAAATTATTGGATGCAGGCATCATCTATCCCATCTCGGATAGTCTGTGGGTGAGTCCTCTCCAAGTGGTACCCAAAAAGGAGGGCATCACTATGATTTTAAATGAAAAGAACGAGCTCATCCCTACACGCACTATCATGGGATGGCGATTCTGTGTGGATTACCAGAAGTTAAACGATGCAACAATAAAGGATCACTTCCCCTTTCCATTCATGGATCAAATGCTAGAGAGGCTAGCAGGGCACAACTTCTATTGCTTCCTCGATGGTTTTTCCGGTTACAACCAAATCTCCATTGCTCCGGAGGATCAGGAAAAGAGCACTTTCACTTGACCCTACGACACATTTTCTTATCGAAGGATGTATTTCGGCATGTGCAATTCCCCCGCCACCTTCTAGCGCTGTATTCTATCCATCATCCACGACATGGCGGAATGAATATTGGAGGTATTCATGGATGATTTTTCCATTTATGGAAAATCATTTACCATTTGTTTACAACACCTAGAACTTTTTTTGGAAATATGTGAGCACACTAACCTAGTCTTGAACTGTGAAAAGTGTCATTTCATGGTGAAAAGTGGCATAGTCCTTGGAAACAGAATTTCAGCGAAAGGGATAGGGGTGGACCTGGTGAAGATCGAAGTCATTTCACGACTACCAATACTGAATTCCGTCTGTGCCATCCGCAACTTCCTAGGGTATGCAGGATTTTACAGGCGGTTTGTCCACGACTTCTCCAAAATAGCCCAGCCCCTCACCAATCTTCTAACCAAGGATTCCATATTTGAGTTCGATGACCATTGTGTCAGATCTTTTGAGCATCTAAAGAAGCACCTTGTGGAAGCTCCAGTTATGATTTCTCCCAACTAGGAGGAACAATTTGAGGTGATGTGCGATGCGAGCGACTACGCCGTAGGAGCAGTCCTAGGATAGCGACTTGACTGGATTTTTCGACCTATATATTATGCCAGCAGGATGCTCAACGAGGCATAGATTAACTACACCACCACAAAAAAGGAGATGCTTGCAGTGGTTTTTTCATTTGACAGGTTTCGTTCTTACTTAGTGTTATCTAAAGTTATTGTTTATACTGACCATGCAGCACTAAATTACCTACTCAACAAGAAAGACGCGAATCCCCGATTGATCCGCTGGGTACTCCTCCTGCAAGAATTCGATCTTGAGACCCGAGATAAGAAAGGGAGTGAGAACTTCATTGCTAACCATCTCTCCCGCCTCGAGCTGCCTCACATGGAGAAGGAAGAAGATTGGGAGATCAGGGAGGATTTTCCTGATGAGCACCTCTTTTCGATCTGTGAAACACCTCGACCATGGTATGCTAATATCTCTAATTTTCTGGTTACAGGTGTCGTTCACCCCGACCTCTCCTTCCAGCAAAGGAAAAGAGTTTTCTCTAATGTGAAAAGGTACTTCTGGGAGGATCCTCTACTATTCCGATCCTATGTAGATGGAGTGACCCGCCATTGCATCCCGGAGAATGATGTTCATGGTGTCCTGGAGTTCTGTCACGCCTCACCAGTAGGAGGACATCATGGCCCGGACCGTACCATAGCTAAGATCCTGCAGCTTGGATTTTTCTGGCCCACCATGCATAGAGATTCCTAGGCCTTTGTTTCCTGTTGCGATCAGTGCCAGAGGACAGGTAATGTGGGACGTAGAGCCGAGATGCCTCAGCACCCCATCCTGGAGGTCGATATTTTCGACGTCTGGGGCATAGATTTCATGGGTCCTTTTCCCCCATATTTTGGGAACACTTACATCCTGGTTTGCGTCGACTATGACTCCGAATGGGTGGAATCTACTACTACAGCTCATGACACAGCCAAGGTAGTCATAAATTTCTTAAAGAAAAATATCTTTAGTAGATTTGGAGTTCCACGAGTACTGATCAGCGATAGAGGGACCCACTTCGACAACACACTAATGAGAGGAATACTATTGAAGTATGGAGTAAAACATCAGATGGGGACACCATATCATCCCCAATCTAGTGGATAGGTAGAGCTCTCCAATTGTGAGCTCAAGCAGATCCTGGAGAAAACCGTGAACACTTCACGGGAGGACTGGTCCAAGAAGTTAGATGATGCCTTGTGGGCATATCAGACTGCATTCAAAACACCACTGGGAATGTCCCCATTCCGCCTCGTCTATGGAAAGACCTTCCATTTGCTAGTAGAACTGGAACACAAAGCCTACTGGGCCGTCAAAGCCCTGAATTTTGATCTAAAGGCAGCTGACGAGAAATGGAAGTTCCAACTTTCGGAACTAGATGAGATCCGATTAGAGGCATACGAGAACGCCATGTTGTACAAGGAGAAGAAAAGAGCCATTCACGACAGGATGATATCACATAAATCTTTCCAACCCGGTGATCAGGTACTTCTCTTTAATTCTCGTCTTCACTTATTTTCAGGGAAGTTAAAGTCATGCTGGTCGGGACCATTCCACGTTATCCATGTATTCCATCACGGATCCGTAGAAATTTCTGGAGAAGATGGTCAACCATTCAAGGTAAACGGGCAGTGCTTGAAAGCTTACCATCCTACAGATAACATGGTGGGAACGTTGTCCACCATACTCCTCTGGTAAGCAAGGTAATTAGGTTGAGCCAACGACCTAAAACAAAGGCACTTCCTGGGAGGAAACCCAGAGGTTACACGTTGTGTACCACTTTTTTTTACATGACATGTACTTATCTTTTTCATTTGTAATCTTAATATAAATCTATATAATAACAAATAAATAACCAGGGATGATTCTGGTGCCGATGGCAAAGTCACTGGAGTTTATTCAAGCCGTCCTCAGTTCGAATCCTTCTGACCTACCTTCGGCATGAGGTTCCTCATTTTAATTACACGACGTGTGTGGTATTTTCAATATATATATATATATACATGTGTATAATAAAACCCATGGTGGGGATGGGCCGGTTGGATAGAATCGTCATCCGGTTTCAAAAGACCCGGGTTCGAATCCAGACAACCGTCTCATTTCCATCATTTTTTCTTTTAATAAAACCACACTACGTGTACTCTGATATACGCCATGTGCGCCATGATTCTTCAAATATAAATGAAATTTTTTTCAAAAATAAGAAATTACATGCAGGTGAAGTTGGAGGATTGGCAAAGTCTCGACACCAGGTTCACAAGACCCGGTTTCGAATCGCGCTAATCTCCCCGCCTCACCCCCATCCTTTCCTAAATAAAAACCACACACCGTGCTTTTCTTTCCTTCTATGTGTATAGTTCATATAGAATAAATATATATATAAAATAAATATGAACAGAAGAACAACATTTTCTCCAGTGGGTGAAGGCGTCTGTTCGGCCGATTGGCAGTTCAAATCCCGCCCAAGCACCGGACCAAAGGTTGTACTACTCTTTTTCTTATTTAAAAATACACGGCGTGTATTTCCCGAAATACGTCATGTATAGGCTTATGTATAATAGAATTTGTCAATATTTATATTTTTTAATTGTTAATAATAATTATTATATAGTTTACTATAATAATTATATTTTATAATTAAAAAAAAACAGGATACACGGTGTTTACTTTACATACACGCAGTGTACCTCGGCTATATAAGCCGCGGGCCACCCAACTTGAGGCCATGTTGAACAGCCGCCCAATTTCTCCCTTCTTCCCATTTCTTCTCCCGAACGCCATCTGAACCCCCTTTTGCCAAATCCGTCGATTTGGGGCATTTCAAGTTCTGATTCCTCTCACATTGTGATCCTCAATCCAGGTACACCATTCTCCACCCTCTATTTCAAATTTTTAGACTCGTTTAGGGTGTTTTTCGGATCGGCCAACCGTTCGACTTTCGGCAGTACACGACCAAGAAATGAAGAACACACGCCGTGTACTTCTGAACATGGCCTCAGAATGAATTTTCAGAAATTTGAATACACGCGGTGTGTATGTTCAGTATACACCATGTCCGTTTCATCGTGTTCGAGTACACCTTTGCACACGGTCTCACACACCATTTTCATTTACACGGCGTGTGTTTTTGGTACACGCCGTGTCCGTTGTTTGTGTTGGCCCCTTCGTGTGTGGCGCATAACACGGCCTGTCACCCCATGTTCCAGAACACGGCGTGTATGTTCTGTACACGCCGTTTCCTTTATATCTGTAGCCAGCCTGTGTCTCCCCCTCTGCACGACCATGTTATTCATGTGCAGTCCACACCGTGTCCAGAAACTACACGGTGTGTATTGTTTTCTATGAACTGATAAAAACATGGTCGTGTCATTTTTTACATGACCACCTGCACTTTTATGAGGACACAACATGTATGTTCTGTACACGCCGTGTCCTTTTACATGGTCTCTTTCCACCCTCGGCGTGTCTTTCCAGAGAACACGGGATACTCTCCATTTCTGACTACACGCCGTGTACTCTGGAGTACACGCAGTGTACTTTTATTTTCCAGTTTTCTCACATTTTCTTTGTTTTATTTTCTTCATTTTTCTTTTTATTTTGTTTTGTTTCCTTTTTCTTTATATTTCAGGATATGGCAGATCATGATCATTCATGCGGGAAGCGGCCAGTCTCTGCCACTGAGGGCGAGGAGTCCAGTTATCGTTGAATCCGACTCCGACCACCTACGTAGCCGGACCCCGATGCTCCGGTCTTTGAGCTCCCTCCATTGGCCGTTCTTCTGCCACTCACTCCCTCTGAGGCGGTCGTACCTTCTTCTGCTGCACCAGCTGCTAATTTCCCTGTACTATCATCCTCAGCAACTGGTCCCTCTTCGATCACACCTTCCACCGAGCCACCTTCTACTTCGGCAGATCCACTTTCAGCGCCAGACGTTGTTGCTACACCGGTACCTGGGCTGGGACCTGAAGGGGCACCCTATCCCTGCACGGTATTCCCTGTCACCGACCTCACATACGACATGCTCCAGCTCTTCTCTCATCGGCCGATACCATTGAGCGACCAGTACCTTGACAACAACATTCCGTAGCAGCTCGGTATTTGGGAGGAGTTGGAGGTACTTCTCGGGCACACCGCACTCCTCGAGATTTTCCAGGTCAGCACTCCTGTGTTCTGAGATTTATTTTTGGAGTTTGCGGCCTCCTTTGAGTTCGATGGAGCGGAGTACTGAGAGACACCTGGCGATGCGGTGCCAGTAGTTCAATTCCGGCTAGGCGGCCGACGATTTTCTCTGACGATGACATAGTTTGGCCGAGGGTGCGGCTTCTACCCCCATCCTATCACACCACCCCCCATTTATGACTTGACCCGGCCCGAGCGCTCTAACCTTATTTCCATGTGGCGGGGGATCGCTGGGCCTGACCACTGATACTCCCCCACTTCCCAGAAGAGCACTCTTATAGCCGACCCTACCCTTCGCTTCACCCACCAGTTCTTCAACGCCATCCTTTTTCCCCGCCATGAGGATATGGGGGTCATGACCGGCCGTGACGTGGAGCTTCTTACCTGTGTCATCCGGCACGCCTACCTGGACCTCCCCTATCTGGCCGCCTCCTATTTTCACTCCATGTTTACTGGTTGTCAAGGAAACCTGAACGGCGGGTTTTACACCACCGGTCTTGT
This sequence comes from Viscum album, assembly GCA_963277665.1. Classification (NCBI taxonomy): domain Eukaryota; kingdom Viridiplantae; phylum Streptophyta; class Magnoliopsida; order Santalales; family Viscaceae; genus Viscum; species Viscum album. The sequence continues at coordinate 958,762,915 of OY728138.1, read as the reverse complement.
CTACCACTTGGGGGTATTCGATCCCTCATTACCTCATGACTTGATAGGTTCACCCCAGTGGATGGAATTCCTCATGCTCATTTGCATGGGATTGGTCCGGAAGCAAGGGGTGCCTACATCCTTGCTCAGGCTCGAGCCCCCCCCCCCCACCTGCTGAACCTGCCCCACCAGCTGACCTCTCTCCTCCTTCCCCACCCCTTCTAGCTTCTACACCTCCTACTGACCCCACTTCTTCTAAAATTATGTCTTTTGTCCCATCCCCCATCCCACCTACCCCCGCACCCTTGGTCGACCCGGCCATTTACCTCCGCCTAGACACGATGAAGCAGAAGTTGGCCAGTATCATCAGCCGCCCGGACACCATTGCATGCCATTTGATTCATCTGGATGACCTCCAGGACCAGATGAAGCATCTGTTGGTGCATATTTCTCAGCATCTTGGTGTTCCACTGCCTCAGCCACTAGCCTCTGCCTCCGTTCCTGGCCCTTCTGCTGCTTCTCCACCGCCGTCTCCTATGCCGGCCACCTCTTCTGTTCTTATGACTAAGGTGATCTCTGCTACTGCCATTTCTTCCGGGCCAGGGCCTACTACTGAGCTTCTGATCCCGAGTCTCGCACCTGTGGCTCCTACTTCTTCAGCTACTCTTCCCGATGCCGAGTCAGATCCTCACCCTTCCACGCCTCCTGCGCCGTCTCTACCGGCTGATTCTGTATAGGATGATGCCTCCCATGAGGCGACCCCATGATAGTGACATTTTCCTTTATCTTATATATCTTTTCTGTCATTTTTTGTGTTGTGATTTTATGCATGTTTGTAGTTTTCTTTTTTCTCGACAGTCACAGGTACGGGCATGGAGCGCCTTGGGCATCACTTTTCACGAGGGGATTATTTTTCCATTTCTATTTTCTTTCTGTTTGGATTTTCTTCTTCCATTGCTTTCCCTCATTTTGTCCCCCATTTTCTTCCTTTTTCCCACCCTTTACCTTGCTGTTGCACTTGGTGGACCATGTGCATTATTAAGTGTGGGGGCGCATCTATATCTTTCACCTTAGTCTTTTCCCTTAAACTAACTTAGGAGACATCATTATTAGACTCTATTTTTGTAAATGTAATGCAATTTTGGTTAATCAGTCTTATAAATTCTAGAGTTATCAGTAGGAACTTTTGGAAGGGTTACATTCTTTTTAGTTTTTAAGTATTTTAAAATGATTGCTGATATAGTTTCAATTGCAACCTTTTATCCTTGATTAAATTACATTAATTAGGCTAATCATTTATTTGCATGCCATGACCTGATTGTCCCTTTATTATTTTTCCACTCCTGAGAGGTATTCTAAACCATTTTTCGTATTTCTTTTCTAATACCCTCTTTCTTGAGAGATTCTTAGGTTATGCATCACTACCAGAATTTGCAAGTTTTTCTTTTCGACACATGAATAAATTTTTGAATTACTTTAACATGATTGAGGAATTAGATTGTTTCAACCCCTTTATCTTGAGACCTACCCTACATTTAATCTTCGTTAAGACCATAGAAGCCATGAACAACCTTTATTGGAATCCACATTACAAGCCTATTTCCCTTCCTACCCTATTTCTTTTTAAACTTTGCATGATTATTCATTTAAGATTTAAAGAGGGAGTTGGAAATACATGACATATTTTTGTGTACAACAATGAAAGAAATTTTGGGGGAGTGCCTCTTGATTATTTGGGGCAGAATGGGTTCCAAACATCTACTCATTGTATTCATAAGGGATTCCCTTGTGTTTCGTTGTAAATAAAAAAAACAACAAAAAACAAACAACAAGGGGACCTTATGATTATTTTCCCATAAACCCAACTTGCCTAAGGAAGTTGGTGACGATTAAAAAAGCATTTGACTAAGCTTTTTAAGGATGTATGTTCAGTGAGCTTTACTTTGAATATCATGCAATGTTGTTTAAAGGAATTATACATCATTTTCCAAACCTCAGAATTTATTTTCATATCTGAACCTACCAACCCTTAGCCACAGAAACATCTGAACCTTATTGATAAAGCCCTCATGATTTTTGTAATTCAATTTTTCTGAAGTAGAGAACAAGATATCTTCCAAACCTATGGATAGAGTGTATATGCCTTGGATTGAGCATAACTTTGATCAAAAATATCTTGAGTGTGGAGTGTGATTTTAACTGGTAAGGTAAATCATCAAGTGGCATGTTTATTTTTGAAAGGTTGAAAAATGTGTTGAAAGAGGATGAGAGTAGTTAATTACATTATATATGAGGCATGATTTTAATCTCTTATGAATTGAATTTGTTTGTGCCTTTTAGAATTTTTCCTCAAAAAATTTATCAATTATACGTTTGATTAATTAAATGCCTTCCTTTTAAAGTATAGGGTCTCTTAATTAGATGTTGAGATTTTTCTTGAGGGCAATAAAAAGACTAAGTGTGGGAGAATTTGATGCACCCAATTTGTGTATACATTTTCCATATATAATTGAAGATAAAAACATGTTTTCATCAAATATCTGTTGTTTTATGAACATATTCTTTGATTTTGGTGATTATGTTTACTTTCAGGAGCTTTCTGGCTAAATACACGAATCAAGGGATGCATGTGAAAATTTTGAAACTACAGAGCGTGTAATTTTATACACGCCATGTACATCCAGGAAGGGACACAGACCGAAGGAGGGAGTGCACGCCCATGTCACCAGACAGAAGATACACGCCGTGTGTGGCGGCGCTACACGCCATGTCTGCTGTTCTAGAAGGGGCTGGCGGCCAAAATTTTGATACTACACACCGTGTATGGTGGCGCTACACACCGTGTACACTCAACTTGCAGGCAGCGCTGTGTGCAAAAGTCAAAAATGTCATGCTCGACCACCTGCCAGTGGAGAAAATGGCTCCAAAACACGTTGACGAAAAGTACACGGCGTGTACTTTCTATACACACCGTGTACTTTATTTTTCTATAAAATGAGGCCTTGGCCTATGGATTTAAGGAGTTGAGAACCATCGGAGGAGAGAGAAGCTCTGCTACCACCATTCCCGAAGTCGCCAAGGTGCCATCATTCTGCCATTCCACCATTCCACCTTCTGATACTCTTCCTCGATGCCTACACGATGAATCCGTCAGGTATCACATGTGTCGTTTCTCTCCTAAATTCTATGTGTAACTAAACCCCTCGTGTTGGGGCTGTGGATGATGGGATCATAATTTGTATATTGTTTTATATAGTTGTGTTTTAATCATTGTAATTCATATTACTCTTCTTAAGCCACTGTTTAATATAACTGAGAATTCTTAGCAGGACCAAGTGAAGGATTCTCAGCGATACAAAAGAAAAGTAATGGTGAAAACATCCATGACCATTGGAAGGTTTTCAATGATTCAAATAATGGACTGGACGTAATAAAGAATTAAGGACTTTGACTACCGGACCAAGGAGTCAGATACTCTAATTCCAAACAAGAGGAACCAGACCAAAGAAATCTTGTAATAAAATGAAATCCTGAATGATTGAATTATTATGAACAACACAACAATTTAAACAATCTTCATAAGAACTCCTTATTAACCATAGCCCCGACAGGTCGTTTCTTTCCATTTCTAAGAACTCTTTAAATTTACCCATTGTTTTCTTTCAAACTGTATCCATTCTTCAAAGTAAATCAATTTAGTTTCAATCAAAACCCAAAATCAACCCAATCATTTCTAAATTTTTCATACTTCACCTAATTAAGTTTTAACTCAATTAAATTCATGCATGCCACGGTTCCCTGTGGATCGACCTTGAACTTATGCTATACTAAAGTTCTAAGAACAGGTAATTAATTTGGGATGCATATAACTTCAATCAACGATAAGCGGAGACCAATAGACTCTATATTAATGTATCAATCCATTAATGAAAAGATAAAACAAGAGTTTTTTATACCTGTGTAAAGATAAATTACAAGATACATAATGGTACGATGCAATATCTGTGTAAGGTTAGTGGGAAATCTTGAATTTCCTAAAGGTAATTCACTACTGGGATAAAGGTAGGTGGATATCTATATAAAGTTAATCTTGGATATACTATGGTTACTTAAACATAGGCACATTAATCTATAAGATATGTAACAGAACTAGATGCTATGTTAAAGCCACAGTAATGTTTAAGACCTATATAATGGTAATAAAACATATAAGTTAGAATATTTATTCTAAATAAATAGAGAATAAAAGAAGTTAATGTAGATGATGATTATTCCATTCTTTAAGGATTTAAATAATATTTATTTATCTAAGTGTATATTTTTTCCTAGTTATTTAGGTTGAAACATCAATCCAAAGGTGACACTGGAAGAGTTTGGAATCTGAGATACTTCACACTGAAGGAATATATGCCACACCCCATGAGATATGAAATTAAGAAGAGATCACACCACAGGGTAAACTATTTGGCTATATTGTTGGCTGTTTCAGATAACAATACCACCTATGGGAAACAATGAGATATAAAATACTATATTATTTTATTAGAGGCCATTTTGAGTAGTACTCAACACTATAATTCTATCAAATGGATATCTACACTATAAATTGTTTTTCTACATCACAATGCATGAAGGTCTATTCATATGTATAAGAATTCAATAGAAATATAACTATCGATTTTTCCGTTCATATGAGGATGTGATTTTTTAAATACACTATGAAGGAAAAGTTGAGTCTTTATGAGTTTTTAAAAGAATATATAATCTCATTTTTAAATAACATTTAAAACCAATGATTGCGGAGAATTACACAATCCTTTTTTTATTTTAAAATGACACTTTTAAAGTCTAAGAAATTATATAATAGATATAGATCACAATACTTATTTCAAGTGATTTTTTTGTATCAAATATAGGAATAAATGTATGTTGAGAAACAATAGAGGATAAGTTTCATGATATAATTTTTTGATGGATGGATAGTGATAATATACTATGATTCACTATCATAGTGAGTTTGAGTAAGGAAAAATGAACTAGGATAACCAGATGCAAAGACTTTAATAGAAAAGGGCTATAATTTTCCTACAAGTAGAGATAGAAGTTTAAGACATATTAAAAAGAGGTTTTGGAAGACCATCAAGATTAAGGAAAAGGTGATTCATTCTACACTATCTGGGAGGTATGAGTTGTGTATGATAGTAACAATAACTTTTGGGAGGCTGGACTATATGATGAAGTATAAACATACATCAATGGGATGTAGAAGAACATGACGAGTTTTCATGTAATCATGGGGGGATACTATTCTATCATTACCACTAAAATCTATAACCAAGGTTCATAACTGGTTGTAGTTGTGAGTTGGATCACATTGAGATTGAACCTTGTGAATTCTCATGTCATGTACCCTTTACTTACTACATTATTTTGGCGAGGCAGTGAAAAAAATAATATTGTATCAAATATTTAACTAGATAAAGAGGTTTAATTTATAAGAAAAATTCATAAAATAAAAAAGATCAATAATTCACCATTTCCACCTCTCAGTGTTCACAACTGATTTGGGAATTATAAGTGGTATCAAAGAATGTTTTCATATAAAATGACCCCAACATCACTAAACATTTATTATTTAGAGTTTGAATTTAGTAAAAATTATAGTATTTCCTTTCTTTGATGGTTAGATAATTTATATATGGAAGTATAATATGCTTCCATATATGCTTTAATAAGTACTGAAAGTAAGTGAGTTTATTACAAAGGGTTTTATCCCACTTAAAATATATAGTCCCATGGCCCATATAGATAAGTTAGATTATTAAGTGGATTGAAAAAAAAGATTTTCATACTATCATACCTATATAAAAATTTTACACCATAGATATGAGACTTAAAACTAATAAGGAAATGTGGGAAAAAACTAAGAATGTGTATGAAAGAAATTTTAAGATCAAGGAATCCAAGATTTGGATTTCTAGATCCATGTTTGATGATATTTTAATGTAAAATTATATGAATATTATAGATTACTTTTATCATGATAATAAGATAATGAATAATATTAGAGGATTTTTTTATTAATTTTAGGATTTAACTATTGTAAAAAATATCATAACAAATTTCATCAATGGACTTGATTTAATGATATCATCCCTAGAAGAAATTATATAACTATATCTTAATGAATTTAATAAAAATATTATAAATTATGAGATGAGAAAATCCTTAATGTTTAAGAAGAAATAAAAGTAAGGGAAGTACATGATAAAATATAAATTAAATAAAATAAAAGATGAGAATTATGATATGTTTTAAGATTAGAAAGAAATTGAATTTTAAGATTATAAGAGTGTGATAGGTCTTATATAGAAGTTGTTGAAAATTGGAAAAGTTGGGTATATAGGAAGATACACTTTAAGGTATTATAAATTTAAAGGTTTTGGACATTCAACCTTAAATTTACCAAATAAGAACATTTAATATGAGTCCGATAGATAATGATAAAATGCTTCAAGCAATGAAGTCTTATACTAAATAAGATCTAAAAAATCTTGAAAAGAATATTCAAGGATGAAGAGGAGACCATCAATAAAGGACAATAATAACTTAATGATTAGAGAGAATGATGATGACTCATTGTCATAGCCTGATTCAGAATATGATGTTTCTTCTAAACTCTATACAACCTTCATAACTCAAGTCATATAATATGAAGACTCATCAAAAAATAATGATAAAGGTAATAGACTTTTTCTGAATATATGGTTTGGATTGAACCTGATGTTTTCCACGAGAAAAAACCATCATAAGAAGAACATTAAATGGATTGATAAAGGAATATGAATTTAATATGAAAAGGAATTTTATATCATTAAATAAATATATATTACCAAGGTAAAAATTTTAGAACATCATAAAATAATAAAGGAACCTACTACTAATCATTTTATAAAAGTGAAATGCACTGTGTTGCATTTGTTGTCAATGAGGCATGATGTTGTCATGGAATGAATGGATGTCAAGGAATGTCAAGATGTGAATGACAAAGGATGTGATGGTTTTGGTGAGGAAAGGAGAATGGCCATGGTACTAAGATGAATGTCACTTAGGATATTCACTAAGTGACATAGGAGATGATGGTTGAAACATTCTCTAGTAATATCAGCCGATTGTAGAACTGATCTTAATGTTTCAATAATTGTATCAAGATGATACTAAGTTACACCACTTGAAGAATGGACGATGATGGAGCATCATCATTAAATCAGACGATTGTTGAGCTGTTCTTAAAGTTCCAAGAACTTTTATCAACTAGATACAATGTCACAACAATGTTTGAAGACCATGCATTGTCATAACAATGCATGAGGAGATGAAGATGATCCATCCACAATCACTGAGTGGATGATGTGAATTAATGAAGACCATGTACTATCTCTTAGTGCATGATGAATTGAAGATGATCCAACTTCATCTCTGATTGGATCATTGAAGAATGTTGATGAATTATTTGATTGAGGAGCATCGGTTGAAGGAAGACCCTTTAGGACGTCCATTCTTAAATATTGAATACAAGATTAAGAAGAGGAGGAATCCATTTGAAGAAGAAATGATGAAGAAGTGAAGGGAGTGGCATTTGGCATTTGAACATGGGTTACTTTGTTTTTATACAAAGTCCCTAAGTCTCTACTCTAGCAAAAAGGAAGCCACCAAGGGCCAGCCTTAAGGGTTCAACCCAAGGCACATGTGGGACTAGGTCACCACGCCCAAGGGGATCCCATGGGGCCAGCCCGAGAGGCCGCGGCCGTGTGTAAGCCGGGGCCACGCAGAGGGTCAAGCCTGCGCAGCCGGGGCGCCAGAGCGCGTGCCCGTGTGTGCATAGTGGGAACCAGTGGCGCGCCCGCAGGGAGCAGAGGTGGGCACAAGAGCGCGCCCGCTAAGAGAACACGGTGCGGGGTGGCACCGTGAGGGGAGAAGTTCAACTGGAGAGTGACAGGAAGCGCTTGGGTGATAAACCGTGGAAAAACCGGGAGCCGTTTCGATGTGGGACGCGGAAAACTCTCCAAGAGCGGATCCTGGCCGCACGATTGATCGCGCGCCAGATCTCGGCCGCACATCTCATCGTGCCGCTCCCGTTTAGATCCAGGCCGTTGAAGATTATTTGATCGCCTGATCCGACGGCTCCCCGTCCGTCTCCTTCCTCGAGCTCAGCCAAACTCCACCCACGACGTCGCCTGAACCAGAGGCCATCTGACCACCGGATTTCGAGTTCCCGGCCACCTCTGAAGGAAGTAAAGGCTCCATCCGGTTCAACTGGCTACACTGAACACGTACATGCATAAAAATATGCATGCATGCAACGAGGGGAGAATTTTGAGTTCGGCCGAGGCAAAAGAATATGCCGAGGCCACGGGGTTAATATTTTGCATGGATCTCCCTTAGACGAAGTCCGTGCATGCGTTCTAAGTCGCATGCACGTGAAGAAGATAAAAAATAAAGAACCCGCATTGAAACAGAGAATAAATCAAGATTTGAGGGAAATCTTGAATTCCCGAAATCTTCGGGAGATTAAAAATATCTCATGCGGATGAACCGCATCTCCCTTGCCTATAAAAAGAGAGGTCGATCCCTCGGTGATTCTTGCTGAATATTTTGTTGAAAACCCGGAGTCCCGTGAGAGCACCCTTGTGCCTCGCGAAGAAGAAGCCCCACACAACCCACTTGTGCGGTTGAAGTTCTCGGGACCACCCGAGGTCCCGAAGGAGTCCCCTGCGCGCCTCCCTTGCGCGACAGGAAGAACCCGAGGCCGCATTCTTGCGCGCCCGTGGTTGATTCCCTCTCTGCCTGCACACTTACACGACAGGAGGAAGGAGCCCACGGTGTTGCACCTTGAACACTCGAGGGCTTGCGCGGGTGTTGCACTTGCTCACCCCGTGGCCAGGTCACACTTGCACGGCTTCCCCTTGCACCGAGACCTTCCGCGCCTCCTTTGAAGGACAAAGGAGTTTGGGTGTGTTCAAGAAGAAGCCAATAAGGCCGTAGCCACATTTCCCCTTGTGTGTGTGCTTAGTGCAAGGAAGGATTGCACCTTGTGTGTGTGCCACTTGGGAGAACACCCTACGGGCAGTGGGTGTGCAAAGGAGGAAGGTCGTAGCCTTGTGGGTGCACACTTTGAAGAACAAATAAAAGAACATATTTTGTGTGTGTGCAAAACAAGAAGAGGAACAAGGCCGAAGCCTATGTGTGTGCACCAAGTGAAGACCACACATTTTGTGTGTGTGCAAAGTGAAGGAGGAAGGCTAAAGACTTACCTTAGTGGTGTGTGTGCAAAGGAATAAAAAGGCCGAACCTAGTGTCTGCACTAAGTGAAGTGTATGCACTTAGAAGAAGTGGAAGACTCTCACACTAAAGTATAACACACATTTATGTGTGTAATCAAAAGGAATTAAGTGTGTGAAGGAAGTGAGAAGGTGTGTGCTAAAAAGAATTACACCCTTTGAGGGTTTACTGCACCAAGAAGAGAAGAAGGGGAGTGCATGCTTGCATGCATGCACATGCACACGTGAACAAAGCCAAATCTGGTTGTGTGCATTTGAGGAGTCCAAGACCAGGAGATCTTGAAGAATTTTGAGAAGCCATGCAATCAGTGCATGAGGAACTAGAGATTCCATGCACTCAGTGCATGAAGTTGAAATGAACTGAGACTGGACCAGACTGAAGTTAAAGACATCAATTGTCTGAGTATTCAGTAATTGGAGAGAGGCCAGGTCATCCTTAGAAGAAGGAGATAAATCCTAAGCAAGACGAGAAGACCTGTTCACCACAAGTGATCAGAAGAAGAGCAAGGCCAACAGCCTTTATCCCAGGCTGCTGAGGATACTTGAAGAGCTTGAACATAAGAAGAGATACTCGTGCGACTCGAGGAGCCAAGAGAAGACCCTGTGGGACTCAGGGAGAAGAAGTATTTAGTGGGATTCTGGAGCAGGCCAGTGGGACTCTGGTAACACTGTGGGACACAGTATAAAGACCCTCCTGTGGGACTTAGGAGAGATATAGTGGGATGCTGTATCGACCATTGTAATTCTAACAAGTTATAATGGAAGAAACCATGTTGGGGCATATAACCAACATGGCAAGGACGTAGGCCTTTGGTGCCGAACCTTGTAAATCCTTGTGTCGAGTGCCTTTACATTTACTGCATCATTCGTGGAAAGGTGAGAGATAAAAGAAGAGTGGATCGAGGCTTTAACCAGCCATAGAGGTTTAATTGATAAGGAATCAATTAGTAAAAAGTTGTAAGGGATCACTGATTCACCCCCTCCCCCTCTCAGTGATTCACACTGATCTGGGCACTTCAATTGGTATCAGAGCGAAGGTTACCTCTAAAAGATCCAAGAGAGTCTATATGGAGTGCAGATTTGAGGAAATGAAAGAACAACCTCAAATGGAGATATCTGCCAAGACTCTGAAAAACAGAATGAAGAAACAGGCAAAGAAGATGAAGAAGAAGGTTGTTGCAATCAGAGAAACTCCTTCTATGGAAAGAAATGTGAAAGTCACATCAGATGAAAATTCCTTTTATCATTCTTCTGATGAAGCCTGCTCTAGTTGTGATGAAGATGGAAGAAACAATGATCTTCTAAATGCAATCAAATATCTTCAGAAGACAGTCCCCAAGGAAGTGGCAATGTGTATAGCTACAGGCATCCTTGATCTTCAAGAAGAAAAATTACAGCTAGAAGATGAAGCCAATTCTCTGGAAGTCCAATTGGCTAAAAGGGTTGGCATAACCAACACTCTCAGAAAGCTGGTGAAGTCTAAAGATGAAACAGTATCGCTTTGCAATGAAAGATATGAAGACACTACTGAAAAATTGCAAAGAAGCCTTTCTGAGAAAGAATTCTTTAAAGAAATAATCAAAGATGTTTACCATGCACTGGAGAAGAGGCATAAAGTATCAATGGTTGTTAAAGATGCAAAACTTGAAGACAAAGTAAAAAGGGTGAAGGAGCTTGACAACTCATTGCTTGAAATGAATAAGTTGCATGAAGGCCAGATAAAGCAGCTGGAAGAGAAATGGGAAGGAAGGCTAAGAACTATTGAGGATGAGAAGAACTCCCTCAATATGAAATGCTTAGAACTGGAGGTGATATTGAACAATCAGCAATCACCCAAAGCTGAATCCTCCCAGTCAGCTGAAAGAAGAAATGTTGCTACTCAAGTATGCATTGAGCAGGATGATTCCAAAAGAAGGACATCCCCTAATAAAAGGGAAACATCTTCTAAAAGGAAGGTACCATCCATCCCATCTTGTACTAATGCTTCTAATTGTGTTTCCACAAAAAGTGCAGGATGGAAGAATAATTCCAAACAAGTATGGATGGAGACAATGAAGAAAGAAAGCTCTCCTGATGCAGCACAACAATTCAAGACAAGTACCCTACAATCAGAAGGAATCAAAAAGTCAAGATTTGGGGGGTCAATGTTGGTGTTGTAACAAGTATGGGCATTGTGCAAAGGATTGTTGGTACAATCCACTGAATGCCAAAGCACAGAGGAAGCCCATGCCAAGGGGGAGCAAGCCAGAGGAAAAGAGGCAACATCCACAGGTCCAGAGACATCTGTTTACTTCTAATAGATTTGGATTGCTTGATAACATCTGGGATGTGTGAAAAAGTGGTTAAATAGATACATGTCAATCTCCAACTGTATCCAGATCTCAAATTAAGAAAATATCACAGAACCTGGCTCAGAAAGAATCCTTGGGAAGCATGAAGAAAGTTGAAGATGCTCCCAAGAAGGTTTTGAAAAAGGAAAAGAAGTCCTTAGAGTCTAAATCCAAGAAGGGTGATGCATCCAGAAGGACCACCAAGAAAACATGCTTCTACTGTCGAAAGAAAGGTCATACCATGGATCTTTGTAAACAAGCCATGAAATTCAATAGAGGAAGACTGGACTCAAATAGACAATCAATCCAGATGTAGCAGAAGGGATTGGTTGAAAACAAGTTGCCTAAGAAAGGTAGCTTGAAAGCATCAAAGGAACCATGTGGAATATACAAAACTGAGGCCACACTTCCAAGTGACTTACTAGTCATATGGCCTAATCAGTTGCAACTTGCCAGAGAACTACAAAGAGCTGAAGATGAAGTTCTGGAAATAGCTAAGGAAAAAGGAAAGAAAAATATTTCACATGAGGATCAAGTTCTGTGTGTGAGGTGCAATCAAGCTGGACATACTAGTGATAAATGCATGATATTCATTCCATCTCAGAAGGGATTATTCAAAAGAATGAAGATTGCACCAGGAGACTCTAGTGTTCAGAAGGCACTTAGAAATAGAGGAGTCACACACAAAGAAGTTAAAGAGGTGTTGATATCCACACCAGCACAAACATCATTGAAGATCAAATGTGCAAGTGTGAAGAATGGTGAAAATGGGACATCTTGGTTGAGATAATCTTCTCAACCTTGTTGTTCACATTGATGAACCAAGGAGGTTCCATCTTATTCCCTAATCACTTGTATTTACATGTGCTAACATTGCAGGTAATTGAAGATGACGATCATTCTCAGCTGGAGGATGGTTTTGGAAAGAATGGAGTGCACCCCTTGAGGGGGAGCCAATCTGGAGAAGATGGTATTCTAAGATTTAATACCATCTTGAGAAAAGCTGAAGGTATTCCAATCATACATTCATCCCTTGTTTCTTAATTGTATTCATCATGACAATTAAGGGGGAGTATTGATTGAAGGCAAATGAATGAAAGGGGGAGATTTATGTTTGCACCTAAACTTTCTGATGTGTTTGGTGAAGTATGTGCATGATTTAGCAATTCATTGATATATCTTAAAATTTTCAAACCCCTGAAGCATGATCTCACATGTACTGTGAATTTTGGACAACATTGAGTTCCTTGGTTACATCACTATTTTTTTCTACACCGGGTTAGCCCACGTAGACTTAGAGTTGATTTACTAAAGGTTCTTTGCTAAAGAGAACATGTGACATCATCCCTCTCTTAGTGCTTTTCAAGAAGATTCTATTCGAAGGGAGGAAGAGATATTTTGGAAGAGAGCCACACCACATCTTTGCATTTGATTGCCAATAAGGGGGAGAAAATATTGGCACACATATTGACCCATTCATATGTGCAGAAGTAGTGTATTGACAACAATTACAAAGGGGGAGATTGAAATGAACTGTGTTGCATTTGTTGTCAATGAGGAATGATGTTGTCATGGAATGAATGGATGTCAAGGAATGTCAAGATGTGAATGAAAAAGGATGTGATGGTGTTGGTGAGGAAAGGAGAATGGCCATGGTACTAAGATGAATGTCACTTAGGAGATTCACTAAGTGACATAGGAGATGATGGTTGAAACATTCTCTAGTAATATCAGACGATTGTAGAACTGATCTTAATGTTTCAATACTTGTATCAAGATGATACTAAGGTACACCACTTGAAGAATGGATGATGATGGAGCATCATCATTAAATCAGACGATTGTTGAGCTATTCTTAAAGTTCCAAGAACTTGTATCAACTGGATACAATGTCACAACAAAGTTTTAAGACCATGCATTGTCATAACAATGCATGAGGAGATGAAGATGATCCATCCACAATCACTGAGTGGATGATGTGCATTAATGAAGACCATGCACTATCTCTTAGTGCATGATGAATTGAAGATGATCCAACATCATCTCTGATTGGATCATTGAAGAATGTTGATGAATTATTTGATTGAGGTGCATCGGTTGAAGGAAGACCCTTCGGGATGTCCATTCTTAAATATTGAATACATGATGAAGAAGAGGATGAATCCATTTGAAGAAGAAATGATGAAGAAGTGAAGGGAGTGGCATTTGGCATTTGAACATGGGTTACTTTGTTTTTATACAAAGTCCCTAAGTCTCTACTCTAGCAAAAAAGAAGCCACCAAGGGCCAGCCTTAAGGGTTCAACCCAAGGCACATGTGGGACTAGGTCACCACGCCCAAGGGGATCCCATGGGGCCAGCCCGAGAGGCCGCGGCCGTGTGTAAGCCGGGGCCACGCAGAGGGTCAAGCCTGCGCAGCCGGGGCGCCAGAGCGCGTGCCCGTGTGTGCATAGTGGGCTCCAGTGGCGCGCCCGCAGGGAGCAGAGGTGGGCGCAAGAGCGCGCCCGCTAAGAGAACACGGTGCGGGGCGGCACCGTGAGGGGAGAAGTTCAACTGGAGAGTGACAGGAAGCGCTTGGGTGATAAACCGCGGAAAAACCGGGATCCGTTTCGATGTGGGACGCGGAAAAATCTCCAGGAGCGGATCCTGGCCGCACGATTGATCGCGCGCCAGATCTCGGCCGCACATCTCATCGCGCCGCTCCTGTTCAGATCCAGGCCGTTGAAGATTATTTGATCGCCTGATCCGACGACTCCCCGTCCGTCTCCTTCCTCGAGCTCAGCCGAACGCCACCCGCGACGTCGCCTGAACTAGAGGCCATCTGACAACCAGATTTCGAGTTCCCGTCCACCTCTGAAGGAAGTAAAGGCTCCATCTGGTTCAACTGGCTACACTGAACGCGTACATGCATAAAAATATGCATGCATTCAACGAGGGGAGCATTTTGAGTTCGGCCGAGGCAAAAGAATATGCCGAGGCCACGAGGTTAATATTTTGCATGGATCGCCCTTAGACGAAGGCCGTGCATGCGTTCTAAGTCGCATGCACGTGAAGAAGATAAAAAATAAAGAACCCGCATTGAAACAGAGAAGAAATCAAGATTTTAGGGAAATCTTGAATTCCCGAAATCTTCGGGAGATTAAAAATATCTCATGCAGATGAACCGCCTCTCCCTTGCCTATAAAAAGAGAGGTCGATCCCTCGGTGATGCTTGCTGAATATTTTGTTGAAAACCCGGAGTCCCGTGAGAGCACCCTTGTGCCTCGCGAAGAAGAAGCCCCACACAACCCACTTGTGCGGTTGAAGTTCTCGGGACCACCCGAGGTCCCAAAGGAGTCCCCTGCACGCCTCCCTTGCGCGACAGGAAGAACCCGAGGCCGCATTCTTGCGCGCCCGTGGTTGATTCCCTCTCTGCTTGCACACTTACACGACAGGAGGAAGGAGCCCACGGTGTTGCACCTTGAACACTCGAGGGCTTGTGCGGGTGTTGCACTTGCGCACCCCGTGGCCAGGGCACACTTGCGCGGCTTCCCCTTGCACCGAGACCTTGCGCGCCTCCTTTGAAGGACAAAGGAGTTCGGGTGTGTGCAAGAAGAAGCCAAGAAGGCCGTAGCCACATTTCCCCTTGTGTGTGTGCTAAGTGAAAGGAAGGATTGCACCTTGTGTGTGTGCCACTTGGGAGAACACCCTACGGGCAGTGGGTGTGCAAATGAGGAAGGCCATAGCCTTGTGGGTGCACACTTTGAAGAACAAATAAAAGAACATATTTTGTGTGTGTGCAAAACAAGAAGCGGAACAAGGCCGAAGCCTATGTGTGTTCAGCAAGTGAAGACCACACATTTTGTGTGTGTGCAAAGTGAAGGAGGAAGGCTAAAGAATTACCTTAGTGGTGTGTGTGAAAAGGAATAAAAATGCCTAACCTAGTGTGCGCACTAAGTGAAGTGTATACACTTAGAAGAAGTGGAAGACTCTCACACTAAAGTATAACACACATTTATGTGTGTAATCAAAAGGAATTAAGTGTGTGAAGGAAGTGAGAAGGTGTGTGCTAAAAATAATTACACCCTTTGAGGGTTTACTTCACCAAGAAGAGAAGAAGGGGAGTGCATGCTTGCATGCATGCACATGCACACGTGAACAAAGCCAAATCTGGTTGTGTGCATTTGAGGAGTCCAAGACCAGGAGATCTTGAAGAATTTTGAGAAGCCATGCAATCAGTGCATGAGGAACCAGAGATTCCATGCACTCAGTGCATGAAGTTGAACTGAACTGAGACTTGACCAGACTTAAGTTAAAGACATCAATTGTCTGAGTATTCAGTAATTGGAGAGAGACCAAGTCATCCTTAGAAGAAGGAGATAAATCCTGAGCAAGACGGGAAGACATGTTCACCACAAGTGATCAGAAGAAGAGCAAGGCCAGCAGCCTTTATCCCAGGTTGCTGAGGATACTTGAAGAGCTTGAACATAAGAAGAGCTACTCGTGCGACTCGAGGAGCCAAGAGAAGACCCTGTGGGACTCAGGGAGAAGAAGTCTTCAGTGGGATTCTGGAGCAGGCCAGTGGGACTCTGGTAACACTGTGGGACGCAGTATAAAGACCCTCCTGTGGGGATTAGGAGAGATACAGTGGGATGCTGTATCGACAATTGTAATTCTAACAAGTTATAATGGAAGAAACCATGTTGGGGCGTATAACCAACATGGAAAGGACGTAGGCCTTTGGTGCCGAACCTTGTAAATCCTTGTGTCGAGTGCCTTTACATTTACTGCATCATTCGTGGAAAGGTGAGAGATACAAGAAGAGTGGATCGAGGCTTTAACCAGCCATAGAGGTTTAATTGATAAGTAATCAATTAGTAAAAAGTTTTAAGGGATCACTGATTCACCCCCTCCCCCTCTCAGTTATTCACACTGATCTGGGAACTTCAAAAAGAGTAAGAAATAGATAAAGAATAATCTCAATTCCTTAATATTGAAAAAATATTAAAGTAGATGAGGGAATATTATAATAGAGTAGTGGATATTTAGGGTTAATCTTCCAAAGAATTTAATAAGACTCTCCCTAAGAGAAATGTGTAAACTATTTATAATTTCTATAGTTACATTGAATTTATTTTATTTTAAAGTATAGAATATAAGATCAAAATTAGATGTGATTAGGTTAAATAAAGTTATAAAAAATTTACTCCACAATTAGGAAAAGTTTGAATTGTGTATAATAAAGAAACCCCCTCAAATAAAAGGCTTAATTAATGCTAAAATATTCCTTTATAATAATAAGTCTTAATCAGATAGACTCACCAATATATCTAAATATAAAATTTTAATGGGTAATATTGATGATTATGAGATTTTGGACACAAATACTTTAATTTTAGGTTTAACATGTCCCTATCATGGAATCATTGTTAACCAGGGGAGACTTACAAGTAGAACAAGTAAGTCTATGAAAAATAGACATAATCTTAGAGTATAGAAATATGTAATTGAGATGTTAGTAAATAATAATCCACATAAAACTGAAATAAGAAGAGTGATATTTGGATAATAAAATGCTTTTCAAGTTATAAATTTGAGAGAAGCACAATATGGTTCTCATAAATATAGAAAATGAATAAAAAATAAGGATCAAAGGGAGATGTGTGGGAGATGCAAGTTCACTAGTCATGTTGTAATTAATTGTATAAAATTTCCACCTAAAAAGGAAATGATGATGAAGAAGAATAAAATATTTGAGGATTCATGTGCCTTTTTTTATGAAATCAAAAAGTCCCCACAATAGAATCATGTTGATAAGTGTGATACCACTACACTATCTATAAAGAAAAATGATAATAAATTTAGAAAATGAAACTTAAAGAGTATCCCCATTAATGATCTTGGAAATAATGTAATATCTTGGTTGAGATATATCCCTTAAAACATCCTTCCATCACCAAAGATAATGGTACACCTTTATTAACTTTATTTTATTTATACTATATTTCAAGTGATTTAAGGAAATCAAATAAAGGGGGACCTTTATGTGGTTATCAAAAATGGAAAAAAGGGAAGATATATATCATAGAACAAGATTAATTAAATGATAAAGATAAAGTGATAGAATCCCCTTTGGGGGAGTAAAACACGAAGAATGGGTTTCAATATAATTTAAGTCATGAAATTTATAAATTTATGGATAGCTTTGTAAAACAGATGATTGAGATATTCTAATCACACTTCTAATCTTTTCATTCATTGTAATAAATGTTTATGTAAAGGATGAGTGTTGGATGACAAAAAATGTAGGATAAATGGGGAGTTTTATGCATTAAAAAAACAATTTTTTTTGTATTTTTGATATTTTTATCGGATTTACATTTCTATATAAATCTATTTGAACAACATGTTTATTGAGAAATTAGAGAATAAAATCACTTTCATGAGAATTTATGGAAAATATTTATATTTTAATCAATTATATTTTTTTTCTATATTGGGGCTTTCAATTATGATTATAAAATATTAATTAAATACTATTGTCTATGATTTGTGTGGATTCATACTTCTCTCATAGAAGAATTTGAAAGGAATTCAGATCTAATCAGGGGAAAAAGTTGTTTTGAAGAAAATATCTCTTAATAAGAATAAGGATTAAATGGATAAGGTATAGAAAAACCTTACCTAACCTTTAAATTTTATTATCAATAATAAATAGAAAATAACTGAGTAAACATATTCAAATTTGAGGTGTTTAGTGGTATTGAAATCAAATCCAAAGGGGGAGATTGAAGTACCTGTTTTTGGAATGTATTTTAATCAATATGATATGTGATAATATCAATATGTGTAGCATAAATGTGGGAAGTGATTATTATGTGTTGTATCATACATGGAAAGGGAAATTTAAAGTTTCTAATTTGAACAAATACATGGATTAGTTTATGGAGTAGTCATCAATTATGATGATTGACGGGGAGCAGATCTTCAAAGAATCGAATGAAAATGAATCCAAAGGGGGGGATATTGAAGTTACAATGCTAGTATTTAATTTGTTTACAATAATAAATATGTGTGATAATATCAATATATGTATATTACATATGTTAAGTGATTATGAGGTGTTTCTATAATACATGGAAAGGGAAAAGTGCAATCTACCACATTGAACAAACTGCTGGAAAGGTTCTAGGAGAAACCTTAAATTGTGATGATTATTGTTAGGATATTCTTAAAATAATAAAATACAAGTGTTTTTGGATGATGAAATTTTTTATAAAATATTAATTAAGTGATTTTTATTTTCTATCTCACGAGGAGATTAAATTAGAATTTTCAAGGCCAAGACAACCAAATGAGTGTATAATTCATCTTTGGATCACCAACCATATCAAACAATATATCAAGTGAAGGAACACCATATGAATGATGTATGAAGTTGGTTTAAGGTGTTGAAAAGGCCATGGGACCAAACTGAGAAGTTCTAGTTTTAATTGAGTTCTATATGGAATTCTAGAAAATGTATAAGTATCTATAAGGGTAAATTTAACGCTATGTAAGTGTGATCCCAAAATATCAGTACTTTTGTAAAGGTGACACTGATGTTAAGACTCTATGTGAAGGTGTGAAGAAATTCATTTAATGGTAAAATAAGAGTTTATTATACCCATATAAAGGTAATTTCCAAGATATATAAAGGTATACTAGACTATCCACATATAGGTAGTTAGAACTATTTAGATACATAAAAGTAATTCAATACCCACAAAATTCTAGGTGGATATATTTACAAAAGTAACCTTAAAGCTAATCTAGATATGTAAAGGTAATCATGGAAATCTACGAAAATTGAAAAGTTACTATATGTTGAGTAAATTCCCTAATAATGTTTAAGACCTATTTAAGGATAATAAAATTGAAAAGTAATAATATTTTTTTATGAATAAATAGATTGTAAAATAAGTTCATTCAGATGATGTTTATGATAGTATTAAAGTTCTCAAAAAAAGTCATTTCAAAATATTCTTCAAATCATTAATTTTTATCTAACATATTAAAACCAATGGGAAATAAAATAGATACAATCAATGTGACTATGAATTTTCTATGATACTAATTGTAATTCTTATCAAATCATGCACAAACACTTGAAGTGGGGGGATGGGGTGCGAATCAGTGTCAACACATTTTTAAACAATTTATATTTCTATCTTAATTATGATCTTATAATATTTGAACATATGTTTCAATTAATATGTATTGAACTTTTTGAGCACTATTAACACCCAACATGTAATACTATATAGAAATTAAACATGAGAAATAAGCATACTGGGTTTTTACAAAGTTAAACCCCAATATGGGAATCTACTTCTTACTATGTTTGAGTAATGTTCTATGAAATATATATTCATTATATTATGAAAGTGAAATAATAGGATGGCTGTAGTGTTCATCATGAAAACTTATAATTTTTCTTTGTAATTGCATGATAAAGGAATTGTACATCCTTGAGTCTTTGTAATTTAACAATAACCATATCCTAGAAAATATTTAATCTCCTAATTGGTATGAATATTATCATAATGGATCACTCCAATTATTTTAGGGTTCCTCTTGAATTATTTTTCAAAAAATATCTTCCTTTTTATTTAGATGTCACAACATCATGGGAATAATATCTACTTACTTAATTAGTAGGTAGTCATTTACCAATATAAGACGAGGAGCATCCCATGCATGTCGACTTAATTCTTTAACTCTTCAACTTATGATATCATAATATCATAGGGCAATACTTTTTTACTACTTCTAACTTCTCTATCTCTGAGTTTTCAATAAACAGTATCATAATAAAGGACTTTGAACTCATTTATTATTATTTTTATAATTCTTCTTTGATTTATAATGTCTTTTATATTTTTTATGTTAGAAACCTCTCTCTTTTACACAAAGAGGGTCTTGTGAGGGATAGAATTATCAGATCTTAATACCTAATTATCTTTCTATAAATTCATAGAACAATGTGAATATTGTATACATAATATTCAACACTTCAATTCTATTGTATTTAAAGTCTTCATGTTTCATTAAAATTGAATCTAGATAATATATATTTTAATTCTCATGATGTCTCTGATTTTGGTATAATTTAAACAAATCTAGGATACTCGGTTCTTAAAATCCACAAAATTTCTAGAATAGTCATGAAATCATCTTATTCATAAAATCTATAGGTTTTAAATATCTCTATACTTGAATGATACCATGAAATGGTTTGGTTATGGAATAGAAGTCCCTTGAGACACTTTTATTCATCACACTGTTACATACTATTCTCTTCATAGTTTTTTCATATCATAAATCATTTAAACTACTTCAAATCAAATTTATTACTCAAACGACTTAATTTTTTTTCTTCATCATAGAATGAATATTGTTTAATATTCTTCTCAGATTCAATCACAATAACTCTTTTGTTTATTATGATATTTAATATATTGAAGAACTAATACTATCAACTGATTTAACTTCAAATACATCTTACACAATTTCTCCATATCCACATATTATTCTAACTATTGGACTCAATATTACCTTTAGAAAATAGTCTCATCACCTTTACGTATTATAGTGAAATTCCATTCACTCATAAAATTTTCATACAGAAAATAATGTGAATGCTTTAGTGACTTTTATGTAACCTAGTGTATCTAAACATGTGTCTTACCAAATAATGATGAAATTTGGACTTTTCTTCAAATCTATTTGCTCAGGAGTAATGAATCTTATGTATATATGGTTTTTGATCCCACTTTACATGTGCTGTATTTTTTTTTCAACGAGCTTGAAGTATCAATAGAGCTTTATGTTAATATGTTTTTGAAGAATAATTTCAATGAGAAATATTTTCTTGGTAGTTGCAATGAGAACCTATGTTTTTTGGTGTGAACAATAATCCCAATGTAGTGTGTCACTTTATAATAATTAAATAAGTTTTGAAGACACATTTTGGAAGTTATATTTTTAATCTTGTTGTATTCTCTTTTATAAAAAATAAAAATCTTTCCATGGTATATTTTAGAGATTAAATTGAAGAATGTGAGTTCCATAAAGAATTTACAGTAATGAATTCTATCTCTTTATGAAGAAGGTATTTTAGAAGTTCCATCCAAGTGGTTTATGGGAAGAATAAAAAATCATGGATGAAGTTAGAATAAAAGAAGAAGAGTGCCTAAAAGTTAAGGAGATTGGTTCTTGATTATTTGGGTCTTAAGGATATAAATATATATCTATTTTGGAAAAGGAAGTTATTGGGATTTAGAAAAAAAAATATGGCCAACTCAAGGCCATCTGAGCACCTGAGCAGTAGTGACATCTCTTGAAGAAAACTGACCAAGATCAAAGGTGATCCCACCAAGAGTGACATAGAGGTGGCATAAAATCCTAAAAATATTAACATTGGTATATATATCATGGTGTGATGATAAGAGTGAAAAAACCACCATGATGGGATTAACGATAAATAGTTGAAACATTCTAGTCCAAATAGATTTGAAGTGGGTGGTTAGCACATTTTGGTTAATAAACTAGTGGCCACTCTCTTTTCATTTATAATGCGGGATCACCAAAATTTTTTGTACTATTAACTATTTAAAATGAGAATGATAGTAAATTTTATGATCTTATTCACCACAATCCTTTTCCTCATGTGACTTGTTGGACTCACCTATTTTGATAATACCAAATCTTGTTTCATTTATGTGATAATCTTATTTTTATTATAGGATAACCGTGTTTCATTAATATTATTAGTTTCTATCAAGTAATAACTATGTATATTTAATCTCACTGTTCTATCGATTAAGTTTATAGTAAAAAATTTATCTAAGTAGAAGTTCAACAATAGAAGGTCACCGATAGAAGGTCACCGATAGAAGGTCACTGATGAAGGTCACCGATGAAGGTCACTAATGGAAGGTCACTAATAGAAGGTCACTGATATAAGTTCGTCGATAAAAGGTCACCGATGAAGGTCACTGATAGAAGGAAACCGATCAAGGTTACTTATAGATGGATACTGATGAAGGCTACCGATGCAATCTATAAATGAATCCTACTATTGAAGCCTACTATTGAGAAGGCTACCGCTACCAGTCTACTGATGCCCACTCTTCTAATCCATACTTTTTCAAATTCTTAAGATTATTCTAATAGTCATATTTGGTAAATTTAATGTTTTTGACATTAATTAACACTGATTGTAGACATATCAAGAGACCGTATCTAGAGACAGTATGAGGTATGAGGAATACCTCACGTGGGTTACTTATTACTATTTTCAGACCTCAAATATAAAATAGAAGACCAAGGAAGTAAATAAGGACGCTGGAGAGAGATTCATTTTATGAACGACCTGACGAATAAGGAAGAACCATCCAACACTTACACTGTGAACCCACGAGCATCACAAAGATCATTTGGGAGAACAAATTCACATCTATCTTGTGTGTTTCATCAAATCTCTATCAAACTAAGAAGTAGAATACCTCAGTACTTGGAAACTAGAACATAGAGTTGTGACACTCTGTTTTGAGGAAAACATCCAGAGAAAGACTCGAACTGCAATTTATTCACTTCAAGGATTCAAGAGATGAACTGTAAACACATAGATTTTTCAAAAATAAATCATACAATATTAGATCTATTGTGCTCTTTTCTTTTTCATTTCTATGAAGTGTATGTTTTTCTATTACACACACTGTCTCCTATGATTGAACTGGAGGATACCTAAAATTCTCACATCAAACTTCACTTACAGCTTGTTTCCCACATGTAATTATGGAAGTGGCCATATCTGGTCTGGCTTATTTGTTTTTCCCATGAAGAAATTTGGTAGAGGGTGCAATCCATGAACAGTTTGTAAAAAATGTTGTAAATCCTGATATAGGCTGTGTATTAAGTTTATTATTGTCAATATAAACTGCTTGGTGGAAGGTGATCACCAAGTGGAGTGGATTAAGTCTCATCTTGAGACTGAACCTCTTGTTTAACTCTTATGTATTCTATATTTCTATAATACTCTTTTTTTTATTTTCCGCTGCTTATAATTTTAAAATATAAAGTTGTTTTACATTAACTCTGATAGTTAGTTCTGGTTAGTGTGTGTATATTTTTAATTTAGTAAACCTATTTCAAAATTTCAATTAGTGTTTACACTGATTCAACTGAGGACAAATCACACTTTGAGAAACTTGTTGACCAACTAAATATTTATATCTCTACTACCTTAATTCACTCGGCTATTTTCAAATTGGGGGATTTTTATTCATAAAGTTTTAATAGAAATTTTAAGTAAGAACTCAATTTACCCCCCTCTTGAGTTTCCACTCTGACCAAAATTTGGTATCAAAGGCTTAAATTTTTTTATTTCCACCATCTAAACTATTGTTCAAGTTTTCAAATTATTTTTGACTGTGATTTTATTTGTATGTTACAAGTCTTAAAATTTATATCATATCTAAATTTTCTGTTCTTTTTATTGTAATTAACAATGGACAACCGAGTTGAGGGTGATGCGACTAATATGCCACCTTTATTTAATGGTAATAACTATGCTCAATGTAAATTAAAAATGAAAATTTATCTAGAGAGCATGGGTCCTGAAATATGGGACACAATTGAATAAAAACATGCATTACCTGATACTGCTAGGGACACATGGTCTTAGTTGACTAAAGCTACATATAATAATAAATGTAAAGAAATGGATGCATTGTACTGTTCTCTAGGTGATGAAGAAATTCAATAGAATATATGCCTGTAAAAATGCTTATGAAATATGGGATACTTTGGCTATTTCTAATGAGGGAACAACCAATGTTAAACAAATGAGATTACATGTATATAATATTAAATATGATAATTTTAAAATGAATCCCGATTAACCAATCTCTGAAATGTATCTCAGGTTCAATGAAATAATCAATACCATGAGTCTTATTGAGAAACTAGTAGATAGAAAGGATCATATTATGAGGATTCTTTGATGCCTACCTAACAGATGGAGAGGAACTTCTGTTTATATTCGTGAATCTTGTGACATCAATAATCTACCTATAATGGAACTAATTGAAAAACTTATAATGTATGAAGAAGAGCTTAAGGTAAATCAAGAAGAAGATGAAGAATAAAGAAATAAATATGTATCATTCAAGACTTCTACCTCAAAGAGAAAAGACAAACAAAAGGTTTAAGCATATATGGACACTTCCACAATTGAATATTTAAATTCTGATGGTGATGACGAGATGGCTCATCTTGCTAGAAGATTAAAATAGTTCTACCGAAAGAAGAAGTTCTTTAGAAATTAAAACTATAAAGGAAGGTATGATAGTAAAGGACAGTAGAAAGAGGACAGAAAATGGAATGACAACACAAATGAGATAGTTTGCTATGAGTGTAAACGAAAAGGTCTTGTAAAGGATGATTTTCCCCAAGATGAAGTTTAAGAAGAAATATGAAGACAGGGGCAAGGGATATAAAAAGGCTATGAAATATACTTGGAGTGGTTCAGAAGACAACTCCAGTGGATCTGACACTTCTGATATTGAAAAGAACAAACATGAAAACATGTGTTTCATTACAGAAACACCTGAGGTAATACCTAATTCTCATATACATAATTCTTACTATTTTGCGAATGAAAGTGAATTAGTTAATGATGAAAATATGAATATGGATGAACTATTTGAATATTGTGGAATTCTTGAGGATAACTTTAATGAACTCAAGGAAAAATATAAATTATTGTAAAGACAACATACTTTAAATTCCAATTATAAGTCTCATTTGGATATTGAGAAAGAAAAATGTGCTCATCTATTAAAATAAAATATTTAACTTAAATTATCTAATGAGAAATTAAAATGAGGACTTGAGATATTTACTATAGGTAAAGATACCTTGACTCATTTTCTAGGGAAAAAATTGATCAAAAATACAAAACTAGTCTAGGATATCAACTAGGACAGAGAAGAATTATTAAGAATAAATTTGTTCCAAAATTTGGATAGTTCACTGCTAGTTCATGTTCTAGACCATCTTTTGAAAAACAATTCTCTAAAGGACCTAACAAAGTATTCACGTTTGAAGACATATCCGTTGACTATAGGAAACATGTGAGACAAGTATGGGTTATTAAAGCTTTACTTTCTAACCTCTCTGGACCCAAGAAAATCTAGGTACTAAAGTTACCCTACACTTAATCCGCTTTGTAGTAAAATTTTCTAAAGAGCTCCTATAATACTCTATTATACATGGATAGTGGATGTTCAAGACAAATTATAGGAGACTATTCATGCTTCAAGATCCTAATTAAGGTTGATGGTGGACACGTTACATTTGGTGATAATACTAAAGGGATTATTGTCATCTTAGGATAAATTGGTAACCCTAATACTATATTAATTTCAAAAGTACTTATTGTTGATGGGTTAAAATACAGTCTACTAAGTATCTCTCAGTTGTGTGATGATGGTTTCAATGTTAAGATTGAAAATGATGCATGAAATTTTTTTAATTCTAAAAATGATTAACTATTCACTACTCTTAGAAATGAAAATGTATATTATTTTGATTTAAACTCTTTAGCTAAGAAAAATGTTTCTTGTTTAAATGCTTTTCATAAGGAATATTGGTTATGGAATATAAGATTAGGACACTGAAATGTGTACTCACTTAGAAAACTAACTAGGAAATGTTTAGTTAGAGACTTACCTAAATTTGAATTCCCACTTAACAAAGATTCTAATCCTTGTCAAAAGGGAAAACAACACAAAGTTTCTTTCAAACCAAAGAAAGAAGTTTCAACTTCTCAACCGCTTGAGTTGGTTCACAAGGATTTGTTTGGACCATCTAGAGTTTCAAGTCTAAAAGAGAAGCAATATGTTTATGTTATTTTAGATTATTTTTATAGATATACTTGGGTATACTTTCTTGCTCACAAAAGTGAAGCATGTTCTTACTTTATTAAATATTCCAAGTCTTTAGAAAATCCTAGTGGGCTTATAATTAAGAAATTGAAAAGCGATCATGGTCGTGACTTTGAAAATCAGGAATTTGAATAGTTTTTCTTACATAATGGTTACAATCACAATTTAAATTCTCATAGAACACCTCAACCAAATTGAGTCGAAGAAAGAATAAATATGACACTTCAATAGATTTCCCAGACTGTGCTAAATGAGTATAACCTGACTATCTATTTTTGGGATGAAGCTGTTAATACAGCTTGTCACATTATCAATAGAGTCTTAATTATAACTGTTCTTAAGAAGACCACTATTGAGTTATGGAACAATAGGAAGCCTGAGGTTAATTACTTTAGTGTTTTTGGTTGTAAAGTCTTTATCCTTAACACTAGGGAAAATATTGAAAAATTTGTGTCCAAAAGTGATGAAGAAATTTTCCAAGGTTACTCAATATCTAGTAAAGCCTATAGAGTATTAAATAAGAAAACCAAATGTGTGGAAGAATCAATTCATGAAAAATTTGATGAGACAAATCCACATGAACCAAAAACCTCTGTTGAACATATTGAGGAAGATATGTCCATTCTAGACCTTAATGATAAAGGTAGTAAACCCCCAGTGAAAACATCTAGTTCTGTAAATTTTCCAGAATCAGATCATGATGCATCTGAACCTATAAGAAACCATGAGGAGTATACTACAACCCTTTCTAGAGGTATTATAACCCTCAAGAATCATTATTTAGATGCTATAATAAGTTATCTAAATAGAGGAACACAAAATAGAGTTTCTCTGAGAAACCAGGTCGAACATCAATATTTTCATTCATATCTTAAACCCAATAACATTAATGATGTTGTCAATGATTAATTTTGGGTGATAGCTATGAAATAAGAATTAAATTATTTTGAAATAAAAAAGTTTGAGAATTAGTAGAAAGACCTAAAGACACTTTGACAAAAGGCACTAAATGGGTGTTTAGAAATAAAGTTGATGAATCAGGAAACATAGTTAGAAACAAGGATAGACTAGTTGCATAAGGATATAGTCAAGAAGAAGGAATAGACTATGAGTAAACCTTTCCTCTTGTTGCTATACTAGAAGCTATTAGGATATTTCTTTCTTATGCAACTTATCTAAATTTCAAACTTTATCAAATAGATGTCAAATGTTTATTTCTAAATGGGTACGTAGTTGAGGATGTATTTGTTGAACAACCCCCTAGTTTTACAAATACCCATTCTTTAAATCATGTCTTTAAACTTTATAAATCTCTATATGGTCTAAAACATGCTCCATGATCTTGGTATGATAGACTTAGTTCTTTTCTTATTTCAAAAGGTTTTACTAAAGGAATAGCTGATCCTACTCTTTTTATTAAAAGGATTTCCAAAGATGTCTTAATAGTATAAATTTATGTAGACGAAATTATTTTTGGATACTCTAAAAATTATTTAGGTACTAATTTCTCCAAAATGATGCAAGATGAATTTGAAATGAGTTTAATGGGGAACTAAATTTTTTATTTGGATTTAAAAATTTTCAAAATAAAAATGGTATAGTTTTAAATAAAAGTAAATATACTAAGTATCTTTTGAAACATTTTTTCTTGGATGGTAATAGAGGTAGTGAGACACCTATGAGTACCACTTGTAATTTGGATGCTGATGAAACTTGTGAACTAGTGGATCAAACCAATTACAAAGGTATTATTGGTAGTCTTCTCTATCCCACTACTAGCCGAAATGATATTATGTTCAGTGTATGTATGTGTGCTCGTTTTCATGCGAATCCAAAAGAATCTCATTTAACTATTATTAAAAGGAATTTTAAATATCTGAAGTATACTACAAACTTAGGACTATTTTATCCTAGAGGACAAACATTTGATTTAATAAGTTATTTTGATGCTGAATTTTCTGATTTCAAGTTAAGTAGAAAGATAACCTCTGGAACATGTCACATTTTGGGTAAGTCACTAGTATCATGGTGTAGTAAGAAACAGAATTCTGTTTCATTATCCACTCCCAAAGCTGAATATATAGCTACTGGTAGTTTTTGTTCTCAAATTCTATGGATGAAACACACTTTACTAGACTATGGATATTAATTCAAAAATGCCTCTATAAATTTTGAAAATACAAGTGCTATTAACATCTCTAAAAATACATTATCTCATTCTAGGACAAAGCACATTGATATGAGACATCACCTTTTGAGAGATCACTATCAAAGAGGTGATATCACTCTTGAATTCATTGGCACTGAACATCAATTAGCTGATATATTCACAAATACCTTGAACTCTGAGAGGTTAAATTTCATCAAACATGAGTTAGGAATGATAAACTGTTAGACCTCACCATTGGACCTCACCGTTTGACCTCACCATTAGACCTCACTGTTGGACCTCACCGTTGGACCTCACTGTTGGAAATCACCATTAGACCTCACTGTTTGACCTCACCATTGGACCTCACCATTGGAATTCACCATTGGACCTCACCAATGGTACCTTACTGATATTCATTCTTACTTATGTCTGGGACTCGGTTTTTTTGTTTTCGCTAGAATCAGAAACGTTTTTTTAAAGTTATTTATTTATTTTATTCAAATTTCTATTCAATACATAAATGATAAAAACAAAGTACAAACCATATTTCGATCCACTTCAAACCCTCTCTCGAACGTCTTACTCCCAAATATTTGAACCTAACGCTCTACTAAAACCCTTAAACTGCATCAGATCATAATGGAAAGGGTAAAGAGACCGATGGTTGATGATGAAAGAGATGCGCTGAAAACTAAGAGACATCGATATGGGTCTAGTAGTGGAAGAAAAGTTGTGAAAAAGCTGATGAATCCACATTTGTAAAAGAGGGAAATCATGGTTGAGAAGTAATTATGTTCGTAATGGCTGCTGTCAAGCAAGTATCTAGTGTTGAAGGCACTCAATGCTTAGGAATGGGTAGATTTTTTTGAAAATAACAATGAACCTTATTACCCAAAGCTACTGAATGAGTTTTATGAGCCTTTGATGTTCAAGAAGTTTGAGAATGAAAATCGAAAGTCTTCAAAGATAAATGGAATAAGTGTAAGATTTTCCTCTGTTGAATGGGATAAATGTTTAAGAGTCCCACATGAAGGAATTTTTGATTACTACTCTGGAGTGGTGCCTCCCACAAGTGAGTTATTCTATTATGAAGAAGCTTTGGATTAACTAACAAGGAATGGAATACCTAGGAAAGTGATTGCTGCTAAAATGGAAGGAGAAGTCATGTTTCTTTTTAAGTTTGTTCAGCATGTTTTGAGTCCTAGGAGAGGGGACTTTGCTACCATGAAGTATCAGGACATATTTCTTTTGTATCTGTTGAAGCATAGAAAAAATATAAATCTTTTTAGGTTGCTGATGATTCAAGTAGGGGATATGACAAATCCTAGTTCCAATTCAAATTATTTGTTTCATCCCAAGATTATATCCTTGAAGTTGAAAGTGAAAGGAGTTGCTGGAAATAAGGAGGAAATAGTTGTTTTAAGGGATAACATATGCATTACCAAAATTATTTGCAAGGTTTTGAAGATAATCTGGAACCATTAGATAAAAATCAGTGAATGATGGGGCTAAGAAATATCAGGACTTCAATCTTGTTACCCATCCTACTAGGCCAAAGAATAAGAGAGATCTAAGATTAAATCCTGATGAAGTGGAGCCAGTATGCTCAGATGGAGAAGAGGAGGGTGTTGTTATGCAAGTAAGAAAGGATTCTCTTATATATGATAGGAGTGATCATAAACTTCCCTCAAGTCCTCATGCCAATTTTTTATCCTTTGGTGATAATATCTGGCCAAAGAGATTTACTAGAAGAGAGAGAATCCCCGAGGGATAGTGATGATGAGGAAATTAGCGAAGAAGGAGAAGAAAATTTCTTAAGAGCCATTAGAGAGACCTCATAGGAGGAGGATGAAACTAAATCTAGTCATGATGATTTTGAGACAGATACTGATGAAATTAAAGAGGAATGTCTAAGTCTCATTCCTTTGATAGGATATAAAAAAATGGTAGAGAATTTATTTGAAGAGGTTGATGAATCGGTTGAAGCTGGAATTGCAATGGTAGTGGTTGAAGATTCTATAGAAGAAGTGGTAGTGGAATCTCTTATTGATGTAGTTGATCAAGGAGGAATATAAGAGATGAATGTAATTGATCAGGATAATTATCCAAGTGAGGGGGAGGAAGCTGTTTCCATAGGTTCAGTTGTTGTTTCTCATGAAATAGAATATTGGTCAGAAGAACATGGATATATTGTCTTTGACTTAGACTATGGAGACTATGAAGATGAAAATCCTAATAGAAGTCCGCCGATTTCTTCTATTTCAGAGACCACTATTATATAGACAGTAGTGCTTTTACCCTGAGACTATGTGAAAAAAGATGATTTGGAATCATTAAAATCAGATTTGAAGAGACATTTTGATGACAAATATATTGGGATAGAGATATCAGTGGATCCCAATCAAGAACTTTTAACTTCTACATTGGAAAGGCTAATTTCTACCTCTCACTCAAATTCTCTACAAGAAGTGAAGGAATTTTAGAATCAAGTCAGAACCTTGGTAGAGTCTATGGAATCTGTGAAACAATAAATTTTGAATTTTGACTCTTATATGGATTCAAGCATTCAAGTGGAAAAAGACCTTAGGTATGTTAAGAGTGTCGTTTAGCAGATGGTCACTGTGTTTGAGGACTTTAATAAGTCCACAGAGGCACATACGAGTGGTCAAGATGATGATGTGAAAAAATTGATCAGTGGTATGACCATGTCCTTTAAGGAGACATTGGAGTTTAAAATGGAATCTCTATGTGAATCTACTTGCTCTTCATCTTATCCTCTTGTTGATCTAGAAGCTTTCTGATCAATTGTCAGTGAAGAAGTGGCAAAGCTCTCTAGTGAAAGTACCTCAGATCCTCAGTCTATGACTCAAGTAATTTCTACTACCAGAGAAATTAATAATCTTGTGGGATATTATTTTAGGGATGATACTCAAGATCATAAGGCCATTAAAGAGAAAGTTTATTTCTACTATAAAAGGGTTTACACTAAGCATCATATTGATGGTCACTTCAAGCTTCTATTGGAAAACTTGAGGATCCCACCTGTCACTCAAGGTTTTAAGGATTTAGTTAGCAGGCTTAGAGAATTGACTCATTCCTTGGAGAAATTAATGGAGAATAAGGATGATTTTATCTCAACTATGGAAAGAGGAGGAAGCATCATTATGGACTTCAAGAAAATTCTTCTTCCCTTTCTCCATGTGGACTACACTCCCATTATTGTTCCTCTAGCATTACCTTCTTCCTCAGTTTCCTCAAGCTCTACCAGTGCTTCTCCTCTGATGTCTCATAAATAGGCCATAAAAAGCTTGAATCCTATGAATTCTCAACGATCTACTCATTATCAGTCCACTGATGCCTCTGTTGAAGCTCCTCCTACCTTGCTCACTGCCATCCCAAGAGCTGTACCTCCATCTTCTAAACCTACCTCCCTAGCTTCCAATGATAAAGCTCCACTGGACATCGCAGATGTGGATTGAATGTGGGATGTCTTAGTTGACAGGGATCTTTGTAATCTTTGTGTATATTGTACTCTTTCTTCATTAATAATAAAATCCTTTTTTTTGTCTTATATTGTTTTTGTTAATCACAAAGGGTGAGAAGTTTTAATTTTTATGTTCATTGGAGTCCTTGCATATATACTCTGATATATATTTTTCATAACAAACATGGTTCAATTTTTCTTATACATAATATATATATATGCTAACTCCACTGACGAGATTAATAGATGTACATAACCCTGATTCAAAAATACTTAAACTCTAAATTTCACTAACATAATTTGTGATTATCAAAAATGGGGAGATTGTTGGACTCACCTATTTTGATAATCCCAAATCATGTTTTATTTATGTGATAATCTTTTTTTTATTATAGGATAATGGTGTTTCATTGATATTCTTATTTTCTATCATGTAATAACTATGTATATTTAATCTCACTGTTCTATCTATTAAGTTTATAGTGAAAAATTTATCTAAGTAGAAGGTCACCGATTGACGAACACTAATATAAGGTCATTGATATAAGGTTATCGATAAAAGGTCACCGATATAAGGTCACCGATAGAAGGTCACCGATGAAGGTCACCAATGAAGGTCACTGATGGAAGGTCACTAATCGAAGGTCACCGATCGAAGGTAACCGATAGAAGGTCACCGATGTAAGGTCCCTGATGGAAGGTCACCTATAGAAGGTCACTAATGAAGGTCATGAATGAAGGGAACTGATGAAGGTCACCGATAGAAGGCTACCGATAAAGGTCACTGATAGAAGGCTACTGATGGAGGCCAGTGATGAAGGATACCGAAGAAGTCTACCAATGAAGCATGCTGTTGAAGGCTACTGTTGAGAAGGCTACCGCTAGCAGTCTACCGATGCCCACTCTTCTACTCCATACTTTATGAAATTATTAATATTATTCTAACAATCATATTTGGTAAATTTAATGCTTCTGACATAAATTAATGCTGATTGTAGACATATCAAGAGACTGTATATGGATATAGTACAAGGTATGAGGAAGACCACACATGGTTTACTTATTCCTATTATCGGAACTCAAATATAAAATAGAAGACCAAGGAACCAAAGAAGGACGCTAAAGAGAGATTCATTTTATGACAGATCTAAAGAATAAGGAAGAACCATCCAACACTTAAAATATGAACCCACGAGCATCCCGATGATCATTTGGGAGAACAAATTCACATCTGTCTTCTATGTTTCATCAAATATCTGTCAAACCAAGAATCAGAACACCTCGGTACTTAGAAGCTAGAACCCGGAGTTGCGAAACTCTGTTTTGAGGACAACTTCTAGGGAAAGACTCAAACTACAATTTTTTCACTCCAAGGATTCAAGAGCTAGACTGAAACACATAGATCTTTCTAAACTCAATCTTATAATATTAGATCTGTTGTTCTCTTTTATTTTACATTTCTGAGAAGTGTGTGTTTTCCTGTTACACACACTGTCTCCAGTGATTAAACTAGAGGATAATGAAAATCCTCATATAAAAATTCACTTACACCATGTTTCCCATGTGTAACTGTGGGAGAGGACATATTTGGTCTAGTTTATTTGTTTTTCCCATGAATAACTGTGGTAGAGGGTGTGATCCTTAGAAAATTTGTGAAAACTATTGTAAATCCCAATACAAGCTATGTATCAAGTTAATTATTGTTAATATAAACTGCTTGGTGGCAGGTGATCACCAAGTGGAGAGGAATAAGTCTCAGCTTGAGACTGAACCTCTTGTTTAAATCTTTTGTATTCTATATTTCTATAATACTCTATTTTTATATTTTCCACTGCTTATAATTTCAAAACAAAAAGTTGTTTTACATTAACTCTGATAGTTAGTTCTGGTTAGTGTGTGTATATGTTTAATTCAGTAAACCTATTTCAATAGTTGAATAAGTGATATACATTGATTCAAATAATAACTAATCACCCTTTGAGAAACTTTTTGACCGACTAAACATTTATATCTCTACTGCCTTAATTAACTGTGCTATTTTCAAATTGGGGGATTTTTATTCATAAAGTTTTAACAGAAATTTTAAGTAGGAACTCAATACACCCCCTATAGAGTTTCCACTCCAACTAACATGACTGGTTACACACCACATCATTACTTATCATTCCAATTATTTACATTGGAGTTGTAAAATAATCATTATACTATCTTATATGTGGGATTTTTTAAAGTTTAGGAGTCCATGCATGTAGTAGTTATGGACATCAATGTTCATGAATCCATATTCACTAAAAATGAGGTAGAAGTGGTACTACTATATTATAAAAATATTGAGCATGAATGGGAAGATAAAAGGTATATATGGAGCATATGAAGAAGGAAAAAATGTATTTATTAAGAGATAAATTCATAAGATCTATGAGATTCTGTTATATAAAAATGGAAAAGTAGTATTTAGATGAGAAAGTTTTCAGTTTAGAAGAGTTATCATATTGACTTATAAAGATTATTTCACAAGGCTTTACAATAGCGAATGTGAATAATTAGGAAGATTTATGTTATAAGTGTAACCTAAAGTTCATAAGAGTAATTTTGGAAGAGTATTTTTAAAACATAAAAAGAGAAACACTTACTTTAGAAGGGTGGGAAATCTTGAATCAAAAGATACCAAGATAGACACATATTAAACTAAAATACAATTATATTATTTATCATGATTATATTAGTGATTAAAATAGTAGACCCACATGAACTTTATACCATGAAATAAGGAGAGTCTATGACTGGTTTGTTTTTTGATTTTCATGTACAAATGGAATTATTTGAATATGTAAACTTCATGGAGTTTGAAAAATATGCAACTGAGTTTTTTTTTGGAATTATGAAATGGAAAGATGATTATCCCAATATTTAGGTGATTTTAAATGGGATGATCCATGAATTAAAAGATGAATAATCAAGGATTTTTAATTATATTTATGTATTTAAAGATATGTTTACATACTTTTGTAAATATGGTGAAAAAAGAATTGGTATTGTCAAGATATATATTTGGAAGTTTCATATTAAGAGGGCGTGTGAAAAGTTGATACTATACCCCTATTGAGAAACCTTGAGCATAAAAAAAGAGAGTATCCCCACCTCCAATACTTACTATATATTCTTATGAGTCAAATAAAATAAGAGATCTGGTTCCTTCCTTAAGTATTGAATAATTAGAAGAATAAGAAGAGGGAATAAGGAAGAATTTTGTGTAATCTAATTTACATTAGAATACAAAGGTGATCTGCCACAATTCAAGTAGAATAGAAAAAAATAAAACAGACCTCGTGTTGGATATTTTAAATAATAAGAATAAGTTGTATTTAATGTTTTTCATAACGAAGTAAATAAATGAATTTTATTTTTTTAGGTATGAATAATAAGAGACATTCAACACATGAACAACTTGGCAAGAAGTTTAGATTGGTGAAGGACACTTCAGTTGTTTACCTCCATTTAATATCATTGTAAAGGTTGGGATGCACAGAAGTGTGGGATACAATATACACTATTGGGAGACATGTAACATTAGTTTAGGATTCTCCCTCCTTATTGTATCACTCAGGTATACTACTAGTGGGTCATTTTATTGTAGGGTTTTATCAATCTCACTAAGGATTAATATTTTTTTATAGGTGAAACGTTTAAATCTACAAAACCATTTTATGGGCGTGCATGTGGATGTGATAAAAATAATGAAGGTAAGGTGATATAAAGATAGATATATTAACTTAATAGTATTAAGGTAAAAAAAGTGATAAAAATATAAAATGAAAAACCATGACCCAACATTGGTTCATCCCTCAATCTCAGTATTGATTATATCCCAATGCCATCCTACAATTGGTATCAGAGCATGTCTCACCTCTGATTGAATTATCAAATTTTAAGTAGTTTTAAAGATTTAGATATATCTTACAATACATATAATGAAGCGAAATAATTTAGAATAATTTTTAACCACTGATAAAAATTATACCTCTGCTAAGAATATGATGAAAATAAATAAGAAATAGGTTAAAATAATAAAGAAAGTATCCCTCCTATGAAAACTGGAAGAAGAATCAGTTTTCCCATGCCTTAAATATAATGAAGATAAGTCAATCATGTAAGGGGATCTAGTATCTACATCAACTACCAAAAATATGGAATATATTTCTACCTAAATAGGTTTAAACCATATTTGACGTGTTAATGAGGTAACTGATATTTCTTGTCATAACTATACACAAAATATCCAATCACAAGTGGGAAATATCACATATTTAATGATTCAAAATATGAGTCAATCAATGATTTAAAATAGATTCTTTATAATTTTCAAAAGGTTATAGTCACTTATATTTGGTCCTATTTTATAATCTTTTATAATGACATCATTCACCTTTAAGATGAATCTAAAAATATAAAAAACACTAGTACAAAAGGTAATGATGAGTGTGTATTTTATAAATCAATGTAATGTAAGGAGTGAAAAAATTATGGATCTTAAAAAAAATTCTCCAAGTTTGTAATGGATTTTTTAAATTAATACTAAATAAGCATTGATCCATTTATATACTTTAAAAGAAGAGTTATTCCTTAGAAGTAAATTCAAGGAACAACATTGGTGGCAAGAATGTTCAATTATAGGTTAAATTATAGAAGGTCAGGGAGCATGAAACATTTTTACAAGAAAGGAATGAAATTTATGATAAGGAATTATAAAAATAAAGGAGTATGATGATATATTTAAATCATTTTAGGATGAGAAAAAATATTCTCAATATAAAGAGTCTTTATATGAAGACAAAAATGGATAATATGGAAATTTCTCAATCCATGTTTGCACAAGAAGTTGATGAAATATGTTCTGGTTACACACAAATTTATATGGGAGATTCTTATTCTAGAAGACTTATAAATTGTGAAAAAATTATGATCATCGAATGATAATTATAAATAAGCTATAAAATAAGAGGTACTGTCCATATTAAACTATTCTATTTTTACTAAATATGTTTCCATCAATAATGTAGGATTAAATAAAATTATATAAAAAAAGATGAGTATAAAAGATTAGAATACTACCACTATATAAAAGGGGTATGGTAGAATATATATTAGAGAAGGTTCCCGAAAATATACCCCAAAAGTTGATAAGAATTATTATAAAATATCATGTTTTCAATTCCTAAAAATATGGGCTAGATGCAATTTAGAAAAGGTGATAATGATTTTTATATCATTAATAGTGTTGTAACAGGTTTGGGAATAGTTCATTTGACTGCTAGAATAATCTGTCAGTTGATAAAGTTCAATTTAAATCAACAATAATGGGATGTAAATCTGATATGATGAAAAAATCATTGACTAAAGATAAAAATTGGTCTATCTCAAAAGGATTTGAATATACTGGTAATCTATGTGATGTTTTCAATGATTATGGTCATAGTGTTGGTTCATGATCAATTGGGAATGTATAAAAAAATATAGAGAAAGACTTTATAATCTAATTAAGGAAGGATTTATATCCTTGGGAATAAAGATTAAGGTAGTTTCAAACTAGAATACTCCCAAGAAGCATTAAAAGAAAATGTGTCTACCCTGGAAAACAATAAGAAGGAAGATTTGGTACAAATAATGATCATGAAATCCAAGATTATTTCCATTTCAAGAATCAAGAGATGATTTTATTATGAAATTATGGGACATACCATGGAATCTTGAAAAAAATCCATATATATATGTTTTAATGGAAGAAATAAAAACAATAATGGGAAACCATTCCAAGAAAATCAAAAAAAGGATTGGTTCATTAAAAATCACTCTCACGAGGCCATGTAGGAACTTCAAGAAGATTTCCAATAAACCAAAAGACTGTATGGTTATTTATAAAGTATATTAGGGGAAATAAAGGATGTTTAAAGAAGCACAATTGAAAGCTTGTACTGAAGGGAATAAATATATGACATATGAAGAACAAAAATTTCATGAGAGTTTATTAGTAAATTACATTCCAAGAGTTTTAGAAGAGATGTTTGAAAGATGTAAGATGGATGTGAATACATCCTTATATTACTTAAAAATGTTTCCATCTATAGAAGAATCCATTAATATGATAAATATTGTATGAGGTGATGCATTTGGATTGGTGGATAAAGATTAGGGATGTATCCCACCTGAATAAATTAAATAATTAAATAATTCTATACATTCCAAAATAGAAATATAATTGAAAAATAGATGTGCAATAATATAGGAAAATTGCAAGGCTGAAACAGGAAAGAAAGAAGAAACCTAGTTTAGAAAAAATTCCCAATGTTTCTATTAACATTAAAGAACAAATAATTAAACCTTATTCTCTATTATCTATGTTGTATTTTTATTCTAAAAATATATAGTATTGAAGGTGAATCATGTTATCTATGGGAGATCATTTTAAGAAGTAAAAGTTTCCAACAATTGATAGTAAGATAAAGAAGAATCAACCCAAGATGTATATATAATTTGATATTATGAAGAAAATTTATTGAATAATATCAAGTCTGATGAATCTGTGTAAGATATAAAATCATGAAAACTACTTGAAGTGATTAATTTTGGTACATTATAAATTTATAAAATCTTGAAATATATCTATAATTTATCAGCACAA
Organism: Viscum album; assembly: GCA_963277665.1. NCBI lineage: Eukaryota > Viridiplantae > Streptophyta > Magnoliopsida > Santalales > Viscaceae > Viscum > Viscum album. The sequence goes on along the minus strand of OY728138.1, from coordinate 958,723,980 downwards.
TAATTAATATTATTTAAAGATTCTTAATAATGAGAATACAAGTGAATAAAATCTTATAAAATCTACCTATATTAGTAATTGATAAAAATATATTTTGTGGAATGTGCTTGAAAAAGGTGTCATTTAAAAGGTAGGAATTAATATTACCACATAATTTTTCAGAAAAATTATATCCAAACATTATGGGGAAGAAATTAATTTTAATCAATGATATCAAAGAATGTTAAGGAATAATTAGTGTTTTTTTTTCTAATGTTTAATACTTATTATTTAAACTTGAATGTTTTTAATGTGCATGTTAAAATGAATATAGGAAATTTAGGTTGAAAATTTAATGAGAATACCTATTACAATTGGTATCAATCAATTTTTTTAGTTTGAATATATTTAATAATATTCTGATAATGGTTATGAGTAGTCTTATTTTAGTTTGTTTTATATTATTTTATAATGGAAATATTTTTTTTTCTAAATCAAAAATTATTTTTTCTATATAGGGAATGTATTATGTAGACTTAGAGTGAAATGATTGTTGAACCATTGCATGAGTATGAAATAATACCATCCTATCTTATGGACCTTTTGTTTCATATTAATAATGGGGCAAGAAGAAAATGAAAAATAAATGGTGAATAGTAATTTGGAAGACAAGGAAACATGATTAAGAAATAAATTACACATATCTAAATATAATTTTAGAGATTATTGATGTAAAATAAAAAAGGAATTTATTTATCACATTTTTTGTGTGTTATATTTTTTTCCAATGTTATTTAAGTATTAATGGAGACTCATGTCAATATGTTGAAGAAGAATAACTATAATTAGTAAGAATTACTTGGAATTTTGTTATAGAAACTAAGATAGTTGTTGAGAAGAAGTATTCCCAAGTAGTTTTTTCACATTATATTAAGTAAATATGGATTGAAGAAACATTTTAGAAGTGGAATTTTGTAGTTTAATACCATATCTTATAAGACACATAAATATATTAGCATAATTTTTTTGATATTCCTTTGAATCATTTTAGTTCCAAATAGAATTTATAATGAAGATTTATTTCTTTATATTAAGAAGGTATTCAAGAAGCTAAATACTATTATTTTATAAGAAAAATAAAAGAAACGTGAATGCAGTTATAAGAAATTAATAAGAATGATTGGAAGGTTGGGAGTTTTTTTCCGGAGTATTTGGGTCTTGTGGTTGTATCTATATATCTATTTTTCATAAATTATGTAAAGATAAGTTTTCTAAAAATATCTTCAACTCAAGGATAATCGAGAACCCAAGTAGCCATGCCATCTCATGGAGAAAACTGACCAATCTCAAATGTGATCTATCAAAGAGTGAAATGGAGGTGGCATAAAATCTTGAAAAAAATAAAATCTGGTATTGAAAGAATGAATCAATTCTAAGAGGATTAGAAACACTATGCATGAGGGAATTATATACCCCTAGAGTGTGTCATCCATAAGGTATTCTCATGTTGGATGAAAACCACATTTTAGTTAATAAACTAGTATCTATTGCCAGTGTATTTTTGATATGGGATAAAAAACATGGGACACATTTCACTGATTAAAAATGTGAAAAAATACTAAGTTATATGACCCCATTAACCGTTTTAATCTACCTCACATGACTGGTTACACACTACACAATTATATCTAATACTGATTCATTTCCTTAGAGTGGGAAGACAATATTGATACTATCATGTATATGGGAGTTTTCAAAGATTATAAGGAGTTTACGAATGTAGTAATTATGAAAATTAATGTTTCTAAATTCCATAATCACAAAAAAATGAGATGAAGGTAGTACTACTACATTATCAAATGATTTAGCATGCATGAGTAGAGGAAATATAGAGTTCAATCACATTAAGAAAAAATTTAGAGTTCATAAGAGTTAAATGTATAATCTTTATAAAATGTTATTGTAGAAAAAAGAAAAAATGTACTTCAAAATATTAAATTGTGAGTTCAAAAGTGTCACCAAAAAAACTTTGTAAGAGTCTTTCAAATGAATTTTCATGAGTTAATTTAAATACTTATTAAGAGAAACTAAATGTTTGGATGAGTAAGTTTATAGCTTTAGAAGAGTAAAAATTAGCCCAAAAGAGTAAGAAATATTAAATATGAAGATTCTAATAAAAATGAACTTTAAATTCAAATATCATGATATTATTTACCATTATTATTATAATGATTAGATTAGAACATCCTCAAGAACTTTACACCATGAATTATGGCGTGAAAATAACTAATTTGTTGGGTTATTTTCATTAATACATGTAATTATTAGAATAATTATATTTTAAAAGTTTAAATAATATGTCGAATGAGATTTTTGGAATTAAAAAAATTAAAGAAGATAGTTCGTGTTTTCAAACAATTCTAAATGTGAAGATCCTTGAATTAAAATCCAAAGAATCTGGTAATTTTAATTATAGTGAATTTTAGAAAGGTATATTTAGATAGTTTTTTAAATATTATGAAAATCAAGAAGGGTAATTGTGAATATATATATATATAGGATGTTGGAGATTAAGGGAATGTGTGAAAAGTTGATAATTCACTCCTATTGATAATCCTTGAGTATCAAAGAAGATATAATCCCTAACATTAACAATTGTTTCATATTCTTATGATTCCAAGAGAAGAAGAGATCTAGATACATACTTGTTCTTTTGAAATGAATAAAAGGAAGAAGAGGGAAGAATGTAGAGATTTTTGAAATACAGTTTATATGGGAAGAAGAAAGTGCCTTGACACTACGAAAGTAGAAGATAATAAGAAGTAAACCAACCCTCAAGTTTTCGGCTATAAAGAAGAATAATAATAAGTTGTATGCAGTGTTTTCCATACAAAAATAAGGAGAGACCTACATATATGTAAGCGAATAAGAAGAATAAGATATATTCATTACATGAAAAACTCAAAAATCAATCTAAATTAGTGAATGAATATTCATTTTTTACCAGTATTTTATTTCATTATAAAGTGTGTGATGATTTTAAGTGAGGAATGAACAATACACTCTCAAAATACATGTAACATAATTTCGGGATACTCCTTCCTCATTATAGACCACAACTTTACTACTACTGGTTCATGTGATTATGGGGGTTTTCAATCTAATGATGGATTTTACATTATTTTTGAATGGTAAATCCTTGTAAATATATTTCCCCCTTCTTTGCGAGTTTATGTGGATGTGATGATATGGATGGAGGTAAGGTGATAGAAAAAGAGATCCATTCATTTAACAGTGTAGAGGTAAAAGTAAAAGGATAAAAATGTATTTAAGAAAATGACCCCAATATTGTTTTACCCCTATTAGTGTTGAGCATATCCCAAAGTTAGAGTCAAAAATACCTCTGATTGGATTATATAATTTTTTTTAAAGATTTTAATCTCTTTTCCGGTATTTATAATGATATGTAGAATTGGAAAAAAAGATTCAAATGATTATTATTATTCTATATCTACCCAGAATCCTATTAACAAGAATAATAATGATATGAAAAGATTGGAAAAAGTTTCCATTTTATGCAAAGTGGATGAATAAATTGTTTCTAGATTCCTAAACTTTGATAAAGTCAGATAAACCATAGAAGCGGATATAATATCTACATCAACTATAGGAGATGGGAAATATTTCTACCACAGGAGGTTCAAACCATATTTGAGGTTTTTTTTATATAATTAATATTTATTTACAATTTTACCCTTAAAAATATCTAGTTTCATGTAGTAATGATCACATATTTAATGATTCACAAGCTGAGTCAATCAATGATTTTGAAGGAATTCTACATAATTTTCCAAAAAGAAACTGTCAATTATTATTTTTGGATATTTCAGAATATTGTAAAAGGATATAATTAACCTCAAAAAATAATTTAATAAGTGAGAAAAATAATTTACATAAAAGAGTAATGATGAGTGTGGATCATGTAATGAACTATAATTCCATGTGTGAAAAAATTATTGTGCTTGATGAAAAGTTCTCCAAGGTTATAAAGGATCGGTTTAAATAAATACTAAAGAAGTGTGGATCCATTTATATACATGGAGATAATATCCATGAATTATAGGAAAATATGATAAAAAAATTGATGTCAATAATGCATAATTGAAGTTTAAATCCATGATGACCAAAGTGCCTGACACACCATTACAATAAAAGAATAAAATGCATGATGAGTAAGTTGAAAAAAGTGGTGCTTCAAAACACAACTATAAATAACATTTCTGTACTAAAAGAACATCATATGGAAAAAAAAATATTGATATCATCCAATTATCATTATCAATTATCCATAAAATTAGAGGCACCATCCATCTAAAACATGTGTATTTTTACTAAATCTATTTTCATAAATAATAAATTTTTAAATAAATTTTTTTTAAAAAAATCAATGAGGAAAAATGATGAGAATACACTCACCATATAAAATGTGTATAATATAATATTTATAATATATATCCCCCTAAAATAATCCTAACCAACTAATAATAATGAAAAAATATCATGATATTAATTTTAGAAACTTTAGACAATATGTAGTTCATAAACGGAGATTAGGATATTTGGGTCATTAATGGTGTTGTAACATGTTTGGAATCAATTAATTTGATTATCAGCATAATATATCTATTTATAAAGTTCAAATTAAGAATAAAGTTGGGAGAAAAATGATGATATGATTCAATATCCACATATTAAAGGGAAAAATATTTCCATCTCAAACAGTTTTGAACAGATTGGTAATCTCTATGACATTTGAAATGGTTGTGGTCACTAGAATGATTTATTATCAATTAATTATTTCTTAAAATAATATGAATAAATAATACCACAAAATATGATAAATTAAGAAGTGTAAACCTTGGGAAGAAATATGTATGTAGTTTCAAATCAAAATACTTCTAATAATTGTCAAAGGAATAGTGATTCAACCTTAGAAATTATGAAGAAGAGAGATTTTGTTTAAAGAATGATCAATAAGTATAATAGGATTTATATTTCAATAAAAAATACTATTCTATTATAAAATAAGGGTATAAAACCTGGAATTAGGAAAACAATCCATGTATATATGTTTTAAAGGAAGTAAGAAACTGTATATTGGGAAATCAATCCAAAAAATAAAAAAGGGTCTGGTTCAGTGAAAAGAATCTCATGATGACATATAAGAACTCTATGAATATTACCTATGTATCCAAAGTATGTATGGATATTTGGATAGAAAGTTAAGATAAATCAAGAAATATGGAAGAAGCACAAATTAAATCTTACGCTAAGGGGAAGACATTCCACAAGAACAACTAGAATTTCATGAGAGGTTGTAATAAATGACAACTCAAGAGTTTTAAAAGATATGTGTAGAAAATATAAGAAACCTCAACATAATTTTAAATATTTATAAAAAAATTAACAAGTATAAGAAAAATCCATGAATATGATTCATATTTTATAAGGTGGTGATTTTAGATTTATAGATAACGAGGTGAGAAGTGTACCACACATCACAATTGAAGCAATGAATAATTCCATGCTTCCTAAAGTCAAAATAGATTTGAAAAAACAAACGTTCAATATTTAAGGATAATTTCAGTATTGAAGCAAAAAAAGAGGAAACCTGGTTGACAAAACATTCTCAGTATTTCTATTCACATGAAGGAACAAGGAGTTTTTCATTATTACTTATCATTTATGTTGTATTTATGTGATTAAAGTGAATTTAATTAAAGATAAAGTATGTTATTAAAGGTATAACTTGAGAATAACTGAAACCTATCAACACATCATTGAAAAATGAAGAAGGATTTATCAAGAAAGGACCTATAAATTGATTTTATAAAGAACATGTGTTGATGAAGATCATCCTTGATGAATCTATATGATTTTTAAATATGGTAAGCTTCTTGAAGTGATATATTTTTTATATTCTCAACATGGAACATCTTAAAATATATCTATTAAAGATAAAAACTTTAATGAATTATTATTTAGAGTCTTTTTTGTATTGGGATACAAGTGAAGAATATCTTATTGAAATTGAAAGATGTATTAATTTATACAATTTTTTTATGGAATGTGATTGATTAAGGTGTCATTGAAAATGCATGAATTTATATTCTTGCACCCATGGTTATAAAAAAATGATTCTAAATTAAGTGGGTGAAATTGATTTTAATCAATGATTTTAAAGAAAGTTAAAGAATATTTAGTGTTGATTTTTGAATTTTAAAACCTTCTATTTGTACTTGAATGTTTTAAATTTGTGTATTGATGTGAATGTGAAAAATTCTGGTTAAAAGTTTCATGAAAATATCTATTAAAATTAGTATTAACTAATTTTATCAGCCCAAAAATTGTGGGAAAACTTTTGAGAAATGTGACATTGTAGTCTCATTTCAGTTGGTATCATGTCATTTTATAATATAAAACTTATTTTCTAAATAAAACCCTATTATTTTGTATGACAAGAACAAATCACATTAGGTTGTAGTGGAATGATTTATGAAACATTGATTGAGAATGAAATGATACCATCCTGTCTCATACACTTTTTATTTCTTATCAATAAGGGGTGGAGAAGATAATGAAAAATGAATGTTGAATGGGGATTAAGGAGATAAGTAAAGATAATTGAGAAATAAAAAACAAATATTTATATATAATTTTAGTGTTTATTGATCAAAAATAGGGGGGATTTTATTGAGTCAAATTTATGTGCACTGTATTTTTTTTAAATGAGATTGAAGTATTAATATATCTCAATTTCAATATTTTGATGAATAATAAATAAATTTAGGAATAATTTCTGGGATGTTAGAAGGAAAATCCAATATTATTATTGTAAATAAGAATTTTTTAAGTGACATGTCACTTTATATTAAGTAAATAATGATTTAAGGCACATTTTTGAAGTTTAATTTTTTATAATCTTGTAATATGTTATATGAAACAAGAAAATATTAAAATTGGATGTTTTTTAGATTAATTTTAAGTATTTGAGTTCCATGAAGAGTTTATAATAGTTAATTCTATCTCTCTATGAATAAGGTATTTGAGATATTCTATCCTAGAGGTTTATGAGAATAATTAAGGGGTCTTGGATGAAGTTAGAAGAAAATAATAAGATTGGTTAGAATTTTGGGAGTTTATTTATTGAGCATTTGAGTCTTAAAGATATAACTACTTATAAAATTTTATAAAGGAATTGAAGAGGAGTTATAAAAAAATATGTCTAAATCAAGGCCAACTGAGTACTTGAGTTTCTAATCCATATCATGGAGATAGTCAGCCACACAAAAATATAATCCAACCAAGAGTGGAATAGAGGTAGAAGAGAAGCCTATACATATTAGCATTGGTACAGAAATCATAGTCCTGTACTAAGTGGGTCAGAACCACCATGCGGGGTGACACAGTTAACCCCTAGAGTGGTCTGACCCCATGAGATTTTCTTGGTGGATGTTTAACACATTTTTGTTAAAGAACTAGTGGAAAATCCTATCACATTTTTTATTTGGGATCAGTAAAACACAAAAAACTATTCACTAATTAAAAAATTACATGATACAGTGTTATATGAAATTGTTCACCTTCATCCTTGACCATGAATGACTAGTCACACATCGAGTTGGTATTTCTCATGTCAATTGTTTCCATTGGATTTTTAAGGGAAGTAAGATACTATTCTACATGTGATAGTTTTCAAAGGTCAAAAGGAGTTGTGCATGGAGTAGTTATAAATATCAAAGTTCATGATTTCTATAGTCACTAATAAATGAGGTGAAATTAGAGATACTAAATTATTGAATTATTAATATTTATTGAGAAAAAGAAAAGATAGATATATAGAACATTAATAAAGAATAAAGAGTTCATAAGATTTAAATATAAAATCTCCAAGAAATGTTATTACAAAAAACTAAAAAAGTTTAATTTAAAAGAGTAAATTTATAGTTCATAAGTGCCATCATATGGAATTGGGAAGATATTTTTAAAAGACTTTATAATAGTAAATGTGGAGTCTTTATAAGAGTTACTTTATAAGAATAACTCAAAGGTAAAAAGAGTAAGTGCAGAAAAGTAGTTTAAGAACTTTGTAAGAGAATCATTTTCTTTGTAAGTGTAATAATTATTGAATTAAAAGAAATAAAGAAATTTTTATTTTAAATTAAAATATCATGGAATCGTTTATCATAATTATCGTAGTGATGAAAAGATAATATCCATAGACACTTTATGTTGAGGATGAGGTAGAAATCATGACATGTTAATTGCATGATTTTGATGCATATATGGAATTCTTTATGTATATTTGTTAGAGTATGAAAACTATATGAACCATGTTTTTATGGCAGAATAAAATGGAAAGAATACTATCTATCTATTCAGGAAATTATAATTGGGAAGATCCATGAATTAAAAGTATAGAATCAATGGGTTTGAATTATAGTGAATTACTGAAAGAAGTTTTTATATGGTTTTAAAATATAATGAAATGTAATAAGAGACATTATGAAGATATATATTTGAGAACTTGAAAAATAATAGTTTGTTTAAAAAATTTATACCAAACCATATTTGAGAAAACTTTAGTATTGAATAATATAGAATCCAGATTCTAACAATTTCCATGTATTCTCATGATTTGAAGAGAATAATATATCCAATGATATTCATTTATACTAAATATGAAAAAGATGAATAATAGTTAAGGAGGTATATTTTTATGAAATCTTGTTTTCATTGGAAGAAGAAGGTGACTTTCCATTGTGAAAGTATAAGAAAATAATAATTAATGTATCCCTCATGTTCAATGTTGTGAATAAGAATAAGTTGTATGAAATGTTGTGCATACAAGAATAATAAAAAACTCACATCTATGAAAGTTAAGTTTAAGAATAAATATTTAAAACATGAATAATTCGACAAGTAGTTTAAATTAGAGGACTCTTCAATTTCCTACAATCATTTCATATCACTATAATGTATAGGATACACTAAAGTGTGGGATACACCATAAACAATTAGAATACGTGTTACATGAGTTCAAGATACTTCCTGATCATCGTTTCACTTATGTTTACTACTAGTGGGTCATGTGGTCAGGGGTTTCTTTTGATTACACCAAGGATTAACCTTACTTTTTGTAAAGTGAAGCTTTTAAATCTATTGTCCCCTTTTGCGTGTGTGTGTGGATGTAATGATAAAAATAATGTTTGGTTGAGAGGAAGATAGGTCAATTCACTTAACATTAAAAATGTAAGATTAAAGGAATAAAAAGACATATTGAACATAATACCCCAACATTGATTCACCACCCCTCTATGGGTTGATCATATCAAAAAGTAATACTACAAGGGTAATCTCTTTTATTTTATAAATTTCAACTCATCAATGATTTTTACACATCATTAATAATGAATCTTACTTATTGAGTGGATTATTTTCATATATCACAATGGGATCCATGTTTTTTTTTCAAATTAACCTACCTAATATCCAAGTTACTCTTACACATAGTTCAAATGACTCTTACATTATGTGGTAACATCTTATATTTTTTAAATTTCATCTTATCTATTATTAATGACATATAAATTATAATTTGGTTCTAAAAATATCCAAAATTATACTCAAAGTCTATAATTTTAGAAATATTTACATTTCTCAAAGCCTTTTCAATTATTACTAGGGTATCCTCAATCACTTCCAACTCAATTGAAATTACATCAAGAATTTTTCAGAACATTTATAAAGATCTTCAATATCATTAAAAAAGTATTTTATATTATACAATAATTATTCTTGATTTTTTAAATATATATTCATTTCATTATTATAAAAAAACATCAGAACTAAATTTTTTTAGAATTCATCCAATAGATATTATCTATATATTTATGTATCCAAAATACGAGATAATTCATGGATAGTTTCTTAAAATTATATTTATTCCTTACTCTCAAATCATAGCTTCTTTTCTATCCATCTATGTTTTTCCAGACATAACCAATCCTTTCCCATTGTAAATGGAAACACCTTATTCATCTTCTTTTGGGATCGTTCACCACCATCTATCTTTATAACATTTTTACTTAATTTCTCTTTGATATAATTATGATAAATAGAGCCTATGGAACTCTTTATCATAATCCAATTAAAATCTTTATAATGTATAATGTTAGACATCAAAACCATACCATCAAGGTTTCATGCCAAGACACCATATATAAATGTGTAAGAATACACCAAATACCCAAGCTAGTTTGTCTTATGAGACCTATTGATGCATCGAGGGTCTATATAATTTCAGGCTCCACCTATTACATGATAAGTCAAATACATCCATAATGTTCCCTAATGAACCTTACACATCAACATAGATAAGTAATAAATAATTATCAATATAAAATAATTTATTTATATATTATTAATATTTCCCAAATAAATGGAACAATATGGCTATCTAGGTGAATATCCATCAATAAAATTAGAAACTATAGGATATTTGTAATGAAATGGAGAGATTATTTACCAAATGGATGATAATGGTGTAATAGGGTATCATAATTACATTATATATTGATATCAATAAGTATTAATCAATTATTATAATAGTTATAAATGTTAGGAGACTAAATCAATGATAGAAAACATCATGTTTAACCCACTTGATGATTATGTTGTATTTATTTATAATATATGCTACTAATGTGTTTGGAGTTTTTTGAGGTGTTGAGAATATTTTTTAATTGATTCTAAGTGTGTCGGTAGATTTTTTGAGATCATTTTATGTATTTGTAAATTCATGAGGTGTAAATGAAAAAATTTTAAGTCATTGATTTTCTATAAGGATCTTTTATATTTATGATGAGAAAGCTAAAAAATTAGTAAATGGAAGAGGATCACGTTTTTCATAAAGATAATTTGAATTTACATAAGGTTCAATATCAATAAAAAAACTTTGTAAAGGATTTGTTTCTATATATGCTTGTTAAGATTCTTTTTTTATTTTGTAAGGATGATCCTAAATACCAAAAGAGTTAGCTGGACCTTATATGATTCCCTTGGAAATTCCATAAGGATGATCCAATTTCTATAATTATAATTATAAATTCCAAGGTTAAGAAATTTTATAAAGGAATTTTAATATGGATCATGTGGAAGAGTGATATTTTTGAAGTATACAAATAGGAGGCATTACCCTCTAGTAGGCCCCGAGTTGGCGGCTATCAACGAGGGTATAATAAGTATACAAATGGGAGGCATTGCCCTATAAGAGAACATGTTAAAGGGAGAGATAAGAAAAATAAACTAATAAAAACCTACTCAAATATATAAATAACCGAAGTTTATATATTTAATTTCATAAAAAAATGTTACAATAAAAAAAACTATAAAAAGTACCAGAAGATGGTAAACTCGGCAGTGACCATGAAGTCCAAACAACTTCTGAAAGACCAAAATCTAGTAATATCCAACAAAATCTCCGACCTAATCTTAATGAAATGAATAATTGTTTATATAAACATGGGGTTAGTATAAAAATACAATCAATAGGATCCTCCATGAAGCCTCTTAGAAAAAATATAAAGAAAGCATGCTAAAGAACAATAAAAAATAAGTGAAACTAACTCATAACTTATCCAAGTGTACAATGTTACTAGCCTCACCATGTAAATCTCTTGTCATGTATCACATACAAGGTATTATATATTAGAATAATGAAACATCAAGGGTACCCTACCACCTCTTCCTCACAATTTTTTATCTCTACCCTGATGTTCCACATCTTGATCCATCTCTTTCCAAAATAATCCATCCCATAGAAACCCAAGATAAGAATTAGAAAATGAACCTCATGCATCACATTATCACATAATACCATATCAAATCATTATATAGTAACTAGGTAGTTTATCAGGACCCCCCATAACCCTTATTACATGTATCATACATCGGGTATTATACCTCAGACCATCATAGCCAATACACCGAGTAAGGTACCTAAAGACAACACATCCTATACACATCATACCTACAACAACCATTTGGGTACTATATATAGAGATACATGTTTGTGAAATAACCAAAATCCATAACATACCTCTACACACACATATATAGGGAACTAACCATCATATATACCATCATATAATACTGTAAAGTGAATAAAGTAGGGCCAAATGGGATAGTAATCAATCCATCCTCCCATCAGGATGTTTGGGAAAACACCCTCACAAAGATTACTAGGTATCAATTTCCCCAACTAAAATGGATGAGGTAGTTTTTGAAATCAAAAAACATACAAGATATAATATATTTCACAACCACACTATTGGAATAACCTAGTCTTAAGCTTAACCACTTCTATAATCTCTCAGACACCTGACTTCCACTGCTACAGACTATATATCCTATAAGTACACATGCATTTAAAAGATACATTAATTAATTCCGTCCTTTTTAACATTTCATTTTTCTAATTAATTAATTATCCATGAATTAATCATCATAATTAGTCCATATTAAACATTATTACCCATCAAAATCAAGTCTATGTCCCCTAGGCATGATCCAAACTGAGACCATGCTTTCTCAGAAGTAACATCTCATTTTCATTCCAATAAAACCAACTCCTTGGGTTATGTAATTTTTAAACCTTGTTAATAACATTTCATAAATTCCAAGTATTATAGGAAAAATTATCCTAATCTACCAGCAAGAGAAACCTATAGCCAAGAACATATAGCTGCCTCAAGCAGTGGGGAAAGAAATATAGATAAAACAAGAAACTTGACAACTAGCCATTAAAATAATTTATATCAAGAAATAATATAGATTTATCACATCAATGGTTAATACATGATGAAACTGATCCCATCATCTTTGGTTCCATCCCCATCACCTGCACACATATCCTGATGTATCTCACCATCATAGGTGTCAACTGCCGCCACATCAACTACGCCTCCCCACCCATATCACATCAGTCATCCTAGGGATATCCATCTCAGGCTTAGATCACACCAGATATAAAATTAGACATCCAATGCACATCACAAGGAATAAAGAACAAAAAATCACAAATAATAGGGAAAATTGGCCAAAAAACAAGGCATTCTGGCATTTCACCAAAAATGTCTATCATAGCCTCTAACACAAGGAATCCAAACTTTAAGAAAAAAATCACTTCTTGCCACAAGGATTTATCTTTATTAAACAACTGGTTCTTATTCCATATTCAATTTACAGATTCATTATTCACATATTCTAACTATGTGAAACCTAATGAATCATCTATAATAATCTATGCAATGTTTAATATGCTCTTAGCACCAATTCCAATTTTAAAAAACTTCTAGAAGTATCATTAACATTTAGAAATATTTATATTATTATCATAAACAAGTACTAAAATGATTCCAATACTTTATAAATTCCATTAACACATGGAATAACATATTCTATTAAACATGAATATTCCATCAATTTGATTACCATCAAATTATAAGGAACACCAGATTCAATTAACATGCCTCTTCTTTAATTCTTTTTCTAACTAATCAGTTAATTCTAGATTTAAATTCTTTATCATTTTTCATTAAGAACAACATGATAAAATAAGAATAAAATATACCACACAAGAATAATATAGATAAAACATTATCTATAAAATAAAGAGGCAAGCCATTATCATTGGGGAAATCAACAATATGTGATTTCCAATCTAATTATTTATTTATATGGTTCAATATTTATTTGGTTAATTAAATTGACATAAAAAAGATGAAACATGATAACTTTATTATTTCACATAAATGAATTGGAGAATCAAAAAATACCATGTCCATAGAATAATAAATTTTCATCACATGAGAATGGACCAACACTGCTGATCTCTGATCACTACTCCCACGAGGAACTAAAATCTCTCAAAGACTTAATTATAAAAAAGAATAAATAATTAAATAATTAAATTAGTGAATATCCCACATCATATAATGGAAAGAAGAAATGGGAGTAAAATGAAACCAAACAGATAGAAAAATTTAGAGAAAAGATCTATAAATAACCTAGATCACGTTAGATCGATCTCTAGAAGCCATGATAAATCCCTGTTGAAAGGGGATTTAAATGGATTCAAAAAAATCTCTAGGTCTCCTAGGGTATTATGGAGATAAAAAAAATAATGGGGTTCATATGGGATGAATGTATTTATAGGAATCTATAAAATTATAAGACCATAGTGTATCCTTATAGACCACACTACAACACTGGCTAAAATGGGATGTTATACAACACAACATAAGGGACCACGACACAACCTACCCATATCTAAGGAAACTATGAGGATATTGAGGAAGATAATATAAATGTGGATCTGGGGGATACATCACATCCATAAGCACTATACTATAGGAACTCCTTCTCCAAGAAAGGTACTACGTCACAACCTACTACCCACGACACAACTACCCCTAAAAATGTAGTATCCTCATTTCTCCTCCCGAGCTCCCCTATGCTATAGTTAGGGTCTATTATAACATAATAACAACACTATGGTGCATCACCTACCACCATGCCAGAACCATTATATTTTTGGTGGTGGCTCCCCAAAAACTCTTCAAGCACTATCCAAACCACCTAGAACCTATTTTGGGTGCCTCTAACAACCAAAAATCACAATGTAAGGAGATTTTAGGATCTGGTACCTTACACCAGATACCTATAAAACCATTATCATCATAAATAATTAGAAAAACTATAGAGAAAGAAATAGAAAGGGGTTGTTCTAATAGAAATCCTTCAAGATACCTCCCAAGGATCATTCCATCATAGGATCTCAACTACCTCATCAGATGAATAAGTATAAAACCACAAAACCACAACAACAATCACCTAAAACACTCACCTAAGAGATATAAATATCAAAATAGAGTAAGGCCTCATCATGGAAATAAACAATAACCCATATCATAATCCCAAAAAAGGTTCAAATACCACAAATAGTGTTACAATAAGAGAATATCCAAACAATAAACTGCTCTAGGAATTGAGTGTGTATCTGCAAATCTTGTTGAAGGAACTCTTCTCCATGAAATCTTGTTTTCACAAGACACTAAATATGGGAATTAAATTCCTACACAAAACATTCTCCTAGTAGTTATAGAACTCCACATGAAACTTATAGATGGTTTCATCATCGTCCACATTGATCTCGCCCCAAGCGATGATATCATTGACATCATGAAGATAATGATGGTGCTGAGACACATGAAAAACATCATGAATATAGATAATATATAGGGAAGTTCTATCTGATACACCATGGATCCAAAGTGATCCAACACTTCAAAAGTCCCAATAAACCAGGGATAATGAATACTCCCATTATAAAAAATTTTCTAGCCATGATGATGAGTCATATTTAGGAACACACGATCTTCAATGTTTAACTATAGAGGTATCCTCCTATGATCATCATAATATTTATGATGACCATATGATGGATTCATCCATTCAAGAATCACCTAAACCATCTCTGTCATATTCTGTACAAGTTTTGGCCTGATAATTGCAACCTCTCTGACCCTAGTCCACAAAAATAGAGAATAGAAAGGTCAACCATAGAAATTTTCATATGGCATTATATTAATAGTGAAGTAGAAAATATTATTTTAAGAAAAATTAACCAAGGGAATATTCCTCATCCATGAACATCCAAAATCTATCACATAAGAACAAAAAATGTCTTAAAGAGACTGGAAAGTCCACTCTATATGACCATTATTTTGTAGATAAAAAGAAATTATAAAGAATAACTAAGATCCAAAATCATATTGGAGACATCTCCAAAACCTATAGGTAAAACCAAGATATCGATCAGAGATGAATGTACTTGGGAATCTGTGGATTCTCACCACATCCTCTAGATGATAAATCGAAAAAACATAAATTGTGCTCGAATCCTTGATTACTTTGATGTGGGATGATTTAATCAAATGATAAAATATCACCCATATATAATCAAAGACTAACTGAGATCAAGGTAAACCGATAATGAATTCCATTGAGATGTCATGCTACTTTCACTAGGGAACATCTAACAACTGGAGAAAACCACCAGGAGCACGATGCTCAAACTTTAACTTTTGAAAAACCAAACATTAAGCAATAAACTCTAAAACTAAACACTTTAACCCATGACACAAAAATTGACCTCTAAAAGTGCGATACATCTTTATAAAAATAGGTATTACTACCATGGGCGAGCAATGGAACTCATAAGGAACTATATCATAATCTTCCAAAGGGATGAAAAGACTCCCCTAGAACAAAAAATAATGTTTTTTAATCCTTAGAACAAACATCAGGGGCATCATAAAAGACATCTCAGTGTCTCCAGACATCCACCTTAGAATCCCCCT
Source organism: Viscum album (assembly GCA_963277665.1). Lineage (NCBI taxonomy): Eukaryota > Viridiplantae > Streptophyta > Magnoliopsida > Santalales > Viscaceae > Viscum > Viscum album. The sequence goes on along the minus strand of OY728138.1, from coordinate 958,707,517 downwards.
ACCAAAGCATCATCCACCTACTACATCAAATAAAACTACACTATCATCTAAAAAAGAAAAAATCTTCCTCTAACCACTCCCATATCCAAACACTACTGGAAATTAGATCTTTCCCAACGCTTATATACCAACGGTTTGAAAAAACCGTTGGTATAGGTGCCCTTTCCCAACGGTTTGGCCAAACCGTTGGGAAAGGCCCTCAAATTGGCCACTTTTCCCAACGGTTTGGCCAAACTGTTGGGAAAGGTCCCCAAATATGCCACTTTTCCCAACAGTTTGGCCAAACCGTTCGGATAGGTCTACCTTTCACAACGGTTTGGCCAAACCGTTGGGAAAAGTGGGCCAAAATTCAACATCCAACACAGAATCAAAATCACAACCAAATACCTATACCAACGGTTGTTAAAACCGTTGGTATAGGTACTTTCATTTTTTATCGGACCTTTGTACCGAGAACATTATATAAATCAAAATTTAAAATATTTATGAGAATACATATATATATTTATGTAATTATGATCACAAAAGTCATGTTAGGTTAGTGGTTGAGTCGTTCAATTATAAACGAGGGGTCCTGGGATCAAATCCCATCAGATGTTTTATTTTTGGAATTTATATTCCAACGGTTCCATTACCGTTGGTATAGATTTCATATTACCTATACCAACGGTTTTGGAAACCATTGGTATAGGTCTATACCAACAGTTTTTGGAAAACCGTTGGTATAGACCTATCCCAATGGCTTACTTGGCTATGGTTCTCCAAACCGTTGGTATAGGCTATACCAATGGTTTGGAGGCCTATACCAACGGTTCCAAACCGTTGGTAAAGGTTAGTTTTCCAGTAGTGAAATATACCATCAAGAGTTATTCTATCACTATATATGAATCTCCATACTCACCAACTAAATCACTATGATACTTTATACTTAGTACATCAATTACAACATTTATTTTTTTTAATGGTGTATTCAAAATATCAATGTCCTATTCCTGTAAGAATTATATCCAATGAAACTGATGCAAGTTCAAGTCACATATAGAGGAGTCATACCCCATGCTCTTATGATCATTAAAAACTACAAAAAAACTAAATTAATAGGTAATGTCACCAAAACTTCAAGGGTAACACAGCTTATTCCAACTCAAGATCATGGAAAACATAGTTATGCTCATGGGGAAATAACTATTGAGACCCATAGAAAATGGATGATATTTTCTACATCAGAACATATCCCAACCCAATACTTGAAGTGTCATAGAAAACCTCAATATAAACTCATTCTACTGGAAAACAATGGAAAAGGGTGCTGACTAACCTCTCCATCAGGAACTCAAAAGCTACCTAACACTGGTTAGTACATAAGAACACATGGTCTTTTTTAGTCAATAACATCATAGTATTCAATGCCTAAGATAAATTAGATATAAACCTCCTGTAATAGTTTTAAAGACTAATAAAACTTATCACCTATGAAACAGTATTAGGGGATTGCCAAGAAACAACTCTCTCTATCTTCGAAGGGTCCATAGATACTCCCTGTTGGGAAATGACATTCCCCAAGAAAAAACTTCATGAGGCCAAAACTCACACTTTGAATACTTTTTGAACAACTACTGATAGAGAATAACTCACAAAATATTACAAAGATACTCTTCATGCACCTATTTTGTTGTAGAGTACACAAGGATTTAATTGATGAAAACAAAAATAAACTAATTTAAGACCTTATTGAACACTGAGTTAATAAAAACAATGATCAAGGATAGATAATTCATCACAACAAACTCATAATTCCCATGAAGACAACCTAAAGTGGTTTTTAGAATATCCTCATCCTTCACCCGCATATGATGACATCCAGACCGCAAATTGATCCTAAAGAACCAAATTGATCCCTTCAACTGATCGAATATATCATCAATATGGGGAAGAGGTTTGAAATTATTAACTATCACTTAATTCAATAGAATATAATTGATATAGGGATTCAAAATTTCATCATCCATCTTCAGAAAAAAAACCAGTGCACCCAAAGGTGACACACTTGGACAAAAAGATATCACTACAGTTGATCATTGAGCTATAACCATAGATATTGAAACTCATAAGGCTCCATAATATAAAGAGAAGTGAAAATAGAAGACACACTAGGTTGTAGCTCAATCATAAACTCAATATTCTATCAAAGGGGTGATACTACAACCATTTCAAGAAAGACATTAGGGTACTCTTCCATAACCTTAGGAAGCATTATCGACTGAGCCTATGATGGACTTAGAATCAGCTCTACCAAATATGATGATAAGTAAAAGACACCCCTCCAACCCATATATGGGTCTCAATCACAAGAAAACACCATTGTATCTCCATATGTTTCATATAACAGAAAATTTCTCTTGAAGAAATCCATGATAGCCTACGTTGAATACAACCAATCCATACTGAGGATGATGTCATGTGGGTATATACATAAAAATATAAAGTACCCCAAATAGATGTGTTTCCCCAGTGTTGTATCATAATTTATACATACTTCATATAGATAAGATCGACCTCTAACTAGAATAGTCAACTTCAAGGTTACTAGAAGCCTATCTGACTAAATTCCCAAAGTATGGATGAGGGAAGATAATATGAAGGAGTGTGTCTCTCAAAAATCGAACAAATCATGAAACCATGTAGAAAATAGGAAAAGTGTAATTCCCCGAACCCAATTTACCAGATTCAGTGCATTATTTTATTACATTGGAATGATAAAAAAATCAAATCCTGAAGGACTGATCAGTTTAGTATACTTGGAAACACTAGATACAAACATAAGTTTTACATCATATCTCAAAAATGAAAAACAACATATTATCCCCTTTGAAAAATATCACATCCATTAGAATATCCCTATAGGTCAATCATAATATACTTCCTTGCATCCTAAGGAAAAATGAAACATAAGAAATCGGTGAGACCAAATGCTCATTAAGGATAAAAAATATAGTGGAAGATATCATAAATAAGAATAAAAATTTAAGGAAAGGTATAAAACTGAAACAAAATCCTTTAAAATAGAATATTAATCATTATATGGAAAGAATAAATCAAATAATTCCATTTAAACATTCACATGGATATTCTACTCATTGAATAATCCCATGCAATATCAATAACTAAACTCATAATGAGGGAATGATGAATTTCAGACACCATAACCATATACCTTCAAGGACTCATGACAAGACCATAAATAATCATTCTATCAAGGCCTTATTACAAGAAACTAGTTTGTCTCATGAGACTTATAGATGTATCGAGGGGATATAGTGGGTCATGCCCATCACTTATTAAGTTCAATGCATTCCTCTTATGAAAATGGTGAAACATAACATAAAAATTCATATAAATAATTTAACCATAAACCATGAATGGTATAAACCTAGAACATCCATAGTCAAATATATCACAAACCCTTAAATACAATATAGAAGATTTTATCATAACAATTCAACCTCAAGTAAACATAAAATCCAACTAAGTATATTGACATAGATGAAAATAATATAATAAATTCATTAAAACTCTTTGAGGAAAATATTCCTTTTTTAATTTGAAATCATTTAGAAGACAAAAAATTATAAAAGAAAACATTTATTTTGAAAATAACCTTGTAATATTTTAAGAAAAACGTAAAAATGTTAAGGATTCATAATGGTGGAAAATAGCCGCATGCGCCATATAAGTTGAAAAAACATTCTTTCCTTAATTTTTCAAAAATGTTATAAAGTACTTCGTTTAGAAAATGACAGAGAAATTCATATAAAAATGTTTTATAAAAATTAAAACATGGGTAAAAATGTCTATAAGAAAATTTTGTTAATATTTTTAATTAAATTTTAAGAAACATGAACATGGATGATAAGGATTTCTTAGTAGATACTTACGTATAAACAACCTCGAATAAAAATGAGATTATGAAATTAACACTTACCTTGTAATTTACTTTAGTCGAGGGTGCGTTAACCTCCTGTATAATGGATAAAGAATGTTATTAAATTATACCAAAGACATATACATATTTATGATATCATATTTTATCCTTTTATATCCTTTTGGTAATAATATTTAAGTATTAACGTTGTTTCGGGTGTTAACTTCTGCATTTTACCATTCATGTTTTGTCATATAAGTCTTATTTGTTACGAATAGAATGAATTTTATTTATATAAAAAATTAAATTAAGGTCATAATTATTATTTTTAATCATCATATAAATTTTATAATCATTCTTGAATGGTTAACATGGAGAATGAATCTCACCACATGGTGGAGACAGTAGGCTGTACATACACACGAGCGACAATATCATTCCCTTGATGGTTAAATGTTATGCGATTGGATGAGATATTAATAATAAAAAATCATTATAATGTTATATTAATTATTTATATCCATTATAATCATCATTATTCCCATCCAATTAAAGTACTGTTGAATAAAAAATTACACAATAGCGTGGAGACGGTAAGTTGTATGTACACACACATGGTGATATTGTTATTTGTATGATGGATAAAATGAATAATATGATTTTACCATGATAATAATAATAGCTAAGTATATGTATTATATTGTATTAATTATTATTTTTTATAAACAACTTAGAAACAAAAAGTATAAGATGAAAAGAACTTTGAAAGAGGTTATAAGACAATTACCTCTTTTTTGGGTATCTAGTTTTTGTTGGCATAAAAGGACTCCTTAAAAAAAATTATGCCCAATGTATGGTCACTATGATGAATTGTGTGAAGTTGGGAGGAGAAATTGGCCAGGTTTTTCTAAACTAAAGGGATTTATATATGTTAATCAAAGAGAAGTAAGGGTGCCCTTTTATAAGAGAGGTGAAGGGCACTTTTAGAAGATTTTAAAATATAAATTTATTATAAATTGATTATCACTTTCAAATAGATCCAAAGTGATTTTTTTTATTCTAAGAAGAGGTTGGTTATAAATAATCTCATAAAAGTATTTTTAGACAATTTTAGGTTAAAAACATAACCTTATCTTTTAGGTTTAACCCTTAGTTAAAAAATTTAACTCTCACCGTGTCAACTTGTCTTTTTATACTATAAGGTTAATATAGTTACTATAAAATGAAAAAACCCCCGAATAGAATCATTTATGAAATTTTTAACTTTAAAATATTTAGTTTTCCAAACATGATATTTTTATGAATTTTATAATATTTAAATAAATATTATTTATTTTAAAGTATCTTTTATGTCAATTTTGAAACTATTCAATATTTTCATTTTAAAAAATATTCAAAAAACATGATAACTTCGAACCAATAATTCCAATATATCACTAATATGTCTATGTTATCTATAAAATTCGTCTATGTATTTAATTAAGTCAAATTATACTTATTTTAATATTCTTTTTATCATTTAATTGATTATTTCTTTAAAAATTCAATTTCCTCATCATTATTGTGTCATCATTTAACTTAATTATTTATTTCCTAAAATTATAAATAAATGTTTATTATCTATATAATAATTTAATATTTCTAAAGACTATTTATAGTTGACCATATCACTTATATATCCTCATATTAAAAATTATATAGTTATTAAAATTTAAAAATGACATTTTTAAATCTTCTTTAAATAAAATATAATAAATGTACTAATCTAACAAAAGTAGCTTAAAAAGGATAATATTGACCAAATAAGGTTTATTTTCATCGAAAAACATTTATCCAATGAAATTAGGAAAAGTTTTATGGTAATATTATTTTATTATAATATTATTTGTACCTTTAATTACCCTATTGACCTTTAACCATAGTAAATAAAATTAAAAGGAACTATTCACAAAAAAATTATTTTGATCCTTTTAGACCACATTTTAATTACTGATTATAGCCATGTATGTTAGTTTTATTTAAATTCAATTCACAGAAATGATAAAATTATGTTTAATGCTAATCCGTAGATGTGGTTAGAAGGCCGGTAAAAAAGACGTTCAAAAGTTTAATAAATTTTTTATATCTAATTATATTATAAAAATGATTAATATGACATAAATTGGACTAATATATTTATTATTTATCTATTATGACATTAAAATAAATTTAAAGTAAAATAATTACTTAAATGAAAAAGTCTGTCTTTTAATAATAATGCAGTATTTTTTTACTATTCATCAAAATTGAAACTTCACATAAAAATAAGGAAATCACTATAATCTAATTTTGATATTAAGAATTCAAAAATTATGTTTATTTTGAAAAATGGAATTTATAAATTTCACAATTTGGTTAATACTATTCATAACCACTTTTGAAACGACTAGTTTGATAGGTCATGGTGCACTCGAACTCGATGTTGTGTGTAGCACCAGCTATTGAATTATTTAAAAGAAGCATACCACAGACTCTTGGGGTGTTACGAAAAGGGTACCTCAAATGAAATCTAGATCACCTAGAATTGGAAACTCTAGATCATGAAGCTGACCATGATCTACTCCATGGCCATTCCAACTCTATTGACGAACACCCCCACAGTTTTAATCTACTATACGAGGATGAGGATCATATTGGGATTATCCTATACTTAATGCATCTCCTCTCTATTGATCCAAAACTAAAAACCATGTTGCTACTAGCTCAGATGAAACTACCTTAATAGATGAACCTAAAGCGGAACACCTGGCACATGCTGACTTCTTAGAATATTTGAGCACTCTCGCTACTAATGACCTTGACATACACAAGAAAAACATGTGTCTTATCCCATGGTATATGTTTGATATCCACCTACCTCAGATAAATTAGAAGATGAGGATTAGGACCTACCCCCACCTAACCAAAATATATTTTTTGTAGGAAAAACGAAACCCCAAACCATAGATCTTCTTCTTTAAGAATCCGGATGAATCTACTATCATGATGATTTGGTTTTGGACAGCTTCCTCTCAACAAACTCTACTCTCTCCAAAACCTCGAGATAAATTGACAACATTAATTGGGTGACCTAGTGCAAGATCTCTAGATACAAATATTCTTTGAAACGCCTCACCCTAGACTCCTCATCGTGTAACAGGTCTAAATCATATCTAAAAATGTTCCTGAAATCAATCCTAAACTTACACACAATGGAAATCCCTTGCTGAAGGGTAAAAATCTCCCGGAGACTAGAAATCATCAAGGTCAAAAAAATAAATTCTACTCAGAACTAGTCCCTAAACTTCTCCCATGAGACTACCAACTCTTCACATCCCCTTAGGAATAAGATCCACCACTACCTTGATACTAAACACAACATCATAATATCTAATGAAACATAATGTTCCTTCTAATCATAAATGAAACTAAAATATATCTCTACCTCCTCTAAATAGTCTTATATGAATGAGTCTAAAAACATACGTCATATTTCTATATAATTTGGTGGTGAAACTCTCAAAGTGTTATCCTCTATGTGTCATCATCATCGACCTCTAATTAGCAGTGCTCTGTTGAAAAATATTTCTAAACATATTCAGTGCATACTTGTTAATTTCATCGACCTAGAGCCATACCTATAGGAAGAAAAAATGGTTATACTCCTAAACCTAGAATATAGAATAATTAACATTAATTAATTAATTATTTTATTTCATTTAATGTGTAACCTACTCCAAGGTTTACCCATTGAGAAAACATGAAAAAAGAATAATGATGCATGATCCTTTCTTAGGACTCTACCCTACAACCCACATCTATTCATTTGGTAGGGTCAATAAACCTAATGGTTTGTGTATCAGATTTCATGTTCTCTAAAATACCTATGTCTCTGCCAGTCTCCAGTGATTACATTATTACTAAACTTAGATGACACTTTTTCCTACCAACCCATGTAGCCTCACCTATAACTAACTCCAAACTCCATCATATCCCTCAACCTAAACATATGATAAAACTCTATCACAAACCCCTCCCTAAAAATATTACCCCTACTAGGGTGATAATGAGGGAAGGGAGATGGTAACTGTTTGAGTCCCACCTCATGTAGACCCTGTGTTGGAGGCTTTCATCGAGGGTGTAGTAAGCATAAAAATGGTAATCATTACCCTCTAAGATAAAATGCAGAAGAGAGAGATAATATTGATACAACATTCAGTAAAAACTCAAATATATGAATAACCCAAGTGTATACATGTAATGTCAATCAAAATTGATAAAATGAAAAGGAAACTACAAAAGTACCAAAATAAGTTAAACTTGACAGCGACTATGAATCCCAAATAGCTCCCAAAAAACTTAGAGCTAGTAAAATCTATCCCAATATCCAACTCTCTCTTAGTGACCTAAAGAAATTTATATAAATGTTGGGTGAGCATGAAAATATACATAATAGGATCCTCCCCAAAGCACTCATGCAAGATATAAAGAAATCATGCTAAATCATAGTGAACAAAAATTGAAACTAACTCATCATCAAATCATATATACTAATTTCTCATCCTCTCCATGTCCATCTCTCACCAAGTATCTCATACATTAGATCATATAGTAAAATAACGAAACATCAAGGGTTCCTCACTACCGTAACACCACTAGGTTTCTACTCGGCCCCAAAGTCACACATCCAGACCCATATCTCTCCAAAATAAGCCCGCCCACATACACCTAAGTTATGTATCACAACATGCACCTTGTGAATAACATAATCACATCATTCCATATCTAAAACTTATATTGTAACTTGTAGTTTTTTGGAATCCACCATAACCCATATGATGTGTATCGTACATCAAGTATTATACCTCAAGCCATCACATCCCATACACTGAGTATGGTACCTCAAGGAATCAAAGCCTATACACTTTATAACTATAATATCCATTTGGATTCTATTTTTGGGGATACATGTGTGTGAAATAACCCTAATCCATCACATACCTATACACACATATATGAGGAACTAACTGTCATGTACACCATTATAAAATAATACCATGATAAGAGAGTGGGGACATATGGGGTAGTCAGTCATCCATACCCCCACTGAGATATTGGGGGAAAAACCCTCCCAAAGTATACTTAGTGTCAACCACCCTAACTGACATGGGTGGGGTAGTGTATGAAATCAAAAAATGTATATGATATAATATAGATTACCACCACACTATGGAGATAACCTAGTATTAAGATAAACTACAAGTATCATCTATTAGAAACCCAACTACCATTGCTAGGGACTAGATATCCTATAATAACATAACAATTTAAGAGATAAAATAATTAAAATATTTGTTTTTTATCATTTACTTTTGTTTATTAATTCGTTATCCATTAATTAACCATAAACATTATTTTACATTAAACATTATTGAAAATCAAAGTCAATTCCATTCCCTTGTTGAATAATCCAAATAAAGTCCAAAATTTCTCAACAATAACATCTCATTTTCATTCTAGAAACACCAAATATATTGGTTAAGTAATTTTTAAACCTTTTTAACATCATTCAATAAATTCCAGGTATTCTAGAAAAAAATTTATGCTACCACCTAGATAAACAAGCAACCAAGAACATCCAACTTCCTCAAGAAGTGGGGAAAGTAATACAGATAAAAAAATTAACCCAACCATATTACATTAAAAATATTCTTATAAAGAAAGTATCTAGAATTATCAAATCAACAGGTAAGACATAATTTATCCAATTATATTATCTCCAGTTCCATCCTCGACACCCTCACACATATCTTGATGCATCTCTCCATCATATGAATCAATTGCCGCCACATCATCCTAGCCTCCCCACCCCAAATCACATAATTCACCCTAGGAACATCCATACTAGGTTCATATCACATCACATGGGAAAGATTACATCTGGAGAACCTCACAATATAACCTAAACAAATGATCATAAACAATAGGTAAACTATAACCTAAAACAAGGCATACATATTTTTCACACAAACTGGATCTCATGAACTCCAACACAAGGCATCAAGACATTAAGAAAACATGCACTTCCAAAAGGATTTATCTTAAAAAAAATGGTTCTTATTCTATCTTGAATTAACAGATTCATTATTTATAAGTTCCAACTATAAAAAACCTAATGCAAAATCAAAATTAGATATCAAGAGATTAACATGCTCTTAGCATCAATTCCAGTCTCAATAGACTTAGATAAGTATAATTCTCATTTATCATTCCTTTTATTACTATCATCAATAATAATTAACATGATTCATATAATTTATCAATTCCTTTACTTCATATAAGAACATATTCAATTAAACATGAACATTGCATCAATTTTATTACAATCAAATTAAAAGGAGCACCAAATTCATTTAACATGAATATTCTTTAATTATTAAGCTAAATAATCAACTAATTATAGATTTATGTTCTTTACCATTTTCTATTAAGAAAAATATGATAAACGAATCATAACAACATTCTACACAAGAATTGTATAGATATCACACTATCAAGAAAATCAAGAACCAATATGTTATCATGGAGTATAGAAACAACATGTGTTTTCTGATCATTCTGCCTATGTGGTTGCGCTTTTTCAGGTGATGCAGAAATGGTTCGACAAGGATCAACACCCACACCTTTTTCTATAGGGACGAGTTCCAATTGTATTTATGATTCCTTTGTTTCAACCCATTCAGCATCATTATTCTTTAAATAAGTTTGAATTAACCCTGTAGGAACTGTTGGTCCCAGCTTGCGATTGCGTGGGGATTAAGAACTCATGCAATAAGTCCTTCTAGGATATAATTTCATCAGATGGTCTCCAACGAGTTGATTCGTGGATCCAAGAATGCCCAATAGGCTTGGTATCCATGATTCATGGACCTGATTTCCAAAGGCAGGTGCTCATTAGCTGACGATTTGTCCAGTGACACTTAAGGACTCCATTGGTCGAGAGGATGGGAGGTCAGGCTCACCACACCCTTCCAGGGGAGGATTGTTGCCTATTTTGGAACTCTCTTATATATTTAAGTCATGTTCATATGTTCATGAATCCTTGGTTCATTCCTGAAGAATGTTTTCACAGGATAACCTTGGTTTACATGATCATGGTAAGCATGTATATTTTTGATGCTATGAAGGTGATGATGACTAGAGCCATTTTATAAGGTGCTCTAAAGTTAATCATCATCTAAGGGAAGAAAGGAGACTTGATGCTGGGATCATTCTCACAAGGAGGGCTTCATATGTATCCTCAGGAGAAAAATTATAACCCACGTAGTTTGGATCGTGTGGGGGCTTACGCATGGGAGCTGCCCATTTGAGAGACATGGTTTGGTGGACCCTTTCTAGATTGGAAACCTTTTGAGCTCAGGACTTCTAGCAGGCATCCTATGTATCCTGGTTTAATCAGGAATTGGAGTTCTCATAGTTTAGACTATGTGGAGATTACATGTGGGAGCTACCCATTTGAAAGGCACGGTTGGGTGGACCCTTTATAGATGGGCACTCATTTAAGCTCAGGCCTTTTGGAAGGCATCCTACGTATCCTGGTTTAATCAGGAATCAATCTTCTCATAATTCAGAAAGTGTGGATGTTGTAATCATCCCAAACCTCTAATCCCACATGATTCATGCTTGGTGTGAGAAACAATAGGATTTTAAAGATTCAACAATGCACATGCCTCCCCCACTATTGGTGGGGGAGGGATAACCCGTGGCAGAAGAGGTTGGGGAGATAGTGGGTGAGGGTGCAGAGAAATAAACCTTTCAATGTGAAATGACATTTAAGTTCATGCGGCCCTACCTCAATAGGTTGGGTACATACCTCAGTCGGATGTCCCTAGAGATTATTATGGGAAGGGGAAGAGTTTTGTCATCATCAAAGGGGGGAATGAACATAACCCCTTCGAATGATCACTATTACTCATTGAATGGAAAAGCAAGTGATCAGCCTTAATCCATAGAATAAGGATGTTCATGTTGGCATCCCAAGGTTGGTCTCTAGGTTACCATGGGAATGTAGCCTTACAAGAATTCCAGAAGCCCGCACCATCGTGGGGAGGGCCTTCATGTCTCTTCTTACTGTGGGTATATAGACTCAATGGAGTGCGTTGATGCACCCGATGGTCTGATCATACGGGTTCGATGGATTTGGAGGAGGCTTTGTCCTAATTCCAGAGGACTAGTTATTATAGGGATCATAGAGGAATGAATAGTAATGGAGGGGTGGGGGTTGGAACTGAAAGGAACAATACACGAAAAACATCATTCCGTATATTGGTTGCTCATACAGGATGGGGTAGGCTCTGCATACCGTATCGATATGTGGGTAGAAGGTCCATCAATATTCCGGTGTGGTAGGTGAGCATGAATATCGCCAAATTCATACCAAAGTGGAAAGAGTCTCATCGTGCCACTTTGGGTTATATCCACGTAATGACTGGGTACACGATGTCGAGTTCAATTCACGTAGAGGCACGCTACATAGAGAACCATACCGAATGACGGTCCGGGGGATTACCGTTTGTGGGAAATTCATCCAAGAGAAGTCTTTGTTTCTCAGTTCATCAGTTAGGTTATCATTTCTATTATTATTTTTCTTCAATTCCCACGTTTTATTGTTTTTGTTTAGCTGTACCTGTGGAGGGATTGGTTTGCGGTTCGTGTTATGCTGATGAAACAAGAAAAAAATTGGTGTAAAACATCTAAGTCTCCCTCAAAATTTCTTCTTCCGTCCTTCTATATATCTGTCTCCCAATCTGTATCTATCTACTTATAATGTGATCCTTTTATAGAGCATCAAAGTAATCATATCTACTGAGCTTGCGACACTATTTTTAGAGGTCGATTGAAGCAATATCCTGACCAGCAGAAGACTCGGTCAACTAGGGTTTACAGACGCTTTGGTTTGCGATAATGGCTCGCATAAACCCTACTAGTTTTATTATTCTGCAAACTAATGGGTTTGTGGCCTGATACATGAACAGACTTCATGCGCACAACTCCTTTGGTGATGTGGTTCGCGGCCAGCCTTGTTCGCTGGTCATATCCCTACGGGCCAGCTACTCGTGGATCATTTTGCGTACCTAGCAGTTCGCGATATGGATGGTCTGTGAACCTTTCTTGGTGATGGTATGCGTTCCATTTGAATTCTTTTGGAAACATGAATCCCTCCAAGTTTCTTCTGAAAATTACAACTAAATTTGATTCCCTTCACCTTGATATACTTGTAGAAGTACTTGATTATTTCTCTAAAGAGTTAGTGGGGGGGTATTTTCTCCTCTTGGCAAAATTCCTAGGACCCTACCAATGCCCCCTATGCGAATGTGGTTAGTTCGGAACAAAAAGGCGACTATTCTGATGCAGAAGAAATCCAAAACTGAAATAGTTCACGGTAGAACAGATAGACCTGGTTGGTGGGGGGGGGGACCACACCTATATATATAGGGTCCCATGTCATTTTTCTTTTTAACGTTTATCACGATGAAAAGTGCTATCGATTTTCCCAGCTTCCTCTGCTCTCGTGTACTATGCTTCTTGTGAAAATATCGTTCGCGAACTACTTCGTACATTCTATGAACCAATTTTCTCACCATTTCTCTATCAACCTACTACATTTTGGATTCCATGAATGGAGATGTGGAACTTTTAGACTTACACTCCAAGTTTTGCGTAGAAGAATGATACGTGGCTGGCTTGTCCACATACAACACTTGGAAAGGCAAATCGGAATTTAAAAACTATTAATACAGACTTAAATTTTAATCCAAAAATTATGAACATGATCTTACCCGAAGCCAAAGTTCACGATTTATTCCTTCCGTGGAACGTTCTGTTCACCGACCAAGGGTTATCGGGCATGCACCTCACAGTTCTTTCACATACCATGGCTGTACATGGTGAACTTTATTCACATACCATATCTACATACGGAGTAGCTTCCACGTGTTATGTTGTACGCGGAACACTCCTTCCATGTACCGTTTCTAGGAACAGTACACTGAGCCTTTTACGGACATGTTTTAAGTCCTTTATCCATTTTTTCATAGAATTTATCATAAAATTTTTACCAGACTGACTTCTCATCGGCTTCCGGATCATCGTATGAAGGATAAAATGGAAGATTCACAGGCAGCGGAAAAATTGAAGAAGTCAAGGGAAACCATGGAGAGGAATATCAATGATCATCTTCAAATGCACATCATTCCCCATGACACCTTTATGACAGCCTTCTTGACGTCATAGCTTTTAGCTTACCTGTTCTCTGTACAACTGGCACTTTATGGCTTTGGTCTTCCTACTGATGTGCCTCTGCCAATGCCTGAACCTGACCTCCCTTTCATCCTCTTAGAGGCACCACAAGATCGCGATCATGCCAACATTTCCCCAGTCATATAAGTCATCCCTACTACTATTCAGAAAATAATATTAATACTGCGAGATTCGGCCGTGAATCAGGGTAACTACAGGTGTCGCAATGGTGTCCCGATACTAGATTTCTGAGAATACCCATCCACTATCAACATCTACAGAGAAAATCCTCACAAAAGGTGGAGCACCAAGTGGGATTTTCGGGCTGAAGGATGTTTCTATGATGAGTGGGGATGGGTGTTCTGGGTGTATCAGACCTGTCTGGAGTCCCCCAAACAACTGGAGGTAGTGGGCCTACACCAAGCATCCTGGGATTCTCAGTTTTCAATCTTCTCTCTGGGTGAAGTCCTTCCAGAATTGCTAATCCGCTGGTGTTTGAGCACTAATACCTTCCACCTATTGTATGGGGAGGTGGGAATCATTATATGGGATATCTATTTTCTTCGAGGTCTCCCCATCCTTGGAGAAATGTACAATGGGTTTCTCCCAACAACCATCATATGGAATGATACCGATCACGTATCTCCTTTGACAAGGAGCTTACTGGTCATGGTAGTGGGATCACAGGGTCATCCCCTCGAGGCTTGTTCCCTCATCCCCTTCGAAGTGTGGATAAGGTTATTATTTCAAATGAATGGTCCCAAAACAAAGGCTCTACATAGTCGAACTCACCCAACCTTTCAGTCCCGCTAAACTCTAGGGTCCTACTATGCTATCCTCAAACTAGGGCGATATACCTCATGGGGATATGAGCTTCAGCTAGATGTTTCACATGTGCTTAGGATATCCAGCTTCTTTTCCATGTTTTTAACTTGATGGATCTTCCCATCCTATGACATATATACCAAGGTTCGAGCCTGTACCTTGATGATGACGACCACACTAGCAGAGGGTTAACCCCTTAATTTTTCCCTTCCTACCCTAGCATGACTTTATGAATTATTGGGACAGATACAGGAAAGAAGGCCTCCTTATCCTCTCAGCGGACCATTTCAATTTCTATATGGGTGGACAGTGGAACACTTCCCCTGTTATGAATATCAGTATATAAGAAGGGTTCCCCATTCTGACTTTCATCCTACTCTTCTTAGCATTTCTTTTGTTCATTCTAGGACTCTGAGTGTTACCGATGTGGTCGGGTTATTGAATGATGCTTTTCATTTCTTGTTCTCACCGCATGCTACTCCTCATGGATCACTGATAGGTGACAGGGGTGGTTCCTTGGAGTAATGTTTATACCTTATCAATATTCGAGACGGGTTGATCACTGAACATGTAGACCGAGTAGTTATTTGTGAGACATATCTCACCTACTGATTTTCCAAGCAATATGGATTCTTTCAATGGACTTCACTGCTCTCGATTGTTCAATTAAGGGGAGAATCTCATCCTGTGGTTCTCTGTCAATTGTGGATTATGATTATGCATGAAGGTGCTGCTAGGGAGATTATCATCCCTAACCTGATGGGGCCTACATTTCTATCACTAGAATGTGCCCAACTATGGGTAGATTGTTACCCTGGTGGGATGCTGAAGGATTCAGTTCGATGAGTGCAGAAACCCTTGACCATTCCCTGCCCCGTTCTTGCCCCAACAACAACACCACACATTTATTCTACCATGAATAGTGCAACAACTACGCCTTCTAATTATGTCCCTACAACAACCAAGATGGATACACCTCCTACTCCTGCTCTTGTTGTAAGAAAGAGTCCAGTCCATTGTGAAAAGCATTTGGGAGGGATTTCATCAGTACAACCCATTTTTGTGGGAAGTGATTCAGACTACTCCCCTCCTATAAATATTTCCCAAGATTTTAATGAGAATGGCATCGGCCGATCATCGCCAATATTTATGGAGGTCGTGGTTAGTCTTCCGCATCTGGCTCTCGTGGTTGGTCCATCTAAGGGCAATGAGAGTCTCCCGCCCTGGGTGATTAGCCTTAGGTCTCTACCCACTCTTATGTAGATGCTTTCTACTTACAAACATGTGGAAGAATGGGATGATCAAAGTGCCAGTGTTGTGGAAAGACATCGGGCAATGTGAAAAGAAGCATGGCGTCAGTTATGTACTCTCACCGCGGAGACACCTATGACCAACTTTGTTGGAGAGGGTGAAAATTTTCAGTGATTATTCACCAAGTTGTGCTCCAGTGGCTATGATTATTGGAACTTACACCTCCTTATCTTCTAAATAATCATTTCTCGAGAAGACCTCACCTCTTGCGAGGACAAGTTGTCCAAGTTCAATTCTCCCCATCACTATGTGGAGACTTTCTGAGATATTTCGGAAGAATTTAATCATCTGATGGCTGATGAGGTAAAGGATTGTGATTTGGTGGAGACTCAAGAGGAATATCTAAGGGAGTGCAAAGACCACTCAGCCAGGTTGAAGGAACAACTGGCCTCCTCCTACGCCAATTATGAAGCTGTCCTGAAAAAGGGTCGGGACCTTAAAGCTATTCTGGAGTGGGTGTATCTGATGGTGAAGGTAGAAATAGAGGAGAGATCTTCCTTGGAGCCAACTATCGATAGCTCATGATGATCACTTTCCATTCTCCTGGAGAGGGTGAATAGATCCTTGTTATAATCCTCTCTCATTTTTTTAATATTGTGAAGAGACTCAAAATTTGGGATGTTCTAACATTTTTTCTGAACTCAATGGAACATTTTTGGATTTTAAACATCTCTTATCTATCTATTCCTATCAATATCATTTCAATCAAGTATTAATTTTAAACCATGATTTGAAATCAGTAAACTAAAATAGTCGAATCAAGCTCATATTTTTTTCCTGAGACAAGGGACCCAACAAGTGTAGTTCAACTATTGGGAAGCTTTTATGGAAGACCTCATGAAATTTTATGTCTTTTTCATTGTTACCATAATTTTTTCCTAAGCCTAGTTGAAACGAGATTAGAGGGCATAACTTTACTTTTGATTAGGCCGACCTTTGTGGGTTTTCAACCTAACAGGCTTTACGCATTTTTCGATGGCTCAATGATTTTTAACGAATTAATACTTGATTTTTTAGAGGTTCCCTTTGCAGGTTTCTCCTTTGGAAAGTATGGAACTTATTTTAACTGGATGTTCATGTGCAGCCAATCAAAATTGCTACCGATGTTTCCGATCGAAGGACTTTGACCAGACTTAATGGGTAGGGCCCTTACTCCTGACCGTTATCCAGGAATGTTCTAGTATCCTTCAGACATGGATTATGTATTTTTATACACCCATGATTTGTGGACTCTGGACATGAATGAGGCTCAAGATCCACTTTAGGCATACAGAGGTAGGAAAGGACTCTCATAGGGATGAATTTTCCTTTGATTGACCACCATTTTTTGTGGGAAACATATGCAGAGCCCCCGTGGCTTGATATGAATAGTCAATAAAAGGTGTCCGTAGGACACTGGCCTTCCATCTATGATGCCCTGGTGGTATTTTCAACATTTTTTATTTATTTTGATGTTGGGAGACACCATGGGTGGTTGGCCTGAGTAGTGTTGTCTGAGAACATTAAGAACATTCATGTCGGCCTTGAGTGGGCAATTGTTCCCACACATTTCTTACTTGCATGAGGGGAGAGCTGGTGAATGATCAGTTCAGTTAAGAGTCCCCCCTTTACTTTTCTTTTTTGTCAGGGGAACTTGGAAAGAAGAAGGTACACAAACCATCATCCAAGAATTTTCCAAATCTGGGGGTTTGACAAGACGTGAATGTCATTTGAGAATACTGAAGCTAGAAAGGACTCTCCTAGGGAATAATTTTCCTTTGATTGACATCCATTTTTGTGGGAAATATATGCAGAGCCACCAGGTCATGATATGCATAGTCAAGAAAATGTGCCTTTAGGACACTAGCCTCCCATCTCCAATGTCTATAGAGATTGGGATCTTTCTTAATACGCACTACTAAAAAATCGGGCAATAGCGACCCCCATTGGCGGTCGCTATAGGTGGTCGAAATTCCGGCCTTAAGCAACCGCCTGGTGGTCGCTAAAGGCGGCCTTCCTGGTCACCATTAGCGACCGCCAATGGTGGTCACTGTAGGTGACCGAAATTCCAGGCTACAGCGACCGCCTTTGGCGGTCGCTAATGTTACCCGGCAGGCAGACTATAGCGACCGCCAAAGGCGGTCACTAATCTGGGAATTTTTTTTAAAAAAATTCCTAGTGAAAGAAATATATATATATATATATATATATTTATTAAATAAAATAAAATAAATAAATATATATATATTAAAGGAAATATTTATATATATAATATTAAATAAAATATTTTAAATATATATATAATATGTTTTAAATATTTTAATATATATAATATTAAATATATATATATATATATATTAAAGAAATATATATATAATATTAAATAAAATATTTTTCTTATTCATCCAATAGGTTTGTTAAGCATATGGTAATAATAAATCAAATTTTATGCTTAAAATTTGTATTTCTCTAAAAAGGTAATTACTACCTCTTAATGGAGAGCCTATTTTAAATATAAATTCTAGCACATTTATAAATTTTTTATTTCAATATAAAATTATATTTTGGAAAACTAAACATAAAAATGTGTTAGGGTTAATTTGTGGTATTTTTTGTGGATTTTCATTTTTTTAATGAAATGTACGAATTGTGTTTTTTTTCTTCACGGTGAAAAATCAGAGATAAAACATGGTAAAAATCATAAAAAATGGAAAACAATTTCAAACAGCATAAACATCAAGATCATCATAAACAATAAATGATAAATGTGCTTCAACGATCTGAGCAGGTCCATCCATTTCAATCTTTTGCTTCAATACACCTACAATAAAACAAAAAAAAACAACAAAACAAAACAAATGTAAATTAAACATAATTATTCAGTTATTATATACATATAATAAAATTAAATCTGAAATCAAATCATGGTGCTATAATAATTTAAAACCCCCAATTTAAGAAATGCAATCATTTCAGGTCATTCGGAGCATGTTTGCTCCAAATTCGACCATCTCACGCCGTTCTGGTGTTTTATGACACCGGAAACGTGTTTCTGGTCACTGCGGTCAAAAGACACATCCGATTGACATGATATCTGCCTGAACATTTTACAACTCACACAACGGCTGTTGTCGTACGGTTTCATGGCATACTGAGGTCATTCGGGTGGTTTTGACCCCCCAACGCGCCATTACAGCGCGCGCCGAGCTGCTGAAAACGACACAATCAGCCGTACCACATGCACCACACGTCCGATGGGTGTGACGTCTCCTCCTACACGTCACGAATAATATTCCTAATGTTTTCATGTGGTTTCAGGTCATTCGGAGCACGTTTTCTCTGAATTTGACCGTCTCACGCCGTTCTGGTGTTTTTGACACCAGAAACGCATTTCCGGTCACCACGGTCAAACAAAACCTCCGATTGACGTGCTGTCTACCCGAACATTTTCAAAATTCATAAAAAGGTTGTTTTCGTATGGTTTCATGGCATTTCGAGGTCATTCGGGTGGTCTTGACCCCCCAACGCGCCATTTTAGCGCGCGCCGAGCTGCTGAAAACGACACAATCGGCCGTACCGCGCGCACCGCACATTCGATGGGCGTTCCGTCTCCTCCAACACATCACAAATAATATTCCTAATGTTTTCATGTGATTTCAGGTCATTCTGAGCACGTTTTCTCCAAATTCAACCATCTCACGCCGTTCTGGTGTTTTATGACACCAGAAACGCGTTTCCGGTCACCGAGGTCAAACGACCCTTCGATTGACGTGTCATCTGCCTGACCATTTTACAACTCACACAAAGACTGTTGTCATACGGTTTCATGGAATTACGAGGTCGTTCGGGTGGTTTTGACCCCCCAATGCGCCATTTTAGCACGCGCCGAGCTGCTGAAAACAACACAATCGGCCGTACCGTGCGCACCACATGTCTGATGGGTGTGATGTCTCCTCCTACACGTCACGAATAATATTCCTAATGTTTTAGTGTGGTTTCAGGTCATTTGGAGCACGTTTTCTCTGAATTCGACCGTATCACGCCGTTCTGGTGTTTTATGACACCAGAAACGCATTTCTGGTCACCGTGGTCAAACGACACTTCCGATTGACATGTCGTCTACCCGAACATTTCAAAATTCACACAACGGCTGTTGTCGTACGGTTTCATGGAATTGTGAGGTTGTTCGGGTGGTTTTGACCCCACAACGCGCCATTTTAGCACGCGCCGACCTGCTGAAAACTACAAAATCGGTCGTCCCGCGCGCACCGCCCATCCGATTGGCGTTCTGTCTCCTCCTACATGTCACGAATAATATTCCTAATGTTTTTGTGTGGTTTCAGGTCATTCGGAGTATGTTTGTTCTGAATTCGACCGTCTCACAACGTTCTAGTGTTTTATTACACCAAAAATGTGTTTCTGGTCACTGTGGTCAAACAAAAACTCTGATTGATGTACCGTCTACCCGACCATTTCAAAATTCACAAAATGGATGTTGTCGTATGGTTTCATGGCATTCCGAGATTTTTTGGGTGGTTTTGACCCCCCAACGCGCCATTTTAGCGCGCGCCGAGCTGCTGAAAACGACACAATCGGCCGTACCGTGCGCACCGCGCGTCCGATGGGTGTGTCGTCTCCTCCTACATGTCATGAATAATATTCCTAATGTTTTTGTGTGGTTTCAGGTCATTAGGAGCACGTTTTCTCCGAATTCGACCGTCTCACGCCGTTCTGGTGTTTTATGACACCGGAAACGCGTTTCCTATCACAGCAGTCAAATGACACCTCCGAATGACATGCCGTCTGCCCGACCATTTCACAATTAACACAACGGCTGTTGTCGTACAGTTTCATGGAATTCTGAGGTCGTTCGGGTGGTTTTGACCCTCCAACGCGCCATTTTAGCGCGCGCCGAGCTGCTAGAAATGACACAATCGGCTGTACCGCGCGCACCGCACGTTCGATGGGCGTTCCGTCTCCTCCTACATGTCACGAATAATATTCCTAATGTTTTTGGGTTGTTTCAGGTCATTCGGAGCACTCTTGCTCCAAATTCGACCATCTCACGCCGTTCTGGTGTTTTATGACACCGGAAACGCATTTCCGGTCACCGCAGTCAAACAACACCTCCGATTGATGTACCGCCTGCCTGAACATTTCAAAATTTACACAAAGACTATTTTCGTACGGTTTCATGGCATTCTAAGGTTGTTCGAGTGGTTTTGACCCCCCAACGCGCCATTTTAGCGCGCACCGAGCTGCTGAAAACGACACAATCGGCCGTAATGCGTGCACCGCACGTCCAATAGGCCTGCCGTATCCTCCTACATGTCACGAATAATATTCCTATTTTTTTTGTGTGGTTTCAGGTCATTCGGAGCACATTTGCTCCGAATTCGACCGTCTCACGCAGTTTATGGTAATTATGACACCAGAAACGCGTTTCCAGTCACTACGGTCAAACGACACCTCCGATTGATGTGTCGTCTACCTGAAAATTTTACAATTCACACCGCGGTTGTTTTCGTATGGTTTCATGGAATTCTAAGGTTGTTCCGTTGGTTTTGACCCCCCAACGTGACATTTTAATGCGCGTCGAGCTGCATAAAATGACACAATCTGCCGTACTGCGCACACCGCATGTCTGATGGGCGTTCCGTCTCCTCCTACACCTCACGAATACTATTCCTAATGTTTTCGTTTGGATTCAGGTCATTCGGAGCATGTTTTCTCTGAATTTGACCGTCTCACGCTGTTCTGGTGTTTTATGACACCGGAAACGAGTTTCCGGTCACCGCGGTCAAACGACACCTCTAATTGACGTGCCTTCTACCTGAACATTTCACAATTCACACAATGACTATTGTCGTATGGTTTCATGACATTCTGAGGTTGTTCGGGTGGTTTTGACACCCCAACGCGCCATTTTAGCACGCGTCGAGCTGCTAAAAACGACACAATCGGACGTACCGTGGGCACCGCACGTCCTACGAATGTGATGTCTCCTCCTACATGTTAAAAATAATATTTATAATGTTTTAGTGCGGTTTCAGGTCATTCGGAGCACGTTTACTCCGAATTCGTCCGTCTCACGCCGTTTTTGGTGTTTTATGACTCCAGAAATGCGTTTCCGATCACCGCGGTCAAACGAAACCTCCGATTGACGTTCTGTCTGCCCGAACATTTCAAAATTCACACAACAACTTTTTTCATACGGTTTCATGGAATTCAGAGGTTGTTCGGGTGGTTTTGACCCCCTAACGCACCATTTTTGCGCGCATCGAGCTACTGAAAATGACACAATTGGTCGTACCGTGTGCACCACACGTCCGATGGGCGTGTCGTCTCCTCCTACACGTTAGGAATAATATTACTAATGTTTTAGTCTGGTTTCAAGTCATTCGGAGCACGTTTTCTCCAAATTCAACCATCTCACGCCGTTTTTTGTGTTTTATGACTTCGGAAACGCGTTTCCGGTCACCGCGGTCAAACGACACCTCTGATTGACGTGCTGTCTAGCCGACCATTTCACAATTCACACAAAGACCGTTGTTGTATGGTTTCATTGCATTCTGAGGTCGTTCAGCTGCTGAAAACAACACAATCGGTCGTACCGCGCGCACCGCACGTCCGATGGGCGTGCCGTCTCCTTCTACATGTCACGAATAATATTCTTAATGTTTTAGTGTGGAGGGCTGTCCGGGGTGCGGGGAGGGGCTTTCCGAGGTGCAGGGAGGGATGTACGGGGTGCAGGAGGGATGTCCGGAGTGCGGGGGGCCTGTCCGGGGTGCGGGGAGGCCTGTCCGGCGTGCGTGGATGGCTATCCGGGGGGCGGGGGGATTTCCGTTGTGCGGGGAGGGCTGTTCGGAGTGTGGGGAGGGCTGTACGGGGTGCAGGGAGGGGCTGTCTGGGGTGCGGGGGGGCTGTCCGGGGTGCGGGGAGGGCTGTCCGAAGTGCGGGGAGGGCTGTCCGGGGTGGTCTGGGGGCTACAAATAGTGAACTCAGCTCATTTATCAAAAACAAGTTTAATGGATTATATTAGGAATCACATGTTTTTTTCAAAAATATTACAGAACATGCAATTGAAAACATTGAATAATTAAATGAACAAAAAATATCAAAATCATTAATCAGTTTCCTGGTTACTTCTGAATTCGTGCACACAAACATTGCATCAGTCCAAAACACCCATGATACCCCCAAATCAAAAAAAATCTCACTGGAAACCCAACATAAATATCAATAACAAACCCACCATTAAAATCAGAAACACACCTTGTGAATATGATGCGTCATTCGTGGTCATGACTACTACCTCCATCAGGTGGGTCAGGGGCCTACAAAAAAACATTTTGAATATTTTCATAACAAAAACAATATAAATTAAATAAATAAATATAGTATAAACCTGCGTCGTCTGATCCCCTGCACCATCACCTGGACACACATATTTCTATAGTGCTCTAACCTCAGCGATCAATTGCGCATTTACCTCCTCGGAAGCACGCAGCCATGCCTCGAAATCTGACAACCGCTGTGTCATCTGAGCAACAGTAGGACCGACAACCACAGCGCGTGAAACTACAGAACGAGGAATCCCAGTTCCATAGGTCAAACTATATCCATTCCCGTCCCGAACAATAATGCGATGAAAGATCTCATCCCTCCGCATGGGAAGCTATCGTTGGTCCTCTGGTAGATGTTCTAATTCAGCTTCAAATTGAGCCTATGAAATATTTAAATATATTTACATATATTAATATACAGATTTTATGTAAGTATTGGTAATGAGTAAAAGCACTTACTATCAATTCTGCAACCTCTGGATCATTGCGACCACAAGTCCTCATCCACACTGACATTTTATCAGTCGGTTCACCTTGATCCCACAACTATATATGAATAGAATATAAACACAAAACCGTATTAATTAAAAAAATTAAAAAATGAATAATAAATACCTCATGTCGGATCTAAGACACGTGACGAGTCCCAATCCAGTGAGGTGGTCCCTGCAATGCTCGATTCTCAGAATGGCGTGTTGACACCTCCTATATTCAATTAATTCAAATTTCAAACAAATCACACATTCTTGAAAATATATATACCAAAATAAATATACAAACCAAAACACCCCCAGTAGACCAATAGGCAACTAAATCATGCCACTGATCTGGGAGGACACCTCTCGGGACTTTTTCCAGAATGTCTGGGGCACCCACATTTGGTACCCAGTGGTCCCTCTTGACTTTACCTTTATAGTCTTTCCAAATCTTACAGTATTTGCTCAAACACACAGGCTGAAACTCATCGGGACATACTTTCAAATTTTGATATAAAAGAAAAAAATCACATATGTTATTATTGTTTATACATAGGGAATAAAGTAAAATGGTATTCTTACCTGAACCTCCCTCCAAAGACGATCTAATATGTCATGAGGGATAGAAGCCCAGTCACACGTGGCCAATGGAAATCGATGTGGACCACGTATGATATGACCCAGCTGATGAATAAATGTAGGGCCATTCCATCCCACAGGATGAAATACCTCATCAAATGAAACATCAAAAGTCGTGTCGGAATTCCATGATAATATGCCATGACCAGGGCCTCTCCTGCGAGAGGAAGAAGCAGTCGAGTCTGATCCTGTTGAAAATAATTTTATATATAAATTGACAGATGTTATAAATATATATATGTTTATCAATTAAATAAACAATAGAGACAATGACATTCCAACATACCTCGACCCTGAGATGTAGATGCCTTAGATGGATGATGTGGAACTTCTACCTCTTCCCCTGACATGCCTGCAGTCATGGAAAACATTAGTAAGTGGACTATCCATAGTGTCCAAATTATAAATTGGATTGTTTTTAAAAAAAATCAAACTTGTATAGTTGTTAATCAAACAAAAAGGGATTGAATAATTAGTTGTGAATGAAGTTTAAAAAATCATATAGTTAACAAAACAGATATACAAATTATGTACAAAACCAATCAATGCATAGCCAAATTTCAAATTGAATTAATAAAAATTCAAGAAGCACATGAACCAAATGAAAAATACCTCAATGGGAAGATACACCGACAATAACATCAATATAACATGAGTTAAATCACCATAAATATTTATAACTGAATAAACATCCAAAAGTGAGGATTAAAACTTACAGGGATTTATAAAATGGTTAGATAATTTATGATATCCTAGGCTGAATAGCGGGAAAACAATTATACCTTTCATTAAGCATGCAAATCGACCGTTTCTCCTTCAACAGCCGCTCTGACCCAATAAATATCTTCTTCACATTGAACTATGGTATGTTGATCAAGCTGTTGGGAAACAAAAGGGAAAGTCTCGGGTTCATCTTGTTCAAATATAAACACTCCTCACCGAGACATTTTGACAACAACTTGCCAACTTGGATTCGAAGGGAAAGTAATGAAGAATACTTGTTCCACTTGTGATGTCAAAATGAAAGGTTCATTATCAACTCATTCATTTCTATATAACATATAGTTAAAATTCACCAATGAAAACTAATATTGATCGACTTTACATCCACGCACTGGATCAACCCAATCACACTTTAACAATATGTACTTCAACCTGTGTGTGTATACAACTTCAATTATGTCTATCAATTGACCATAGTAATAACTAGAATCGAAAAATGGACAACCGATGCCACTGTTTTGTGTTGCTCGTTTATCGTCAACATCTTTAATGCGAAATCGAAAACCATTAGCATCTATAGATTTATAACGACGAGCTATTATAGATGGACCCTCAGCCAGTTGGATAAATTCTTCAGTTAGCATGGGGTCCCCTAACTCCCTCAGCTTATAAACCTACATAATTCATAGAATTCAATAATGATGTATGCAGAAAGAAATTAGTATAATACTTCACTCATAATGAAAATCAATTTATGCGTACATAATCCTTGAACCAATCATGAAATGACGCATAATGAGACTGTTGAATTTGAAACTCAGTCGCACGATACATCTCTTCTTTTATCACATTAATGTGTTTCCTGCAAATGATAAAGCGATGTTTAAATGATAAAATTATGCAAACAAAACATGTACAAGTTGAACAATAAAAGTGATAAGATACTTACTGCATTAATGGTGCAACTAATGGAGTATTGAACAAGATATATCGATGCGCTTGTATCCACTCGATGTTGTCCATATCATATGTGGTTCCTTATCCAACTGGACCATCATGAATCCGAGAGGGCTTATCTAATTTTGTTTCAACATCTGTAAGATATTCTTCACAAAAAGTAGTACACTCATCCATCAAATAACCATTGGCTATTGATGCCTCCGGAAGAGCTCTGTTGCGTACAAATCATTTCAATGTACTCAAATACTGCTCAATAGGATACATCCACATGAATTTCACTGGACCAGCAACCATTACTTTATCAGTTAGGTGCACTGTCAAGTGGACCATAACATCGAAAAATGAGGGGGGAAATAGTTTCTCAAAGTGACAAAGTGTAAGTACAATTCTTTCCTGTAAACTTTTTAAATAAGCGATTTGTTGATTTCTTAAACAAAGTTGTCTAAAAAAATTACTCATCTCAATCAACGGCTGAACAACATTGGGGGATAAACAATCACAAATTGTGATTGGAATCAACTACTAAAGTAGTATGTGATTGTCATGACTTTTCAACCCTTGCAATGTCTTGCTCGTCAGATTCACACACTTTGAAATATTAGAAGAGTAACCATCAGGCACCTTGAACATCTTCAAAATGGAAAGAAATGTCTCTTTCTCCTTTGTAGTCATCATATACTGTGCATCAGGCATATATGCCTTGTTCCCTCAGCTAAATGTAAATGCAACTGTTTCCTTAAACCCATTTCTTCCAAATCACGGCATGCATTAACATGGTCCTTTGATTTTCCACTGACACCTAAAATGGTCCACAATATGTTATCACAAACATTTTTTTCAATGTGTATGACATCCAAATTATGCCTCAACATGTTATTTTTCCAATACAGAAGACTATAAAAAATACTTTTCTTTTTCCAATTGTGACTGCGCTGCCTACCCACAGCTTGAATATTACGTACCAGAGGAGCCACCAAATACTGAATTTCATATACCATGCGGATGTTTTCTTCCTTAATCTACGATAAAATTTCAACTCCTGTCATGATCTTTGGTGCTGGACTGAACTCTCTAGAACCATCAAATGACACTTTGTCCTTTCTGAACCTGTGCTGAGGGGGGAGAAAACGTATGTGACCCATGTATGCCCATTTTTTGGAATGATTAATCCATACATATTTTTTAATTTTTTTGAAATAAGGGCAAGAAAATTCCCCTTATGTACTCCAGCATGATAAATTTGCATAAGATGGGAAGTCATTGTTTGTCCACAATAAAGCAGCCTGCAGTTTGAGCATTTCATTCGTTTCACAGTCATAAGTCATCACACCATCGCCCCAAAATTCATTCAACTCATCAATCAATGGTTGAAGACAAACATCAATCTTATCCCCTGGACTTTTAGGTCCATCAATAAGAGTGGAAAGTAATATAAATTGTTTATTCATACAAATCCACGGAAGAAGATTATACTGAACCAAAACCACGGGCCATGTGCTATGAGTTGCACTAACCATATACTTGAATGGATTGAAACCATCTGCTTCCAATCCCAATCGGACATTACAAACATCTTTGGAAAAGTCAGGATGTCTCTTATCAAAATCCTTCCATGCATGAGAGTCCTTCGGGTGGGTTAACATATCACTTTCATAAACTCTTTCTACATGCCATCTCATTAAATTAAAAACATCAGATGACATAAAAAATCTTTTCAACCTCAGTTTAAGGGCAAAGTAACACACTTTCTTTACGGCAATCAGTTTCCCCTGTATCAGAATCTGACTTTGATGAGTCTGATTTCCCCTGTTCTCTTTCCACCTGGAAGCACCACAAACCGTACAAATATCCAAATGGGAAGTTTCCTTTCTAAACAACATACAGTTGTTTGCACATGCATCTATGGTCTCATATGTAAAACTTATGTTCTCTTTCAGCTTACGGTCCTGGTGATACGACTAGGGAATCTTAGCGTCGACAGGAAGAACCTTTTTCAATAACACCATCAGCATGTCGAATGATGTGTTTGACCAATGATTCAAAGTCTTCAAATGCAACAACTCCACGATAAATGACAATTTATTGTAAGAAGTACATCCAGGATATAATTCTATTTTTGAATAATCAATTGATTCATAAAATCTCCTCGAATCATGATCTGCACTAGAGCGAAGATTTATCTCAACGGTCTCAAGATTATGGATGTCAATGCCTTCAGGATCCAACCCACGTACCATTTCAGTAAGCATTTCATGCATGGGATCATTCATCCTTGAATCAACATCCATCTGAACTTTATCCTTATTTTGAAAATGAACATATTCTTCTCCATGACGAGTCCAACACTTAAAATTTTTCATAAATCCATTAAAAAATAGGTTCTCCCTCACAGTATCTCGTGTGAATTGATATCTGTTAGCACATTTTCTACATGGAAAACTAATATAGTCACTTTCAAATCCTCTGGTGAAGTCAATAAACTGCATAATGCCATTGAAATATTCTCTAGACGTTCAATTTGGAAGATCAATCCAACTCTTATCAATAATAAGATCCCTATAAAAAACATTTACACAAGACTTATTACATTTGCATTTTTCATATCAAATATATTTAAAATAAATATTAATTAATTATTTGTGAACTATTTATAAAATAATAATGTAAGTGAAATCCCATGTCATACCTGATTGCGCTACAAACCTGGAAGGGAGGGGAGCCGAAGGCGGTGCTGCGAGGGAGAGGAGAGGCAGCGGAGGGGAGCTAGAGCCGGAGCAGGTGCGGCGAGGGAGGGGATGGGTGGCGGCGGCGACGGGGAGCCGGAGGAGAGGAGGCAGTGAGGTGGCAACGGTGCAGCAAGGGTGGGACGACAAGGAAGGGGACCGAGGACAAGGGGAGCCGGAGTGGACGGGCGACAGCGGCGAGGGGACGAGTAGTGGTCATGCGGGGAGGGAGGGGGCCGGGCGGCGGCGATGCGGAAAGGGAGAGGATGGTGAAGGAGGGGACGAGTGGCGGTGGTGCGGAGAGAGAGGGGACGAAGATGGAGGGGACGAGGGTTGGCGAGGTGTGGGGGGGGGGGTTTCGGGGTGCGGGGTGGGGGGGGGGAGGGCCAAGGGGGGCGAAGGGCCGAGGGCGGAGGTCAGAGACTGGAGGGGCTGGAGGATGAAGGCCAGAGGGCGGCCGGAGGGATACCGGAGGGCCGCCGGAGGCGGGATGCCTGAGGGCAGAGGGAGTCCGGAGGGCGGCCGGAGCCAGAGGGAATAGGCGGAGGAAGCCCGAAGGAGATGGAGGGCAGGGCGGAGGGAGGCCGGAGGGCGGCCGATGGAGGGCGGAGGGCGGTCGGTGGAGGGAGGAGGGAGAAAGGGAGACGGGGGATGGCGGCGAGGGAGGGTGCGCGACGACGGGGCAAGGTGCGTGGGGACCGGGGAGGGCGGCGAGGGAGGAATGCGGTGATGGGGAGGGCGCGCGACGAGGCTGGGCGGAGGAGGGTTCGGGGGGGGGGGGGGGGAACCGAATACCCATTTTTTTTGGGGAAACCTGGCGACTGCCACTGGCGGTCACTATAGTTAACGAGGCTCAAAATCCCATATTTCTAGTAGTGACGATATGTTACCTTGAACAGGGGGTAAACTTGAACATGAAAAAAGGAAATTTTAACTGATCCTTTTCGGGGAAACCAGGAAATGAGTGGGGGAACTCTTCCTTTTCATGCAGATCAACTTTACATGTACATATGTGATATCTTTTAGAAACCTCGAAAGAGACTAGAGATGAAATGGGCCCATATGTTCTGATATATCCAAGATGTGAGAAAGGAAGAAAATGTAAACCATGACTTTGGGGGACCTTAAATCAAGAGGGATAGAATGAGGATTGGAAGCCATTGGGTGTACTAAGATAGGAGAGGACTCTCCTAAAGACAAATTTTCCTTTGATTGATGTCAATTTTTTTTGGTGACATATGAAAAACCACTGGGGAATGATGTGCCTAGTCAAACAAAGGTGTCCGTAAGACACTGGCCTTCCATATCAGATGGCCTTGGAGGGTTATGGTGATTGAAGATCACTCAAATCATAGGGTTTGGAATATGAAAGGAATGTATCTGGACATATTGGGGACATTTGGGCTATGATTTACTCATGTAATAGTGTCCCTTACATAGATTCGACTCTTACCTAAGGTGAGGTATTCGTTCCGTCTTTGGGATACCTGGTCGTTTAATATCACATGGCCAGGACATGGGGTTTCTCTCGAGGGAGGGGAGTCGTGAAATGCTTTTTTGGGCTGTTCTAGCAGGACCAAATTCTTGGACTATCTTTCCACAATTCCATGGTGGATCTATCTTCGAAATCCCTAACCTCACATGAGATATTCTCAGTGTGAGAAACAAGGGATTACGATGATTCAGTGTCATTGATTAGGAATATAAAAATCATCATTAGGGGGTAATTTTTGGAATAAACCATTATTATGCTATTTAACATCATATAACTAGAACGAATTTGGCCTTAAATTTTAACGTCATGAGGTGAGGACATTATACTATACAGTTTAGACTAATATAGTGATGACTTTTATACCGTCATAAAGACCTTTAATAGATTTAGGTTAATCACAATCTGGATGTTCTGACATTCCTTAAACGTGAATGATGAGAGAAGGTCTAAACCACAGTCTCGGGGGAAACTTGAATCAGAAGGGATGGCATGGGGCTTGGAATCCATTGGTCAGACTAAGATAGGAGAGGATTCTCCTGAAGATTAATTTTCCTTTGATTCTGGGCCATTTTTTTGTGGGTGACATATGCAGAGCCACCTGGGCATGAGGTGCATATTTAATCAAAGGTGTCCATAGGACACTAGCCTTCCATCTCAGATGGCCTTGAATGATTATGGGTATCCATGTTTTCCTGAGGCATGGAGTGTGCCAAATCAGAAAGACGTGCTTGGGAATGTGATAGTACCCAGACCATGATTAACCATGAACTACTTGGAGATTCCACATAGGTATGACCCATACGTATAGGTGGAAGTAGGATCTCTTGACATATCATGACTGAGAGGAATGTTCGGAATCTCATAATACTGAGGAATGAGCCACACATAACTCTTGAAGAATATTTCATTTTTATTGTCATGTGATAGGACCTTTCATGGACTCCCCATACATGTCTGACCTACTTATGTAGGAAAAGGGCATTTTTTTCTAATGGCTAGGTCGGGATGCCGAATCTGAGCGTCACTACGTTTACTGAGAGGGTATGAATCAAGACACACATAGTTCTAAATGTTCCCTATAGGCGTTTACTCAATGTTTTAGGGAAAATTAAAGGAGATTTTTGTTTCACTTGATATAGGTGCCAAGCCTACCATATTCTCCTGTGATTTATTTGTGTAAAAGAATAATCACCACTAATTCTAAGCTCACATGAGTTACAATCAGTGTGAGAAACAAAGAGTGGTCACATAGTCTCCTTAACAAGTGCAGGGAGGTAGATAATATAATGGAGGAAATTTCTCTTTCTTTCTTGGTGGGGATGGGTCAAGATCGAGGATCAAGGCATCACTACATATCCCGCGAGGGTAGGAATGAAGCCGCACGTAGTTCTATATGTACCCTATACCGATTTGGATTGGTCCAAAGGGTAGGGGTATTTTTATTCTACCTATCACAGGGGCCAGGTCTATCATGTTACCCCATAGTTGACTTTCGTAAGAGAATCTCTACCACTAATCCTAAGCTCACGGTAATTATACTCAATGTGAGAAACAAGGAGTAAAAAAGGTTTCCATTGCAAATATGGGTAGATAGGGGGTGTGATGGGGGAATTTCGTTTTTTTGATGGGGGCTAGGCCATGATCGGGGATCGAGGAGTCGCTATATATCCTGTGAGAGCATGAATCAAGCCACACATAGTTTTGTATGAGATCATGCAGTTTATTGTCATGCGGTTAGGATGTTTTATGCTACATAATTTAATGTCTTATGGAAAGGACATGCATCTGAGTTTATTATCATGTTTCAGGGATGAGTTCCTTATAGTTTAACATTATTTGGAATGGATAATGACTCTTAGTTTAAGGTCTTAGTGTTTGGACCATGATATGGAAGAATTTTTACCTCATAGTTTAAGGTCTTAGAGTTTAGACCATGATATGGGGGGGATTTTTATTCATTATAACTCATAGTTTACCATCTTCGAGTTTGAACCATGGATTTAAGGTGATATAACTCTTAGTTTAGGGTCATTGAGTTCGGACCATGGTATGGAGTCATATTATAACACATAGATTAAGGTCTTAGAGTTTGGACCATAACATTGAGGGAATTTTTTTATAACTCACAGTTTAGGGTCATAGAGATTGGACCATAACATGGGGGCTATTTTTTATGAAATATAGTTTAGGGTTGTATATCTTGGACCTTAACATGGGAGAATAATTTTTATTACTGATAGTTTAATGTATTAGATCTTGGAAAATGATATGGTGGAATTCTTGCATGAACCAGAGTTTAAGGTTGTAGATCTTGGACCTTGATATGGGGGTATTTTTATGACTCATATTTCAGGGCTGTAGAGATTTGAACTTAAAATGGTAATATTTTTATTTATGACTCATAGTCTAAGGTCTTAGAGCTTGGACCACGATATTTATAAGGCCCCAGCCTTAAACCTTACTTAATCTTGAGTTATTACAATATTACACATTGAGGATCTTTTCGGGTTTAAAGTTTTAGAGAATTAGATCATAAAACTTGCATTACATTCCACGTAAAAACAAAGTGGTTACATAAAGATAGTATTCTTATTTCCCATCAATGGAAAAATATTTAAAATAAAACATGGATTCTTTCTTGACACCTCCTTGACACTATCATCATATCATGTACCTTTCCCTTGACATGTGAAAAACATTTCAAAAAAACTTGGGATGAGCATAAAAAGCTCAGTAAGGGATATAAAAATATGGAAAGGAAACATGGGTACATATATTCATAAGAATGAAATCATACTTTACCCATAAAGCATATTCACTTTAACATACCTCATCAAATCATGAATAAAACAGAGAAATCATAAGACATAAAGGTAACTTGAGGCATTAATAACATTCTTACGTAGGGAGTAACCCTCTTGGTTACGTTTGGAATACCCATCACAGTATATTCCCTAAATATCTTCGGATAAACCTTAACGTTTCACTCCTTCACGTTACCCAATGAATTGGAGAGTTATATCGGGCTCACTCACCCTTAGTTTATCACGGAACCACCCTTCTTCATAATAATGCCCAAGAACCTCAACATAATCGTATCACATAAAACATGCATAAAGGAAACATAACATTTCCACCTTTCAATCACAAGATATCAATACAACACATTGATATAAAAACATTATGAAAACCATTTTCAATACCAAAATAAAAGAAAAGTAAAACATGGTATTTATTTTTCTTTAAAAAAAGGTATGGCTTGTAGAGGAAGCCGAAACTCAAATAACGGTCACGGCGGTAGAGAAGTCGTTGTCACAGTATACGTACGACAAAAACATTCCCTTTTGTCGTTTAGTAAAACGCTTCGTATAAAAAATATTTCTTTTGGATAAACATAAAATTCAAAGTGGTTTATACACCGTATAAAAGAAGGTTGTGTATAAAACAAAATTTTCCTCAATGAAAGGAGATCGAGACGAAGTCCCATACCTCGGGTCCAACTTGACTCGATCGTTCTTTAATGTCCTGAATAATAAACTTGAGTTAATTTCTACTTTCTTAAGAACCTTTTTCAAGTTCATTATTCCTTTTATATCACTTATTACCATGTCATGAACACTATGTAATTATTTAAGTTAATAACGGTCATTTTAACGATCATTGGTACTTGAGTAAAAAATAAACCCTTTTTAATTACAAGTTGTTCATGTATCCATTATATCCAGAATGGTATTCATGATGTAGATATCATATATTTCATATATATCCAGTACATGCATGCATTTATAATATTACATAATCATTTAGAGGTAAGAAATGAAATGCACCGTTCATGGAGAAGGTAAGCCGTACGTACGCATGAACGCTACTTTCATTTCTATTTCGTATTTTATAGAATGGAATCATAATTATATAAAGGTATATTATAATTCCAGTATAATATCATATATAATATAATAGTTAAATCCTTTATATGTCCCACATATGGTATTTAACGAATCAAATCACTTTGAGGGGGCGGTAGTCCGCACTTCCTTAAATGAAGATATCGCGTTTACCCATAATGGAAACCATAAGGGTATACCCAAAATGAAAAATACAGAAGCTTAAGGAAAACACAAACATATTATATATAATATATAAATATAGTGACATCTTAATGGCCACCTTTAAAGGTGTTAAAAGAATTTTGAACAATCATCGTTTCGGGAGGCATAAATTCGCCATCCACGGAAACAGTATGTTCGTTAACCATTAGATGTAGGTGTGTGTAAGTGTATCTCGAATCCTTATTATAAAAACATCCTAGTATATTTAGAATATTGGAGTTGTTACAAAAGAAAAGAATAAAAAGAGTTTAGGGGGTTGGAGAAGTAAAATAAAACAAAAGGACTCAAAAGAAGACATTACCTTAAAATCGGTTAACTCTCTTAGATTTGAGCTCAAAGGCTTCCTTGGGAAGACTTCTTCCCAAAGTGAGGCTTCAAGGAGTAATAGAGGGATGTGGAGAGCCAAAATGGGCAGGGGTTGGCCAAGCCAAAGGCTTTGGGAGTGTGGGTAATGAGGTAGAGGTGGGGGCCTTTTATAAGAGGAGAGGAGGGGCACTCTTGGAAAGTAAAGAAAATTCACTTTATTTTAAAATGATTTTCGGATTCAAAAGGTCCCACATTGATATAATTCGAGGGTAAGGTGATAAGGGTTCTAAATCCACTCATCCAATTGGTTTTGTCCTTGTGTAGGTCTTAGATTTTACATTATCTTTCCATTTTATTTAAATCGTTAAATAATGAGGTCGTCGCTGCATCATCATGATGTCATAAATAATTTAATTTATTTAATGTATAAAAATTATAAAAAAAATACTATTATGTAGGAAATATCTTTAGCTTTCTAATGAATATTTACAGTCAAAAATATGACTTGTATAACCCCATGTAAAAATTGTTTTAGTAAAATAACTCATGTTTGTGTCATTTTTTACTTTAACATTAAATAAAAAGTTATTTATGTCATTTTCCAACCAAAGTGGCTCCATGGGGTCCCCAAGTTGACCCATGGCTTGTATTGGTCGGCCATGACACATCCAATAATGGTAGGACATGTGTCTAGGTCATTTCATTTTATGAAAACATTATTTTTACCTTAAACTACACTAATTACCTCTAATCGCGATTAAAAACTTAATAAGTTACTATTCACCAAAAAATTATTATAATCTCATTGAACCACATTTTACTTATTAATGACAACCATGTATGTCGGATTTTTGAAATTCAAAACACAATGATGGCAAAATTTCATTTAAACGAAAAATCAGTTTTTATAAGTACCACTTAGTGGTTTCACTATTCATAAAAAATTGATGTTTTTCAGAAAATTACCAAAAATTCACCCTAAGCTATATTTGATACTCCAAATTCAAAAATAATGTCTATTTTACAAAATTTAAATCATATAATTTACATTAATTAATTTAATAAATAATTCCCGCTGTCATGACAAATAGCGTGTTTTTATGAAAGAATAAGTATCAAAAGATTGACACTACTTTAAGTCCAATTTCAAAGTGAAATTGATTCCAAAGACCACCATTGGATTAAATGGTAAAAATATATTCTAATTTCACTTCAAAACCAATTCAAAGGATAATCTAATCATATAAATAAATTAGATTAAAAATCAGTTTTGATGTAAAATGCAGTATTTTTCACTATTCATTAAAAAATGAACATTGTCTGAAAAATACCAAAAATTCACACAAAGTAAATTTTGATTTCCCAATAATAAAGAATAAGTTTATTTTGACAAACATAGATTATAAAATTGTCAAAATTTTGATTTAAAAAGGGTTTGCCATCAAAAGGCAGTAAACCAATCTTTTAAGAATATTAGTGTATTCCATGCTTTAGATTGGATTTATTTTCATTTTAAGCCTCTAAAACACTATCTAATTCATTAATAGACATAGATAAAAATATCTATTACTCATTACTTACTTGGGATGTTACATCCTTCCCCCCTTTAGAAAATTGCGTCCCTGCAATTTATTTACTTATCAAATAAATGGGGGTACTTATCCCTCATTGCATTTTGAGATTCCCATGTTGCCTCTTCCATAATGTGGTTTTTTCACAAAACCTTTACCTGATTAATCACCTTATTCCATAACACTTGCTCCTTGTGGTCAAGAATCTGGACTGGTTGTTCCTCATAAGATAAGTTCTCTTCCAGCTGAACTACCTCTGGACTCAAAACATGAGATGGATCTGGCATATACTTTCTCAACATCGAAACGTGAAAAACATTGTGTACCTGAGATAAACTCGGAGGTAAAGCCACCCGGTATGCAACTGATCCAACTCTCTCTAGAATTTCATATGGTCCAATGAACCTTGGAATCAGCTTTCCTTTCTTACCAAATCGTGTCACACTTTTCCATGGTGAGAATTTGAGAAAAACATGATCACCTACCTCAAAAGTTAGATCCTTCCTCCTATTGTCTGCATAACTCTTCTGCCTACTCTGAGCGGTTCTCATGTGCTTCTGAATCAACTGAACTTTTTCTACCATCTCTTCTACCAATTCTGGTCCCATCAGCTTTCTTTCACCCACTTCATCCCAGAAAGCTGGAGTTCGACACCGCTTCCAATATAATGCCTGAAATGGTGCCATCTGTATACTGGAATGAAAACTGTTATTATTTGAAAATTCAACCAAAGAAAGATGTTGGTCCCAAATTCCCTGATAATCCATAGAACAAGCTCGT
The DNA here is from genome assembly GCA_963277665.1 of Viscum album. Lineage (NCBI taxonomy): Eukaryota > Viridiplantae > Streptophyta > Magnoliopsida > Santalales > Viscaceae > Viscum > Viscum album. Next base: position 958,670,035 of record OY728138.1, on the reverse strand, counting down.
AGCATATCCTCCAAGGTCTGAATTGTTCGTTCTGACTGCCCATCTGATTGAGGATGAAATGTTGTACTAAAATTATTTCAGTACCCAACGACTTCTGAAGGCCTTTACAAAAGTTAGAAGTGAACCTGGGATCACGATTAGATACAATGGAGAGAGGAACTCCATGTAACCTGACTATCTCTTTAAGATACAAACGAGAAAGTTGATCTAGGGAAAAAGTATCTCATATAGCAAGGAAATGAGCAGATTTAGTCAAGCGATCAACAATAACCCAGATTGCATTATTACCTCGAGATGTCTTCAGTAATCCCACAACAAAGTCCATGGATATATTCTCCCATTTCCACTCTGGCACTGGTAAAGGATGAAGCATCCCTTTCGGTAACTGCCGCTCTGCTTTAACCTGCTGACAAGTCAAACACTTCACAGTAAAATCAGCAATATCCCTTTTCATTCCATCCCACCAGTAATACTCCTGCAGATCCCTGTACATCTTAGTACTTCCAGGATGAACTGAAAACGGGGAACTATGAGCATCACATAACAACTCTCTCTTCAACTGTGAATCACAAGGCACACACAATCTCTTCCCAAATCTCAAAACGCAATCATTATCAATGTTGAATTCATGCAACTTACCTTTCTGAACTAGATCTACCTTTTTCTGCAACTCACTGTCTTGCTTCTGTGCTTGCTTGATTCTATCTGATAGAGATGATCTCACTAATACCAGAAAAAAAACAGAAGAACTTCATGCACCAAAAACTTCTATGCCAAAGTTCATCAAATCCTTAACCAAAGGATCACATTCCAAACGCAACATTTCTAATGAAGCATTACTTTTTCGACTCAAAGCATCAGACACTTTATTTTCTTTTCCCGGATGGTAATGAATTTTACAATCATAATCCTTGATTAATTCCATCCATCTCCTCTGTCTCATGTTCAATTCTTTCTGAGTGAATATATACTTTAAACTTTTGTGATCAGTATATATTTCACACTTTACTCCATACAAATGATGCCTCCAAATTTTTAAAGCAAAAACAACAGCAGCTAATTCCAAATCATGTGTAGGGTAATTTACCTCATGAGTTTTCAACTGTCGTGAAGCATAAGCAATTACCTGATCATTCTGCATTAGGACGCAACCAAGTCCTTTCAATGAAGCATCACTGTATATAACAAACTGACCATTCCTGGAAGGTAGTGCCAAAACTGGAGCATTCACAATCTTCTTTTCAATTCCTAAAAACAATCATCACATTCTTTTGTCCAGATAAACTTAACACCCTTCCGAGTTAGCTTAGTCATTGGACTAGATAACCGTGAAAAATTTCTAACAAACCTTCGGTAATAGCCTACCAAACCAAGGAAGCTACGAATCTCAGTTACATTTGTGGGTCTTGGCCATTCTTCAACAACCTTTGTTTTTGCAGGATCAACGGTTATCCCATATTTAGAAACAATGTGACCAATGAAAGAAATTTGTTGCAACCAAAACTCACACTTGCTGAATTTCCCATACAATTTATTTTCTTTTATGGTTTTCAAGTAGGTTCTTTCCACAGATAAGGATAGGAAGATTCTTATAAATTCTTTTTGCCTCAACATTCCCCCCAGGTGTTTTTACCAAAAGTTCAGGAGTCATTTCTTGAGATGGTATTCCCATTTTACTAGAAAAGGTTTCAGAGATGAAAGAATGTGTAGACCCTGAATCAAACAATACACTGGCATAATCTGAAAAAACAAAGTACCTGATACAACTTCATTTTATGGCCCGACATCTGCTGAAGTAGTTGCAAAGTATTTCACCACCCCTTTCTGCTTGTAGTCTAACTGCTTCCCATCACCCAAGCTCTTTGTCGGACACTCGTTTGCATAGTGACCCATCTCATTGCAGTTATAACATTTCACTAACTGTAAATCAAATTTGGTCTTACCTTCACCTTGATCATTTTTAGTGCAATCACGAGCCTTATGTCCCATCTTACCACATCATTAGCACTTTCCAGAATTCAGAAGACATTCCCCAGCATGCCTTTTCCCACATTTATCACAAACTGGAAACTTAGATTTCTTACCGTCAGACTTTTTTGAAGAATTCTTACCTTTCTCCTGCCACCTCGGTCTCTTCTTTTGTTGGTTGTTATAGAACACTTGATCATCGGAAAACTCCATTTACACCTTCTATGCACATCGAACAATCTTTTCATAACTTTTAAACTCACGAGAATCTAATTCTCTTCGATATTTTGGCTTTAATCCTAAGTAAAAACGATTGATTTTACTATCAAGGTCTCAGATAAAATTTGGAGCATACCTTGCCAATCGAGTGAACATTTCTTCTTAGGTAGCCATTGAGTCTTCCTCTTGCCTCAATTACAAGAATTTATTTTCCATCCTAAGTCGAGCAGCCTTTGGAAAATACTTCTCAAGAAACATACCTTTGAATTCATCCCAGTCGAGAGAATCAATCTCATCAGCGTCCCTGATATTTTTAACCATCGACCACCACTGATCCGCTTCACCCTCCAAACGGTAAATAGAAAGACTAACCTTTTGATTGTCTGAACACCCCATGATATCGAAAATCTTCTCCAGTGCTTTAATCCACCCTTCAGCTAACACAGGGTCAGATGATCCTCTGAATGATGGGGGATGTTGCCTCATGAAATGTTCCACCACTGACATGTTCCTCTGCGGCTGATCTGGCTGATCTCGTGTATGGATACCACCGCTATTAATCGCTTGATTCACCTGCGCCATTACTGCAACAAACTGTTCAGTTCCAATTCCGACCATCTCAGGATGCTGATTCAGAAGGTTATTTCCTTCTTCATGCCTTCCTAGCACTGCTTCCCTGTTTCCTCTGCGGAAAACCATTCTGAACAAACATGTCTTAGATGAAGCAACATGGTAATCTTCAAATGCTATATCACTTCAATTTGACCCCAAAAAAAATATTTTTGGATAATAATTTAATAGAATTCTTACTCCTAAAGTTATCTAAACCGACCTCTGATACCAACTATAAGGACCCAGCCTTAAACCTTACTTAATCTTGAGTATTACAAGATTACACATTGAGGATCTTTTCGGGTTTAGAGTTTTAGAGAATTAGATCATAAAACATGCATTACATTCCACGTAAAAACAAAGTGGTTTCATAAAGATAGTATTCTTCTTTCCCGTCAATGGAAACATATTTAAAATAAAACATGGATTCTTTCTTGACACCTCCTTGACACTATCATCATATCATGTACCTTTCCCTTGACCTGTGAAAAAAAATTCAAAAAAACTTGTGATGAGCATAAAAAGCTCAGTAAGGGATATAAAAATATGGAAAGGAAACATGGGTACATATATACATAAGAATGAAATCATACTTTACCCATAAAACATATGCACTTTAACATACCTCATCAAATCATGAATAAAACATAGAAATCATAAGACATAAAGGTAACTTGAGGCATTCATAACATTCTTACGTAGGGAGTAACCCTCTTGGTTACGTTTGGAATACCCATCACAGTATATTCCCTAAATCTCTTCGGAGAAACCTTAACATTTCACTCCTTCGCGTTATCCAATGCATTGGAGAGCTATAACGGGCTCACCCGCCCTTAGTTTATCACGGAACCACCCATCTTCATAATAATTCCCAAGAACCTCAACATAATCGTATCACATAAAACATACATAAAGGAAACATAACATTTCCACCTTTCAATCACAAGATATCAATACAACACATTGATATAAAAACATTATGAAAACCATTTTCAATACCAAAATAAAAGAAAAGTAAAACATGGTATTTATTTTTCTTTAAAAAAAGGTGTGGCTTGTAGAGGAAGTTGAAACTCAAATAACGGTCACAGCGGCAGAGAAGTCGTTGTCACCGCATACGTACGACAAAAACATTCCCTTTTGTCGTTTAGTAAAACGCTTCATATAAAAAATATTCCTTTTGGATAAACGTAAAAGTCAAAGGGGTTTATACACAGTATAAAAGAAGGTTGTGTATAAAACAAAATATGCCTCAATGAAAGGAGATTGAGACGAAGTCTCATACCTCAGGTCCGACTTGACTCGATCGTTCTTTAATGTCCTGAATAATAAACTTGAGTTAATTTATACCTGCTTAAGAACCTTTTTCAAGTTCATTATTTCTTTTATATCACTTATTACCATGTCATGAACACTATGTAATTATTTAAGTTAATAACGGTCATTTTAACGATCATTGGTACTTGAGTCAAAAATAAACCCTTTATAATTACAAGTTGTTCATGTATCCATTATATCCAGATTGGTATTCATGATGTAGATATCATATATGTCATATATATCCAGTACATGCATGCATTTATAATATTACATAATCATTTAGAGGTAAGAAATGAAATGCACCGTTCATGGAGATGGTAAGCCGTACATACGCATGAACGCTACTTTCATTTTTATTTCATATTTTATAGAATGGAATCATAATGATATAAAGGTATATTATAATTCCATTATAATATCATATATAATATCATAGTTCCATCCTTTATACGTCCCACATATGGTATTTAACGAATCAAATCACTTTGAGGGGGCGGTAGTCCGCACTTCCTTAAATGAAGATATCACATTTACCCATAATGGAAACCATAAAGGTATACCCAAAATGAAAAATACAGAAGCTTAAGGAAAAAACAAAAATATTATATGTAATATATAAATATAGTGACATCTTAATGGACACCTTTGAAGGTGTTAAAAGAATTTTGAACAATCATCGTTTCGGGAGGCATAAATTTGCCATCCACAGAAACAGTATGTTCGTTAACCATTATATGTAGGTGTGTGTAAGTGTAGCTCGAATCCTTATTATAACAACATCCTAGTATATTTATTATACTGGATTTGTTACAAAAGAAAAGAATAAAAAGAGTTTATGGGGTTGGAGAAGCAAAATAAAACAAAAGGACTCAAAAGAAGACATTACCTTAAAATCGGTTAACTCTCTTAGATTTGAGCTCAAAGGCTTCCTTGGGAAGACTTAAGCCCAAAGTGAGGCCTCAAGGAGTAAGAGAGGGCTGTGGAGAGCCAAAATGGGCAGGGTTTGGCTGAGCCAAAGGCTTTGGGAGTGTGGGTAATGAGGTAGAGGTGGGGGCCTTTTATAAGAGGAGAGGAGGGGCACTCTTGGAAAGTAAAGAAAAGTCACTTTATTTTAAAATGATTTTAGGATTAAAAAGGTCCCACATTGATATAATTAGAGGTTAAGGTGATAAGGGTTCGAAATCCACTCATACAATTGGTTTTGGCCATGTTTAGGTCTTAGATTTTACATTATCTTTCCATTTTATTTAAATTGTTAAATAATGAGGTCATCACTGCATCATCATGATGTCATAAATAATTTAATTTATTTAATGTCTAAAAAATATAAAAAAATACTATGATGTAGGAACTCTTTTTATATTTCTAATGAATATTTACAGTCAAAAATCTGACTTGTATAACCCCATGTAAAAATTGTTTTAGTAAAATAACTCATGTTTGTTTCATTTTTACATAAAAGGTTATTTATGTCATTTCCCAACCAAAGTGGCTCCATGGAGTCCCCAAGTTGACCCATGGCTTGTCTTGGTCGGCCATGACACATCCAATAAGGGTAGTACATGTTTCTAGGTCATTTCATTTTATTAAAACATTATTCTTACCTTAAACTACACTAATTACCTCTAATCGCGATTAAAAACTTAATAAGTTACTATTCACCAAAAAATTATTATAATATCATTGAACCACATTTTACTTCTTAATGAAAACCATTTATGTAGGATTTTTGAAATTCAAAACACAAAGATGGCAAAATTTCATTTAAACGAAAAATCAGTTTTTATAAGTACCACTTAGTGGTTTCATTATTCATCAAAAATTGAAGTTTTTCAGAAAATTACCAAAAATTCACCCTAAGATATATTTGATACTCCGAATTCAAAAATGATGTCTATTTTAAAAAATTCAAATTATATAAGTTACATTAATTAATTTAATAAATAATTCCCACTGTCATGACAAAAGCGTGTTTTTATGAAACAATAAGTATCAAAAGATTGACACTACTTTAAGTCCAATTTCAAAGTGAAATTGATTCCAAAGACCACCATTGGATTAAATGGTAAAAATATATTCTAATTTTACTTCAAAACCAATTCAAAAGATAATCTAATCATATAAATAAATTAGATTAAAAAGCAGTTTTGATGTAAAATGCAGTATTTTTCACTATTCATTAAAAAATGAACATTGTCTGAAAAATACAAAAAATTCACACAAAGTAAATTTTGATGTCCCAATAATAAATAATAAGTTTATTTTGACAAACATAGATTATAAAATTGTCAAAAGTTTTATTTAAAAAGGGTTTTCCATCAAAAGGCAGTAAAACAATCTTTTAAGAATATTAGTGTATTCCATGCTTAAGATTGGATTTATTTTCATTTTAAGCCTCTAAAACACTATATAATTCATTAATAGACATAGATAAAAATATCTATTACTCATTACTTACTTGGGATGTTACAATATGGGTTACCAGAAGTATTTCTTCAAGAACTTCACAATTTTAGGAGCCGTGATGAGCTGTCCGTCCCTTGATATCAGGGCGTATACTCCATTGGAATAAACCCTATGTATGATGTATATTCATTCCCACTTTGGTTCAAGCTTTGGGGGATTCTTCCAGAGTATCATCAGGGTCCTGAGGACTAAAAACATTTCTCCTTCGAGGAATGAACGAAGGTGAACGTTTTTATTGAAGGATCATGCAATCAGATTTTGGTATATTTTCAAATGGTGCAGAGTGTGCAGCCTTTTCTCATCTAGATACTCCAACTCATCAAACTATCTCTAGGATTGATTTTACATGGAAATTTGATCACAAATGGCCACAGGAAGTGATGGAACTTGGATTTTTAATAGGTAACACTACCTCTTCCCCGTATACTAGTGAGTATGGGGTTGCCTGAGTGGTTGCGCGGTTCCTGGTTCGGTAATCCCCCAAAGCATGAAGAGCTTATCTGGACACAATTTCTTATCCTTATCAACCATATTTTGATGTATGTTGGATAAAGTCATGTTTAATGACTCTATCTGCCCATTGGCCACCACATGGTAGCAGGACAACCGGTTGGATTTGATTCCATACTCTTGGTAAAACTTTTCCAACTCAGTAGAGTATAAGTTAGTGTCGTTGTTTGTCAGTATTTTTATGAGGGACACCAAATCCGGTGATGATGTTGGACTTCACAAATATGACGATGTTTTTTCACCCCAATTTACTTAAGGGGTATGGATTCAACCCACATCTAAAAGAAGTTTGTCTCTATGAGTATGAACTTGAATTGTCAGGCTGTAGCGGGAGGAGATGGTCCCACAACATCCATCCCCCATGCGACAAATGACCATGAGTACTTGGCTACATGAAGTAACTCTAGGGGATGGTGTATGAAATTATCATAACATGTTAGTAATGGAATGTTTTAGTGAATATAACACAATATTATATCATAGTGGGATAGTAATACCCAGGCTTTCAAATTTTGTGAGAGAGCTTGGTTGATGACTAGTGCGCTCCACAGGCTCCGACGTGCACTTACTTTCATGACGAAACTAGTATATTCTCCATCAATGCACCTGAGAAGGAATCCGTCAAGGCCTAGTTTGTAGAGAACCTTCTCCTGGTTTACCCTATTTTACAGGGTAAAATTGACTGTCCGTCTTTAGACCTACTCCCTTTCAGCTCTACATGGTGGGACTTCCCCATTCTGATGGTAATTTTTAATGGGAGTCATCCAACCGACGGTAAGATCAAAAGGTTCCTAGATGGGGATAATTTCATTGATTTCCTCCATATTTCTCTAGATAAATGGAAATACCATCTGGTGGTGAGTAATACAAATGGCTACTTCATCCCAGTCAGGATCGACCAAGGCTATGGCAGCATTCGCCAAAGCGACAACTTGAGCATTCTGTTACCGAGGGACATGAGTCAATGTTGGTTACGATGGGAATTCTTCCATCTGTGCTCATACATGGTTCATTAAGGGAACCAATAATTCTTTCTTGATATCATAGTTGTTGTACATCTCGTTCCCCTTGTTGTTTGATTTTCATGATCACAATCACCTTTCTTTTTATCTCACTTTGTGTTCTAAGTGTTTTTGTTGATAGGCAAAAGATTACCAAAAGATTGGCCCAAGAAAGCTGGAAATTGGACTGAAATTCAGTCCACCGGCCAACCGGTGTGATAGCACCGGCCAGCCGGTGGAACTGGCAGAGGGATTGCCCACTGCCAGGTTCCACCGGTCGACCGGTGGCTCTGTCACCGGTCGACCTGTGGCACCCAGCCCAAATAGTGTTTGCTACTGTCTTGCCACCGGCCAGCCGGTGGCTCCTCCACCAGTCGACCGGTAGAGCCTGGATCAAGACTCTTCTTCTCTACCAAGGCACCGGCCAGCCGGTGGCTCTGGCACCGGTCAGCCGGTGGACCCTGGACAGGAATTCAATGCATTTTTGCAAACACCGGCCAACCGGTGGGACTGTACCGGCCAGCCGGTGGAGCCAGTCAAACTAGCCGTTGGAGCATTGACCAGGCTGCTCCACTTGCCTCCCAACGGCTCCGAAAGCCTCTCCAACGGCTCCAAAGGCCTCCAACGGCCATATGAGGGTTCCCCCTCTATAAATAAAGGACCTTGATCCCCCGGAAGCCTAAGGAACATTGCCGGAACAATTGTGAAGCCAACAGACACATTTCTCATCATTTGGCGAACCTCCGGCGGACTTCCTCCAAGGAACCCCAACTGCTCCAATCCAATTCCACATCCAAGGAGCACCACCATAGAAGCTTGGGAGTCCACGTCTTCAACTCCATTCAACCCTTGGCGCCCAAGGCTTCTCAACAATACGGTTTTATTGTTTTATTTATTTTGAGCTTTAAATTTGGGTTTGTGCCTACAAACCCCAAACCCTTTTCTCATCTCCCTTTCTTTTGGGTTTCACACCACCATTAAGGTGTGGAGAGGTTTCTTCAAGCCTTTCCTTTTAAAAGGCTTGAGTTTTCGGTGAGCTAGCCTTCACCCGTTAAAAAGGCTAGTGGGTTCTTACTTAACCATTAAAAGTAAGTGGGTTCTTGCTTAACCACTAAAAGCAAGCTGTAATAGGTCCTAGTGCTACCTCAAAGCCTAGTGGGTTTCTTGCTAAAACCATTGAAAAGCAAGCGGTAGGAATCTCTCAACGGTTGAGTTGGGAGCGGAGACGTAGGCCGGGTTTTTGGCCGAACTCCGTTATCAATTTTGTGTGTCTTGCCTCTTTATTTCCGCTGCACTTTACTTTGATTTTTAATTTGTTAATCAATTTTTTAAAAGGCAATTCACCCCCCCTCTTGCCATCTTTTCCTCGTCTGTTCCGACCCAACAATTGGTATCAGAGGAGTATTTGAATAATTCCTTAACCGGTTTCAAATTAAAGATCCTATTTTTTTTTGATGGCTTCTACCGCTTCTTCCTCTCAATCCCCCGAAGGACATTCTTTGGATCGTGCTCCATTGTTTGATGGAGCCGATTATACTTTTTGGAAAACCCGCATGACTACATTTCTTAAAAGCATTAGTTATCCTATTTTTAAAATTGTCATGCATGGTTATTCAATTTCTACTCCCGATGAATCTAAATGGACCCCCAATGACATTGCAAATTTTGAGCTTGATGGCAAAGCCATGAACGCTCTTCATTGTGGTCTTGACCGTAGTATATTTAATTGCATTTCTTCTTGCACTACTTCTTACGATCTTTGGAAATTTTTAGAACTAACCTATGAAGGTACTAGTGAGGCTCCAAAGCAAGAATCCGATCAAAAGCAAGAACCCGACGAAAAGATCAAGCCCGCTTGCCCACTTCATAAGAAAAGGGCCAAGAAGAAGAAAAAGAAGAAGGCTTCAAAGGCATCTTGGAGTGATAGCTCCTCCTTCTCCTCCTTCTCGAGCGACCATGGTAATAATTGCCTAATGGCAAAACATGAGGTATCTTCCTCCTCTTCCTCCTCCTCTTGCTCTTCAAATTCAAATTCTTTAAATCATCTTTCTTATGAAGAACTCTCACATGCTAGAGACCAATTAGAAAATGGTTTTCATGAGCTTTCGTCAAAATTTGTCGCTTTGAAAAAGAATTTCAAAAAACTCTCCTCCGAAAAAGAACAACTTCTCAAAGAGAAGGAGGAGATGTCCCTTAAAATCCAAAATTTTCCAAATGTTGATTCTATGGAATCAACCATCAAAGACCTAAGGGAGACCCTAGCTAAGTTCACCCAAGGGGAACAAAATTTGAACAATTTGCTGGGTTCTCAAAGGGTTTCTAGGACCACTCATGGACTTGGCTACACCAACCAAGCCTCCTCCTCCCATGCACCCACTGTTTTTGTAAGGGGGAGCTCTAGCTTTAAATTTTGTAACTATTGCAAAAAACCCGGGCACATGATATATGAATGTAATTACAAAAACGCCCGGTATGGTAGGCCCAAATCGATTTTTTATTCCGATGAATTTTATAGGAGAAGACCCGCTATGAGACAAGTTTGGATTGAAAAATCCCTTCTTGCGAGTCTCTCCGGGCCAAAATTTATTTCCTCTCCCCGGTGATTAGTTCTTTCTATTTAGGGGGAGTTAGGTTTGTTTAAGATTTTTCAAACTCTCAATTTCAAAAATTTCATTTGGTTTAAAATTTCAAATTTCAATTCTTGATTCAAAACTTTCAATTCAATTTTCAAAATTTCATTTGGTTTAAAAATCTCTATCTTGTTTTTCAAAGTTTTCCCTCAATCAAGTTTTATGCCCCACTCTATTTTGATAATCACAAAGGGGGAGAAATTTCTTGATTGATTGGGGGAGAAACCTTTTTGATCATGCATTGCTTATTTTCAATTTATTCATTAAAAGCATGCCTTTAATTTTTGTTTTTACTTTAATTGTTTTGGTGATTGTGATCATCAAAATAGGGGGAGATTGTTGTACATCTCGTTCCCCTCGTTGTTTGATTTTCATGATCACAATCACCTTTCTTTTTATCTCACTTTGTGTTCTAAGTGTTTTTGTTGATAGGCAAAAGATTACCAAAAGATTGGCCCAAGAAAGCTGGCAATTGGACTGAAATTCAGTCCACCGGCCAACCGGTGTGATAGCACCGGCCAGCCGGTGGAACTGGCAGAGGGATTGCCCACTGCCAGGTTCCACCGGTCGACCGGTGGCTCTGTCACCGGTCGACCTGTGGCACCCAGCCCAAATAGTGTTTGCTACTGTCTTGCCACCGGCCAGCCGGTGGCTCCTCCACCGGTCGACCGGTAGAGCCTGGATCAAGACTCTTCTTCTCTACCAAGGCACCGGCCAGCCGGTGGCTCTGGCACCGGTCAGCCGGTGGACCCTGGACAGGAATCCAATGCATTTTTGCAAACACCGGCCAACCGGTGGGACTGTACCGGCCAGCCGGTGGAGCCAGTCAAACTAGCCGTTGGAGCTTTGACCAGGCTGCTCCACTTGCCTCCCAACGGCTCCGAAAGCCTCTCCAACGGCTCCAAAGGCCTCCAACGGCCATATGAGGGTTCCCCCTCTATAAATAAAGGACCTTGATCCCCCGGAAGCCTAAGGAACATTGCCGGAACAATTGTGAAGCCAACGGACACATTTCTCATCATTTGGCGAACCTCCGGCGGACTTCCTCCAAGGAACCCCAACTGCTCCAATCCAATTCCACATCCAAGGAGCACCACCATAGAAGCTTGGGAGTCCACGTCTTCAACTCCATTCAACCCTTGGCGCCCAAGGCTTCTCAACAATACGGTTTTATTGTTTTATTTATTTTGAGCTTTAAATTTGGGTTTGTGCCTACAAACCCCAAACCCTTTTCTCATCTCCCTTTCTTTTGGGTTTCACACCACCATTAAGGTGTGAAGAGGTTTCTTCAAGCCTTTCCTTTTAAAAGGCTTGAGTTTTCGGTGAGCTAGCCTTCACCCGTTAAAAAGGCTAGTGGGTTCTTACTTAACCATTAAAAGTAAGTGGGTTCTTGCTTAACCACTAAAAGCAAGTTGTAATAGGTCCTAGTGCTACCTCAAAGCCTAGTGGGTTTCTTGCTAAAACCATTGAAAAGCAAGCGGTAGGAATCTCTCAACGGTTGAGTTGGGAGCGGAGACGTAGGCCGGGTTTTTGGCCGAACTCCGTTATCAATTTTGTGTGTCTTGCCTCTTTATTTCCGCTGCACTTTACTTTGATTTTTAATTTGTTAATCAATTTTTTAAAAGGCAATTCACCCCCCCTCTTGCCATCTTTTCCTCGTTTGTTCCGCCCAACAATAGTAACTATTTACTTGTTTGATGAATAGATTTGAATCACCCTTTATTTTTATGTGTTTGGATTACACCCGAAGTGCCAATTCCAGGCCTGCAATGAGGTCATGATAATCCACTTCATTATTTCTACACCCTTCCGAATGAAGGAAAGCATAAGGCAAGATGTCCTTTTCGGGATATATGAGTACGACTCCCATCCCTACTTTGTTGAGTTTGGGATCCTCCATCCTTTTCCCTGCCGGGATTTGGGAAGCATCATTGAAGTACTTTTCCCATGTCTTGGGGTCTTCCTAGAAGGAAAAAACTTCATCATCTAGATGTTCAGAATCCAACATTTTTTTATTCTAATGGGTGATCAACCATGAATTCTGTTAATGTCTGGCCTTTTATGTCCCTCTGGGGAACGTACCATTTTTTCAAATAGTTGTATGATGACCTCCCATCATGATAGGCACCCATTTATCATGGGACAGTTGAGGATTTATTTGAGCAGGTTGCAATAGGAGACTATGTGGACCTCATGGTGCTGTAGATAATTCTTGAGCTTCTGGACTATGAATATTAGGTCAAGGTAATTCTTTTTAATATTTGAATACTGAGTTTTAGCATAAATCATTGTTTGTAAAAGGTAATAGAGGTTGTTCTTACTATCGACATCATTTTTTTGTGCAAGAAAGGCACCCAATGATTATTCCAGGGTAGTTACGTATAAAATGAGCGGTCTCCCCTCAACTAGAGGCATGGGAACCAGGGATATTAGGATATATATTTTAATATTTTTGAACGCTTCATGGCGATCATTATCCCACTTAAACTTAACTTCTTTCTTCATGTACCTAGTGAAAGGTAAACATTTACCTTCTAGGTTAGCTATGAAGCACTGAATGTAGGTGAGGTGTCCATGGATACCTCTCAACTCAGTGAGGTTTCATGGTGGGGACATGCCAAGTATGGATTTTGTCTCCTCAGGGTCGACTTTGATTCCATGATGGCATACGAAGAAGTTAAGGAATTTTCATGAGGTAACGCAAAAGGCGTATTTAAGGGAATTCATCTTTAAACTGTGTTTTTGAAATTTGTTAAAGCAGTTTTAAGGTCAGCTAGGTGGTTTGAATGTTGTCATGATTTAACAACCAGGTCTTCGACATAACTCTTAACAAATTTTCCCAAGATGGACTTGAAGATGCGATGCATGGTGTGCTGATATGTGTCACTGTCATTCTTTAGATCAAAGGGCATCACTTTATAACAGAATGCTCTCTAAGGGGCCCTAAAAGTGGTATATTCTTCATCTCCCTAGGACATCGAGATTTGATTGTATCATGAATATCTATCCCTGAAGAAGGGGGCTTTGTATCCAGCTGTTTCATCGATCAACAATTCTGTGATCAGGACTGGAAAATCGTCTTTTGGGAAATGCTGATTAAAGTTTCTGATGTCAATACAAATTCTAGTCTTCCCATTGTTCTTTTTGATAGGGACTATGTTTTCCAGCCAAAACAGATATTGGAACACTCATATGAAGTTGGATTTTATCAGTTTTTCAACTTCATCCTCTATTTTGGCAGCATGCGTCAGGTGGGTACTTTTGACTGCCTGCTTATAGCCTCGATGGTCTTCTGGAAAGTCCAGATGATGAGTGGCGACCATAGGATCAAGGCTTGGCATTTCCGTGTTATTCCAAGAAAACACATCTCGATTATTATTCAGGAATGAGGTATATGACACCTATTCATTGACAGGTATGGTCACACTAATCAAAGTGGGCCGCAAGTCAATTTTTGTGCCCAAATTTATCTCCTTAAGTTCATTGATTATGGTGGAGACACCTTATTCGAACGAAGAAGGGGAACCTTTGAGATCTTCTTCCTCTCATCCCTCTTCTTCATCATCTTCATAATCTTCATCATTTTTCTCTTCTTCCCCTTCTAATGGAGAAATGATTTTTGAGATTACTTCTCCAATATTAGGGGGGGAGTCTTCTTTTGAATTAGTGTGTAAGGAAAGGGAAGTTTGATGTCTTAAGGATGGGATGATAACATCTTTGATAGGACTTTTCCTAACACAATGGGAGTCCGCCCGCTCTTCCACGTCTTTGGGCTCAATGGACATGGCACATATCAAGAAGAATAATGAGTATGTATCTGGACTTTTACTTACACATTCAATGTGGTTGATGGGAAGTACATACTCTTCCCCAAGTTGCTGGTGGGGGTCGGCGGGATCCATCTCTAATCCATTTGAGGTAGTGATCCAATCATGGTCATCATCCAAAAGATGTTTTTCTTCTGACTCATATAACCTATCATCGATATAGTGTGACTCACAGAACTCAAACAAGAATTTATGAGCGTGCAACGTCCTATTTTTTTTCATTAGTGAAATAATTGATGCATTGATGGTACGAGGATGGAATTACAGCATGATGATGCAGCCAAGGCCTCCCCAACAAGATGTGGAAGGCCATAATTTTCCGCACCACAAGGAAATCGGAATCTGATATGAGATATCTGAGCCATGTTTTAAGCTTGATTCATACCAACAGTGTCTACTCAATTTTATCGTATCCCAGCAGAGTTGTAGTGCAGGGTGTCAAGTTGTCTTCATCAAACCCTAAATGACAAAGTGTTCTTGACAAAAGGATTTTAACTCCAGATCCACTGTCAATGAAGATATTTCGAACATCAACTCCATTTATCCTGATGGATACATATAAAGTTTGATGTTCCCTTGCATGATGGCGTCTTCATCCTTGTTTATGAAAGAGATGATGAGGTATCATTTTTTGGGACCCATCTTCGTTCGGTAGAATTTAGCTGCTGATACATCATCCTCGAACTCTTGGGGACTTAGCAAGGCTTCGATGAGTGCCTCCCTAAGATCTGCAGATAAAATATACACATCCAGGATTTAAATCATTACCGGTACTGAAGCCAACTACTTTATAATATCATAATTCTTCTCTAAATGTCGACAATTTCTAGATCAGGGTTTATCTTTTACCAATACTTTAGGGGTTTGAGATCTGGATGTAGAAGGTTCAGCATCAATAATAGGGGCTATTGGTGCTGTATTCCTTTCCACATTTGACCAAACTAGTTTGCTTGTATACCTTGGGAGGTTCATTTTTTGTTCTTCCCCTAATGGATACTCTAAGATAACTGGGTTTGGATTTCTTCTAATGGGGGAGAAGGATAATTCTGGTTCTAGAGGGTCATTCCATGAGTATTCACAATGTTAAGGGTTTGATATGTGGTGTGGTCGGAGATTTGACTCCTTCCACGATCATACCTTCCAGAAAACCTCCAGCCTCTTCATCTTCTTCCTGTAGCTCTCCAGTTGGGAATGGAGAATTTGGGTTCGTGGTCATAGTCTTCATCAGAGAAGGGGTCCATCAAGTGAATGACATTAATGGTGCCAAAGATTAGTTCTTGATTCGACAATGTTTCTGTCTGACTGTCTCTTTCTGATGGTTCCATTTGATGGGGTGGTTCCCGTTGAATCATTTGGTAGGGAGGTGCCCATTGTACCAAGACCATTGGCATGAAGTATGAAAGTGTCAATAATGAATTTGGATTTGGTGTCAGCTCATCTTTTTTCTCTTGCCTTCTACCCTTCTGTACTTTAGAGGACCGTGGGGCCGAGGAGGATGGATGTGTTATATTAGGAGCTTTTGGGGGCATAGTTGGTTGTTTCAATTGCACGTGTAGGATTCCATGGACTCGTTTGACAGTCGTATGAGTCATCCATATGTCAAAATTTTTCTCCTCCTTACTAGAGACTACTTTGCTCTCTTCTTCCTCTCTTTATTCGGAGGTGGAAACATACATGTGCTGGTGGAGGGCCCTACTTGACTTTCTAAGAATCCACAATCTTTTGCAGGAGATCCTTGTAAAACAAACCTTCCCAGATGGTGTGTCATAGTATTCAGTGATATGGAAATTAATTTGGATGGTTGTTGAGACCCACTTCATCTGCTCTTTTGGGATCTGGCAGCCGGAATAGATTGAAATTCATGGTGGCTATGAAATAGCTGCAGACCTGGTCATCTAGGAATTAGTAAAATTTATTTCTTCATTCTTTGAAATGAATAATTTTAGAACCCCATTTTTCATCTTACTATGGTGGGGGTAACTGTTGGCATCTAGGGGGTCCTGCATGGTTTGGTGGGGGCCTCACAACTGGAGCTAGTGTCGGGGGAGGATTAAGCGTGATAGAAGCCACTTCAGCTTTTCATTCTCTTTTCCTAGAGGCTTATAAGGCCACTCAGGATTTGAGATTGGTCCTTTTAAAGGAGTATTCTATCCTTTTGGAAATGGTAGAGAGGTTTCTAAACCCACCAGTGTACTTCACCAGGATGAGTGGCGTTCTCAATTCATCTCGAAGGTTGTCGATGTATATGGAGAGCATCTCATCTTGGGGGAGTGGCCGGTTCACGGAATATATCGGGCCTTTACATCTAGAAATGAGGTTTGAGACTCTATCATTCTCTCAATAATTTCAGTTCATGAGGTCACTGATCTTTGTCTTGGGTAGCATCAAATTGAACTGGAAGAGAAACTGTCACCGAAGGTCCTCCCAGCCTGTGATTGAATTGGATGGTAAGCTAGCATACCATATGAAAGTAGAGCCCTGCAGGGTTTATAACGACCCATACTTTACATACATTTTTAATACTTCAAAATTGAAGCACACTTATTACAACATATGACAAAACCACAAAGGACCGTATAGGTATAGTGTCTTTAGAAACTGGGAAACATAAACAACTGGTTCATAAATATTCTACAGTGTCTCCCATTTATTTCATCATATCTAGGGTCCCTTTTAGCATATTCTACTTAATATCCATCTTCCTGACCTGGGGAAAAGAAAACATAAAAGGGTGAGCTCAAATGCTCAGCAAGGGCAAATAAAGGAAATAAAAATCATATCATATCTTTATGAAAATCAAAACCTGCAAAAGAGATCATAATATCTTAACATGGAATAAATCATAGAAGTGAAAATGAGATCCCCATAATCATAACATAAAACTTGAATATTTGTGGCATGCACACATAATCATGGAAAATCATTTCTTGTTAGTCATGACTCATTGCGAAGACTATCTTAGTGGACAAAGTCCCTTTCTGAACCGAGTTCACTCCTCGTTTCAGTCCTGTATCACTGAACCGAAATAACCTTCCGTTCCAGCCATGTCTATCTCATGAGATATAAAATCATTACCCAATGAATTGGAGGGAGATATAGGTCCCACCCATCTCTTAATGAATCCTTTCTTATGTGTGCCACAAAATCATAAATCATACATCATTGCATAACCCATGTAATAAAAATGGGATTCTTAAACAACATGACATCATAAAACCATTCATATAAGATAAAGGAATTCATAAACATAATTTCATCACAACATAGTCAAATCAATGTAAAAATATGGATAGAAACAGAACCCTTTATTATTTTATATGGAAAATAATTTTGATAAAACACTTGAATTGAATTCTTGAGGAAAATATCCTTTCTTCTTCAAAATCAATTTCTTTTCACAAAACATCATGCAATTTTAAAAGAAAGAGATTTTATTGAAAATAGTCATAAAATCTTTTAGAGGAAGCTTCATGAAAATAAGGCTTTATAAAACAGTATAAATCCGTTCGTGTCGTATAAGTTAAAAAAAACATTCTTCGTACTTTTGTCGGAAAAGTCAAAAAGTACCTCGTACGAAAAACGAAAAAAGATTCCTTTCATATCCTTTACTAAAAACTCATAGAAGGGTAAAATTGGATTTAAACAATTGTAGGTGGATGGAAATAATATTACATATTGAGGGAACATGGATGTGGATGATAAAATACACCCCAGTAAATACTTACGAATAAACAATCTCGAATAAAAATGAGATTGTGATATTTTCCCTTACCTTAGGTCCGATTTGCTTTGTTCGTGTCCGAAGCTCCTGTATAATGGTTTAAATAATGTTATTGACTTATTCCAGAATCATACATATTGATATGAGATCATATATGGTCATATTATTAGCTTCTTGTTAGTAATATTTCATTGTTACTTGTTACTCGGGTCTTTATAACTTTTTGTTCTTATGCGTGTTTTGTCGAATAAATTCTTATTCTTATCTTTAGGTTATAGATAATTCATTTCCAGAATGGTATTAGTGTAGTATATACCATATTCATTCATTCAATTCATTTATATAATCATTATGAAATGAAGATCATGTAGAACGAGTCGCATCACATCGTGGAGACGGTATTCCGTACGTACGCACGAGTGATGATATCGTTCCTATGATCGTGGAGTTGTATTGGAGTATATATATATATTATTTCAGTATCAATATTACTTAATAATAATCATATATAGTTACTGATTACACCATTATACCCATCCTTGTAAGGTGATGGTGGAAAATAGATTACACCACGGCGTGGAGACGGTATTCCGTACGTACGCACGCGCGGTGATTTCATTTTTCCGTAGGATGGATAGAAGGTGAATTAGGGTTGTTTCATATTTATAATAACATATCAGTATGTAAGTAATACTGATGTTATTACTTTATCATGAAACAACTAAAGAAGAAGAAGTTGAAGAAGAAAGAAATTGAAAAGATCGGTAATGGATATTACCTCTTCTTTGGAACGCCTTTTTGAATCCTCCACTTAAGGAACTAAGATTGGTCTTTGGAGAAGACCAGGACCTCTAGGATTATTATAGGGAAGTGGAGAAGGGAAAATGGCAGGGGTTGGCCGAGCTTGAGTGCTCAAATTGGTGTGAGGAGGAGGGGGAGGAGGTGCCCTTTTATAAGGGAGGAGAGGGGCACCTTAGGAGTATCTCAAAATATTATTTTATATTAAAGTCAAAATCGGTTTATAATGGTTCCAAAGGGTCTTATTTCGAAGCTAAAGTGGGGATGGGTCGAAATCATATCAACCAATAGGATTTAGACAAGTTTAGGGTATTATTTTAACCTTATCAATTAGATTTAACTCTAAGTTAATTAATTTAACTTTTACCATGTCTTTTTCTTTTCTTTCACTATATGGTTAATACACTTACTATAACATGCCAAACGAACCCCAAATTGTTTATTATTAATATATATATCCTTATCTAAGTCATTTAGCCGAACCTTAGATTTTTAAAAATAAAATAACAATTAATAATATAATATTTGATTTAAAAACTATTTTGTGTCAATTTTGACACTATTTGATATATGATTTGTTTGAAAGTCATAACAGAATTATATGTTCGAACCAAGTTGATTAAATCAACAATAATATATCATAGTAACCTAGAAAATTAGTGTAATTCATAAAAAGTCTCAAATTACATTTATTTTGGTGTTTATAACATCAATTATGTCAATATTTCATTAATAAGATAATTACTGCATCATATTTGTGTCATAAATAAATTATATTATTTGATGTCTAAAAATTACAAATAAAATACCATCATGTAGGAAATCGTTTTAGCTTTCTAATGAATATTTACAATCGAATTTATCTTATGTATAACCCCATATTAAAAATGATTTACTTATTAAACATTGATTTTAACTATTTTAACCCTTCTTTAAATAAATTAATAATAAATGTCCTAATCTAATCCAAGTGGGCCTAAATGGTCATATTTTATTCCTAAGTTTGTTTTTGGTCGAATTACACTTGTCCAATAGAATTAGGACATGTGTTAGGGTAATATTAATATCATATTTACCCTTAGTTACCCTATTTACTATTAACCGCGGTAAAAATAGTAAAAAGTTACTATTCACCAAAAAAATTATTTTCATCTCATTGAACCACATTTTAGTCCTTGATATTAACCGTGTCTCTCGGATTTTTGAAATTCCATTCACAGAAGCGGTAAAATTAAGTTTTATGCAAAATTCAGTTTTTAACCTACCACTTAGTGGTTTCACTATTCATCAAAAATTGAAAGTTTTCAGAAAAATACCAAAATTTCACCCTAGGCTAATTTCGATATTCTGAGTCCAAAAATGAAGTCCATTTTGAAAAATAAAATTTATAAAATTTCAAAAGGTGGTTATTACTATTCATAACGGCTAGTTTTAATAGCATATTGTTGTTTAGTGAAACTCGGTATTGCGTACGACGCAAGCTATCGAGGAAGGTCGCGATTGCGTGTAAAGCAAGCCAAGCAAGTGTTGTGTAGAAAAAGATTCCTTTGATGATTTATATAACATAAAAGTCTCGGGTGTTACATTCTACCCCCCTTAAAAAGAATTTCGCCCTCGAAATTCGTCACTTTGCAACAAACAAATGAGGATACTTCTCCCTCATCATATCCTCAAGCTCCCATGTAGCTTCTTCAAGTTGGTGGTTTCTCCATAAAACTTTCACCAAGCGAGTGGTCTTGTTTCGTAGGACTTTTTCGCTACGATCTAGAATCTCTATCGGCTGTTCTTCATAAGAAAGATCTTGCTCCAGCGGTACAACTTCTGAGCTGAGTACATGTGAAGGATCTGGTATGTACTTTCTCAGGAGAGATACATGGAACACATCGTGAACTTGAGAGAGATTCGGTGGAAGCGCCAATCGGTAAGCTACCTTCCCAACACGATACAGTATTTCAAAAGGAACGATATATCTAGGGCTCAACTTCCCCTTCTTTCCAAATCTCATAACCCTCTTCCAGGGAGATATTCGTAAGAACACTTTATCACCCACTTCAAACTCTAGGTCTTTTCTTCGGTTGTCGGCATAACTTTTCTGTCGACTCTGAGCTGCTCTTATGTGTTGTTGAATAGATCTGACCTTTTCTGCCATTTCATCAACGAGATCAGGTCCTAATAGCTTTCTTTCCCCAACTTCATCCCAGCAAGTTGGAGTCCTGCATTTCTTTCCATAGAGAGCTTCATAAGGAGCCATCTGAATATTGGAGTGAAAGCTATTATTATAAGAAAATTCCACCAAAGGTAGGTGTTGATCCCAACCTCCTTTGAAATCCATAGAGCAAGCTCTCAACATATCTTCTAGGGTTTGAATTGTTCTCTCAGACTGACCGTCTGTCTGGGGATGATAAGCAGTGCTGAAACTCTACTCTGTATCCAGAGTATGCTGAAGACTTCGCCAGAACTTTGAGGTAAATCTCGGATCTCGATCAGATATAATAGAAAGTGGTACTCCATGCAATCTTACCACTTCCTTTACATATATCCTGGCAAGCTGATCTAGAGAGAAATCCTCTCTAATAGGAATGAAGTGTGCAGACTTTGTAAGACGATCAACTATGACCCAGATAGCATTATTTCCTTTGGATGTTTTAGGAAGTCCTGTGACAAAGTCCATAGTGATGTTTTCCCATTTCCATTCGGGTATGGGTAATGGTTGTAACATCCCCTTAGACTTCTGTCTCTCAGCTTTAACTTGTTGACAAACCAAGCATCGAGAGACATATTCAGCAACATCTCTTTTCATGCCATCCCACCAGAAGTACTCTTTCAGGTCCCTATACATCTTCGTGCTTCCAGGATGAATAGAGAATGAAGAACTATGAGCCTCATCCAGCAGCTCTTTCTTTAATTCGGGGATGGGAGGAACACAAACCCGATTCCTGAACTTTATTATCCCATCACAATCAAGGTTGAATTCAGGAACATTTCTCACCTTCTTTTGTAACTCGACATCTTCTTTCTGTGCCTCTTTAATCTTCACATGTATAGATGGTTGAACATTCATTTGAGAAAGATAATATTTTTCCCCTTCCATTATAATTCCAAGATCCATCCTTTGTAAATCCATAAATATTGGATCTTTTGTGATCCTCATCATGGATAAACTAGCATGGTCTTGTCGACT
Organism: Viscum album; assembly: GCA_963277665.1. Lineage (NCBI taxonomy): Eukaryota > Viridiplantae > Streptophyta > Magnoliopsida > Santalales > Viscaceae > Viscum > Viscum album. The sequence continues at coordinate 958,647,782 of OY728138.1, read as the reverse complement.
TAATGCATCTGCCACCTTGTTTGCTTTCCCAGGGTGGTAATGGATTGAGCAGTCATAATCCTTAATCAGCTCCAACCATCTTCTTTGACGCATATTCAACTCCTTTTGTGTGAAAATATACTTTAAACTTTTATGATCAGTATAAATATCACACCTTTCACCATAAAGGTAATGCCTCCAAATCTTTAATGCAAAGATTACCGCAGCCAACTCCAAATCATGTGTTGGGTAATTTTTCTCATGGATTTTCAACTGTCGTGAGGCATAAGCTATCACCATATCATTTTGCATAAGAACACACCCCAATCCCTTCTTGGATGCATCACTGTAGATCACAAACCTTTCTCCACTACAAGGCAGTGTGAGCACAGGTGCACTGGATAACCTTCTTTTCAACTCCTTGAAATTCTCTTCACATTCCTCTGTCCAGACAAACTTAACTCCTTTCCGAGTCAACTTGGTGATTGGATTAGATAATCGTGAAAAATCTTTTACAAAACGTCGATAATATCCAGCCAAACCAAGAAAACTTCGGATCTCAGTTACTGTTGTTGGTCTTGACCATCTTTCGATAACCTCTGTTTTTGCTGGATCCACAGATATCCCCTCTTTTGAGATTATATGACCCAAAAATGCAACTTTTTGAAGCCAAAATTCACACTTGGTAAATTTGGCATAAAGCTTCTCTTTTCTCAGGGTCTTCAATATAATTCTCAAGTGATCTTCATGCTCTTCCTTGCTCTTTGAATAGACAAGAATATTGTCTATAAAGACTACCACAAATTGATCAAGATAGTCTCTAAAGACTCTATTCATTAGATCCATGAAGATAGCAGGGGCATTAGTAAGACCAAATGGCATCACTATAAATTCATAGTGTCCATACCTTGTACGGAAAGCCGTCTTTGGTATATCCTCCCTTTTGACCCTTAATTGATGATACCCTGAACGAAGATCAATCTTGGAAAAGTATTGAGCTCCGCGTAGTTGGTCAAATAAGTCATCAATGCGTGGGAGAGGATATTTGTTCTTGATAGTGATCTTGTTAAGTTCTCGATAATCAATGCAGAGTCTCATTGATCCATCTTTCTTCTTAACAAATAGAACAGGTGCTCCCCAAGGTGACGCACTAGGGCGTATGAATCCCTTATCAAGATTCTCTTGGAGTTGCTTCTTCAATTCCTACAACTCAATTGGGGCCATTCTATAAGGTGTCTTTGAAATAGGCAAAGCACCCGGTACGAGTTCTATTGAAAACTCAACTTCACGATTTGGTGGAAGACCCGGTAATTCCTCCGGAAAGACATCATCAAACTCCCGTACAATGGGCATATTCTTAATCGTGAGTTTCTCACCAACTATTTGAGATAAATAACCTTCATTTAGTGGAATAAATACCCATAAGATGGAAGAAATTTCCACTGGAAGGTTATGTTCATCCTTGCATTGATAGACGATCGTAGATTGATCTGGAATATGAAATGTGACTTCCCTTCTTTGGCAATTGATATGAGCTCCATGTAGAGAAAGCCAATCCATGCCAAGAATCACATCAAATTCCACTAAAGGAAGGATCACAAGATTTGCAGGAAGCACTTTCCCACAAACTTCGATCGGAGAAGAATTATAAACTTTTGATGCGATTGATGTGCCATTAGGTGTTGTCACGACTAACTCAACATCTAATTGTTGAGGTAATACGGTGATACCCTTAGAAAAGTCTTCAGAAATAAAAGAGTGGGTGGATCCAGAATCAAATAAAACATTTGCTACTTTAGAGTGGATGGTAAGTGTACCTTTCACCACATCGTTATCGTACTCCACATCGCTGATAGAAATTGCATGTGACTTTCCTTTGTCTTTAGCTTTAAGAGTTTGTTGACGTCGACCATCATCATCAACCCTTGGATTTGGGCATTGATTGGCATAATGCCCCATCTCCTTGCACTTGAAACATTGAAGTGTAGCAGGTTCATTCTGTGTATCCCTTCCTTTGTTTGCATCATTAGACATCTTCTTCCCATTATCACGGCATTCAAATGCCCGATGACCTTCCTTTCCACATTTAAAACATTTACTTGTCCCTTTAAGACAACTCCCTCCATGTTTCTTTCCACACTTTGAGCATAAGGGAAAGTTCATCTTCTTTTCCGTGTGCTCTTTAGATTTTTCTTTGAATTCCATCTTCCTCTTCTTATCAAACCCATGTGACTGATGGGTTACTCCAATCTCCATCTCGACTTTGAGAGCACATCGAACGATTTCCTCGTAGCTATTGAAGTCCCTTATGGCTAACGCCCTTCGAAGACTTGGTTTTAAGCCACTAAAGAATCGATCGATCTTACTCTCAGGTTGGATAATAATACCAGAAGCGTACCTTGCAAGTCTTGTAAAATTTGCTTCATAGGTACTAACAGATTCATCATCCCTTTGCTTCAGTTCAAGGAACTCTTTCTCCATCTTTGTTCGGAGAATACGAGGGAAGTACTTATTGAAAAATAAGTTCTTGAACTCGTCCCATTCCATAGACTCAATTTCATCCCTTTGCCTTGTATTCTTAACAAGATTCCACCATTGATCAGCATCTCCTTCCAAACGATACACTGCTAGGATGACTTTATCATGTTCAGAACATTGAAGAACTGAAAATATCTTTTCAGTAGTACTAATCCATTGTTCATCAACTAATGGATCAGTAGACCCGCTGAAAGAAGGTGGACGCTGCCTCATGAAGGATTCAACAGAATGTTGCTCCCTCCTTTGCTCGTTTGGAAATCCTGCATGATTCATAGCTTGAGAAAGTTGTGTGAGCATGGCTACAAGATTTTGCATTCCAGCTCCCATATCGTTTGGTTGCTCAGGGGGACAATCATTGCATTGCCCATCGCATTCCGCATTAACACGGTTCCTTCGGGTTCCAGCCATTGACTAAAACCAAGAAGAATAGTGTGAGCAACACTAATTATAATAGGAAACCACATAATTCAAGAAAAAAATTTTCATGCTTATGGTCTTATCCTAGGTTATTCAAGGCCATTTCTAAAACACTAAGATTGTGTTCTATGCTTAGACTTATCCTTAGGGTTCTTACTAAGGCTTTCACATCCTAGTTTCCAAAGGTTGACTATACCTTTCCTCTGATACCAACTATAACGACCCATACTTTACATACATTTTTAATACTTCAAAATTGAAGCACACTTATTACAACATATGACAAAACCACAAAGGACCGTATAGGTATAGTGTCTTTAGAAACTGGGAAACATAAACAACTGGTTCATAAATCTTCTACAGTGTCTCCCATTTATTTCATCATATCTAGGGTCCCTTTTAGCATATTCTACTTAATATCCATCTTCCTGACCTGGGGAAAAGAAAACATAAAAGGGTGAGCTCAAATGCTCAGCAAGGGCAAATAAAGGAAATAAAAATCATATCATATCTTTATTAAAATCAAAACCTGCAAAAGAGATCATAATATCTTAACATGGAATAAATCATAGAAGTGAAAATGAGATCCCCATAATCATAAAATAAAACTTGAATATTTGTGGCATGCACACATAATCATGGAAAATCATTTCTTGTTAGTCATGACTCATTGCCAAGACTATCTTAGTGGACAAAGTCCCTTTCTAAACCGAGTTCAGTCCTCGTTTCAGTCCTGTATCACTGAACCGAAATAACCTTCCGTTCCAGCCATGTCTATCTCATGAGATATAAAATCATTACCCAATGCATTGGAGGGAGATATAGGTCCCACCCATCTCTTAATGAATCCTTTCTTATGTGTGCCACAAAATCATAAATCATACATCATTGCATAACCCATGTAATAAAAATGGGATTCTTAAACAACATGACATCATAAAACCATTCATATAAGATAAAGGAATTCATAAACATAATTTCATCACAACATAGTCAAATCAATGTAAAAATATGGATAGAAACAGAACCCTTTATTATCTTATATGGAAAATAATTTTGATAAAACACTTGAATTGAATTCTTGAGGAAAATATCCTTTCTTCTTCAAAATCAATTTCTTTTCACAAAACATCATGCAATTTTAAAAGAAAGAGATTTTATTGAAAATAGTCATGAAATATTTTAGAGGAAGCTTCATGAAAATAAGGCTTTATAAAACAGTATAAATCCATTCGTGCCGTATAAGTTAAAAAAAACATTCTTCGTACTTTTGTCGGAAAAGTCAAAAAGTACCTCGTACGAAAAACGAAAAAAGATTCCTTTCATATCCTTTACTAAAAACTCATAGAAGGGTAAAATTGGATTTAAACAATTGTAGGTGGATGGAAATAATATTACATATTGAGGGAACATGGATGTGGATGATAAAATACACCCCAGTAAATACTTACGAATAAACAATCTCGAATAAAAATGAGATTGTGATATTTTCCCTTACCTTAGGTCCGATTTGCTTTGTTCGTGTCCGAAGCTCCTGTATAATGGTTTAAATAATGTTATTGACTTATTCCAGAATCATACATATTGATATGAGATCATATATGGTCATATTATTAGCTTCTTGTTAGTAATATTTCATTGTTACTTGTTACTCGGGTCTTTATAACTTTTTGTTCTTATGCGTGTTTTGTCGAATAAATTCTTATTCTTATCTTTAGGTTATAGATAATTCATTTCCAGAATGGTATTAGTGTAGTATATACCATATTCATTCATTCAATTCATTTATATAATCATTATGAAATGAAGATCATGTAGAACGAGTCGCATCACATCGTGGAGACGGTATTCCGTACGTACGCACGAGTGATGATATCGTTCCTATGATCGTGGAGTTGTATTGGAGTATATATATATATTATTTCAGTATCAATATTACTTAATAATAATCATATATAGTTACTTATTACACCATTATACCCATCCTTGTAAGGTGATGGTGGAAAATAGATTACACCACGGCGTGGAGACGGTATTCCGTACGTACGCACGCGCGGTGATTTCATTTTTCCGTAGGATGGATAGAAGGTGAATTAGGGTTGTTTCATATTTATAATAACATATCAGTATGTAATTAATACTGATGTTATTACTTTATCATGAAACAACTAAAGAAGAAGAAGTTGAAGAAGAAAGAAATTGAAAAGATCGGTAATGGATATTACCTCTTCTTTGGAACGCCTTTTTGAATCCTCCACTTAAGGAACTAAGATTGGTCTTTGGAGAAGACCAGGACCTCTAGGATTATTCTAGGGAAGTGGAGAAGGGAAAATGGCAGGGGTTGGCCGAGCTTGAGTGCTCAAATTGGTGTGAGGAGGAGGGGGAGGAGGTGCCCTTTTATAAGGGAGGAGAGGGGCACCTTAGGAATATCTCAAAATATTATTTTATATTAAAGTCAAAATCGGTTTATAATGGTTCCAAAGGGTCTTATTTCGAATCTAAAGTGGGGATGGGTCTAAATCCTATCAAACAATAGGATTTAGAAAAGTTTAGGGTATTATTTTAACCTTATCAATTAGATTTAACTCTAAGTTAATTAATTTAACTTTTACCATGTCTTTTTGTTTTCTTTCACTATATGGTTAATACACTTACTATAACATGCCAAACGAACCCCAAATTGTTTATTATTAATATATATATCCTTATCTAAGTCATTTGGCCGAACCTTAGATTTTTAGGAATAAAATAACAATTAATAATATAATATTTGATTTAAAAACTATTTTGTGTCAGTTTTGACACTATTTGATATATGATTTGTTTGAAAGTCATAACAGAATTATATGTTCGAACCAAGTTGATTAAATCAACACTAATATATCATAGTAACCTAGAAAATTAGTGGAATTCATAAAAAGTCTCAAAATTACATTTATTTTGGTGTTTATAACATCAATTATGTCAATATTTCATTAATAAGATAATTACTGCATCATCTTTGTGTCATAAATAAATTATATTATTTGATGTCTAAAAATTACAAATAAAATACCATCATGTAGGAAATCTTTTTAGCTTTCTAATGAATATTTGAAATAGAATTTATCTTATGTATAACCCCATATTAAAAATTATTTACTTATTAAACATTGATTTTAACTATTTTAACCCTTCTTTAAATAAATTAATAATAAATGTCCTAATCTAATCCAAGTGGGCCTAAATGGTCATATTTTATTCCTAAGTTTGTTTTTGGTCGAATTACACTTGTCCAATAGAATTAGGACATGTGTTAGGGTAATATTAATATCATATTTACCCTTAGTTACCCTATTTACTATTAACCGCGGTAAAAATAGTAAAAAGTTACTATTCACCAAAAAATTATTTTCATCTCATTGAACCACATTTTAGTCCTTGATATTAACCGTGTCTCTCGGATTTTTGAAATTCCATTCACAGAAGCGGTAAAATTAAGTTTTATGCAAAATTCAGTTTTTAACCTACCACTTAGTGGTTTCACTATTCATCAAAAATTGAAAGTTTTCAGAAAAATAACAAAATTTTACCCTAGGCTAATTTCGATATTCTGAGTCCAAAAATGAAGTCCATTTTGAAAAATAAAATTTATAAAATTTCAAAAAGTGGTTATTACTATTCATAACGGCTAGTTTTAATAGCATATTGTTGTTTAGTGAAACTCGGTATTGCGTACGACGCAAGCTATCGAGGAAGGTCGCGATTGCGTGTAAAGCAAGCCAAGCAAGTGTTGTGTAGAAAAAGATTCCTTTTATGATTTATATAACATAAAAGTCTCGGGTGTTACAGGGTTTGTATGAAGCACATAAGTTTTAAAAATTATTTCTGCTCTGGAGTTCCCATCACGGGGTCACAGTAAGAGGCATAGTGCATAAAATTATATTCTGGATCCCCAAATCCATTGAATATTGGAAATATGGGGTTCTTGAAGATTGGTGGTGGCTGAACATTGCCCTCCCACTCGGGGCAGGGTTTGTGCTCTGGTTGGATTGGAGCATGCCACCCCTCCATGTCTTCTATTCAAGATGTTAGTTTCTCGATGGTGTTGAAATATCTTGATTCATATCCTATTGGGATTGATCTTGGGCTGGCGCGGTAGGGGCCAAGATTGGGCATGCCTGTGCAACTAGAATTTGGGGTGGATACCCAGTTGGGGGGCATCATTTGTGGGTTTACCTGGATATATTCTGGCTACCTACCCTGCAGGGGGAAGTCTTGATGTCCTTCTAGGTCCGATTTGAATGTTCCTCCAAGCTAGGCTTCATTCACCGGAATGAGTGCCTGTGTCATGGACACTTCTTCTAGGAGCACATGGTGACATTCTGCGGGAGAATACATTCGACGAGATAACTCTCTCAACGTAGCTCGACATTAATTCTCCTGATATCTTTCATTTTTTACTCCTGCTTGGTGAACCATTCCTCGAGGGAGAGGGATTCATTTTCATGGGGAAGAGGAGGTGGGTCATAGATGACCTTGGATTTATTCTTCTCCTTGTTGTATTTTTGAGGTGGAGGTAACAACGAATTAACTGAGGGGCCCCCCAGATTTAGGATTTCCCTATAGTTTCGGGTATGCAAAACATCAGGATTAGCGTGGGATGCCTCTGGGAGGGAACCATCTTCCTTTGCATCCTCTCCCCCTGCTTCATTTCCTATGAGATTCATGGGGTTGATGTTTACCATGTTCACTAAGGAATACCGCATTGGGGGTGGTGTACCCATTTCCGAATGGTAAGAAGGATTCATGCACCCTTTATTAGACTTTCTCCTTCTATTATATAGTATTCTTTGGGTTTCTTGATGAAGATTGACAAGAGGGGATCCCGGATCTGACCTCATAACATGCCTTTGTCTTGAAGGGTACGAACCACAAGAAGGGGTAGAATGGGTAACTCCTATGTCCATCGTTTTTCCTAGATGGTGGAAGACAGACGTCTGCAGTGCGGGGATTTGAGGTAAAAATTCCCCCAGCCCTACGGGCTGGGGTTGTTCCCGTTCCCCTGTCTATTCTCTATGGCCTTGATTTGTTGGTATTATGGGTGAATTTTGATTTAAAAATGCCCCCAACCCTATGGGATGAGGTTGTTCCTATATTGCGGTGGTATCCGCTGCTATTTCCACCCTTTCAATTTCACGTACTATTGTACGGGTGTAAGACAAGTATGGAATTGTACCTGTATGGAGTCTATGGTCTTTTGAAGACATTAGCATTGCTTGCTGGTTGGCTTCCCTTAGGTGGGAATCATGCTGTATGTTCTGAGTTTCCTGACTCAGTAGCTTTTGGATGGCATGATCTCTTTGGACCTCACGCTTTTGTGACTTGCTTCAGGACAGTTTTTTTGAGTATGCTATCTTTCCTGAGTAGGGGATTCACTTTATTGTTACCTCTGGGTAATGAAATTAATGGATTTTATTTCTAATGGGGCTTGCTGGACAAGACGTGGGTTGAGTGAAAAGCTCCATGTTCTCCACACCCCCAAATGTGAACACGAGAAGGGGCTTTTCAAATGAGGTGACACAATTTATACAGTGCATGGGGGAAAGCTAGTTCAAGGGTTTTCTTTCACATTTCTGACTGTAGATGCCTTTTGTATGGGAGGGCTTCCAAGTCGATTAGATGGTGAAGCTCCCCTATCGGGCTAACTTGGTCCATGTACCCTTAGTAGGGTAGAAATTTTTCTTTTAGATTTTTAATATTTGTCCATATATTGAGGTGGCTATCATGCATGAATTCCCTAGATAATTCTCCTCGTATGTCGAAGTGAGAAGTGGTCGTAGGCCAATAAATCACTGGTATGTTATCCTTAGCTAGTTTTCTCTTCACAAGAAACATTGTCATGTTGTTTTTCTTCTGGAGGATCCTATATGTGATATGCCTATCTCAACTTCTTCTTAATAATTTTGTTCCATGAAACTGGGCTGGTGGGAGCCTTGTTGATTTTCAGACGGCACAGGGGTGTCTTGGAAGATAAGTGTGGCCCCGGGCCATCCTCTAGTTGAGAAAGAATATCACTTGTTATAGACGGAGTGCCTGATGTGTCTGAATCCTTTCCAAGCACCTCAGCATATGAGGGATTTCTCATATTTGTTCCGGAAAGGGGAGCACCGTCTTTCCAGTATGAAGTTTGATTGATGGGAGGACCTTCACAATTGGTGATGCAATGGTGAGGACTACTATTGCAACTTGATGCCTAATAGTGGTAAATGTATTTGTGGTATATACCCTAGGGAGGACCTTCAGGGAGGGCTATAGCAAGGGGAGGACCTTCTTAGTACTTTATGTCACTAAGGGGAGGACCTTAACAACAACTATCATTGCGAGGAGGGAATTTTCAGTGACTGTCATCATGGCGAGGACTACCATCATGACTTGTGATATGGCTGCATGGAGAATTTATATAGTGCACATCTTGGGGAGGGCCTTCAAGATATACATCAATGAGGGGAGGTCCTTCTAGTTTCTTGACGTTACTATGGGGAGGAACTTCAAAATAACTTCCATTGTTAGGAGCGACTTCTCAATGAATTTCATCATGGATAGGACTAGCATCATGACTTCATGTCCAACTATAGGGAGAAGCATATTTGTAGAGTATACCATGAAGAGGACCATCAGGGTAGATGACAGCAAGGGGAGGACCTTCTTGTCATCTGATCTTCAAGTCGAGGGCTTGGCTACCCTGAAATGCATCAGGATATAGGCTCTCATGATTGATCATTCTTGGACCACAGAGTGATCCCCCTTGGGTGCTCTGTGAATAACCTTCAAAGTTGGAGGTAGCGATATTTCAAAGAGGACATTCACAACTGTTACTGCCACTTCCATAATTTGGTAATGGAATGAAATGACCTTGATCCTCTATTGATATATGTTTGAGGGCATCAAGAACCCCATCTTCTAGTAGAGAAGGATCATGTATGTAATCTTCATTTTCCAGTTGCCTTTGGTGCCTATCATTTTTGGGTGCTCTCTTGTGGTTAACTGGGACCATCTGCTATTTTTAGTGGCCTTTATATATGGGTCCCTGCCTTGTTGGGTCCTGTTATGTTTTCAGGATACAACGATAGACATTTTGAATTCTGTAAGGGATATATCCCTACCCTAGAGCGACCACCACGTTGGACTATGTCCCACAGTTGGAACAAGTATCTGTTCTCTATCCGGTTGTCCTTATGTCACGGGATATTTTTGTTGACCCTCTTGGATTGGACTAAGGATGCATAAATACTCTGGAGTGACTTACTCATTTTGCGAGTGTGTCATTCTGTTCGATGAAATCGGTTCGTGGGACCGATTTCTCGCCATTGCTGCTGATGTAATGATATCTTGGCATGTTTGGAGGATATGGTTTGGAATCGATGTCTGATCTTCCACCATTTCCAGAATGTACTGAGATACATATTTGTATGGAAAGGTTATGAAGTCCCATTCCGATATCAGATTATGAGTTTGTGCCTACTCTGGTTCTCCATGATTTTCTAGAAGATACAATTAGTTCTCCTATAATGGGAAAGAGAAACGAGCCTGTCACTAGGTTTCTTCTCTGGTTTCCACCTTATTTGACTGGTGGACTTCATATTTATGAGAGGAGATTTTCATCAGCTCTCTTTCTGCTGTATTTGTCTCACATGCTTTGTATACATCAACAAGAATTTTTCTCTGCTTGTATTAGGTTGCCACACTATTTAGATGGCAGGATTGATATGCGTCATCAGGTATTTGTTCCTGCGTATAGCATGTTGCTTCCCTATTTAGATGGCAGGATTGAAATGTATCAAAAGGTGTTTGTGACAGTATGTAGCTGAGTGCCGACCTATTTGGATGTTGATCTTATTGTGGCCTGACAGATATATGTATCCTCCTGTAGTTTTCTGCTCTATCTGCATGGTGAGACTGGAAACCGCTACTTGGAATGTGCAGGTGCTCATATTGTCCCACCCTATTTCTATGGTGGGACTGAGTGGAGAGGGAAGAGTTGTATGTATGCCCATTGACTAATCAGTACGACAAATTTTCTCCTCAGGAACCAGGGTGATATCGAGTTCATGGTTATATATTTTCCACCCTTGGCAGGAATCCTGAGGGGATCGGGTCTCTTGGAATTTTGTAGGTTCCCTCAGCATTAGGTCCTCCTCGGCAAGGGGAGGCTTGGTTTTCCAGTGTCGGTGATGATGCTCTCTGGTGGCGATGATGATCAGTATTGACTTCATATGCCTTACTAAGGTAAGGGAGGTAGTTGTTGTTGCGTTCTGGGGATAGGATCTCGAAACGGTTTGAGATGACCACAGAGGCCGCCTCGTGGTGGGGTGCCAGAAGTGGCTGAAGAGGTGGCTGGTGGACGTTTGCAGACTAGAGGGCTTGTCTTGTGGCCTCTAGCATGAGGAGAGTACCATTTTAGTGGTACTCTTTTATCAACATATTGGATACCCAACTTTGAATATGGTGGGTAGGTGAGGGGGTCCTACTCATCATTGGGGCCCCAGCTGCCTGTGGGAACGCTGACATGCGTGTCTGCATGGGTCGTTGGGTGTCATTTGGATTGAAGGTTTCTCCACGGGAACCTGCAATTCACATATATGACATACCAACCACAAACCCTCATCAAAGTATAATTACATTAAACAAATTCATATTTGGTGATCCATCTTGGCCCCCTTTCCATTTTCCTTTTGCTGTAAGGTGAAGGGGCCCGAGTGAGGTAAGACCACCACCTTGGTTAAGGATTCACATCAGGTTCACCATTTTTGTTCTCCCTCTATGGGGGCACATTTTCGGGTGGTGAAAAAATGGTTCAAAGAGGATCACCACCTGTCCCTTTTCCTATAGGGATGTGTTCCCAATGAATTTACCATTCCTTTGTTTCAACCCATTCAATGTCATTATTCTTTAAAGAAGGTTGAATTAACCCTACGAGAACTGTTGGTCCCAGCGGGTGATTACCTGGGGGTTAAGCACTCATTCAATCAGTCCTTCTCAGATATAATTTACTCAGGTGGTCTCCAACAGGTTGATTCAGGGAGCCAAGAATGCCGAACAACCCTAGTAACCATGATTCATGGACCTTCTTTCCAATGGAAGGCGCTTGTTGGCTGACAATTTGGTTAGCGACACTTAAGGACTCCATTGGTCGAAAGGATGGGAGGTCAGGCTCACCGCACCCTTCTGGGGGATAATTTTTTCCTATTATAAGACTCTCTTATATATTTAAGTCGTGTTCATATGTTCACGAATCCTTGGTTCATTCCTGAAGGGTGTGTCCATAGGCTACCCTTGGTTTGTAGGATTGTCGTAGGCATGCATATTTTTGATTCTATAGAGGTGATGATGGCTTGAGCCATTTTATAATTCATTATGGAGTTTATCGTCATCCAAGAGGGACATAAGGTGAATTGATGTTGGTATTAGGCCCACAAGGAGGGATTCTTACGTATCCTGAGGAGAGAAATTAGAACCCATGTAGTTCAGATCGTGTGGGGCTTACACAAGGGAGCTTCCCATTTGAGAGACATGGTTGGGTGGACCCTTTATGAATGGGAACCCTTTTGAGATTAGGCCTTCTCAAAGGCATCCTAAATATCATATTTTAATCATTAATTAGAGTTCTCATAGTTCATAATGTGTGTAGATTACGCATGGGAGCTTCCCATTTGAGAGGCATGGTTGGGTGGACCATTTATGGATTGACACCCTTTTGAGTTCGGGCCTTCTGGCAGGTGTCCTATGTATCCTAGTTTAACCAGAAATCAATGTTCTCTTATTTCAGAAAGTTTGGATGTTTTAATCCTTACAAAACTCTTATCCCACGTGAGTCATGCTTGGTGTTAGAAACAAGAGGATTTGAAAGATTCAAAAATGCACATACCTCCCCCACTGTTTGTGGGTGAGGGAGAGCCCGTGACGGAAGAGGTCGAGGTGATGATGGGATAGGTTGTGGAGAAATGAACCTTTCAATGTGAAATTAAATTGAAGGTCCCATGGCCCTACCATGGAAGGTTGTGGACTTAACTCAGTGGGAGGGCCCCATAGCATGTTCGGTGAATGGGAGGAGTGTCATCCTCATCAAATGGGGGAACAAACATAACCCCATTGAATGATCATTATTCCTCATTGAATGGAAAATGAAGTGATCACAATTAATACCTAGAATTTGGAGGTTCACGTCGACATCCCATGTTTGGACTCTGGGTTACCGTGGGAATGTAGCCTTACATGCATTACTGAAGCCCATACCTTCATAGGGAGGGCCTTCGTGACTCTGCTTACCATGGTTATGTAGAATCAATGGGTTGCGTTGATGCACATGATGGTCTGATCATATGGGTAAGGTGGATTTAGAGGAGGATTTTACCTAATTCCGGAGGACTGGTTAGTGGAGGGATCAAGGAGGATTGAATGGTAATGTAAGGGTGATGTTGAAACCGGAAGGAACAATACCCGGAAACACCCAATTCCGCGTACTGGTTTCTCATGCATGATGGGGAAGGCTTCGCATACCAAAGCAGTATGTGGGAAGAAGGGCCATCCACATGACGATGTGGTAAGTGGGCATGGGTATTGCCAACCACATACTAAAGTGGTACACAGATCACTATGCCACTCTGGGTTATATCAGCATACTGATTGGGTACGTGACACTGGGTTCAGTCCACGTAGCGGTACGCTACACAGAGTGCCATACCGAAGGAGGGTCCGGGGAATTACCATTCACGGGAAATTCATCCGCAAGAATTATTTGGTTTGCAGTTCACCAGTTAGGTTTGCGGTTCTATTATTATTATTCAATTCCCCTGTTTTATGGTTCGTGGCCAGTTGTGCCTGTGGAGGGAGTGGTTCGCGGTTCATGCTTCACCGATAAAACAAGACAGAAGTTGGACTGTAACCTCTAAGTCTCCCTCAAGATTTGGTCATATGTTCTTCTCTCTATCTTTCTCCCTCTCCATTTCTCTCTACTTCTAATGTTATCCTTTAATATATCATTCGAGTAATCATATCTACTTATCATGCAACACCATTTGTGGAGGCCCATCGAAGAAATATGCTAACCCGAGGAAGACTCAGTCAACTGGGGTTTGTGGAGGCTTTGGTTTGCGATAATGGTTTGAAGAAATCATGCTAGATTGATTCATCCATGAACTGATGGGTTTTTGGCACGGTACATAGATATACTTCACGTCCACAACTCCTTTGGTGACGCGGTTTTCGACCGACCTTGTTCGGTGCCCATCGCCCCGCAGGCCAACTGCTCGCGGATTGCTCCGCATACCTAACAGTTTGCGATCCAGCTGGTCCACATTCCTTTCCCAGTGATGGTATGATATCCATTTTAATTCCATTGTAAACTTGAATCTCTTCAAGTTTTTTCTGAAAATTGAAACTCAATTTGAGTCCCTTCACCTTGATAGACTTGTATTGTTACTTGATTCCTTCGGCAAAGCATTTGTGGTGGTATTTTCTCCTCTTGGTAGAGTTTTCAGAACCCTACACTAAAACAATTAATTATTAATAATATTAAATATTTATTAAGTTAATTTTATTTCCATAAAAATTAAAAAACAATACTAACTATACAATTGAACAAAAATAAATAGGAGACGAAATAAATCCCCTACCTCAAAATAGTCAACATTCTTCGCATGAGAACAGAATAATGTTTCGGATCTCCGATCATCTCTCCCATGAGGAACTATTATCCCCTAAATATTTTATGTCACAAATACAGTGAAAAATAGTAAGAAAAACTCATTAATGTAGCCTAAATTCAGTTCTATATCAAAAAAAAGAAGGAATAGAATGAAAACCAAACCAAATAGAGAGAAAATAATAGATTAAATAGATAGAACTCACTTTGAATAAATCTATTGAATACATGATGAATCCTTATAGAATGGGTATTTAAAGTCATTCAAAAACCTCTTTGAGTTTCTTTGGGTTTGAGTGAGAGAAGTGGAAAATAATGGGGTTCGGACAAACTACATGTATTTATAGACTGTCTGAAAATTAGAAGACCATGACACAACCTTATAGACCACACCACATCACTAGTTGACATGAGGATTTCTATAGATCAACATGAGGTACCAAACCATTGAATACCCTGATCAAATTTTTGTACGAGGATCTAAGGGAAGATCCTATAAAAGTGGATCTGGGGGATATGGTGTAGCCATACACACCATATCATTGGTCTCCCTTCCCCAATAAAGAGACCACACTGCAACCTACTTCCCATAATGTAGCTACCCTTGAAAGGTTAATATACCTATTTATCCTCCATATCTCCCCTACAAAACAATAAAGGTATACTATGATACATCCTCTAGTACCATGGTGTATTGCCTACTTCCATGCCCCAACCATGCCATTTATGGTAGTGGTTCCCCCAAAACTCCTCAAACATCCTCTAACGCAACTAAAACAACCTATAGGTTCCTCCAACACCCAAAAAATCAAAAAGGAAATGGATAATAGGATTCAGAACCTTATAGTTTCATGTTTTAGTGTGAGATGAAGAAGATAGGTTATGAGATAACTTTTAATAGAAATATAAATTACCACTATTGTGAAATTTTTTCTTCTTATCATTATATAGTTATAAAGAATTTAATTCATGTAGGTTTTATGTGGAAGCTTAAATAATAAATTAGGTCCATGATATTTATTATATCATGTGGGAGTTAAAAGATCGAGACTTTAGTTCAATATTTCATGGATTTTAAAGATCATAGAAATTTGGAAATTAGATCCACATGGTTAGTGAATATATGAGATGAGGTGGAGATGAGGATTATGGTTCAAGATTACGGTATCCATTCTAAAGAGAATTTGTGAGAAAAGAATAGAATGCAAGGAGAGTTGTGTAGAGAATAAGAAGAAGAAGATCTAAACCAGTAACGTTCATTAGTGGCTTGTTCTTCCACTCGATATCATTCTTTATAAGATGTTAACTATTTATGTATCATCAAGATGGTTTAAATATTTCATTTGTTAGTTCCAGCATCATATATTAGGTATGAGTCAATACACTTTCCCATATATATATATATATTGATAATAAAAGTATATCTACGTGTGATTTATATAAAAACACCATACAAAGGGGAATTAGTTATCCTTTATGGATGAAACCCTCATTAATAAACATGTGATGTTTTTTATATTATTCTATAATGTGTTGAGTAAAGAGATCCTTACCGAACAAACAGAATAGAATTCAATAATTTTTAAAATTATATAAACATTGGTTCACCCCACTCAATTTTTATTATATCACATGTGATACTTTTACATCCCCTTTAAAAATTAGATATATGCTACACACATACTTGATTTTCATTAGGGATAAAAAATTTCTTAAAGAGACAGGTCTAGATCATCATGCTTTGATTCCAAAGGCGTAATTGTGATAAAATTAATTTTGTTATATAATAAATCTAATAGAGTCTACTATAGATACATCTTATTTTTCCATCCTTAGATAAATTCCCCCTATTAAAAATAATACATCAATTATACAATAAATACATGGGATATATAGGTATTTTTATAATGAACTTTATGGAAATGAATTTTTTTTATACTATAAAAATTTATAATAGTGGAATAGTGATAGGGAATAGTAACATATCATACAAGTTAAAATAAAAATAAAAATATCATAAAGAAACATAAAAACAATTGATATGGAAATTTAAAGAAATTGGAAAGGAATACAAAAGAAAAATAAAGAGAAAAGACTGAAAACCCCTACCTTGCTAAGTGGATTCCGAAAACTTGATAAATAATTCATTAAATCCTTAATGATTTCTTATGAGAAATATTGTGAGGTAAATTGAGGGTAGAGCCATGATCAATGATTTTAAGTGAAGAGGAATGAAAGGATGACTGGGTATTTTTATCCTAAATGAGTTAATTGTTTATTGATTTCCACATTTTGGATTTGGAAACCCAGTTGTTGAAAATTCAATACCATTGGCCTTACCATTATTTTAAATCATGTTATTTAACATTTAAATAATGTTTTTTTAATTTTCATGTTTAATAACATAAATTATTTTTTATATTATTTTAATACTTTTATTCACAAATAATTTCTTTAAAACATTAAAATACATTTTAGGCTTTGGAAAGTCCATTATAGGTGTGGATATTGATTTTAATACTTTATAATAAATTATTTTAATATATATATATATATTAGGTAATAGATTAATTTATATAAATTACTATGCATTTTTACATTAAAATTAATTCAAAACATATACATATATGCATACAATATTTTATTATTCACCCAAAAAATCGATCATTTTAAAAAATTATCAAGAATTCATCATCGACTAATTTTAAAATACTAATTATAAATTTAAATTAATTTTATGAAAATAATTTTTTATATATGGGAAATATAATTACTAAATTAAAATTATAATATATTTAAAAAGTATACGTTTATGCTAAGAATTTAAAAACTCCTTATTAATAAATTTTTGATTATTATAAGGCTTATGTATATAATTATGTTCTTATTAATTGATAAATAAAAATTATTTTTTAATTATTGATTATAATATTAGTAATTAATTGTACATATATTTTTGGGATACTTGTATGTTAAACGTAACAATGACATTACAATGATCATATTACTATGTTACTATTACAATGATCACCTTACTCTTCTAATGATTATATTACCCCTTATAGATACATTTCATTATAACATATAAAATCATTCATATCATTCTCACATCCTCTATATAAAAATATTACACTAGTTATTTTTTTCTTTTTAATAGATATGTATATCTTATTTTCTTATTCTTTTCATAATATGATCCTCAAAAGTTCACAATTATAGAGTTTCCATATATTGTGATGTGTTCTATAACAGTATTTTTATATGTTCTTGTAAATGTAAATGTATAGTGTGTACTATTATACAATGATTAAATAATGTAAATTGTATTATGTGATGACTATTGTAATGATAATTTTATTTATAATGTAATAATGGGGCATACATTGAGTCTCCTAGATCAATAGATAGTTGGAATTTTTTTTAAAATCTATCTATGATGACCCACAATGTGTTCCTACATTAGGGTGACCTTGAAAATATAACCATAAAGTTATTCATGAACTCATATTATATTCACATTAGAATGGGAAGTTTCCACTATAACTATGTTGGTCTTTAGTGTTTACTCTTCACTTATGACATAAGAGGTACCATGAAGAAAATATTAAATTAGTATTATTCATGGCCAACCAAAAAAATTGGTATTTTATTCCATGACACATCTTTATCATTCTATGGTGAAAACCCCAAATAGATGTGTGAAAATATCATATGATCTCCTATTTTATATTGGTAAATAAAATTTAGTAAAAATTTATACTTGTTTTAAAAATTAATTTATTCTATAAATGTTTCGTAATTATAGGATTTTATTATTATTTTAGATTTTTTTAATACTTTGGAATTTTTGAAATTTATTCTTAGTTTTGAATAAATATGGGAATAAATTTAATTAATTATTTTTTAAGATTTTATGGACATATGAAACCTTATTTATCATTATTTGATGATTTTTATGTCATTTAGAAGATAAAATATATAATGATTAATTGAGAATGTAATTGTAATAATATTTTGAGGTGTATATCATAGAGGTAAACAAGGGATATTTCCCTTAATGATTTGTTAATTTTTTTAAAAGAGATGATGGATGTCACTGCTAGCAAAAAACTGAAATTCTTAGCCCTGAAAAAGCTACTTGAATCAAGAATTATTTGTTTCAAGTAGTGACAAATGAATGCTTCCAACTAAACCACTAAAAAGGGTGAAATTTTTATTTCACAACCCATTATACTAGTAAATATTGTGAAAAGAAGATATTTTTACCTGTTAAACAATTATGGTTTATGGTACACCTTTTTTGAAAAACCACCACAATGAGTATTGGCAGGAAAATAAATATCACTATTAATGATAACCATTATCATCTCCTATTAAATAAATGGTCAATTATTGAAGTGAAAATGCTTGTATTGTATTATTTTTTCAATATGAATGATATTTGATTCCATGAATATTTTTAGAAGACATATAGGTTGTGATGATGAGGTGCTTTCATCAAACATGACATTTAAAGAAGTCCAACTTACTACTTGGAAAAATCGACAAGATAGGTTCATAGAGACTCCATCAATTGTGATTATTTTTGGTGATAAGATATTGAATTAATCAAATAAAAGTTTTTTTTTGGATAATGAGAAATATATACAACATTCTTCAAGTGATTTTTATGTGTTGGATCACGAGGTGATTAAAAAACTGGGTTTTATCAAGACTATGAAAACCAAAGGATTAGATAATTAATCCATGGATAAACAACCCTATAAATTTATGTATCTAGTTAAGTAACATATATTAAATTATTTTGGAATATTGTTTGAGTTTTTTAAAATTCCTTGGGATCATCCTAAGAAGTTTTAGTTTGAATTGAGTTGAATCCAGAATTTTGGAAAACAGAAAAGCCTCTATGTAAGAGTAAATTTGAGGCCATATAAAGTTAATACTAATATTCCAATAGTTACATAAATTTCAAACTAAAGTTAATATTATACATAAAATTACTAATACTTTTACATAATGGAAAAAAATAATTTTTTATACTAACATAAAGGTAAATTTCAAGCTATATAAATGTACAATGCACAGTCTGTAAAAGTTTAGTGGGAATCTGGAGTTTAAAAAAGGCAATTCAATACCAGAATAATGGTAGGTGGATATCTATATAAAGTTAACCTTTGAAATTATCTAGTTCTATAAACATAATCACATGAATCTATGAGCTATGTAAAGGTACCAGATGACACATTAAAGTCACATTGATGTTTAAGAACTATGTAAGGGTAATACAACTAATAATTTAGAATATTAATTCCAAATAAATAGAGTATAAAATAATATAAATCAAATGATTCTTATTAATATCATTAATGATTAAAGAATCATGATTTATCTAAGTGGATAATATCTCTAAATACTGATGTTACAGTATCCAAATGATGATGATGTTAGAACAGTTTGGAATATGGTACACATTACACCAATTTAATGGAGACCATTATATAAGATCTTTGAAATTCAAATGATTCCATGCTATAGTTTAAGTTTTGTGGCTGTTCTCATGAGCACTTCAAACATTAAGTCCACCAGTTAGGAACAGTTATATAGACCACACTGTATCCCATTCTTTGAATCTATTTTTAAAAGTACATAACACTATAATTCTAGCATGGGGATATCCACACTGTATATAGGTGTTCCACATCACAATTGATAGAGGTCCATGGATACATAGAGGAATTAAAAATAAATATAACTATAGGTTTTTTGGTTTAAATGTTAATATGGTTATTTAAATATTATGCGAAGGATAAGTTGAGTCTTTATTAGTTTTCATAAGAAGATGTTATCTCATTTTTAAATAAGATTAAAGGATGAAAACTCAAGAGAATCTCTGATTCTACAAACCTGAAGGATATTATTTTAACAAAATAATTCAATATATATATATATACAGAATAATAAATGAGAAAATAGATAGAGAACCTGTTACTTATATAAATATTTTTTTTGTGTATCAAATATATTAATCCCTCTATTTTATATAAAAGTATACAATAATTATTAAAATATAGTTGTAACATGGAAGGATAGTGATTAGCCACCATGATTCACTATCATAGTGAGTTTGAGCATGGATTAATGATCTAGGAGAACTATACATGAATACTGTAAGGGAAACAGGTTAAAAATATTCTTTTAGGAGAGAAATAAGCTGAATATATGTTTGATGGAGGCTTTGTAAGACCATGAATATCAAGGACTATGTGAGGTAGTTGACACTACCTAGGAGGGTTGAGCCATGTATGATAGAAACAATAACTACTGGGAGGATGGATTATGTGATGCAGTATAAATTTTTTTCAATGGGATACTGATACACATGATGGAATGTTATGCAATAATTTTGTAATAATATTCTATTATAACTAATTATGTTAATAGTGGAGGAATTTATAACTAGGGTTCAAAACTGGTTTTAATAAAGAGTAGAATCACATCAAAACATGTAAATCCCTCTATCATATTCCTTTTACTTACTGCATTATTTTTCTGAGGAGGTGAAACAAAGGAACATTGAATCTAAGTATTAACTAGATAAAGAGGTTAAATTTAAAAGATATATTCAAAGAAATAAACAAAGGATCACTAAATCCCCCCTCTCAGTGATCACACCTGATCTAGGAACTATAAGTGGTATTAAATCATGTTTCCCTTTAAAATGATAAAATATTTTCTTAATATTAAAGATTTATAGTTTGAATTTATAAAATAGTACAGGAGTTCCTTTCTTTGATGGAAATACCTTTTATTAATGCTAGAAAAGAATTATTCCACATATTCATTCACAAGGACTTGAAGTATGTGACACTATTGCACTGAGGTTTTTACCACTTCAATAGAGATTATCAAATGACCCATAAAGATAAGATATGTCTTGATGTGTATTAATAAAATAAGGAATTCTATCCTATTAGATCTATCTCAAAAATTTTATAACAATTTTTGTGACTTAAAAATTCCAAGTATATTTGGGAAAAATTTGGGAATATGTAAAAATGAAATTTGAAAATCAAGGAAGCCAAGATTCAGATTTTGAGATCCAAATTTGAAGATATCTGAATGTAAAATGATGAGAATATTTATGATTACTTTACCCAAGATAATGAGATAATGGGTAATATTAAAGTATTTGGTGATACATTAGAAGATTAAAATTTTATTAAAAATATTATAATAAATTTCATCAATGGATTTGATTTAAAGATATCAGCACAATAATAAACAAGAGAACTATCTCTCGATGAATTTCATAATACTATTATAAATTGTGAGATGAGAAAATCCACAAGTGTAAGAACAAAGAAAATAACGATATGGATATCAAAGCTAGGATAAAATAAAAATTTAAGAAATAATAGGATGATACTTTGATAATTTTGGATATAAGAAAGAAAATGAAAATGAAGATTATAATAGAGTGATAGATCTTATATCAAGGTTATTAAAAATGAGAAAAGGAAGGTATATAAGAAGATTCAATTTAATGTGTTATAAATTTAAAGGAATATACATTTCTCCTTATACTTCCCAAATATGAATTAAATTTAATATGATTCAGATAACTAAGAAGAATGTTCTTTATGTAGTGAAGACTTATTCATGAGAAGATATGAAAAATCCAGAAAATAATATTCAAGGATGAAGAAGAGTTCATCAAAAAAAGGATAAGAAAAACCTGATGAGTTGATATCAAGATTAATATTCACTAGAATGGACTAATTAATAATATTAAGGTACTTTTCAATGTCGTTAAAACTTTATATATCAAGTTATAAAATTTAAATAATTATCAAATAGTAATATAAAAAGTTAATATACCTATACTGATTATATTCTAATAAGTAAACTTGATGTTTTCCTTGATAGAAACACTCATAACAAGAATAAAAAAATGGATTGATAAAAGAAGAGTAATTGATGATAAAAATGAAAGTGATATCTTCAAGGAGATTAATATTTCCAAGGTAAAAATTATAGTTTATAAGAAAATAATATAGTATGTTAGTACAAATCTGGCTACAAAATAGAAATTTCTAGATAAGGAATAATCTCAATACCTTAATGATAAATAGAACATAAAAAAGATGAAAAAAGATTATGATAGAGAGGTGGATATTTATGATAAATCTTGAAATAAATATAAGAAGAATATCCATAAGATAAAGTTAAAAATTGATTCTAATTCTTCCAATTAGATTAAATTTATTTTATCTAAAATTACTAACTCTGAGATCAAAACTAGAATTAATCAGGCGAATGCAAGTTATAAAAAATTTATTCCAACCTCAGGGAACTTTTTAGTTGAGTATAATAAATAAGTACCCTCAAAGAAAAGGATTAATTAAGGATAGAATACATTTGTACAATAAGAATATTTACTCAGATTGACTCACCAATATGTTTAATGATCAAGATTAAATGGGTACTATTTATTATGTGGAGATTTTGGATAGATAGAATTTAATTTTAGGATGAACATGTCCCTATCATAAAATTGGTATAAATCTAGGGGAATCCAATGATTTCTTAGACCTGGATACCACTTAATAGGTTCCCTGATCCCAGTGGGACACATGGATTCAAATGAATCTCCCCAAACACCGGAGGATGACAACTAGCAATGAGGGCCTTGGGTGTTTCCATGGGGAGACTATTCCCTTATTAGAAAAGTTTAGTGCATCAATTAAATATAAACAGAGGTAAATATTGGAATAAATATAAGTAAATATAAGGTATAACTGAAAAAATAGATACAATAATAACAATAACTAAAATAACTAAAATAACATATTATAACTGATGATGATATTCCATGTATCTATAAAACTAGAAAATGTGGATAAAATACAATATGCATAAAATGTTCTAGAAAATTATAAGGGAAATCAAAAGACTATCCTTATTATCATAAGCCCTATCTTGATCATCTGCTATCAAGCTTCATCCTAAACAGCAAGCAATCAAGTGTTCAAAGTCGTATGATTCCATTTGTCAACAACTACAACCATGTAATCTACTCTGGGTACCAAACAACACCCGAAGAGGGTGTGAGATAAATCTCAATGGGCTACTACCAACAGAGTCTATAACATCTGGCTCATGTAATGGAAATATAATAGTGTGCAATCATACCGATAGATAAATTAAAACAACACAATGTAACTAAATACCCATGTACCTACTTCATCCCTAGGATTGTGTGTGAACATATAAGCAATTCATTAACTAAGTAATTACCAATTTATGTGGATATGTCATGTGAGGCATATCCAGCAATGACATCATATCGTTATAGTATAAATAGTGAAGGTTCCAAGATGTAACAAGGCAAACATGATTAATGATATTTAATAATGAAGTTCCAAGGTAATTACCAAGGCAACATTGACATCAAGTGCCACTAACTTAGTAGTATCTGAGTCTAGAAAATGGGATAGAGTGTAATCCAAGGATCATGTTTCAATGCATTCCAAAATAAGGTGACAACTAAGTCAGAGATTATCATCAAAGGTAAAATAGGGTAAGAAGTGACTGGGACCTATTGTCTATAACATTGACACCTACTTGTCAATGATGGAACAAAGGAGTGTATCTATGTAATCCTATAATACTATGTGAGGGATCCCATGGAGTCATAATAAGAATCCAATAATATAAAAGGATTAGGATCTAGGTGGGTCTCAACCTAATAAAGTAGTATATTTGAATTATAATGGGGTTCCTAATTGGTCAAGGCATTCTATGATAAAAATACAAGGAAAGATCGAGTTAGGCCACTCCTATTTAATAATGAAGTCATGTATAATTCAATTGGTTCAAACCTGACCTTTCATTAGGGTGAATAGGCCAAGAAGTATTCAATATTTATTAATTACATTTAAGGAATATTCAATAATTAGGGTCCATTTTTCTACCTTACATTTATGTGGTAAGGGGTTCTACGAATATGCAACTTATTATTTATTTACATTTATTCCGGTCAAGTCATATTCTTAGTATACTTGAAAATATCCATTTCACATTTAATTATCAATTGAATAAAAAACCTTAGGCAGGTCAGTGGTGAGCATACATGGTACTTTCCATTATGAAATTTATAGTATAAATCAAGCCATTTAATATATAAAATCTTACCCTTGTTAAACCAAGTCACACCTGAACAATGGATTAAATATGTGAAATACTAAAAACCCCATTATGGAAAAAACATTCTACATGGTAAGGATGGAGTTTTGGGCATACCCATAAACAATTAATCACATATATAGAAATACAATAACCATACAATTCTAATTATCACATTCATGGCATATAAATTCACTAAATAACACCCAATGAAATCGGTGGGCCCCACATGACAATTCCAAAATCAATGGACTTGAGGGATGAGTTATAGACCACCCTCCTTGGGGTTGTATGATCCTTCTCCTCTGATATCGGCCTTTAATTCGGCTTAGAATAGAATAGTTATGAGAAAAAGGGAAAAACACTCACAACTCGATAACTTGGTTGAGGGAAATAGAGGAGAAGAATGGATAAATGGACATGAGAACTTACCATTTTGCATCAAACATGATGAACAAAAGCTAGACCAGATCCTAGAAAAAAGAGATCTAGAAATCCTGATCCTAGAACTTCAAAGAGATCCAGAAAGGAAGAAAAAAATAAGTCAATCTCGTATAAACTCATATCAGAAAGAAGGGTGAGGGTTGATTAGATCATTATGGAAAAAATAGTAAAATTACCCTGAAATTGGAATGTGCAAAGTTTAGCCACACGGTTTTCCAAACTGTGTGCCAACCATGCATGGGTACCTAGGAAAGAAAGGAGACTTAAACGGTTAGGCCACATGGTTAGGGAAACTGTGCACCAACTATGATGTAATGCTATGTCCAAAAAGTTACCATTTGCACGGTTTTTCATAATCATGCAGCCTTCCCACACAGTTTACTTTAAAACGTGCGCAAAACATGTTTTCCCAAAAAGATGGTTTCTAGGCTCCAAAAAATCCCCATACACTGTTTGGACCTTTACTAACCCATTATACATCCATATTAGGCCAAAAATAAATAATTATACTGAAATTTAATGGATACATACCTGAGTGAAAAACTGGGTTCTTATAGTCATCCCCCTTAAAAGAACTCATCATTGAGTTCAACTTCAATGGGTGGAGAAAAACTATCTGAAAATAACTCTGGCCAAAGGGCATGAATGTTGTCCTCCTACTCCCAAGTCTCCTCTTATATGCATCCATGTTTCCATAACACCCATACTAGAGGGATAGACCGACCTCAGAGATCCTTTTTGCTCTATTCAATGATGCATGTTGGATACTCCTAATTGATATCTAACTCAAATTCCTCATGATTAATGGTATGATATAGATCAATATGATACTAGAAAATCTATGAGATGTGGAAGACATTGTTCATTTCACAATACCTCTGAGATAGTAGCAATCGATAGGATAACGGCCCAACTCTCTTCATAATTTCAAAAGGACATATATAATGAGGTGATAACTTCCCTTGCTACAATAACCATCTATTCTGGAGACTGGGTGATACCTGAACGAAAACCTGATCCCTGACCTTGAAATCTAGTGGCCATTGATGGATACCAGCATGAAATTTCTATCTAGACTGAGTATTAGTCATATGGGCTCAAATCATCTGAACCTGATCTGAACTCTCCTGAACAAGATGAAGACCTAGTAGGGCTACCTCACCTAACTCCAACCAGTATAAGGGTGAGCAACATGACCTACCATATAAGGCCTCAAAAGTATCCATCTGAATTGTCACCTGAAAGATGTTATTATAGGAAAACTCAATGAGAGGGATATTATTTTCCAAAGATTCATCTAAATAAAGGACACATACTCAAATCATATCATCTATAACCTATATTTTCTGTTCTGATTATCCATCGGTCTGAGGGTGACAATATATTTTTAGAAGCACCTGTGTTCCCATATCCTTCTTCAATATTTTCCTGAACCGTGACATGAAACGAGTGTCCCTATCAGAAATGATAGTACAAGGGGCTATGTGTAGTGGTATGATCTCACGAACATACAGTCTTCCTAGATCATCAACTGAGAATATCTCCCAAATAGAAATGAAGTTGGATACTTTCTTCAATATTTCAATGACAACCCACACAACATCACTACCTCTAAGAGACCAAATAAAACCAACTATAATGTACATAGAAACATCTTCTCATTTATATTTCGAGACTAAAAGCAGTTGTAAAAATCTTACAGGTCTCTGGTGCTCAACCATCACCTACTAATAGGTGGAACACCTAGTGATAAATCCTATTATCTGAAACTTCATCCTAGGCCACCAATATTTGCATCACATGTCTCAATAAATCTCAATATGCCTGGGTGAACTCTCCACTGAGAAGCATGGGAATCTTGCATCAACTCCTCTCTCATATATGTAGGAACCTAGACACATCCATGAATACAAAAGATTCCATATTTATCCACATACCAATCCAAAGGTGGTTTATCTCTTGATATACTCTCATAGAGAATCAAGCCTTCAAGAGATTAAAACATTCTACTCTTTACCTTTTCAAGGAAGGAATATGTAACTGGAAAAGATGAGAGATATGATTTCTCATCACAATCATGAAACTCTAGATGCATTTTATAAAAGAGTTCCATTAACATCCATTCATCACTAGCTTCCTGTATGACTGGTGTTTGAGTTTTCTGAATCGGTGCATCTATAACCCAATTTCCCTTCCTAGGTTTATAAGAAAGCTTAAAATCAAAGTATATTAGATATTCAACCCATCTACGATATTTGAGGTTCAATTCACATTGACTAAATATATATTTGAGGCTCCTGTGGTTAGTGTACACCAAAAAGCACTCACCAAAAAGATAATTTCTCTAGAAACATAAGGAATGAAAAAACGATACTAGATCAAAGTTGTTCATTGCGTAGTTTCTCTCATGAGGCTGCAACTACCGAGATCCATGCACAATGACTCTACCCTCCTATATCAAAACTGCTCCAAGACCGATTCTTGATACATCATAGAATATGGTGTAACCTCTGCTATGATCTAGAAGAATTAGAATAACTGTTTAGACAAGCCTCCCTTTTATCTCCTGAAAGGGGTTTTCACACACTTCTAACCATAGAAACATAACACCCTTCTTGGGAAGGCTTTTAAGTTATGAAGAAAGGTGTGATAGGTCTTATAAGAATTACTTGTAATATCCATTAAACCCCAAGGAAATCTATATATAAAAAACATTCTTGGGATGCTCCTAGGAAACTACATCACTAACCTTTTTTGGGTCAAAAGATATGCCCGATTCTAAGATAATATGACCCAATAAGTGAAATTTATCAATCCAAAAGTGACACTTAGAAATCTTGGTGTAAACTCATGGTCTCTTAGTGTAATCATAATGATCTCAAGATTATTGGAATGGTCTCTACAAGTGTGATAATACCCTAAGATGTCAGCCACAAAGACCATGAAAAAAGAATACAAATAGGGTGAAAAACCAATTAATTATAGCCATGATAAACTACATGTAGATTCATAGGAGCGAACAAAATAAAAAGGTAATTATAAAGACCATACCTATTACAAAAAGATGTATGTATTTTGTTTGATGGATAAACTCACACCTAAAGATAACCCAATCTCAGGTTAATCTTAGTGAAGACCCTATCTTCTCAGAGCTGGTTGAAGAGATCATCTATTTGAGGTTGTGGATAGTGGTTCTTGACCATATTATGGTTCAACCTTATATAATCCATGAATAAAAATAAGGATCCATCTTCCTTCTTGGTGAAAACCATGATCGAACCCCAACATGATGTACTAGGATGTATAAAACCTTTTTCCTATAAATACACTAACTACTGCTTGAGATGCTGAAGCTATATATGTGCCATCCTGTATAGAGAAATGGACACTAGAGATGCTGTTGGAGCAAGCTCGATTGTAAAATCTACCTCTCTCTCAGGAGGTAAGTAAGAAAAATCATTGGGAAAGGCATCCCTAAACCGATCCACTACTGAAGGGAAATCAGATTATGGTAAACCCTAATCCTCTACGAATAGATTTTTAATATGGGTAGTCACTCCCCCTAGCCCATGATTCTTTGGTCCCACTCTACCATCCTAGACATCCCACTCATGCTTATGTAGATAATTTCTGCCCACTGGTGATGTAAATGATACCCTACGATGATAACATTCTAAAAAATCATGATATTGAACTAAACAATCCATCCTAAGAATGAAACTGAATCCTATCATCTCAAGAAAAAATAAGTTCCATAAGAAGGGGTAATTTCCTACCTCAAGGGGAAAGTACCTAAACTGGCATATTCCCTCTTTTTGTACCCCTAATGGCGTATCTAGGGTCATTACACCATAGTAATACTATATCTAAAGTCTGATAATTTACATGATAGATACAATGAAAAAAGAGTTTGGATAACCTGTATAAAATATAAAAGAACCTATAGTGGATTCCCTAAGAATAACACCTCATACTGTAGATGGTACCACAACCTAATCCTTTAGTATTAGATATAGGGAAAGAAAATAAACTAATCCCTGACCCTGTGAAATAGGTGGGCTACCACAATCATAAATTCTCTATTGGCAATATTGGTGATCAGGGGTCTGGCTACCACGACTACAACCTCCTCCTTGACTCGTCCTTCCAGTGCTGCTCCAATTCCCTTCCTGATGTGGTGAAAAAGAACCCACTCTTAATTGTAGAGTGAGAACTGATACTTTTCCTCTTGAAGTTGGTGGAAAGGTCCTGATAAATCTTTAAAGATTCCCAATTAGGTTGCAAGAAAAACACTCCAGTGGGTCTCTATCACACTAGGGCTTCAGATTCCTTCATCTTCCACACTGATGATAAACTAAAGAGCTATAAAAAAGGTTATTATGGTTGTCAATACCCTGACGAGAAACCTTGATAGAACACTTCCTGCCACCAGAATAACTATTGGCCTAACGATGCACTAGTCCTCTTTGCCCGATACTATTTTCTTCCCTTAGGTTTCACTCAAGGACAAGATCCTGATTGACTGTTACCGAGAAAGTAGGAAGACAAAAGACATTCACCAGTGTATAACTGTCATAATGGATCCATCCTCAATACTTGTAACATGTGAAAGCTCATCACTAACTAGAAGAGGTGAAAAGAACTCTAACTCCATGTAACACATTGAATATTCCATAACTATAGAACCCTGAGCAAGATGCATAAGCTCTCTACCACTATCAACTATCACTATCTAAGGAAAGGAAGATCATAGAAGGTAGTCTAGAAATCACACATAACATGCACTAATGACAACCATCCTGGGTAACCAAATCCCACCAATGCTTGGCCGAATCCCAAAGAATGTATGTAGAAATCTTGACTCTCTTCACTGGAGGAATTTACAAATGCTCAAATATAGATAGGATGACATCTAGCTAAGACTCAACAACCTATGGACTACCATCCCCTATAAAGGTAGGAGGATTCCACTACTAGAACTCCTGAGTTAGATCATTAATCATAGTTTCAAGCTATGGAGCACCAAGAATGGACTAAATCAGACATAAAAAGCTACCATGAACTTGGGAATTAGTTCCCATATTGGTTACAATAGGAGGTTCCTTCAGTGTAACTCCCGGTAGTAAGACTAGTGGCTAAGGGCCCACCACTTCTAGAGCATGGTCGTCACTACCCTCTTGGCATATTATACAAGGATGTAGTGGTGACATTGGTATAAAATTTTCAAGAAAATTCCTTAGAACAAGATTTTATTAGATTTATAGCACCACATAAGGTGGATAAATAAGGAAAAACTCACTACCCAAGTTATACTACCCCAAACACCTGCATATATGACTAGGTATCAGTAAGTGATCAAGTTTAAGTTTAATTTAATTTTACATTTAATTTCCAGCTTTACTCCTTTACCTTTCATAAACATGGAAATGCGCAATAAGGATGTAAAAAAATTTCAAATTATAATCCATGTTTCACTCTATAATTTATAATCATTCTCATTGAGTTAGTTCCCATACACCTCATCAATGAAAATTACACCCATTTATTTATATCATAATGGATTAAAGTGGTAAATTAATATACCGAACCCATGAGGTCTCATACAACCCATGAATTGAGATAAGAAATCGATCAATTGTAACCAGGAATAATACAAGAATAAGCTAACTATCAAAACATAACTCAAAAATCACAAGCATATCAAGAAATGAAAATCAGTGAAATGAACCTATATGGCATGGTAATATGCATGTCATATGAAATCTAGGGGCCTGATATAATGCATGAAAAAACGCTCCTTACCCTCATACCATCAAGCTAAGAATGAAATAGAATATTTTTCATAACAATAAAAAACAACACCACACAACATATGCATCCCCTAATGTATAAATAATGTCAATTGTAATAAGAAAAATAAAATAAAAATTATATTTTGGATAACTTGGATTTTCCCCAAACTCGGGTTCACGATGCCCAAGCACAACCTATGACCAAGTCCCAAGAATTCCTAATCACCAGTCTATTGTCTCCAAATAGTAAATCAAGAAAATAAAATTCTCTGATAACACTTTGTGATGTCCCAGACCCGGATTCCACTTAATAGGTTCCCTAAGCCTGGTGGGACACATGGTCTCAAGCACATCTCCTCAAATTCCAGTGGTTTTCGATTTGTAGCGAGGGCCTAGGGTGTGTGTGTGGGGATACTATTCCATCATTAGAAAAGTTTATCACAATAGTTAAATATAAACTGAGGTAAATAGAAAAATTAATATAAGTAAACATATGGGAAAACTGAAAAATAGAGACAATAATAACAATAACTAAAATAAGTGGAATAACATAAAACAACTGAAGATGATATTTCATGTATCTATAAAATTGGTAAACATGGATACAAAGAAGTAGGCATATCACGTTCTAGAAAATTATAAAGGTAATCAAAAGACTATACCAAAAATCCCAACCCCAAACTCTGTTATCTGGTATCAAATTCAATCCTAAACTGAAAGCAATCAAGTGTTTAAAGCCGCATGCTCCCCTTTGTCAACAACTATATCCACGTAATCTATTGTGGGTACCAAACAGCTCCCAAAGAGTGTGTGTGATAAATCTTAGTGGGCAACCACCAACGGTTTCTATAACATCTTGACTATGTAATTAAAATTTAATAGTGTGCAAGAATGTTGATATATAAACTAAAACAACACAATGTAACTAAATACCCATGTACCTGCTTCAGCCCTAGGCTAGTGTCCGAACATGTAACTAGTTCATTAATTAAGTAATTACCGATTTATGTTGATAGTTTATGTGAGGCATATCCATCACTGACATCACCTTGTGATAATATAAATAGTGAATGTTCCAATATTTAACAAGGAAACCATGATTTATTATATTTAATAATGATGTTCCAAGGTAATTACCAAGGCAACATAGACCTCAAGGGCTGTTAACTTAGTAGTATTTAAGTCTATCTAAGGGGAAAGAGTGTAATCCAAGTATCATGTTTTGAGGAATTCCATAATAAGGTGCCTACCAAATAGAAGGTGACGATCTAAGGTAAAACGGGGAAAACAAGTGACTGAGGACTATGGGTTGTAACCATGGAACCTACATGTCAATGTTGGATCCAAGGAGTGCATCCAAGGAATTCTGTAATACTTTGTTAGGGATCCTATGGTGTCATACTAGGAATCTAGGAATAGATAAGGATTGGTATCTAGTTGGGTATCAACCTATGAAATTTATATCCTTGAACTTGATGGGGTTCTTGAGTTCTTGAGGAATTCTCTGATAAGAATCCAAGGCGAGATCGAGTCAGGACAAACCTGTTTAATAATGAAGCCATGAATAATTTCAATCGCTTAAAACCTTTCCTTTCATTAGTGTTAATTGAAAAAGTATCATTCAACCTTTATTAATTCTATTTAAGGTATATTCAATAATTAAGGTCCATTCCAATGCCTTCAATTAATGTAGTAAGGTTCTATAGATATTATTATTTTTTATTTATTTACATTTAATCTAGTCAATTCATAAACTTAGTATACTTGTGATTTTACTTTTAACAATTTACCATCAATTGAAGAACCGAACATAGGCCAATCAAGTGGTGAGAATACATGGAACTTTACATTATTCAATTCAGAATATAAACCAATCCATTTAATATAGAAAATATTACCCTTAGAAGGGTCAAGCCAAGTCACACCCGAACAGTGGCTCAAATGTGTCAAATACAAAAAACCCAATTATGGAATAACACCCGACATGGGAAGGATGGAGTTGTGGGTTTACCCAAAAAAAATCACATATATGGAAAGAGAATAAAAATATGGTTCTAATGATTATAATCATGGAATATAAATTCAATAAATGACATCCAATGAAATCATCTGGCCCCAAACAACAATTCAAAAAATCAACGAACATGAGGGATGAGTTATAGACCACCCACCTTAGGGTTTTATGATCTTTATCCTTAGATATCAGCTTCTAATTCATCATATAATAGAGTAGATCTGAGAAAAAAGTAAAACAAACACAACTTGATAACTTGGTCGAGGTAAAGAGAGGAGAAGAATGGCTAAAAAGGACTCGAGTATTTACTGTTGCGCATCCCACGTGATGAACAAAATCTCAATCGGATCACAGATGAAAGATATCTTAAAATCCCTAGATTATACCTTCAAAGAGATCCAAAAGGGAGTAAAAAATAGGTCAATCCCACATAAACTTAGATTAGGAAGAAGGAGGTGGCTTAATTAGATCATTAAGGGAAAAATATTAAAATTACCATGAAATTAGCTTGTGCATGGTTGTCTGTATAGTTTTCAAAAACATGTTCCAACCATGCATGAGTACTTGGGAAAGAAAGGTAACTTGAATAGTTATCCCATAACATTAGGGAAACCGTGCGCCAACCGTGCGGTAAGTCTCTGTAAACAAATTCACTATTTTCACGGTTATTCATAACCATGCGGCCTTCCTGCACTATTTACTCTAAACCATGCGACAGACCTATTTTCCCAAAAAGATTGGTTCCGAGCTCTGAACAAGAACTAGACACCCTTGGGACCTTCACTAACCCATTAGGAATCCATATTTGGACCAAAATAAAGAATTAGACTAAAATTTAAAGGATCCACACCTAAGTGAAAAGCTGGGATCTTACAGATCCCTATAGTCAAAATAAGAAGTGAGTTTGAGAGAAATGGGAACAATAACAGATTGTTAAAATATAAAGCATAGAATTAAACAAAGTAGAATCCACATATTAACAAAATAATAAGTTTGGTATTTATATAAGGAAATTTTAATATAGGTGTAAAATAGATGGAAACACAAGACTATTCTCAGAAATAAAGAAGAAGAGGAAAAAATGAGGATAAAAAAATCTATATGGGAAATTTATGACCACTTATCATGTTCCCAAGGACTTTATGATATTACTATACGGAAAAAAGAAAAATATGAAGAAGTATAAGCTTACATATGAGGATACATTTTCGTTTTTTACTGATGAAATCAAATACGCACCATAAAAGAATCCTATTGATAGGAGTGATACCCCCAAGCTGCTACAAAGAAAAATGATAATAAAATTTGAAAAAAATCTTGAAGAGTATCCATAATGATGAATTTGGTGTGAATTTCAGATCCCAATTGAAATATATCTCTTAACCATCCTAATTTCACTAATGATAATTTTACCCCTCCTTACTCCCTGTATTTTCTTTATACTAACATTAAGTGAATTGAAGGAAATCAAATAAAGGGGGAACTTGTTGAGGTCGTCAAAACTGGATAATAAGAGAAGATATCAATCATATAACATGATTACTTACATGGTTAAGATAATGTTATTACATCCTTTTTGGGGGTGTAAAACATTAATAAAGGGTTTCAATAATAGATATGTCCAGAAATTTGGAATTTTATGGATAGACTTGTAAAACTGAAGACTGAGGTATCCCAATCACGCTTTATATCCTTGATTTGATTATAATAAATGTGTTTATAAAGGGAGAGTGTTTTTATGTAAAATACAGGTTAAATGTGCAGTTTTATTAATTTTAGAAAATATTTATGATTTATTTTTTTAGATGTGTGTAGGATTTACATTTTAGATAAATCTATTTGAACAACCATTTTATTGATGAATTAGAGAATGAAATCATATTCATGGGAATTTATGGATATTATTTTTGTCTTTGTGAATTCTATAATTTTTTATTTGGTTATTCCATGTAAACATACATTAGGTTAACTAAATACTCTTGGCTAAGTTGTGTATGGTTCTATCTTTCTCACACAAGGGAATCAAGCATGAATCTAGATCTAATGATGGGTAAAAAGTTATTTTTAAGAATATTTTTATAAATAATAATAAGGAGAAAATGAGTGAGGTATAATTAACCCACACATAACATTCAAATTTTATTTTCAATAAGGGGAATAAGATAATTGAGTACACATATTGAAATTTTAGGTATCTGGTGGAATTGAAAACAAATCCAAAGGGTGAGATTAAAGTTCACGTGCCTTGATTGTATTTTTTTTTCAATAAGAAAGGTGTGTGATGTTGTTAATATATATATAATCTTGGTGGGAATATGTTCAAGTGATGCATCATATATAGAAACTGAATAATTTCAGGATGCTTCTCGGAACAACTATCTATATAGGTCTATTAAGTAGTTCTCAATTGTTATGATTTTTGGTGAGATGATCTTCAAATTAATCTAATGACAATAAATATAAAGGGAATGATTAAAGTGACCATGATTTGATTGTATTGTTTTAATGATAAATATATGTGATGTTATAAATATATTTATAATACATATTGGAAGTGATATTGAGGTGTTTTTATCATACATGGAAAAGGAAAAGATGTTGGCTACTACATAGAACAACTGGCCAGGCAGGTTCAAGGACCATCCCTCATTTGGGATGATTGTTAGTGAGATGATCATCAAAGAATTAAATACAAGTGTTATAGGATGATGAAACTTTATCTAAAACATTCTTCAAGTGATTTTGATGTGATTGATCATGAGAATATTAAAGAAATAATTTTTATCATGGCTAAGCATACTGAATTAGTGGACAATTCATCAATGGACCACCAACGATATTAACAGATGTATCAAGTGAAGTAACACCATATAGATGATTTTTGAAGATGGTTTGTAGTGTTAAAAATTCCTTGTGATAAGGCTAAGAATTTAAATTTTAAATTTACTATAATATGATTTTTAATGTAATAGAAAAGTCTCTTATAAAGGTACATTTGAGGCTACATAAAGGTAATCCCATAATTCCAGTAGTAACATAAATGTCCCACTAAAGTTCATACTCTTTATAAAGGTACAAATACATTAATGTAAAGGAAGGACAATAGTTTATTATACCTATATAACGATATGTTACAATATATGCAATTGTATATTACACAATCCGTGTAAGGTTAGTTTCCACTATTGAGCGGAATAAAGGTAATTCACTGCCTATACAAAGTTAGTTAGATATCTTCACAAAAGTAACCTTATAATTACTCTAGTTATGTAAAGGTAAGCAAGAAAATATATGAGTTATCTAAATATACCCAATGTTGTGTAAAGGGAACACTGAAGTTTAAGACCTATGTAAGGGTAAAAAAATTGAAAATTCAGAATATTTTTTATGAATACATCTAGAATTAATGTAGTTTATTCAGATGATTATTATGAAAAATTTTATTGATTCAAGAATCATGATTTATCTTATTGGGTGACATTCCAAGATATTGTGGTTTCAATTTCAAACTGTAGGTGTTTCTAGAAGAATTTAAAATTTGAGATACTATACACTAAAGGAATAGAGGCCACACTGGATTATCTATGAAATTATAATGATACCATGTTCTAGTTTAAGTTCTATGGCCATTTTTATGGGTTTTTTTGGAAAACTTGGTCACCTGTGAGAAATGATGAGGTCGACCACACCACAATCCATTCTTGGTGGCTATTTTGAGAAGTGATCAATGATGTAAGTCCAACATGGGGAGCTCTACACCATAGAAAAGTTTTCCATATCACAATTCATGAAGGTACATTCATATGTAGAGGAATTCAAAAGATATATAACTTTGAATTTTCTAGGTTAGATGAGAACAAGATTATTTAAATACCCTATGAAGTAGAATATGAATCTTTTAGTTTTTTAATAGAAGATATTATCTCAGTTTTTAATGAGACTAAAATACAAAGAATCAGGATAATTCAAGTAGGCATAATTCACATATAAGTAATATCAATGATATTATTTTTCGAATATATAAATTCTTAGAATAATAAATGAGAAACCAGAGAAAGAACATTATATTAATTTCAAGTTAACATTTTATGTGTATCAAACATGTGAATAAAACTCTATATAGAAATCCATGTGCATCAATGAATAAGAGAGGAGAGTTTTCATGATACAACCTTATTATAAAAGGATATTGATAAGTCACTGTGATTCAAAATCACAATAAGTTTGAGAAAGGTTGAACAATACAAGAGAACCAACTGTGAATACTTGAAAAAAACAAAGAAAACATTCTACTAAAAAGAGATACAAATGTTGAATACCTGTTTAAAAGATTATTTGGAATACATTTAAGATTAAAAACTATGTGAGGTTGTAGAAACTATCTTGGAGGGTTGAGATTTTTGAGATTGCAATGAGATATATTTGGAGGATGGAATATGTGATATAGTATAAAGATAATTCATGGGATACTGAGTCACATCATAGGATATCATGTATTCATGGTGTGAGACTATTTTATTTTAACCATGTTGACTAATAGTGAATGAATCTACAACTAGGGTTCATAACCAATTGTGTAATGGAGTAGGATCACATTGAGACTAATCCTTTTAAATCTTTGTATCCTATAAATTTTACTTACTTTATTATTTGAGTGATGCAGTGAAAGAAAATAAGATTGGATAAAATCTTTAACTACTTTAAATGGTTGAATTTAGAATAAAAATTAATGAAAATAAAATATGGTATTATGAATTTACCCTTCCCCCTCTTAGTGATCACATAGGATCTAGGCACTAAAATTATAATATCATGGTGATGGGAAAAACATAAAGTACTCTACTTTCGATGAAAAATTTCCATACATGTGTCACTAATTATGACATGGATAAATTAATGGTAGTGATTTATGGATCGATGGATACTCGTATAAGTGAAAAGAAATGTCCCTTATTATTATTTTAATTATTGATGATTTTTTTATTTGGGTCAAATGGATTGATAAAAATTAAAGGAGATGTAGCTAGGAAATAGATTGTTGTAATCTATGATGGGTGATATTTTAAAGATATCTATAATCATTGAAATAAAAAATTTAATGTTTATAACTTTTAAAATAATGAAGATAATATACATTTTTATGAAAAATTATGTCTCAACTTGTGACAAGTGTATGGTCTATGTTTTGGATTAAGGGAAATAGTGGAGTTTAAATCAGGTTCAACCATGATAAAGGGGACTTTTGAGCCTTATAAAGTGTTAGGAAAGGATCTTTAATTTTTTGGGGGATTATGGTGGTAAAATTATGTTATTTGTATCCATTTTTTGGGGTTTCATGGGTGAAATTCCTGGTTTCTATGATAGTGTAGTTGAGTCATGAATGCACTTAAAAACTATCTTGATTTTTTTTCTAAACCCAATTTTTATGATTCAACCTATATTATTATCCTATATAAAGGAAATATAAATCCTTTGATATTTTGGTTTATATTTAGTGATTATCTTCCTATATATCAGATTTTTCATGTATTTTGGTGTGTTTGGGGTCTGGATTTAAGGTAAGTCCCAACAGATTCTCTTTCATATTCTATATTATTAGTTTTATATCAATGGAAACCTTAAATAGGTTGGTTTTGAGTGATTTCTATGAACAAATATGTTTTAAATTTGATTATTTTTATTTTAGGTCTTTGAGAAGTGTAAAGGGAATTTAGATCTTGGATTTGACAGTGTAGTTTTGTGGTATTGCTGTATTGCAGTAGTTGGATTATCTTGTATGCTTGTTTGTGCCAAAATATGATGTTTTTTGTTTTACTCATTATTCAAATTATTTTATGCTGTGTAATAATTTATTGTTAATGAGATTTTGGTTTTTGAAAATAAGGGCTTTGGTGTAAACAAAAAGTGATTATTTTCTAGTTTTTAGAGTGTTTTACAGAAGCTGAGAATTTTGGAAAAAAGATATTGAGGTATTAGTGGGTTTTTTTATCAAACAAAAGGGTTGATTTTT
Source organism: Viscum album (assembly GCA_963277665.1). Lineage (NCBI taxonomy): Eukaryota > Viridiplantae > Streptophyta > Magnoliopsida > Santalales > Viscaceae > Viscum > Viscum album. The sequence continues at coordinate 958,608,720 of OY728138.1, read as the reverse complement.
TGGGTATGTGGGTTTTTTCAAAAAAATAATAAATAGGGAATAAATCTAATTTTAGTTGTTTTTCAACATTTATTTGTCATTTATTTCTTGGTTGTAGATATGTATAAATATTTTTGTTATGAAATTATAGAATTGAGATCTTGGTTAATTTGAAGTTATGGGTATAAATTGAATTGATATTAATTTTAGTAAATTGTATCATAGAGTTTTAACTATGTGTTTTATAATGGGTTATTGTTGGTTCAATTATTTTGATTTTATTTTGATGAGGGTCTAGGAATTAGTTAGTAAACTCCCACTTAGGCATGAGGACCTTACAGATAATGGCAATGTGATGTGTTGGAAACTGCCACTTGGGTGTAGAGGTATCTTAAGGAGGTATATGTTGAGTTTTGGGGATAGTTTTTCCTCTAATGAGTAGGTAATACACAATAATTTTTGTTTATCATGGTTAAGAAATCCCTATGGGTAGGTTATTTCCTTGGGTGTATGTGTTAGAATTAAACTGTATGGTTATGTTTTTTTGATTGGTTGTGATACCCTATAAGTTTTTTTATTGTTTGTATTATGTTTATTATTATGGTTCATGATGATTTTTATTTTTTTTCATAAAATTACATGGTTTGGAGAATGTTTCATAAAACTAATCTCATCTTGATGGTTTTTCATATACATGGGGTTTATAGAGAGCATTGTGTAAATCTTACTACGTCTAATACTCGCCCCCTATTAACCTATATTATTGTATGGGTAAAATAGACATCACATGGTATAGGTTGAGGATATTATTATCCTTTTTGATGATGATTCATAGTCATGTAGAATGATTTCTTTAATGATAGGATAAATAATACAGATGTGATTATATGGAAGAGTTAGTTGGGTGATTCACATGATGAATCACATAGGTATCCTTATTGGATTATTTTATAGCTTATATTTTTTTTATTCATTATATAATTTTTATATATTTTTATCCAATTTTTAATATAAAGTTTTTGAAATGACTCGTTTAAATCGTTGTTCTATTTTCCACTTCATTATTTTATTTTTCTATAGATAGAGAATTTATGAGTTACTGACACCTAATGTCAGGTTTTTGGTAAAGTATTGGCATGAAGAAGGTGTGGTGTATGAGTGTAAAACATCCCCAATGGATTTTTTTATACCCTCAGAATTTATTTCTATCCTTTGATTATCTTGGAAACACACTTAAAGCCTATTAGAACTTAAACTTGATTCAGGTGACGTTGTGGGGTGATGGGTCAAGAATGGATGTCACAATATGGGTAAAATAAATATCATTGGTGAAGATACCCAAATATAAATGATATATATTAAAAAATTCAAGATATTGTTTCCTATAAAATAACATATCATATAAATTTATTAAAAATATAAAAACATTTTATCATTTCCCAATATTTTAAAATGATGATTTCAATTCCACTTTCCATTTAAGAAGACTCTCTATGACAGAGAATAGAGTTTCTAGAATAGTTAATGTTGAGAAAAGTCATTACAAGAGAGAGATGAAAATATAAATACATGTGGTAGACATGAAATATAAAAAACATTTTTAATTTTTTTTAACAATATTAGATAATGTTCTAATAGCTTGGAAATGTGGTATTCAGTCCAAAGAGATAGTAGTACAAATTATATTTTAGAAGGCGATGATTACCATGAAATTTAGGAACCAATAAATTTATAATCCTATAATGATTAAAAAGCATGTGAAATAGTTATATATCACTAAGTATATTTTTATTGATCAATAATGATTTAGTAAAGGCATAATAGGTTTAGGGAATACCACTATTAGAGAATTGAGTTATTTACTCTTAATTTTATATAAGATCCATTTATGGTGGGTAAGATCCCTTGAGAGTTTAATCCAATGAGGGGTAATTAATGTCCATTATTTAATCCTTATCTCTCATTTCAGTTCTTTACTTTACAATTTCTTCAATATTTTTATATTTTTGAATGAAAAATAAACAAACTATTGTTAATTTTATTAGTCCTTATACATTTTTTACTTATTATATTGTATCATTTGTAATTAGCTCTACCTAAATCATTCCATATATGATGTAATGGAGTGATCTATGTAGTGGATGTTTAATGATTATTGACCCATGGTTGGGAAGTGTTGTATTTAGTTTTTAATTTTTAAAGGTCACTTCTTCTGATTAGGATATTGTTTAAGTTGTATGAACTAATGGAATTTTTGGATAAATCAGTGACTTATAGGTGTTATATTCCTTTAACATAGTAAAATTGGATTAATACACTATGATAATAGTGTATTGGAACTCAAATTGCTACTCAATTCAAGGTAAGTAATCTGTGATCATGGATTCTTTCAATAAAAATGTTCAAAATTAAGGAATAATTATTTTATATAATTTGATGGAATGAAATAGGTGATCTTACTATGAATTAACCCTTGATTCCTTAGTTTTATATTTAAATTTTATTTTATTTACTATCTATCCAAATTAAAAAAATCAAAATAAACCCATTATTATTATTGTTTTCAAAAAATATTCAAAAAATAACATAAAAAAAGATTAGATAGGATCCTTGGGATACATCCTAGGGTATTTAATATAATATATTCCCTACTTTTTGAATATTATTTTTTATATGCCTAAATTGACCTAGAATAAAAAATCAACATCATTACCTAAGAGACTTATTTTTCAATTCATTTTTTCTTTTTTTATCATTTAATTTTTTCACTTGATTTCATAATTATAATGAATATCATTCATGAGTATAATAAGAAATTTTTTATTATTAGAACTCGATATAGAGATTAAGAAATATTTTTTTGGTAAGTGAATAACACATAAGAATCATTGAATGAATACAAACTGATTTTTTTAAAATTCTCTCACCAATTATAGTGAATCAAATATAATATCTAATTTTGATTACTATTTTGAAATAATGGAAGAAAACATTGAAAAATTACTCAAAATTTCAACAATATTTATGAAAAAATATTAATTATCCCAATAATTTTTTATCCTACTTTTCAAGATAAATTTGATCTTAAAAATGGTTTGTTATAGATTTTTCCCAAGAGTCACTACTTTTCAAGATTGGACCCAAAAATATACTTAAATTCATTTACAATAATCTATAAAATACTAAAACCAAAGGATTGGATGAGGATATAGTGATATAGTGGTAATTTCCATTTTTATTTGTGGGATATATAAAAGGGATATTATATAACCAACAACCTCAATATGCCACTAGTTGAGATAAAATTTGTAGGATCATTATAATAAGGTTATTACCCACATCAAGAATCAAAAATATTATAAAAAATATTTTTTTTCTTTCGAAACATTAGGAGAAAGACATTATGAGAATAATAATAGAAGTTTAAATATCTCTGTGGAAGTTATCTACACCAACTAATAGTGAAACATCATTTCTAAATATGTTTCAATCAACGATTTGTGTAAATTAATAGAAATATATTATAAGTACCAAATGTAGTATATTTGATTGATATATTCCCATTTTAATCCAAAACACTCTTTGAGAAGATTTCTAGAACTCCTAAAAATTTAGGAATAATAGGTATAGTAGTAAAGGGAGTAAACCATATAAATATCATTAACTCACTATTACTTAAAATTAAACTAAAAAAAATAAAAAAAACTCTAATGAAAGATATATTTGAATCAAAATATATAACTATCCACACATCCTAGTATTTTTAGACTTTATACATCCAAGTAATATAGGGAAAAAATTATCCCATTAAGTATAGAAAATAAAAAACTACATGAGAGTCTTCTAGAACAAGTTATACAGTAGTTAATATACAATCATTGTTAGATGTATAGTAATAATATTAAATATAATTTTTTCTAGAAACAAATAAGACCACCATTCTAGCAAGGCTTCCAACAAACTAATCAACCAATTCTCTTACAGAAAAGGAGATCCACTAATCATCCCTCAACCAACTACCAATCTCAAGTACAAGATAATGTTAATAAATATGTATATAATGATGGATAATTAATATAAATGGTGCTGAAACATGAAAATGAGCTTAAGGAAATAAAAAATCACTTATAAAATATATCAACAACATTAAATACACATACCAATCAAGGATTCAAAAAATTATCCTCTAAACCCACTACCAATCTAAAATGTATTGTAAGAGAGATTACCTTGAGAAGCAGGAAATAATTCTATCAAAAGAAACAACTATTTTAAATAAAAATCTATCATCAAAAAAATAAATATAAAGAGGATATAAATTCTATAAGGATTTTAATAAAACTAATAGGGAACTCTGAGGGAGATAAATACCCAACATAGGGGAAGGGAAAGAAAAAAAATATAGGATAATTCAAACATACCAATACCATTCCCTACTATAATGGTACAATCACTTAGTATATATGAATAGTTTCTTCATAAATAATTCTTGGACACATTTAAAAAGTTTGAGATAAATACACACCTTTTAGAATCTATCCTAAAAATAACTATATATGAAAATTTCTTAATAGAACTTCATAAAAAATAGAGGTTATAAAGGAAAAAAAGGAGTAATATTAAAGAGAAATGTGTATGTATTTATCACACATAAAACATGAAAAATGTCAATATTTTGAGACATTTAATATTCTCTATACAATAATCTAGTTTAAATTTAGTTATGTGCTTTGTGATTTAGGTGCATCCATCAATGGCATGCCCTGTTCCATATATTTATATTTATAAGTTATAGTGTTCATAATAACTAGGGTGGTAGAGAAATAATAAAACCAATCCACTATATTCCCAAAAACTATATTAATGTATTTAATAATAAGACTTAGGAACAATTTTTTTTCTTATTGGTTTTTATGCCTTAAATATGGAGGAAGTGAGATCAAATACACATTACCTATTAATTAAAAGTATAAATTTCTTTAAATTTGTATAAAACATTATAAATGTATATGAATAAACATTATAAATGCAGTTTTGGGAGAGGACCATTGATTCTATTATTATAAAATCAATGAATTACCCTCTTGAAGAACACTTATTGTTAACACTAAAACATTTTAAGGATAAAATCTCATTAGGGGTACTGAATTTAGGAAATAAATCATGGATTTAGGAGAAAAATTCATTATTGGAAAATATTTTGAAAATAATTAAAAAAATTAAGTTGCAAGTGAATGTAAAATGATTGAAATGAATGAATAGATGAGTTATTATGAGATGATGGATAAAGTTTATGATGCTTTTGATAACCCATTTTTTTATTAAAATTTTACTGATATTTTTTCTTTTATGTAGTATAGGATGGTTTCTAATATAAATGATCCCAAGTTACTTTAAGCATTACACAGCAAACTAGACTAGAAGTGAATCCATTTCCATTAAATCATAAATATTAGTATTTAATGAGTGAGTAGACAATTTTTATTATTATTGATAATAATTTGTGTCCTAATCAAGAAATATAATTGTTAAAAAATTAAAATATAATGAAAATAAGTTTGAGTTTAGGGAATATCCTATAACTTTTCCCGATAATATGTTTGTATCATATATTTCTTGTAACTATATATAAATTTGTGATATAACCTTAGAGGATATTAAATTCAATAAATCATGAAATTGTAAAGAAAAAGGTTGAGATATTATTTGAGGTGGGGATCATGTATATTATTTCTAAATCACAATGTGTTAGTCCTATTAATATAATGACTAATAAATTTGTTTTGAATTTGTTTTTAAATTAAAAAATTAATTAATGTATTTAGGTTTTAATATAACTGAATAGTTTTTTTGGACTATAGGAAACATAATAATGTAACCATAAATATAATTTCACTATCCATTTTATTGATTATATGATTTATAGTCTAGAAAAAAACCCCACTATAAATTTTTGGATGAATTATATAAAAACATATATGTTTCTGAATTATAGGTAATCATACTTTCTAAATCATCAAATAACCAATGTTATGCTATAATGATAATAGAAACACATATTTCACATCATTAATGATGATACTAAAAGGTATAAAATAAATTAATTTTGTTTATATATAGCATTAGGGGGATATTGTTTCATAGATATTAAGTGAATTGGTTGATAAATATTGATTAAATAAACTATTATATATATATTACCATGGGTTAAATATTAGGTATTTAATCTTTTTATATAATTTAGAATGAAAAATACTAAACTAAATTAACATCCAAATTACAAAATTGTTTATATTGGAGTTCCCATATACTTATACATTAATAAAAGTATTAACTAGTGTAACGATCTTAATAAAAGATTAAAAATGTAAGGATTAATAATCTATGAACCATTATATATTTTAGATTCCAATAATCCATGAAATACACACGATTAACAAGACATTTAACTTTCCCATGATATTTCTAATTGAAGATAAAAAATCCCAATTTAAAGAATATTAAATGATAATAACTCTCAATAACACATCATCCTCAAATTAAGACTCAAACTAGTGGAAGGATAATTTATCCATTTATATGATGAAAATTTTGGATGGTTATGTTTATAATGATATAGTAAAAGAAAAGAAAAAGTATGATATATGACATGAGTAGAATAATATCAACTAAAACACCCTGGATAAATAAAGAAAACACACACATGTGATGGAATTGAAATTATATTAGGTAAATTGATAAAAAATTAATTAAATTAATTTAAGAACATAAAATCAAACTACATAAACGATATTAGAAGAATATTTCCTCAAAAAACATCAATTAACCTGAAAAAAATAAGCAAACACTTTTGAGGTATAATAAACAAAACAAATATGAAAAATATGAGTGGAAGGGAGTTTGGTAGGTCCTCCCAACCATTGAGAAAGTATTTTTTATGCCAATATCTTATCCTTGAGTAATGAAGTGAAAAACCTTTGAAATTAGAAGATTCACATTTATTTATAACTTATGGAGGTGGGCTGGTTTACCTCTAAATTTTCCTCTATTTTTAATGCTAATATGACCCTTAAGATAGTGATATATCAAAATATAATTTAATTAAAAAACATTTACCTATATCTTAAATTTTCACCCACAAAATATCACATAAATTATACTTTTTATCTAATTACATAGCTATTTTAGTAAACCATGTCACATGTCTAAGAATATTATATTTTCTTCCATGGCCTTAATGTAAATTATTTTTAGGTAAATAAAATAGAATTATCTAGAATAAAATTATTCAATAAAATTTATCCATTGTATAATTAATTTATATACATACATTTTTAGCTAATTTATGCTTTTAATTTTGAGACATGTCAATTATTATGGTCATTCATCCAATTTTAGTCAAAATTATAATTCTAAGTGTTTTAATTTTTTTAGATCACTTATATATTATGTTGGGATGTTAATGTTTTACTAATGTTGCTTGAAAATGTTTTGGGAAATATGATGAAGTTTAATTGAATTTCAACATATGGATTGATCCCAAAAAATAATAATTTTTGTTTTAGTTCACATTATAAATTTATTGATTCTTCCATGTGTGATTCAAAAATCCAATGATCCAATTCAATGATATGTATTAATATGAGTTAAAAATCCTAAAAATAGTAATCACACAATTTCGATTAATAACATGAAAGTTATAATTAAATAACCCAACTTTATTTAAAAAATGATGAATATTATAAATTTTCTCAAATTGTCTTTAATTTCAAAACATGAAATTTTATTTATAAAAATGAAATTTTTAGAAACAAAAAAATATGGGATGTTATTTAAAAATTGATAATAAATATGTACTATTAACTTCTACACACTTAGGATAGTTCATATACTTGGTCACAAAAACATACACACAACAAAATAAATTTTACTTATAAAAAATATTAATATATTTTTCTACAATCAAGGGTTTTAGAAAATTTCACTCATCTTTAATGTATTTCAATGAATATTCATACCTCAATTATGAGTTTGAACGAAATTAATTTTTTATTCTAAAAAATAAAATTGGAAAATATTATTACATAATTTTTATTACTCTCATAATAATGATAATTTATTAAGTATGTTTACTCATCCACCAACCAAGAGTTATACTATAATCTATTAGATTCCATTTCCTTCCAAAAGTTTGTATTTAAAGAGGGATATTTTTTAGTGGATTTTACAGGGCTATGGTATTGTAGTAAAATGATTAAAGTATATAAAGAGGGGTAAAAACTTCATCATGGAAAAAAGAATTTATAACTAATGGAATGGGACATGAAAGGGAATGAAAAAAAATATTTACAAGGGGAACATACACATGAAGAAAAACATAATGTGATAATTTTAATAGGATGAAAATTAAATTTTTTTACAATGATCAAAACCTTTCATAAGGAATCAAGTAAGCTATCAAGATACAAGTGTTCTTTTTTACCTATCTTTTTATATAATTTTTTTCTCAATTTTTTTTACTTTTTTATAATATTGTTCATCATTATTTTGAATAAATTATTAATTTTCTTCATAAAAATACAATTATATAATTTCCATATCAAAACTCACCAAATTAAAATCCCTTCCTCATCACTTAAAATTATGTTTATCTTAAAAAATATGAATACTAATTGAAAATCAATGAAAATAACCCCTAAATTAAATCAAATCCCACCACACATAAATTTCACAAAATCATGCAATGAATATCCATATAAATGTTAGGTGGGACAATATTTTATACTTATAACATGGATACTAAATTTGGGTCTTTATAAACTAAAAAAGGTATTCAAAAGGTCGTAAAATATATGGGAAAGGGGTGTCTATTTGGGTAGATTGATTATTATGTTGTTAAAAACAATCATCTATCATATCTATGCATATTATTTTTTTAACACCCCAACCATCCACAATACGATTCTCTTTGAATAATACAATAGCATGTGTTGTACGCAACTTCGAGTTCTAACACACCACAACCAATCAAACTAGTTGTTATGAATAGTAATAACCACTTTTTGAAATTTTATAAATTTTATCTTTCAAAATGGACTTCATTTTTGGATTTTTAATATAAAAATTATCTTAGGGTGAATTTTTGGTATTTTTAAAAAAACTTTCAATTTTTGATGAATAGTGAAAAACACTAAGTTATTGTTTAAAACCAACTTTTTATTTAAATAATTATTTATTTTATTTAAATTTATTTTAGGTCAAAATAGATAGATAATTATTATATAATTTCAATGCAATTCATTAAATTCAGTTTATAATAATTTTAGATATATAAAAATTTTATGAACTTTTTAACGTCTTTTACCCACCTCCTAAGATCATTTGAAAATTTAAATAAAATTTAATTTTACCACTTCTATGAGTCAAATTTAAAAAATCCTAGAGACACAGTTGATGTCAGTAAGTAAAATTTGGTTCAATAAGATGATTTTTTTTGGTGAATAGTAACTTTTTACTTTTATTTACCACTGTTAAAAGTAAATAGGGTAATTAAGGGTAAAAATGATATTATTATTACCCTAAAACATGTCCTAATTCTACTGGATAGGTGTAATTCGACCAAAAACAAAATTAGAAATAAAATATGATCCTTTAGGTCCACATGGATTAGATTAGAACATTTATTATTATTTAATTCAAAGAGGAGTTAAAAGGGTTAAATTCAAAGTTTAATAACTAAACCATTTTTAATATAGGGTTACACATTATATAAGTTATATTATAAATATTAATTAGAAAGATAAAAATATTTCCTACATAATGGTATTTTATTTATAATTTTTATATATTAAATAATTAAATTTATTTTTGACACAATAATGATTCAGTAACTATCTAATTAATGAACTATTAAAATAATTGATATTATAAATATGCAAATAAATGTAATTTGAGACTTTTTATGAAGTAGACTAATTTAATAGGATAATATGACATATTAGGGTTGGTTAGATGAATTTTTTTCGATGTAATAATGCTGTTATGAATTTAGAAAAAACAAATTACCAAATAGTGTCAAAAGTGACATAAAAGAGTTTTTTAAAAAAAATATTATATTATTAATTGATATAATATTACATAAAATATAAGGTTCTTCCAAAGGGATTAAATACTGTTATATATGTCATTAATAAACCACTTTGGGATTTATTGGAAGTTTATAGTAATTTTATTAACCATATAATATAAAAATACAAAGAGACATGGTAAATGTCAAACTATTTAACTAAGAGTTAAATCTAAAAGATAAAGTTAATATAGTGACCCAAACCTGTCTAAAACATATTGGTTTAGTGGTTTTAGACCCAAACCACCTTATACTTTAAATAATTTATTCTGTATCCATTATAAAATGAAAATTATTTTATTATAAAATAATATTTCTAGCTTTTCCTAAGGTGCCCCTCACCCATCTTATAAAAGGGAACTCCCCCTTATCTCTAATTCACACATTAAAATTCATTTGGCTCGGAAAAACCTTCCCAAATACTCTCTAAAATATACTCCCTTATTCCTAGATTCCTTTTTTTTCATAAAGCCAACCGAAGGAGCCCTTTTGATCAAATCAAAAGGAATAACCTGAAGAAGAGGTAAATATTACATCACCTCTTTCAATTTCCTTTCTTCTTCCACTTCCTTTTTCTTTGTTGTTTCCATTCTAAAATAATAACTCCAATATCTTCTATATAATGTGATTTTATTATAAATATGGTACATCCATATTCATTATTCTATCCATCCTTTGAATGACATGTCACCATACGTGCATACCTACGGCTTACCGTCTCCACGTCGTGGTGTAATTGTTATTAAATACATTATTATTTGGATGGGTATAATAATGATGTGTAATTGATTTAAATAATAAATATAACATGATAATTATTATTTATATATGATATATAATCCAATTATATATTATTTTAATATCAAAAGATTGATCTTTTCACTCGTGCGCACGTACGGATTACCATCTCCACGAACGCGATGAGATTCATTCCCCCATCATATCCATTAAAGACTAATTTTATTAGATTATTAAAAATAATGTTTAAAGACTTAATATCATTCTAAATATTAATAAGATACATCCTATCCATAATAAACAGTACTTACATTACAAATCATATAAAGGAAAACGAACTAGTTAACAACCGAAACGATGATAATACTAAAATATTATCAACAAAGCAATATTAAAAGATCATATATGATATCATATTTATGTATATGATTCTTTTATAATTTAATAACAATTATTTCACCATTATACAGGAGGTTAATCTACCCTCGACCAAGGAATAGTACAAGGTAAGGGTTAATTTCACAATCTCTTTATTATCTGGGGTTGTTTTTACGTAAGTATCTATTGGGACCTCTTTATCATCCACATCCATGTTTCTTAAAAATTTATTTGAATTTTTTTTACTATACAATGGGGTAAATTCATTTATACCTTTATTTGACCTTATATGTTTTTAAAGGAATCTTTCTATTGTTTTCCAAACAAGGTACTTTATGACCTTTTCGACAAAATTAAGGTAAGAATGGGTTTTTAACTTATACGGTGAGTGAAGATATTTTCCACTGTTATAACATCGTAGAAGATTCCCTTACAAGCTTATAAAAATATTTTAAAAACAAATTTCTTTTTTATAATTAGGTGACTCTTAAATTATTTCAAAATAGAAAGAGATATTTGTCTAAAAAAGGTTTTTATTTCAATTATGTCAACATCCTTTGATTAATTTTAAGTTTATTTGAAGTTGATTTATTATGATAAAAAACATCCATATTGTATTGAAGTTTTTGTGATATGTTTGAATGAAGATGTGTTATTTTATACCATTCCTGGTATATGGATAAATTATTGACATTTTGTATGCTAGATTTAATACGAATGTTTATGTTGTGTTTAAACCTTTTCATATGAGGAATGCATTGGACTTAGTTTGTGATGGGTCAAGATCGCTATAGATCCTAGATTCATCGATAGGTATCATGAGAAAAAATAGTGTCTTGTCACAAGGCCTTGACAAAATATTATTTGTAGTCTTGGCATAGTGCCTTGACTATGTGGTTATGAAAGTCTGACATTATGCATTCCATCATTATGAAAGTGGCTATTGATATTGCATGTGATTATTTGACTAGTAGAATATCCATGTAAGTAATTAAATGGAATTATTTTGATTTATATTTTCCATATTATGATGAATTTTATGTTCAAAAGGATTTTGTTTTAGTTCTATACATTTGCTTAAATTTTTATGCTTATTTATGAAAGTTTCCTCTATATTGTTATCCTTACTGAGCATCTGAGCTAACCCCTTTCTATGTTTTTTTTCCCAAGTTGTGAAGAAGTATATTATGACTAGCCTGCAGGGATAGTCTATGGTATCTCCGTGTTGTCTATGGAAACAATGGTGTTGTAGTTTTCCATTTTATGATGTAATGTAAACCTTATGAATGTATCTAGTACTTCCAAGGCTACTAAACTAATTGTTCTTTCGAGACTTGATCTTTTGGGATCATGCCAATGTTATATAATAATGTACCAACTCTAGGTAACGAGGTTTGGGGTGTTACATTTGGTATCAGAGGAAGTTTAGTACACACATTGGAAACTAGATTTAGATAAACTCTGATTGGATCACATAACCCTAAGATAGACTTTGATGATTGATATAGAAGAACTTCCTAGAATTTTGGTATTGTAGAGATTTTGTGAGTTTTCCAAGCAATACATCCCTCTCTTAATATGAGAAGGTAGAGGTAGCTCTAGCACAGATGTACCTATGGGTAAAACCCAAAAACACCAATTTGATCTAGACTCGAACGGGAACTGGTGCACAACAACAGGCCTTGTTGCACTGTTGGTTACGACACTCCCAGGGGATATGCGGAAGATAATTCTTATTTTCTTTACAAACCATTATGAAGGGTTTATGAGTATATACTTCCTCAAAGAAAACATTTTTATGATAATGGATTATATCCATAAACTGTTCAATTTATGTTAAGTGTTTTACAAGTTTGGATTTATGCATTGCAATTCATAAACTAATCCAGTGTATGATATTGTTTAGAAATGGCACCTAGTGGAAGGAATGGAAACCGTATCAATGCACACAATCCATGTAGGGATTTACCTCCTACTCAAGATAATTATAGTGGTGTTGGCGATACAACTGGTGTTGATTAGCTTATTAATATACTGGGACAACTCACTTAGGTTATGAATAATAACCTTACCCGTATGGAGTACCCCGATTCACAGCTTGGAAGATCAATGTTAGATCGCTTCATGAGGCAACAACCACCAACATTAAATGGGTATAAAAATTCACTAGTAGATGAGGAATGGATAAATTTCTTAGAGAAAATATTCCACACCTTGGGGAGTAGCGAAAGGGAAAATGTTTTCATGGCAGCTTACCGAGTCACTGGAGATGCTGATCAATGGTGGATATTGATTAAAAACAAAAAGGAAGATGATGAAGAATAAAATATTGAATATAGGGTGTTTAAAGAAATTTTTTTAGAAAAATACTTTCATCATGACCATCGAGCGGATATGGAAAGGCAATTTTTGAATTTGAGGTAAAAGGAGGATGTGAATGTTGCAAAGTAATAAGTTAACTTTACAAGGTTAGTGAGGCATGCTGCAAGTTATATACGTAACCCAAGAAGTAATATTGATCATTTATTTGATGGGTTAAAACCATTTCTCCATTGAGCATTGGTCTCACAATCCTTCTCTTCATACGAAGATATTGTCTCATGTGCTATCAAGATATAAAAATAAGTCTTATGAATTTAAAGAAAAGTAAGAGAAGAAGAGATCTTCTGAATACTCTAGAAATGTAAATAAGGGGAAGAAGGGAAAAGTAGAATATTTATCCTATAATAAATGTGGGAAGAAACACCCTGGTACTTTTATAAAGGGAATGGGAGTTTGTTACAAGTGTGGTGAAAAAGGCCACCAAGCTCATGATTGTAAGGGGAAGAAAGAGGCTATCGATGTTGAATGCTATAATTTTAGAGAAAGGGGGAATTATGCAAATGAATTTCCTAAGAATTATGAGAACTTACCTCAAAAAAGTCCAAGGTATGAAGGAAAAGCTTATGCTATCACTACTGCTGAGGTTAAAGCTCTGAAATACGTAGTGGTAGGTAATTTAATGGTTTCCTCAAATTTATCCACTGATATATTTGATTCCGGATCATTGAATTGTTTCATATCTTCCAATTTTGGTAAGAAAATTAGATATTTCCAATTTTATTTAACAAGGGAGTTGTCAGTCAAAACTCCTAAGGGAAGTATCATTGCAGCAAAGTTTTGTGAATCAGTCCCCATTAGGGAATATAAATGTTCTTTATCTACTGATCTAATCATCATACCAATGATTGAATTTTATATAATCATCAACATGGATTGTCTTTTGGACCATGATTAAAATATTTATTGTAAGAAGAAGGAGGTTACTATTTTTTATGATGATGATAAAGAACACCTTATCTTTAGAGAAGAATCGTCACCACCTAATTCTAATCTAGATCCACCCCCCGTAGCTCAAATAAATTCAATTATTTGGGATGAAGAGAATGAAATAATTGTGGGTGAGGAAAGGAATGTTCAAATAGAGGATGTATCTGTTATGAAAGAATATGTTGATGTGTTTCCAGAAGATTTACCTAGACATCCTTCAGAACGAGAAATTGAGTTTTCCATTGACATAATTCCAGGATCAAGGCCCATATCGAAGACCCCTTATAGAATGTAAACTATGGAATTAGTGGAACTAAAGAAAAAACTATAGGAATTGAGTAATAAGGGATCTATTCACCCTAGTGTTTCTCCATGGGGAGCCCCTGTACTTTTTGTTAAGAAGAAAGATGGATCTATGAGGTTGTGCATTGAATAAAAGGAGATCAATGCTATAACAATAAAGAAAAAGTATCTCATACCTCACATTGATTATTTATTTGACCAACATCATGGAGATCAATGCTTTTCAAAGATTTAATTTAGATCTGGATATCATCAGGTGTGAATAAGGAAGGCATTCCTAGAAAATCATTTCGAACCAGGTACGAGCATTATGAGTTTACAGTAATGCCTTTTGTATTGACTAATGCAACCTCTGTCTTCATGGATCTAATGAATAGAGTTTTCAAGGAATATCTTGATGAATTTTTAGTGGTATTTATTGATTATATCTTGGTATACTCCAAAAGATACGAAGATCATGAAAATCACTTGCACATTATCCTGAAGACTCTTAGAAGACACGAATTATATAGAAAGTTTAGCAATTGTGAATTAGGGCTTCAGTAGATTTCTATTCTTTGCCATATTGTCTCTAAGGATGGAATCTCAGTTGATCCTTCTAAGACCAAGGCAATCCACAAATGGCCAGCACCAACAAGTATGACCGAGGTACGCGATTTTATTGCTTTAGCAGGTTATTATCGATGTTTCGTCCATAATTTTTCATGGTTGGCTAACCCATTAACAAATCTCACCTGAAAAGGGGTTAAATTTGTGTGGACAAAAGAGTGTGAAGAATGTTTTGAAGAATTGAAGATAAGATTAGTCAATGCTTATATTTTGACTCTACCATTGGGGAATGATGGGTTTGTTATTTATAGTGATGTTTCAAAGAAAGGAATTGGTTGTGTCCTTATGTAGAATGATAGGGTTATTGGCTATGCATCACAACAGCTAAAAATTCATGAGCAAAACTATCCTACTCATGATCTTGAGTTAGTAGCTGTAATATTTGCTTTGAATATTTGGAGACACTATCTCTAAGGTAAAAAATGTGAGATATGTACCGATCACTAGAGTTTGAAGTATATTTTATCACAGAATGAACTCAACATGAGGAAAAAGAGATGGATTGAACTACTCAAGGATTATTATTTCACTATACACTACCACCCGGGGAAGGAAAATAAGGTGGAAGATGCTTTGAGTAGAAAGGATCATAGAGTTTTGAACACGATGAGAGTTTAAAAGGATCCTATATACATGGATCAAGTAAAGATAGATATGAGAATCACCATGGAAGGTGAAACATCAATACTTTTTCAGATGGTTGCAAAACTATCTTTACTAGAAATAAAAAATAGTTCTCAGACCGGTGATGAAGAGTTTAAAAAGAAGATTAAAGCTATGAATGATGGGAGATTGAGTGAATTTTTGTATGAAGATGGAATTTTGAAATTTGGGAAGAGACTTTCTGTTCCTGATATACCTGATCTGAAAAGGGAATTATTAGATGATGATCATAGATCTAATTTCTCTATACACTCTGGGAGAACCAAGATGTATAGAGATTTGAAGGAACATTTATGGTGGGACAACATGAAGAGGGAGATTGATGATTTTGTGTCAAGATGTATTGTTTTTCAACAAGTTAAAGTTGGAAGGCAACATCCTAGAGGATTTATGCAACCTCTTCCCATACCTGAGTGGAAATGGGATAATATTACAAGGTAATTTCTTATGGGAATACCAAATACTCCTATAAGGAACGATTCAAGATGAGTCATTATTGATCGTCTTACAAAGTCAGCACATTTTCTTGCTATAAGGGAAGATTTACCACTTGAACGTTTAAAAAGTCTATATATTAATGAATTTGTAAGACTTCATGGAGTACCACTGTCGATTGTTTCTGATCATGATCTCCATTTTACATCAATATTCTGGAAAAGTCTTTAGAAATCCCTAGATACTGAACTTCATTTGAGCACTACCTACCACCCCCAAACTGATGGACAATCAGAATAGACTATTCAAACTTTATAAGACATGTTGAGATCATGCTCACTTGACTTTCTAGGTATGTGGGGTCAATATTTACCTCTGGTAGAATTTTTCTATAACAATATATTCCATTGAAGAATTCAGATGACACCATATGAAGCGTTATACGAAAAGAGATCTCGCACACCAACTTGTTGGGATGATGTTGGTGAAAGAAAACTCGTAGGCCCAGAACTTTTGAATGAAATTATGGAAAAGGTGAAGGTGATCCATAACCGCATCAAAGTAGCTCAAAGTAGGCAGAAGAGCTATGCAGGTAACTGAAGGAAGGATTTGGAATTTCAGGTATGAGATCATGTTTTCTTGAATGTATCTCCAGGGAAGGGTGTTATACATTTCAGTAAGAAGGGAAAATTGGGTCCCAGGTACATCAGACCTTTCGAAATTCTAGAACTAATTGGGGTTGTAGCTTACCATTTGGAAATTCTGCCAAGTCTCTCCAAAGTTCACAATGTGTTCCATGTATCACTGTTGAGAAAATATATACATGACCCAATGCATGTACTCACATATGAGGAATTAGAACTGGAACCCGATATGTCTTATTGCGAAGAGCCTGTCAAGGTTCTTGATACAAGAGAACAAGTGTTGAGAACCTGGACGACTCGTCTGATAAAAGTTCTATGGAGAAACTATAAGATGGAAGAGGCAACATAGGAACCCGAAGAACTTATGATGAAGAACCACCTGAGTCTTTTTATGCAGTAATATTCTAGAAATTTTGAGGATTAAATTATTTTAAGGAGGTTAGAATGTAACACCCCAATCTTCCATGGTACGCTTCTCTTTGAATAATACAATAGTGTGTGTTGTATGCAACTTCAAGTTCTAACACACCACAACCAATAAAAATAGCTGTTATGAAGAGTAATACCCACTTTTGAAAATTTTATTAATTTTATCTTTCAAAATGGACTTCATTTTTTGATTTGGAATATCTAAATTAGCTTAGGGTGATTTTTTGGTATATTTCTGAAAACCTTCAATTTTTGATGAATAGTGAAAACACTGAGTTATTATTTAAAACCAAATTTTTATTTAAATAATAATTTATTTTATTTAAATTTATTTTCTGTCAAAATAGATATATAATACCTATATAAGTTCAAGTTAATTCATTGGAGTCAGTTTATAATAATTTTAGATATATAAAAATTTTATTGAACTTTTTACCGTCTTTTACCTACCTCCTAGGAGCATTTGCAAATTTACATAAAACATAATTTTACCGCTTCATTGAGTTTAATTTAAAAAATTAGTGAGACATGGTTGATATCAGTTAGTAAAATGTGGTTCAATAAGATGAAAATATTTTTTTTGTGAATAGTAACTTTTTACTTTTATTTGCCACGGTTAAAAGTAAATAGGGTAATTAAGGGTAAAAATGATATTATTATTACCCTAAAACATGTCATAATTCTATTGGATAAGTGTAATTATACCAAAAACAACCTTAGGAATAAAAAATATGATCCTTTAGCTCCACTTGGATTAGATTAGGACATTTATTATTATTTAATTCAAAGAAGAGTTAAAAGTGTAAAATTCAATGTTTAATAACTAAACCATTTTTAATATAGGGTTACACATAATATAAGTTCGAATATAAATATTCTTTAGAAATATATAAATATTTCCTACATAATGGTATATTATTTATAATTTTTAGACATTAAATAATTAAATTTATTTAGGAAACAATAATGATGCAGTAATTACCTAATTAATGAAATATTAAAATAATTGATATTATAAATATCCAAATAAATGTAATTAGAGACTTTTTATGAATTAAAATAATTTTATAAGTTAATATGACATGTTAGTATTGGTTAGATTAATTGTTTTCTTAGTAATAATGCTGTTATGAATTTAGAAAAAACAAAATACCAAATAGTGTCAAAATTGACATAAAAGAGTTTTTAAAACCAATATTATATTATTAATTAATATTCTATTCATAAAAATCTAATGTTCGGACAAAGGGATTAAATACTATTATATATGTCATTAAATAACCACATGGGGTTCTCTTGGAAGTTTATAGTATGTTTATTAACCATATAATATAAAAATACAAAGAGACATGGTAAATGTCAAGCTTTATAACTAAGAGTTAAATCTAAAAGTTAAAGTTAATATAGTGACCCAAACCTGTCTAAAACCTATTGGTTGAGTGGTTTTCAACCCATACCCAATATAGCCTTTAAATAATTAATTTTTGAGCCATTAGAAACCGAAACTTATTTTATTATAAAATAATATTTCTAGATTTTCCTAAGGTTCCCCTCACCCCTCTTATAAAAGGGCACTCTCCCTTCTCTCTAATTCACACATTAAAAGCCATTTTTCTTAGCCAAACCCTACACAAATACCCTCTAAACTGTTCTTCCTTTATCCTAGGGGCCTCACTTTAGTCATAAAGACATCCTATGGAGCCCTTTTGATCAAATCAAATGGAAGAACCCGAAGAGGAGGTAAATATTTCATCACCTCTTTCAAGTTCGTTTCTTCTTCCAATTTTTTTATTTGTTGTTTCCATTTTAAAATAATAACTCCTGTATATTCTATATACTTTGATGTTATTATAAATATGGTACAACCATATTCATTATTCTATCCATCCTTTGAATGACATGTCACTATACGTGTGTACGTAAGGCTTACCATCTCCAAGTCGTGGTGTTATTGTTATTTAATACATTATTATTTGGATGGGTATAATAATGATGTGTAATTGATGTAAATAATAAATATAACATGATAATGATTTTTTATATATGATATACCATCCAATTATATGTTATTTTAATATCAAAAGAATGATATTGTCACTCGTGCATATATACGGATTACCGTCTCCACGAACGCGATGAGATTCATTCCCCAATGTATCTATTCAAGACTAATTTTATTAGATTATGGAAAATAATGTTTAAAGACTTAATATCATTCTGAATATGAATAAGATACATCCTATCCATAACAAACATTACTTATGTAACAAATCATATAAAGGAAAATGAACCAGTTAACACCCGAAACGATGATAATACTAAAATATTATTAACAAAGCAATATCAAAAGATCATATATGATATCATATTTTTGTATATGATTATTTTATAAATTAATAACAATTATTTCACCATTATACAGGAGGTTAACCTACCCTCGACCAAGGAAAAGTACAAGGTAAGGGTTAATTTCACAATCTCTTTATTATATGAAGTTGTTTTTACGTAAGTATCTACTGAGACCTCTTTATTATCCACATCCATGTTTCTTAAAAATGTATTTCAAAACATGTTTTACTAGACAATGGGGTAAATTCATTTGTACCATTATGTGACATTATATGTTTTTAAAGGAATATTTCCATCGTTTTCCAAACAAGGTACTTTATGACCTTTTCGACAAAATTAAGGTAAGAATGTTTTTTTAACTTATACGGTGGGTGCGGCTATTTTCTGCCGTTATAAGATCATCGAAGCTTCCCTTAAAATATTATAAGAATATTTTCAAAATAAATGTTTTCTTTATAATTATTTGACTCTTAAATTATTTAAAATAGAATGAGATATTTCTCTAATTTTTTTTATTTCATCTATGTCAACATCCTTTGATGAATTTTAAGTTTATTTGAAGTTGATTTATTATGATACAAAACATCCATTTGTATTGAAGGTTTTGTAATATTTTTGACTGTGAATGTGTTATTTTATACCATTCATGGTTTATGGATATATTATTGACATTTTGTATGATAGATTTAATATGAATGTTTACGTTGTGTTTAATTCTTTTCATATGAGGAATGCATTGGACTTAGTATGTGATGGGTGAAGCCCGCTATAGCCCCTTGATGCATCGATAGGTCTCATGAGACAAACTAGTGTCTCGACACAAGGCCTTGAAAAATGTTTTTTATAGTCTTAGCACAAGGCCCTAACTATATGGTTATGAAGGTATAACATTATGCATTCCATCATTATGAAAGTGGCTATTGATATTGCATGTGATTATTCAACTAGTAGAATATCCATGTGAGTAAGTAAATTGAATTATTTTGATTAATATTTTTCATATTATGATGAAGTTAATGTTGAAAATTATTTTGTTTTAGTTCTATAAATTGCCTTAAATGTTTATGCTTATTTATGAAAGTTTCCGCTATATTGTTATCCTTGCTGAGCATCTGAGCTCACCCCTTTCGATGTTTTATTTTTTCCCACGATGCGAAGAAGTAAATTATGACCAACCTGCATAGATAGTCTATGGGATCTCAGTGTTGTATATGGAAACAATGTTGTTGTAGTTTTTCTTTTTTATGATGTAATGTAAAACTTATGCATGAATCTAGTACTTCCAAGGATACTAGACTAATCGGTATTTTGAGACTTGATCTTTTGTGATCATGAAAATGTTATGTAATAATGCACCGACTCTGGGTAACGAGGTTCGGGGCGTTACAATTTTATAGAACCTAACTAAAAGGTAAAAAAACATGAGACTTGAAATAAGTGGGGAAAATTAGACAAAAAGAAACCATGGTTATAAATAACATCGATAATAAATATTGGAGTGTATCTCTTGATTTATGTGAATACAATTATTTTCCCAATCAAAAAATTGGAATTAAAAAAATTTAGAGTTGAAAAAATTGGTTTTATAAATTTTTATTGAAAATATAAAATTTTTGATAAGATATCAATGTATCTTGTAAGGACCCGACCCCAGTTGCCCAAAGCCAGTGCCTTACTTGATTACATTGGCATAAAAACAAGGAATAATCATCCTGAAGGACTTAGTAGTTTAGTATTATTGGAAACAAGAGTCGTACATAAGTAAAACATTACAAGTTGAAGAGAAATAAAACATAGAAACTCCTTAGACAACATCCATAACACCTAGGTTATTTTAGCATGTCATTCATAATAAACATCTTCATTTTATGATAAAATGAAACATAATAAAGGGGTGAGCTCAAATGCTTAGTAAGGGTAATAAATATAGTGTAAGATAACATAAACATTAGTCATGTTGAATAATTGAAAACACATGCCTCTAAAAATAAACTTGAACATAACATGGTAAAAAATGAACTGAGTAAATATTGTCATAACATAACATAATAATGGTTATTATACTAGTTGGATAACCACATGAACCATAAATACTATTTTCAAAATGAGGTATTTCATAACACGAGACAACATAACCATACCGTCAAGCCCTTGTGCCAATACCATAAATAATCATTTTGTCAAGGACTTGTGCCATGACCATAGTTTGTCTCATGAGATACACCAATGCATCGAGGGGATGTAAAGGGCCCCAACCAACACTTAGTATGTCCAATTAATTCCTCATATATATAGGTATAAACAACAAATAAATTCATATTTAAACTAATATATGAAATGTTAATAACTTTCCCCGAACATTAAGCATAAACACTAACCATTCAGAGTAAATTGGTGCATGGTTTTAAATGTAGAACATTCAGAGAAAAAATAATCATAAAACATTAAATTAAATATTTTAGATTATACCATGATATATTAATCCCAATAATACAAAAGAATCAAGAAGGGTGTTGAAGTAGATGAAAATACTCTTATAAAATATTTGAGTAATTCTTGAAATAAGTACCCTTTCACTTTGAAAATAAGAGTTCTTTTGAAAAAAATAATTGTATAAAACCAGAAGTGAATTAATAAATTATTTTCTTAGTAAAATTTGTGATTTTTTAAATATAATGGTTTCCAAAAATTTATTAGAGATTTCCCTTGAAAATAGGTAAGAAATTGAGATATTCCTTTGAATCGGGCTTGTATTTCAGAAACAAATTTTAATGATCCTTTTAAAAAATGTAAATATCAATAAAATAGGGATATATTATGGTTTTTGTACATATATAAAACAATAAAAAAGATTTTATAATGAGTATATAATAATACACAATAATTTCATTGAGGTAATTAGACAATGAAAATAACCTGAATAAAAATGGAAGTTCGGGTGGAAAAACCCTAACTATAAATCCGAATGTGTTCCCATCTTGAACTTAAGGTCCTAGAATATGAAATTTGACTCATTAATATCATAATTAAGAACTTATTAGAAATGTATTTAGTTTATTATAATTCTTTTTAGTTCATTTATGTCCTTATTGATAAGTTATAATATCGAATTTCGTTGTTCCGGAGTGTTCGTTTTCTTGATTTTCATAATCGGTTCTCTTGTTTTTAAGTAATGCAGTTCATGTGGAATAGATGTAAATCTACATAACTGAAATTAAATATTATTTATGAACATACATAAGTGTTAATGTTCATTTATATCATTTTGATACATGAAAAAATGATGAATCGTTAGATGAATTATTAATGATATTCAGTTAGATTATTTAATCGGTATTTTGATTATTCAGAACTATTTTGGTCTTATGATTTAATAATATGTACATATACAGGTTCATGAATATTAATTTGGTTATATTAAATATATTATAGTCTTTTTCAACCATCAAAATGGTTTTATGAACCTTAATGAAGGAGAAATTGAAGAACGAAACTTCATCATCCACAAAGGCTATAAATTGGAACCTTGTGGACGTTGATTTTGTTTATAAAATAAAACGGGGGGGGGGAGAATATTGATGACGGTTAGTCAATTTACATGATATAATTCTAGTATATAGGTGATAATTTAGTTATCATGGTCATTTGGACAGAGGATATGAGGATAGGAAAAGAAAAACGATGAATTTGAAAATAAAAGAAAAGTTGAGAGATCCCTTATGAAAATTCGACAGCCTAACGACGTCGCATAAAATTTCATAAAATGAAATGATGAGAGAAAAAGGATATCTCATCATATGGAAATAAAAAGTACAGTATAAGGAATACATAAAATAAAACCACAACATATGAGAATAAAAATTCAAATAGATAACATAAAAGAAGTGTCGACTAAAAGAGGAGGGTGAAGGATTCCCTTACCCTATAGAGTAACTCCTAGAACATAAAAGTTGGGACCTTGGGGGCTTAAGGAACCCTTGGGAGGACTACTAGAGATGTAAAACCACCAGATATTCCAGGATGAGAGATTTTTAATTAATGAAAATGAATGGATGAGTGGGTATTTATAGAAAAAGAGATGGATTTTTTTAATAATTTCAAAGGGACACCTCATTAGTGGTTTTTGGAAAACCATGGGATTTCCCATGGTATTTTCCCCTGGTTTTAGCCACATGGGACACATCATGTCATATGTTACTGTAAAAAGTAGACCATCCTTTTATTATGTCATTCTGATGTCATTAAACCACCGAAAACATAAAACTCTATTTTTTACTATTTGTGAAAAATTCAAGTATTTTAGAAAAATTCCAAAAATTCACCCCTACCATTTTTTGATGTGTAGAATTAAAAAATGAACTCCATTTTTCAAAAAATAATTTTCCAAATATTATTAATTTAATTTTTAAATAAAGTCATAGTTAATTGGAAAAATAACAATATTAAGGTATAATTAGTTTTATATCACATTGAAAAATTAATTAATATCTGATTATCTTATTACCTAAAGAAAATAAAATAATATCATTATTTACTATTCATAAATGTCATATTACTATTCATATTACTATTCATAATGGTATGTTACTATTCACCAAAAATCAAGTTTTTTCTATCAGACTCCAAATGAATTACTTGTCACAACTCTAGATGACAGTTTTTCAAAATTCAAAACACAGTAGAGGAAAAGTTGTGTTTAATGGATAGATTATGAAATGTATTAAATATTTATTTTGAAAACCTTGGGGTGTTACATTCTCCCCTCCTTACAGATATTTCATCCTCTAAATTCACAAAATATTACTTAAAAAGATTCGGGTATGTCTTCACATATAAGCTCCTCAGGCTCCCATGTTGCTTCCTGCATTTTATGGTTCCTCTAAAGAACCTTTACCAAATGAGTCATCTGATTTCTCAATACTTTTTCTTTGGTATAAAGAATCTTGATGGGCTATTCATAATAAGACAGATCAGTCTCTAGTTATACATCTTCATAAGTGTGTACATGTGTTGGGTGTCGCATGTATTTTCTTAACATTGACACATGGAACACATTTTGAACTTCGGAGAGAATTGGAGGTGTTGAAAAATGGTAAGTTATGGATCCATTTAGGTCCATAATTTCAAAAGGTTCAATGTACCTGAGACTTAATTTTCCCTTCTTACCAAATCGTATAATACCCTTCCATTGAGATAACTTTAAGAAAACATGATCTTCTTCTTGAAATTCCATGTCCTTTCTTCGGTTATCAGCATAACTCTTTTTCCTACATTGAGATATTTTGATATGGGTTTGGATAATATTCACCTTTTCTATTATTTCCTCAATAATTTCTGGGTCTACGAGCTTTCTTTCACCAACATCATCCCAACAAGTTGGTGTACAACTTCTCTTTCTATACAACGTTTCATATGGTGCCATCTGAATACTTGAATTGAAGCTATTATTATAGAAAAATTCTATGAGAGGTAAATATTGATCCCACATGCCTTGAAATTCAAGTGAACAAGACCTCAACATGTCTTCCAAAGTTTGAATAGTCCATTCTAATTTTCCATCAGTTTGTGGGTGGTAGGTAGTGTTCAAATGAAGATCAGTATCTAGGGACTATTGAAGACTCTTCCAGAATTGTGATGTAAAACAAGGATCCCGATCAAAAACAATTGATGAGGTTAGACCATGAAGTCTCACAACATCATTAATATATATTCTTTCTAAACTTTCAAATGTTAAATCTTCTCTTATATTAGGAAAATGTGCTGATTTTGTAATATGGTCAAAAATGACTCATATCGCATCATTCTATCTTGGAGTATTTGGTGGCCCCATGACAAATTCCATTGTAATATCATCCCATTTACACATAGGAATAGAAAGGGGTTGCATGACTCCTCCAAGATGTTGTCTTCCAGCCTTCACTTGTTGACAAACCAAACATCTCGACACGTAATCAGCAATCTCCCTCTTCATGTTTCCCACCAAAAATGTTCCTTTAGATCTCTAAACATCATTGTGCTACCAGGGTGTATCGATAAATTAGAGCGATGAGCATCATCCAATAGTTCCCTCTTTAACTCAGGAATAACGGGAACACAAAGCCTCTTTCAGAATTTCAAAATGCCACCTTCATATGCAAAGTCAGTCAAATTTCCATCATTTATAGCTTTGATTTTTATTTGAAACTCCTCATCATCATCCTAATAAAATTTTATCCTTTATAGTAAAGAAGGTTTGGAAACTATTTGAAAAAGTAGCGATGTGTTACCTTCCTTGATAATTCCCATATCCATCTTTACTAGATCAATGAACATAGGATCCCTTTCAACTCTCATCTGGTTCAGAATTTCATGGTCCTTTCTACTCAATGCATCTTCTACCTTATTTTCCTTCCCAGGGTATTAGTGTATTGTGAAATCATAGTCTTCGAGTATATCAATCCATCTCCTTTGTCTCATGTTGAGTTCTTTCTATGATAATATAAATTTCAATCTCTTATGATCAGTATGTATCTCACATTTTTCTCCATAGAGGTAATGTTTAAAAATATTCGGAGCAAATATTACCACTTCTAACTCAATATCATGAGTTGGATAGTTTTGTTCATGAATTTTTAGCTGCCTAGACGCATAGGTAATCACTCGATCATTCCGTATAAGGGCACAACCAAGACCTTTCTCTGATGTATATCTATAGATAATAAACCCATTATTCTCTAATAGCAAGGTTCATATCAGAGAATTCACTAACCTCCTTTTCAATTACTTAAAACATTATTCACATTCCTTGGTCCATATGAACTGAACCCCTTTTCGTGTAATCTTGTTCATTGTATTGGCTAAATGGGCAAATTTTTGGACAAAACGCTGATAATAACCTGCTAAACCAATAAAACTGTGTACCTCAGTTATGTGTGTTGGAGTAGTCCATTCTTGCACAACATTTATCTTCACAAGATCTACGAATATTCTATCCTTATAGAAAATGTGTCCTAGAAAGGAAACTAATTGGAGCCAAAAATCACACTTGGTAAACTTCCCATATAATTTATTTCTTCAAAGTGTCTTCAGAATAGTGCGCAAGTGATTTTCATGATATTCATGGATTTTGGAGTATACTAGAATATCATCAATAAACACCACCACAAATTCATCAATATAGTCCTTGAAAACTATATTCATCAGATCTATAAAAACAAATGGTGCATTATTTAGTCCAAAAGGCATTACTGTAAACTCATAATGCCCGTACCTGGTTCAGAATGCTATTTTTGGATTGTATTACTTCCTCACAAGAAACTGATGAAATCCAAATCGAATATAAATCTTTAAAAAATATTAGGATTCATGAAGTTGATCAAATAAATCATCAATTCATGGCATATGATACTTATTCTTTATTGTAATAGCATTTATTTCCCTGTAATAAATGCACAAACTCATGGATCCATCTTTCTTCTTAACAAAGAGAACAGGGGATCCCTTGGAGAAACACTAGTTCGAATAAATCCTTTATCAATCAATTCATCTAGTTGTTTCTTTAATTTACTAACTCTATAGTGTCTATTCTATAAGGGGTCTTTGATATGGGCCTTGAACAAGGAATAAAGTCAATGGAAAACTCAATTTCCCACTCTAGAGGTTGTCTAGGTAAATCCTCTAGAAAGACGTCAACATATTCTTGTACAATAGGTACATATTCTATCTGTACATTCATCTCCTCACCCATATTTATTTCATTCCCTTCCCCCCCAATAATTTAATTCAGCAAATCTACTGAGGGTTGATCTAGATGAGAATCAAATGGAGAGGTTTCTGCTCTAAAAATAAGGGATTCTACACCATTATCAAAAATTGTAACTTCTTTATTCTTACAATGGATCATTACATCATAATTTGATATCCAATTCATACTAAGAATTATATCATTGTCAACCATTGTTATGATGATAAGGCTAGAAACTAAAGAATTTTTATTTATCATGAGGGGGACTAATCGACACACCTTTGTTGCAATGATACATCCACTAGAAGCATTTAAAGATAACTCTTTTTTTAAGTCAAATTGGACATGTCTAATTTTCCTGGAAAACTAGGAAGATATAAATGAATGCGATGGTCCATAACAAAATAAAGCATTGGCTAATTTTGATGAAATGATCAATGTACCTACCACCACTTCATTAGGAACTTCAGCCTCCGCAGTTGTGACCTCATAAGCTTGGCCTTTCTCCCTTGGCCTTCATTGGGGAACATTTCCATAAGACTTAGGACATTCATGTGCATAATGTCCCATATCCCTAAAATTTTAGAACATAACATTGGTTGCTTCTTTATTTACCTTACAATTCTGAGATAGGTGGCGATTTTCTCTGCACTTGTAACATACTCCCATTCCCTTCATGAATGTTTAAGGGTGTTTTTCTCACAATTAATGCATGATAGAAATTCAACTCTTCCCTTCTTTCCCATTTCCTTATTTCATTTCCCAGAGTATTCAGCACCCCTATTCTTCTCTTGCTTTCCCTTAAAGTCATAAGACATAGAGAATTATTTTTCCATCTTGATATCACATGAAACTATGTCTTCATATGATGAGAAATGATGAGGGACTAGATCCCTTCAGAGGAATGGTTTCAAACCCTAAATGAATCAATCAATTTCACTCCTTGGATTACGTATGTAGTACGCAACATGCCTTTCCATCCTTATAAAGCTGGCTTCATACTTGGAAAAAATTTCATCATCCTTCTACCTCATATTCAAGAATTTCCTCTCCATATATGCTCGCTATTCACGAGGGAAATATTTTTCTAAGATGATTTATTAAAAATACCTCCATTTCATATCTTCTATTTATTCCTCCTCTATTGTGTTTTTGATTAATGACCACCACTGATTTGCATCTCCCATTAGATGATAAAATACCATGAAAACCTTCTCTCTTTCATTACATCCCAAAGAAAGAAATATCTTCTCGAGGGAACTTATCTGTTGCTCAGCTAAAAATGGGTTTGTATTCTCATTGAATGATAGTGGTTGTAGTCGCATAAGAAGATCTAACATAGCTCCTCCATGTGGTGGATTTAGATGCTCCATACAGGTAAGGTTATTATTCATAACCTGAGTAAGTTTTCATAGTATTCTTATTAGTTGCTCATCACCAGTCATCACACCAGATCCAACATCATTATCTTACATTGGAGGGAAATCCCTACACGGGTTTGTGCAGTTTCCATTCCTTCCACTAGGCACCATTTCTTAATAATGGAATACACTAGATTAGGGTATAAATCATAATTTATAATCTCAATTTATAAAAATACTTAGCATAAATCAAAATTCTATGAATAGATAATATCTTAATCATAAAAATGGTATCTTTGGGAAAAAATTTACATTTAAATACTTCATAATGTCTGATAATGAAAATTTGAATTATCCTAAGCATATCCCCAAGAGTGTCGTAACCAAGAGTGCAGCAAGACCCATTGTCATGTACTAGGATACCCCGGGTCAAGCCCGAAACTCCTTGTCAGAGCATTTACTCCTAGGTACACCTATTCCAGAGCCGCCTCTACCTGCTCATATCCAGACAAGGATGTATTGCTTGAAAGATCCACATAATATATTCCTTAGAAAATTACTAGGACGTTCTTGTATGTTTATCCTCAATGACTATCTTAGGGAATCTTTCATTATCTACATTTTCTAAATCTAGTTTCCAAGTTTTCTACTAAACTTCCTCTTATACCAACTATTTGGACCCAACCCTAGTTTCCCAGATCCGGTGCCTTATTTGATTACATTTCCATACAAATAAGGAATAATCATCCTGAAGGGCTGATTAGTTTAGTATTATTGGAAATATGAATCATAAATAAGTTAAACATTAAAAAATTTAAAAGAAATATAATATAGAAACTCCTTAGACAAGATCCATAACTATTGAGTTATTTCAGCATGTCATTCAAAATAAAATTCTTCATGTCCTGAGAAAATGAAACATAATAAAGGGGTGATCTCAAATTCTCATTAAGGGTAAGAAATATATCAGAAGTTAACATAAACATTAGACTTAGTGAATAATTGAAAACACACATGCCTTGAAAAATAAACTTGAACATAATATGGTAGAAAATGAGCTAAGTAAATATTTCCAAAACATAACACAGGAATGGTTATTATACTAGTCAAATAACCACGTGAACCATAAATAATATTTTCATAATGAGGGATTCCATAATGCGGGACAATATAACCATACCGTCAAGGCCTCATACCAAGACCACAAATTATCATTGTGTCAAGGCCTTGTAACACTACCATAGTTTGTCTCATGAGACATATCGATGTACCGAGAGGCTATATAGGGCCCCAACCAACAATTAGTATGTAAAATTCATTCCTCATATGAACCAGGATAAAAAACATATACATTCATATTTAAAATAATATATTAAATGTAAACAACTTTCCCTAAACATTAAGCATAAACACTAACCATTTGGAGTAAATTGGTGAGTGGTTTTAAAGATAGCACATACAGAGCCAAAATAATCCTAAACCATTAAATTAAATATGATAGATGATACCATGATATATTAATCCCAATAATACATAAGAATCAACAAGAGTGTGGAAATATATGAAAATACTCTTATAAAATCTTCGTGTAATTCTTGAAATAAATACTCTTTCACTTTGAAAAGAAGAGTTCTTTTGGAAATTTTTTTTGTATAAAACCAGAATTGAAGTAAGATATTATTTTATTAGTACAATTTGTGATTTTATACATATAATGGTTTCCTAAAACATATTATATATTTTTCTTGAAAATATGTAAGAAATTGAGATATTCCTTTGAATTAGGCTTGTATTTCGAAAACAAATTTGAAAGATCCTTTTAAAAAATGTAACTATACATAAAATAAGGAAATATTATGTTTTGTGTACATATATAGAACACTCAAAAAAAATTTATGATTAGTATATAATAATATATAAGAGTTTCATTGAGGTAACTAGACAATGAAAATAACCTGAATGAGAATGGAAGTTCGGGTGAAAAAACCCTTACCTTAAATCTGAAGGTGTTCCCCTCTCGAACTTAATATCCCAGAATATGAAATTAAACCCATTAATAACTTAAATATGAACTTATTAGACATGTAATTAGTTTATCATATTTATTTTTAGTTCATTTATGTCTTTATTGATAAGTTATAATATCGAATTTCGTTGTTCTAGAGCGTTCGTTTTCTTGATTTTCGTAATCGGTTCTCTTGTTTTTAAGTAATGGAGTTCATGTGGAATGGATTTACATATCCAGAACTAAAATTACATATTATTTATGAAAATTAATAAGTTTTAATGTTCATATATATCATTGGGATATGTAGAAAAAGGATGAATCATTAGATGAATTATTAATGATATTTACTTAGGTTATTTAAGCGGTATTTTGATTTTTAGGAACTAGTTTTGTCTTATGATTTAATAATATGTACATATACTGGTTACTGAATATTAATTTGGTTATAATACATATATTATAGTCTTTTTCAACCATCGAAATGGCTTCAATACCAGTAATGAAGGAGAAATTGAAGAACGAAACTCGTCGTCCACAAAGGTTATAAATTGGAACCTCATAGATGTTGATTTTGTTTTTAAAATAAAAGGGGAGAGGGGAGGTAAGATATTGATGACATAAAGTCAGTTAAAATTATATAATTACAGTATATAGATGATAATAGTGTTATCACAGTCATTTTTATAGAGGATATGAGGAGAGGAAAAGAAAAGAGACGAACTTGAAAATAAAAGAAAATTTGAGAGATCCTTTATGAAAATTCGGCAGCCTAACATCGTCGATTAAAATTTCATAAAATTAAATGATGAGAGGAAAAGGGAATATCATAATATGGAAATCCAAAGGAAATTAATAGGAATATATAAAATAAAACTACAACATATGATAATGTAAATTTAATGAGATAACATAAAAGAAGTGTCGACTAAAAGAGGAGTGTGAATGATTCCCTTACCCTATAGAGTAACGCCAAGAACATGATGGTTGTGACATTTGGGGATTAAGGACACCTTGGGAGGACTCCTAGAGAGGTAAAACCACAATATATTCGAGGATGAGGTATTTGGAATGAAATAAAATGAATGGATGAGTGTGTATTTATAGAAAAAGAGAGGGTGTTGTTTAATAATTTCAAAGGGACACCTCATTAGTGGTTCTTGCCAAACCATGCTCTTTCCCATTGTATTTTTCAATGGTTTTATCCAATCGGGACACCTAATGTCATATGTTACTGTACACAAGTCGACCAGCCTTTTATTATTTCATTATGATGTCATTAAACTACTAAAAACTCAAAACTGTATTTTTACTATTCATAGAAAATTAATGTATTTTAGAAAAATCCCAAAAATTCTCCCCTACCATTTTTCGACGTGTATAATTAAAATATGTACTAAAATTTTCAAAATTAATTTTCTAAATATTATTAATTTAATTTTTAAATAAAATCATAGTTAATTCGAAAAATGACAATTTTAAGGTATAATTAGTTTTATATCACATTGAAAAATTAATTAAGATATCATTATCTTATTAACATAAGAAAATAAAATAATATCATTATTTAATATTCATAAGGGTCATATTACTATTAATATTACCAAAAATTAATTTTTTCTATCAGACTCCAAATGACTTACTGGTCACAACTTTAGATGATAGTTTTTCGAAATTCAAAACACAGTATAGGAAAAGTTGCGTTTAATTAATACATTATAGAATGAATTCAATATTTATTTTCAAAAACATAGAGTGTTACATCTCTTGTCTCCTCAAAAATTGTCAAAATATTTTTTTAAATTTTTTGGGGGATTAATTATAAATTTTTTATTTTTAAAATAAAACACATAAAAGATAATGGGAAAAATTGAAATGGGATATTGGGAAATAGTATAAAAAACAAAATGTAAAATTAAAAGAGTAGAAGAAGGATAAATAATGATAATGAGAATTAATGATAGAGTGAGAGGAATTGAGAAAGATAAGGAGAGATAAAAATAATGGGAGTGATTTAGAGTTAAATAGGTATTTCTTGGATTGTATTTGAAAAGAACCCTTATTTATCTTTTAGTGGGCCCCATATAGTTGAAGTGAGTTTAGTGGAATTTGTAGTGTTGATTTATGTACATGTCCTATCTTGCCAGTGTATTAAATAATTTCCTTTAATGGTGAATGTACAATTGGTAAATGGTTCTTAGACTTGGAATGCACCAAAAGGGTAAACATTAGTAATGATAAATGGTCTTTCCCAATGATATTAATTCTTTCTGAGACTAAGTTGAAAGTGAGAGTTAAAAAGTGTTACCTTATCACCTTCATAAAATACCCTATATAGTATATGTTTGTTAGGGGTAAATCAGATCATTTTCTTATGAAAAATTAAATTCACATATGAATCAAGAAAAATATCATCTAACTCATTCAATTATAAGAACCACTTGACTATAAGTATGTTATATGGGTTCCAAAAAACTTTATTTTTATTTACCTATAACATATTAATGAGTTTGGATTAGAATTTTTTATTAAAGTATGTAGATATGATGATAGGGTAAGATTGAGCATTTAAGTGACATACATAGTTATTTTTTTGGAAGAGTATTCAGTTCTAGAGCTGAATTTATATATTGTAATGACAAAATGATATTAGAAGATAGGATATCATTTGATGTAAATTCATTTTTTTCATTACTCTCCATAGTAAATATAAAAATATTCAAGATGATATGGGAATAAAGAGAGTTATTTATATAATTTATCCTAATGTAGTTTGAAAAATAAAGGTTAAAATCAACTTTTCCCTTTATAAAATTATTAATTGTTAGTCTAAGTAGACCATTTAGTCACCTCGAGGGGGGGGGGGGGGTTGAATCAAAAGTGACCAAATTTTACCAATTAAGTTCAACATATAAAATTTCAACCATTATATGGTTTGAACCACTATTGTATGTTATAATTTATCGATATTTTATGCACAACCCCAATAATTCACGTCTCATACAATATAGATAATGTAAAGGAAACAAAAGATATAGATTTTTACAAGGTTTGATCATAGTGTGGAAAACTTACTCCTTTATTTTCTAATTATTATCCAAGTCATATTTTTTCACTATTATTGAAGGTGTTACAATGTGGTAAGTTATTATCCTACACTTAAGATAAGGATTCATACTATACTATAAAACCATAATATTCTTCATGTGGTGAATCTATATCCTTAAAATATCCTTACACCACTCAATAGGAATAATGGATTTTTTTTATACTGGAACCAGCAGTCTTCATAGGTTCTTCACTAAATTCTTCTTGGATGGAAATTTGACGGAATTCCCAAATTCCACTAAACTCAACATGAACATTGTCCTATCCAACTTTTGGTAACTTAATTATACAACTACCATGACAACCCATAAGTTTTTGGTACTTCTGTAGGTCATTTATTCATATTAACCTAACTCTTCTTTTGATCTTTTGAATATTTAGAGCTTAATCTACTTATTGGAACTATAAGTTCCAATATTTTCACTTCCTCAAGAATTATATACTTAGTCAATTTCTCAATCTCCTTTTTAATTCACAATAATAATTGAATAACTCTTAATAATTTTTTTATTATTAACTAATTTACTAAAATGATATTATTTTTTTATATAACTATTATTCCTCTGATAAATGTGAGTATTGAATGAGATTCAATTAAAAATTCACAATCCCTCCATGTATATAGTCACCAAACTTCAAATAATGATAAATATATAAAAGTTTTACTTTTTTCAAGTACTCTACAAAAAATTTCATCAATATTATTAAATTATTTTACATATCTCATCTAGAATCATGAAATTTAATTCATGATATTTGAAACACTAATGTTCCAGATTAGTTTCATCATAATGGTTGTAACTTTACAATGCTAATGTGATGTAAATCCGTAAACTTCAGTTCATGTACTTCCAAAAAATTTACTCAATACACATTCATATTTTACTATTACTTTATCTCAATATAGCCTATTATAACCTTCAATACATAAAATAGGATTGATAGGAAAATTGTTATTTTTTTGTTCTGAATCAATTTCAATTACATTATATTCAATATTTGGCTGAAAAAAAACTCTTTATGATCAAATAAAAATCTATAATTTTAATTGTCTAAATTTTTATGATTTCATAAATTTTCTATATCTTCTTCTAGATTTTAACATTGACCAATTTTTTTGGTTAACTTAATATCCAAAAAAATATCTTAAATCATAGTTAACCTTCCTCCAATGTGATTTTCACGATTTTTTGATATTAGAACATACATAACCATATTATATTTCAAAACAATTTAGTAGTTTAGGACTCATAGAAATATTCTCTTCAAGATACCTTTAAATAGATTACCTTCAATGATCTTCTAGTGATGATAATTCTATAGGTGTAGTTTGGACTACACTTCACTTCATATCATTTCCATATTCATGGAGGGAACTCTATGATATATCTTTAGGATTCTATCAATTCTTTAGTGCGGTTGATCATTATAATAATATTATATTATTATTTTTATATTTAGTGACTTATGATTATATCATCTTTATTTCATCTAAATTCACAACTCACTGAAAATATTTTATTATAAAAAAGTATAGCATGTCACTTGTTGTTAACATATCTTAGATATTTTTAACTAATAACTCCACTCTCTCTAACAGGGTCTTCAATATCCTTATATTCTAACTTCAATATCCAATGGGAACTTCTATTTTCTATTTAATCACTCAAAAAATATATATTGCAGATAGTACATATCACCATCTTCATTACTTGTATTTAACTTAAGGAATGGTTTAATAATAATCATTTTAATGGATTATTCTGGATATAATTATCCCATTGAACTCCTCATTTCTCCATTATCAAAATTTAATCCACTTTACTTCCTTAGTTCTAATGACTCAATCATTAAATCTATTTTGTATTTCTTCAAGGTCATCATATGGTAGTAGAACATGCATATAAAATGTTTATGTTTTTGATGGTTCAATCATCTGATGTGAAAAATTAAAAAACACCCATAAGAAACTTTATCTTAAATTTACTCATTGAAATTGACATTCCTATTGTCAAAAAATACAATATATCATCCTCATCATCAATTGCGTACTTCATTAATGAGTGTTCATATCTTAAAGACTTTTCTATAATTGGTACAAAATAATAATACTTCTTCAGGGTTAAATTCACATCAAATTAAATTTTTAAAAACATGGATAGAAAATTCATAGTAAATATTTTGAGGGTATCACATGGCTTGGAAACTTTCATGTATGCTGTGTTTTTTTATAAATTTTTTAATATTTTTTGAGAAAAAAATCACTGAATATAACACTATCCATGCCAATAGTTCCATTTTAAAATCATGGTTTCTTATCACCTATTTCCCATAAAATAACCAACTCTATGTTATAATATGTATAGTGGTACACTATTCAAATATTTATTGATGGTACTAAAAGTTATAGAACCAGTTTATTTTCTTTGTATATAGAATATGGGGTGTTTTTTCAAAGAGATTAGGTTAATTGATTAATGTTAAATAATTAACTAAATAATTTAATATGAATTATGGTGACTTAAATATTATATATTTAAGATTAATATACCAATATGTGTAGAAAATATTGTATCAAATTAACAAACATTTCCTAAGAATATTTAAATTAGAGTTCCCATTGGCTTAAAATTTAATCCAAGCCTCAAATAGGGTATTTATCTTAAAACAATATTGATAATAAATGGTCCAATAATTAATGTTCCATTTTATATTTAAGGTTTCAATAATCTGTGGGATATATACCTTCAAATAGATATTTTACTAACTCATGACATTCCCACTTGAACATAAAACACATTAATTTTAATAATATTAAATGACTATAGCTATTAATCACATATCATATCTAAATTATTTTACATCTCAATGGGAGGAATTTACATCCATCGAGATTATAAATAATCTTATTTGGCGTATTTATGATGATATGTTAAAACAGAATAAAAAATAATGACAAAATAAAATAGTGGAATGAACTCAACTCACACACACTTGTAAAGTATAGATTACACATAATTACAATGTATTTAAAAGTGGATTAGGGAATGTTATTACAACTAAATTAAAATTAATTTATTAATATAAAATTATACTATATAAACGTTATTATAATTTTTTTTATAAATAAACTTCCATAAATATGAAAAAAAATAGAATAACACTTATGAGGTATAAGAAATAAAAAAATAAAGAATATGAAAAATAAGGGTGGAAGAGTGGTATATGTAGTTTAAAATAGAGTTTAAAATGACCTTATTGATAATGATAAAGGATTATCCATGTCAATATATCCCCCTTGTATGTTTAAGTTACAAATAATTACAATGAGAAGATGGATATTTATAACTGAATGGGTTGTACTAGTTTCTGCCCAAATCTGTTATCCAAATTGTCATTAAACATTAACCCTTAAGAACTTATTATCTTAAAATATATTATTATAAAAATATATCCACTAATATCATGATTATCTACCCAAAAAAGTTTATCAAAATTGTTCTTTTTTGTCTAATTATATTCTTTTTTAGTAATACGTGTGAAACTATCTTGTATTGTTTTATTTTCTTCCATGGCATTATGTAGTTGAGTTTTAGGAAAATAAAACAGAACCATATAAAAAATATTATAAAAATTATTCCACTACATCTTGAGTTTCTATACATAAATTTACAACTCATTTAAAAATTCTTATTTATATATATGTCAAAGTTGGTGGGTTATTATTTAATTTCAATAAAAAATAGTAGTATGTATGTATTTCTTTGGTTGGGAAACTTAGTTGTTGTGTAGGTCCTTGTAATTATTACTCAATATTATTGTAATGTTTTTTTACATGTCATGAAGTTTAATTAAATTGGTAATTTTGGATTGATTCCATAAAAAATCATTTCATTTGATCGGGTTTATTTAATCAACCCATTGATCCTTCATTGTGTGATCTAAATGAAAAAACTAGACACTAGCCCCATTTAATGATATGTAGTAATTTGATTCAAGAATCAACAAAAATAGATAAAAAATGTGGATCAAAAATATGAATATCATAATTAAAAAACCCAAATATATTTGAAAAGTGATAAATATAAGAAACACTCTTAAATAATCATAAATTTCAAAACATGACCATTACAACATAAATATGAAATTTTATAGACAACATGGTAAAGGAGGATATTTAAAATTTATGAATAAATATATATCATTAGTGCCCATTGCTCCCAAATATCAAGATAAGACATCCTACACATGTACATTTGATAGATTTTCATATAAAATATTGTCCTTTAAATTTTTCAATGAACTATGATCTTTTGAAAATAATGGTAATAATTTACTATTAATTAACTACACACTACCTATAAGTTTTCCATGATGAAATTATAGTTTATAAATCTTCCTTTGAAAAATTACTCTCAAATATGAATAATTTTTTTTCAAAAGTGTATTGGGAAAAATCATATTTAAAATTTCAAAAAATATCATTTTATGGTTGTAAAGGTATTATGTTTTTACATGTTATTTCAAAAAGTAGAATCAAGGAAGATTAATAAAAAATATTATTTCTTCTCTACCATATTCAACAAATGTTAAATATATCAGATCCTTTTTGGGCCATTAAGGGTTATACAAGAGATTCATTAATGATTTCAGTAAGATAGCATTGCCACTATCTAGATTACCTTGGAAGGATATTGAGTTTCTTTTTATGACTCTTATTGAAAATATTTTAATGATCATTAAAGAGCATTTAACACCTCTCTAATAATCATACAATAATACTAGGACCCCCTTTTAATCTAATGTGTGAGGCATCAAATAATGTTGTTGGAGTTATGGTTTCATAAATGGTGGATGGAAAGACAAAAGTAATAACCTAAGAATTAAGGATCATTGATGTTTCACAAGTTAATCACACTATGAGAGAGAAAGAGTTATTATTTTTTGATTTTCATTAGTGATGTTTAGATCTTATTTTATAAAAACTAAAGTAACTATCTATTATAATTATGCAACACCAGGGTATTTTTTGGAGAATGAAAATGTTAATCTAGGTATGGTGTTATAGATATTGTAATTTTAGATGTTTTAGGATGTAATTAAATATAATAAAGGTAATGAGTACCTATTAGATGATCACATAAGTAGATTTCTACATGAAACTAATGTTGAAATCCTAGAGGAGGTACCTTTGAATATTTACTAGGTCAGAAATAGTTTTTTGATTTTTAAAAAATATATATGGGATGATGATATAGTAAACTATCATGTTACCTTGAAAGTCCCATAAACTTTTAATAAATAAAATGCTTGAAAACAGAAGGATAACACAAAATACCATATGTTGGATGAATCTTATCCCTTGAAAATTTTCATTGATCAAGTGAAAAAATGTGTTTGGGATGGGTTTTATTGGATCATATTATATCAATTAAAGTGGAATAAAAACATTTTAAAGATTTATCTATCATCAAAAAATAAATAAGTAATGAAGAATACGAAACATAAACTAGCATACCACTTATCTATGAAACTCTATCTTGATATATTTATTTTGATATTGATAATTACTGCAAACTAAATAATTACCACCAATATAGGTAGAAAACTGATTAATAGAATCCTCATACCCAACAAGAGGATACTCGAACTCCAAATGTGTGCTAGCACATTATCCTTGAAGAAAATAAGATAATAAAGGAATAGTAAATCTTTAAAAAAGATAGGAAAATGTTGCACACACTAATAAGAGGACCCCATCATTTATATAGTCCTCCCATTATTCATGATGGGATTAGAGGGTTGGATGTCAATATATGGAAGTCAAAATGCATTACCATAAATCATGTTCATTGGTATTTCATAATAATTGTATATTTTAATAATTTTCTATGCCATAAAGAATAATATTAATGATTAAAAATTCAAAATAAACTAATCGGAAGATATCGAAGAAGAGAAAGTAGTCTATTTTACTTTCCACAAGGAATATATTTCAAAACGATACATATATTTCATACCTTTAATGATATCACTATATTGTTATTTGAACTATGAATAATATTCATATTATAAGATATAACCCAAGGTATATCATACAATATTATATACCTATTTCTAATACATATCCAATGATCAATCACTTTCACTGAAATCCCATGAGGACATTATGTAAAACTTCAAAACATTGTGAACCCATCCAAACTCCTTTGGATATGGTATCATAAAACTCTCTTAATTTTGGAATAAACACTTAGCCTTAAATTTTAACCCTTATTTTATTGACTAACAGTGTGATACTATGGGTCTTTGTAGCATTTAAAATAAACATGAAATCTCAATTTCCAAGATATAAGCAAATAGAGGCCTCTGAAAAATGTCAGTTCTATCCAAACTATAAAAGGTTTAGTGTGATATTTATCAATGATAATAATATCTCTTTATGAACATGTCCATTAAAATATATATCATTTACCTTTTAAGTATACATATATAATCCCTTTTTCAATGACATAGAGTGGCCAAAAGACATGAAACATGTAAATATAGTATGTTCCATCACATATATTCATGATTCTATAAAATTGATAGACCAACATGAATGAATATATCATATTTTATTTATCCATGTATATGATAACATCACATGTACCTAAACTAAGAATGAACATGAATTTAATTAGTCTAATAATCAAGGGCCCAGATTCCTTTTGTTTTCATAAATGTGGACAAACCCATCTTAGTTAGGCTTCAACCAATGACATGATAAACAACATATCCAACCACCACATGATTAGCTAAGCAGTAAGGATTTCATAAGAAAGGTATCAAAGTATGACCCTTATCATTATAGGTAACATTAAAATCTTTGGTGATAGGAATTCAAAATAAACATACACCCTTAAGTATACTAGTGACTATATTACATTAAATGTGATATACATTATAGGTCCAATCTAGATAATAAGACTCAAATTATTATATCACGAGTATACTCTTTGTATAGTCCACAAATATTTATATCTATTTAAATATTGTAATCACAATAATCTTTACATATCATCACAAACCATAATACTCCATGATGACTATTTTGAGGGATTACTCAATGTCTTAATTTGAGGGGATAATTATCTTTTCACTTCACATGATATATGCAACCAATGTAAAATAATGAAAAGTGAATATTACCTTTTTTATAATATAATATATTTTCTATTCTTAAAATCATTTAATATTTTCAAAAAAACCACACCTAATGACATGTACTATCATATTGTACATGATATACTTACAAACTAAACTTATGTTTACTAAAATTTTAGGGTTTTTAAAATCATTACATCTCTATATAATACCTACTATATCTATAAATAACTATCTGATAAAGATCACCAACTAAAACCCTTTATTGAGTGACATCTAGGAAGTAAGTTAGTTTAAATAATTATGATACTTCGAAATAATATTCCTAATTATTAAATCCTTGAATAAAGTTTTAAAACTCATTTACTTCACAACATCCATTGTTATAATGTTAATAACTTCTATTGTCTACTATGATCTCTTTCTAAGTTCATCATAATCATCCTTGAATCCTTTCACATCAAATATTTCCTTGAAATATTTTGGTATGTAATGTAACTATTTACCGACATATCTTAATCATTTTAGAATATTTAAATGACATTCACTTTGAGTGTAATAATCCTTTTATTTATTATAATTGTATTTTTGAAAGCATGAATATACTCTGACTAACCTCTTAGACACTATATTTTATTTAGAATATCGTGGTAAGATATGTGACCATTTTTACGTTAGAAACTAACTCTCATATCATCAATGGAGATATTTAACAAAATATTGTTCCATATAAAATATGGAATTTTATGTGTTGAATTATTTTCTAAAAAGTAAGACTATTATTTATAATATTCCATGGATGGTGGTAGAATCAAATCCCTTATATTTTAAAAAATATATGGATGAATTTTTTATCATGGGTAAATCTTTTTTATCCATATATTTTTCTGAGGTTTATTATTTCATTTGATGAATCATAAATTTTTTTTATTATATTATATTTTCTCACAATTTTTTTTGTTAGTTAAAATTCCTCTTATCATATAATTTAAATGAGATAACTATACACATACACTACTAAAAGTAAAATGACCATGATTACCTTAAAATCAATGATTGAAGAACCCTTATTTCACCATTTGATTATAAAATTCAAGTTATATAAACTCTTTCCTTGATTTTGAAAATATTTTTATTGAAAAAATATGCATAGTATACATTTGGTATCATATACACTTAAAAACAAATAATTAATTCTATAACATTAAATACTGACATATAATTTTCATGAAGTTTCTAAAACTCTTTCAAGTATTATGGATAATTAAATCAAATGTAATTAATACCCCATTTTCATTATAACACCTTTAGATTTCCATAAAGTTATATGGGTATTTGAAGAAACATTTTTATGCTCTATTACTAAATTTTCTTCTTTCAGGTAGAACTTTTCCTCACTTGTACTCTCAAAAAATTACCTAAACCTAGACATCACAGGCCCAATTCATTTATCCTCAATTATTTTAGAAACTTGGGAAAACATTTATAGAACAAATTCAAATTGTTGGAAAATTTCCAATGATGATTCCAGAATTAATTCCATAGCTAGATCTAACCTTAATGAAACATTTGGTGAGTCATTTTATTATAAACATAAGTATCTATTTCTTCCACCCATTTAAATACTTCAATATTATGTAACATAATAAAGTCTTCTCCCCAACACAAAAAATATTACTTTCTTAAAAATAGTTCTAAAATTATATACTAATATAAGAAGATTATTACAATAATCTTCTTCTATTCAAGGTTTTATCTCAATGTTATATTTCATTACGATGATGTCATTTATCTAGAACATAATATGTTATTATGTTTGTATCATGGTTTACTTAAAATTACTAATGAATGTTATTAAATGTGATCCCACTAAAATAAAAACCACTTTTAAACTCATAAAATCACTTGGTGGGATAAGATCAATATTTTACTAATAAACATGTTTCCTTGGAATTTATCTCACCACATATCAATTTAGGTTGTACATGGTGAGAATATTATCATATATGGATCTTGGATGGTTGAGAAGACAAAACTTTCTCCATTAATCATATATATAAACTCAACATCATTTCTCTTGTATCCTTATTAAGGGTTTTATAGATAAGTTTAACCCAAATATTATTGAGGGAT
Source organism: Viscum album (assembly GCA_963277665.1). Classification (NCBI taxonomy): domain Eukaryota; kingdom Viridiplantae; phylum Streptophyta; class Magnoliopsida; order Santalales; family Viscaceae; genus Viscum; species Viscum album. Next base: position 958,565,282 of record OY728138.1, on the reverse strand, counting down.
TTATTTACCTAATTCTTAGGGTTAGCCATTTCCACCATTCCTTACACAAGATAATCCCGGGACACCTTGATTTAGAAAAACCTACCCGGTTTAATGATCGAGGTCTTGATATGTGAAATATTTTGGAAGGAATCCAGCACTTAGTATTATTATAAGGGAATTAATATCACTATATTATCTCATGAAATTACCTTTACATATATTCAAACATATAATGATTTACGTTAGTATATTATTCCTTCTACAAATCCAATATGTTCATACCATTTTAATCTATAAATGTTTATACAACACATAGTTTTTTTAAAAACCAAATTTAAATTTAATAATAATTATACATATTTAAATTAATTCCAAGAATAATTTACATCAAAGTCCTTCATGTAAATACGTAGAATTGTATGAAATCAAAAATCCCAAAAGAGTAATTCTTGAGTGATAGATATCGAACCACCACTTTACTAGATAAGGAATAAGCCTCCAGACTAGTGATCAGTCTAACCTATAGAACCTATACCTAGGGATACTTTACTTAAGATTTAATTTAATTTCATCTTAATTCGAACACATAATATGTATAAACTATAATTAACTCTTTAATTCAATATCATAACCTAATACAAGCCAAAATCGAGGTAAAATAAAACTAAATCCATTATAAAAACTAGAATGTAATTGCTTAGATGCTTGTATAAAAATATTTAGAATTAACTTAAACATTTTTAAACCAAAGCATACATCACAATTCATAATATAAAAACTATATCTATGAAAAAATAATAGATTATTTTTAAAATAAATGAATAATTCATATATTACAATATGATTTAAACAATTTATGAACATTTCATAAATTAAAATGATTATAAATTTTTTTAATTTTAGAAAAACTTATGGAATTTATATAATTTTGAATATTAACATTTTTTATTCATTTTTAATATGGAAACCTTCATATTATTTGTTATATTGAATTTACTTCAAATATATCATATTAAATTATATATAAACATTTTTGTTCCAAGTAAATTATGTATAAAATTTATATACTCTAAATATTTTATATATAATATTATTTAAACATAGATTATATAATTTTTAAAACACCCTTATATATGTTTTAAAATTTTTTTCTCAAATTGTTCCTTAAATATGAATAATTAAAACTAATAATTATTAATAATTCATAATTTAAAATAAAATTCTAAATATTTGGCCTTTACTTTTTAATTTAAAAATAATTAATAAAATACCATTATAATTTCTATATAGACACTTTATATCCAAATTATATGAAATTTCATATAATACAAAAAATGTATTTAATATCAATAATTTCATACTATGTAATCTTTATTTCCCTATGTTTTATTCCTCCATGCATGCCCAAGAATTTACAAGTATTAAATTATCTATTAAATTAATATATACATAATTTCAAAATTATATAAGTACTTTATATTTTTGAATATTTAAAATGATTAGACAAATAAATAAACACTTTATTTATTTTTTAATCATGATATATAAATATTAATTTTTATATTTAATCTTGGAATGAAAATAATCTGTGTGGAATGAAGTATAATTAATTTTTTTTTTAAAATTATAAAAAGTATTCATTTTTAAAAAATTAATTTTTTTCATATTTGTATTATATTTTATTTAACATTAAATATTGGTCACTCTAAATAAAAGGAAAATGTTGGGTAAACTGTAATGTTTAGCTGTATAGTGGGGAAACCTTTATAATCTTACACTGGTCGTCTACCCTTTCTTACATGAGATTCGTGTCATAGCCAGAGATTGGATAAGTGCTAAAAAAATTTATTGGTCGCACCTTATATATATTTCTTGATGATTATTACACAATTATTGTAATAAATTTATTCTTTTATTTATCTTATGTTGGTGGACCAACTATTAATAATATTTCATGATATATTTTAGTGATAAAATTTAGCGCTATCACCTTACATTAGTGACCACCAACTTATGATAACAACATGAGTGGTCTAATGTACCTTTCTCTGGTCACCATTTGTTTATTATATATTATTATTTCATATTAAATGATAATAACTATCACATAGAATAACCTACTATGTGTTCCAAGTCATAATTAGTGACATCTTCTATATTGTTCTAATGATTTGATGCTCTATTTTTTTTGAGAGACCCAAACATTGACCAGTGGATACGACAATCCTTATCATAACTAATGATATAGAAAAATATTGGGCTATGATGAATCATATATTATGATTCAGATTTTCATACCCTATGATTAAGAAAAGCATAACCATGACATATTAATATATCCATATTCATCACAAAATCGATAAAAAAACATGTAGATTTGATGATGAAAGTAGATCTAATACCATTGATGGATTTTGTAGGATCCTCTCATGTCTATTACTATTGAAAAAATCCATTTGAAATGATTTATATATCATCATTGTATTAACATATAGGTAAGAACAACAAACATAAACAAGCGTACCTCTTATCCCACCAACTCCATCACAATACAATCAATTTGATATAGACCAGTTAGTGACCATTGAATCATTTTCAACTCAACAGCTATTACATTTACCAATCCTCATACACTGATAGAGGACCCCTTAACTCCAAATGTATGTTAACACATTCTCCTTGAAGATAATTGGATAATCAAATCAAAATAGAGCTTCAATGTGGCTTTTAAAATTACATGACATTTGAAAAAGGATCCACATATTTTATATATACCTCCCTTCATTTATGAAAGGAGTCAAGTGTGGTATTCCAATTATTGGTAGTGGAAATTCATTACCATAATTCATGACCATTGGTATTTGATAATTTTTGAATGTATCAATGATTTTTCATGCCATAAATGAATCATCTTAGGGATTCAAAAACAAAAGGAAACTACTTGGAAGTTATAGAAAAATCATATGTACTCGGTTTCTCATTTCATAAGACATCTAAATCCAAAAATATATAGTTATATAATTATTTTAAGGGTATAAATACATCATTATTTATGATATGAATCACATGCATATTGTATGATATGAGCTAGGTTATATAGTACTATATGATATGCTTATTTTTAGTTTATAACTAGTAGTTTGATAAAAATTGAAAAATAGTCTGATTTAATTTTTTTTCCACAATTAAGAATGTGGATTTCATTTTGAATCTTTTAAGATATTTTTTTGGAAGTAGTTTTGTTTTGACGAACATTATTTTGATATTTTTATGAATTATATATAAAATTAAATGTACTTATTTTGTATTTTTTTCTATATTATTAGCACTAGATTATGATTTTAAGTTAATATAAGTAAAACCAAATTTTTTATATGATTTTAGTGTTGTTTCATATTTTTATAGGTCGCATATTCTATATATGTTTAGGTAACCCATTTCTATAACTTTATCATAAAATCACTGATGGAGATGTATGGTGTAATACATAAGACCTAAAAACCCTACTGCCCACATACTAATGGCCAAACAGAAGTCAAAAATTTAAAAGTAAAGATAATACTATGAAAAATTATCTAACCAAATTTGAAGGACCAGAGTATAAGGCTGTAAGTGTCCTTATAAGAATATAAGAATTACTATATAACTCTAATTGAAATGATCACCTACAGACTAATTTTTGGTAAAACATTTTAGCTCGTAGTGGAATTAGAAATAAAAAATGATATATTTCTAATTGAATGAACATTGGATTTAATGAGTGTCAGTAATTAGATTGAATTATGCATTCAGTAGATAAATTTCACAATCCACACTCATTGGGACACTACTTTAGCCAATAGATATCTTGAGTGTGACTCTCAAAGCCCACCTTTAATAGGCCATGGGTTTAAAATAACATAGATTATATATAATTTCACACATATGGAATACATTACCCATTTTAAATAAAAAACGCATCATTATAAATAATATAAATGTATTTCCCAATTAACATGCATGAATAATATACATATCAATTCATGCCATGTCATATAAAACCAAGACACCAGTGGTGAAACAATAAAAAAGTCTAAAATATCCTCTATATCCCAAGAAAGGTATGATGTAAATTCATCCACCAAAAAGTATTATGTTTCCATATATAAGGTCACATGACAACTCTACCAAATCTATAAAAATAATTAAAAACAATTTATATAAAGATGGGGTGAGCATATAATATAGATGGTAGGAACCGTATGAGAATTCTTATGTTTCTATATTAATAAATCATGAAAATGAATTAGTGTGTGGAATATATAAAACAATACAATAAATCAAATATATATTCCACAAACTAAAACATCAATAAAAATTTGATTTCATGACTCATTACCCAAAAACATCTCATAAAACAAAACATTACAAAACTTCTATAAATGAAGAAACTCCTCCAATCGATATCATGAAAACCATGCATTTGTCCTCCCATAAGGACCACACAATAATAAATACATTTAGTTTTACACTCATATTAACATTGTTACAATATGTCCATATAGTTTTCCATACATAGAGATCTTGTTATAATATATATCCATTTTTTGGGACATTTTCCATTTGTAAGGACTCACTATTCTTTGGGTGTCCCCCTCTAGGACTCTCACCAACTAAAACCTACATTGATTGGGTAGTTTTCCACCCTGAGGGAATATTACTATATTACTAGGTGTTTAGCCTTATTGTTTCTCCCCACATCAACTTGTATCATCACTACCCTACATCACATAATCACTATAGCTATCCACATTATCTATACCATCATCATTATCATCATCATCATAATCATCAAGTATCAATTATGGATTTAGAAACCCAACATTCAATATATCCACCACCTAAGACACAATACATACCAAGTTTTGAGGAATATAACCACACCAAATAGATATACCATGATCCAACCTAGGTCCACCATAACTATATCCCAAGGAGTATATAATTATGCCTTGAATTTACAAAAAACTAAAACTTTGGACTAACATAATTTAGATCACATGGAGTGAATAATAGATCCTCACATTCACATGAAACCCCCAACAAGGATAACCACATTCCAAATCCTCTAGAGTAATTCACCATATCACTAACAGTCCTATTATTTTGGGAAATACTAATATTTACAACCACATCACTTTCCATCATACATTTGAAATACCTTCTCACATAATATATTCAACATACATACCCTTTACATGTTTATAACTCAATTTAAGAACACAATATAGGTTTATATAATGTTTTAAAATTTATTCAAATGTCCTCATTACTAATAACACTTCCTATAACTCCATTACACACCTCAAGAAAAGTATAAGAAGGCATTAAGTTTTATAAACCATGTTGAACATGGAATATCATTATACTAATATGACATGAGTCACATAAAATCTACACCACTCACATGTAACAAACTATAAAAACCCCCTCTACTCCATAATGTTGAAAATCCCCATGCCTATATGGCATGACACAAATTTAACACACTGAAATTTTTCCCACACATCACCCAGACTTTTAAAAACCTATACAAAGAGTGGCATGACCCCCTATACTAATTTAACACAACTTGTACCAAAATTTATAAAAAATATTAACACATTATAATTAATTTTCTATAATACTTCATCATTCATACTCAAAATTTAATACTAGGATTTATCAAATTATACACAAATAATAATACTAAATTTTCAACAAAAAATCCCTATCATAATAACCGATCTGATTATTCACATATTAATCATGAGAAATAGTTCACCTCAATAAAATCAATATCATATATCATACCATTATCTTATTTATTTAAATAAATTCAAAATTCCTTATGAATATATCAAATCAACCGTTAATAAAAATAATGTTTTAAAAAATCAAAATCTATTATTATTGAATATATTTTCCCATAAATTTATATAATTCATTTTTATTGTTTATCAATTACCATCAATAATCCACCATTTCATAAATCATTTTTATTTCAATTATTCATAGAGAGTAATTATTACTTCAAGATTATATTTATTTTTCATAGTTTTTTTCCATATTCATAAACTTCATCATGAATTATTATTAATTATATACCCATCATAAAATTAAAAAATCGTGGTTGTTTTATAAGGATCAAATCCTAGATTCCATGAAAAACATTAATCCTCAATATTCCAATGATTATTCATTAATATTATAATATGTTTTTCACCTCTCTATGATCCAACCTTTTACACAATTTACACAAACTCTAAAGAGAAAAGAGAAATGGGGAGAATTTATCTATGTGGTAAGATAATTTAAATGAGATCCAATTATCTAATTCTACTATAAAAACCCTATTATAATGTCCATAACATCTCTCAGTCAACTTTTTCTCTATATTTACAATTCAAATATCACATTAAATCAAAAAATAAATGCTGAGTTATGACCATGTCTAAAAAAAATATTTGAATTCCACATCCTATAATATTACATGTTATTTACACAAATAAAATAAAATATCACATAAATAACATTATTTATTTTATATAGAATAATCCATTAAAGACTAATTACATAAATACATAAATAATTAACTTAATTCCACCATCAAAAAATATTTTAAAAACACTAACTAAAAAAATTGAAAAAATACATCCCAAGGGTAAACATTACATATTGAGTTAATTGAAATTCTAAAAATTTCATTCTGATACTGATAAAATTATCATTTTAAACATTATAGCTAAAAATCCATAAATTTTCACAAATTTGAAAACATCAAATTTTTTGGTATCTACATTACACACCCCTTTAAAAACATTTTATCTTGAAAAAGCTTGGACTATAATTATAACAAGGTAAAAATAATCACATAAATACTTTTATTACTTCAACATTCATTTTCACAACAAAATTATACCTCAAAATATAATAAAAAACTCAAAAAAAAAAATGATTTATATTGAGCATACATTTGTGATTCCAATTTCCAAGTTGTCTCCTCTACATTACCATGTATCCAAAGAACTTATATTATGGGAATAAATTTTATATATTAAAATTTCTCTCTAAGATCTTGAATTCAACTAGATAGTAAAAAAGTCATATCATCCTCAATATTAACATCACTAAAATTAATAACAGATTAAGGATTATTATAATAATTCTTAATTTGGGACACATTAACACATCATGAATATTTTCTAACCACACTAGTATAATTGAATGACTTCAATACTTTAAAATAGAAAAAATGTGGGAGAAACTTACCTTTATTTCCCAAATATCATTATATACACCAAAGATAAACTCATAATAATATATAACCCCAATTCAGAAAACCAACTCTACCCTCCTATGATATTTATATAAATTATATCTATTCTATGTATTCTTCATGCGATCTTAAATTGAATTCACATGTTCTATCATGTCATATACCATATATATCCTAACTATAAACACCTCTCTAACCTCTTCCAAATATAAAAACAAAAAAATAGCCATCCATAAAAATACACTTAATGTACCATATAAATTGAGAAATAATAAATTTTATTAAAATAAAATTAAAAAAATATTTAATGTTCTTCCCAAGATCCTAAAAAATCAAGGATTTACACCCTAAACATATCCTATAACATTTGTATTATTTTTTTTGTTCAACCATTAGTTTTTATATTGAATGTGGTGATATGTCAAAATTGGGTACCATAGGCATACCATAATTCCTTTTATAACATTGATGAAAACTTGATATCATAATCAGAAATGGTAGACCTTAGTACACCTTGAATCTTTATGGCCTCCATCAAATAAAGCTTCACCAAATTATCCACAGATCTTGATTCATTAATCAATAAGAAATAATTTAAATTTTTCAATCAAACCATGATAACCAAAATATAATAAAAACTCTCAATATTAGAGTAAAAATTATAATAAAAACTATAAAAATATCCTCCCACTTTCATTGAGGATTTTTTTAGGTGTTCCAAAAAACCAACCAAAAAGTTATATTTTGATTTCACTTACTAGAATTCCAAATACCAAGTCATAAACACAACCAAATATTTATTCATTTAATTCCACTAAAACTACATATTCAATTTATAATATATTTTTAAGATAACAGGTTGTAATGGAAAATATAAACAATGAAACTCACTCAAAAATACTTAATGAATAGTCTAAGAAACAAATAACCACCCATATAATAGCTTATGACATTCCTTATACTCCTTCCAACATTAAAGAACATCAACATTCACTATTTTATAAAATTATACTTCCACTTTAAGATCCCTTATATAAGACACTTATACTTTATAAATCAATTAATATTCCACCATAAATTAATAAAGGAATTCTATATCAACAATAACATTAATTAAAAAATGAAAAGATTATAAAAACTATATAGCCTTCCAATCATCACTCACTTATGATAAAAAATAATAATAATAATTATGAATCAAATCATCAACTACAAAATTACCCATTCTAGGGGTAGATGTGATCTCAATTTCATAATATTAGTGAAATTATAACCATATTAATTTTTAAAAATTAAAATATTTTTGAAAAAAATACATATCTCAAGATATTGTTATTTTTATAAACCATAATGTTTTATCTATGAAAATAATTCATCCAAATATTCTTTTAAAAAATCGCCTGCACAATATCAAAATCATGAGTAGTATTGTTATGTATATAAATACATTATTTTCTAGACCTATAAGAAACTACTTCACTCACTTGTATTGAAACATGTAAAAATGTAAGATTAGACTCATTACAATATATCTCATAATTAATACCTTCTCCAAGTAATCAAATAAATATAGAAATTATTAATTATTCATATAAAATTTCAAAATAATATTAAAGAGCCTTTATAGAAGTAAATTCATTTTATTAGTAAAATATGATAATGAAGTTTCAATCTATGAAAAAACATGTACATATTTATATAATAACAATACAATACTAGGAAACTCTATATGTTAGAAATGTTCTTCAATAGATTCCACAAATTCTTTTCATCTACACTAGGTCCATTGTTATACCATGTTCTAAAATAACATGACCTATAAAATATGCCTAACACATCAAAAAAATAATACTTAGAAATAATATCATATAAATATTATTCCTTGAGTAACTCAAAAACCATCTCAAGATTATTTCTATGGTCATCCCTTGACTTAGAATAATCCAATATATCATCAGTAAAAGCCCTTAACAAATTATCAAGATAGAGTTGGATCACTCTATTAATATAAACTATAAACATAATAATATCATTTTTACTTTAATTAACATTACTACAAACCTAAAATCCCCTTATTTACATTGTAATGAAATTATAAGGCTTTCTTCATCATTAACTCTCATATAGTGATGATTGGATTATAAATTAATCATAGAATACAAATTATCAACATTTAATTTTTCAAAAAAAATGGAAAATGATAGAGATTCTTCACTATCACTTGGTTCGTCCACCTATAATATATATAAAAACTCAATCTCCCATCACCCTTATTTAATAATAATATTGAAAAATCCCATAGTTATACAATATGTCAAATAAATCCTTGTTATAATAAATCATCAATCATAATACTTATCTTCTAAAGCTATAGTAATGACATATGATAAACTTTAATATAAATAAGGGAAACACATGTATATAGATCAATGATAAACATAATATCACACTCCATAGGTAAACTTGTAACCTAACCTATAAGCATAATCTTTCAAAACTTGAGGAAGCTTTTTCATCTCTATATTGGATGAAAAAAATCATCAATATCACCAACTAATATTTAATATTATGTTTCTAAATCTATCTCTACCCCAAATGGAAATCTCATTCTTTAATAAACACCCTGACATAACCATTAAATTTAGTAAATATTTATCTTCTTAATAATAATTTAAATAACATTCAAAAGAGTAATATTTTCTCATCCTAAGAATAAAATCATATGGTTAAATTTGTAAAAATAATAATGTCTAAGAGAATCAATATCATCCCATGACTAGATCACAACTACACACCTTAGATAAATTTGTCTAACTATCAACTATATTAGTCGAATCTAGTGTCCTTTAATGTTTTTCTAATATAAAATTTGAACCATAAAATAAGGAAGGGGTGCTGAATAAATGCAACGCAATAGTACCGATCAAAATAGAAACAAGAGTTTATTAAATTAAATTTATATTTTTAACCACCTTTGAACCCTCCCTCTCTTGAACCATTATAGCATAAAGTCATCCTATAAAAAATAATCCTCTTTTTCCCCAACTACATACCTCTACCTCCTTTCAGGACATCTCTCCACCATTAAGGATGTTGAGCTCTCCCATTATGTTCACTTCTAGAACAACCCAATACTAGTGGTCCCAATGTTCATATATCTTGTTACTACTATGGAAACAATGGATGAGTATACTGATTAAAATGATAGTGTGGTCCATTAATAGTAATTATATACTCATTCATCCTTTGGAGTCCCTAAAAAGATGGGTATATAGACTAGAGATAACCCAAACCACTAAAAGATAAATATAAAAACATTTGGGTCACACTAGAAAACTATATACTACACATACCATCAAAATTATATCATTTCAGAATACAAAATTCATGGAATTTCATGTACCTTGATTACTTAAAAAATCAAGATCTTTGATCTCTAAATCCACTTTGAGTAATCCCCTTTTAGGAAATCTCCAGGAAAAATCTCATCTTGATAAGAGAATATCCTATTTCATAGACTAATATATTGATAAAGGAACTTAGAGAAAATATCCCCAACTATATATAGATATAAATCCTAAAATATCTCTAAAATAAATAAACCTCTTATTCTAATCAGAAAAAAATTAGAAGAATAATGAATTTACTCAATAAAACTCATAGAAAAATCCAAAATAAAATAAATTTTTTGATATATAAGAAACAAATACTGATAATAATACAATTTAAGAGTATGTGATTAAAAATATTTCATGAAAAACTCTCAAAAACAATTCTACCTAATCATATACATATTACAAGATGATATATATAGTTTCCCTAATAGATGTGAAGAACTATGTAAACACAAACTGTTAAAGGAAGATAATGCTCATCTCCCATTTAGATTTAATTAAATGTTATCTTAACCTATTATATCAATGCACAAACTCATGAATAGAGATAACCCCATAATGCTTTGTAAGATTCTATTCTTGGAACTCACTCAAGGATATCTTTTAAGCATGTACATACTCTTAGTCTACCCTATGATAAAAAAACTCATTAGTTTGTTAGACATCATTATAATGAACCTCAAGATGGAATTGAAAAACCTAGATAACCATAAAATTTTAATCTAACCTTATCCGAAGTATATTTATGAGGAATATATAATAATACTACCAAATTTTTACCCCCATATAAATATTAACCCTAAGCACAACACACAAAATAATAATAATCTAAAACTATGTGATGAATGAATCCACACATATCAAGGTATCCTCAGGTCATCATACTATTCATTGAGAAATAATCTATAGGTTATAGATTAATCACATATATTATAATGGGAATTCTCTATAAAGTTGTTTTCTTAGTTCTATTTCATATACTAGGTTTATGTACTATTTATACCTTCTGAATCATGTAACTCTCACTGATTCATACTCAATAATCCACCCCAAAACACTTTCTCCAATACTAATATATCATGACCCCCTTAAATAGGAAATGGGTTGGATACTGGTACCAAGGATATTTGATCAATTGTATGTGAAAGGATTTACCATGTTTGAATAAAAACCTAATCATTGAATATCAAATATAATTTAGAAGTAAATGTTTGATTCATTATATTCCTCCTTTAAAAAAATCTAATAGAATATTTTATTTTGATCAAAAAAAAATTTATCCATAAGGTCTATGGGTAGATAAGAGACAATATGGTGAACTAAAACTTCATATTTTCCAGTGGAGAACATAGAAGAAATGATTCCCACGGTAGTGTATATCAACATTACTATGAATAATATAAGGTAATTTACCAACCACAATACATGAATAATGTTTATCAATGAATTTCATGTCATATCATACTAATCCCCAAGTGAAAAAATAATCACAAAATCTATCATCTCTTATATAACTCATGTAGGGTATAATGAAAATGTTTCTACAAAAAAGTATCATGTATCCAAAGATAAGGTTTCCCAACACCACCAATAAACCTATCTAAATATTTTTTAAAAATATTTTATATAAATTTTGAGTGAGAATATAAATATAATATGTAAGTTCCTTCCCATAATTCCTATATATGTATATGAATGAAGCATGATAATGAATCCATGTATGGAATAATAAAATAAAAAACAATTAAAAATATATTCCCTAAAATTAAACCATCCAAACTACTTTTATTACATGAATTACAATACAAAAAATTATCATTACACAAAACATATCATATATTATATTAAATAAAAAACTAAAACCAATCCATATCCTAAAAACCATCAAATTTTCCACCCACATAGATTTAAATATATTAAATCCATGTATATGTTCTCTTATATGGGATTTCATAAAATATATCCATATTTTTATATATATGGATTTTTCTATAATATATTTCTATTGGTTTGGTAATTGTACACTCAAAATAACTTTTACCATTATCTAGGTTTGCAACCTTATGGGGTATTTCACATTACAAGCTTCATTTTTTGTGAAGTTATCTTCCCTTAGGGAGTCTCACTATATTACTAGGTTCCAATCCTTAGGGATTATCCTCCCCATTTCCTGCACAACCACTATCATACATCACATAAACACCATAATAAGACACACCATATATATCATCATCATCACCTCCACCACCACCACCTCCTCCACAACCTTCAATTATTTTGAATAGAATCATAACCGAAAATCTATTCTATCTCTCTCTTAGGAAACCAAACACAAAATTTCCAAGATAATATAACTAACCATATAAATATAACATGATCCCACATAAATCCACCAAATCATGAACCTAGAGAGTAAATAACCATGCCCAAAATTCAAACCAGACTCCCATCTATGTATATCACAATCCAGACCCTAGTTAGTAAATCACCATGCCACCCATAGACACTATACTCCCTCATAGTTTAATAAAAATCTAAATAATAAGGATTAATTAACTTTTTTAATAGTATTTATTAAATTTTGTGTAATAAAAATATATACATCCTATTCACTAGACATCATACATTAAAAAATCCTCTTCACATAATCAATTTATCTATCACACCCTTTTCTAATTCAAACATTTACTTAAGAAAAAAAATAGTGATTTATTAAGGGTTTATAATATATTTTAATACCATGCCAAATATAAACTAATCTGAAAACTCCACTACACACTATAATAAAATTAAAATAAATAATCTTGTTATACGATCCATGATAAATATAGTAAGTCACGGTGATAATCTCACACGAGTCATGTCAAATCTACACCACTTCAATGTAACTCAAAAATAAAAGTAACTATACTCTAGAATGTGTCATATCCCTATGTCTATGTGATATGATCCCAGTGTAACTCACTTTCACTTCATCCCATTCTATCACTAACACTTAAAAAAACTTTTTAGAGATTGGCATAACCCCCATGATGACTTGGCATGAGCCATAATATATGCTTTAAAAATCATATTAATCACCCTTTGGATATTTTGAGCATTAATTTATAATTTTGGGCTTAAAATTCAATATTATAATTTTTCATATAATTCGCATATAATCATAAATAAATTTAAATAAAAATTATGTATTATAAAAACTCATCAACATATTTATATAATAATCTTGACAATAAATTCACATCAATTTTATAATAATAAAATATTATAATATTTTACCCTTTCTATAAAAATATTAAATATTCATTATCATTATATCATTCCATCAAAATCCATAATTCATTATAACAATTTTCCAATTCCCATTTACAATCCACAATTTCATAAATCATTTTAATTTCAATTATTCAAATATAATAATTATTCAATCAAATTCACATTCATAATTATTTGTTTTCTTTAGAAAAATCATAGTTATTCAGAATGATAAATAAAAAAATGAGTAATATTATCCAATACCTCGATTAAATGATGAAAATTAATCCTCAACCCTACATCAATTGTTTATTAATATTTGATTCTTCATTCACCTATTTATTTTATCTGATATGATACATCATTCCTATAAACATAGTGAAAAAATATAAAAGTATAGAATTGATTTTGATGGAAATTTATATCATATAATAGCCAATTATTTAATTCCCTCATCAAAACCCTATGAAAATATCTATAAAATCCCACCATTGACTGTCTCACACCCTATCTACCATACAAACCTCCCATTAACAAGCTGGTCAGATTTTGAATCCTGACATGGTTTAAATAAAAATATTTAGGATCTACATCCTGTAATATTCCATTTCAACACCGCCATATATAATAAGATATACTATATATCATATAATTTAATTTTTAAATATAATCCACTAATATTTTATTATATAAATAAAAAATTAAATAACTTAATTCCACCTTACATTATGTTTTCAAAAAAATTACAACTATCAAACAAAATTACGAAAATACCACCTAAGGATAAATATCATAACCTAAATCCAATAAAACTTTCAAAATTCATCACGGGGAAAGTGAAAATACGATTTTATATTTTATATCTGAAAATACAAAAAACTTTACAGACAATAAAGATTATTCTTTTCTAGGTCTTTATAATAGAAGTTACCAGGATAGAAGGTTTTGAATGTTCAATGATTGTTGGGAAAAAATATCTGAAGGAAACATTGTATTGGTTTTGGGTTGATTATGTTTGTTGAAAAATAATTTTTACATGATCAATTGTGGAGTTCCATAGATACATTAGAAAAGGTATCTTAAAAAAGATCCAATATAGAGGAACAATTTTCCTAGTGGTGGTAGAAAAAATTGCACATACAAAATGGCACCGTTTCCACGTGTTCGCCAAATTTTTTTGGGTCCAAAATATGGGGGATGGAAAAAAGTTTTTTCTTAAAAGGAAAAATTGTTTTATTAAAGTAAAAAAGTTCCAGTCAAGGGTGATGGTGGTTCACAATGTTTTTTGAATGTGAATTTTTAGGACTAACACATCAAAATACAACAAAATAAAAAATTACACCCAAGTTAGGAATGTGTGTGAAAGATGGTTTAGCATGACACCAAGATATAGAGTTTTACACACCCACAAAATTGTGTTACACTACAAATAAAACATCAAAAAATGAAGTTCCACACTCACATAGAAATTTCATGCACATATGAAGGAACGTCAGAAGTTTTCATGTAGGGTTGTTGGGTCTATAAATATTTGGGTACCCTCCTCATTTTAGTATCTCAAAGCATAGAGAAAATCGGGGATCTGAATCATGTACGAGTTCCACACAAATCATAAAATCCACATGAAAAAATAGTTACATGAAACAAAAAATCAGTTATTATTTTTTTGCAGTAAAGAAGTAATGTTTTTATGGCCAAGGGAGTTGCACGTAAAGTGTAAAAGTTTAATCCAAAAGGATGTTGCGTGAAAAATAAAGGTTGCGTGAAAGTTGGGAGTTTTGAGACTAAACTTAAATGTTGCATGAAAGGTGGTAAAGTTTCATACAATATAACCAATGGATACATGAAAGAAAAAATTGTGTGAACCAAAAGGTATTTCCATCTAAATAGATGGTAATGTGGTATGCATCAATTGTATGAATTTAAGACTTCAACAAAGCATCTTCCAACATTTGAGGATGTATTAATTATTTCTAATGAACGAAACTACATGTCCATAAAATATGTGTGAATCCTATTAAGAGAACTGCTCAAAGGAAGAGGAAGAAGGTAGTCCTTTCAACCGATAATGATCCATAGAAGGAACATTGATGAAGTTACCCTTGAGAAGCAGTGATTTTTACCTAAATATTATAATGGTAGCGAGTCTTGGGATATAATTTATTTATCCTGAACCACATTTTGGATGTGGGGATTACTGTATTTGGTAAATCAATTCATTTTTATTTCGTGATCCTTGGATTTAGCCCAGTGAGGGTGAATCAAGTTAAAATCGATGTGTACTTTTGCTTTCTCTCATACTTTACTTTCACTACATCATCATCAGATAAAAAACGGAAATAATAAGATCAATATAAAACATTACGAAAAAATAGAGTGAACCTTATAATAAAGAATTCAATATTTAGTGGGTTATAAAGAATTTAGATAAGACTATCCATACCTTGATTCATCCACATCCCACTCGAGGTATCTAAGCACATTTTAGGCCTAAAAATGGTATCAGATGGATTGATTTATGTTATTAAATTTGTTTTCTCCGACTTGATTTAGTCTATTGTTGAAATTAATGTATTAGTCTTCACTAATCTCATTCTTCCCTGAAAAAAGGATGAAATTCAATGAAGAAGTAAAAGACCTGTGGAATTTCTCAATGTGAAAGTATCTATGGAAAGAGTGTGATTTAGTTGAAGGAAACAAAACAAATATGTGGGATAATGGTTTGGATGAATCATATAGTGATGAACCTGATATTCTATGAGATGATGGAACAAATGGTGATAATAAAATTTCATGAAGACCAAAAGTGGAAGTTTTCCACAAATAGGGAATTGGATCAGAAAATGACTGAAGAAAATAAATATAAAGATATCTGGATCCAAGTGTAAGAAATTAATGTAAAAAAGTTTAGATGTATAAATAATAGAGTTTTTTAGGTGGCTAAATTCTAAGGGGGAATAATGAATATCAAGTTGACGAATTGAAAAATATGTCCACAGAGATAGAAACACTTAAAGCTGATGACAATGGAAAAAACCTAAAATCAAAAGAAATTCATAAGTTGGTATCCAAAAATGATAATCTTGATACAAATAATTCATAACTAGTACCTGAGAATCAAAGGATACAACAAGATAATGGGTGATTCGAAGACTCTATCTCAAATGAATTTTAAAATAAAGTAGAAAAGTGACATGTTGGATAAAATCACAAGAGAATTGGATTATGAGATGTGTAGTGGAAAGATTCTCAAGAGAGAACTTAATGTTCAACTTGAATAAAGGGGAACGATTCAAAAATTGGGAGAAGAGCTAGAATCATTCTAGAAAGAAGTGGAGAAATCTAGAGTCATTAATAATCCCAAATTAATGTATGATTTTCATTTAATATTTGAATGTCCTCCAGAAGGTAATAAGGAAATTAAAAGTAAATATTTTATTTATGAGGAGAAGTATAAAAGGATTGTCTCATCCACATGTCCATGCAGTTTGGGAAAATATTATATTGGATATGATAAACTCTCTCCCAAGCATGAGAGGAAAAGAGTTTTGAATAGTTAAAGAAATAAGAAAATTCATTTAAGTGATAAAAGAATACCTAAAAATATCTATTCAAAAATTGACGACAACATGTGATTTTTTTTGGGTTTCATGGAAATATTTCAAGTTTTTGTTATGAAGATTTTTAATATATTTTATTTTGTTAAAAAAACTATTTCTAAATTTGAGAAAAAGTAGTAGCTTCTTGAAATGTCTAAAAAGAACATCTCTTTGAAGAAAGTATCCATTAGATGCTATTATCTGGGAAGAAAGGGACACACCATGAGTATGTGTCAAGAAGCCAAGTGGATCAATGTTAGAAGATGAACTTTTGATGAATATCATCTCAAAAGATAAATGACGAAACAAGGTATATTTTTAATGGTAGATTCTTTATATGTTATAATCAAAATAATTTAGAAATATATTTCAGCTGGAATAAAGCAGGGAGGGAAAAGGAAATATAAATTAAATCCCCAACCCGAGTGGTGTATAATAATATATCCTATACTGGAAGAAAAAATGATAAATTGAAAAACAAGTTTAACATATTAAAGGAACCACCAGGAGATCAATTAAAGGTTTATCAAGAACCTCCTCTGTTACACTCACAACAACTCTCTTAAAAAGAATGTGAATGAATATGGAAGAAAACTGGAGGAGATACTCTAGTTGTGAGTAAGAATAATGTATATTCAGTAAAGGGCCCACCACCAATAATAAATAGTGTTGCGACTCGAATAATTGATAAAAGAAAAATGAATAAATAAATTCATGAAAAAATTATATTTCATTCTACAAGGAGAGAAGTTAAATCATGAAAAATATCCATCTAATGGAGGAATAAGAAAAAGTAGACAACCAATGGAAGGATTTTGGCTCAGTGAAATACTCATGAGAAATGGAATTTTGGTGGATCATTAAAGAAGGATTTTTTTACAAGTGGGTTTAAACCCCAAATTGTTAAAAGGGACAAGCCTAAAAAATCTACATATCATAAGAAGACTAAGAATTTGGGTAATGAATGTCTAGTTATATATGTAGAGAAGTTAATATTGGTAGGAAAATTGGAATAAGAAGAAAAAGAGTATAATGATTTGTAAGGAAGTATCAAATGGTTGGTCCATTAGGACCAAATACAATCCTCATCTATAGGATTATAAATGTACCCCACTGCCTATGTGTTTAGATGCTATTAACTGTTATTAAAGTGTTTCAGTTTTTGATGGGAGATAAAATCCAAGGAGAAGTTTGATCAAAATATTTAAAGTGGTGATGTGATGTGGTCCATAATGTCAACTGATTCAAATTAGTTACTAGAGATAAAGAATAAATCTATAAGAATTTTTTGAAAGGAGTAAAAGGAATTTGGATGATTGATATGTATTAATGTAATTGTGTATAATGGATAGTTATGGTGTTATTAACTTTATCTCTTGTTTCGTACACTATTTTATGACTTAGTTGGATTAGTGTTTTGTTTATGGAACATTGATAATTGGTAAATTCAAAAACTGAAAATCTTATTGAAGGTACCTTCCACTAGAAAATTTTATTGATTTAGAGAGGTTTCTCAGACCCACTTTCTCATTAAAGAAATGATATCAGAGAAAAATAATGTTTGTGGTTCTAAATAGTGGGCCAAAAACCCTGAAGAGTTACATATCATAGGGGGGAATTATATCTCCTAATCACATTCAAATATAATAATGGTATAAAAATGATGAAAGATTGTGTTGACTTACATGAATAAGACCAATAGGGGGAGAAGCAACAACATTCATTTATTTCATGATTATCTATTTTGTTCTAAAAATATGGTATCAACTTATTGTTTTCAGAATACCACTAAGCCGTGAGAGAATATTAACAGTGTTTCCAACAATTTTTCTCATAGATATCAAGAGTAATTAAACATATGAAATTAGTTAAAAAATTAGTATTAATGATTGATATCCATATAATTCTAGAGACTTTTCATTGGATATTGTTTTGATACCAATATATAAAAATTTCATTGGAACCAAATGGGTCTATTTAAATAAGATGAATGGATATAGAATAGTGATTTGAAACAAATAATAACTAGTCTACAAAGGATAATCCCAAATAGAGGGTATTATTATTGATGAAAAATTTGCGCATGTTGCGAGACAATATACAATCAAATTATTATTGGTCATAATGGTGCAAAGAAGTCACAAAGTTTTCTATGTAGATGTCAAGTCAATATTTCTGATTGGGGTTTTAGAAAAATAAATTGATATTGATCACCCCAATGTTTTTCTCATCCATGAAGATGAGAATAGATTTTTTCAGTTGAGAAAGGTTCTATTTGGATTGAATCAAGCACCAAGAGCTTGATATTCAACGCTTGATCAATTTTTAAAGAAGCTTGGTGTTCGGTGTGGTGGATTTTGATATAATATTTATGTCAACAATGATATTAATAAAATTATTATGGTTCTAGTGTATGTTGATGACATAATATTTGGAGGATCAGATGAAGTTCAATGTAATAAGTTCTCCAAATTCATGAAAAGTGGGAATGAAATATCCTTGATTGGTGAACCAAACTTTTTCCTTGGTTTACATTTGACACAAGGAAGAAATTACACATTTATATCACAATAAAAATATGCCAAGGAGGTTTTGAAAATATTTTGAATGTAAAATTCCAAAGAGGTGAATAATATATTGGATACCCAGAAGAAACTATCATGGGATGATGAAGGAAATTCATTTAATGTGATAGAATACTGGAAAAACATTGGAATTTTATTATTCTTGATATAGATAAGACTTGATATTGTTTTTTACACATGAAAATAAATAAGATATCAAATTAATACTAAATATATCCACTTGTAGTAAAAATAATAATTTGGTATATTAAGGGAACAATGGATTTTTGTTTGATGTACAATGAAAAATATCATCATGAGTCACTGGGTTATATAGATGTAGACTGGTATGGATCTAAAAATGATAGAAAATAAAAGTTAGGTGGTTAATTATATCTTGAAGGATTATAATTTTTTTTCATAGAAGAAATATGTTTTCATTTCATTGAGAAATGAAGAAGAATAATATATTGTGGCCACTCAATATTTCATGTAGTTATTTTTGATGAAGTAGTAGCTTGATGATATGTGAGTTCTAGTGAAGTATCTGATGGGAATCCATTGTAAAAATTCCAGTGTTATAAATATTAGAAAAAAACAATCCATAATTCAAGGACAAATCAAATTAAAATTAAGTGTCATTTTGTCAAGGAGAATGTTGACTAAGGGATTCTAGTGTTAGAGTATGTGCCTATAGAACTATAGGTTGTAAACATTCTGACAAAGGCCTTACACAAAGAACTGTTTGAATAACATTTATTGGATCATGGAGTTCAGTTGACTACCTAGACTTGAAAATGTGAGGACGTGGGATCCCCTCTTCCCGAGTTATTATCTTTTTTCTAATGTGATGGTCTGTGTTCTTAACCCTATGGAAAACAAAAAAAGGAGTGACCTTTGGGTTTCGTCAACAAAGGGGGATAAGTTAGGGCTATAAAAGGGGTAAAATGTCTTAATCAAGATAGAATAAGAACTGATAGGGAGGGTAGCAAAGAAGGGGGAGTTTTAAATCTGATGATGAAGAAGAAGAAAAATTTTGAATGAAGAAAAATCATGAGAGAAGTTTGTCATGGTAAAAGTTTATGGTATATGGATAAATAATGGTGTATTCTTGAACTCCACATGTTGTGATACAATTGGTATCAAAAAATAAGTTACTAATTGACGTACTTCTCATGATACTCTTGTTTATCACATTGAGCATGGATCATATGGTCATATAGTGGGTGTTGGGTAAATATCTGATCACTATATGGAATGGAAATAAGTGAGTTTTAGTCAAATTTAGAAGAAGATTTAATGTGGTATCCAAATTTTAAGAGTTTCCAATAAACCCTATGGGGGGGATTGTTGGTAAAAAATCCATCAAGCCAACATTGCCATGTTTTTGTGTTGATTGTGTTTGTTGACAAAGAAGGTTTCCATGATTAGATATAGAGTTCTAGAGATATTGTTTGGCTCAGTATTTTGAAAAAGATCTAATATAGAGTAATGGATTTCATAGAGGTGGTATAGAAAATTGTGCATACATGGTGGCATCATTTCCCAGTGTTTTCCAAATTTTTGGGGTCCAAAATCTAGAGGATAAAAAAAGGCATTTTCAGTAATGGATTTTTTTTCATGTAAAATTAAAAAAAATTCACTGAAGGGTGAATGCATAGTTACCATAACCTTTTACACATATCATTACATAATTATAATCATAAGTAAACTTCAAATTATAAGCCAAGGATCGTAAATTCTAGTATCTTGGATAATTAGGTACATAAAACTTATAACATGGAACTAAATAAAACAATTATTTATTTAATTTTCATAAAGAGATCATAACTTCCACTATGCTCAAACATCTTCATAGGATAACTTAGGGATAACATCAACAAAGGGATGATCTAAAAATCATAGTAAGGAAATAAGCATAAGAATAAAGCTTTAGCACATGGGTTAGAAGGCCTGAAATAATGATACTGAAAGGAATAAAAAATATATAATCATAACTGTTGGTTGGAGTAGAGTACTAAATAGGGGAGTGTAATGAGTATCTATAAAAATTTATATTTGAAATTTTTTCTTAAAAGGTTCCCCAATAAAATGAATACAGCGCAGTTAATCAAGGTAATATGGTTATGAAAGATTGACTATTCAAATAACTTCTCAAAAGATTCATTGTTTCTTAGTAATCTCAATATCAATTATCGATATTACTCATGAAGCTATTATAATAAAGAAAAACAATTATAACTTATGTCAAAGATTAACTATAAAAGTAAATCTAGTGATTTCTGAACTATAAAGTATAACATAGATAACTAAATTAAGCAACACAGCAGATATAAAATAAGTGGTTCAGTCTCAAGAAGATACCTAATACACTATAATTGGAGATCAACTTCTATAAAGCAGTTTATATTAATAAACTTGATCCACACCCTGGATCAGGGTAAACAACAGGGCATAGGACTGTCCAAGCCACACGACCTCTTCAAAATTTCTTTGTGGGTATAAACTACAAGGTCACACATGGACCTCTTCCACAATTATCCGTGGGAGTAAAAAAATGTTAAAATATATGAGAGGAAGGATATATTGTATCCTTTAGTTTAGTGCAGAAGATAGTGTGTGTTGTAATGTAGACACACACACACACACATTGAACGAAATCTAAAAAAATATACAATATATAAAAGATTATTAGATAAGGTTAGAAGTACTCTAGGTGTTGTTATATGTATCTATGGACTTCTAGGATAAAGAAAATGCAAGTATCGAGTCCTATTGCAAGAAACAGAGTATCACAAGTCTGGTTCTTTGGTTTCCAATTAGATATGGGTCGTGTTCTTCATGGAGTTTATTTTGCGAAGTTGTTCTTGACTTTGATCTATGGTAACCTAGATTTTGGATTCATGAATGCTTCATTTGTTCTTTAGATGTATATTTTTTCATGTGTCAGTTATTTTCTCAAGGATGCTCATGCTTCTACTGCTACTCCACTCCTTGATTCAGGGCCACACTTTTCTTTTTATTCTTGGAGTTCATGTGTTGGAGCTGACAAGATACATGTTTTCTGCACCTCATACCTCATACTATCAGGTGACATGTATATAAAGAAATATTTATTATGTCAATGTATTTAAAAGACTCAAATATGACTATTAGAAATTAAATTAAAAACTAAAAAATAGATTAAAGAACGGTGTCACAGTCTGTCTGGAAATGGTGTCACTTGGAAAAGGTGTCCCCACAAAACGATGTCTTCTTCTTTTCCTTCGAGCAGTTAAACAGTTATGATGGCATTTTTTTATAGAGATCAGTAACCAGTAGAACATATGAGGTATTAAGAATACATTTTATGGTCCTTTTACAACCTTTGATCAGTGTCTTAACAAGGAATTGGTGTCACAGAATTCAACAGATCTAAAACTAGTTATGGTGTCTGATCATGGTGTCTAGGTCACGGTGTCTGGTCATAGTGTCTGGTCAAGGTTTCTAGTCATGGTGTTTGGGTCACGATGTCTGGTTATGGTGTCTAGTCATGATGTCTGGGTCAAGGCGTCTAGTCATAGTGTCTGGTCATGGTGTCTGGTCACGCTGTCGGGTCACGATGTCTGGTCATGGTGTCTAGGTCACAGTGTTTGGGTCATGGTGTTTTGTCACAGTTTCTCAGACTTAGCAAAATATCTGTATATAGACTTAAACAGTAATATTTATTGAATAAATTAGACTTAATCATTCATAAAATAAATTCATTATAAAACAAATTAAATATATTTTACAATAATAAAACATGATTTATAGAAATTAAGATATTGGGTAGGTTACAATAATCAAACATGAGTTGAGACAGATTAGATAGGATTAACAAGATTTACAAGATTATTAACAAGATTTACAGAATGTTTAAGATTTTTGATCATTAAAACATGATTAAAACAGAAGCAATCCAACAATATCCCCCTTTATTATGATCACAGATCATATGAGTGAGATATTTGTTCTTAGTGTACTGACTCTCCCTTAGTGTACATGTCTCTCCCCCTTTTGGGATTATCAAAAAGTGTACAACATAAATAAGAGAATAGACAATAAAAGATCATAGTGCATGAGATGGAAAAAGATGTGTCATTGCAAATAGTAGGAAAAAAATAAAAAAATATACCTATCAAAAGATAGTGTTCACTGTTCTTCAACACTGAATGTCTTCTCTTTGCCCTTGGCAGTAGTATCAGGAGATTCCATAGGATAAAAGGTAGAAGTTGAAGAAGGGAGTAAACCAACTGTCAGAGAAGGAATAGGGAGTCCTTCAAAAACATAAGGGGCTAAGGTAGGTTTAGTGGAAGACTGAGGAAATTTTTGGTCAAGGATAACAGGTCTGATCTAACTCAGAGCCTGAGAGATAGACATAGAGGTAGAGAAAAAGGTAGTGGATGAGGAAGGGAGAAAACCAGGCGGTAAGGGTGCAACTGCAGAAGCCAAAATAGCAGTGCTCTATACCTGAAGCTAAGGCCTCAATAACTTGATGAAGTCATCAATAATCTCACCATTATACTCCATTGCTTTCTCAAAGTCATATTTTTATCCTTGAACTTGTCTAAAAATGGAGTTAAATATTTTATCTTTTAAACATGAGTTTTGAAATCTTGAGTGACAGGAGGGATTTTTAGATTCTATATAAGGTACTTGAAATGGTTTGTCATATCATGCTTAGAAAAAATCATATTGAAGTATAAATCCACATTCTTAGTAATTTATTCCTGAGAATCATTTTCAATCATGGAATGATTTCTTACCGAATCTATAAAATTTTCTCTATTCTTTAAAACAGTAGACAGAGACTCTTTGTCAAAGCCACTTTGCACTGATTGAAGTTCTTCCTTAACAATAGTTCTCAGTATATCACTATCAAAGGAGGGTTGAGATGATAGTCTAAAGGTACTATAAGTTGTAATAGCGGATGTAAGGGACTTTAGTTGATTTAGAACTTTTTTAGACATCCCTTATACTCATGAGTCAATTTTTTGAGACCAATAAAAATCTCTCTCATTTCTCGTACTATTCTTAGGTTTCTTCCAACCACCTTTTCATATAATGAAGTTATATTCAGTTGAATTATAGAGACAACTTCCTATGGAATCGTACCACTAATATCCTCAATAGGATGAGAAACATGATCTGGTCTTGATTTCAACACTCTCTTCATATCTTCAACCATAGCTCTGAGAAACTTCACCTCATCATTTAATTGTTTGTTATCAATTCTGACCTCTTGAATTTCATGAATCATTTTTGGCTGAATCTACCATATGATCTTTTCTAACAACAGGGTTGCATCTCTTTCACTCAAGTTTTTCATAGGAGCATGTTGAGTGTTCATGATATTTTCACTCCATCCAATAAAATAGCTCACAAGGTATTAAAATAATCCTTACTAACTAAGGTAAAAGATTCTTGTGATGGTATAGGAATAGAAGCTAAGATAGGCTCATGTTCCTTTTAAAAAATAACATCAAGAGAAGAGACTGGTGTCAATTGAAACACTATAGACAGATCTATACATTTAACTGAGGCTTCTTGGGAATAATTCACATCAAAGTATCTAGGGAATTTATAAAATATATCTACAATGATTTAATCAACTGGATTAAGAACTTCAACACTTTCAAGATTAGGATTCTGCTCCCCCTCAACAAGTGCATCTCTCACAGGACTAAGATATTCAATTATTTGATCTATTTACAATATTTTATCCCTAATAGCTTCACCCATGTCTTTTATATCCAACTTAAAGGATTTCTCCATTATTTCCTCAAAAATTGGGATAATATCAAGAACATATTGTTCCTCTAAGTGTTCCTCAAAAGCAGCTTCTTTTTCAAGAAAAAATTATTCTTCTTGATTCTATTCTAGAATAGACTTTTCGTTTACATTAACAACAAAATCTTCATTAAAAGAAATTTATTCTTCCAAATTAACAATTTCTTTAGGAATATGTACTTCCTTCTAAGTTATGACTTGAGGAATAGTTCTACTGTCTTCCTTATCCAAGAAAGTTTCCTCTGTAGGTGCAACAAACTATTCTTCTTCTTCTTCAATAAGATAGTCAACAATTTCATCTGGTTCCAAGCCAGGATCAGAAATGTTATTAGGTCTTAAAGAATGCTCAACTGGGATGAACATTCCATAAACCATGTCATTATCCTCCAACAATGATTTTTTCCACGGATTCTAACTGATTTTTATTCTTTTTACTATAAACTTTAAGATAAAAAACTGATAGTCCTTAATGACTTATTCATCCGGTCCAACCAGCCCTTTAGCATGAAGCATAACAGAGATTAAACTTAAGTAGAACAAGGAGGTTGACATTAAGTTTGTCTTCATCAAATCACACATACAGATTATAACATAATTACATAGATTAATCTTGTGTCCATTATTCATAAGATGTATCAAAAATAAATCTTGATACTTGAGTGTAAAAAAATATTCTTTTCTTCGACTAATTAAATTCCAAACAAACTTAAACAATAATTTGGTTTCACTATCTAGCTCAGTATAAATAGCTCTTCTCTTTGTTTTATTTCCATTCAAGCTTCCCAAGGCTTCTTCTAAAACAAATATCTCACTTGGAAGAGGATGAACTCTCTAGCAGTCATCAAAAATTCCCTTATAAGGTATCCTTAGGCTATAATCCCATAACCTAGACTAAAAGGTACATCTTTGGATATTGATCTATCTTCTCACAACAAAACCATCTTCTGCATCAAATGATAATTGAACAAACAGATAAAACTGAGAAACTTGCTTTTGGTAAATCAGCCTTGTCTCCTTTGTGAACCAATCCATCCATCCCTGCTCTTTTAGTACCTTCAACACTGGAGACTTACTTGATAGAGTACACATAGGGTGGATTTCCTTTTCTAGTACCTCTAGTCTTTCAACAAGGTTCAGATTCATAGGACATTTGGGCACTATCTTCGGTTATATTTTCATTTTATTATGAGATATGCACTTCTCATGAGTTGAATAAGATGGGCACTTCATCCTGTGAATTCAACGAAGGTTTGAGAGAGAGAGAGAGAAAACAAAATTGTTGAATGAGGGATTACGGTTTGAGAGAAGAGAGATCAGGTGAAGAAAAGAGTGAAACTTCTTTCATTTTTATCATTTAGGGATATCGAGCATTGAAAATTAAAAAGTTCGGGAAAGAAAAAGAATAAAACAATTAATTACAGCGATACAAGTTATAATATGTAAATAAAATAAAAAAGAATTTTTATAGTGAGATCAGAACAGACCTTACATTGAGACCGTAAAAAGTTTTTATGGTGAGACCGTAATAGGTTTTCACAGTGAGACCGTAACGGGTTTTCATGATGTCATCTCCATTGTGTGACTTCAAAACTATGTGACCATATAGTTTGACATAATATGTGTCCAACAGTAACCGAGAGATAGTAACTCTGAGACCGTAAAAATGAAATAACAACTTTTTAAGATAGTAAACTATAGAACATTAAGAGTTAGATAATTATCTTAATATAGTGACTTGTGAAACCATAAACTGTGAAATAGTAAGCTATGAAACAACCTACTTACTACTTACGATTTATCATTCCCAATTCATGTATGATGTAATCTATTATTTCATAATTTAATGGTTTGGTGAATATATCAGGGAGCTGATATTTAGTTTCAATGAATTCTAAATTGATATCACCCTTTTGATAATGGTCTCTCAAAAAGTGTTGTCTTACATATATATATTTTTTCCTAGAGTGTGAAAATGTATTTTTTGTGATGTCAATCGAACTTGTATTGTCACAATTTATAGGTACATGCCTAAATTGATATCCATAATCTAGTAATGTGTGTTTCATCCACAAAATTTGTGCACAACAACTACCAATAGCTATATATTCATCTTCGGAAGTAGACAATGTAACATAGTTTTTTTTCTTAATACACCATGATACTAGAGATTTTCCTAAAAGGTGATATGTTCCATAGGTTCTCTTTCTATCTAACGTACAACCACCGAAATCAGCATCAGAATAGCTAACTAACTCAAATTATTGTCCTCTGGGATAGAACCATCCTAGATTGGGTGTATGATTGAGGTATTTGAAAATTATCTTAACAGAATTTAAATGAGATTACTTAGGGTTTCCATGAAAATGAGCACACATACATTCACTAAACATAATATCAGGCTAGCTAGCAGTTAATTCGAGTAAGCTTCCAATCATTCCTCTGTAAGTGGTTTGATCAATAGCTTTTCCGTCTTTATCAAGATCCAACTTCCAAGTAGTACTCATTGGAGTGTCACTACTTTTAGTTCTATCCAAGACAAAACGTTTTAAAATATCCCTAGTATATTTTTATTTATTTAAAATAATACCATAATTATTTTGAAAGATTTGAAATCTAAGAAAGAATTTTAGTTCACCCATTAAACTCATTTCAAAATCATTTTTCATTATTCTAGAAAATTTAATACATAAATAATTTATTAAATATCCAAAGATAATATCATGTACATAAATTTGAACTACTAAAACATCATTGGAAATTCATTTTATAAAAAGGATAGGATGAGCTGTACCTTTTGTAAAACATTTGTAAATAATAAAAGTACTTAGTCTATCATTCCAAGCTCTAGGATCTTGTTTTAAACAATATAAATATTTTTAAAATTTAAAAACATGATTTGGAAAGTGATGATTTTCAAAAATAGAGAGTTTCTCAACAAAGACACCCTCAAATATATACCAATTTAGTAATTCACTCTTAACATCCATTTGATATAGTTTGAAATTCAGATGTGTAGCATAAGAAAGTAGGATTCTGATAGCTTCATGTCTAGTTACTGGTGAAAAGGTCTCTTCATAGTCAATTCCTTGTTCTTTACTAAAGCCTTGTGCAGCAAATCTAGCCTTGTTTTTAATTATGTTACCAGCTTCATATACCATATTTCTAAACACCCACTTAGTTCATATGGTAAATGTGTCTTCAGGTTTGTCAAAAAAATTCCAAACTTTGTTTGTTTCAAATTGATTATGTTCTTCTTGCATAACCATCACAAAAAATTCATCATTGGTAGCATCATTAATGTTTTTAGGTTCATGTTGTGACAAGAAGACTTGATGTTCAACCTTCTTTCTAATAAAAGATATTTTTTTAGTTCCTTTATCTAAATCTCCTACAATAATATAAAATGGATCATTCATAAGGGTTCTAACATCTATAGAAAAAGAAGTACTAGTGATTTCATGTTATTTAACAGGTTCGGGTTCATTATGTCTTGAATCTGAAGAATTTCCAAACTGGAAGTTTTCACAGATTCCTTTATTGGATGGTTAGAGGATTTAGCATTGATTTCTAGATTTGACATGTCATCCTCCAAGTTCTCTAGATTGGTCTTAGGCTCATGTGGATCTGTCTCATCAAACTTGACATTGACAGATTCTTCCACACATTTAGTTATTTTGTTAAACACTCTATAAAATTTACTAGAGATTTAATATCCTAAAAATTTTCCTTCATCACTATTGGATGTAAATTTTTAAAGATTTTACTTAGTATTCAGGATATAGACTTTATAACCAAAAACTTTGAAGTTCCATACTTTGGGTTTTCTATTGTTCCATAATTCATATGGAGTTCTTTTAAGAATATGTCTAATAAAAACTCTATTAATAATATAGCATGTAGTATTTACTATTTTGTCCAAAATATAAATAGTTAATTTATATTCACTAAGCATGGTTCTTGCAATCTCTTGCACGGTCCTATTTCTTCTTTCTAAAAATACATTTTGTTGAGGTGTTCTAGGGGAATAAAAATTGTGACTATAGATATTTTTTAAACAAAACGACTCAAAATTTTGATTTTCAAACTCATGACCATGATCACTTCTTAAGGATTTGATTCTAAGTCCACTATTATTTTCTACAGTTTTATCATATTTTGTGAAATGAGAGAAGGATTCACTTTTTTTAGCCAAAAAGAAACTCCAAGTGTATCTAGAAAAGTCATCTTCAAGAACATAAACATAATGATTCCCATTTAAACGAGAAGCTCTAGATGCTCAAAACAAATCCATGTGAACTAGTTCGAGATGTTGAGAAGATGACACTTGTTTCTTTTGTTTGAAGGAAATTTTGTTTTTCTTTCCCTTTTTCCAAGTATTACACACTTTATCATTTGGAAACTCAAGTTTGGGTAGATATTTGACGAAGTTCTTTCTAGTTATCTTTCTAATTGAATGACTATTATAGTGTCCTAGTCTCGTTTTCCAAAGCCAATACACTGTGAAATACACTTTAAAATAATGAATTTTGATAAACTAAAGACTCTAAGTTATCAGAGAATACATTTTCATTTCTCAATGTATAAAACACTAATTATTTTTTATAATTGAAAACATTGAAATAATCATTTTCAAATTTAACATGAAATCCAACATTACATAGTTGTGAAATAAAAAGGAATTTATACTTAAATACATCAACAAAAAGTATTTTGGAAATTAAAAATAATTTAGAGTTACTGATTTGGCCAAGGCCAATGATTTTTCCTTTGGCATTGTCATTAAAGGTGAAATCTCCACAATCAATTTTTATTAAGTTCTTGAAGCATAAATAGTCTCCTGTCATGTGTCTTGAAAACCCATTGTACAAGTACCATAAGGTTTTAAAAGAGATATTTAGACAAATTTTCTACCAAATAGTCAAATAAAAACATACTTTGGTACCCATATTTGTTTGGGTTCAACAATATCAGTGACTAGTGATATAGAAACCTGCATCTGCCTCATAGGTTTCCTATAATAATTATGTAAAGTTATTGAAAAATAAACTCTATTTGGTCTAGAACATATTGAAATAGTAAAGAGTGTATCATAATTTGAACTGGACTAATGTTTTCTAGAACTAAGAGTAAAAACTTATGTCCTAGATTTAGAAATAAAATTGGTTCTTCCAAAATTAATTTTTCTAGGTTGATATCTAGTAACAATGGTATATTTAGGAGCAATATGTTTTCTTGGAATTTGTACTAAAGTATATTTACGATTTGTAAACCTTTCAATTTACTTTTTCAATTTCTCATTAGATATATTTAGTTCATTGTTTTCTTTGAGTAATTGAACATTCTTCTCTCTTTCAACAGTAAGATTAGATTTAACAGTTGAGGTAAGAGAATACTGTTTCTTTAAAGACTTGTATTTATCTTTTAGTTCATTACATGTCTCTTCAAGAATATTACAGTACTCAAACATTTCTTCTTTAGGAATATTTTTAGAATCACTTTCATCTCCAAAATAATAGGAAATGTGTACGTGAGATTCCAGTGTTTCCTCAGATGTGTTTATCATAAAACAGACATTGTCTTTGTTAGCAAGTTCATCATGTGAAGACTCTGAGTCAATTGAATTTTCCTCAGAAGAACTCTATGTTTCTTTCATTTCCTTTTTATAATTTATATCTTTGTCCTCATATTTCATTTTGTACTTGATCTTGGGACAGTCAGCCTTTACATGTCCCTTTCACTTACATTCGTAGAATATTATCTCATTAGACTTGTCACTTAATGTAATGCCTCGACCCCAGTTACCCAGAGTTGGTGCATTATTAAATAACATTTCCATGATCAAAAAAGATCAAGTCTCGAAATACTGATTAGTTTAGTAGCCTTTGAAACACTAGATACATTCATAAGTATTACATTACATAATAAAGTGAAAAACTACAACAAAATATTGTCTTCAGATTCCCTCATACTATCCCTGCAGGTCATTCATAAAATAATTGTTCAAATCCTAGGAAAAATAAAAAATTGAAAGGGGTAAGCTCAGATGCTCAGTAAGGATAACAATATAGAGGAAACTTTCTTAAATGAACATAAATATTTAAGGAAATGCATAAATAAAACAAAAGCCTTTTAAACTTGAACGTCAGTATAAAATGAAAAATATAAATTGAAATAATGTCATTTACTTATTCACATGGATATTCTACTAGTCGAATAATCGCATGAAATATTAATAACCACTTTCATAATTATGGAATGCATAATGCCAGACTATCATAACCATGGAGCCAAGTCCTCGTGCCAAGACTACAAATAAGATTTTGTCAAGGCCTCGTGCCAAGACACTAGTTTGTCTCATGAGACCAACCGATGCATCGAGGAGCTATAGAGGGATCCACCCATCACATACTAAGTCCAATGCATTCCTCAAATGAACAGGTTTAAACATAACATAAACATTCGTATTAAAACTAGCATACGAAATGTCAATACTCTCTCCACAAACCATGAATGGTATAAAAATAACACATTCACAGTCAAACATATCACAAAACCTTCAATACAATATGGAAGATTAGTATAATAATAAATCAACTTAAAATAAGCTTAAAATCCATCAAACTATGTTGACATAGATGAAATCAAAACTATTTGAGAGAAATATCTCTTTTTTTGAAATCATTGAAAAGTCACACATTTATAAAGAAAGTAATTTAAAAGAGATTTTTGAATCAAAGTGTCCCATACCACTTTGAAACTTTTGAAAAGAAATATCATTTCAAAACATTTATGTATATATAAATAAATCCTTAAAATCTTTTTGAAAACTTGGACATTAATTAAAAAGATTTAGAAAGATAAATCTTTGAAACATTTAGAATTTTGATCTTGATAAAGAGTACCTTTCAAAAATTATTAAAATATTCATTATGAAATAATTTAAAAGTCAAATAATTATAAAATAAAACATTTACTTTGAAAATATTCTTATAAGCTTTTAAGGGAAGCTTCGATGATTTTATAACGGAGGAAAATAGCTACACCTGCTGTATAAGTTAAAAAGAGACATTCTTAACTTAATTTTTCTCAAAAGGTTAAAAAGGACCATGTTTGGAAAATGATGGAAAGATTCCTTTCAAACTATTTTATAAAAATTATAACAAGGGTATAAATAAATTTAACCCATAGTCTAGAAAAAAGTAATTTTTTTTGAAATATATTTTTAAGAAACATGGATGTGGATGATAAAGAAGTCCTAGTAGATAATTTGGTATAAACAACCTCAGATAATGAAGAGATTTTGAAATAAACCCTTACCTTGTAATTTTCCTTGGTTGAGGGTAGGTTAACCTCCTGTATAATGGTGAAATAATTGTTATTAAATTATACAATAATCATATACATTAATATGATATCATATATAATCTTTTAACATTGCTTTGTTAATAATGTCTTAGTATTATCATCATTTTAGGTGTTAAATTGCCCATTTTATTTTATATATTTTGTTTCATAAGACATGTTTTTTATGGATAGGTTGTATATTATTCATATCTAGAATTATATGAAGTCTTTAAAAATTATTTTTAATTATCAAATGAGAATTATAATTGTATGGATACGATGGGGAATGAATCTCATCGCGTTCGTGGAGACGGTAGTCCGTACATACACACAGGTGACAATATCATTATTTTGATATTATAATAATATATAATTTGATGGTATATAATATATATATAATCATTATCATGTTATATTTATTATTTTCATCAATTACATATCATTATCATACCCATCCAAATAATAATGTTTTCGAATAACAATTATACCACGACGTGGAGACGGTAAGTCGTACGTACGCATGTATGGTGACATGTCATTAAAAGGATGGATAGAATACTAAATATGGTTGTACCATATTTATAATAACATCACAATATATAGAAGATACTGAATTTATTATTTTATAAAAGAAAAAACAAAGAAAGAAGAAGTTGAAGAAGAGAAGAACTTGAAAAATGGAGGTGAAAACATTACCTCTTCTTCGAGTTCTTCCTTTTGATTTGATCAAAAGGGCTACTTAGGTTGGATTTATGATCAAACTAAGGTCTCTAGGTTTAATTGAGGGAAGTTTAGAGAGTATTTGTGCAGGGTTTGTCCGAACCAAAAGGCTTCTAAGCTGTGAATAATTGGTTAGAAGTTGTGTCCTTTCATAAGGGGGAGGAGGGGCTCTTTAGAAAAAACTTAAAGTACTAATTTATAATAAATTAATATTCAATTTATAATGGATACAAAGTGGATTATTAAAAGTATAAGGTGTAATAAATTCAACCAATCTATTTTAGACAGGTTTGGGTCATTATATTAACCTTATCTTTTAGTTTTAACTCTTAGTTAATTAGATTGACATTGACCATGTCACTTTGTATTTTTATATTATATAGTTAATAAAAATACAATATACATCCAAGCTACCCCCAAGTGGTACATTAATGATAAAAATATTATTATATAAGTCCTTTTTCAGAACCTTATATTTTTAGGAATATAATATCAATTAATAATATAATATTTATTTTAAATACTCATTTATGTCAATTTTGACACTATTCAATAATTGATTTTTGTTAAAGTCATAAAAACATTTTTAATATGAAAAAAATTAATTTAATCAATAATAACATGTAATATTAACCCATAAAATTCTTTTATTTCATCAAAACATTCAAATTATATTTATTTTAACATTTATAATACCAATTGTTTGATTCCTTCATTATTAAGGAAAATACTGCATCATTATTGTGTCATAAATAAATTTAATTAATCAATGTTTAAAAATTAAAAATAAAATACCATTATATAGGAAATATTTTTAGATTTCTAATTAATATTTATATTCTAAAAGATAACATATATAACCATATGTAAAAATTGTTTTTCAAAAAGATATATGCTTATGTCATTTTTGTATTTACTTTAACTTAATTAATATAAAGTGTCCTTATCACTTACAAGTGGCTCCATGAGGTCCCAAAATCAACAAAAATATGCCCATGGTCGGACATGTGTCAACCAATGGGGTTAGGAAACTTTTTAAGGGTAAATTAATATCATTATAATATTATTTTTACCCTTATTTACCAGATTTACCCTTTAACCATGGTAAATAAAATATTTACCAAAGTAATTATTTAAAATGTCTAAAAGTAAACGTTAGATATTTACACAATTTGTACCTCCTGATTCCAAATATATAATCCATATTTAAAAATTCAAAACACTGAATTGGAATAAATTAATTAAAAATTAATCCCTGTTGTTAAAACAAAAAGCGTGTTTTTAAGAGATAATAACTATCAAAAGATTGACAGTTGTTTATGTCCGGTTCAAATGTGAAATTATGTACAATGACAAATATTGTATTAAATGGTAAAAATATATTCTAAATATACTTTAAAACCACTCAAATTCATAATTCATCACTATTAATTATTTTGATTAAAAAAGTTGTTTTTAATTAAAATTTAGTAATTTTCACTATTCATCAAAATATAAAAGTTTTCTGAAAAGTACCAAAATTTTACCCTAGGATAATTTTGATATTCCGAATCCAAAAATAAATTCAATTTTGAGAGATAAAATTTATAAAAATTCAAAAAGTGTGTATTACTATTCATAACGGCTACTTTGATTGGTCGCGGTGTGTTAGAATCTCGAAGTTGCGTACAATGCAAGCTATTGAATTATTCAAAGGAAAAAATACTGTGGAAGCTTGGGGTGTTACACTTTCTTTCCAATATTTCTTACATCTTCCCTTTTGATCATATCCTCCATTGAAGTTAGGCTTTCTAAAAAATTTCTTCTTCTTGTAAAATCTCTTAAACCTTCTAGCTAATTGATCCATCTCATCATCATTTTTAGGTGATGAGTTTTCACTACTAGAACTTTCTATATAGACTTATGATTTAACCATTATTTTTGTTTAGAGGTGGTGGTCTTAAATTAAACTGATTTTCTTTTGGGTTTACCCTCCTCTTCCTTGTTGACTTTTATCTCCTATTTATACATCATTAGTTTCCCAATGAGTTCTTTTACAGGTAACATTCTGATGTCGCATGACTCTCTAATAGAGATAGATGTTCCTCTTCATCTATTAGGTAGGCATCTGATAATCCTCGTGCTTTGTTCTTTGGTAGTAACTTCTCTTCCAAGAGAAATAATTGTGTTGAAAATTTCATTGAACCTGAGATACATGTTAGAAACAGGCTCACCAGGTTTCACTTTAAAGTTATAATATTTAATAGTATAAGTATTACATCTCATTTATTTCACAATAGAAGTTCCTTCATTTAAAATAGACAGAGTATCACAAATTTCATGGGAAGTTTTAAATACAGAAATTTGGTAAAATTCCTAATCTCCTAATGATAAATATAGAAAATTCATGTGTTTTCAATAGTTATTGTAGGCTGTCTTCGTTGTGTCATCCCAAGTGATTCTATCAGAATCAGTAATATGATACTCATCTATAATTGGAGACCAAATTTTAAAACCCAAACTTTTAAAATGCATTTTTATTTTAATTTTTTATTGGGAATAATTGGTTCCATTAGAGAATGGTGGTATGTTTTTTGCAACGCCTTCCAGTCTATTATACATGATAAAGAAATACATTTAAAGAGCTAGAAATTTATAATTAACATAAATTTACAGAACCTTAAAGTACAACTAAAATCATAGTTGAATAGGTTAAACACTCGAGTCTTAATACACTCCTCTGATACCAAATGTTGGTTGGAGTAGAGTACTTAATAGGGGGTGATTTGAGTATCTATAAAAATTTCAATTTGAAATTTTTTCTTAAAAGGATCCCCAATAAAATAAATACAGCCCAGTTAATAAAGGTAATAAGGTTATGAAAGTTTATCTGTTCAAATAAATTCTCTGAATATTGATTAATTCTTAGTAATATCAATATCAGTTATTGATATTACTTTTTAATCTATTCTAATAAGAAAAAACAATTATAAATTCTACCGAAGATTAACCATTAAAGTAATTCTAGTGATTTCTAAATTATAAAGTAAAACATAGAAAACTAAATTAAACAACACAATAGATATAAAACAAGTGGTTCAGTCTCAAGACAGGACCTAATCCACTCCACTTGGTGATTACTTTCCACAAAGTAATTTATATTAATAAACTTGATGCACACCCTAGATCAGGTTAAACAACAGTTCACATGACTGTCCAGGCCACATGACCTCTTCTAGAGTTCTTCATGGGTATAAGCTACTATCTCACACAAGGACCTCTTTCACACTTATCTGTGGGAGTAAACAAGTTTAAAACGATATGAGAGGAATGTTATCTTATATCCTTTAGTTTAGTGTAGAATAGAGTGTGTGTTTTAATACAGACACACACACACACACACACTGATCGAAAGCCAAGAACAATACACAATAGAGAAAAGATGATGAGATATATTTAAAAGTTCTCTGAGTGTTGTTCTACGTAGCTCTGAACTTATAGGATGAAGCAGATGCAAGTATCGAGTCCTCTTGTGAGAAACATAGTGTCTCAAGTTTGGTGCTCCGGATTCCAGTCAGATCTGGATCATGTTCTTTATAGAGGTTATATTGTGAAGATGTTCTTGACTCTGATCTATGGTATCCCATATTTTGGATTCATGAATTCTTCATGTGTTCTTCATATGTATCTTGTTTCATGTGTCGGTTCTTTTCTCAAGCATGCTCGTGCTTCAACTGCTACTCCACTCCTTGATTTTGAGCCACATTTTTCTTTTAATCCTCAGAGTGCATGTGCTAGAGCTGACATGATGAATGTATTCTGCACCTAGCACCTCATACTACCGGGTGAAATGTCTATAAAGAAATATTAACTATGTTAGTGAATTTAAAATACACAAATACGACCATTATAAATTAAATTGAAATAAAAAAACATATTAAAGAATGGTGTCACAATATATCTAGAAATAGTGTCACTTGGAAACGGTGTCACCACGAAATGGTGTCTTCTTATTTTCATTTGAGCAGTGAAAGAGTTATGATGGCATAGAGATCAGAAACCAGTAGCACATATGCAATATTAGGATCACGATGTCAGGTCCTTTACCGACCTTTAAACAATTTCTTAACAATGAATCAGTGTCACAAACTTCAACAGATCTGAAACTGGTTATAGTGTCTGATTACAGTATCTGGGTCATAGTGTCTAGTCATGGTGTCTGGTCACAGTGTCTGGTCACGATGTCTGGGTCACAGTGTTTAGTTACGGTGTCTGGTCACGGTGTCTAGGTCATGGTGTTTGGTCCTGATGTCTGGTCACGGTGTCTGTTCAAGATGTCTGGTCACAGTGTATGGGTCACAGTGTCTGGGTCATAGTGTCTAGTCACTATTCCTCATAATTAGCCAAATATTTGTATATTAACATAAACAGTAATATTCACTGAATAATTTAGACATAATCAATTATAAAATAAATTTACTATAAAACTAATTAAATATAGTTTACAATAATAAAACCTGATTTATAAAAATTAAGATCTTGGGTATGTTACAATAATCAAACTTGAGTTAAGATAGATTATATAGGATTAAAAAGATTTATACGATGATTAACATGATTTACAGAATGTTTTGGATTAGTGATCATTAAAACATGATTAAAACAGAAGGAGTCCAACAATAACATATATAAATTGGATCATATAAAAATATACTGATAGTAATGTGACAACAACATAGAATATGACTTTAGTATGTGTCGAGCCTCATTACACATATAGTAGCACAAGTCAAGGTTAACCACCAAGATCGTTTCACATGGTATCATGAGTAAAGGATAACCGCCAAGAATATTACACATAACGTCTCAGGAGACTCAAATTTACCCAATGTATTGGAGAAATATCTATAAATACCCATCATAACATGTTCATGAATATTCTTTCCACGTATATAATCATATATAATCAATCATACATAAACATAAGGGTTACCAATGGTAATAATTAGGAATCACAATCATGTCATAATGCAAAAAGGTAGGAGTATCATAAAAAAATCCATGAAGGAAATGAATCAGATAATGCATGTAAAATCATAGGTTATAATAGGAATATATCATGAAAAGTGATTCCATGTTTATGTAATAATATATAAAAAGAGTACCTAAGAAACTTTTTAATTAAAACAGTTTAGTGCGGTTAAAGGAAAATATCAAAAGTCATTTAAAACATAAAAGGGAATAATTTTTTATATAAAACTAGAAGTTAACCAAGAAGTATTACATAATAAAAATATTGGTTTTAAAAAAATTGCAGTGGCTAAAAAATAGATTATATAGTGTACTTGAAAATATGTAAGAATTCAGGAAATTCCCATAAAACAAGCTAGCTTATCAAGAATAATTGAGGAGAGAACCACATAAAAACATGTATATCCCTGAAAGAGAATTCTGTATGGAACATGATACATGATTTTAGAACATAAAAAAATTTATAAGTTATACATAAAAAATAAAAGATAACTTCATTTGGGTAAAAAATAAAAATAGAGAAACTTGAAATAATAATGGAGGTTCGGGTAGAATCCCTTACCTTAAGTCTGAAGGTGTTCTTCAATTTATCTTAAAAACTTGAATAATAAAATTAGGTTAATTAATTAACAATTAATGAACCTATTTTATATTTAATAGATTTATTATTACCTTATGAAGTTCATTCATGTTATTTTTGATGGGTTATGAGGATCAATTTCAATGTTTGGGAGAATTTGTTTCCTTAGTTTTCATGGATGGTTTACATATATACATGCAACGATAAACATTTAAGATGAGAAGGATTTTCTAGAATATATGTTATATGTTATTAGTGAAAATACATAATATTATATAGTTATAAAATTAATTTAGTAATTTTGAGTGATGGGGAATCATTATATAATACTTTTTATGATAACCATTTTGGTTAATTGGCAGTTTTTTGACCAGACCAAACTCATTTGGATTTATAAATTAATATCATGTGTAAGAAAAGATTCCAGAACCTTATATAAGATATAATATATTTATTATTTTCTATATCAACCATAAAAATGGTTTCATGACTATAATTGAAGATGGTAATATAAATTGAAAACTCATCGTCCTTGAATATAATGAATTAACACATCTCGGATGATGTTTTCATTTCTAGAATAAAAGGAGGGAAAATGAGAGATGATGATGAATTATTAAATTATCATAACAAAATTATAGTAAATGTAAGGTACTGGAGTTCTCATAACATTTGGATTAAAGGAGGTAAGGAAGTAAAAATAATGAAAAGAACTTGGAAAAAAATAAAAGAAATAAAAAGAGGAATTTACCTCTTGAATTTATCTTCCCTGAGCACCTTTTTAGGGGAGAGGATTTGGTCTTTTGAAGAGACCAAGAGATTATGAACATGAGGAGGATATTGTTATGATATTTTATTAAAATATAGATATAGGAAAAAGTCATTAAATGAGTAAAGAGAATAGGGGGGAGTGAGGGTGGTTTTTTATAGTAGAGAAGAGGAGGGGGTTCCCATTATTCTTATCATTAGTTTAGTATTTTTCTCAAGAAAATAAATAGTCTTGATTATTGTGACTATAAATAGTAAATAGATCATTTCATTTCTAACCAAGGGTTCTTACCTTAGTAAAAAATCATCCATGACTCAATAATTAATGTATTTTGATTATTTTGAAAATTAGCGTACTTCATTATTCATAAAAAATTCAATTATTTCAGAAAAATCACTAAAAATAAACCCAAAAAATTCTCAATGTGTATAACCAAAAATGAATTCCATTTTATGAAAATAATTTTCAAACTATGAGAAATTTAATTTTTAATTAAAATCATAATTTACATGAAAAAATAAAATTTTTGAAATTAAACCTGCTTTTCTAACACTTTGAAAAAAATTAATTAAGTTCTAATAAAATTATGTTATAATAATAAGACATCAAAATATTATTTTTTGAATACATTATATAAACATAAATTTTCTTTTAATTTATTATGTTAACTATAAAATTTTAATTAAATACATATGACTTACAAAAACTACCAACACTTAATTAATAATTTCTAAAATATTTACTTACTTATACTATGATATATTTATATCATAGTGTCACTTATAATATAGGTACATTTTATTTATACATTCATTAGTGATGTTACTATTCAATTAGCTAGTTTACTATTAATAAGGGCCACATTTGTATTCCAAAGGTCAACTTACTATTTTATTAGTATACATTCCTTAAATTTGTTAGAAAACTTTTATTTTTCTCATTCATCATTTATAAGGTTTATATTGTTTTATATATGTGATATTATATGATTATACTATAAGACAAAATTATAAGAAGGTAATTCCATTGATAAAACATTAGGTTATTACATTCTTCCCCCCTTATGAAATGTCTCCCTTGAATTTTTTTTCACATTTTAATCTATAAAAAAGTGTGAGTACTTTTCCTTCATTGCTTCCTCCAGTTCCCATGTTGCCTCTTCATACATATGGTTCTGCCATAGTAATTTGACCAGGTGAGCAGTCTTGTTGTGTAGAAATTTATCTCCATGATCCAATATCGTCACTATCTTTTCCTTGTAAGAAATATCATTCTCTAATTGTATGACCTCTGAAGACAGTACATGTGAAGGATCTGGTATGTACTTCATTGAGAGGGATACATGGAAGACATTGTGTACTTTAGATATGGTTGTTTGGAGTTCTAGTAGATAAGGTACAACTTTTAAATGATCAAGGATATCCAAGGGAATGATGTACCTGGGACTTAGCATTCCTTTCTTCCAAAATCTAATGACCTTCTTCCATGGAGATATGCAGAGAAATACCATGTCTCCAACCTTCAACTCAAGGTCTCATTGATGATTTTTTGTATAGATATTTTATCGACATTGTGCTACCTTTATGTGATGCTGGATGGTTTTTACCTTCCCTAAGATTTATTTGACCATTTATAGTCCTATAATATTATGTTCACCAACTTTATCCCAAAACGTTGGTATTCTACACCTTTTCCCATAAAGGGCTTCATGTGGTTCCATTCAGATGTTCGAGTGGAAACTGTTACTGTTGGAGAATTAGACCAGTGGAAGATGTTGGTCCCATTATCCATTAAAGTCTATATAACACGCTCTCAACATGTTTTCTAGTTTCTAAATATTTCGCTCATATTGGCCATCAGTTTGAGGATGATAGGTTGTACTGAAGTTTAGTACAATTCTTAGAGC
Organism: Viscum album; assembly: GCA_963277665.1. Taxonomy (NCBI): domain Eukaryota; kingdom Viridiplantae; phylum Streptophyta; class Magnoliopsida; order Santalales; family Viscaceae; genus Viscum; species Viscum album. The sequence goes on along the minus strand of OY728138.1, from coordinate 958,523,050 downwards.
ATATTGGAGACTCTTCCAGAACTTCAAAGTGAATCTGATATCTCTATTAGATATAATAGATAGTGGTACTCCATGTATCCTTAACACCTATTTGAGGTATATCAATTCTAGTTGATCCAATGAGAAGCCCTCCCTAATTTTTATAAAGTGAGATGTCTTTGTAAGATGATCCACAATGACCCATGTTGAATCGTTTCCTCAGGATGTCTTTTAAAGTGTAATGAAAAAGTACATGTTAATGTTCACCCACTTCCATGTTGGTATGGGTAGTGGCTGGATCATCCCTTTATACAATTTTCTCTCAGCCATCACTTGTTGACTTACTAGGCACTTTGATGTATATTCAACAATCACTTTCTTCATATTGTCCCACCAAAAGTTCACTCTAAGATCTAGATACATCTTTGTGATCCCTAGATGAATAGAGAAGGATGATCTATGTGAATCATTCAAAATATCCTTCTTTAAATCTTGATTGTATGGTACACATAATCATGATAAAAATCATACAAATCCTTCCTCGTGAATCTTGAACTCAGAGGATTTCTCATTTTCAATAGCTTCCACCCTTTTTAGAAATTCTATATCTTTTATTTGAGAATATTTCATTTCATTCATGAGGTATGGTTGAGAAAACATTTGAGGAAGGGTTTATTATTTTCCTACCATTATGATTCCCATGTACATACTCAACAAATCAATGAATATTTTATCCTTCTCAACTCTCATCCTTGATAACGATGCATGATCCTTTCTACTAAGAGCATCTGCCACCTTATTTGCCTGAATAGGATGTTAGTGGATTGAGAAGTCATAATCCTTGATGATATTTAACCATATTAACTGGATCATATTAATCTTCTTTTGTGTGAAAATATATTTGAGACTCTTGTGATTAGTATATATCTCACACTTCTCCCCCATAGAGATAATGCTGCCAGATTTTCAATGTAAAGATCACAGATGCCAACTCCAGATCATGCATGAGAAAGTTTTGCTCACAGATTTTCAACTCTCTTGAGGAATAGGCTATCAATTTATCATTTTTAATTAGTATATATCCTACATATTTCTTTTAAGCATCACTATACACCACAAAGAGTTCTCTACTTGTTGGGAGTGTGAGTATGGGCATAGTGATAAGACTCTTTTTGAGATCTTTAAAGTTTTCCTCACATTATTGAGACCAGAAAAACTTCACCCCCTTCTATGTCAGCTTGATCATTGAGTTTGAAAATCATTAAAAGTTCTTCAAAAGTCATCAGTAATACCCATCTAGTCTAAGGAAGATATGGATATTGATTATAGATGTAGGCCTAGGCCACTCTCCAATCGCCTTTGTCCTAGAAGGGCCTATAGATATCCCTTTGCTGGAGATAACATGCCCCAACAATGATAGTTCCTCCATCCATAACTCACATTTACTATAAATTGCATATAGTTTTTCCCTTAGTAATGTCTATAATAGTATTAAAATGCTTCTCATGTTCCTCCTTGTTATTAGATTATATCAGAATATCATCGATAAAGACTATAAATTTTTTTTCAAGGTAATCTATAAAGAATCTATTCATAAAATCCATGAACATTATGGGAGCATTTTTAAGTCCAAAGGGAATCACTATGTACTCATAGTGTCCATAACTCATTATAAAGGTAGTATTGGGATGATATTCCTTCCTCGTCGTTAATTAGTGATATCCTGACCAATGGTCCAACATAGAGAAATCATTTTCCACATAAAATGATCGAAAAATTTAGCTATTCGAGGTAGGGGATATTTTTCTTTTTGTGATTTTATTGAGCTCACAATTAATAAATTCATAGATGCATTGATCCACCCTTCTTGACAAAGTGGAATGATACACCCCATGGTGAAGCTCTTAGGCGTATAAAACCCTTCTCCAGATTCTCTAGTAACTACTTATTCAGATCTTCCAACTATACAGTGGCCATTATATATAGTTTCTTTGATATTGGAAAAGATCCAAGAATAAGTTCATTGAGAGCTCAACCTCCCAATCAGGAGTAAGACCATGAAACTCTTAATGGAATACATCAGTGTAATCTATCATGATGGAAATATCTTCAAGTGTGATTCTATAATTTTTCTCAATAATTTGAGCAAGATATGATTTCACATAAGTAAATAATATCCAAACTACATATAATTATTCAAAATGAGATTCATCTTTCTCCTTACAAAGGTAAATAATTGTAGGATGCTTCAGGATGTGAATTGTGATCTCCCTTTCCCAAAAGTTGATGTTGGATTTTTATAAAGACAACCAATCCATACCCAAGATAACATCAAACTCTAATAAAGGATGTATGCCATGATTTTCTAGGAGGTTCAGTCCAAAAACATTAACCACAGAGGAGTTATATATTTTTGATGTAATAATTTCCCCATTTACTGTTCTCACAGATAACTCGATCTCCAAATTCTGAGGTGATTTTTGACTATTTCTACTAAACGTAAATGATATGAAAGAATGCATAGAACTAGAATCATATAGTATATTATCTATTCTTGAATGAATAACTAGCATACCTTTCACTACATCATTGTCTGGTACCACCTCAGTAGTAGTGATAGAATAAGACCTTCCTTTTTTCCTTGGAGGTTTTTGTTGATTGCCTCTAACATCCCTTGTCTTAGAAAAATTGTTCACATAGTTTCCATGTTCCTTGTCGTTTAAACATTGAAATAATGGCTGAGCATTGATATAAAACTTCCTTTCATCTTCCACATTAGTGGTATTCTTCATATACCTTCAACAGTTTTTGGCCAGGTGTCCCATTATTCCACATTTGAAGCAATTTCTAGTTCCTGTTTTACAGTTCCCATGATGCTTCTTCCCACAATTTTGACACTTGGGATGTTTTATCTTCTTTCCATCATGGTATTTATTTTCCCAACCACCCACAATAGACTCCATTCTCTACTTTTTTCACTATATCCATGAGACCATTGAGATAATCTAATATCTATTTCATCCTTGAGGATACAACAGACAATCTCCTCATAACTATCAAAGTCCCTAATCCCTAACACTTTTCATAGAAACAGATTTAGTCTAGTAAATAAGTGAACCACCTTACTCTTGGTGTTCATGAAAAAGCCAGAGGCGTAATTTGTAATACTTGGGAAGTTTGATTTGTACACCCCGATAGACTAATCTTCTTTCTACTTGATTCCAAGGAACTCTCTTTCCATCTTGAGGTAGAGGGTTCAGGGAGAATATTTATTGAAAAAAATTCTTGAATTCCTCCCACCCATGGAATCAATTTCCTTTTGGGACATCGTATTCATGATCAATGTCCACCCCTAATCAGCTTCCCCATGAAAACGATAAACTGCTAGCATGAATTTCTCTTCTTTTAAGCACTGGAGGATAGAGAATATCCTTTCAATGGAGTTAATACACTGTTTCATGAAGAGGGGATCAGAAGATACACTAAACATGGGAGGCCTTTTCCTAATTAATGTTTCTATGGAAACATTCTCTTTACTTGGTGGAGTAGATCATTCTACATGATTCATGTTATTAATCATAACTTGAGATAGATGAGAAATTAGTTTAATATAGTTTTGATCACCCATTCCCATTATATCAGTTATATCATTAGAGAAATCATCCCATTTCAAATCACATTGATTGTTGTAATGTATTCTTCTATTTCTATCCATTATTTAAGAAAAGTATCATACAATTATAGGGCTTTAATACTTCGCTAATAATAATAAAAAGTAAACTTTAAACATAAAAGGAAAAAATCTTAAAGGAAGAGTCTATCCTAACTTGTGATTCCATAGGTTTCATTCTATTTTATCCATGATCTGTTTCATTACATATATTCTTATGGGAATTTTTATTCTTTTAATAATGTTTCATACTAATCTTATGAATTTACCAAAGAATATCCCCCAGGAGCGTTAAACCAGGAGTGCAGTAAGGCCAATTGTCATGCACTGGTTCCCATTCCAGTCTAGATCAAAGTGGTGTTTTAACGTTTTACCCCTTGATACAAATGTACTAGATCCACTCCACTTGTTCGTATCTAGAGAGGGATTTATTTTCTTGATAAAACACTTACTCTATACTTACCAAGATTTACAGTATTTTCCCTTATACTTTGTCTCATGCCAAAGGTTATTAATAAATTTATCTATTTGTAATCTCCAAAAAAAATAACAACCTCAAATTACAACTATTGATACCTCATCCTTTTACACATATCATTACAAGTTTTAAAGAATAATTAAACATCAAATTACAAGTCAAATATCGTAAAGTCTACTGTCATGGAAGGCTAGGTACATAAAACTAATAACATGGGACAAAATAAATCATTTATTTATTTAATATTAATAAAGATCTCTTAACATCTATTTTTCTCAAACATATTTATAGGATAACTTGGGGATAACATGAACAAATGGATGAGCTAGAAATACCAGCAAGGGAATAAGCATAAGAATAAAGCTTTAGCATATGGGTTAAAAGGCATGACATAATGATATAAAAAGGCCCGAAACATATGGAATCATAACATATAAAAATGGTACCATATATACATGGGGATATAGTAATGTTTTAGCAACATAAAACCTGACTTTATCATGAGTCAATGATCATTTCACATAGAGGAGGACAAGTCAAGGTTAACCACCAAGACCCATTCCCATTGTAGCACGAGTCAAGGAGAACCACCAAGACTGTTGCACATAATGATTCATGTGAATCAAATTTACCCAATGCATAGGAGTGATATCTGGGTACAACCATCATGACATGTTCATCAGTATTATTTCCACATATAGAAGCATACACAATCAATCATACATAAACATAAGGGTTACTAATGTTAAGAACTGTGTATCATAATCATGTCATAAAGCATTACAAGTTGGAGTATCATAAAAAATGTACATGATGTAAATGAAAATGAATTCCTGGAAAATCATTGAGAAGAAAAGTAATATATCATTAAAAGTGATGTTAACTTGATGGAATAACATTTAAAGAGAGTACTTAAGATAATTTATAATTAAAAAATTTCAGTGTGGTTAAAAGAAAACATCCAAGGTCATTTAAAACATAAAAAGAAATAATATTTTATATAAAACCACCATAATAAAAATATTGGTTTTTTAAAAATTATAGTGGCTTAAAAAATATATTATATAGTTTACTTCAAAACGTGTAAGAATTCGGGAGGTTCCCTTAAAGCGGGTTGGCTTATTAGGAATAATTGAGGAGGGAACCACTTAATAACATGTATTTCCCCAAAATATAATGATTTATAGAACACAATACATGAGTTTGGAACATATAAAAATTATTTATATGTTCCACCTGAAAATAAAATATAAATTCATTTGGGTAAAAAACAATGATAGAGCAACATGAAGGATTAATGGAGGTTCAGATAGAATCCTTTACCTTAAAAATGAAGCTGTTATTCAATTGATCATAAATACTAGAATAATAAAATTAGGTTCATTAATTAATTATTCAAGAATATATTATATATGTAATATATTTATTTTAACCTTATTATGTTCATTCATGTCCTTTTTGATGGGTTAATAGGTTTAATTTCATTATTCGCAAGAATTTTTTTCCTTGGGTTTCATGACTGGTTTACTTATATACATGTAAGAATAAACATGTAATATTAAAATGATTGTATATAATAATTTTTATATGTTATTAGTGAACATACAGAAGATTAAATGGTTATAAAATTATTTTGGTTATTTGGAGTGAAGGTGAATCGTTATATAAAACATTAATGATAACTGTTTTGGTTAATTGGCAGTTTTTCGATGATAAAAAACTAAATTTTCTTTATAAATTAATAGAATGTGTAAAAAAGATTACATAACCTTAAATAAGACATAATATATTTATTATTTTCTGGTTCAACCATAAAAATGGTTTTATGACCAGAATTGAAGATGATAATAAGAATTGAAAACTCGTTGTCCTCGAATGTTATTAATTAATACATCTCGGATGGTGTTATCATTTCTAGAATAAAATGTGGGGAAAGAAGATATGATGATGAATTATTCAATTATCATAAAACAATTCTAGTAAATTCAAGATAATGGAGTTATCATAACATTTGTCTTGTCAAATCCAATATTATATCCATGATGGTTTACTCCATGATGGTTTACAAATGGCCTATTGGTCTCATAAAAATATGAACACTACTATTAAAAATTTCATCTGGACTGGTAGTACTATAGAAAGAAAACTTGTGATGGTTCCTTGGTCAACTTGTTGCAAGCCTATTGAACATGGAGGCATTGGTATAAAAAGTCAAAAAATATTTTAGTGAATCCCTTCAAGCTAGACTCACCTGGATCCTTTTTCACACCAATTATAAAGCTAAAAATTTAATCCAAAATATATTTCTAGACAAACTTAATATAAGAAATTTAAATTTTATTAACTCCTCCATATGGCCTTCCATCAAATACTCATTTTCCAACATTATGAGAAATTTCAGATGGATGGTCTGAAGAGACTCTTCCATGAAATTCTGGCTGGATAATTGGATTGACACCCCCTTAATCTCTATGATTTCACCTGACCAAACCCCCAAAAACATCAACAGATCTATGAAATATATTTTAAACTCTCATCTTGAACATCTTCTTGAACCTATTTTTCATGTTAATGATAACTACACGTTTGCATATGCCAATGAATTCTTGGTTTGGGAACCTACTCACAATAGAATTCTTGACTCTAAAAATCACTACAATCATTTTCACCACAACTCTGAGAATGATTAAAACTGGATAAATCATTTCAATAAACCTTGGATAAAACCTTCGAGATTTAATCTCATCAGGTGACTTTCCCATAATAGGGTTCCCACTGAAAATTTCCTCCAATATTTTGGAATTTAGCTCTGCTCTAAGTATAAAATCTGTAATAAACATAGAGAAGATGATAATCATCTCTTCCTTTCTTGTGCCACTGCTTCTGCTCATTGTAACTACATTTTTGACATTTTTTATTTCAGATTGAAGATTCTTGACTTGGTCAAGTCCTAAATAAAGAAATGTGCTGAAATGGAAGGCTCCCAACAAATTAGGAACCTTTTCCTTGTAATCATTTCTAAACTCCATCATGTGATATGGTATGATCAGAATGCTATAATTCCTAAGAATTACTCACTAAAGCTTAATGCAGGTCAGGTTCAAATCCTTATTTCCATTCATGAAGCAGCTTTATTGAAAAAGGGGCACTGCTACAACACTGTGAACTACTTTGAAATCATGAAGCGTCTATGGATTAGCGGTAATTACTATCAGCTGCATCAAACTATGGAGGTATTCTAGAGAACCCCTCTACCTAGATGGATCAAAATAAATATTTATAGCACCTTCAAGGGAAATCCAGGCACCACAGGTTATGGTGCTGTCTTTAGGAATCACCTTGGTCAGATTATTGGTTCCTTCATGGGTAAATGTGGCTTTTAAACCTCCATTGAAGCTAAACTATTGAGCTTGATTCATGTTATTTCATTCACTAATCACTTAGGTTGGAACAACATCTGGATTGAAAGTGACTCGACGACCATTGTTCGAGCTATTTGGAACAACATAACCCATCTTGATTGGCCTATTACTACACATTGGATGGAGAGAAACCATTCACTAATCAATCTTAACTACATCATTACTCATGTTTATCAAGAAGAAAACACAGTTGCAGATGGCTTGGATAACATGGGGATTACACAAGACATCACCTAGTGTGAATACCACCCTGATGCTCTCTTCCCCCTTCACGATAAAGATTGTAAAATGATCCCATAAATTATAATCATGTAATTTTCTTCTTTAAATAATAATTCTTATAATTTTCAAAAAAAAATTGTTCTATATATAATGAAACTATATAATATGTACATGAATGAGAATATTCCTGACAAATAATGAATGGGTAAACAAGGTAATTAACCCCTGAATCAAAAAAAAATAATGAAAGATTATTAATGAATGGATGATAAGATATTTTAAAAGGATCATATATTATTTTTAAAATATTAATATGGTTATATTATAAGATAATTAAATATTCTAAAAACTCTATATAGGAGGATAAAGCATGTTCAACTAAATGGAAGTGTAAGGTAAGGGACTTCGTATCAATTTCCCTTCACTCAAGAATTTCATAATTTTATACACATATTTTATTTTATATGGTTTATATAATTTCCTTTTTATGTATAAAATCTTGTTTCATTAATAATTTATGGTATTTTAAGATTCAATTTGTATTATTTCATTTAAGGGGATTTGACATGAAAATTACCAATTGGTAAAAGTTATTTTACAATATCACTTTCCTTTGTGATTTTTAACTTTCTATTGAAACAAACCATTCATTGTAATAATTTTTCATTATATATTAACTTTATACATAATTTACATATTTTTTTATAATATAAAGGATTATTTCCTAAACCATATTCCACTTTTAGATACGTTGTTTACTTTGATAGTAATTTCATTAACTCAGGAAATATTGATGAATCTGTATCCCTTAATCAATATGGATATTGGAAAAAATGAAATGTTGTTAATGAATAAAATTGAATATTTTATATATGAAGAATTATTTGGAAATTAAGAAATTCGTGGGTCCTAGTTATAGATAACCCCTCTATGCATTTGTAGGTCTCATGAGAGAAACCACTTGGCCAAATCAGATAGGTTTTTACCCTGTAGTTTTAAACTATATTGAGGATAGATCGTGATGGAAGATGTATCATGTTCCCAAGACATGACACCCAATAATTAATAATTTCATTCATTAATAATCCATTTATTATTATCCATGATATTTTACAATGATATTATCTTTGGGTAAATTTAATTCTTGGTTTATTGAATAAATGGAATGTGTTTTCAATTACTTACCTTTCCATGTATATTATGACATATCTCATAATGATAGTAAATTTATTTACCTTTACATTTTTATTATGCATATTTATTCATGATATATTTTTCTATACTTAACCCTTAATTGGAATTTGAGCTCACCCTTATTTTGTTTCCTTTTCCTAGGACATTAAGAAGAGATATATGAATAAGTTTTCAATGATATTATTCATTTTATTTTATTTATGTATTATGATTTATTTATATTCCCAATGTTAAATTGGTACCATATATGTATCTATTTTTCCAAAAATGATAAATTTTTTGGTCCTTCGGGATTTGACTCTTTTTATCTATTCTAATGTAATAATGAAGAAACTAGGTATGGGATACTGGAGTCGGGGTCATTACAGAAGTTTTTATATTGATTATACCTTATATATTCATAACTTAAATTATATTCTTACCATTACTAAGCATATGGTCCCCCCAATTTCTTATATTTTATTTTACTCAAGATATCAGAAGGTGTTTTATGATTGATATACATGGATATTCTAAGGGTAATAAAGGTGTTATCAAAGAAAATCATTTCAATATTATATTTTTTAAGTTATAATAAAAACATCAAGTATGTATCTAGATTACTAAGACTACTAAACTATTCATTCATTTTGGATGTGATTCCTTGTATCTTATGTCAATGTAACAATGTAGGAACTATAATAGAGCTACAGGGGTTAAGGAACTAAAATTGGTATCAGATAAAGTTTAGTAGAAACCATGGGAACTAGATTTAGGAAAACATAGATTAGGGAACATAACCCTATGATATAATTTTATGATAAGTATTGAAGAAAAACATAATGTTTTGGTAATGAAGAGATTATGTGATTTTTTATAGAAAATTAATCTTTTTATGGATACTAAAAGTGGATGTGGTTCTAGCATAGATATACCTAAGGGTAATAAATCTGAAAAAGGTGCATTGGTCTTGACCTAATCACCACCAAGTGCATGAAAATGAGCCTTTTTACACACCTGGTTTGACAATCTTGAGGGATATTCTTAAGATAAATCACATTTTCTTTATAAACCATTATAAAGTATTTAAATATAAACAAATGTACATGGAATTTTTTTTATGATCATAAGATTATCTGTGCATAAAATTTTAATTTTATGTTAATTCTTTCCCTAGTTTTTTGATTATAAATTATGTTTAATAATGCTATGATCTAATATAGTGTATGACATATTTTATAAATGTTTCCTAATATATATAATGAGAACCACATTAATTCATTTAATCGAAATAGTAATAATAATCATTTATATGATGAGATTAAGACAATATTTAGAAGAGAACTAGTCTCCCAAACATTCTCATAACATGACCACATAATATCATGTGATAATAAGATAGATAAGTAATTATCTAATTATTATGGATTTTAAGGGAAGTATGAGAATAAAAGGATTAAATATAAAAAGAAAGATAAAGGGAATAAGTGAGAGAAGTATTTTCCCACATGTGATAATTGTGGAAAGAAGCACCCTTGTACTTTATTATAGGGAATGTTAGTTTTCTAAAGGTGCAGAGAGAAATTCCATTGTTCTCTTGAATACAAGGGAAATAAAAATGTTTCCAATGTTCAATGCTTTAACTATAATGATATGGGAAACTAGGAAAACAAATTCCATAAGTTTCGAATGAATATACCTCAAAATTAGTTAATATATCATGATCATGATTATTCCATTACCACATACAAGGTGGAATGATTGATGTTATTATGTTCAAATTTAGGAATTATTTTATTTGAGTATTTTATTAATGACATCCTAGTTATAAAAAATATGAAATGTATAAGTATTTCAAAACTTTAATTTTTCTTTAAGGATTTTAGGGCATATGATGAATGGTACCAATGACCAAGAAAAATGTTTTAGTTTAAAGTTGATCTTATTGGAAAACACATGATATATTCCATATTTTGGGATAAAGATATTACTGATATAGATAATGTATATTGGATAGTACTATAGACCATGGAACTGATTAATGATTTGTTAAAAAAGTTTTTTATGTTTTAATTGATGGAGTAAACAACATTTTTGGATTTAAGTAAAAAATAAATTAATCTATGATTTATTTAAAGAATAAGGAAGCATTCATATTTCCAATAAGGTTTTATGGTTATTCCGCTTATTACCATGATTAAAGAGAATACATGATGAAGGAATTCCAATGATCAATATGTGATTATTTTGAGTGACTTCATGTTGTTTGGGTGATTAATGTTACGGTTATTTTGGAAATTTATTGACCATATTTCCCATGTTTTAGATCTAAATCTCTTGGAAGGTTAAAAAATCTAACCAGTTATGAAATTTTTTACTTTTAACTTTGGATGAGGTTTTAGAGATTAATGCATTACTTCACCATATGATGATTTAGTAATTTTGGATAACCTATCTAACCATTTTTTTTGTAATAATATCTAGAGATTTAAGGAATAACTTTTAATTATATTATAGATATTACGATCCATTAAAAGATAATTTTACTATTTTAGGCATAAATTTTTTTTTTGGATATTTATTTCTTGGAGTATATGATGAATTGAAAATTTATTGAAGAAAAACCAAAAGATGAAATTTTTCCTATGAAATAAAAATATATCGAGTAAATGTATTTTTATATATTATTCATATAAATAGTAAAGGAATTCATCAACTGCAGGAAAAAGATATTGAAACAAAATTTTATCCTAATACTTTAATTTTTGTTGAACTAATGTTTTTTAAGTCATAATCAATTTATGGTTTTTATGTCTCGGATTTTCCATTGATCATTCAATTTATTGTGATCAACGGCCTCTATCACTCTCTATAATTATTTAATATTTTCTTCAATCTATATGTCTTTATTTTCTTCCAATGTTCATCTACCTAGAAACCTATTTATATGTTATTCGTGTCACCATTTTAATTCAATTCTCCCATATTAAGAGGATTTTGAATTAATCCTTCACATGATGTGGGAATTTAAAAAGGACATTTTTAAATGGAAAACCCTTTAATTCTGAGATCAAAATTAAATTGTGAGGATGCAATTTATTTAAGGGGTAGAATGTAACACCCCCAATATTTTAAAATATAAACATCATATATAATAGTGAATATAAAGAAACACTAATATTACAAGGGAATATAAAATACAAAGACATTATGATATATGAATGTTTAAATTAATTCAATCTCTTTGATAGCTTGTAATGCACGCAACACCATGTTTGAATGAATGACGAAACCCTATTAAAATATTATTAATTAAATATTACTTTTATAACCTTTCCGTTAAATTGGAAGGTATGAATATTAATAACAAAAAATTAAAAAATATATGGTTTTAACAAGTGTAAAATAAATAAAATGTAGATCTATATATTACAGATAAAACTATAACCATTTGAAAGAAAAGACATGTTTTTTGAAAAACAATATTATTATAAAAGGAAGTTTAGTCACACTTTGTGCACATAATTTTAATTAATTTTTACAAAATTTTTGATAATTTATTTTATAATATTAACTTAATTTTTTGTAACATCATATCAAAATTATCTTAGGATGAATTATTTAGATTTTTATGAAATATTTCATTTTGAGATGAATGGTGAAAAATACATGAGATTAATTTTAAAGTAAATTTATCCACTTATATAAATATAATTTGGAAAAATTAATTCCATGTTTGGAATAAGTATAATTTATATCATCCAATAAGGTGAAATTGAATTTTGACAATAAAAAAAGTGAAAACAATAAAATTTATTCATAGGGTTAAAATGAGATAAAAACATGTGTAAAAAAATTTAAGACCATATATAGTCCTTATAAGTATCTATATTAATCCATTTTTAACCCTTTTTAATGTGGAAAATGTGGGTAAACCTCTATATTTTTAAAAATTATAAGTGTGCCACTCACCTCACTAATAAAAGGTCGTACCTCTCTTATCTTCTTGACACCTTAAACCTATTTTATTTCAGACAATACCTATCCAAATTCCTTAAAAACATCCATAATATAATATTATAATCCTTATTTTGGGAATAAATATAACCTAGGAATGATTTCAGAGCAAACCTAAAGAAGATACCTGAAGAATATATAATATAATTCAATAATAATTTTTGTTTTATTTATTCCTCAAAATCCTTAAATTATCATTAAAAATATGGTGTTATAATAAAATTAGTATCTTTCATATACATATTTGTTTATGTTACGGTAATTACCTAAAACCATCCCCACTTCCATCAAATGTGTTATAATATCATCATTCAGGTATACGATAGACTACTACCTCACGAATAGATGGCATTTGTATTTCCATTACTATGTCTCGTTGTTGGCTATGACGATGGATATAAAGTATATGTATGATATCTATAATCCAATTATACATATGGAGTAATTATGTCAAATATAAATTTTTTATTTTCTATTTCTCAGGGGATACGATAATGTTGCACATGTGCACGATATACTACACCCTCACGAAGTGATACAATTAATTTTTCAATGATGCATTACATGGATAGTAATAATGAAAACATTAATTATTATATGTGATATAAATTAAATATTGATTATATTCATTAAATATTTATCATTATTAAATTATTTTATATCATTTTCTTTCTTATACTTAAAAATTATAACCTTGTCTATGTATGTGTGGACTACCACCTTCATGAAGCAATGTGAATATATTTTCATCACCACACCACATTGATGATATATATAAGTGTATAAAAATAAATAATATGGTATATATGAAATTATTATAATTATTTAAATATAAAATTTTACTTACCTTCTTTCTATAATTATTATTGAAAAATTCAAACGTTACCCATGTGTATGTATAACCTATCGTCTCTATGATTGCAACGAAGATCATTTTTCAGAAAAATATTTTATGATTTGTTTAAAAATTATAATTTATTTATAAATATGATATTTATTTCCTGTTTATTCTTCTAAATATATTTAAAAATTAAACCTTTTACCATATTGAACATATTAATGTCTTTTTTTACACATAAGCTAAATATTATTAAAACATCTGACATAAACTTAATTTTATAAGTAATGATATATTACCAAGGTATAAATGAAATAAAAGGAATAATAGTATATAAATATAGTAAATAATTAACCTAAATTTATTATTCATGAAGATAAAATAATGTACGTGATGACTCGGACTCAAGGTAAGGGTTTCTCATCTCAATTTTTAGTTCTGTGAGACATATGCCATATTCACCAGTTATTTATTCTGTGTGGTGTTTATACTTACATTTTTGTATTTTATATCATGAATTAATTTTTATTCATGTTATTAAAAGTTACATTTAATTTTATTTCCTTTATGGGGCTTATGATTTAGAGGTTACCAAAGTGGTAAGGGTTTATTTTACAATCTCATCATTATTAAGGATTGTTTTTGTTTACATCTATATTGGGGGAATTATTTTATATTTATATCTTAAAATGTATCTAATTTATTAAATTATGGTTATTAATTAACTTTTTCAAGTAATAGTACCATTTTTCTACTCTTTGTTACTTAAAATTATTGAGAAAATATATTTAAGAAAATACGATTTTATTTCTATATTTGTTCAGAAATCCATTTTCATCAAAACCCATTATTTCAAAAAATTATTTCAAATTTTTTTTAATCTTTTAAAAATTATTTGTTAAATACATTTTGACCAATTGAAAAATGTTTTGAAAGTAATTTTCATGTCATTTTCAATTTTTTTTATTTTACCGAAAAGTTAAATGAATCTTTATTTTAACATACTTGGAATGTATGAAATTTCCTTTCATCATGGACACTCCGTGTGTTAATACTTTATAATTTTCAAAGGTTATTTCTAATATAAAGTGTTTTAATTTTTTTAAACTTTTAGTTTTAGAGGGTGATTTTTAATATTAAAAGTTTATTTTCTTTAAGAATGTTTTAAATATATTTTTATGTTATTTATATTCCTCAAAAATAACAACCCTTTATTTTAAATTTACTCATTTAGGGATATGATGTATTGATTCCATTCACATTACTCAATAAGGTTTATGATTATGATTAGTTATTGGGGAAAGTAATTAAATTTCATATGATAGTTTAAATATGAATGTTTTTGTGCATTATGTTTCACCCCTTTCATTTGAGGAATGCATTAGACTTTGTAAGTGACATGAAGACCTTGATATAAACCCTTGATGCATTGGTTGGTCTCATGAGACAAACTAGATTGAGTTTTAGCTGAGGACATACCCATTTATATAAAGGTCTAGGCATAATTCCTTGACTGATTTTCATACCTTGGAACAAGGCACCGACAATATGTTTTAAATGTCAAGAATTATAAAATCTATAAATATGGGTTCATTTATTGATTTTACATGTGATTACTTTATTAGTTAGAATATCCATGGTTAAGTTTCATTCCTATGTGATTATTTATTTGGGATTATTTGATTATCATTTATTCTTATCATATTATGGTCAAGTTATTAGTTAAATGGCATGTGTTTCAGTTATTTACCTTTCCATACTATTTATGTCTTATTTATTCATAGTTTATTTTATACTCTTACCCTTACTAAGAATCTGATCTCACCCCTTTATTATGATTTATTTTCACTAGTAAACTATGAAGTGTTTTATGATTGATATGAAGGGATATTCTCAAGGTAATATTTGTGTTTTCAAAGAACATACTTTATGTATTTTATGTTTTCAATTGTAATAATAATTTAATGTATGTATCGAGTTTACCAAGACTACTAAACTATTCAGTCCTTCAGTATGTAATTCCTTGTATCTTATAAAAATGCAACAAAGTACACACTAGCTTCAGGGTACCAGGATCGAGGTGCTACAAAATAAATATGTGAATAAATTTAATTAATTATTTCGTAGTATTTTACATATATATCAAATCTCATTTGTCTTTTATTTATGGTTTCAAAGTGGTTTTCAAGTTATTACTAGTCAAGGGTAATTTTAGAATTTAATGGAAAAGTTATTTTCTTATTTGTAACAAAAATGAAAATGAGGTATATCACCACTAGAAATAGGCCACATTGATATATTTAAATATTTTAGGAATATTACTAGTAGGGATATGGTGATATCACTAATATTAAAAACATCACAAGATTGAATAATTAGACATCATTGGAAGTAAGAAGGCATGTCACTTCCTATGATAATAATGTTAAAGGTTGATTTTACATTCCATCACCCACATTACCAGTGTAGATAGAGACAAGTAGCTATCATTTACCATGATACAATAAAATTTAAAATACATCTTTTTCAATAGAACACTATATAATGTTTTAATGGGAAAATTGATATTTCCATTCACGAAAAACATTATCATTTCCTATGAAATATATCACTCATTGCTATCTCAGGATTTAATAAAAAAATCATAGTACTCTATTTTCCATGAATAGTTGAAACATCCCAGGTAAATAAAGAATATTACTTTTTCATATTTATTAATATTTGTGAATAAAATATTAATATTACTTTAAGGAGAACGCTATGCTCGATGGCGTACCCAATACACAACAACGTGTTTCTTTGAAATCTTATGTTGCACTCTAATAATAAAATAATATTATTTTAAATGGTAGTTAATTCCTAGCCACTGTATTGGAAATAATGAATATAAATAACTATAATATGATTATATATGTTTTTAAAATGTTTTTACATTTATCCAATAAAATATAAAGGCTTAAAATAAGAAAAGAATTCAATTTTATGCATAAATACTCTAAAATTCACTAAAAGGTCGATTTATCACCTTTTGATAGTGAAGCCTCTTTAATATAGTTTTGGTCACTTTTATACATTATATTGGACAAAATAAATTTTTTTTTTAGAATCGGGACATCAAAATTTACTTTGTGTAAATTTTTTGTATTTTTCCGATAAAGTTCATTTTTTTAATGAATAGTGAAAAATGTTGTATTTTAATTCAAAACCACTTTTTAATAGAATTTATTTATATGATTAGATTATATTTTGAATTGGTTTTAAAGACCAATTATAATATATTTTTACCATTTAATCCAATAGTGGTCATTGGAATTAATTTCACTTTGAAATTGGACTTAAACTAGTGTCAATCCTTTGATATATATTGTTTCATAAAAACACCCTATTTGTTCTGACAACGGGAATTAATTATTAAATTAATTATTGCAAATTATATGTTTTTACTTTTGTAAAATATACATCATTTTTGAATTAGGAATATAAAATATAGCTTAGGGTGAATTTTTTTGTATTTTTTAGAAAAACTTCAATTTTTTATGAATAGTGAAACCACTAAGAGGTAGTTAAAAAACTGATTTTTCATTTAAATGAAATGTTACCACTTATGTGATTTGAATTTCAAAAATACTACATACAAGGTTTTCATTAGGATGTAAAATGTGGTTCAATAGGATTAAAATGATTTTTTGGTGAATAGTAACTTTTAAGTTTTATTAATCGTGATTAAAGGTAATTAGTGTATTTTAAGGTAAAGATAATGTTATAATAATAGGAAATGACCTTGACACATGTACTACCCTTATTGGATGAGTCATGGCCGACCAAGACAATCCATGGGTCAGCTTGGGGGCCCCATGGAGCCACTTTGGTAGGAAAATGACATTAATAACTTTTTATTTAAAGTTAAAATTAAAATGTCACAAACATGTATTGTTTTACTAAAACAATTTTTACATGGGTTTATACAAGTCATATTTTTGACTATAAATATTCATAAGAAAGATAAAAATATTTCCTATATCATGATATTTTTTTTATAATTTTTAGACATTAAATATTTTATTTTATTTATGACACTGTGATGATGCATTGATTAACTCATAAATGAACGATTTAAATAAAATGAGAAGATAGGGTAAAATATTAGTCTTACACTTGTAAAAAACCTATTGGATGGGTGGATTTCGAAACCTTATCACCTTATCCTCTAATTATATCCTTTTGGGACCTTTAAAATCCGAAAATCATTTTATAATAAAGTAATAGTTTATAACTTTCCAAGAGTGCCCCTCCTCTTCTCTTATAAAAGGCCCTCACCTCTACCTCCTTACCCACACCTCTCAAGCATTTGTCTCGGAAAAACCCTTCCCATTCCATCTATCCACATTCCTGGCTTCATCATTGTAGCCTCACCTTAGGCAGAAATCTCTTCAAGAAACCCTTTTGGTTCAAACCAAAGGGAGTTACCCGATTTAAAGGTAATGTCTTCTCTTATGTTCTTTTGTTTTATTTTGCTTCTCCAACCCCCTAAACTCTTTTTATTACTTTTTTTGTAACAACACCAGTATATTAAATATACTAGGATGTTCTTATAAGAATTATTCGAGCTACACCAACACACACATCCGTCTAATGGTTAAAGAACATACTGTTTCTATGGATGGTAAATTACTGCCTCATGAAACGATGATTGTTCTATCTTCTCCTACCACCTATCATGGTGGCCATTATGATGGAAATATTTTTATATGATATATATTATATTTATGTCCTCTATATTATTCTGTATTTTATATTTAAAACATACCTTTATGCTTTGCATGTTGTGAAAATGTGATAATTTCATACGAGGAAGTGTGGACTACCGCCCCCTCAATTGATGTGACTCATTCATGAAATACATGGAATGTATAAAGAATGAAATTAATGAACATATGTGACCTATATAAAATATATATTATACTGTAATTATAATATATCTATCTATCATTTATTTTTAATTCCATTAATATGACAAAGAAATGAAAGTAGCGTTCATGCGTACGTACAGCCTACCGTCTCCATGAACGGTGCATTTCATTTCTTTTTATCTCCAAATGTTATGGAATAGTATAAAATTATTATGTAATGGATATATATGATATTTAAATCATTAATAATATTCTGGAGATTATTTACTTTTAACTAAATAGACAATCATTTTCAAACAAGATCATTTTTGACTCATGTACCAAACATCGACAAAAACGTTTGATATGAACTCACATTATTGACCAATTATTATAACATTATAATATGTGATATGAACTGAATAATAATATTTAAAGGAGGTAATTAATAAATTATAAGTTGACCGAAGTTTATTATTCAAAAATATAAAGAAACGAACAAGACAAGTCAGACTTGAGGTAAGGGATCATACCTCTCTCTTTCTTTTTAAGTACTCTCTTTTATTTCATTTCTTTTAAGATCATATTTCATATGTCTGGGGATGTTCTTTTATATTACACTTTCTGTAATTTTTAGTTTCATATTATTAGAGACCCTATTTGATCTCATAAATCCATTTTTGGAAGTTTTAAGTGGAACCGTTAAGCTGCCGAGTTTTCCTAATGGATTTTTCATGTCACTTTTATTCCAGTGAGATTAATGCTACATTTTCCACCATTTCCGTTGAGTGGTGTATGTACTGCCAATTACTCTACTCTTTGTGTAATATAATTTCGTTTATGAGTATTTACATCAATGTTTTATAGTCCTTCTTTCATGGGGTGTATGTTTCAAAAGTTTCCTTAGTCTGTAAGGGAACCTTTCACCCTCCTCTTTTTAAAAGACTTCTTTTTTGTTAGGTCTTTTAATTTACATATTATTATGTTGGGATATGTTCTTCTATATCCTTATTGATGTAAAATTTATTTCCAAGTGATGAGATACCATTCTTGTCTCATCAATTCGTTTTCTGAATTTTAAAGTGACGTCGTTAGGCTGTCGAATTTTTACAAGGGAACTTCTTAACCCAATTTCAATTTCTTTGGGTTCAACTTATAATTATAGAATATTTCATCCTATGAATATGTGTGAATGACCTATAGTTGTTTTACACTTAATATACACTTATACTGGGTGTATTTATATTTTTCACACATAATTATGATATTTATTTGTCCTTAATTTAAGGATACATTCTTTATAAGGGATTTCATATCATTTTACATTTCTATCGAGACATAATTGTTGTTATGCATCAATTCACTCTTATATGGTGTATATACTGTCCTTTGGCATATTATATCATGAATCCATTTATTCTCATGATATTATCATGTTCTGATTAAATGTTATTCCTCAATTATTTGTATTCAAGTGTCTCTCATTTTGTTAAAAACTCTTTAACTAAAATATCGTTTTAAATGTTTTAATAATTTTTTCTTATAAATATTTGTAGGATAGAAATAACGATGTAGATGCTCAATATACAATAGGGGGGGGGGGGGGGGGGGGGCGAATTGTACACTTTAAAAATTCCTTTGGAACCTTTAATGTTAGTTATGGATAACTATGTTTTCCTTAGACAAGGAAAGTCTAGATTTAACAAAGTTAAACTAAGAAAATTCACAACACCTCTGATCACCAACTGGAAAATTGGAACCAAAGTTTACAATATAAGATTCTAGCTTAAATCTTATAGAATCTAAACTAATCAGAGTACAAGTGTAAGGAAATACAATAAGGTTATACTTAGCTTACAATACAATATTCAGCAGAAACAAACAAGTAGTAAAACTACAAGTAACAAAACAATAACTCTTTTAACCCAAAGAGTAGGGTATCCAACTACCTTGGATAAAGGTCTCTTGATTTATACTTTCAAGCAAGTATGTCTTACCCACACCAGGATAATCCCTCGATGCGAAGATCGGAATATCTGTCTTGCTATCCCCGAAATCCCTCAACTTCAAGGTAGTTGGTACCTCTGTCTTCCTCAGCAAGGAAGCCCTCGAACTTCAAGGTAGTCAGCACCTCTATCTTCCTATCCCCGGAAGACCTCAAATGTAATCACCAACATCCAGAGTTTTACGAAGCAATATGAATGAGCGGTTCAGTACGCACAAGGCATGAAAAGATTCTCTCTCTAGAAATCACCTTAACAACGTGTAGTTTCTAGATCGATCAACTCATTTTCATTCATTTATCTTGTAGAGATCTTTCAAATGAGCACCTATTTATAGGCAAATCTACAACAGTCGGCTCCCTTCTCCAATGGTCATATTTTCCATGATATTCGGAGGGACCTGTACACGTGTAACTCAACCAACAGTTAATTAGAAACAGAATAGACAACATCGTTTTATAAAAAACCATGTATAACAGAATTCACAACATCTTTTTGAAATGAAGCATATGTAAGTAAAATCTAATCAATATTTCGGAGTGTAGGCAAGTCAAAAGATTGAAGTCTAACCAAAATGAAGTTCGGAGTCTATGTTAAGAAATATTCGGATTCTGTTTTATAGAAATTCGGAGTCTGGTTTCACCAGAGATCAGAATCTGAACTTGCAGAGTTCGGAGTTGAACTGATTAAGAGATCAGAGTCGAACTACTTAAAAGTTCAGAGTCGAACTATTTAAGAGTTCAGAGTCGAACTACTTAAGAGTTCGGAGTCGAACTACTTAAAAGTTCAGAGTCGAACTGTTAAAGAGTTCGGAGTCGAACTGCTTAAGAGTTCGGAGTCGAACTCCTTAAGAGTTCGGAGTCGAACTACTTAAGAGTTCGGAGTCAAACTGCTTAAGAGTTCAGAGTCAAACTTCTTACGAGTTCGGAGTCGAACTACTTAAGAGTTCGGAGTCAAACTCCTTAAGAGTTTAGAGTCGAATTACTTAATAGTTCGGAGTCAAAATTATTAAGAGTTCGGAGTCCAGAATTCGGATTAGAACTACATTACAGATCACATCCAGAATTTGGATCTTAAAAAATAGAATGCTCCAAATATTTTCATTATATGGCTCCATGATTTTTGGTATGAATCCTATTTTTGAACTTAAGAAAAAATATTTCTATGTATAAGAAAATTCAGGTTAAGGTAAATTTCCTTAAAGAATTAAATTTTCCTGTTGGGGTTAAAACATACATTTTCTTAAGTATAAGGTGTTTTTGATTTTCAAAACAATAAGGAATGGAAAAGTCATAAGGAAAACCTTATTGACTCAACAATCTCCCCCTTTTTGGAAAGCATAAGCATCCTTCTGAAAAAAACATATAAGGATTTTGAAAATTTTCATTAGACTTTGAAATTTAAAACTTATCTCCCTTTGTTCATGGATAAAAGTGAATACAACGAACTCCCCCTTAGGCATTGAAACTTTAAGGATTTTATTCTGAGTTTTTGGAGTGGAGTTTTCATTATTGTATGAATGAAAAACTTCGTAGTGGGAAACTCCCCCTTTCTTTAAGGATTTATCTCTTAGAAATTTTTCCTTTTTCCTTCTTAGTAGTAGTTCTTTTTCCTTCTCCCCCTTTGTGATTTTCAAAAAGAATTGAAGGGAAAGGAAAACAGAGTATGGTACCTAAAACATTAGTATATAACAAGATACAACCAACCAGATAACCATTTCATTAGGGTTGGGGAAAAAAATTTACAAGGAAAGACAATTACAACAAAAGATCAGAGTGGGTTCATTTGTCTTCCTTTTCCTTTGTAATAAGCTTCTTTAACAAGGTTTTGAGTTTCTTCAAATACCTTTGATATTCCTCACCTTTCTTCTCCAAGGATTTTACCTTTTCTTCTTGAGATTTTAAATCCTCTTCCTGAGCCTCCAAGGCTTCTTTCTGCAACTTTAACAAATCATCTTACTAAACGGATTTTCTCTCAAGCTCAATTCGGAGATTTCTATTATTTATAAGATTTTGATCTAGAGAATTTTCCTTTTCATTGAGTTCCTTCACTTGTTGACTCTGGGTAATCTGCTCAATAATCAGCTCATCATCAAGATTCTTAACCTTTTTATCTGCTATGTCAAAATCTTCTTTCACATCATTCTGAAAATTATCATACACTGTCAAGTATTCTTAAACTCTCTTAGAACACTTTTTTACCTTACTTCAAGACTTTATATGAATATCATAATCAATCAAAAAACTTTTCTATTCAGCTTCCAACTTCACAAACTTATCCATGACCATGGATAAAGAATTTTATTTCTGATTCATAGTTGTTGCAGCATCTGGAATCTAGAATCGATTGTTGGAAGAATCGGAATTGTGTCCACCAACTTTCTCAGAGACTGAACCACAAAATCATGCCCGTGAGATGATGATTCCAAATCAGAAATTTCTCTTTGAGATTAATCTTCTTCAACTGGAACCAGCTTCCTTCTAGAGGTACCACCAACCTCTTTCCTCCTAATGAGATCTTTTATCAGTGTCTCCATGAGAGCTTTCTTCCCCTTATCAGATTTCAGAATGGGTTCCACATTAGGAGATACTTCCTCAGATTTAGAAACATGAACAATTTGATCTTCATCTGGTTTCTATTTTTCTTGACCTTCCTCAAGAAAATTCCTCTCATAGGATTCTTCTTCATCATACAAGACATTTTCTTCTTCTTCTTCTTGATGTTTCATGCTAGATTCCTCATCTCCCTTACCTGGAGTAACTAATATTGCGGATTGAGCCTTATCTTTGTAGTCTTGTACTTGCTTGATTAGAGTATCCAAATATTCACTTTCCTCCTCTTCTTCTTCTTCTTCAACTTCTTCCTCTAATACTTCAACAACTTCCTTCTCAGCTTCTTCAACTATTTCTTTACCCCTGTCCTTTTCTGGAGTGACATAGTTCTTGGCTAGAGTTTCTGGTAAAGAAGGTTCAACACCAAAAGATTTTGGAACTGGAAGCATTTCGGAAGCCAACTCTGTATCTTTCAGCAAAGATCGCACCACTTCAGCTTCAGACATCTTCTTTCTCATTTTCTTTTCCTTCACTTATCTCTCTAGCTCCTC
This sequence comes from Viscum album, assembly GCA_963277665.1. Lineage (NCBI taxonomy): Eukaryota > Viridiplantae > Streptophyta > Magnoliopsida > Santalales > Viscaceae > Viscum > Viscum album. The sequence goes on along the minus strand of OY728138.1, from coordinate 958,499,256 downwards.
AGCAGCTTTTTCATTTAAGGCCTTAGCCTCAGCAGGGTCCAGTCCTAATTGAGGATCCCCTTACTTCCTCTTCTCTTTATCCTCCCTCCACTTGGCTGTTACTTCATATTTATATGTTTTCTTCTTCTTCGTCTTGGGAGGAGCAGATTCAGTTTCCTTAGCTTTGGATATTTCTTCATCAGCAACTACTTCCTTAATCTTTCTCTTCTTCCTTTGCTTTTTGGATGGTTCTAGATTCTGTGACTCTTTCTGAGTTGCTTCAACCTCTTCCTCACACAGAAGATAAAATTCTCCGGATTCAGTGGAAAAACCCATCTTCATCCTCTTGAGAGTATCATCACTCACTAAAATTAGTTTGCAATTCTGGATCTTTGATTTGCGGGAAACCTTGAAGGATTCTAAGAATCGAACTATCAACTTAGATAATAATGCAGGAAACATGATAATCTGAGCTATCAAATTTCCTTCTTTGATATTCTTGATCGTAACCAAGACATGCCTCATCAGATTTATCTTTCTTAGATTTACCAAGAAATCTAAGACATAGATATCACTCTTCTTCAGATTGTCTTTATCACCTCTTCTTGGAACCAGAAATCATTGCACCCAAAGCTGAAGAATTCGATTGTTCGGAGTGAGATGAGAAATCTTGATAGTTGAATCATCCTTGATCCCATGAAACTTCAGTGCCTTCTCCTTATTGAAACTTCCTTGCACATCGGGAAGTTTGTGGGAGCAGAATTCAGCTTCTACTTCATATGAAAGACCAACCAGGCTCGTGTCCTTGGTGTAAGAAAGCTTATAAGTCTTCCCATAAGACTTGAAAGAAAACCTCTCTCTGCCATCTTCCATCTGGAAGGAAACAGACTCATAAAACTCTATCAACAAATCAGTAAAAACCGGATCCTGTTTATCTGACTTTTTATGCAGACATATTCCCATCCATTCAGTCTAATGTTCTTTGAAATAAGGGAATCAAGATTATAGAAATCATGATGAACTAATCTTTCCCTGAAGACTAACCACTTTGAGATCGGTTTCGCAGTTGACATATCTTGAAAAGTTGCTTTAACAAACATTCAGAGTGAAGTAATCTGAAAGATTCGGATTGGCTTCACAAAGTTCAGAACCGGCCTTAAGAAGAGCAGCAATGCTTCGAGACGCAAAATCTTGAAAAAACCGATGTGGGACGAGTCTCGTGGTCCCCTTTATATAGGCAAAGCATATGACCGTTGGTCTTCCAAAATCCATCTAACGATTGAAAAAACTTTGATCTGATTTGACGGTTGAGAACAATACTGCAAGGAAAATTTGACTCCGATCTTTTGAGGTTTTTAAAGAAAACATTCGGATTTGAGGAAAAACTAGAATCCAAACATTTTTTAAAAAAACAAGAAAAATACCAGTAAGCAAAATTTGATTAAAAAACTATAAGTAAGAAAAATATAGCTTACGGATTGACTCGAAATATTGTTCGTAATTGGTAATATTCATCTTGAAGAAAAAAACAAAGTTACAGTACAAAAATCTTGTTACGAAAACTTCAGTACGAAACTCTCCATTATGAAACTTACCAGTACGAAAATTCCATTCCAGAAGTTTTTAGTACGAAGATTTCCATTCCAGAAGTTCTCATTCCGAGAATTTCAGTCTTGAAAATTTCAGTTCCGGAAATTCCCATTCTGGAAATTTTGGTTTCAGAAATTTCCATTCCGGAAGTTTCTATTCTGAAAAGTTTTAAAAAAAATTACAAAAAAATAGTTATACTAACAATCAAATGTACTCCCCCTATAAAGAGGAGTTTATTACTGTTAGGAGAATTTGTTCAACAAGAAGTTAATGAAGAATGATTACCTTACAATTATCATTCCTAACTTTTGTTTAATGTATTCAAATCTATCGGAGGATAATGATTTTGTGAAAATATCATCAAGTTGATCTTGTGTTCCGATAAATTGAATAATGATATCTCCTTTAAGTGTGTGATCCCTAAGAAAGTGATGCCTAATATCTATGTGCTTTGCACGAGAGTGATGTGCAGGGTTCTTACTTAGAAAAATGGCACTTGTGCTATCACACAATGTTTGAGTCTTAGTAAAACTTAGGCCATAGTCTATGAGTGTGTGTTGCATCCACAATACTTGAGCACAACAACTTCCAGCTGCCACATAGTCAGCTTCAACAGTGGAAAGTGCTACAAAATGTTGCTTTTTGCAGGACCAAGAAACTAATGAATCTCTTAAGAAATAATAAGTTCTGAATGTACTTTTTCTATCCATTCTACATCCACCAAAGTCAGCATCAGAAAATCTTTTTAGAACAAAATCATTTCCAGAAGTAAAAAATAATCCTAGATCCATGGTTACCTTTAGGTAGCGAAAAATTATTTTCACCGCCTTTAACTGAGATTTCTTAGGATTGGATTGATATCTTGCACATAATCACACTGAAAACATTAATTCTGGTCAACTATTTATTAAGTAAAGTAGACTTCCTATCATACCTCTAAAAGACGTTTGATCTACTGGTTTCCCAGCTTCATCAAGATCTAAATAGTTTGAGGTAACAATGGGAGTACTTATACTCTTAGTGTTGTCATAACCATACTTTTTGATAAGATCTTTAATATACTTATGTTGAGATATATATATTCCTTCTGGTTTTTGAGAAATTCGAAAACCAAGGAAAAAAGTTAACTCACCCATCATACTCATTTCAAACTCAGACTTCATTAGACTTATAGAAGAATCAGTTAAAGATTGCTGAGTTGAACCAAATATGATGTCATCAACATAAATTTGAACAATCAAAACATTTTTCTTATATTTCTTTATAAAAAGGGTTGGATTTTCATTTCTCTTAACATAGTTATTTTGAAGAAAAAATCTTGTGAGTCTATCATACCATGCTCGTGGGGCTTGTTTAAGACTATACAAAGCTTCGGTAAGTCTAAAAACATGATTAGGATGTTTTGTATCTTCAAAACCAGGAGGTTGTTCAACAAAAACATCCTCATAAACATAACAGTTAAGAAAAGCACATTTCACATCCATTTGAAAAATTTTAAAATTGAAGAATGCTGCAAAGGAAAGTAGAATACGAATAGATTCAAGTCTAGCTACTTGAGCATATGTTTCTTCATGGTATATTCCCTCTTGCTGATTATAGCCTTTAGCAACGAGTCTAGCTTTATTTCTTACTATGACTCCATTTTCATCACATTTATTTCTAAAAACCCATTTTACTCCAATAACAGAAGTTTCCTTAGGTCTTTCAACCAAGGTACAGACTTTATTCCTCTCAAATTCATTTAGTTAATCTTGAATGGATTTGATCCAATCATCATCACCTAAAGCTTCAGCAGTGCTTTTTGGTTCTAATTGGGAAAGAAATGCTAGATATTCTACTTCATTTCTGAAGGAATTTCTAGTCCTTACAGGTTGATTTACATCACCAATGATGCTATCACTGGGATGATTCTTAAGAAAAACTTGATTTGGGTTTTGTAAAACATGTTCATCAACATAGGGTGGAAAGTCTTCTGGGGTAAATATTTCAGAAGTATCTTCTTGATCATTTTCCTTATCAGAAGGATCTTCTATCAGGGGTTGATAATTAGTTTTTGAAAACACATCCAAGGATGTAGGTTGGGATAGTTTAAAAACAAAAGGATCAGACTCATCAAATTTTACATGCACTGTTTATTCAACAGTACAAGTATTTTTATTAAAAACTCAAAAGGCCTTAGAAGTTGTGGAATAACCTAAGAAAATTCCTTCATCAGATTTTGGTGCGAATTTATGTAGGTGATCTTTAGTATTCAAAATGAATACTTTTCATCCATAAACCTTGAAGTAGGAAAGTCTTGGTTTTCTACCATTTCATAACTTATAAGGAGTTTTATCAAGAAAAGGTCTAATCAAAACATGATTTATAGTATAAAAAGCAGTACTTACAGGTTCAGCCCAGAAATGTCTAGATATAGAATATTAACTCAACATGATTCTAGCTATCTCTTGAATAATTCTATTTCTTCTTTCAACTACACCATTTTTTTGAGGAGTTATAGGTGCTGAAAATTGTGAGTAATACCTTTCATACTACAAAAAGTTTCAAAATCAGAATTTTGAAATTCTCCTCCATGATCACTATGAATAGTTTTTAGTGGAAGATTTTTCTCATTTTTAACTTGTGCTCTAAAACATTTAAAAAAAGAAAAAGAATCAGACTTCTTTTCTAGAAAATATACCCAAGTAAATCTGGTGTAATCATCAACTAGAAAAAACACATAGTATTTTCCTCGAATACTTCCAGTTTGTGTTGGACCGAAAAGATCCATGTGCACTAACTGTAATGCATCAGTCATTGAGACTTCACCAATTGATTTAAAACTAGATTTATGTTTCATTCCATATTGACAAGTATCACAAACTTTGGAAGAATCATATCTAAGCTCTGATAGATCCTTAACTAGTTTCTTCTTAGAGAGTTTACATAAGTTTCTACGGTTACAGTGTCCTAGTCTTCTATTCCATAGCTAGGAATGATCTTCCATTGCACTTAGTCAAGGTAAATCTTGACTCCTTAGGTCTTCTAAGTTCAAAGTGTAAACATTCTCTTTCCTATTGGCTGAGAGAATAAATTCTTCCTTGTAATTGTGTACTAATCACTTATCATTCCTAAAATTCACAAGGCACCCTTCATCACATAACTGACTTATGCTAATGAGGTTGTGCTTAATACCCTTAACAAATAAAACATTTGAAATCAAAGTTTTACCTAGAAGAACAATATTACCAATACCAAAAAATTCTCCCTGTGCATTATCTCCGACAGTTACCTTTCCTCCTTTCGTTTTGATAATCTTTTCAAAATAGCTTTTGTTACCAGTCATGTGTCGGGAACATCCACTATCCATGTACCATGTATTGTTGTTGGTACTTACTCTATCTTCTCGAAAATAAGAAAATAATTATAATTTCGGAATCCAAACGTGCTTGGATCTGGATTTCCAGACAACAAAATTTTAGGAACCCACACTTTCTTAGAAAAACAGGCTTTATGAAAACCTAGAGATTGGGTTTTATTTAAAGAACAATTCTTTGCCCAGTGACCACCACATTGACACTTGGTACAAAATGGGGCACTTTGTGGAATAAAGTAGTTGTTACTAAAAATTGGTTTTGCATGGGTATAACCAAATCCATATTTGTTTCTTAAAGGTCATATTTGGGAATACATTTTATCAAAAATTTCCTTACCATGAGTAAAGTTCAACAAACACTTCTTTAAGGAAAAGATTTCGGACTTGAGTTTTATAACCAAGTTTTTATCTTCAAAATCATTATATTTAGAACTAGAGCTAGGCTCGAAAACACTTTTCTTAGAAATTACTTTTTCTAACACTTTAGAAAGTTTTTTCTTCTCAGAACTTACTTCCTCATTATTTTTTGAAATACTTATAAAATCAGAATTTTTCCAATCAAGATCTTTAGAAAGATCTGATATCTCTTTTGTAAGAATAGAATTCCTAGAATTTTCCTTATCAAGTTTCTTATTGAGTTTAGATTTCTCAATCTCAAGAAGTTCAGCAAACCTAAAAACTTATTTATAGGTAGGTGAAGTATTTTCTTCATCAGAAGAGGATTCTTCATCCAAGGAGTTATAATACTTACTATCATTAGAATTTAAAGATACATTGGTCAATGATTCAGCATTTCGTACCTTAGACATAAAGAAATGATTTTCAATAGGTATTCTGGATATAAGACCAAGATTCTTCTTTCCTGAAGATTCATAATCAGAAGATTCAATAGAAGAGTCACCACCACTGGCTCTCCAGGTGTCATTTTCTTTCAGAACTTTCTTAGCTTTGGTTTTGTAATACTTCTTCCTGCTCCTTTAAAAATTATTTTATTTCCTTTATTTCTTTTTGAGTAGAGGGAAATCTGGTCTAATATGTCCATCTCTCTTGCATTCGTAACATGTAACTTCTCCATCTTTCCTTTTTCTTATACTTGGATTGAAAATTTCTCTGACCGGCTATCTTGTTCATCCTTCGAGCAAGATTTGATAACTCATTTTCTTAGATTTCACTTTCACTAGAATCTGATTGAATAACTACCTTATTAGACTTGGATCTGGTTACTCTCTCAGGAGTCTTGGATTTCATATGATTTGATGTTGTTGTAAAATCAATAGTACCATTCCCATTCTTCTTTTTGATGTTGTCAGCATCTCTCTTCATTCTGGTTTCATATTGGAGAAGAGTTCCGAATAACTCATCAAGACAAATTTGACTGACCTTCCTATTTTCATCTATAGTTGTTCTCTTTGATTCCCACTAATTGTGAATAATATCAATTATCTAATCTACAAGGGCTTCATCATCTAACCTGTTTTCTCCCATAGACTGTAAGCTGTTGACTATAGTCATAAACCTCTATTGAAATTTGCAGATTGGTTCTCCATACGGAAAATTGAATCCATGGTATTCAGCTCTATGCATAGATCTCCTAGTTTCAATCACTTTAGAAGTTCCAAAGTGTGTAACTTCTTACTTCTTCCAGATACAATTAGCTGCTTCACAAGAAGAAATTTGGCTATATATATTTCTAGTCATTGAACATAGTAAAGTATTGCGTACCTTATAATTTAGTTGATACTCTTGATTTTCCTGGTTAGTGAAAGTTCTCACTTCATTATCAGGTATTTTATAATCACCTATAATCATAACAAACTTTTCCACTCCAGTGTTGATAAGAAAAGTCTTCTTTCGATCTCTCCAGTACTCATAGTCATTACCATAAAATATTGGTTGTCTTGTATGATTTAGATTGTCTATAGAACCAGCATTTACTCCTGCCATTCTAAAACCACTTGGGCAACCAAACTAGTTAGTAGACATAGTTTGCAACCACAAAGTTTTGAATGAAAAAGTTCGGAATGACAAAGTTCAGAATGACGAATTTTGGAATGATAAAGTTCGGAATGATAAAGTTCAGAATGATAAAGTTCAGAATGATAAAGAGAAAGAAAAACTTATACGTGAGTACGAGTATTTCAGAGACCTAATCTCTTATACCAATTGTAGGATCGAAATAACTATGTAGATGACCAATATACAATAGGGGGGTGAATTTTACACTTTAAAAATTCCTTTGGAACCTTTAAAGTTAGTTATGGATAACTATGTTTTCCTTAGACAAGGAATGTCTAGATTTAACAAAGTTAAACTAAGAAAATTCACAATACCTCTGATCACCAACTGGAGAATTGGAACCAAATTTTATAATATAAGATTCTACCTTAAAGCGTATAGAATCTAAACTAATCAGAGTAAAAGTGTAAGGAAATACAAGAGGGTTATACTTTCCTTACAAGACAATATGCAGCGGAAACAAACAAGTAGTAAAACAAAAAGAAACAAAACAATAACTCTTTTAACCCAAAGAGAAGGGTATCCAACAACCTTGGATAAAGGTCTCTTGATTTATACTTTCAAGCAAGTCTGTCTTACCCACACCCGGATAAGACCTCGATACAAAGATCGGAATCTCTGTCTTGCTATCCCCGCAAGCCCTCAACTTCAAGGAAGTTGGTACCTCTGTCTTCCTCAGCAAGGAAGCCCTAGAACTTCAAGATAGTCGGCACCTCTATCTTCCTATACCCAGATGTCCTCGAATGTAATCACCAATATCCGGAGTCGCACAAAGAAATCTGAACGAGCGGTTCAGTATGCACAAGGCATAAAAAGCTTCTCTCTCTAGAAATCACCTTAACAGCGTGTGGTTTCTAGATCGATCAACTCATTTTCATTCATTTATCTTGTAGAGCTCTTTCAAATGAGCTCCTATTTATAGGAAAATATCCAACGGTTGGCTCTCTCCTCCAACGGTCATATTTTCCATGAAATTCAGAGGGACCTGTACACATGTAACTCAACCAACGGTTAATTAGAAACAGAATAGATGACATCGTTTTATAACAAACCATGTATAACTGAATGCACGACATCGTTTTGAAATGAAGCATATGTAAGTAAAATTTAATCAATATTTCGGAGTGTAGGCAAGTCAAAAGTTCAGAGTCTAACCAAAATGAAGTTCGGAGTCTATGTTAAGAAATATTCAGATTTTTTTTATAAGAATTTGGAGTCTGGTTTAACCAGAGATCGGAATCTGAACTTGAAGAGTTCGGAGTCGAACTACTTAAAAGTTTAGAGTCGAACTGTTTAGGATTTCAGAGTCGAACTCCTTAAGAGTTCGGAGTCGAACTACTTAAAAGTTCGGAGTCGAAATGTTGAAGAGTTCGGAGTCGAACTACTTAAGAGTTCGGAGTCGAACTCCTTAAGAGTTCGGAGTCGAACTCCTTAAGAGTTCGGAGTCGAACTGCTTAAGAGTTCCGATTCGAACTGTTTAAGAGTTCAGAGTCGAACTCCTTAGGATTTCGGAGTCAAACTACTTAAGAGTTTGGACTCGAACTGCGTAAGAGTTCGGAGTCTAGAATTCAGATTAGAACTACATTACAGATCACATCCAGAATTCGGATCCTAAAAAACAGAATGCTCCAAATCTTTTCATTATATGGCTCTGGGATTTTGGGTATGAATCCGGTTTTTGAACTTAGGAAAAAATATTGCTATGTATAAGAAAATTCAGGTTAAGGTAAATTTCCTTAAAAAAGTAAATTTTCCTATTGGGGTTAAAACATACATTTTCTTAAGTATAAGGTGTTTGTGATTTTCAAAACAAGAAGGAATGGAAAAGTCATAAGGAAAACCTTATTGACTCAACAATATTTCTCATTAATATCCATGTTTTAAAAATGGTTTTAAGGATTTATTTATATGGATATTAATGGTTTAAAATGTTATAAGATTTATAGTGGTAAGGGACTTCGTCTCAATCTCCTTTCATTGAGGCATATTTTTTTTATACACAACTTTCTTTTATACGGTGTATAAACCCCTTTGAATTTTACGTCTATTCAAAAGGAATATTTTTTGTACGAGGTGTTTTACTAAACTGAAAAAGGGATGTTTTTTTGTCGTACGTATGCGGCGACAATGAATTCACTACCGTCGTGACCATTATTTGAGTTTTGACTTCCTCTACAAGCCATAACTTTTTTTGAAAATGAAAAATAAATTCCATGTTTTACTTTTCTTTTATTTTGGTATTGAAAATGGTTTTCATAAAGTTTTTATTATATCAATGTGCTGTATTGATATCTTGTGATTGAAATGTGGAGATGTTATGTTTCCATTATGCATGTTTTATGTGATACGATTATGTTATGGTTCTTGGGAATTGTTATGAAGACGGGTGGTTTCGTGATAAATTACGGGTGGGTGAGCCCGATATAGCTCTCCAATGCATTGGGTAACGTGAGGGAGTTAAACGCTAAGGTTTCTATGAAGAGATTTAGGGAATATACTGTGATGGGTATTCCAAACGTAACCCTGATGGTTACTCCATACGTAAGAATGTTATGAATGACTCAAGTTACCTTTATGTCTTATGATTTTTATTGAGTTATGCATAAATATTATGATTTCATGAGGTATGAAAAATTGCTTATGTTTTTATGATTAAAGTATTATTTCATTGATTCTTATGTATACATGGACTAATTTTTTCTTTCCGTATTGTTATAACCCTTACTGAGCTTTTTATGCTCATCCCATGTTTTTTGAAATGTTTTTCACAGGACAAAAAGTGGAATAGGGTTAAGGATGAGATCAAGGAAATGTCATGCTGTCTAAAACAAGAACTACACATGACTCTTTTGTTCAAGAGTTTTTATTTTGTGAAAAAATGGAAACTTAGTAGATGTGTCTAATTTGTAATCTTTGAGATGTAATAGTTAAGTCCAAATTCTCTAAAACTCTAAACCTGAGAAGATCCTCAATGTGAATTATTCAATTTAATTAAAGATTAAGTAATGATTTAAGGTCGGGTCCTTATAGTTGGTATCAATGGTCGGTTTAGACAACTTTAGGGATTTGGAGTTTTCTTTAAACACATGATTAATCCATATGTTTATTATCTTAGTTAAATCCTTGTTTTTATAACTTTTTTAGATCAAGGAAATGGAAGGAGGAGGATCTCAAATGACATTCGTATCTCTTCCTGATGACTGGCTTGGAATAATTATTACAAAGTCATGTTTGAATGATTGTGAAACTTTTTATAGCATACAACTCACTTGCAAGCAGATGTTTGAGATATCAAACACCACCACTATACCTCGTTATCATCTTGGATCATGGGTTGTATTTAGACAAATCCTATTTTCACAATATTCTCATATTTTCAAGAAAGGTAGATATTATCAAGGCATTTTCAAATATTTTACCTTATCATAGGATTTTGAAGAATATTATGATTTTAAAGAAGGTTCTGAAGAAGGAGACCCTTTTTCAACCTATTTATATTTTCTTTTAAAATATAGTCTCTCATCACATACCTATGGTATTTTAAAAGGTCCATTAATTGAAAGTTTCAACTCAAATTCAGTCAGACTATTTTATAGATTTCATGTCTTAGCAGATGTATTGAAATTATATGTCATACATGATTATTTTCCAAAACTGTTTTTATGTGAACACCCATATGACCCATGTTGTACAAGGTGTATTTGGATGGAGGAATCAAATGATTTTGAAGGATCTCTAAATCATTGTTTCAATGCACAGTCCTTCTACATACGTGAACAGGATGACGATGAAACCAAATGGACACCTTGATCAAGGTATGATGTTCTTCATTTTTGGGAATCATTTTATTTTATTTTATGGTGGTGAAATAAGACTTCAAGAATTAAGATGTTGAGATCGTAATGAATTTGGATGAAAATGGGATGTATAAATAAACCATTGAGGTTAAAACATGTTAGGTATATTTTTGTAGTTTTATAAAAAGGACAACTAGTAGGATGGGTGACAACCCGTCGCATCTGGTAAGGCTGCATGAATCAAACCCACAACTGAAGGGCGATAAGGGCGCATCGCCTACCACTGGACTACGTGAAGTCCCTGGTTAGTATGACTTATTATTTTTAGTTATATAATTTTATGAGTCAAGAATAAGTTTATTTTGGGTTATCTAGGAAAATATTGACCTATCATGGAGGATATATTATTAGGTTAATTACTTTTCAATATGAGACTTTAAGAGCAACTGATGTTATTTGGATATAAATATTAATTTTACCTTGGAAGACTATGTGATTAAATCCTTCAAATATTTGGGTTTCAATCTTTTTTTATTTTACTTTGATGAATTTTTATGGAAAAATTGTTTATCGAATGGTCTCCGTTGAACTATGAGTTTTGTTGGACAAATTTTTGAGATTAAGAATAGATTTTCTTTTTATAAAGGATTATACTTTTTGGGTATTATCTGATCTCATACTAACAATTTTGGTTTTGGTTTTTGTATAAAGACATAGGAAATATATAGTTCTCTTTTGTTGATTAATTGATTCTCTAGATGTTGATTATAGCACTCTTAATGAGAACAAGTCATCCTAAATAATCATCATTTGGAGAAAGTATGAGTTTTTGTTAGAAATATAGTAAAATATGAATGTCTACACGAAAAGTAAGTATGTTCCCTTATGATTTATTTAGGATCATAAATAATTTCCTCGATGAAAAGTAACTTAAAACAAAAATATTTTCCGTTAACTTTTCCTACTGGGGAATCAAATACCGTTTAACCCTTCATAAGTTTGTGATTTTCTTGTGGTTAAATTTCCTCTAACCATGTTTTCTATCACTCTCCATCAGAACATGACCCTTTGTTTTATCTTCCATGTCCATGTTTTCCTACATGGAATCCTCGTATGGGTTAACTTGGGTGACCTTTGTACTTACCTTTCTTTCTTTTAAAGTGATAGTTTAATTTACTCCTTTTCCGATGTGGGGATTTCAATGAAGTTTCCAAGCCCAATTTTAAAATTACGAGGAAGCAATCTCAAAAGGGGGGAAAGATGTAACATCCCAGGTAAATAAAGAATATTAACTTTTCATATTTATTAATATTTGTGAATAAAATATTAATATTACTTTAAAGGGAACTCTATGCTCGATGGCGTACCCAATACGCAACAACGAGTTTCTTTGAAATCTTACATTGCACTCTAATAATAATAAAATATTATTTTAAATGGTAGTTAACGCCTAGCCATTGAATTGGCGGGAATGAATATAAATAACTAAAATATGTTTATATATGTTTTTTAAATGTTTTTACATTTATCCAATAAAATATAAAGGCTTAAAATAAGAAAAGAATTCAATTTTAAGCATAAATACTCTAAAATTCACTAAAAGGTCGATTTATCGCCTTCTGATGGTGAACCCTCTTTAATATAGTTTCTGTCACTCAAATAAATTATATTGGACCAAATAAAATTCTTCTTTAGAATCGGGACATCAAAATTTACTTTGTGTAAATTTTTGGTATATTTTTTGATAAAGTTCATTTTTTTTAATGAATAGTGAAAAATGATGTATTTTAATTCAAAACCACTTTTTAATCTAATTTATTTATATTATTAGATTATATTTTGAATTGGTTTTAAAGTACAATTATAATATATTTTTACCATTTAATCCAATAGTGGTCATTGGAATTAATTTCACTTTGAAATTGGACTTAAACTAGTGTCAATCTTTTGATATATATTGTTTGATAAAAACATGCTATTTGTTTTGAAAACGGGAATTAATTATTAAATTAATTAATGAAACTTATATGTTTTTAATTTTTTAAAATAGACATCATTTTTGAATTCAGAATATCAAATATAGATTAGGCTGAATTTTTGGTATTTTTCTAAAAAACTTCCATTTTTGATGAATAGTGAAACCACTAAGTGGTAGTTAAAAAACTGATTTTTCATTTAAATGAAACTTTACTACTTATATGATTTGAATTTCAAAAATAAAACATACATGGTTGTAATTAGGATGTAAAATGTGGTTCAATGGGATTAAAATAATTTTTTTTGGTGAATAGTAACTTTTAAGTTTTATTAATAGCGATTAAAGGTAATTAGTGTAATTTAAGGTAAAATAATGTTATAATAATATGAAATGAACTTTACACATGTCATAACCTTATTGTATGTGTCATGGACAACCAAGAAAATCCATGGGTCAACTTGGGGACCCCATGGAGCCACTTTGGAAGGAAAATGACATTAATAACTTTTTATTTAAAATTAAAATTAAAATGTCACAAACATGTATTTTTTTACTGAAACGATTTTTACATGGGGTTATAAAAGTCATATTTTTGACTATAAATATTAATTAGAAAGATAAAACAATTTACAACATCATTATATATTTTTTATAATTTTTAGACATTAAATAAATTAATTTATTTATGACACCGTGATGATGCAATGATTAACTCGTAAATGAACGATTTAAATAAAATGAGAAGATAGGTTAAAATATAAGTCTTACAATTATCTCAAACCTATTTGATGGGTGGATTTCTAAACTTTATCACCTTATCCTTGAATTATATACTTTTGGGTCCTTTAAAATCCGAAAAGCATTTTATAATAAAGTAATATTTTATAACTTTCCAAGAGTGCCCCTCCTCTTCTCTTATAAAGGCCCCCACCTATACCTCCTTACCCACACCTCTAAAACCTTTGGCTAATCCAACCCCTTCTCATTCCATCTATCCACATCCATCTCTTCATCATTGAAGCCTCCCCTTAGGCATAATGCTCTTCAAAAAACCCTTTCAGTTCAAACCAAAGGGAGTTACCCGATTTAAAGGTAATATCTTCTCTTATGTTCTTTTGTTTTATTTTGCTTCTACAAACCAATAAAATCCTTTTATTCATTTATTTTGTAACAAAAAAATTATATTAAATATACTAGGATGTTTTTATATGAAATATTCGAGCTACAGCTACACACACATCCGTCTAATGGTTAAAGAACATACTGTTTCTGTGGATGGCGAATTACTGTCTCACGAAACGATGATTGTTCTATCTTCTCCTACCACCTCTCATGGTGGCAATTATGATGGAACTATTTTTATATGATATATATTATATTTATATACTCTCTATTATTCTGTATTTTATATTTAAAACATACCTTTATTCTTTTCATGTTCTGAAAATACGATAATTTCATACGAGGAAGTGTGAACTACCGCCCCCTCAAGTGATGTGACTCGTTCTTTCAATAAATGGAATGTATGAAGATTGAAATTAATGAACATATGTGAACTATATAACATATATAATATATTGGAATTATAATATATATATATCTCATTTATTTTTAATTTCATTAATATGACAATGAAATGAAAGTAGCGTTCATGCGTACGTACGGCCTACCGTCTCCATGAACGGTGCATTTCATTTCTTTTTATCTCCAAATGTTATGGAATAGTATAAAATGAATATGTAATGGATTTATATGATATTTAAATCATTAATACTGTTCTGGAGATGATTTACTTATAACTACATGGACAATCATTTTTAAACAAGTTCATTTTTTACTCATGTACCAAACATCGACAAAAACGTCTGATATGAACTCACATTATTAACCAATTATTATAACATTATAATATGTGCTATGAACTGAATAATAATATTTAAAGGAGGTACTTATGCAATTATATGTTTACCAAAGTTTATTATTCATGAATATAAAGAAACGAACAAGACAAGTCGGACTTGAGGTAAGGGATCGTACCTCTCTCTTTCTTTTTAAGTACTCTCTTTTACATCATTTATTTTAAGGACATATTTTTTATGTTTGGGGATGTTATTTTATATTCCTAATTATGTAATTTTTATTTTCATATTATGAGAGACCCTATTTGATCTCATAAATCCAATTTTGGAAGTTTTAAGTGGCACCGTAAGGCTGCCGAGTTTTCTTAAGGGACGTTTCATCTCACTTTTATTCCCGTGAGATTTATGCTACATTTTCCACCATTTCCTTTGAGAGGTGTATTTACTGCCTATTATTCTACTCTTTGTGTAATATAATTTCATTTATGAGTATTTACATCAATGTTGTATAGTTCTTCTTTCATGGGGTGTACGTTTCGAAAGTTACCCAAGTCGGCAAGGGAACCTTTCACCCTCATCTTTTTAAAAGACTTCTTTTTGTTAGGTCTTTTAATTTACATCTTATTATGTTGTGATATATTTTTCTATATAATTATTGATGTAAAATTATTTCCAAGTGATGAGATACCCTTTTTGTCTCATCAACTCATTTTCTGAATTTTAAAGTGACGCCATTAGGCTGTCAAATTTTTACAAGGGAACTTCTTAACCCAATTTCGATTTCTTTGGGTTCAACTTGTAATTATAGAATATTTCATCCTATGAATATGTGTGAATGAACTCTTGTTGTTTTACACTTAATATCCACTTATATTGGGTGTATTTATATTTGTCACACATAATTATTTGATTGGGTTGTCCTTAATTTAAGGATACCTTCTTTATAAGGGATTTCATCTCATTTAACATTTCTATTGAGACATCATTGTTGTTATGCACAAATTCACTCTTATATGGTGTATATAATGTCCTTTGGAATATTATATCATAAATCCCTTTATTCTCATGATATTATCAAGTTCTGATTAAATTTTATTCCTCAATTATTTGGATTCAAGTGTCTCTCATTTTGTTAAAAACTCTTTAACTAAAATATTGTTTTAAATGTTTTAATAATTTATTCTTATAAATATTTCTCATTAATATCCATGTTTTCAAAATGGTTTTTAAGGATTTATTTATATAGATATTTACTGGTTTAAAATGTAAAAATCTTTAAAGTGGTAAGGGACTTCGTCTCAGTCTCCTTTCATTGAGGCATATTTTGTTTTATACACAACTTTCTTTTATACGGTGTATAAAACTCTTTGACTTTTACGTGTATTCAAAAAGAATATTTTTTATATGAAGCGTTTTAATAAATGACAAAATGAATGTTTTTTTTGTCGTACGTATGTGGCGACAACTACTTGACTTCCGTCGTTACCATTATTTGAGTTTCAGATTCCTCTACAAGCCATAACTTTTTTTAAAATGAAAAATAAATACTATGTTTTACTTTTCTTTTATTCTGATATTGAAAATGGTTTTCATAATGATTTCATTATATCAATGTGTTGTATTGATATCTTGTGATGGAAATGTGGAAATGTTATGTTTTCTTTTTTGTATGTTTTATGTGATACGATTATGTTATGGTTCTTGGGCATTATTACGAAGACGGGTGGTTCCGTGATAAACTAAGGCCAAGTGAGCCCGATATAGCTCTCCAATGCATTGGGTAACATGAAGGAGTTAAACTCTACGGTTTCTCTAAAAATATTTAGTGAATATACTATAATGGGTATTCCAAACGTAACCATGAGGGTTAATCCCTACATAAGAATGTTATGAATGCCTCAAGTTTCCTTTATGTCATATTATTTCTATTGAGTTATAAATAAATCTTACGATTTAATGAGGTATGTTAAATTGATTATGTTTTTATGAGTAAAGTATTATTTCCCTGATTCTTATGTATACATGGACTAATGTTTTCTTTTCGTATTGTTATAACCCTTACTGAGATTTTTATGCCCATCCCAAGTTATTTGAAATGTTTTTCACAGGACATAAACTGGAATAGGGTAATGGATGGGATCAAGGAAATGTCATGTTGTCTAAAACAAGAAATAGACATGACTCTTTTTTTCAAGAGTTTTTATTTTGTGAAAAAAATGGAAACTAAGTAGATGTGTCTACTTTGTAATATTTGAGATGTAATAGTTATGTCCTAATTCTCTAAAACTCTAAACATAATAAGATACTCAATGTGAATTATTCAATCTAATTCAAGATTAATTAATTTTTTAAGGATGGGTCCTTATAATAGTAGATATAAAGATGTTACTACTTATGATACACATAAATCAATAGTAATAATCAAGGGTTATATGGATTTAAATGGAAGAAAAAAGTAAAGAAAATAGTTATGAATATAATCATAGAAAATTATTATAATATTAAGGATGTGACGTTATAAAAAATAAGGAAATTTTAACTGGTAAATGACCTATTTTGGCCTTAGGTAATTTAAATAACCTAGGGGTGAATCAATGTATATTTATTTTGTAAATGACACTCACTAATGATTTTTTTTCACCATTAATTTGAACATCTCTCTCCATAAGAATAGATTTGATTTAATAAAGTAAGTAAAAATGATAAAAAATAAATTGTTACATGTTTCACCAAAACAGAGTTAATCCAAGTATCATACAATGATGATATTTTGATGTACCAAAATCACTAAGCACACTGCTTATTTACAAAGTTTGATATAGGCTCATTGTCCCCTATTTTATAACCAATCATGATTTAGGATATCATTAATCTCTCAATTGAAGTGACCTAATTTTTTTTAAAGTGACCCAAGATAAACATAAATAAATAAAACATTGATAACACAGTTTAATTATTACATCCAATAATAGTCACATAACCCATAGACATAAAGGTTTAGTAACTTGGATTCTAGAAACATAGAAAAACTTTTTTCACATGAAGTAAATATTTATTCATAATCTAAATCCACTCTTAGGAATTCCATGGGACATAATCCACTTCAATTCCTAGGGAAGGTAAAACATAAGAAATGTGATATAGAAAACTCAGTAAAGGATAACATAATAATGCGAGTAATGTTTAGATCATAAACATGTGGAAAAAATGAATAAGGGAAATATCTGATTTAAAATTAACATAAGACAATAAGTTCTAAACCTAAACATGAAAGATAGATATAAAATATCAAATGATAACACTTTTACCCCGGAATGGAAAAATAATATTAATAATATAACATGATCCATGAACTATATGAAAGAAGGTGGCACAATCATAAAAATAGAATTTCATATCTTTTTTAAATTGGATACCTATAAACCCATTCACTCATAAAATTATTATTATATCTAAACACCATCACACTCACCCTTTTAGAGCCTATATAATTTCTAAATAGTTCATATAACATTTATCACTCATGATATATAATTCTTTACCCAATTAATTGGAGGGATATATTGGTCCCACCAATCTTATAATCTATATATTTATTTTCCACTTAAAAAAGTAATCAACGCATCATACAATAACTCATATAATAAAAATTTGCATTATGAATTTTCAAAATCATCACATAAAGAACACATGGAAGTAAATTGGGTTTCGTAGAACATACCAATTTTAAATCATTAAATTATCATAAGAAAAACATGGAAATAAAATGGGTTTCATAAAAAATATAAAATATATAATGGAACATCATGAACTAAATCATTTTATAATTAAAACTTGATTACCTAAAATAATCACATAAAATAATAATATTGGATTAAACATAAATCATAACTATACTAGAGATAGATCATTCTATGATAATGAAAAAAATCAAAATGAAACAAACTTTTTAAAAACATTTTCTATTTTCCATTGTAAAAGTCATGGGTATGAGTCTCTTTTAAAATATACCATTTGGCTTAAAGAAACTGAAAAGGAAAACTTTTATGTAAATATAATTAATTCATAAACTCTTTTACCTAGAAGTAAAATATAAAATAATTTTAAAAGGAACGTACCAGAAAAATGATATTCAAATAAGAAAGCGTATAACACAAATAAAGGAGTTTAACTTACCAAGTTCCTTACTTTTACCATTGATTTTCATGAATATTCACTAACCTCCTTTATCATAAAGATAAAAATATAAATTTATGATTTCACAACCTTATTACTATATATTTCTATTTATACTCTTTATTAATAAAAAATTGTCTTCATCTATGAGATTATTGCAATCTCATTTCAATATTGGGTGTTAAAACCATTAACTATTTTTCACATGATTAATAATTTTTATATCATTACCTATCATTTGATAAAAAGTTAATTATTGATATATCATTTAATATTATATAAAATATAAATTATATTAATTTAAAATTTTATTATTTCATTATATTGGTGTTTTGGTTACATTATTTGAAAACCGAATTGAGAAATGTGTATTTTGGTAGTTTTAGTGAACGAAAAGTTACTTTAATAGTAAGCTAAATAAATAATAAAATATATAATGCACCATATAATAATAATAATTTTATAGAATTGTTCATGTAACTCTGTATTATAACAAAATTTTAATGATATTGTTTTTATGGTTTTATGGTGGTGAACCATATTTTAATAATTTTAGATGTTTTATGAAAATATATATTAAAAATGAAAAACCATTCATCATGGAATTAGTAATAAAAACATCCACACAATTAGAATTCTAATTTATCAATGCATGAGAGGGGGTGAAGGTGGATATTATATTTTAGGAAAACAATTATATGATATATATCATATTTATTCATTATTACCATGATTAATACCTTCCATTAAAAGTGTTAATGAAAAAATGACGTTGCTTTGTGGAGGTGGTAGTCCACGTAATACACTGGTAAGTTCTTTTGTTATTATAATTAGATGGAAATTATTAAATAAGGGTTTAAAAAATAATATAAAAATATATTATTATAATAATTAAACTATAGTCATCATATTATTATGGTGATAAGATATTTTTATGAGTAATATTAAGAAAACAAATCTTAAGAGGAGATAACACTTACATTAGAGATTTGATTTTTCCAACTATGAGTCACCCTAGGAATATTTTTGTGGGATATGGTTATAGGGAGAGAAAAATGAAATATTTTAAAGGTGTAATTCTAAGTATAGGTTTGTCTTTTAAAGGTGGTAGTGGTATCCTTTTATAAGGTGATAAAAGGGGAACTTTTGGTTAAACTTTTCATTTTTCAATAATGTCATGTGACTATTACAATTTTAATGGATTTAAAGTAAAAAATTATTTTGTGTGGGGTGCATATTGGTAGAAAAATAATTTAAAAAAAACAAGTTTTAAAGATGTTATAGAGTTTTTACCATTAAGTTTTACATTTAAATTTTTTACATCTAAAGTTGGTAACTTATTTTTAATTATGTGATTTTATGTTTTATTAAACATATAAAAGAACCCATATATCATACTTTTTTTCATAGAATCATATTTATTATCTATTTAATCTAATCTAATTTATAATTATTATAAAATTAACTTTAAAATTAAAATAGATAATGCGTAAAAAACTATTTCAGTAGAAAAATTCATTTTTACCATTATGGATTCTAAACTTTATTTACTATTGATTACAAATTAAAAGATTGATAATATTTTTATTTATTAATTATACAAGATATTATATTCATTATTAAATTTTTGTAAATTTAATTTATTTGATATAAATTCATTGAAATAAATAAAACAATTATTTTAAAATAATTATTTCCCCATTACCATAACAATTATCATTAATCCTAACAATTTTAATTTTATAAAGTAAATAAAATTTCTCATATTAAATAGTATGAAAATTATTATCTAAAATTTAATAATCACTTTATCAAATTAACTTTCTATGTATGGGAAAATTAATCTCACCGTTAGTGCATTTAATGCACGAAACCCAGTTTTTTTATAGAAAAAGTTTATTTTTAAGCAAATAGATTTATGATTAGGATATTGTTATCATTATAATTAATTAAAATGAGTTTAAAATATTAATTAATATTTAAAATTTATGTATTTAACAATAAAATAAATTAAAAACTTTATTTTATCATGTTATAATTAATTTAACCAAACATTCAAGTAATATTTTTATTAAATCACTATATAAACATTCATAATATTGAGAATAGGTTTATAAATATAACATATTATTTCAAAAATATTTTTCATACTTTATAATATATAAATTTATCAAAAAAGCTATTATTGAAAAATATTTCAATTTATTCATATAATAAAATAATTTCATAAAAGTGAAAACATTAATAAAATAATTATTTTAACTATTCACCTGAAAATTAATTATATATAAAAAATAGAAAAAAATATTATGAATGTAATATTACTATGATAAATGGAAAAATAAGTTTAACATTTTCAAATTTAAAACCTAAATTTTATATGCATAACATTAAAATAAAATCATAAAATATTATGAAAAAAAGTTTTTATGACAAATCGTTTTTAATATGTTAATTTTTCTTTTAAATTTAGTTGTAATAAAAAATATATCAAATATGAAAAATACACATTTTATAAAATACATTTTAAGAACAAGGAATGATTTTATTAGTTTTTATTTGTACTAATTCATTATATTTAAAGTGAATATATTTATTTATAATTATTTCATGATTCTATCACTACTCCTTATACCTTATAATTTTATGGATAACATATATTGGTCTCTATTAGTTTGGTTTTGGTGTTGAATGTAGAGCACACCATTAACAATAGTTTTAATTAAAAAGAAAAAACTCAATCCGTTAGATTATTCCCCGCCTTAATATAATTCTTCCCTAAAAATTTCATTATAAGGGAGAAAAAAAGTGAGTGTAATTTTATATCATCAAATTTTCAGGTTCCCATATAGCCTCCTAAACCTTTTTTTTATAGAACTTTAACCTTATGAGTAGCCTTGTTTTTAAATACCCTATCTCATTGATCTAAGATATCTATGGGATGTTCTTTATAGGATAGGTCATGTTCGAGTTTCCTAGCTTTTGAGATTAGTGCATATGAAGGGTTTGTTATGTACTCAAAAAAGTGATACATGGAACACGTCAAGTACATGGAAGAGGTGTGTAGGAAACATTAAAAAGTAGTTTGCGACCAAAAAATGTTAAAAGATTTTAAATAGACCCATGTACCAATGGCCCAACCTACCTTTCTTTCCAAATCTAATAACTTATTTCCATAGAGATATTCATTGAAATAAATTATCACCAACTTAAAATTATTTATCTCTTCAATGATTTCCTATATAGGTATTTGGTTGAATTTTCACCATTTTCATATGACACTAAATTATTTTGACCTTCTTAATAATTTCATGGACAAGATCATGCCCTATCATATTTCTTTCAAAAACATTATCCCATAATGTTGGAGTTATGCATATCTTCCAAATAGAACCTCATATGGTTCCATTTGAATGATAAACTAGAAACTTTTGAAATATGAGA
This sequence comes from Viscum album, assembly GCA_963277665.1. NCBI lineage: Eukaryota > Viridiplantae > Streptophyta > Magnoliopsida > Santalales > Viscaceae > Viscum > Viscum album. The sequence continues at coordinate 958,477,062 of OY728138.1, read as the reverse complement.
ACTCATTCTAGTGAATACATTGATCTCAAAATCATTGTAAATATATTGAATAAGATCGCAACATTTCTTCTAGATTATGAATATTTCTCTCAGAATGACCCTCTATCTAAGGGTGGAATGTTGTGTTATAATTCATCCTAGTCCAGAAAAATTGCTAAAGAATTTTCTAGAATATTGTTGAAAACCTTATATCTTGATCAGTTACAATAGAGAGGGATACTCCATTAATCCTAACCATATCATTAATGTATAACTAGGAAATATTATCTAGTGAAAAATATTTTGATGGAAATAAAATGTGATGAATTTCTAAGGAGATCGATAGTAACCCATACAGAATTATGACCTTTATATATTCTGAGACTCTTATAATGAAATCCATGGTGATATTTTCTCATTTACATAAATTTATAGTTAAAGGTTTTATCATATATTTAGTCTTTGGTCACTCAAAATTTACTTTCATACATACCATGAATTAAGATATATATTTTGTGATTCCCCTCTTTTTATTATCCCACTAGAAGTTTTACGTTTGATCTTTATACATCTTTGTGATTCGAGGATGGATAGAGAAAGATGAAATATGTGCATCATCTAAAAGATCCTTGTTCAATTTTGGTACAAATGGGACACATACTCATGTTACAAACCTTATATCACTATCATTATCAATGATGAAATCATGAATATTATCTACCTTCTTTTATAGATCAACATCATCCTTTCGGGCATCTATGATAATTACATGAATACATGGTTGAGTAGAAACTTAGGAATGGTAATATTTCTCTTCTTCCCTTATGAAATTAAAATATATCCTCTATAGATCCATGTGTGTTGGTTATTTTTGAATCCTATTCATGGATAATGTATCATGATCCCTTATACTCAGAGCATCAGAAATCTTAATTTCCTTCTCCATGTGGTGATGTATCTAGAATTCATAATATTTGATTAGATATAGCCATCTCCTTTGGTGTATTTATAACTACTTCTCTATGAATATATATTTCATCATGTTATTATTAGTGTATATATCACACATTCCTAAATAAAGGAAATTTCAGCAAACATTTAATGCAAATATCATTACCACTGGTTCCGAATCATGCATTGAATAATTTTCCCATAAGTCTTTAATTATAATTAGTCATAATCAATTACCTTTTAATTTTACATGAGGATTTATCCCAATCCTTTTTTGACGCATCATTGTAAATTATAAAACCATCACCACTATAGGGTAACGTAATCATAGGCGGAGTGACCAAATTTTACATTATCTCCTTGAATCTTTCCTCATATTATTTTATCATTAGGAACTTAACTCCTTACCATGTTTACATTGTTAATGGATTTTATATCTATGATAAATGTATCAAAAATCATCGATAATATCTTGATAACCCAAGAAAACTATGGATTTTATTCATAGTGGTTGGAATGGACCATCTTTCAATAAACTTAGTCTTTGATGGGTCTAAATATTTACACCCACCTATGGTGACAGGAACCTAGAACGATACTTTTTTGTTTCCAGAATTACATTTACTGAGTTTGGAATATAATCACTATTTCCTTTGGTTCTTTAGCACAGTTATTAAGTGATCATAATTCTCTTTATTTTAAAATATATAATAATATCTTCTACAAATTTTACCATAAATCGATCCAAGTAATCGTTAAATATTGTATTCATAAGAACTATGAATATTATAGGGGAATTGGCATGTCAAATTGAAATCAGTAAAAATTTATATTTTCCATAACTTGTTTTAAATGTAATATTTGAAATATCATATTGTTTACCCTCAGTTAATGATATACATACTAGAATTAAATTTATGAAATGAATTGAGATCCTTTGATTTGATCAAATATATCATAAAAATGGGGTAAATGATACTCATTTTTATAATGAATTTGGGGAGATCAAAATAATCGATGAAAAGTCACATTGATACAACTTTATTTTTCACAAATAGGACTGGTTCACCCCATAGTGAAAAATTAGGTTATATAAAAACATTTTCAAGATTATCATGTAAATTAGTCTTTAAAACCTCCAATTCAACAGAATACATTATATAGGGTGTCTTTGAGATAAGAAAAAAATATAAGGATGTTTTCAGTTGAGTGTTAAACCTCACAATTTAGAGGAAGATCAGGAAATTCATTAGGAAATACATGGTCATATTCTGACACAATAAAATTATTCCCATTGTAGACTTCCTCTGAAATAATATTATCTAAGAACCCCTTTTTTCTTGGTATCAAGGCCCATATTATATAATTTTATTCCAAATAAGGTTTGGTATCATCCATTCATTGATACTTGATAATAGTATGATTAGAGATATGAAAGAAGATTTCAATTTCTAAAAAATTATTATGATATTTATTTAATAAAATCTAGTCTATACCCAAAATAACATCAAATTAAACTACTTGGAGAAGAAGCATATCTTGTATAAGTGTCTCCCCATAAATCTTGATTGGATAATATTTTAGACCTTAGTTGTATTTATCATGTCATATGGTGTTTTCATAGATTGATTGATATTCAATGTTTCAGGTGATGAATCCATACTCTCTGAATAAGTATAATATATAAAAAAATGTGAATAAACAAAATAAAATAATATATTCATGGGTTGAGAGTGTAAAATGAGTATACCTTTCACCACTTCATTATTATGGTCCACCTATGTAGTATTAATTTAATATTACCTCCACTTCTACCTTAGTTTAGAAGGAAGCTACTGCCTATTCCCATTATTAACTGTAGGGTTAAGATATGGATTGACATTATTTCCATACTATTGAAATTTTAACAATTCTAGAGCAGGTGTAGCATTATTTGGGGCCTTCTTTACCTCACCGGTGTTATTGTTCCTATTTCTATTGCTTTAACAATCATAATCTGGGTGGCCTACTTTTCCACACTTATAACACTTCCCAAATCCTTTATGTTAATTACCCTGGTGTTTCCTACCATTTATTTTACATGTGGATAGTTGGAATTTATTACCCCATGAGACTATTCATTAAGGATTTTACGATTACCTATATTTATTTTACATTCTACAGTGTCACATGGGTCTCTATATTCTATTTAAACATGAAATAATGCACTGAAAAACATCCTTATATCTTCCAAATTACCATGGAAATATTTTTTCCAAATATAGAGTATTAATCCATAAAAAATCGACCAATATTATTTGTTAAGTCTAGATATATACTCTATGGTGTACCTCATTACCTTCATGAAGTTCAATTCATATGATCCAACAAACTCATCTCCCTTTTCTTTTAATTCATTGAATTATCATTCCATCTTAATGAGAAGAGTTTAAGATAAATATTTATTGAAAAAAATTCCATTGAAAACATCCAACTTCATAAGATAAAATTCATTCTTTTTCATTGTATTATTAATGAGATAACACCATTGTTCATCCCCACCTTTCAGATGATAGACAACTAAAATTACCTTCTCATTCCTTGAGTATTGATGAAAAAATATATATTTTTCATTGTATTGATCTATTTGTCAATAATCTATAGGTTTAAAGGCCCGTTAAAGGATGGTGGATGTTGATTCATAAAAAATTCAGTAGAAATTTTATCCCTTATTAATTTGTTTGGGAGAACCACATTATTCATTTTATTATTCATAGCCTGACAGAGTGGAGGGAGCATTTCCATGATATATTGAACTCTAGTTTTATCTAATTTAGTTAATCACAAATTTGTCCCTTACATCCTAAATTATATCAATTTAATTTTGATGTTTCCATATACTTTATAGAGGAATGTTCATGGTGATGATGCATAGATTAATATATTTATAAAGAAGAAAATGATTATCATTATAGAAATTACTCAAGAAATGATGACTATATTATTACTTAACAACTCCCTATGTTTAAATCTAGGTTATCGATGATTATTTACCTACAATATTTTCCTTAAAAATTATTTTTTAAATGATAATAAAATCATTTATAATGTTTTATAATGAAAATGTGAATTAAATTACTCATATACCTCAAGAGTGTTAAACTAAGTGAACGGTATCATTCACCATGAATGAGAATGATGGTTTAGACATACTCGAACAAATATTTTTTGGGTCATTTCACCATTATAAATCTATTCTAAAAAAATGTTAACTTATAGTATCATTATAGTAATGCAATGATATGAAATCCACAATATTCATACTTTACCAAAATATCAAGATGTGATCGTAAACTTTTCATTTGGGTTTTTGGTAATGTATTCTCATCATAATCTTTAAAATAAATAAAACATCCTCTGATACCAACTGAAGAAACCCAAGATAAGAAAACATAAATAATAAATTGATAAAATTATTTAATTATTACATCCAAAAATAGTCTCACATCCCACAGACCTAAAGGTTTAGTGTCTTGGAGACTAGAAACATCAAAATAGTTATCTCACATGCTATGAACATTTCTTCATAATCTAAATCCACTCTTAGGTATTCCATGGGAAATAACGCTCTTAAAATCCTAATAAAGGGAAAGAATAAGATGTGGAAAGTTAAAATTTTCAGTAATTGATAACATTAAAAAGGACAAAATGTTTTGGTCATAAACTTATAGAAAATAATTCACAAGTAAAAATATCTGATTTAAAAGACACAAAAATAATTTACTGTTATCCATCAGCACGAAAGTTAGACATAACATCCCAAATGATAACAAATTTACTAAGTCATAATAAAATAAATCATGAAGCATATAACATGTTGTATGAACCAGATTAAATAAATAGAATCAACTATAAATATTTTATTTCTTATCTTTATGGACATGGCTACCCGCTAACTCGTTCACTTATAAAATCCTGAGTAGAGTTAAAATCCATCTCACTAACCATTTGTGAACCTATCTACTGCTAACCCATTCTTATAAAATTTATTTATTGTGGGATACAATATTTTACCTAATAAATTTGAGGGAGATATAGGTCCCACCTATCTCATAATCAATACATTTGCGTGTCACTTAAAAGACAACCATCACTTGATAAAATAAACCATATAAAGAAAATTGGTTTCATGAAATTTCCAAACCATCACATAAATAACCAATGAATATAAATAATTAAAATCATTAAATTGATATAAGGAATCCTTGGAAATAAAATGGGTTTCATAAAACATCAAAGAGGTATACAATATCATCATGATCTAAATCATTTAATAATGAAATCTTGATCACCAAAAATAATCACATAAATGAATAATACAGGGTGGAACATGATATATAAATCCACTATATATATATCATTTTAATATAATTAATAAAATAAAAAATAAAATAACTTTTGAAAACATTTATCAGTTTTCATTTTAAATGCAAATATTATGAGTTTCTTTTAAAAAGTGCCTTTTTTCTTCAAGAAAAATGAAAAGGAGACCTATCATGCAAATGTAATTGGTTCAAAAACTGTTTTAGCTATAAGTAAAAATTATAACATCATTTAAAAGTTAAATTATTGGAATAATTATATTCAAATAAAAATTTTATAACTTAAAAAAGTTGTTTGAGTTAACAAGTCCCTTAACTTTATAGTTGATTTCCATGAAAGTTATTTAACCTCATATATAATAAAGATGAACATATTAATTACCTATGTCATAACATTATTCATATATATACCCTTTTATTCCTTTCAATATTTATAAGTCTCTTCTTATATTAGATTATTGTAATCACGTTTCAACATTATGTGTTAATAACTTTTTCTATTTTATGCATGTTTAATAACATTTATATCATTACCCATCATTTTTACCAATTTAATTATTAATATATCATTTAACATTCTATAATATATAAATTATATTTAATTAAAACATTATTATTTCATTTTATATTTGCTTTGGTTAAGTTATGTGAAAGTCGATTTGATAATGGATTATTTCGTTAAATTTTGCAAATGGAAATGTTAAATTAAAAATAAGTCAAATTATCAATATAATATTTTTAGAAAAATATAATAATATTTTTAATTAATATATTATAATAATATTATTTTTTACATTCCCATATTCATTTATAATTTTATTTTAGATCATTTTTCATATAGTTGGTTAAACCGACCAAAACATTAACATGCTTTTACTTGATTGGAGAGTATGGTTAATAAGGTATTTATTTTCATATAATATCATTATAATTTAATAAAAATGATATTATTATAATTTTTTATGATTTTGAATAATATTTTAATATTTTTAGTTAATTTATGACGATCTAGATGAAAAAACATTTCATCCTAGAGGTGGTAATCCACACCTACAGATGATTAGTGTTCCTGTTTCTCAACATGTGATATGGGGTGAATATGGATATTAAATTTAAATTTAAATATCAAAATTATATAATATATATCATATTTAATCACAATTACCACCACTAATAATATCCATTAAAAGTGGTAATGAAAAGAAAATGACGTCCCTTTGTGGAGGCGGTTGTCCGAGCAACACACAAACCATGTTGTTTTATTTTTCAATATTGATGGGATTCAATAAAGAAGTATTATACCATTAATATTAAAAAATATTAGTATAATAATGATTCATAATTAAACATATTATTATGGATACAAGACATTTTTAAGAGTGATATTAAGAATAAAATATTAGGAGGAGATAATTCTTATGTCTGAGATTTGATTTTCTATTGGAAGTTTCCTTGAAATTAATGTTACTAGGCTAATAATGGGTGACCAGGGGATTATTTTTTAAGGTTAGGGTTTTAGGGAGTGTAAAATAGCATGTATTAAATGATTAATTCTAATTTAACTGGCTATAATTTTTTGAAATTATTTATTATGGGGTGTATTTGGGTCGATCAAAGAAAAAACATGTGTTTACATACGTGTTTTAAACATTTTATAGAGTTTTTACGAACAAGTTTTTACTTTTTTAATTTTTAAATAGGTAAGTTGTTTTTAAGTATGTGATTTCATTTTTTATTAAACATATTAAAAAACTAATATAAAAAATGTTAGGTTATATGGACAAAAATTTAACATTTATTTAATCCAATTTAATTTCTAAATACTATAAAATTTACTTATAAATTAAAACAGATAATGTGTAGAAAAACTATTTTAGCAGAAAAAGTAATTTTTCCCATTATGGATTTTAATATTATTTAATATTGATTAAACATTAAATGAATGTTAATATATTTATTTAGGTGTTTATACATAATATTATTTTCTTTATTTAAAGTAATTCAATTTAATTAATTCGATATAAATTCATTGATATTAATAAAACAATAATTATAAAATAATTGTTTCATAATTATCATGGTTAATCCAAATAATATAAATTAATATCAGAAAATGAAATTGCTCATACTAAATAGTATGAAAACTATTATCAATTTAAATTTCTATTTTTTGGAAAATCAATCTCATTGTCAACACATACAACGCATAAAAACCCAATTTTTTTAGAAAAAAATAAATGTTTAAATAAAAAAAGATTTATTATTTAGAGAGAATTATCACTTTTTTGATTAAAATAAATTTAGGAAAATAATTATTATTAAAAAATTATTTATTTACCAAATAAATAAATTAAAAACTCAATTTTATCATGTCCAAATTAATTAACCAGAATAGTCAAAAAATATTTTTCATTAAATCACTATATAATCATTCAAAATGTTGAGCATATGTTTATAAATATAAAGTAGAATTTTAAAGTACTTTATCATAATTTATAATATATAATTTTATAAAAAATGGTTTCAAAATATATCAATGTATTATTATAATAAAATAATTTTATAAAAGTGACGACATTATTAAAATTAGTATTTTAACTATTCAATTGAAAATTAATTTTTTCTTTAAAATCTCAAAAAATCATCCTCTGATCATTTGAATAAGATAAGTCAGAAGATGATTTCAATTTTTTTAAATTTATATCATGAAGTTTATAAAATTTAAATTAAAATAAAATCATAAAAAATTGTGGAAACCATTTTTTATATGAATTTTCTTATGTTAAATATTCTATTAAAAATAGCGATAATAATAAATAAATCAAACTTAGAAATTATCAATTTTATAAGATAAATTTTAAATGTACGGTAAAAATTTATTATTTACCCTTTTTACTAATTATGTTGATATTTAAAGTGAGTATATTTATTTATATATATTTCTTAATTCTTTTACAATTTTCTATACCTTCTAATTTTATGGATACCTTATATCAATCTATATTAATTTGGTTTTGGTGTTGCATATCGATAAATCCATTGAAAACATTACTCAAATAAGGATAATAAAACACGAGTTACTATGATTCCATTATAATATTACTTATATTTACCAAAACAAATTTATTTACACTATAATCAGTGTATCATGATGTTATTATTCCATAAAATTGACGATTTACAATTTTGTGTAGTAATCATGGCCAATTTCATTATGGTTAATTTAAAAACTTTTACACATAATTGATTTTTACTTAAATCACTTAAAAAAACTTTTTCATATAATTTTAATTTTATGCATAACTATTGGTCACAAAAATTCTTTTATGTAAGAAATATGTTTGCGTTAGTCTTACATGAAAATATATCTCATAGCTCTCCTAATATTACTCCCAGTCTTCCCTATACTTAATTTTGAGATGAGTACCCTATTAATAAGTATCAAAATCCATAAAATTGAATCACACAACACTTCATGATTTAGAGAAATGTTTTATGACATTCATGAATGTCACCGAGTATATGAAACATTAGTTTTGTGACTCTGTCTACCATTTTTGAAATTCTGCTTGTCTAGAATTATAATGCTTAATTTTCTATAAATTTCCTTACAATATTATCTAATTTACTTTTTCTCAAGATTTATTCTTTCATAAATACCCCATCTTCATATCCAATATAACATTTTTAACACACTTTGTCAAAAAAAACCCAAATTCTTCTAAAGGGAATCCTGAGGGATTTTTTCCAAAAATATTTCTCTTTGGGTTTATTGACAACCATTCAAACTCCACAACCAATTTATTAAAAAAAAAGCCAATTTTTTTTTCTCAAACATAATTTTTACTCTACAACTCTAGAGATAAATAAAATAAAACTTAACATATACTCCAAGCACACATGAGTTCAACTCAATAAGATGACCAAGAGTAATATGAAAATCATATCAATGAAGCACTTTAGTAAACTCTATATTATCACAACTTTTCTTTCAACCCTACATCTTATATCTCTATGATTTAGCATTTAAGAGCTCACCACTATTTTATCTACATTCATCTATAATATCTCCACCATTCTTAGACAATATACTACCATGTCCCTGAAACCAAAGGTCACTCTTTTGTGGGATGCAAGAAAAATGAAAATTATCAAAAAAATACGAAAATATGAAATAAAACATAAAGAGTGAGGGTTACACATCTATATTATTAAAGATTCAGGGATTTACATGTCTCTAATATATATATTCAATTCTTTATAAATGTCACATATTATAATGACTTATTTCATTATATTTGTTGCTTGACGTTCACCACTAACCAATGTTATACTTTATATTTTATTATGTGATAATTGATTTCAATGTCATTCATATTTTATTAATGGATGATATATTTTCTAAGGTTGATAGCACTTAATTTTTTGAATTTGATTGGGATTTGCGACTTCAATTCAACTTTAAAATCCTCATGTTTTTTCTTCATCAATAAAAGTTGTGTACATTCTTGAGTGGATGTAATATACATAGCTTATATAGTGATCAATTAAATGAAATATTTATTCTTACTAAGAGAATATTTTTTAAATCCTCTTAGATAGACTAAACCACTTTATTTTGAATTTATATAATATAATTTACCATCCAATTAACTCTATGTATATCCCAATAACTTCTCCTCATAAGTTTTAGTGTAAAGCAAGCTGAAATCCCCAATTCCTTTGATATACCACAATATTAATTTCACCACCTAGATTTTCTTAATATTAATCTGGTATCATTCAAATTGAGACATGTAAAAAAATCATGTCTTTTTTCTATTAGGTATAAATGGATTCTGATGTTTTTCATGTATTTGATGAATTCAACCTCTTTCACATGGTTATCCCTTGACAACTTTGTTTCGGTAGCATCTAGTGTTATTATTTCTTTAGAATGAACCATTCCAAATCTTCTTAGAACCTCCTTGGAATCATTTTATTTTGAGATGAATGTTACATGACTTACTTATATCACTAATAGACTAAGTGAAAAGTCCTACTCTCCAATCATCATCATTTCAAACTCACACCTCATAAATTTAACAAATTTCAGGAAGTATGAATTTTTTGATCCACCAAATATTATTTCATAAAAATATATTACAACCATAATCCTTTAATCAATATCCTTATTGATATTGATATTGTGATAAAATAAACCACATGTAAACCCTAGATTCATTAAGTACATATCTAATCATGAATATTATTATCTTGTTGCTTACTTCGTCCCATAACATGCATTATTTATCTAGTAAATTCTTTAATCATATTCATTCATAATAAAACCAAATTCCTACTCTATGAGCCCATATTTTTTATTTAATACATTTGGAAAAGATTATTTGGAATCCATTTGAAAAAAAATAAAAACTCATTTTCATTACTATAACCATGAATAATCAAATTATTTCTAACCTAGTCGTGGGTGAAAATGTTTCATCTACATTGGTACCTTCAATATAAGAGTATCCCATACATTCAATTAATGCATTTTTCAAATTGTCATCATATATTCATTTAGTTGTTTATGGAAAATAAATTTGGCCCTGATGAAATTCTTATTTATTATCATCAAAACAAACTCCCATGTATGACTAAAGTGTGGGAAGAAGCATCTTAGAAATTTCTTTAAGGGAACAAGGAAATATTTAAGTGTGGGAAAGAGGAGAACCATGCTAGAAATTTCTTATGGGATAAAAAAACCAATTTTAAGTAATAAAGTAATGATCAATTCACCCCTAAAACTATTCCCAAATGTTTCAACTTCAAGGATTCAGCACACTATGTGAACCAATCTACTGAGATAAGGGATGCCAAAATTACCGATGACAAAAATTCCAAAGGACTAGAGATAATGTGAGAGAACATTTTGTCACAACTACTACAGTGGATCTTAAAAATTTTGTATTGATATCTATGGTATTTATTCAATCAATAAAATTGAACATACTATTTGATTCTGGTTCTATATATTATTTTATATCAAATGTTTTTAATAGAACTATACAAAACCCCCATCAAAACACGGAAGTATAAATATCAATAAAAATAGTAAATATGTCAATTATTACATACCAAGCATATAAATCTTCCCCTATTGATATTTTCACTAGTAATTTCTTGATGAACCATATAATACTCTCTTTAGCGTATTTTGATTCTATTATGGGTATTGATTGGATTTCCTTGTATAGGGACAACATAAATTTCTAGGGGATGTAAACTAGTATCTATATCATGAATCAATCATTGATTCTATATAAGTGTAAGGAGGATGATAGATATTATTTGGAATCATTATCGCAATCATGTACATTATTGAATTATGTGCAATCTTATCTATCTCAAATGATTTAGACTAAGGAAAATATCATCCTTGGTTATATGTCTATTATAAGAGAAACTATTGATGCATTCCCTGAAGAATTGAAAGGTCTTCATCCTAGATGAGAGGTTGAGTTATCAATCTAACATATACCTGAAGCTTTTATAATATCCCAGAATCCATATATAATGGCCAATGCTAAAAATTAAGAGTTATAGAAGATACTACAATAGAGGTAAGATAAAGGGTTTATATTTCCAAGGGATTCACTATGGACTGTGTTGATCCTTTTTTTATGAATAAGTATGGGTCAGCATTCCTCTTCAATGAAAATTATGAACTTAATAAGACCGTGATAATGAAAAAGTATTCTTTACAATGGATTTATGGCTTGTTTGATCAACTATGTGGATCCTAGTATTTCTCGAAGGTGGATCTTCAATTGAGATATTAACAAGTAAAGGTAAATATATATGATATCACCAAGAAAAATTTTCCTACATGGTATAACTACTATGAGTCCATAATAATTCCATTTGGACTCACTAATTGTACAGTTATCTTAATAGACATAATGAATAGTTTATTTAGGGATTACCTTGAATTTTTTTGTATTATGTAAAGACAATATTCTTATCTACTCCAAAATCATGGAGGAACTTCAAAAGCATTTGAATGCTATATTTAAGACCTCACAAAAGTTAACGTAAAATGAAATGTATAATAAATACATGTTTTTCATGTATACAGTAACATTATTAGGTCATAATATTATTATTAGATGGATATATATAGATATTTTAAAGATATAGATAGTTTAAGGGTGTCCTAAACCAATATTTATGATAGATATCCATAGTCTTCATGGATTAGCTGGTTACTGTGTCAATTTTTGAAAATATTATCATGATTTTAAAACCCACTAACCAAGCTAACTTGTTAGTTAATAACGTTTTTCTAGACTGGTGAATGTTAAGATTGATTTAAATAGTTAATGAATAGGTAAATTATTGAAACTATTCTCACATTACCCACCAGTGGTGAATGATTTGTAATCTACAATGATGCATCTAAAAAGTATTATTTGCGTAATCATGAAAAATTACAATGTGATAGAGTATTCATCCTGAAAAATAAATATTCATGAGTAAAACTACCGAACACATGAACTTGAATTTGTTGTAGTGATCTTCACAATGATAATTTGGTGTCATTATCTCTATAGTGAGAAGTGTGACAAATATATAGATCATCAGAGCCTCAAGTATATATTCACACAAAAGGATCTCAATATGTTCCTATAATTTATTTAGACCTATTCAAAGATTATGAAAATTCAATCCATTACCATCCCATGAAGGTGAATAAAGTGGCAGATGCTCTGAGTAAAAAATGTTCCCATAACCCTATCCATGATGTGGATTGAAAGGGATCTAATCTTCTTGGAAATTCAAGGGATAGAAATGAGAGTCATAAAAGGAATGTTGTCATACCTTGTTCAATTAACTTATAAACCATAAATTCTTTATGGGAAAAAGTAAGACCAAAAATATTATGAGGATATATAGAGAAAGAAAGAGAATATTCTAGAGTTCAACTTAAAAAATAGATTTATAAGGTTTGGAAGTAGGATATATGTCCCCTCAAAACCATAATTGAATAGGGAACTTCTTTATGATTCACATAACTCATTTTTCTCTATATATCCATAAATAACTAAGATGTATAGAGATATAAATAAAAATGTATGGTGGGATAACATAGAGAAGTATATTTTATAATTTATATCTCAATCATTGGAATGAAAATAATTCAAGGTTGAATAACAGAATTCTATGGCCTTGATGCAACTAATTAACATACCAGTATAAAAATGGGAAAACATAACCACAAATTTTATCATATAAATCCCCATGAAATATAAAGTACAAAACATCATTTGTGTGGAGATCAATCAACATACAAAGTCAGCACATTTCATGATATCCGGGAAGAATTAGATCTTAAAACACATGCTATGGTATACATATGATAGGTGGTAAGACTGGATGGAGTACCAATCTCAATTGTATCTAATCAATTTCTTGGGTTTACCTTGAGTTTTTGGAGAATCATTCACTAATTGTTAGATATAGAGTTGAGTTTCTGCACTACTTATTCCCCTCAAATAGTTGTGAAGTTAGATAGAACCATTCAATCTCTAGAAGAAATTTTGAGGTCATTTTAAATATAATTATAATTTTTCTTAGATAAGAACCTTCCCTTATTAGAGTTATCATATAACAATACTTTCCATTATTTCACTTAAATGGAACCTTGTGAGGATCTTTATTGGAATATCTATCAGACTCAAGTATACTCGGATGAAGTTTGGGAGTGTAAGATGATGGGACCTAATCTTATCCAAGAGATTATAAAAATTTTTAAATCAATTAGTGTCATATGAAATCCATATAAAGTTGAAAAAAATATTTGAAGAAAATCATGGATGAGACCTAGTGTTTTAGGTTAGAGATAGGGTTTTCCTTTATCTATCACCATAGAATAAATTCATGAGGTTTGGGAAGAAGGTAAAGATTAGTACTAGATACATCATCCCATTTGAGATCCTTTATCAAATCAGATATGTGTACTATAAATGTTACAGCTTATATTTTCCTAATTCTATTTTTAGAAAATTAGAGGGAAAATTACAAGACCAAGTGTTGAGACGTTGTGTGATTCCAAGGCCCAGAGGGCCCGAAATGATTGATTGAAAAATGTTAAGTTTTGAATAGCGCACGTGAGCATATTTCCTAAAAAAGTGGAATAACTATTAAATGGGTTTCTATATTAGAAATAAAAGGGAACTGTTACATTCAGAGAAGTTGGTTTACCTTAAGTGTGACTTAAGTTTAGTTTGTTCAGGTATCTAGTGATAAATCCCAAAAATTAAATAATTAAATTATTTTATTTTAGTTTTCAAGTCCTTATAACTCATGAATGGTGACTCAGATTGAATATTCAAGACCACCATTGAGCTCGTGAGGGAAATCATTCCTCAGGCAGAGCCTAACATTTTCCAATGTGGGATGGTTATGAAAGTTTATTTTTGGGATGTAACCATAAATAAAATAACTTAAATAAAAGATATTTTTTATTTTCTAATATTCGTAACTCACATTAAAAATATGAGACCATAGTTGAGTTCATAATGAGATGTTCTCCTCAAACAGAACTTACCCTTGACTGACGCAGGTTGAGGGTAAAAGTTAATTTTTCATAATTTGAAAGGAGAATAAAATAAACTAAAAGAAGTTAATTTTATTTCTTTTTAATGTTTTATCACATGGAAACACTATAATGCCGTGATGGAGAAAACCGTTCTCCTTTCATATTTGATGCAGCATGGAGACACTATTTCAAAGTGAAATAGTAACACTGAAACGTGTTAACGTGTTAATGAGCTTCCTCCATTAATTGGGGACAAGGTCCAGTGTTAGAATTCATAACGCTGGAGAATTTCTCTAGAACTTTGGAGTTTCCCTAGATAAATGGAGAGGATGATCTCTCACCGGTGATGATGGATCAGAGGTTGGGGTTTGATCAAGCGACGATGAATTGACAAACACCGACAGAACAAGGATCTTCATTGTAACACCAGAGACTTTTATGTTATATAAATCATCAATGTAATCTTTTTCTACACAATACTTGCTTGGCTTGCTTTACACGAAATCGTGACCTTCCTCGATAGCTTGCGTCGTACGCAATACTGAGTTTCACTAAACAACGATATGCTATTAAAATATTATTAAAACTAGCCATTATGAATAGTAATAATCACTTTTTGAAATTTTATAAATTTTATTTTTCAAAATGGACTTCATTTTTGGATTCAGAATATCAAAATTAGACTAGGGTGAAATTTTTGTATTTTTCGGAAAACTTTCAATTTTTGATGAATAGTGAAACCACTAAGTGGTAGTTAAAAAACTGAATTTTTCATAAAACTTAATTTTACCGCTTTTGTGAATGGAATTTCGAAAATCCGATAGAAACGGTTAATATCAAGGACTAAAATGTGGTTCAATGAGATGAAAGTATTTTTGGTGAATAGTAACTTTTTACTTTTTTTACCGCAGTTAATAGTAAATAGGGTAACTAAGGGTAAATATGATATTACTATTACCCTAACACATGTCCTAATTCTATTGGATGAGTGTAATTCGACCAAAAACAACCTTATGAATATAATATGACCATTTAGGTCCACTTGGATTAGATTATGACATTTAATATTATTTTATTTAATGAATAGTTAAAATAGTTAAAATCAAAGGTTAATAACTAAAACATTTTTAATATGGGGTTATACATAAGATAAATTCGACTATAAATATTCATTAGAAATATAAAAAGATTTCCTACATAATGGTATTTTATTTGTAATTTTTAGACATTAAATATGTTAATTTATTTATGACACAATGATGATGCAGTAATTATTTTGTTAATGAAATATTGACACAATTGATGTTATGAACACAAAAATAAATGTAATTTGAGACTTTTTATGAATTCCAATAATTTTCTAGATTAACATGGCATGTTATTATTGATTTAATTAACTTTTTTTGAACTAATCATTCTGTTATGATTTTCACAAAAATAAATTACTAAACAGTGTCAAAATTGACATAAAATAGTTTTTAAAAAAAATATTATATTAGTAATTGTTATTTTATTCCTAAAAATCTAAGGCTAGGTCAAATGTCTTAGATAAGGTTATATATAATAATAATAAACAAATTGGGGTTCGTTTGGCCGCTTATAGTAAGTTTATTAACCTTATAGTATAAGAGCACAAGAAGACATGGTAAAAGTAAAATTATTTAACTTAATGTTAAATCTAAATGATAAGGTTAAAATAGGAACCTAAACTTGTCTAAATTCTATTGGATGAGAGTATTTCGACCCATCCCTACCTTAGCTTTGAAATATATCAATTTGGAGCAATTTAAAACCAAACTTGACTTTATAATAAAATAATATTTTTAGTTATTCCAAAGGTGCCCCTCTCCTCCCTTATAAAAGGGAACCTCCTCCCCCTCTTCCTCACACCACATTGAGCCTTCAAGCTCGGCCAACCCCTGCCACTTTATCCTCTCCACTTCCCTAGAGACATCGTAGAGGTTCTGGTCTTCTTCAAAGACCCATTTTAGTGCCCTAAAAGGAGGTCTCAAAGAAGCACTTCAAAGAAGAGGTATAGCCCATTACCGATTCTTTCATCTTTATTTCTTCTTCCACTTCTTCTTCTTAGGTTGTTTCATTATGAAGTAATAACTTCAGTATCACTCATATACGGATATGTTATTATAAGTATGAAACAACCCTATTTCACCATCTATCCATCCTATGGAAAAAGAAATCACCACGCATGCGTACGTACGGAATACCGTCTCCACGCCGTGATGTAATCTATTTTCCACCACCACCTTATTTGGATGGGTATAATGGTGTATATAATGACTATATATGACTATTATAAAGTGATACGGATTCTAAAATAGTATACATACACTCCAATACAATTCCACGATCATAGGAATGATATCATCACTCGTGCGTACGTACGGAATACCGTCTCCACGATGTGATGCGACTCGTTCTACATGATCTTCATTTCATAATGATTATATAAATGAATTGAATGAATGAATATGATATATATTACACTAATACCATTATTTAAATGAGGTATCTATAACCTAAAGAAAAATAATAAGAATTTATTCGACAAAACACGCATAAGAACAAAAAGTTATAAACACCCGAATAACAAGTAGCAATGAAATATTACTACTAAGAAGCTAAGAATATGACCATATATGATATCATAAAAATAAGTATGATTCTGGAATAATTAAATAACATTATTTAAATCATTATACAGGAGGTTCGGACACTTACAAAGCATGTCGGACCTAAGGTAAGGGAAAATATCACAATCTCATTTTTATCCGAGATTGTTTATACTTTGGTATTTACTAGGGTGTATTTTATCATCCACATCCATGTTCCCTCAATATGTAATATTGTTTCCATACACTTAAAATAGTTTAAATCCAATTTTACCCTTCGGTGAGTTTTTAGTAAAAGATATGAAAGGAATCTTCTGTCGTTTTTTGTACGAGGTACTTTTTGACTTTTCTGTCAAAAGTACGAAGAATGTTTTTTTAACTTATACGGCATGAATGGATTTTTAAAACATTATTTCCAAGAAGCTTCCTTTACAAGTTTTCAAGTTTATTTTTAATCAAATTCTTTTATTTTATAATTTTATGACATGTTAAGAAAGGAAAAGTGTTTTTGAAGTAGAAAGGATATTTTCCTCAAGAATGAAGTTCAAGTGTTTTATCAAAATTATTTTCCATCTAAGATAATATAGGGTTCTGTTTCTATCCTTATTTTTACATTGTTTTGATTATGTTATGATGGAATTATTTTTATGATTTCCTTTTTTCTTATATGGATTATGTTATGATGGCATGATGTTTAAGAATCCCATTTTTATTACATGGGTTATGAAATGATGTATGATTTATGATTTTGTGCCACACATAATAATGGTATCATTATGAGATGGGTGGGACCTATATCTCCCTCCAATGCATTGGGTAAAGATTTTTTTTCTCATGAGATAGACATGGCTGGAACGGGAGGTTATACCGGTTCAGTGAAACAGGACAGAAACGAGGGTGACTCGGTTCAGAAAGGGACTTTGTCCACTAAGATAGTCTTGGAAATGAGTCTTGACTAACAAGAAATGATTCTCTATGATTATGTGTGTATGCCAAAAAGTTTCATGTTTTAAGTTATGATTATTGTGATTACATTTCACTGCCATGATTTATCCCATGTTATGAAATTATGATCTCTTTTGCAGGTTAAGATGTGATTGATATTCCTTTTGTTTACCCTTACTGAGCATTTGAGCTCACTCTTTTGTATGTTTTCTTTCCCCAGGTCAGGAAGAAGGTTATTAAGTAGGATATGCCAAAAAGGGACTCTAGATATGATGAAATAAGTGGGATGCAAAGTTGATGCTTTATGAACCAGTTTTCTATGTTTCCCAGTTTCTAAAGACACTATACCTATACGGTCCTTTCGTGGTTTTATTATATGTTGTAATAAGTATGCTTAAATTTTGAAGTATTAACAATGTATGTAAAGTATGGGTCGTTATAGTTGGTATCAGAGGAAAGGTATAGTCAACCTTTGGAAACTAGGATGTGAAAGCCTTAGTAAGAACCCTAAGGATAAGTCTAAGAATAGAACATAATCTTAGTGTTTTAGAAATGGCCATGAATAACCTAGGATAAGACCTTAAGTGTGAAATTTTATTCTTGATTATGTGGTTTTCCTATTATAATTAGTGTTGCTCACACTATTCTACTTGGTTTTAGTCAATGGCTGGAACCCGAATGAATCGTGTTGATACGGAATGCGACGGGCAATGCAATGATTGTCCCCCTGAGCAACCAAACTTTATGGGAGTTGGAATGCAAAATCTTGTATCCATGATCACACAACTTTCTCAAGCTGTGAATCATGCAGGACTTCTAAACGAGCAAAGGAAGGAGCAACATTCTGTTGAATCCTTCATGAGGCAGTGTCCACCTTCTTTCAGCGGGTCTACTGATCCATTAGTTGCTGAACAATGGATTAGTACTACTGAAAAGATATTTTCAGTTCTTCAATGTTCTGAACAAGATAAAGTCATCCTAGCAGTGTATCGTTTGGAAGGAGATGCTGATCAATGGTGGAATCTTATTAAGAATATGAGGCAAAGAGATGAAATTAAGTCCATGGAATGGGACGAGTTCAAGAACTTATTTTTCAATAAGTACTTCCCTCGTGTTCTCCGAAAAAAGATGAAGAAAGAGTTTCTTGAAAAAAAGCAAATGGATGATGAATTTGTTGGTACCTATGAAGCAAATTTTACAAGACTTGCAAGGTACGCTTCTGGTATTATTATCCAACCTGAGAGTAAGATCGATCGGTTCTTTAGTGGCTTAAAACCAATTCGTCGAAGGGCGTTAGCCATAAGGGACTTCAATAGCTACGAGGAAATCATTCGATATGCTCTCAAAGTCGAGATGGAGATTGGAGTAACCCATCAGTCATATGGGTTTGATAAGAAGAGGAAAATGGAATTCAAAGGAAAATCTAAAGAGCACACTGAAAAGAAGATGAGCTTCCCCTTATGCTCAAAGTGTGGAAAGAAACATGGAGGGAGTTGTCTTAAAGGGACAATTAAATGTTTCGAATGTGGAAAGGAAGGTCATCGGGCATTTGAATGCCACGATGATGGGAAGAAGATGTCTAATGATGCAAACAAAGGAAGGGATACACAGAATGAACCTACTACACTTCAATGTTTCAAGTGCAAGGAGATGGGTCATTATGCCAATAAATGCCCTAATCCAAGGGTTGATGATGATGGTCGACGTCAAAAAACTCTTAAGGCTAAAGACAAAGGAAAGTCACATGCAATTTCTATCAGTGATGTGGAGTACGATAACGATGTGGTGAAAGGTACACTTACCATCCACTCTAAAGTAGAAAATGTTTTATTTGATTATGGATCCACCCACTCTTTTATTTCTGAAGAATTTTCTAAGGGTATCACCATATTACCTCAACAATTAGATGTTGAGTTAGCTGTGACAACACCTAATGTCACAACAGTCGCATCAAAAGTTTATAATTCTTCTTTGATCGAAGTTTGTGGGAAAGTGCT
Organism: Viscum album; assembly: GCA_963277665.1. Lineage (NCBI taxonomy): Eukaryota > Viridiplantae > Streptophyta > Magnoliopsida > Santalales > Viscaceae > Viscum > Viscum album. The sequence goes on along the minus strand of OY728138.1, from coordinate 958,456,616 downwards.
TCCTGCAAATCTTGTGATCCTTCCTATAGTGGAATTTGATGTGATTCTTGGCATGGATTGGCTTTCTTTATATGGAGCTCATATCAATTTCCAAAGAAGGAAAGTCACATTTCACATTCCAGATCAATCTATGATCGTCTATCAATGCAAGGATGAACATAACCTTCCAGTGGAAATTTCTTCCATATTATGGGTCTTGATTCCACTAAATGAAGGTTATTTATCTCAAATGGTTGGTAAGAAACTCACGATTAAGAATATGCCCATTGTATGGGAGGTTGATGATGTCTTTCCGGAGGAATTACCGGGACTTCCACCAAATCGTGAAGTTGAGTTCTCAATAGAACTCGTACCGGGTTCTTTGCCTATTTCAAAGACACCTTATATAATGGCCCCAATTGAGTTGCAGGAATTGAAGAAGCAACTCCACGAGAATCATGATAAGGGATTCATACGCCCTAGTGCGTCACCTTGGGGAGCACCTGTTCTATTTGTTAAGAAGAAAGATGGATCAATGAGACTCTGCATTGATTATCGAGAACTTAACAAGATCACTATCAAGAACAAATATCCTCTCCCATGCATTGATGACTTATTTGACCAACTACGCAGAGCTCAATACTTTTCCAAGATTGATCTTCGTTCAGGGTATCATCAATTAAGGGTCAAAAGGGAGGATATACCAAAGACGGCTTTCCGTAAAAGGTATGGACACTATGAATTTATAGTGATGCCATTTGTTCTTACTAATGCCCCTGCTATCTTCATGGATCTAATGAATGGAGTCTTCAGATACTATCTTGATCAATTTGTGGTAGTCTTTATAGACGATATTCTTGTCTATTCAAAGAAAAAAGGAAGAACATGAAGATCACTTGAGAATTATATTGAAGACCCTGAGAAAGGAGAATCTTTATGCCAAATTTACCAAGTGTGAATTTTGGCTTCAAAAAGTAGCATTTTTGGGTCACATAATCTCAAAATAGGGGATATCTGTGGATCCAGCAAAAACAGAGGTTATCAAAAGATGGTTGAGACCAACAACAGTAACTAAGATCCGAAGTTTTCTTGGTTTGGCTGGATATTATCGATGTTTTTTGAAAGATTTTTCACGATTATCTAATCCACTCACCAAGTTGACTTGGAAAGGAGTTAAGTTTGTTTGGACAGAGGAATGTGAAGAGAATTTCAAGGAGTTGAAAAGAAGGTTATCCAGTGCACCTGTGCTCACACTGCCCTGTAGTGGAGAAAGGTTTGTGATCTACAGTGATGCATCCAAGAAGGTATTGGGGTGTGTTCTTATGCAAAATGATATGGTGATAGCTTATGCCTCACGACAGTTGAAAATCCATGAGAAAAATTACCCAACACATGATTTGGAGTTAGCTGCGGTAATCTTTGCATTAAAGATTTGGAGGCATTACCTTTATGGTGAAAGGTGTGATATTTATACTGATCATAAAAGTTTAAAGAATATTTTCACACAAAAGGAGCTGAATATGCGTCAAAGAAGATGGTTGGAGCTGATTAAGGATTATGACTGCTCAATCCATTACCACCCTGGGAAAGCAAACAAGGTGGAAGATGCATTAAGTCGACAAGACCATGCTAGTTTATCCATGATGAGGACCACAAAAGATCCAATATTTATGGATTTACAAAGGATGGATCTTGGAATTATAATGAAAGGGGAAAAATCTTATCTTTCTCAAATGAATGTTCAACCACATATACATGTGAAGATTAAAGAGGCATAGAAAGAAGATGTCGAGTTACAAAAGAAGGTGAGAAATGTTCCTGAATTCAACCTTGATTGTGATGGGATAATAAAGTTCAAGAATCGGGTTTGTGTTCCTCCCATCCCCGAATTAAAGAAGGAGCTGCTAGATGAGGCTCATAGTTCTTCATTCTCTATTCATCCTGGAAGTACGAAGATGTATAGGGACCTAAAAGAGTACTTCTGGTGGGATGGCATGAAAAGAGATGTTGCTGAATATGTCTCTCGATGCTTGGTTTGTCAACAAGTTAAAGCTGAGAGACAGAAGTCTAAGGGGATGTTACAACCATTACCCATACCCGAATGGAAATGGGAAAACATAACCATGGACTTTGTCACAGGACTTCCTAAAACATCCAAAGGAAATAATGCTATCTGGGTCATAGTTGATCGTCTTACAAAGTCTGCACACTTCATTGCTATTAGAGAGGATTTCTCTCTGGATCAGCTTGCCAGGATATATGTAAAGGAAGTGGTAAGATTGCATGGAGTACCACTTTCTATTATATCTTATCGGGATCCGAGATTTACCTCGAAGTTCTGGAGAAGCCTTTAGCATACTTTGGATACAGAGTTGAGTTTCAGCACTGCTTATCATCCTCAGACAGACGTTCAGTCTGAGAGAACAATTCAAACCCTAGAAGATATGTTGAGAGCTTTCTCTATGGATTTCAAAGGTGGTTGGGATCAACACCTACCTTTGGTGGAATTTTATTATAATAATAGCTTTCACTCCAGTATTCAGATGGATCCTTATGAAGCTATCTATGGAAGGAAATGCAGGACTCCAACTTGCTGGGATGAAGTTAGGGAAAGAAAGCTATTAGGACCTGATCTCGTTGATGAAATGGCAGAAAAGGTCAGATCTATTCAACAACACATAAGAGCAGCTCAGAGTCGACAGAAAAGATATGACGACAACCGAAGAAAAGACCTATAGTTTGAAGTGGGTGATAAATTGTTCTTACGAATATCTCCCTGGAAGAGGGTTATGAGATTTGGAAAGAAGGAGAAGTTGAGCCCTAGATATATCAGTCCTTTCGAAATACTGGATCGTGTTGGGAAGGTAGCTTACCGATTGGTGCTTCCACCGAATATCTCTCAAGTTCACGATGTGTTCCATATATCTCTCCAGTGAAAGTACATACCTGATCCTTCACATGTACTCAGCTCAGAAGTTGTACTGCTGGAGTAAGATCTTTCTTATGAAGAACAACCGATAGAGATTCTGGATCGTAGCGAAAAAGTCCTACGAAACAAGACCACTCGATTGGTGAATGTTTTATGGAGGAACCACCAATTAGAAGAAGCTACATGGGAGCATGAGGATATGATGAGGGAGAGGTATCCTCATCTGTTTGTTACAAAGTGACGAATTTCGAGGGCAAAATTCATTTTAAGGGGGGTAGAATGTAACACCCGAGACTTTTATGTTATATAAATCATCAAAGGAATCTTTTTCTACACAATACTTTCTTGTCTTGCTTTACACGAAATCGCGACCTTCCTCCATAGCTTGCGTCGTACGCAATACCGAGTTTCACTAAACAACGATATGCTTTTAAAATATTATTAAAACTAGCCGTTATGAATAGTAATAACCACTTTTGGAAATTTTATAAATTTTATTTTTCAAAATGGACTTCATTTTTGGATTCAGAATATTGAAATTAGCCTAGGGTGAAATTTTTGTATTTTTCTGAAAACTTTCAATTTTTTATGAATAGTGAAACCACTAAGTGGTAGTTAAAAAATTGAATTTTTCATAAAACTTAATTTTACTGCTTCTGTGAATGGAATTTTGAAAATCCGAAAGACACGGTTAATATCAAGGACTAAAATGTGGTTCAATGAGATGAAAATAATTTTTGGTGAATAGTAACTTTTTACTTTTTTTTACCACGGTTAATAGTAAATAGGATAACTAAGGGTAAATATGATATTACTATTACCCTAACACATGTCCTAATTCTATTGGATAAGTGTAATTCAACCAAAAACAACCTTATGAATATAATATGACCATTTAGGTCCACTTGGATTAGATTATGACATTTAATATTATTTTATTTAATGAATAGTTAAAATAGTTAAAATCAAAGTTTAATAACTAAAACATTTTTAATATGGGGTTATACATAAGATAAATTCGACTATAAATATTAATTATAAAGCTAAAAAGCTTTCCTACATAATCGTATTTTATTTGTAATTTTTAGACATTAAATAATTTAATTTATGTATGACACAATGATGATGCAATAATTATTTTATTAATGAAATATTGACATAATTGATGTTATGAACACCAAAATAAATGTAATTTGAGACTTTTTATGAATTACACTAATTTTATAGGTTAATTTGACATGTTATTATTGATTTAATTAACTTTTTCTGAACTAATCATTCTGTTATGAGTTTCACAAAAATAAATTACTAAATAGTGTCAAAATTGACATAAAATAGTTTTTAAAACAAATATTATATTAGTAATTGTTATTTTATTCCTAAAAATCTAAGGTTCGGAAAAATGACTTAGATAAGGTTATATATAATAATAATAAACAAATTGGGGTTCGTTCGGATGCTTATAGTAAGTTTATTAACCTTATAGTATAAGAACACAAGAAGACATGGTAAAAGTAAAATTATTTAACTTAATGTTAAATCTAAATGATAAGGTTAAAATAGGAACCTAAACTTGTCCAAATTATATTGGATTAGAGGATTTAGACCCATCCCCATCTTAGCTTAGAAATATATCAATTTGGAGCTATTTAAAACCGAACTTGACTTTATAATAAAATAATATTTTTAGTTATTCCAAAGGTTCCCCTCTCCTCCATTATAAAAGGGCGCCTCCTCCCCCTCTTCCTCACACCACATTGAGCCTTCAAGATCGGCCAAACCCTTCCAATTTCTCCTCTCCACTTCCCTAGAGACATCCTAGAGGTTATGGTATTCTTCAAAGACCCATTTTAGTGCCCTAAAAGGAGGTCTCAAAGAAGCACTTCAAAGAAGAGGTAAAGCCCATTACCGATTCTTTCATATTCATTTCTTCTTCCACTTATTCTTCTTAGGTTGTTTCATTATGAAGTAATAACATCAGTATCACTCATATACTTATATGTTATTATATGTATGAAACAACCCTATTTCACCATCTATCCATCCTACGGAAAAAGAAATCACCACGCGTGCGTACGTACGGAATACCGTCTCCACGCCATGGTGTAATCTATTTTCCACCACCACCTTACTTGGATGGGTATAATGGTGTATATAATGACTATATATGACTATTATAAAGTGATACTGATTATAAAATAGTATACATACACTTCAATACAATTCCACGATCATAGGAATGATATCATCACTCGTGCGTACGTACAGAATACCGTCTCCACAATTTGATGCCACTCGTTCTACATGATCTTCATTTCATAATGATTATATAGATGAATTGAATGAATGAATATGATATATATTACACTAATAACATTATGGAAATGAGGTATCTATATCCTAAAGAAAAATAATAAGAATTTATTCGACAAAACACATATAAGGAAAAAAAGTTATAAACACCCGAATAACAAGTAGCAATGAAATATTACTACTAAGAAGCTAAGAATATGACCATATATGATATCATAAAAATAAGTATGATTCTGGAATAAGTCAATAACATTATTTAAATCATTATACAGGAGGTTCGGACACTTACAAAGCAATTCGGACCTAAGGTAAGGGAAAATATTACAATCTCATTTTTATCCGATATTGTTTATACTTTGGTATTTACTGGGGTGTATTTTATCATCCACATCCATGTTCCCTAAATATGTAATATTGTTTCCATCCACTTAAAATAGCTTAAATCCAATTTTACCCTTCGGTGAGTTTTTAGTAAAAGATATGAAAGGAATCTTTTGTCGTTTTTCGTACGAGGTACTTTTTGACTTTTCTGTCAAAAGTACGAAGAATGTTTTTTTAACTTATACGGCATGAATGGATTTTTAAAACATTATTTCCAAGAAGCTTACATTACAAGTTTTCAAGTTTATTTTTAATCAAATTCTTTTATTTTATAATTTTACGACATTTTAAGAAAGGAAAAGTGTTTTTGAAGTAGAAAGGATATTTTCCTCAAGAATGAAGTTCAAGTGTTTTATCAAAATTATTTTCCATCTAAGATAATATAGGGTTTTGTTTCTATCCCTATTTTTACATTGTTTTGATTATGTTATGATGTAATTATTTTTATGATTTCCTTTTTTCTTATATGGATTATGTTATGATGGCATGATGTTTAAGAATCCCATTTTTATTACATGGGTTATGAAATGATGTATGATTTAAGATTTTGTGGCACACATAAGAATGGTATCATTATGAGATGGGTGGGACCTATATCTCCCTCCAATGCATTGGGTAAAGATTTTATATCTCATGAGATAGACATGGCTGGAACGGTAGGTTATACCGGTTCAGTGAAACAGGACTGAAACGAGGGTGACTCGGTTCAGAAAGGGGCTTTTTCCTCTAAGATAGTCTTGGAAATGAGTCTTGACTAACAAGAAATGATTCTCTATTATTATGTGTGTATTATACAAAGTTTCATGTTTTAAGTTATGATTATTGTGATTACATTTCACTGCCATGATTTATCCCATGTTATGAAATTATGATCTCTTTTGCAGGTTAAGATGTGATTCATATTCCTTTTGTTTACCCTTACTGAGAATTTGAGTTCACCCTTTTGTATGTTTTCTTTCCCCAGGTCAGGAAGAAGGTTATTAAGTTGGATATGCCAAAAAGGGACTCTAGATATGATGAAATAAGTGGGAGGCAAAGTTGATGCTTTATGAACCAGTTGTTTATGTTTCCCAGTTTCTAAAGACACTATACTTATACGGTCCTTTCGTGGTTTTATTATATGTTTTAATAAGTATGCTTCAATTTTGAAGTATTAACAATGTATGTAAAGTATGGGTCGTTATATTCATGGTGACATGACCTCAGTCTACATCTGCAAGAGATCTAACTCAAGGTAGAGGATTTATTTTGAGTAATTGTTTCTTGTTATTTATTTCTAAAACAATGAACTTGAATCAACCCACTAAAAGATTGATCCATGAGTCATTTGTTATTACGAGGTGGAATTTATTATCATAAGCTCAAAGGGATAGAAACTTAGTGCTAATATTATTTATTTTATTCTAACGTGGGGGAATCAGACCAACACAAACAAGGCATAGATCCGTCCGTTGTGGGTGTTCTTTATTTCTTTGTGACCCAAACCCCAGTTTAACAACAAGAAAAATTTGAGGCTATTGTAGGGATTGTGACGATTCGAGGATCTGAAATACTCTCGAAGATTAGAAAATAGACTACCGGAGTGAACCCGATGGCCTGAGGAAGAGACCTCTAGCACATGCCGATAGAGCGCCTCGGTAGAGAAGTGACCTGCGACATCGGCTACAAGCGGTGGAATGGGCTACCGACAATGGTCGGTGGTGGCGGCACACATGGACGCAATGACTGTTCTGTGTTATGTGACTGAAGCCCATGGTCTAGCTGAACTGCAGTGGTGAACAACAACAACTACCACATGTGGGTCATGTCACCCGCTAGATCCTGGGTGGACGAGACCAGCCTGCCCCATCAGGCTGGGCAACCCAGCAGGTTGGTCCTCCCTATGGGGTCGGACCCGCAACCCAACTGGTCCAAGCTGGGCCCAAAAGAAAGGGTTTGATTTAGATCAAGTCGAACTCGAGTCAGGTCGGCGGACCCCAGGTTCTGTCGGATTAGGTTAAACCATGACCCAGACCCAACAGACCCCTTTTTACAAAAACAGTCTTAACTTGTAAACCGTACATCTGATTGACATGTAGTTTGCGGGATTAGGACCCTCACAAAGAGGCAGTCCTTTTGACATGATCCAAGTAATTTTCTATAAATATTTATATATTAATGATGGATTTAGTAGTATAATATCCTAAAATAAAGTACGCTATGGGGGGAAATCCTGAGGCTAGCTGTGATGAGAAGGAATTGACGATTGAACCTTAGTGGGTAGCTGAGTAGACCTCAGTGGAATGGAAGTAGATTAGACGAGAGGGCCTCATTGGATAGATAGAAGAGTAGCCGAGTAGACCTTAGTGGCCTGAGAGATGAGTAATTGAGCGGACCTCAGTGGCCTCATAGAGGATCAGTAGCCGAGCGAACGTTAGAGACCCAATAGACGAGCAGTAGACGAGAAGACCTCAGTGGCTCAGCATACGAGTATTAGCCAAGTATACCTCATTGTCCCAAAAGATGAGAAGTAGTGGAGTGGACCGTAGTGGCCCAATAGATGTGCAGTAGCCGAGAGGACCTCAGTGGCCCCGCAGACAAGCAGACCTTAGTGACTCATCGGGGATGAGTCCCTCGGTAGTACAAGATGATTTAGCTTTATGACTAAAGTAGTGTTCTTCAAGTTTTTCTCATTGTGTTTTCTTTGGGTGGGGCCCAATGAAGTGGGAACTCTTATCAAAGGTATAGGATGACTTGGTGTCTCAAAGAGCAAGTCCTACAGGGATGAGTGTGACTTGAGCAGAATCCTGTGATAAAGGATTGGCCATGACATAGAGACTCCTTGTCTTAGTGAGACCGAAGGTCACAGATAAGATTCTTGACATATCGAGACCATATGTTCTCTCAGATAATTTTGGTAGACTTTCTCTACATGGTTACTACCAGATATCATGGGGAGTGGGACCTCCTAGAATCGAGTGTGCTACGCATAGAACCATATAGTTTGAAGTTAAAGATATATTATGTCATAGAATACTTTATGAGTAAACCTAGATGTTCTTATTATATGTGTTGATGACATTTACCTACGTTGAGATGAATGTACCTTCTTGGCGGTGTTTCCTTTTTGGTCTTTTTCTTTGTGGTTTTCGGGTTCCCCTACTGAGTACTATTTTACTCATCCCTACATAGGGTTTTCCAGCACATGTTGGGTCATGTGAAGACAACTGATGCTTTGATAGAGTCCTAGATGGAGAAGGACTAGGATTTAGACTAGGTAGGGTCTTGTGAGACCAAATGAGTCGAGGTGTTTCTTGAAGCTTCCTACAACTGCTTCAGTACCCTTGTTTGTGGGTTGGGCTTTGTAGTTGTCTTTATTTTAACGACCTATATTTTGGCTCAGTTGAACTTTACTACATTAATTTATGTCATACTTTTTTTAGGTTTAGTGGTATGAGTTTATTTTCTTTACTTAGTGTTTTCACCATCCATCATCTGTGGATTTGAGTTGTGTGCTTGTGTTCAGGTACTTCGGAAAATACCTCCCATTTTTTGGGATATGCCTACTCAATGATAGTTGGCATCCCCAGGCCTATGGGAGGTGGGCCTGGGGTAGTCATGGAGCGAGCCCCAGGGAATGGGTCATGATAGAGTGGTATCAAAGGAGGTAGTTTCTACCTTAAGAACCCAGAGTCTATGATTTTGGTTTGGGGAAACATTGTAAAGTATTTCAAGTTCGGATTCTAGGCCAGGGAATCCAATGTCGGTGCGACGGCTGATGTATCCATACACTAAGACCCTGGATTCTACTTTTCAACTCGATACATGAAAATACAAGATGCATGAAAAAATGATGGTACATGCATCATATATGAATGGGTTGAGTTTTCCATGTCCTACTTAAGTCATCTCACCAGGTATACTCTATGGATCATGGTACATCTTTTTTTTTTCAATGTGCATCCACATAGAAAACCAGTCATGATTCCACCACATGATCATGAGGATGATCTACGAGGTAAAAATATGGGTACATGGGTTCATACCAGAGAAAACACCACCGGGTGGTGTACCCGCTATACCACCACTGGGTGGTGTACCATCTATACCACCACTGGTGGAGTAGAACATGATACTCATAGTACCGGTAGATGAGATGCATGGATTGTGTGCACATCACGAGTTTCTGTGATAGTTACCCCTCTAGTTCTAAAGTGAGCCTGACTCACTAGTGGGTAAAGATAGTCTTGAGGTGGTGACTGAGTTTTTTGTCTAGTTAATGAACCATTAGATCAGATAGTTATCTTGGTAGTGAGACTTCTACACAGATCATCATGATGGTGGAGGGGTTTAGATTACCAGATCTTATGATGAGGTGACTATTCCAAGGAAATATCTTGAGAATATTTCTCAAATAAGGTCCTCCTTCTATAAAATCAAAGGTATATGTGTTCCCAAGATCTTCTACAAGTTTGGCCGGACGATATGTCGGTAGCTGAGAATTCATCAAGGCATACTGACCATTCTAGGTACTCGATGAATACGATACAACTAGTGCTTCAGGGATTAGTCCTCCAAGAGAGATGTGTTTAGGGAGATCCAATCCATCACTATTACTCTATGCATTCCTACTCATGCTAGGGTTCTATAGAGAACCTTTTTGGTTGAAAATATTTTGGCTGAGCAGATACAACTACTGGATGTCAACAGTGGGAAAGCAAGAAGCTAATGTCAGTCTCAAAGACATGGGCATGTGAGATGTTCTGAGAAGAGGTACCAAGATAGGGGATCTACAGCTCCAGGAACATATGGTGAGGCTATTATGTCTAGAAAGAGGTAATACTTTTCAAAATATGGTATAGAACATCTCCCTAGATATTTTCCAGCCTATCGTACTGATAGTAAAATTGTGGATATGACACCGGGGAAGAGATAGTTACATGATACAATTAATCTGCAGGGAAAAAGACATGGAAGAGGAGATAGGAGAGTAGTAGGAAGTGTTATACATTTCAACATTTTACAACCACCACCCCAATGTGGTCCACACTAGGATTAGGGAGCTTGAGGATAGGGGAAGGGTGTAGTTGCATACAACCAAGTATTATGACCCAAGGGCTCCAAGAATGATTCGAGGTATGGTCTCTATCTACTCTTAGATTATACATTAATATACACATGTGATAATCATTCCTTCTTGTCACAAATCTTATTCAATACCTAAAGTTTCTGTTTAATCTATTTACTTGACCCTTACATCTAGAGAAACCTATGGGAGGAGACTCGATAATCAAATTTATGTTGATGGTGTGATCTAACCATTGAGGCGGGAGTTTTGGTTGGGACCTCTTAGTGTAAGAACCAAGGAATTATGATGTTAGTTTGGGTATGGAGTGGTTATCTATAGTTCATTCACATATTGAGATTTTTAGGCAAAATGATTTGGTATGTCCACAACATTGGAATAGGGTTTTCCTTTGTCGGAAAAAAGGAAACCCATGCAGCATGAGATAAAACTTAGGCATAAAATGGTGAAAATGATAAAACTTGAGTCGGCCATCCATACCCATGTGGTAGTGGATGTCTTGAGTTTGTAGTTCCCAGAATTAGTGGTAGAGTAAAGGAACGTCACTCCAGAAGATGTTTCCCAAATTACCTCCTCGTAAGGTGAAGGGCTTATGCATCATTCTACACCCTGAGATGGATTAGATATTAGCATCAGTATATCAGATGGCTTTTGAAAAGCTTATTGAGAAAAGAGTATAGGTGGGGGCCTTTTAGAGGAAGGTCTTAGTAAGACCCAATGTTCAAGGTTATGTGTGGATTACCAGCCCTTTAACCAAGTGGTTGTGGAGAATGAGTACCCACTTCCAAAGGGATGATAAACACATCAATTAGATTAAAGGGGAAACCTTTAACATTGATGGAAAGGTGACCATAGGCTTTCCAACAATTCAGACAGAGTTTGATGATCTACTTGGTATTGAGTTGTCATCTATATTCATCGCATTGATGATGTGGTGACACTACCTCCATGGGCAGATGATTTACCATAAACTCTAACCAAAAGAGTCTCATGTATATCTTCACATAGAAATATTTGAACTTCAGACAAAGATGATGGGTGGTTTTCCTCCAAGAATATGACTTCTAAGTACTCTATAATTCTATTAAGGGGAAGATGGTAGTATATTCTATCAATAGGAGATCCAATTTGTAGTTGTTGAACAAAGAAACATAGAAGTTGGCCTAGTTATAGTTATACATCATGGATGGGGATGAATAATATTATCGTCAGTCATGGGTTGTTACCCATGAACTATTAAATGAGCTAGGGAGGCACATATTGGTGAAACCAACTATGAGTTTTTACGTGCTCAGTTTTCTACAGGGAATACCCCTTATAGACATTCAAAATGAGGGGAGGATGTTGTCTTTTCAGAGGATGAGTTGTTGTATCAGTGATTCCTAGAGTGGCAAGATGCATCAAGGTATGTGTGTGGGTGTCAAGGTGGAAACCGGGGATGATGGAATAGGTTGAAGATGAGCTTACCTGTTGAGATAGAAAAAGATGAACGCTTGTATGAATCAATTTAATGGGTTGTTCTTTATCTTTCTGGGGGTACTGGGAAAGAAGTGGGAAGGGATATCGATGGAATTCAGGATGATTTACCACTTACATCTAGGAGAAATGATATTATCTAAGTTATCATTGACTAAATCACCGAGTTGAACCACTTCCTAACTACCCAGCTGTAGATTTTAGTAGAGGGATCTTGATGCCTCTACGTGTTGGAGTTTTGACTTGGGAGAGTTAGACATTTAAAAATGGATGAATTTTGTGGAGTTTCTAGTAGAGATCACATATTGATATAAGAGGACCCTCCTTGGGAAATTGATTCCTCTAGTGCGCATTTGGTGGCTGCAAAGAAATCTCTAAGAGAGCAAGTTGGAGCGGGAGGCTCAACTTTTTGATCATACCCTCAACTGTTTAAGAATCCATTGGTTTGGAATTCAGGGATGTAAAGACTTAAGGTGGTGGTGATGTAATGGATCATATTTTCCAAATTCTATTTTTAGATAATTCTTGTGAAAATTACGAGACCAGTCACTGAGATGACGTGCAATTCTGAGGCCTGGAGTGCCCGAAATGATCCGTACAGAAATGTTAAGTTTTAAATAGTGCATGTGAGAAGATTTTATGAAAAAGTAGAATAACTCTTAAATGTTTAGCTAGATTAGAAATTTGATGGCTCTTTTGCATTTAGATAAGTGGTTTTACCCTAGGCGCAACATAAGTTTTGTCAGCGCGGGTCTCCAGTGAGAAAACCCAAAAATGGCATTACCATAAATAAAATTATTAAATAAAATTATTTTAATTTTCAAGTCCTTATAAGTCATGAACGGTAACTTAGATTGAAAATATGAGACCACCATTGAGCTCATGAGGGCATTCATTCATTAGGTGGATCCTAACATCAGTCAGCGCGGGCCGACTGTGAAAGTTGATTTTTGGGATGTAACTATAAATAAAATAATTTAAATAAAGGAAATTAATTTATTTTCTAATCCTCATAACATAAAAATGGTAACTTGGATTAAAAATATAAGACCACCATTGAGTTTGTAACGAGATGTTCTCCTTAATAAGGACTTAACATTGAATGGCGTGAGTCAAGGGTAAAAGTTAATTTTTTGGACATTTAAATGAGAATAAAATAAACTAAAGAGAGTTTATTTTATTTCCTATTAATGTTTCACATCATAGAAACACTATGACACAACAAAAGAACAAACCATAACCGTTCTTATTTCATAAATGATACAACATGGTGACACTATTTCAAAGTTGAACAGTAACACTGAAACACGTTTCCTCCATTAATTGGGGACATTGTTCAGTGTTAGAATTAATAACATTGGAGAATTCCTTTAGAACTATGGAGTTTATCTATGGAAAGAGGGAGGAGGATCTCTTTCCGAAGACAATGGATCAGAGGTCGGGGTTTGATCAAGATGTGATGAATCCATGAACACAAGAGAAACAAAGATTTAAGTGGAAACACGACATCAATCTACGTCGGAAAGAAATCCAACTCGAGGTATGGGTTGATCTTTGTGGAATTGTTTCCAATTATATCTTTCTAAAACAAAGAATGTGGATTATCCCACTAATAGGTTGATCCACAAGTTGTTTTTTCTTATGGGGTGGAATTTATTATCACGATCTTGAAGGGATAGAAACTTAGTGTTAATCTTATCCCTTTTATTCTAATGTAGAGGAATCGGGATGACACAAACAAGGCCCAGATCTATCCATTGTGGGTGTTCTTGTGTTCTTCGTGACTGAACCACCAAGTTGATGGTGAGATTACTTTGAGGCCATAGCAGGGATAGAGACAATCCCAGGATATAAAATATGCTCATGGATCAAAAAACGGGCCACTAGAGCAGACCTAGTGGCCCACAAAAGAGATCTTTGGCGCATGACGACGGCCCGCCACATGAGTGAAGAGGCCCGCAACATCGTCTATGGGTGATGGAATGGGCCATCGAAAATGGCCAGCAGTGGAAGCACACATGGACACTATGATGGCACCGCATCATGCGACTAGAGGCCACAATCCAACTAGACCACAGTGGTGACCTACAACAACTACTATGGGTGGGACGCAGTGCCCACAATGTCCTAGGTGGATTGGAAAAGGCCGCACCATCAGGTTGGGCTTCTATGTGGGCCAAACCCATAGCCCAGTGGGCCGGACCCGTGGCCCATCTGGTTTAGGCCGAGCCCAGTGGACCGGGTCGGATCCGGATCAGGTTGGGTCAGTAGACCCGGGTTAGGTTGGTTTGACCAGGTTAGAACGAACCCTTTTTTACTTAAACTGTCATAATTTGTAAACTATACAATTTATTAATGAGACATTTGGGGATTTGGGACCCCCGTGACGAGGTTTTACTTTTGACATACTCTAAGTGATTTTATTTGGAGATTGAGATATGACTGATGGATTGAGTATTAGATTCTCCTAGAATCAAGTGCGCTGTGATCATAAATCCTTGGGAATGATGTGATGAGAAGGAGGTGATGAGTGGACCTCAGTGGGAAGCCAAGTAGACCTCAGTGCCCTAATAGAAGAGTAGCCAATCAGACCTCGGTGGCCTGGTAGACAAGTATCCAATTAGAGCTCAGTGGTCTGACAAACGAGTAGTTGAGTAGACCTCAGTGGCCTAACAGACATGTATCCGGGAAGAGATTAGTAGTCCAGAAGACGAGTAGCCGAGCAGACCTCAGTGGACTTGTAGACGAGAAGTGGTCGAGCGGACCTCAGTGGCCCATTAGACAAGTAGTAGCCGAGCAGACCTCAATAGACCGACAGACGATCAGTTTCTGAGTGGATCTTAGGGACTCAACAGACGAGCAATATCCAAGCAGACCTCAGTGGACTGACATATGATCAGTAACTAAGTAGATCTCAGTGGCCCAATAGATGATCAGACCTCAGTGACTCATCGGGGATGAGTCTCTCTGTAGTACAAGATGTGTCGTCATTATAGTTGAAGTAGTGTACTTTAGGAAGTTCTTAGTGTGTTCTCATTAGGTGGGGCCCAAGGAATCGGGACCTCATAGCAAAGTTCTCTGATGACTTAGTGGCTCAAGGAGTGAGTCCTATTGGGACGAGCATGCATTAAGAAGAATATCGTGACAAAGAATTGGTCATGACATCGAGACTCTTTGTCTCAGTGAGACTGTATGTCATAGAGAAGATTTGTGATATATTATGACCATATTTTCTCTTGGATACTTTTGGTATACTTTCTCTATGTGGTCACAAATAGATAGCTAGAGGATTGGGACCTTCTAGAATCGAGCATGCTACTAATGGAACCATATGGATGGAATTGGAGGAGATATTTCATATTGGAATCCTTTATGAGTATACTTGGATGTTTTTCTTATATGTTTTGATGATATTTACTTATGTTTAGCTAACTGTACCTTCTTGGTGGTGTCTCCTTTATGGTGTTTTTCTTTATGTATTTCAGGGTCCCCTTCATGGGCTTTTCACGCATATGTTATGTCATGTGAAGATGATCAATTCTTTGGTGGAGTCCTAGATAGATCAGGACCAGGATCAGGACCAGGCGGTGCCAAGTGAGATCAGACAGGCTTGGGTTTTTTCGAATGCTTATTATACTAGCTTTAGTACCCTTGTTTGTGGGTCAGGCTTTTCAGTTGTCTTTCTTTTAGTGGGCTTGTATTCTATCCATGTTGTACTTTACTACTTTACATTATATCATACTATGTTGATGGGTTGTAGTGGTATGCATGAATTTTCATTACTTAGTGTTTCAACTTCCATCATTTGTGTCATGGAGTTATGTGGGTGTGTACATGAACTTAAGAAAATGCTTCCCATTTTTTTGGAATATGCCTACTCGGGGCTAGTCGCCATCCCCTAGCCTAATGAACCCTGGGGGACGAGTCATGACAATAAACTTCAACTCCACATAACCTATCTCAATTACAATATGTGGTATGTTCATCCCTCTTGATGTAGTACATATCATAACCCTTACATGTACTGAATCTTGAGGTGGTACATTTGGAGACTGATATATCATATGTGGAGTACCCAATTAATATATTAGATCATAGAGAAAAAGTACAACAAAATAAGAAAACTCTCATGGTCAAATTTCTATAGTGGAACTAAAAATTTGAGTAGGTAACATGGGAACTATAAGTAGTGGTGAAATAAAACCACCCTCACTAATTTTAGTGTATTAGATAAAATCTAAGGGGTGAAATATCTAAAGGGGGAAGAATTTATGAATCATAATTTAATAAATGACACTCCATTCTGAATTAAGTAATTCTTTATTATGTAATATAATTATAAAAAACACATGTACTTTATTTACTTTAGTATTTTGTACTATTATAAAATATACCTATAGTTTCTCTATTTTTCATAAAAGATAATTATGAATCATCTCCATTTTTAATATTTCCTTTATATAGTGACCATTAATATTTTTATATATTAAGGGTTATAATAAAATATAATTTTCAAATAATTAATAAGTGATGCCATCAACTAGAAGAATAATACCCCATAAATCCCATTAATCAGAGCTTACGAGGTACATGGTGTTATTGGGATTTTCCCTTAACCAAACCCATGTTGAGTTACAATAACTAAAACAAGATTGAAACCTTTTATGTGAGATTTTAAAGGTCATATAAATCTCCTCCCAAACAATGTTTTTCAATCCAACCCTATAAAATACTATTATCACACAACATACCCTTAAGGCATACACTTCTGTAATAAAGAGTTATGTATCTCGACCCTAGTAGTATTAATTTTTATATTTTATTTTTAATAAAATAATTATTAAATTGAACCATTTTCATTATTACTTTATATATATAAATTATTATATAACGAGTTTGATAAAATTATATTTTGATATAATGAAACCAAATTTTTTATGGGAAATGTAAAGTTTTAATTAAAACACTCAATTATATAAATCAATTTTTTTGAAATAAATGTTATATATTTTAATTAAATGGTATTTATTTAAATATAAAAGGTAATATAATTTAATGAATCCACATGTAATTTTTATTAGGGTCATAATGTTATTTGTGTCCTAAAAACTGGTATTTTAAATAAATATGAATTTTCATTTAAAAGTGAAAATCACTATATTTAGAAAAATATTTTTATAAAATAAATATCATTTTTGAAATCATTCCATCAAAATTACCCAATGGGGAATTTTTCATAACTTTTAGAGATAGTTGAGATTTTTGGTAAGAATTAAATATAGTGTAAATATGTATTATGTATTATAACATCACAATAGAACAAAAATGATGAAAGGATACCATAAAATTCTTCCATGACACACAATAGGTTTTTTGTTAAAATAATTTGTTTTTTATGTTATTTTATTAATTTTAAAAACACTTATAGAATCCCCCAAAACCTATATTATATTTTAAGGTTTCAAAAACAATTCTTTATGAACATGACCCACTTTCTCATAATTAATAGTACTATTTTATATATTTCGGTTATTAACCTAATAAAATATTGGAAATCACTCATATTTGGAATAAATCATGGGTAAAAACCATTGGAATATTTTTGGTTTTTATTATTTTATTACTTAGAGTTAATACTTATGTCTAGAAATTAAAAAATATTTCCCATATATTTTTCTATAAATACCCACCCAAAGTCCCTTTTATATTCACTCAACATCCATTTAGAAAAAATTTAATCTCCATATCCCTCTACAAATCCATCCCATGGTTTTCCCAATATATTAAGATGATCCTTTCAAGATTTTAGAAGCAACCTCTCATTTAAGGGATTCTCTTACTCATCCTCTTCATTCAAGTAATTTCATTGCATTAAACCTCTTGATTTCAATTTTTCCATGTTGAAATGTATTTTTACACATAAATTTACATTACTAATTACTTACATGTTATGATATACCACATTTAACTCTCATTAATCCCTTCCATGTAACTTTACATACACTCGTTATGACACCAAAATTATTCCATTATTTTCCATGCCAAACTTTTATGTTTAGTATAATCAACCCAATATCATAAAGGGAATTCACTTAGTTATATTTTCATAAACTTATTTGGAACTTACATATATGTACCCTACACTACATAATTGTGGGATTAAAAGTATTGGAATACATTCTTATGTTGTATGATCGATGTTTAACAAAAATTCAAGAACATGGAATGAATGTGAATGGTAGGCCTAGAATTATATATCCCTATAATGAATTGGGTAATCTTGTATCCCATAAGATACAATGTATGGTTCATGGGTGGTTATCCTAATAACACTATTTTTGGATTTCTCAGTGGTTATCATTGAATTATGCTTATGATTTCATGTTCTATATTGTTTCCACATTCTTATGATGTATGGAAGTTATAATCTAATATCATTCTCATATGTTCATGATTATGTTTTTTACCTTTCCATGCCACCATGTTATGAATCTTGACTCACGTTAACTAATTTACTTTAATATTTTATTTTATTATCCCATTACTGATATTTACAGATAACCCCTTTCTTATATATGCCCCTAGTTTATCCCATGTAGTATTAGAAGATTAATATAATTTAAGGGAATGTTATAGAGTTTCTAAATTTGGTCATTGTATCCTTATTTCTGGTTATTATGACATGTATATAACTTCCCCAATTCAATATTAGTAATCCTAAGGGTTTTATGTTCTATTTTTTGACAATAAGGATAATCAATATTGATTCCAATATGTTTGTTGTCATCTCAATAGAGGAATGTTATATTTTTTTTAATAGTATTGTTGGAAACATATATTGAAGATTACCAAAGTTATGGTTTAAAGATTGGTTAATCCCATTAATGACTTCTAAGGTGAGTTTATAACAATAATCTATTCATGATTTATTTTTGAAAAAAGCAATTATTAGTCAATAGGTTGGAGTTTATAGGAAATCTAGAAGAGATGCACCACAAGTTATATTGTAGTAGATTGAAGGATGGATAACTAGTAAGACCATTCCCATAACATTGGACATGTTTCCATTTAAATTCCTAACATAAGAAGAATAATATGTGGTGGTGATCATTGTTTGTGAAGTTCCCAGATCAGTGTGAATCACTGTGAGGGGGAGGGGGTGAATCAGTGATCCCTTAAAACTTTTTACTAATTGATTCTTAATCAATTAAACCTCTATGGCTTGTTAAGGCCTCGATCCACTCTTCTTATGTCTCTCAACCTTTCCCGGATAATGCAGTAATGAAAAAGAACAGGACACAAGGATTTACAAGGTTCGGCACCAAAGGCCTACATCCTTGCCATGCTCTCCCAGCATGGATTCTCCCATTATAATCTGTTAGTATTACAATGGTCGATACAGCTTCCCACCGTATCTCTCCTGAGTCCCACAGGAGGGTCTTTATACTGCGTCACACAGTGTTACCAGAGTCCCACTGGCCTGCTCCAGAATCCCACTGAAGACTTCTTCTCCCTGAGTCCCACAGGGTCTTCTCCTGGCTCCTCGAGTCACACGAGTAGCTCTTCTTCTCTTTAAGTTCTTCAAGTATCCTCAGCAGTCTGGGATAAAGACTGCTGGCCTTGCTCTGTACCTCTGATCACTTGAGTTGATCAGGTCTTCTCGTCTTGCTCAGGCTTTATCACCTTCTTCTAAGGATGACCTGGCTTCTCTCTTCAAGAACCTTCAACAGCCTCTGATAAGGTCTGTTGGTCTTGCTCAAAACTTCTGATCACTTCTGTTGATCAGGCTCTTCTCAAATACTGAAAACACAGACAAACAATATCTTTCACTTCAGTCTGGCTCAGTCTCACTTCAAAACAACTTCATGCATTGAATGCATGGCATCACAATATCTTCAAGATCTTCTGGTCTTGGACTCCTCAAATGCACACAACCTGATTTAGCTTTGTTCACGTGCGCACGTGCATGCATGCATGCATGCACTATCCTTTTTCCTTCTCTTGGTGCAATAAACCCACAAAGGGTGTAGTATCTTTAAGCACACACCAGCTTCTCACTTCTTCAGACACTTTATTCAATTTTCTTACACACTTAAAAGTTTTTTGTACTTTGTGTGGGTCTTCTCCTCTTCTTCTAAGTGAGCACACACTTCTTGAGCACACACATAGCCTTCGGCCACTTCTTTAATTTGCACACACAATTTGTTTTTCTCTTTTAATCTTCAAGTGTGCACAACCACAAGGCTACGGCCTCTTCTTGTTTAGTTCAAGTATTCACAAACAATTTTCACACACAATAGCTTGGCCTTCACTTCTTCTTGCACATAAATAGCTACGGCCAACTTCTTGTTCACTATGCACACACACTCTCCACGGCGAGGGTGTTTTCTCCTTTTAGCACACAACACTTCCCGTGGGTGTTTCCTCTTCTACACCGCACAGGGTGCAAGCTGCGCAAGCTCAAGGGAGAAAGGCGCGCAAGGCAGCCGTGCAAGGGTCTTTAGCCACAGTCATGCAGGGTACCAAGCCGCGGGGCGCGCAAGCCCTCGGGCTTCAACCACGGGCACGCAAAGTGCTGCGGCCTTAGGTACTTCCTGCTGCGCAAAGATTAGCGCGCAGGGTCCCCTTCTTCTTGCCGCGCAAAGGTGTTGCGCGCAAGGAACTCAGCCGCGCAAATATAATTGCGCGGGGGCTTCAACTTCGCGAGGAAGAGCACACGCGGGACTTCGGGTTTTCAACAGAACTTCAGCAAGCATTTAGAATGCCTCGACCTCTCTTTTTATAGGCAGGGGGATGCCTTATCTTCCGCTTGAATTCCCGAAGTTTTCGGGTATTCAAGATTCTGTGAATCTTGTTTTTCTTTTTATTTCACGCGGGTTCTCCCTTTTCTCCTCTTCACGTGCATGAAACTTAGAACGCATGCACGGCCTTCCTTCGGTCCAAACCATGCAGAACATCAACACCAAATGGCCTCGCACCTTCGGTTTGCTTCGGCCGATCATCGAATTCTCCTATCATTGCATGCAAGCCAATTTTTAGGCATGGATCTGTTCAGTAGGTCCAGACGAGCTCCATGGAGGTCTCGGTTTGCTCGGAGGTGGCCGGGAACTCAAAAACCGACGTCGGGTAGCCTCTGGTTCATCGGCGGCTTTGCGGGTGCCTCGGCCGAGCTCGAGGTAGGAGATGGACCGGGAGCCGTTGGATCGGGCGAATGAAACACATCGAACGACCTGGATCTGAATGGACCGCGGCGGATTAGATGTGCGGCCGAGATCTGGCGCGCGATCAATTGAGCGGCTCAGATTCAATCCATGGAAAAAATCTTTGTCCCACATCGAAACGGGCCGCGGAATTCTCGCGGTTTATCAAACATCCGATGCACCCTTCATCGCAATTGAACTTCCAACCCTCTCGGTGCCGCCCCGCACCGAGTTCTCTCTGCGGGCGCGCTCTGCGCCCACTCTCTGCTCCCTGCGGGCGCGCTACTGGTGCCCACTATGCGTGCCCTCGGGCGCGCGCGCTGCGCGGGCTTCATCACCGCGTGGCCTCGGGGCTTATACACGGCCCCGCCCTTCTGCCTCAGGGAGCGCCTTGGCCTTGAGGGTTCCCCATGGGCGTGGCGCCTTAGGCCCATATGTGCCTTGGGTGATCCCTCGGCTGGCCTCCTTGTTGGCCATATTTTTGGCTAAGTGTTGAATTAAAACACTATTAAAAACAAAGTTCTCCATATGAAACATGCCAAACCAAGTGCCCTTCTTTCTTCCTCCCATTTCTTCATTTCTTCTTCATAAGAATTCTTCCAATCTCCTCAACATATATTCATTACTTAAGAGGGAAATTCTTGAAGGTTCTTCATCAACCGAGCTCCTGAATCAAATAACTTCTTCAATTCTCTTTGTTGATCTAATCAGAGATCAAATTGGAACTTCTTCACATTCACATGCACTAGGAGATAGTGCATGGACTTCATTAATGCACATCATCCACTTAGTAGTTGTGGATGGAACTCCTTTCAACTCCTCATGCATTGTGAAGACAATGCATGGTCTTCTAATCATGTTGTGACTTTGTATCATCAGGATACAAGTTCTTTGAACTTAAAGAGCAGCTCAACAATCGTCAGATTTACATAGAGAATGTTTCAACCACAACATCCTATGTCACTTAGTGAATCTCCTAAGTGACATGCATCTTAGTACCATGGCCATTCTCCTTCACCACCTACACCATCACAACCTTTGTCATTCACATCTTGACATTCCTTGACATCCATTCATTCTAAGACAACAACATGCCTCATTGACAACAAATGCAACACATTGCACTTCAATCTCCCCCTTTGTATTTGTTGTCAATACACAACTTCAGCACATATGAATGGGTCAATATGTGTGCCAATATTTCTCCCCCTTATTGACAATCAAATGCAAAGGTGTGGTGTGGTTCTCTTCAAAAATCTCTTCCTCCCTTTGAAAAGTATTTTCTTGAAAAACACTGAGAGAGGGATGATGTCACATGTTCTCTTTAGCAAAGAACCTTTAGTAAATCAACTCTAAGTCTACTTGGGATAACCCGGTGTAGAAAACAAGAGTGATGTAACCAAGATACTCAATGCTGTCCACAATTCTCTACACATGTGAGATCATGCTTAGGGGTTGAATTTTTTCAGATATTCAATGAATTGCTGAATCCTGCACATACTTCACAAAACACATTAGAATGTTCAGGTGCAAAGATAAAGCTCCCCCTTTCATCTACTTTCTCAAGATGATATTAATTTCAGAACATCATCTTCTCCAGATTGGCTCCCCCTCAAGGGGTGCACTCCATTCTGTCCAAACCATCCTCCAGTTGAGAATGATCATCATCTTCAATTCCCTGCAATGTCAGCACATGTAAATACCAATAGTATAAGGGAATAAGATGGAACCTCCTTGGTTCATCAATGTGAACAACAAGGTTGAGAATATTCTCTCAACCGAGATGTCCCATTTTCACCCTTCTTCACACTTGCACATCTGATCTTCTTTGATGATTGTGCTGGTGTGGTTCTCAAAACATCTTCATGTGAAATCTTCTTCTTCCCTTTTGCCTTAGCAATTGCCAGAACTTTATCTTCAGCTTTTTGCAGATCTTTGGCAAGTTGCAACTGATTTCTCCATATGACTAGTAAATCATTTGGAAGAGTGGCCTCAGTTTTGGAAGTTCCACATGGTTCCTTTGATGCTGTCAAGCTACCTCTCTTAGGCAACTTGTTTTTAATCAATCCCTTCTGCTTCTTTTGGATTGATTGTCTGTTTGAGTTCAGTCTGCCTCTATTGAATTTCATGGCTTCTTTACAAAGATCCATGATATGCCCTTTCTTCCCACAGTAGAAGCATTTCTTGGTGGTCCTTCTGGATGCATCACCCTTCTTGGATTTGAATTCCAAGGACTTCTCTTCATTCTTTAAACTCTTCTTGGGAGCATCTTCCACTTTCTTCTGCTTGCTTCCCAAGGAATCTCTTTTAGCCAGGTTCTGTGATCTTCTCTTCATTCCAGCTTTGGATACAATTGGAGATTGACATGTATCATTCTTTTGACCACTTTTGCAATCATCCCAGATGTTGTCAAGTAATCCAAATCTATTTGCAGTAAACAGATGTCTCTGGACCTGTGGATGTTGCTTCCTTCCTTCTGGCTTGCTCCCCCTTGGCATGGGCTTCCTTTGTGCTTTGACATTTATTGGATTGTACCAACAATCCTTTTAACAGTGCCCATACTTATTACAACACCAACACTGACCCACAAATCTTGACCTCTTCAGTCCTTCTGATTGTTGGGTACTTTTCTTGACTTGCTGTGTTGTTTCAGGAGAGATATTCTTCTTCATTTTCTTCATCCATACTTGTTTGGAATTATTTTTCCATCCTGCACTTTTTGTCGGAACACAATTAGAAGCATTAGTACAAGATGGTATGGACGGTACCTTATTTTTAGAATATGTTGCCCTTTCATTAGAGGATGTCTTTATTTTAGAATCATCCTTCTCAAAGCATACTTGAGTAGCAACATTTCTCCTTTAGGCTGACTGGGAGGCTTTGGCTTTGGGTGATTGCTGATTGTTCAATATCACCTCCCGTTCTAAGCATTTCATGTTGAGGGAGTTCTTCTCATCCTAAACCAATATTAGCCTACCTTCCCAATGCTCCACCAGTTTTTTCATCTGGTCTTCATGCACCTTCTTCAATTCTTGCAATGAATTGTCCAGCTCCTTTACCAATTTGACTTTTTCTTCGAGTTGAGAATCTCTGACAACCATTGATACTTTATGCCTCTTTTCCAGTGCATGGAAAACATCTTTGACCATAGTCTTAAAGAATTCTTTCTCAGAAAGGCTTCTTTTCAATTCTTCAGTAGTGTCTTCATATCTTTCATTGCAAAGCGATACTGTTTCGTCTTTAGCCTTCACCATCTTTCTGAGAGTGTTAGTTATGCCAACCCTTTTTGCCAATTGGACTTCCAGAGAATTGGCTTCATCTTCTAGCTGTAATTTTTCTTCTTGAAGATCAAGGAGGCCTGTAGCTATACAAATTGCTACTTCCTTGGGGGCTGTCTTCTGAAGATATTTGATTGCATTTAGAAGATCATTGTTCCTTCCATCTTCATCACAGCTAGAGAAGGCTTCATCAGAAGAATGATAAAAGGAATTGTCATCTGATGTGACTTTCACATTTCTTTCCATAGAAGGAGTTTCTCTGATTGCAACAACCTTCTTCTTCATCTTCTTTTCCTGTTTCTTCATTCTTTTTTTCAGAGTCTTGGCAGATATCTCCATTTGAGGCTGCTCTTTTATTTCCTCAAATCTGCACTCCATATAGACTCCCTTGGATCTTTTAGAGGTAACCTCCCTCTGATACCAATTGAAGTGCCCAGATCAGTGTGAATCACTGAGAGGGGGAGGGGGTGAATTAGTGATCCCTTAAAACTTTTTACTAATTGATTCTTAATCAACTAAACCTCTATGGCTTGTTAAGGCCTCGATCCACTCTTCTTATGTCTCTCAACCTTTCCCGGATAATGTAGTAATGAAAAGGCACAGGACACAAGGATTTACAAGGTTCGGCACCAAAGGCCTACATCCTTTCCATGCTCTCCCAGCATGGATTCTCCCATTATAATCTGTTAGTATTACAATGGTCGATACAGCTTCCCACCGTATCTCTCCTGAGTCCCACAGGAGGGTCTTTATACTGCGTCACACAGTGTTACTAGAGTCCCACTGGCCTGCTCCAGAATCCCACTGAAGACTTCTTCTCCCTGAGTCCCACAGGGTCTTCTCCTGGCTCCTCGAGTCACACGAGTTGCTCTTCTTCTCTTTAAGTTCTTCAAGTATCCTCAGCACTCTGGGATAAAGACTGCTGGCCTTGCTCTGTACCTCTGATCACTTGAGTTGATCAGGTCTTCTCGTCTTGCTCAGGATTTATCACCTTCTTCTAAGGATGACCTGGCTTCTCTCTTCAAGAACCTTCAACAGCCTCTGATAAGGTCTGTTGGTCTTGCTCAAAACTTCTGATCACTTCTATTGATCAGGCTCTTCTCAAATACTGAAAACTCAGACAAACAATATCTTTCACTTCAGTCTGGCTCAGTCTCACTTCAAAACAACTTCATGCACTGAATGCATGGCATCACAATATCTTCAAGATCTTCTGGTCTTGGACTCCTCAAATGCACACAACCTGATTTAGCTTTGTTCACGTGCGCAGGTGCATGCATGCATGCATGCACTCTCCTCTTTCCTTCTCTTAGTGCAATAAACCCACAAAGGGTGTAGTATCTTTAAGCACACACCAGCTTCTCACTTCTTCACACACTTTATTCAATTTTCTTACACACTTAAAAGTGTGTTGTACTTTGTGTGGGTCTTCTCCTCTTCTTCTAAGTGAGCACACACTTCTTGAGCACACACATAGCCTTCGGCCACTTCTTTAATTTGCACACACAATTTGTTTTTCTCTTTTAATCTTCAAGTGTGCACAACCACAAGGCTACGACCTCTTCTTGTTTAGTTCAAGTATGCACAAACAATTTGCACACACAATAGCTTGGCCTTCACTTCTTCTTGCACATAAATAGCTACGGCCAACTTCTTGTTCACTATGCACACACACTGTCCACGACGAGGGTGTTTTCTCCTTTTACCACACAACACTGCCCGTGGGTGTTTCCTCTTCTACACCGCACAGGGTGCAAGCCGTGAAAGCTCAAGGGAGCAAGGCACGCAAGGCAGCCGTGCAAAGGTCTTTAGCCGCAGTCATGCAAGGTACCAAGCCGCGGGGCGCGCAAGCCCTCGGGCTTCAACCACGGGCACGCAAAGTGCTGCGGCCCTGGGTACTTCCTGCTGCGCAAAGATTAGCGTGCAGGGTCCCCTTCTTCTTGCCGCGCAAAGGTGTTGCGAGCAAGGAACTCAGCCGCGCAAATATAATTGCGCGGGGGCTTCAACTTCGCGAGGCAGAGCACACGCGGGACTTCGGGTTTTCAACAGAACTTCAGCAAGCATTTAGAATGCCTCGACCTCTCTTTTTATAGGCAGAGGGATGCCTTATCTTCCGCTTGAATTCCCGAAGTTTTCAGGTATTCAAGATTCTGTGAATCTTGTTTTTCTTTTTATTTCACGCGGGTTCTCCCTTTTCTCCTCTTCACGTGCATGCAACTTAGAACACATGCGCGGCCTTCCTTCGGTCCAAACCATGCAGAACATCAACACCAAATGGCCTCGCACCTTCGGTTTGCTTCGGCCGATCATCGAATTCTCCTCTCATTGCATGCAAGCCAATTTTTAGGCATGGATCTATTCAGTAGGTCCAGACGAGCTCCATGGAGGTCTCGGTTTGCTCGGAGGTGGCCGAGAACTCAAAAACCGACGTCGGGTAGCCTCTGGTTCATCGGCGGCTTCGCGGGTGCCTCGGCCGAGCTCGAGGTAGGAGATTGACCGGGAGCCGTTGGATCGGGCGAATGAAACACATCGAACGGCCTGGATCTGAATGGACCGCGGCGGATTAGATGTGCGGCCGAGATCTGGCGCGCGATCAATCGAGCGACTCAGATTCAATCCGCGGCAAAAATCTTTGTCCCACATCGAAACGGGCCGCGGAATTCTCGCGGTTTATCAAACATCTGCTGCCCCCTTCACCACAATTGAACTTCCAACCCTCTCGGTGCCACCCCGCACCGAGTTCTCTCTGCGGGCACGCTCTGCGCCCACTCTCTGCTCCCTGCGGGCGCGCTACTGGCGCCCACTATGCGTGCCCTCGGGCGCGCGCGCTGCGCGGGCTTCATCACCGCGTGGCCTCGGGGCTTATACACGGCCCCGCCCTTCTGCCTCAGGGAGCGCCTTGGCCTTGAGGGTTCCCCATGGGCGTGGCGCCTTAGGCCCATATGTGCCTTGGGTGATCCCTCGGCTGGCCTCCTTGGTGGCCATATTTTTGGCTAAGTGTTGAATTAAAACACTATTAAAAACAAAGTTCTCCATATGAAACATGCCAAACCAAGTGCCCTTCTTTCTTCCTCCCATTTCTTCATTTCTTCTTCATAAGAATTCTTCCAATCTCCTCAACATATATTCATTACTTAGGAGTGAAATTCTTGAAGGTTCTTCATCAACCGAGCTCCTGAATCAAATAACTTCTTCAATTCTCTTTGTTGATCTAATCAGAGATCAAATTGGAACTTCTTCACATTCACATGCACTAGGAGATAGTGCATGGACTTCATTAATGCACATAATCCACTTAGTAGTTGTGGATGGAACTCCTTTCAACTCCTCATGCATTGTGAAGACAATGCATGGTCTTCTAATCATGTTGTGACTTTGTATCATCAGGATACAAGTTCTTTGAACTTAAAGAGTAGCTCAACAATCGTCAGATTTACATAGAGAATGTTTCAACCACAACATCCTATGTCACTTAGTGAATCTCCTAAGTGAAATGCATCTTAGTACCATGGCCATTCTCCTTCACCACCTACACCATCACAACCTTTGTCATTCACATCTTGACATTCCTTGACATCCATTCATACTAAGACAACAACATGCCTCATTGACAACAAATGCAACACATTGCACTTCAATCTCCCCCTTTGTATTTGTTGTCAATACACAACTTCAGCACATATGAATGGGTCAATATGTGTGCCAATATTTCTCCCCCTTATTGGCAATCAAATGCAAAGGTGTGGTGTGGTTCTCTTCAAAAATCTCTTCCTCCCTTTGAAAAGTATTTTCTTGAAAAACACTGAGAGAGGGATGATGTCACATGTTCTCTTTAGCAAAGAACCTTTAGTAAATAAACTCTAAGTCTACTTGGGCTAACCCGGTGTAGAAAACAAGAGTGATGTAACCAAGATACTCAATGTTGTCCACAATTCTCTACACATGTGAGATCATGCTTAGGGGTTGAATTTTTTCAGATATTCAATGAATTGCTGAATCCTGCACATACTTCACAAAACACATTAGAATGTTCAGGTGCAAAGATAAAGCTCCCCCTTTCATCTACTTTCTCAAGATGATATTAATTTCAGAACATCATCTTCTCCAGATTGGCTCCCCCTCAAGGGGTGCACTCCATTCTGTCCAAACCATCCTCCAGTTGAGAATGATCATCATCTTCAATTCCCTGCAATGTCAGCACATGTAAATACCAATAGTATAAGGGAATAAGATGGAACCTCCTTGGTTCATCAATGTGAAAAACAAGGTTGAGAAGATTCTCTCAACCGAGATGTCCCATTTTCACCATTCTTCACACTTGCACATCTGATCTTCTTTAATGATTGTGCTGGTGTGGTTCTCAAAACATCTTCATGTGAAATCTTCTTCTTCCCTTTTGCCTTAGCAATTGCCAAAACTTTATCTTCAGCTTTTTGCAGATCTTTGGCAAGTTGCAACTGATTTGGCCATATTACTAGTAAATCATTTGGAAGAGTGGCCTCAGTTTTGGAAGTTCCACATGGTTCCTTTGATGCTGCCAAGCTACCTCTCTTAGGCAACTTGTTTTCAATCAATCTCTTCTGCTTCTTTTGGATTGATTGTCTGTTTGAGTTCAGTCTGCCTCTATTGAATTTCATGGCTTCTTTACAAAGATCCATGATATGCCCTTTCTTCCCACAGTAGAATCATTTCTTGGTGGTCCTTCTGGATGCATCACCCTTCTTGGATTTGAATTCCAAGGACTTCTCTTAATTCTTTAAACTCTTCTTGGGAGCATCTTCCACTTTCTTCTGCTTGCTTCCCAAGGAATCTCTTTTAGCCAGGTTCAGTGATCTTCTCTTCATTCCAGCTTTGTATACAGTTGGAGATTGACATGTATCATTCTTTTGACCACTTTTGCAATCATCCCAGATGTTTTCAAGTAATCAAAATCTATTTGCAGTAAACAGATGTCTCTGGACCTGTGGATGTTGCTTCCTTCCTTCTGGATTGCTCCCCCTTGGCATGGGCTTCCTTTGTGCTTTGACATTTAGTGGATTGTACCAACAATCCTTTGCACAGTGCCCATACTTATTACAACACCAACACTGACCCACAAATCTTGATCTCTTCAGTCCTTCTGATTTTTGGGTACTTTTCTTGACTTGCTGTGTTGTTTCAGGAGAGCTATGCTTCTTCATTTTCTTCATCCATACTTGTTTGGAATTATTTTTCCATCCTGTACTTTTTGTGGGAACACAATTAGAATCATTAGTACAAGATGGTATGGATGGTACCTTCTTTTTAGAATATGTTGCCCTTTCATTAGAGGATGTCTTTCTTTTAGAATCATCCTTCTCAAAGCATACTTGAGTAGCAAAATTTCTCCTTTCGGCTGACTGGGAGGCTTTGGATTTGGGTGATTGCTGATTGTTCAATATCACCTCCCGTTCTAAGCATTTCATGTTGAGGGAGTTCTTCTCATCCTCAACCAATATTATCCTACCTTCCCAATGCTCCACCAGTTGTTTCATCTGGTCTTCATGCACCTTCTTCAATTCTTGCAATGAATTGTCCTGCTCCTTTACCAATTTGACTTTTTCTTCGAGTTGAGCATCTCTGACAACCATTGATACTTTA
Source organism: Viscum album (assembly GCA_963277665.1). Lineage (NCBI taxonomy): Eukaryota > Viridiplantae > Streptophyta > Magnoliopsida > Santalales > Viscaceae > Viscum > Viscum album. Next base: position 958,426,376 of record OY728138.1, on the reverse strand, counting down.
TGCCTCTTTTCCAGTGCATGGAAAACATCTTTGACCACAGTCTTAAAGAATTCTTTCTCAGAAAGGCTTCTTTGCAATTCTTCAGTAGTGTCTTCATATCTTTCATTGCAAAGCAATACTGTTTCGTCTTTAGCCTTCACCAGCTTTCTGAGACTGTTGGTTATGCCAACCCTTTTTGCCAATTGGACTTCCAGAGAATTGGCTTCATCTTCTAGCTATAATTTTTCTTCTTGAAGATCAAGGAGGCCTGTAGCTATACACATTGCCACTTCCTTGGGGACTGTCTTCTGAAGATATTTGATTGCATTTAGAAGATCATTGTTCCTTCCATCTTCATCACAGCTAGAGCAGGCTTCATCAGAAGAATGATAAAAGGAATTGTCATCTGATGTGACTTTCACATTTCTTTCCATAGAAGGAGTTTCTCTGATTGCAACAACCTTCCTCTTCATCTTCTTTGCCTGTTTCTTCATTCTGTTTTTCAGAGTCTTGGCAGATATCTCCATTTGAGGTTGTTCTTTTATTTCCTCAAATATGCACTCCATATAGACTCCCTTGGATATTTTAGAGGTAACCTCCCTCTGATACCAATTGAAGTGCCCAGATCAGTGTGAATCACTGAGAGGGGGAGGGGGTGAATCAGTGATCCCTTAAAACTTTTTACTAATTGATTCTTAATCAATTAAACCTCTATGGCTTGTTAAGGCCTCGATCCACTCTTCTTATGTCTCTCAACCTTTCCCGGATAATGCAGTAATGAAAAGGCACAGGACACAAGGATTTACAAGGTTCAGCACCAAAGGCCTACATCCTTGCCATTCTCTCCCAGCATGGATTCTCCCATTATAATCTGTTAGTATTACAATGGTCGATACAGCTTCCCACCGTATCTCTCCTGAGTCCCACAGGAGGGTCTTTATACTGCGTCACAAAGTGTTACAAGAGTCCCACTGGCCTGCTCCAGAATCCCACTGAAGACTACTTCTCCCTGAGTCCCACAGGGTCTTCTCCTGGCTCCTCGAGTCACACGAGTAGCTCTTCTTCTCTTTAAGTTCTTCAAGTATCCTCAGCAGTCTGGGATAAAGACTGCTGGCCTTGCTCTGTACCTCTGATCACTTGAGTTGATCAGGTCTTCTCATCTTGATCAGGCATTATCACCTTCTTCTAAGGATGACCTGGCTTCTCTCTTCAAGAACCTTCAACAGCCTCTAATAAGGTCTGTTGGTCTTGCTCAAAACTTCTGATCACTTCTGTTGATCAGGCTCTTCTCAAATACTGAAAACTCAGACAAACAATATCTTTCACTTCAGTCTGGCTCAGTCTCACTTCAAAACAACTTCATGCACTGAATGCATGGCATCACAATATCTTCAATATCTTCTGGTCTTAGACTCCTCAAATGCACACAACCTGATTTAGCTTTGTTCATGTGCGCACGTTCATGCATGCATGCATTCACTCTCCTCTTTCCTTCTCTTGGTGCAATAAACCCACAAAGGGTGTAGTATCTTTAAGCACACACCAGCTTCTCACTTCTTCACACACTTTATTCAATTTGCTTACACACTTAAAAGTGTGTTGTACTTTGTGTGGGTCTTCTCCTCTTCTTCTAAGTGAGCACACACTTCTTGAGCACACACATAGCCTTCGGCCACTTCTTTAATTTGCACACACAATTTGTTTTTCTCTTTTAATCTTCAAGTGTGCACAACCACAAGGCTACGGCCTCTTCTTGTTTAGTTCAAGTATGCACAAACAATTTTCACACACAATAGCTTGGCCTTCACTTCTTCTTGCACATAAATAGCTATGGCCAACTTCTTGTTCACTATGCACACACACTGTCCATGGCGAGGGTGTTTTCTCCATTTAGCACACAACACTGCCCGTGGGTGTTTCCTCTTCTACACCGCACAGGGTGCAAGCCGCGCAAGCTCAAGGGAGCAAGGCGCGAAAGGCAGCCGTGCAAGGGTCTTTAGCCGCAGTCATGCAAGGTACCAAGCCGCGGGGCGCGCAAGCCCTCGGGCTTCAACCACGGGCACGCAAAGTGCTGCGGCCCTGGGTACTTCCTGCTGCGAAAAGATTAGCGCGCAGGGTCCCCTTCTTCTTGCCGCGCAAAGGTGTTGCGTGCAAGGAACTGAGCCGCGCAAATATAATTGCGCGGGGGCTTCAACTTCGCGAGGCAGAGCACACACGGGACTTCGGGTTTTCAACAGAACTTCAGCAAGCATTTAGAATGCCTCGGCCTCTCTTTTTATAGGCAGAGGGATGCCTTATCTTCCGTTTGAATTCTCGAAGTTTTCGGGTATTCAAGATTCTGTGAATCTTGTTTTTCTTTTTATTTCAAGCGGGTTCTCCCTTTTCTCCTCTTCACGTGCATGTGACTTAGAACGCATGCACGGCCTTCCTTCAGTCCAAACCATGCAGAACATCAACACCGAATGGCCTCGCACCTTTGGTTTGCTTCGGCCGATCATCGAATTCTCCTCTCATTGCATGCAAGCCAATTTTTAGGCATGGATCTGTTCAGTAGGTCCAGACGAGATCCATGGAGGTCTCGGTTTGCTCGGAGGTGGCCGGGAACTCAAAAACCGACGTCGGGTAGCCTCTGGTTCATCGGCGGCTTCGCGGGTGCCTCGGCCGAGCTCGAGGTAGGAGATGGACCGGGAGCCGTTGGATCGGGCGAATGAAACACATCGGACGGCCTGGATCTGAATGGACCACGGCGGATTAGATGTGCGGCCGAGATCTGGCGCGCGATCAATCGAGCGGCTCAGATTCAATTCGCGGCAAAAATCTTTGTCCCACATCGAAACGGGCCGCGGAATTCTCGCGGTTTATCAAACATCCGCTGCCCCCTTCACCGCAATTGAACTTCCAACACTCTCGGTGCCGCCCCGCACCGAGTTCTCTCTGCGGGCGCGCTCTGCGCCCACTCTATGCTCCCTGCGGATGCGCTACTGGCGCCCACTATGCGTGCCCTCGGGCGCGCGCGCTGCGCGGGCTTCATCACCGCGTGGCCTCGGGGCTTATACACGGCCCCACCATTCTGCCTCAGGGAGCGCCTTGGCCTTGAGGGTTCCCCATGGGCGTGGCGCCTTAGGCCCATATATGCCTTGGGTGATCCCTCGGATGGCCTCCTTGGTGGCCATATTTTTGGCTAAGTGTTGAATTAAAACACTATTAAAAACAAAGTTCTCCATATGAAACATGCCAAACCAAGTGCCCTTCTTTCTTCCTCCCATTTCTTCATTTCTTCTTCATAAGAATTCTTCCAATCTCCTCAACATATATTCATTACTTAGGAGGGAAATTCTTGAAGGTTCTTCATCAACCGAGCTCCTGAATCAAATAACTTCTTCAATTCTCTTTGTTGATCTAATCAGAGATCAAATTGGAACTTCTTCACATTCACATGCACTAGGAGATAGTGCATGGACTTAATTAATGCACATCATGCACTTAGTAGTTCTGGATGGAACTCCTTTCAACTCCTCATGCATTGTGAAGACAATGCATGGTCTTCTAATCATGTTGTGACTTTGTATCATCAGGATACAAGTTCTTTGAACTTAAAGAGCAGCTCAACAATCGTCAGATTTACATAGAGAATGTTTCAACCACAACATCCTATGTCACTTAGTGAATCTCCTAAGTGACATGCATCTTAGTACCATGGCCATTCTCCTTCACCACCTACACCATAACAACCTTTGTCATTCATATCTTGACATTCCTTGACATCCATTCATTCTAAGACAACAACATGCCTCATTGACAACAAATGCAACACATTGCACTTCAGTTTGAAATTTAAAGTAAGAGTCATGGAATTTCCATTATATAACAATAGGCCATAGTGGAGAATTACAAGTGTGGGAATTCCCAATGTTTATTGAATTACGTGTTAAAGATGCCCAAAATGGGAAATTGGAAAGGGATTATTCCATAGTGGTTATAATGGTTGAATTATAGGTAATACGTGATAAACAACCTAGTATTCTACGCGTGTTTTTATGGTAGTGGTAAGTGAAAAATGGCCATATATTTTTACCATGCCATATGGATTAATGTGGTGAAATAGAGGAGTGCATGTGAAACATTTCCAAAGCCAATATAGTCATGGGGAAGGTCATAGTCTGAGTGGTGTACTAAATTAAATACATTTAGTTCCAAAAGAAAAACAAGGGTTGTACTACACCCCTAGATAAATACATGGTTCTTTTGGAGTCTCCTAATGCAACTAGGGGATGCCAAAAATGGGATTTGAGGGGCAGAATGAAGTCATGGTGGGAAAGAGTAACGAAAAAAGAAAAATGAGAAACAGAATGAGACCATGCCTATGGTGTTTGGTGTTTTGGAGTAAAAGTATCAAATTTTTTACACCAAATAGTTATGAAGGGTGTGTCAATAGATGATGCACATATTTTTGGAGAAATCACTCTAGTGATGAATGAACCATTCATCAATGATTCATACATCATGTGTATCTATTTTAGACTATGATACAATCCAAGATCGAAGGTGATTTATAAAATTGAAGATTTTAGATTAATTAATGAATTAATTCACAATACAAATGAGGGAGGGGGTATTTGAAATAGTTATGGTTAATTGTAAAATGGAGGAGATCATGAATAACTTTTAAGGTGTTGTTGGCATCTTAAATGACCCAATTTTGTGATGAAAATTGGCTATTTGTTGTCCCATGATTACTATTATTATAAAGGGGATTCACATTTATAGTAGGAAACTATTTTTAGGCTAATTATCTATATATAAATTACACATCTTAAAGAATCGATAGAGATAAGGGTAGTCTATAAAAATAAAAAAAATTAACTATGAAAAAGAAGAGTGATTCTAGGTGAGGACATGGAATAAATAAGTAAATTATACTATTATTGAAGATATTAATTCCTAGAGGCAATTGATATTACCATTCCTACAAAAAGGTAATGGTTATTATAGAATTGTTCTTGATAGTGAAGAAGACTGTGATGTGGAGGTGGAATTCACAAGAATTGAAGGAGAAGATCAATATGAAAATAACAGGGAATCTATCCTTATTTGAAGACATATATAATTATGATGTTAAGTGACCCATATTTCTATAATATCTGTATATATACTACCCTATAGTAGTGAGAAACTTTATTGGAATATGGAATTGATTCAAAAATAGTAGGGAAGAAAATTAAGAGAAGTGATAATTTGGTGATTGTGAGTCAGCCCAATATGTTATAGGGTAGTAAACATGGGAAATGAGTGACCTAGGCCAAACCAGAGCATTGTTTACTGTGGAAAGTGAATTTTGGTTCAGTGAACATTAACAATTCATGGTCTTTGGATGTATTCTAGTGAGGGAAAACCATTAAATTCTATGTGTCTAATTCAATTAATGTATGTACATAAAAATAGATCAGGAAACCTAAAGTATATTCATTTAAGGATCATAAGGTATCAGTGTTAAAAGGTTCAAGTAGTTTTAATTTTTTAATTAGTATATATACCCTGATTCACCCCGCCCTTCTTAGGGTAACATCACTTTAAGACCCTATCAAGGGACCAATAAGTGGTATTAAATAGAGGATCATTTTCATTGATTTTTTATTTATCTAACTCGATTGGAAGATTTTGAAGAAAAATGGAATTTAAAATTATGGATCTAATGTTTGATGAAAACCATTTGAAATAATTTAATCATTTTTTCATTTATTACATAAAATATTCTATTATATTTTCTTGAGAAAATGTTATAGATGGGATTATTCTGTTAATAATACATAATTTTATCTTTGAAATAGATAACATAAATATCAAAATTGATCCTTCATTCATAGAGTCATTATTGTAGGATATTTAGAAAGGAATATTAAAAGTGATTAATTAGTTTATATTCTCAAAATATATTTGGATGAAGCTAGAAAATATTTTTTAAAGGAATAAAATACAAAAGAAAATTGTCCTATGTCAAATGAAAAAAGGAATAAGAATAATATAAAGCGACCCCATATGTTTTTTTCTTCAGCCAAGGTAAAATTTTAGAATAAAATTACATATGATTATAACATTTATATAGAGAAAGTATGTAAAATTTTAGACTATATCTTGGAACTAAAAAGGATATGTGATTTTTTAGTGAAGAAGAAATTCCATCTAGTTGTTATTCCATGGAATGGTCATTAAATGAAAACAACAATTAATAGAGTATCATGCATATATTTTACTATTCAACAATTGAATATTTTTCCACGAAAAAAAATATTGATAAATAAGGTAGTATCAATGAATTTGAGCACTGAGATAATGGTAATGAATATGAAATAATAAAAAGACGCGATTGATGAAATTTCCCAAGAGATCATGAAGAAAATACACATAGAGATGAATCATGTCTCTCAGGACTCAACATGAAGAAAAATTCTATCAGGTATAGATGTGTATTCATGTTTGAAGAAAATGGAAACTCAATTGGGTGAAAAATATAAAAATATAAAATATATTTAGGAAATAATTATCACCTCTCTAAATATATAATAAATAGGATTGAAGAATCTTGATCTATAATATAGAAGAAAAGAGATATTTAATAAAAGAAATATAGAACAATGGTTCCATAAAATAAGGAATCACCAAAGTGATTCTACTATGGAATAGATGAGAACATCATGAGTAGAAGTTTCATTTAAAAAAATTCCAAATACTTGAGAAGAACTCTGACAGTTCCAAAATCTCATACAAGGAGAGAACAAATGAGGTTTGATTGTTATAGAAAATTATTTATTTCTTCTCACCCTGGTCATATGGTAAGGTATTGGAATTGGAAGATTATAATTAAATTAAAATATTTAATATAGATACACTCCACTACTATGACGTATCATGACACAATATACATCATAAAAGGCCTATTAAGTTGGAAAATAGGTTCAATGTTTTGGAGAATGAAAATAAGCCTCAATGAAGAGCATATTAAGAAAAAAGATCTAGATTCTAAAAAAAATATCTTGGAAGAAAAGAATGTAAATCTAGAGTAAATATCAAGAGGTTATAATAGCCACAAAAGAGGTAGAATAACACCTTAAGTAGAGTCCAAAAATGAAGTAGAAGTATTCCAAGATGGAAATATTGGCCATAAAGGAAGGGGTTTGATAAGTGGGTTTGGGAAAACATTAAAAGTAAAAAAAAGATGTAATAGAGAAGAAATATAAAGGCGAGACTCCTTATTAATGAAACACAAGATGAAACTTTTCCAAGTTTGATAGATTACCCAAATATGGAAAATCCCAATCTAAGGATTAATATCAATTCTTATATCAATAAAGATGAGTGTGAAAGTGGAACCATGTAAGGAAAATCCTTTGGAAAGAGGTTAGGTTATTTAGATACAATATATTATTTTAAATTGGAATATTTTATAGAATTTAATTCCTAAAATATGAAAAATATAAATGAATGATAGAAGGTGATGGGTTAGTTCATCGTTAGAATCCCTATTCCTCTACTTGAGGAAGCACGAGGCACCCATCTCCCCATATGCTTTATTATTTCTAACTATATGAGAAAAGGTGTAGAATTTAGGTAGAGATATGATCCATGGGGTGATTATGCAATAGAATAAAATATTATTAGATCTGAAAATATGATATTATATATACACAAGATCAATTTTTTTTGAGTAAAGTTGAAGTTGATAAAATAGGAAGTTGTTATAGGCCAAAAAATTTAATTCTCATATTTTTTATCTTTAATTTTTTTTTGATATCTTCTATTGTTTTTTCTGGATATGAATGTTTTTTGAGAAATTAATTTTTCCCATCAATATTACCTCTAAATGGATCTATAAGATTTTTTGTCAAGATACAAAGACTCAGGGGGGGGGGGTGGAGAAAATTAAATTCTCTTAAGCCATATGAAATTTTTTGACACCTATACATATCTAAAAATCGTAGAGTAAAAGTGGTATTAATTTTTAACAAGGGGTATGAAATTATAAATCAAATAGAATAATCCTCACAACCAAGTGCTTCAATGTTATCTAAAAATTGGTTTTCTGTGAAGTGAGAGAGATCACAGGTTGTGTCAAGAATTTGAGAAGATAAATATGTGATGAGTTTTATGTTATTCATGAGTAACATGGAAAACATTTTTTTGTCCAGAAAAACTCTTATTTCATATATCGATCTTAGATTTATTAGTCTAAGAGGATTTATTGATATTTCAAGTGTTAATTGGTAATTTCACTCAATAAATCTCTAGAGAATATGTATAAGGAATAGAAATTCACTTATGGATGTTTTATAAATTTTTCAATTTTAATATGAAATTGTTTCCAATTAAATTAAAAGGATTTGGATAATCAACATATGGATAAGGAAAAATAATAAAGGTGTTTTGAAATAAGGGGAGAATACATTTGATGATAATGTTCTTCCTGTACTCATATGTGGAGTTAAAACCCATGAGGATTACCTATTACAAGTTAACATAAAATGGTGATTAGAAAATTCTTATCATTTCTCCCAATACATCAAGGGGGATAATAGTATGAAAATGAAAGTAAAATAATATCATTTAAGGGGAGTTTTCTAGATTTAAAATATGAACCCCACCTTAGAAGGCATCATTTGATCCATTTGTATTTTATTTCAAATATGGTGTAGTTTAAAATTTTTGGAAGTGATGTGTTGGATATTATTAATAAAATCTAAATGGGGATATTATTAGCCATCCCAAAGGATAGATGTTGGTTTTATTTGATATTAAGGATTATAAAGGTTAATTGAAATATGTTTGTTGCAATCTAAATGTAGAAAATTAGATTTTTTTTCACTATATCACTATTGGAAAGATATATTGAAGATAAAAAAAGTTACTAAGTAATGATTGGGATAATTCCTGATTATATTAGTTACAACCAAGGCTAGTTGTTAGAAATAGGCTATTCTTGTTGATTTGTTGATAAATTAATTATTGGTAAAGTGGATAGAGTCTAATGGAAAGTTTAAAGTGAATAAACATGTATTTCATTTCACATGAGTGAAACACAACCATCTACGAAGACTATACACACATCATAACGTGTGTTTCTATATAAATTCCCAACATAGTAAGAGGAAGTCATGGTGGTAATCATGGTGCGAGGTTTGAAGGAAGAGACTAGTAATGAACATTATAATGAAACATGTTGTGTTATGGATTTCTAGGTGTGTAAATTCAAATAGTTCAACGTGTATTCTGTTGATGATTCGTAGAACAAGAAATTGGAAATGGATTATGTCATCATGGTCTTTGTGGTGGTATTAAAATGCACATGTGTGAAATTACCAAGTCATCTCTATAAATTTACAAGGTAATGTTGAGTGTAAAACTAAGATACATATTACACCATGATATTGGGATTATCATGGTGTAATCAATTAGTGCTTAGAAAAACAGACAAGACTAATATGGTTGTGGGGAAGGTTGTGGTCATAGTGGCGTACTGTATTGAAGACATGCATTTAATGAAGAAAAACATGGGCCATACCACATTTGTGGATCAATACATAGATCTTGTGATGTTACCCTATATAACATGGGAATATAAAACATATGAGTGGTGGAATGTAAGGAATTCATGGACAACAAGAGTAGTGGAAAGATAAAACAAGAAATGGTATGAGACCACACCCTTTCATGTATTGTGTTTTAGAAAATAATAGTCAAAATGTTGACACCAATCAATGGGAAGTGAAAATTGATAGGCGACACACAAATTTTGGGAGAAATCACTATGATGATTCTGAATTTATCATCAATGATATATAAAACATGTGTGTTGGTTTTAAACCATGATCTAAGACAAGA